>CM021102.1:350869506-352139613 GCA_007115665.2 Sequoiadendron giganteum
CCCCCTGGAAAACGTATATGAAGGTTTATCCTCATACGGCTCGAGTAATAATTGAATTGTTTAAATAGGATCTCCCTATCTATAGAACAGATAGATAATATTAGATATATTATCTCTTTTACTTATTAAGGAGATAAATGCTGAGCTAAGAGCATCTTCGAGTCAAAATGGCCGATGTCATAATCCACAGAACTAATCATGTCGTTCAAGTCGCACGTTGCTTTCTACCACATCGTTTTAGACGAATTTTTATCATAAGATAGATCTCTTTATCTGATCCAAGATGGATATGTAATTATGAATAGCCATTAACTCAATTTCTACAATACATTTTTAGAATTATTTGTTCTAGTTAGCTAGGTATTCAACGCTTCTTTAGCTGCGTACATTACTTCGACAGTAATGGTTTCAATCCCCTTTTGTCGTGCAAATTTCTCAGTATTTCTTTCTACCTTTTCTCTGGCTAAACGAGGAATTTTACTTAATTCTAGTCGACTTTCAGGATTCCAAACTAGGCCTATATCCGTAGACAATGATTTGGATATTATTTCTTTAGTATCATGACCACCAAAAATATCTAGAAGATGGTCCTCCATACCCAGAGCAAATGAGTTATAAATTAGATCAGCCATTTGATTAGTACCTTCGTAACCTAGAAAGGGTCGGTATCCCAAGGGAAAATTTTGTATATGAACTGGTGCAGAAATAACTCCACAAGGAATATCAAGACGTTTACCAATATGACGTTCCATTTGAGTACCAAATACTGCAGATGGTTCCATGTGAGAGATCATATCTCCTACCTCAGCATGATCATCTGTGATCAGTATTTCATCGCAGAAACCTTGGATTTGCTCTTTGAACCATTCCGCATCGTGTTTGCAATAAGTACCTGCACAACTTACACGAATCCCCATCTCTCGAACAAGTATTTTCGTTATTGAAGCAGCATGAGTTGTATCACCAAAAACGACTGTTTCTTTGCCCGTTAAATTCTGACAATCAATAGATCTTGAAAACCAAGCAGCTTGGGAAACAAATCGAGTTTGTCCGTCGATATAAGGTTCATAATCCACTCTTTTACCTGATAAACTAAGAGCCAAGGTATTCACATTTTTTTGAATCTGGCGGATCCACTCCGCCATATCTACAGCTCCCATGGGGGCTGTAGATATGTAAGACATCCCATATTCTTTATTTAAATACATCGCTGTCATTAAACCCACTTCACGATAAGGAACTAAATTGAACCAAGCTTTTGGTAAACTTTTAAGATCTTCTACAGATCCTCCTTCAGGAATTATTTGATTAATTTCGATGTCTAGATCTCGTAATAAACGTCTTAACTCACGACAATCGTGTTGATTATGAAAACCCAATGTAAAAATTCCAATTATACTGACAGAAGGCGCATCGGTTAGAAATTGATCCCATTTTTCTTGTCTATGACATCTATCTAAATAATATCGAACAACCTGTTCTAAAGTTCTATCCGCTGCCTGAATTTCATTTACTTGATAATGATCAACATCTGCAAAATGACGTCGGAATCAGAAATTATGGATGCTCTATTCACAAAGTTCTGTAAATCTTCTTGCAAAATACTAGAGGTACATGTAGGTGTCAATATGATAAGATCAGGATGTTCTTCCTTATATTTCCGAAGAATATTATCCACAACTCTTTCTTGAGATCCACGTGCTAGTACGTGGCGATCTACTATGCTAGCAGTTGCAGCAGTAAAATCTCTTTCGCGTTCTAACATAGAACGCATTATATTGAAATAATCATCTCCTAGAGGAGCGTGCATAATGGCATGCACATTTTTGAAAGAACTAGCTACTCGTAGGGTTCCAATATGAGCAGGACCAGCATACATCCAATAGGCTAATTTCATAAATTAGACTTTATCTCCATCTTAATTTCATCTGTATTCCCATCTTACACCACAAAAATATCCCTTTCTCCATTTAGATCTTATTGAAATCATATTTCCGTTCTATAAGTATAGTCTACGAAAGGATGAGAAATCAAAAAGAATTTTTTTCCGATTTTTCGGAAGAATACTGTTCCACCTGGGACGGAAGGATTCGAACCTTCGCAATAACAGGACCAAAAGCTGCTGCCTTACCGCTTGGCCACGCCCCATTGGTGTTGTTTTATTTTAATCAATTAATAGAAATTGAAGCAATGTTTTATTGTAATCTGAATTGCATATTATAATTCGATTCGCTATAATTCTAGCGATTTCGAAGAGATCTTTTCATCTTACGCCAATAAGTATTCGATTGCATGCTGCATGTATATGAGCCTGCTTAGCTCAGAGGTTAGAGCGTCGCATTTGTAATGCGATGGTCCCCGGTTCGATCCCGATAGCTGGCTCGTTTTTATTCGTTTCATTTCTTCCATTATCAACCATAGATTGTTAAAATCTATGAAATAGGGAAAAGACTCTTCCTTTTCTGATCGTCAGTCCGCCGGGTCTGTCGTGGCATGATCCATTTCAACTAGAAACGAAATGAATAATTGAAACATTTCTTTTTTATCTCGACGATCTAAACAAAATTGAAAATAATTTGTTTCTCTATCTCTATAGAAAATAATTCGAATATTCGTACTATTTATATTATTCCTCTTTCCAACATTATTTGTTCATTTCTTGAAATAAGGAGTTTTTATGTCCCGTTATCGCGGACCTCGTTTAAAAATAATAAATCGTCTCAAAACTTTACCAGGACTAAGTAAGAAAACACCCAACAGAAGTGAACAGCCTAGTAAAAAAAAACAGTCTAAACCTCCTAAACCTTCTAAATATCCTGTCCGTCTAAAAGAAAAACAAAGATTACGTTTTCATTACGGACTTACAGAGCGCCAATTACTTCAATATGTTCGTATTGCTAGAAGAGCCAAGGGATCAACGGGTCAGGTTCTATTGCAATCACTTGAAATGCGTTTGGATAATATCCTTTTTCGATTGGGTATGGCGCTTAGCATTCCTGAAGCCAGACAATTAGTCAACCATAGGCATATCCTGGTGAATAATCGTATAGTAGATATACCAAGTTATCGTTGCAAACCCCAAGATTTTATCTCTATAAAAGATGAACAAAGATTGAGAAATATAATTAATATTAATATAGATAATTTCCAGAAGGATAAAATGAGGGTGCCACCCCATTTAAATCTTATTAAAAAAAAATCACAATATAGCGGATTAGTTAAAAAAATAATAGATAATAGCCGGATCGGTTTGAAGATTAATGAATTATTGGTCGTAGAATACTATTCCCATCGAGTTTAAATGGAGAATGAAACTAAAGGATTTCTCCACATCTGTCCCTCTGTATGTTACATAACAATGTTATTGTCAATAACACATTGATTGACAATTTCTTTTTTTTTTTTCAACTATTATTTTCCTTTGCCATACCGATATTCATTTTACTCATTTTATTTTCTCTATTCCGAAATAGAAGGAGATTGCGGGAGGATGAAATCATCCTATTGGGTTTAGATGCATGAGAAAACGATGCAAAAAAGAATAAGACGAATATACGGAAAGAGAGGGATTCGAACCCTCGGTAAACAGAAGCCTACATAGCAGTTCCAATGCTACGCCTTGAACCGCTCAGCCATCTTTCCTACGCGATCTCTTCATTTGAATCGAAAAAATGAAAAGACTTACTTCCTTTTGCATAAGTAAAGTATTTTGGAAATTTGGCATAAAGACAAAAGAGTATTTTACCACACTTCTTCTTTTCTTCTTATTTCAAGAGATTTTTCCTTTTATCAATCTGATCCGATCATTTTATTTTATCTTATTCGGGTTTATATTGCCGATCCAATTGTGAAATTGAGCCGGATCTACTGATCCATAATGATCATATATATATATATATTATGAATAATTCTTCGGTAAGAATTAATGGTACATAATTAATTCATAATGACTCTATTTTTATATACTCAATATATTATATGTGTTATAATGGGTATGCACGCACAATCATTTCGTTCTCATTATGCATGCAATGATCCTTTCACTTACGCGTTTGCTCGTTAGGATCACGAGCATACGAGTACGAGACTTATTGAGTCCGCAGAATATAGAGAAACATTTTAGACAATTTTTTATTAATTCATCAATAAATTGAATGAAGATTTATTTCAAATATTTCCAATTTCTCTTTACTCAGATAAAATTGGAATGTTCACATATTTCATTTACGATCGTAAGGAAATCCATTTATTATGCTATTGTGCATTAGAAAATAATTTTGTTCATGGAATCATTTCCGTATGGGGAATGAAAAAAATTATCAAATTTATAATTGACTATGCCTAGATCTCAGAGAAATGACAATTTTATCGACAAGACTTTCACAATTGTAGCCGATATATTATTGCAAATAATCCCAATGGCTTCAGGGGAAAAAGGCATTTACCTATTACAGAGATGGTGTGAACCTTTGTTTTGATGAACCCGACTCATGCCATCTAATTCTCTACTTTGAACAACCTCAATGTCTCTCCTTTTGTGTTGTTGTCAAGTCCATATCTAGTTTAATTGTTTTCCTCAGTGTCTTGTATTCAAATTCAATAGGAAGTACCGTTATTTTTCCATACACCAATTCATATGGTGTGAACCCTATTGTAGTCTTCCAAGTCGTCATATATTCCCATACTACCTCAAGCAACCTGTCTTCCCAATCCTTCCTATGAATCTACATTGTTTTGATTAGAATATTTTCAATCTCCCTAATTGTTACTTCTACTTTCCTATTGGGTTAAGGTTGGTAGGGTGTTGACTTCCTATTCCTTATCCCATATTCCTAGACCAATTTGGTGATCAAATCTGATGTAAAGTGGGGACCTTGATCTGGTACAATTTCTCTTGGCACTCTATACCTGGTAAATATGTCCTCATATATAAATTTGACCACATTTCCATCTTTGGAAAATTGCAATTCTTTAACTTCTACCCACTTTATTAGATAGCTTGTGCAGACTAAAATATACTCATGTTGTTTGATGTTGGTGATATTGGGACAATAAAGTCTAGCCCCCATTTATCAAATGGTGTTAATACTAAATATAGTTGCAAAGGCACATCATCCCTTTTATTTGGCCTACACATTCTTTGACACCTATAATAGCTCCTTGTGTATTTCACTGCATCCTTATGAAGAGTTTGCCAGTAATAGCTAGTGGTGAGAATCTTGAGTGATATACTCTTTGCTACAAAGTGTACCCCATAGGGTTCACCATGGCAAGCTTTGAGGATATCTTAGACCTCATCTTCCCTTATGAATATCCTCATAATATCGGTTGTGCATGTGTAGAATAAATAATCAGCTATCCAAGAGCAAGGAAATTTTTTATCTAAAAATTATCTCTTTTCTTTAGGGGAGAAATGAGGTAGTACCTAGCATGCTACTAGATAATTGGAAATATCAACAAAACAAGGCATGTGCAAAGATAGATAAAATAAATGCTCATCTAGAAAATAATCATCAACAACACCTTTTTCTAATTTAGTTGGTAGTTTGGATAGAAAATCTACCACTACATTTACTTTTTTGGGCTTATCCACTATGGTGATGTCAAATTCTTGAAGCGATAATAGCCATCTGACAAATCTACCACCAACCATGGGTTTATTCATTAAATACCTTATTGCAATGTGATCAATGTGGATGAAGACTAGATATCCTATGATGTAGTGTCTAAACTTGTTAATTGCTAAGACAACTACCAACATCTCTTTTTCTATTACTATGTAGTTGAGTTATGATCCTTGAAAATTCATCTTGATGTAGTAGATAGCATACTCTTTATTACCTTCCTTTTGTCCAAGCACTACTCCTATAGAAAAATTAGAAGCATTTTTGTGTATGTGGAAAGGCAAGGTCCATTTTGGTCCTCTCAAGACAGGTGCTTTGGTCAATGTTGTCTTGAGTTCTTCGAAAGAGTGTTGAAATTTTGTGGTCCACTCAAATTCTACATCCTTTGTGAGAAACAAATAAAGGGGTTGTAATTTTTTTAAATCTTAAATAAATCTTCTATAGTAGTCAAAATGTCCTAGAAACTCCTAAGAATATTCTCCCTTAACACTCATTCAAAAAAGGGAATATTCTTCTTTGTAACAAACTTCTTGAACAAGATTTGAAAGTGTGCTTCTTTGAATGATTGTGATCCCTTCATTAAATATTAACTTGCATTCTCAACCCTTGATGCCAATCCATGAACCATACCTCCATCTTCTTTCCATCCTAACCATTGATTGATTCTTTCAATCTTGACCATCGATTTCTCATTACCTATTCTACAAATAGACTTTGCATCTATTGAATAGAGATCCATCTTTTGATAGAAAACTTACGTTGTTGAAACTCACACCCATTTGCATTCATCTTTGACATTTGATATCATTTTAGATTAATTTTCATGCATAATTATCTTAAGAATCCATTAATGGCTTCCATGATAACTTAGTTTGCATTCATTTATTATATTTTGGAATCTAGGGCTTGCATCTTTGAATGTTGTATACATTTAGCATAGGTTTGCATACACTTAAATCAAACATCTTATCTTTTATCATGTTAATCTATCTTTCATCTATTTTTGTTGATCTTTTTCACCAATTTCCATTGATTTTAATCAATAAAATCAATTGAAAAGGCTCGTATTATCCAAGTAATTGGGAAAGGGTCACCATTCCACATAAATTTGACACCACTCCCCCAATAGGATAAGATTTGATGTCTTAAAATAGATGGTTGTCAAGCTTTCATGTTTTAACATGTTAGTTTTAATGGCTTCTTAAAATTTTTGATATTGAATACCTTATTGGGATCATGACTTAGGTAATTAAATAGGCTTTAAATTCATTTGGACCTAGCATATTTTGTTAACACTATGATTATGGTCACAGTAATAACATTGCTTTAGATTTTCAAATCATACATCTGCAAGCAGGAACATAATGAAACTACAAATACATAAATATGTGCGGAAGTTTTCTAAGACACCTATACAAAGACAAGGCTTCCTAAGGGCATCTGATTCCTTGATCGGGATTCAAAAAACTGAAAAAATTGAATTTTTATGTTGTTTACTGTTTCTTTCTCTAGTTGCAAACAAGTTGAATAGATGATATTTTTCTAGATTTTACTGAATGTAGGATAATGTATTTCAAAATGCAAGTGTGAGACAAAGGTGAATATATTTTGACAATTTTTGAATTCAAATTTTAGATTTAAAATACAATAATTGACAGATTTTAATATGGAGAGACCTAGAAATGATGATTGTTGAATACAAAATTTAATTCTAAACAATGCAATTTCATTCACTAAATGAATTAAACGCAATTTTTTATTCTAAAGAATGCACTTTCTTTCACTAAATGAATTAAAATCAAAATGCCTACAAACATGCAATTATTGATTCCAAGACAAGGATATGTAAGTATAACGAAATTGGGTAGAAAAAGACAGACAATTATGAAAAAGATTGTCCAGACACCCATACAAGGATAGGGTTGACCAAGGGCGTCTGAGTCCTTGTTCAAGGTTCTGAAAATTGAAAAGATTAATGTTTAAGTTAGTTTTTAAGGTTACTATTCCTATCTACAAATAGGTTTGGCAATGACTATTTTTCCGAAATTTCCTCAATTTAAGACAATGTAATTCACATGAAAATATGCAATAGTAAAGGAAAATTTTGAATGAAATTTATAGATCTTAATCATGAAATAATTGGTTGAGTCTAAGATGCAAAATTCTAAAAATGAAGATTTGATGCAAACTTCAAACAAAACAATGCAATTTTTTTTTACTTTTTGACCTAAATAAAATATGCAATGTAATGAACAATTTCAAATTTTAATGACTTAATGAATGTAAATCAGATCTAAATATGACTGAATCAAACCTTAATGCAACTTATGATTCAATATTTAATGCATACTTTTTTATCTTTTTTATGCTTTTATGATGCAAAAGTGAAGCCCTAAATGAGAAATGCAAACAATGCAATGTAAAACCTAGATCTAGGGTTTGAAAAATTCCAATTTTAGATAGTTTATAGTGTTATGACATCAGGTAACCAAAATTAAATATAGAAAAAGGGATCCTAGATCCTAAATGCAAAGAACCCAGGATGCAATGGTGGCCTTTTTCAAAGTTTCATTAAGATGTAGATCAACAAGGTGCATAAATTGGCTTTTATCATTGATGGTGAGCCAATCAAACCTAGATAGACATCTAATTGGGTTTTGGAATGGATTGGAAATATTTTGGAATGATTACCCAATGCTCCTATATGCCCTGATATTAAAAATACAAGATCCTGACAACTGAAAGAAAGAAACAGTAATTTTCAATTGAATTTTGGAAGTGCAGAATGATATATACCGACCCAAAAAAGTTGGTTTCAAGCACTATAGGAGGACTAGGTTACCCTTGGGCGAATGGGTTTTTGTAGGGGTGTCCTAATCAAAGTTTTCGGTCCTCTAATGTTATCAAAGTGTACCTCTTGCTAGATGGATCTCAAACATGATGCAATAACTAGGTATTTATAGGCATTTATTTAATTTCCTAAAAATTGGATCCTGAAAGCCGACATTTAAAATTTGAATTCTAAATGTTAAATTTCCACCAAAAACATATTTTAAAATGAGTCTTGGTTAAAAAGGGGGACACTCATTGTCGGGGGAAACATGTAAATTGAATGCATTTATTCAATGCTTGGTGTTTATTGAAAAATGGGACAAATGGGCTCTGAATACATAATTTTAGGTCATTATGTGGTCAATTAGACTCAATAATTTAGGGGGACTAAAACATAGTGTGAAATTGATAAGGTATATAATTTTCTACACTACAGTAATAAGTAGATCGGACATTATATGATAGCCTCTAGGGATTTTGTGTATATTTATGGATGCATTATCGATTATTTGGTTATCCAAATGACCATAAAATAATTCCAATTTTTTTAAAATGTATCTTATTAGAAAAAAATAAAAAAATGTGTATGTTTATTTTTGGACTACTAAGTATACTCTCTTATGTTTATTTTTGGACTACTAAGTATACTCTCTTAGAGTTCTATAATTTCTATTATCTTTTCATTTGCATGTGTAGAACCTAGTTTATATATGCATTTATATAGATATAATCTTTGGGTTTGTCTTCATTAAGGTATCCCATTGTTGTTTTAGTTATCATATGTTTTGTATGAATATTGGGCTCAATTTCCTATTTGGAATAAGCACCTATATGTACATTCATGTTACCTCGACATACCAAAAATAATGTCATAAACATCATTTAATATAATGTGTTGAAACTAATTATACTCACTACCATGTTTGAATGTATAAAAAAACATTATGGGATATTATTAAGTTCATTTCAAATAGCTCATGTAGTATTACATTTGCTTAGTTAGGTGCTTCACCTCGAAACCTTCGAACCAACATATGCATACAAAGTGACAACTTAGATAGGGGCATAATATGTGTAGGGTATGGTTTGTGTAAGGGTAAAAATTTATTTCTTGTAATTATTCTTAATTTAGCATCTTAGATCCAAAATTTAAAGGAGATTTAACCCACTCATAAAATTAGTATGTTCTTGTCTAACCTAATCATAGGTTCATGGTATTCTTCTCAAGTTGTACACCCTTGGTGTAAGGCCCAACTAATGCTCAATAAAATTGGTGATAAACACACAATTCAAAGTTGGTTTCTAATTGAATAGTCCACTAAAACCCTATAAAGACTCCATTTAATTATCAAACATGGCTAATGTAAGCTTGTGATGATGTTGGAACTATATGTACATACAGAGATTCTATACTACCTATATCATCTAGTATAGGTATTTACACATGTGGGAAAAACATAAAACTATGAAGCAAGAATTTTGGAACTATTGCTATGGGTACCTACAGCTAAATATTGTGACTAGTTAACTATTAAAACCTTAACTCTCTAACTACTAAAACTGTTAATTATGACTTCTAATGACTTGCTTACTCCAGAGGTCAAAAAATTGAGACAAAACAAAATATAAAGTACAAGACAAGATCTCATTCATGATTTCATTCTCATACAAGAAATGAAGAATTTGATTAAGATGAATGCAGTAAATAAAAGCATCTATTGTAACAACAAAAATTAATGGTGGAGAACAGTTACTTTGAGTGGACCTTGCTCAAGTTACTATATCCATGAAGTAAACTTGAATCTAAACTCTTAAATCAACTAATCATAATGATAAACTAAAAATATCTCATTGCATATAACAAGATTTCACAATCTAATAAGAATCTTCAAAGATATCGTATTCATAACTACATAACTAGAAATTATTGTCTATGTAATAAAAACTATCACTATATCAGCATATCCATATGTTATATCTACTCCTCGACCACCGAACCAATTATATAGGTTCAAGGGAGTTTTATTGAAACCAGGACTCAAAACATAAAACTAAATGCAAAACACCACTCCCTTATGAAATTGAGAGTGATAAAGTTTGCATAACTAAAAAGGTGGAAGAAGATGATTAGTACTAAAACTGTGTTTTAATGGTGTAATAGAAGCATGGATTGTGGAAATAGTTGTGTTAGCTTCCCAACCAGAGAAAAATCCTTCTCCCTTCAATAGTCTTACTAAATAAAATGGTGATTCACAATCATCCTCATTAAAGAATGCCTCTATTTCTACAACTATTGCATTCTTCTTATTTTGGAATCTCCCCTGCATCATTGTCTAAAATCCTTTGGATTTGGGATATGCTCCCTAGTTATTGTGGGCTAATGTCTTCTTGTTCTTGCTTCCTGGCTGCAAGGAGTTACTTCATCAAACATATACATAATACTTACAACCACAAATTAAACATAGATCCATACTGCATTTCATACACGCTCACACAATAAAATCATCCAATTAACAATATATTATGATCATATTCCCATACATCAAAACTAGGTTCAAGTTGCATGAAAGATATAAAGAGATAGATAATGTTTAGGAATGTATATAAAATTAGAAATCTGAAATGTCTAAAAGCATGAACTAAACAACAAAAAACTAGATAATATTTGGTCTCAATATTTCCCCCCAACTATGATATTTTCTTGTCCTCAAATAACATCTAGGTCACAGAGGTTATACTACAAAATGATCTCCATAAAATTTGTAACATCATCAACTCCCTTCCCTTGTCTCAAATAGTAGCCCTGGTGACATGCAATCCTTGCCAACCTTGTGTTCTCTACCATTTCTAACTTATCACGGTCCTTTTCTGTCCAATGTGGCACTAGGTAGAGGAGGAGAGGTGGATGAATTTTCAATGGAAACCATTTAAGTGTGTTATGGCTGGAAATATCTATATATTTGTGAATCCTTTTGAGAGTAGCTATAAAATTGTAGAGGAAGTGAGGTTCCTTTTTCTTTAATTTAGGGATCAATTCTTCTCATCTTTTCCTTATGAAATGGAAGGCCTAGGTAGTTGGTCATGTAGCTAGGTCCTTCATTTTGTTGTAGTCACTTTCCCTGATACTCATGATTTTCCTACCTACACCTTTATACCTCAATATCTCTAACCACTTATCAATAACTGCATTGGGATCTTTGGATTCTTTCCTCAACTATAGAGCCATAGATTTCTTCTTTTCAATATATTCTTGAAATATTTCTCCTCGATTCTCATTTCTAATATAGGAGGTTGTTGCTTTGATCTGTAAATCCCCCACAAACATTAGAGGGTTCCATTTTGTTTGATATGAGAGCACAAGATTATGTAATTAAAACTCACATAATTGATCCTGCATTTCTAGTGTTGAGTTAGAGAAAGTATCTAGAAACTAAAATTTTGTATTCATTGTTATTGGGAAATCGCTAATTGGCTAGCTAAACTGAAAACACAAGTATCTTTCTTGCAGAAATAGTGCCTAAACTCTTGCAGGAGGTCTACACTTTAGAATTTGTGTAGCCTTATCTGATACTTCCTCAAATTTTACTTTTAACCTTTTTATGTATGAATCCTTTTACTCAAGTATCCTAGTGTTTGTAGGCATCATTTCAACCTTTTCTTTTTCCCATTCCTTCTTCTCAAAGAAATTTTCAGCCCTTCTCCATAATTTTGCACCTAGGGTTACTACAAATGGTCCAAAGGGAACTAAAAGTGAAGGAATTGGAGCCTTGGGTACTAGTTCTTTGTTTTATGTTGCTATTATTGTAATATTTTCCAATCTATCCAACCCAAACCCATGCTCATATCTACAAAATAATTCCTCCAATTCCTCAATTCATTTATCCCTCTCACTTTCTCTTTGCTAGTGTGTTTTCAATAAACCTTCTAATTGCTTAATTATTTCCATGGCATTTTGTAATTCTATGTCAATATATTTTTGTTCAACAAAAACTTCTTTATTTCTTTCCATAAACTGATCATTCCTTTCACTCATATATTCATCTCCCTCTGAGTAAGGGCTCTTTGGTGTTCTTTTCCTTATCTTCCTTGGAGGAGGCCCCTACTATTCTATGGTAGTTGCCCTACTATCTAATAGTTGGCTAAAGGCATCCTATGAATCAGATTCAGAGGTGCTCGAGAAATACCATTGTGGTTTGATCAATGTTTATACATTATTAGGGGGAACTTCTGATTCTGAATCTGTTTCAATTGCAAAAAAAACTTTTTGTTTCATGTGTATACCCCTCATTTCCCTTTTCCTTCTTAAGTGATGAGATTGTCTTGTGAGTATTTTTTTCCCTAATGTAGGCACAAAATAAGACCCAATTTTCCTTTTCTTGGCTCTTGATGTCTTCTTAGGGGTATGGGTTTCTTTCTTGCCCTATGTTGTCGGTTGTTTCGTAGTGGCTGCAAGTTGAGTATCCTATATATCCTACTTTTCTTACTCATCCTTGCTATGGGTAGGTGAAGCAGGGGGTTAAGGGATCCTTCTCTTTCTAACATAGAAGGTTCTTCTAATTTATTTGGTATAGCAAGTTCTTCTAAAATACTATCAATATGGTTACAATTGATAAAGGTTTCCCTTGAAACTTGTGGATGTTGAATTTTCAGACTCCTTTTAACCAATAGGGTGACCAAACAATAATGTGACAAAGCAGTGGTAATCATTTTTATTTTATATTCATAGCCCATTCTTTTCAATAGATTATAAACAAAATTTGGAACATTAACTCTTTTATCATGACGAAGATGACTGAGGAGTTTGAAATGAGCTATATATAATAAGGATTGATTAACATCGCATGTAATATACTTAATGATATATGAAGCAACAAAATCCCAAACCCATGGAAAGGATAATCTTTTAGTACCTTGGGAGGAAGATTCCAAGTTTTCTCCATGTTCTCTAAACTCATCTCTAGAAGCAACAGTATTTTCCCTAACTGGAAACTCCTCTCCTTCCCATGGTAAACCAAATACTTCTACAATTGCAAACTCTGAAGCATCAACCTTCAAACCCTTGACTACTAATTCATCATGTTGTAGTGTATCTACAAATTGCTCTGTCATATCCTCATTATATTTTGTCAACTTCAAGAAATAGTCCATCCATCCAGCATATGTTGGAAATTAGGTGACACCAATCTGTCTTCCAACAACTAATTATGTGCAAATATCTCCCTCTAGTTTATATCACCACCCATGGTAAAAATTTGCTTTGTTGTACTCAAATTCCCTCAATTTTCTATTTATCACTCTGCTTGTAGCTGTTCTACCCCTTCTCTTTCCTTTTGAACTGAAATTATAGCTAAGTTGTATTGGAGAATGGGGGCAAAATAGAAAATAGAATGGAAAAGGATTTTGCAAAAATTATTTAGGTTTTGAAAACCAAGAAAATGAAATGTACGGCTTCCCCCCCAACTAAAGGTTTTAAGTGTCCTCACTTAATTGCAGTTGTTTTGGTAGAGGGTGAAGTGATGTAATGGAAATAATGAAAATTATATGAAGCATGCAAAATTAATTATGAAAGTATGTAAAAATATAATTCACATCTATGATAATTATGGAAAATTAATATGTGTACTTGTAGATGTTTAATGAACTAAAACTTAGCTCGTGTGAATTTGATTTGAACTACCTATAGTAAGATATGATGTGACCATTTGTAACTGTAATGGGTGATGAATGATGTAACTTAATGGCATATGGTAAATGATGGTTGTGAAAGGTTGTGGGATGTAAGGTGATGGGATGTGAAATGAATTTCATATCACATGGATATCAAGAAAAGTGATATGAATGGTACGTGTGATGAGGTGGATGAAGTTGCATGTAGTGAAATGATAGGTATGAGGTGGCATATACTAAGGAATAAATTTTATTGTGGATGGTCATGCAATTAATGTGGTATAAATTCTAAAATTTCGAACAAGAAAGCGATATGGGTGCTTACATCAATAGGTCCTTTCTGAATTTTTTCACTTGTATGCATGAAGCTAGAGGACCCTATTGCATCATGGACTGCATTTGAAAATAATTATTGATTTCTGTCACCTATGTTGTGTGTGCATGTGATATGTGGTAGGAAATTATACCTGATTCACCTCAATAGGTGAGTTGTGTAGCTTATCTATTAAGTCAATTGGAGAATTGATTGTATTTTTTATTGAATCTATGATGTCCGATACATCATCATTGTCAAAATAACTATTTGGTCCATATTGGTGCATCAATGAAATAAGGAATTCATCCTTCTACACTGGCTAAATGTATAAAGTTTCAATCTACGACCATTAACTAGTGGTGAAAAATATGACTACATCAATTGTCTGCAACTATACTGATCCATTTGGGTATACTTGGTGTATCTCATATGAGCCTAACCGTATTTTCTATAATTTTACTTTATAGTCCTTGTATCTTGATTCATAGAGAAAATCCTAATCACCCACACTGAAATCCTTTGTTTTTATGAACTGATCATGCCATCTAATTCTTTACTTTTGAACAACCTCAATGTGGTATGCAGCTTACATCTTGATTTTATCTAATGCATTCAAATTGGGTAACTCTCCTTTTGTATTTTTTGTGAAGTTTATATCTATTTTAACTATTGTCCTCAGTGTCTTATATTCAAATTCAATAGGAAGTACCATTTTTTTTCCATACACTTATTCATATGGTGTGAACCCTGTTGTAGTCTTCCAAGTTGTCCTATAGGCCCATACTGCCTCAGGAAACTTGGCTTCCCAATCCTTCCTGTGAATCTACAATGTTTTGATCAAAATATTTTCAATCTCCCTAATTGTTACTTCCACTTTCCCATTGGCTTGATGGTGGTAGGGTGTTGACTTCATATGCTTTATCTCATATTCCTGGACCAATTTGTTGATGAACTCTAATTTAGATTGGGGACCTTGATCTGTTACAATTTCTCTTGGCGTTCCATACTTGGTAAATATGTCTTCATATAAAAATTTGACCACATTTCCATCTTTGGAAAATTGCAATTCTTTAACTTCTACCAACTTTATTAGATATTTTGTGTAGACTAAAATATACTCATGTTGTTTGATGTTGGTTTATATTGGGCCAATAAATTCTAGCCCCCATTTATCAAATGTTGTTAATGCTAACTATGGTTGCAAAGTCATCTCATCCCTTTTAGGTTGTTTTCCCTTTCTCTAACACCTATAATAGCTCCTTGTGTATTCCACTACATCCTTATGAAGAGTTGGCCAATAATGGCTAGTGGTGAGAATCTTGAGTTATATCCTCTTTACTATAAAGTGTCCCCCGCAGGGTTCATCATGGCAGGATTTGAGGATATCTTAGACCTCATCTTCCCTTATGCATATCCTCATAATATTGGTTGGTCTTGTGTAGAATAAATAACAATCTATCCAAGAGCAAGGAAAATTTTATGTACCAATTATATATTTTCTCTAGGGGAGAAATGAGGTGGTATCTATCCTACTACTAGATAATTGACAATATCAACAAACCAAGGTGTGTTCAAAGATAGAGAAAATAAATGCTCATCTATAAAATAATCATCAATAACACCTTTTTCTAATTGAGTTGGTAGTCTTGATATAAAATCTACCACTAAATTTTCTTTTTCAAGCTTATCCACTATGGTGATATCAAATTCTTGAAGCAATAATAGCCATCTGAAAAATCTACCACCAACCACAAGTTGATTCATTAAATACCTTGTTGTAGTGTGATCAATGTGGATGAATATTGGATATCCTATGATGTAGTGTTTGAACTTGTTAATTTCTCAAACAACTTCTAACATCTCTTTTTCTATTACTATATATTTGAGTTATGCTCCTTGCAAATTCTTCTTGATGTAGTAGATAGCATACTCTTTATTACCTTCCTTTTGTCTAAGCACTACTCCTATAGAAAAATTAGAAGTATTTGTGTGTATTTGAGAAGGCAAGGTCCATTTTGGTACTCTCAAGACAGGTGCTTTGGTCAATGTTGTCTTGAGCGCTTCAAAATAGTGTTGACATTTTGTGGTCCACTCAAATTCTACATCCTATGTGAGAAACAAATAAAGGGTTTGTAATTTTGGTAAAGTCCTAAATAAATCTTCTATAGTAGTCAACATGTCCTAGAGAAATCCTAAAATCTCTTTGTTTTTGTGGCATAGGGAGTGTGGAGATTATCTCAATTTTATTTGGATCCACTTGAATTCCTTCACTTGATACAAAATATTTTAGCACAACCCCTTGAGTCATCATCATGAAACATTTCTCGTGACTCAAGGATAGGTTGTGTTCTTGACACATTTTTAATACTTTATCTATGTTGTTAAGTGCTTCATCATATGTTTCCCCATAAGTTGTGAAATCATCCATGTAGATTTTCATGGAGTCATGTGCAAAATCTAAGAGTATACTCAACACTACCCTTTGTAAAGTGGTTGGAGCATTACATAGCCCAAAAGGAAGAACAAAATAAGCATATGTGCCCCCAAGGGCATGTGAAGGTTGTTTTATCCTAGTCCTCTAGAGCTATTCTAATCTAAATATAGCAACTGAATCCATCTAGAAAGGAGAAGTACTTTTACCTACTAGGGAGTCAAGCACTTGATCAATGAATGGTAGTGGGAAGTGGTATTTTCTAGAGTTTGCATTTAATTCTCTATAATCCACACACACTCTCAACTTACCTCAATTTTTTGGGACAATAGCTAGAGGTGACACCCATTGAATATCAGAAATAGGGTAAATGAAACCTACATCAAGAAATTTTTGTAATTTAGTTTTAACTACGTCTCTTAGTGCAAGGTTCAATCGCCTTTGGGGTTGCCTGATTGGTTTTAAATCATCATTAATGTATATCATGTGCATGCACAATTCTAGGTCAATCCCCTTCATGTCATGGTAATCCCATGCAAAGTCTATTGTGTGTTCTTGCAGAACAGTGTTCAGGGAGGTATGTTGTTCAACAATTAATTCAGTACTAACATTTAATGTTTTACTTGGTATGATTTCCAAAGTCTTGGGTGTTGTTTGAAAAATTGAAAGGTCAAGTACTACTATTTTTGGGATGCATTTTTGTGGTAGCAAGGAATGTAATTTTTTTTATATTGACTATGATGAACTGGCAGTGATAATATTATGTAGAGGATCTTGCTGACATGTCAATCAGTCTTGTTGTTGCGGGTCCCTACCGTAGTTATTTTCTATGATGTGTGTTATCAATTCATCATCATCTTGGTTGCTTAACAAAGGGTTGCATTCAATAGTCATGAGATTTTGCAATGAGTACTGGTCTTCCTCATCTAGAGGAAAAATGGTCAACTATAAGTCTACATAAGATTGGTCTGGTGGATAAAGGACTAATGTTTTAGTCACGTTTCTATTTGAGATAACCATATTTCCAGACTTGCAACCTATAAATGCATTTATTGTTGCTAACCATGGTCTTCCTGGAATAAGGGGATAGCCTACAAGGTTAGCCTTTGGTTGTAATACCATAAAATCTATAGGGTACTCCCATGAATCTAATGCTATGACCAAGTATCAATTATGCCCTTAGGTTTAACTATTAACCTATCTACCAATTATAGAACAATGGGTGTAGGTCTAAGATTTATTAACTATAATAGCTGCATTGTTTCCTTAGTCATCACTTTAATAGATGCCCCCAATTCAATCAAGGTATTCTTTATGAGAGTTTCATTTATCTTAACATCTACTATAGGATTCCCAAGATCTGCATACTTAGGGACAGTTATGTTTCCTAACATAATGTTAGCAGGTTTCCCTAAGACATGTACAGTTTGAGGGTCTTTTTTCTTCCTTCCTAGCTTTTTAAGGAAAATTTATCTCACTATTATAGTGTAGATGTGAATCTCCTTGATGGCTTGGATGAGGGGTATCTTTATACACACATCCTTGAGTTGTCCTAGTAAGTCAATTTCAGCTTGGGTTTGATGTCTTTGCACAGCTAATATTTCAGGGAAAGAAGGCTCTAGACTTGTATTAGTTGGGTGGTCTTAGTTTAACCCATCCTCCTTAGGTTGGTTGTCCAATATCTCTGTTGGGGGTTCTTCATCAACCAGCTCAATAATTTGATGGGATGAATGCCCAACCAATTGTTTCACTAATCGGAGGTGGGCATCACTCACCTCTACCCCATAAGTAGGGTTGAATAGCCTTGTTAGTATAGGCTTGTTGAATAGGATTCTTATTTGGGTTAGGTGTAGGTTGGGTTGGTAGTTGAGATGTTCTAGGTGGCTAAGGTGATGAATATGTTGGATTGGGAATGATGGCTTGTTGTTGTGGTTGCAAAGGCTATTGTGGTTGTTGATAATTCATATTTTGGTTTTGCCATTGTTGGCCTTTTTTCCATTGTTTTCATTTTTTCCATTGAGGTTGGCATTGGTTTTGTTATGGTGGTCATTGGGGATTGTAGTTGTATCCTTGATAATTTTGCTGTGGCCACATATTTTGTTGTTTTTGGTTCCAATTTGGTTGAGGATTTTTCCATTGGTTTTGTGTACTAAGGCTGAGGGTTCCAACTAGAGAAATTTGTATTGCTAATTGGAAATGGCATATAATTCAAAGGATACTAAGGCATACCTAGTCTAATCTATCATGGTTTCCATTGAGAAATGTAGAAAAAATTTCCATATTCACCCTCTAATTCTTGAAAGTCTATTTTCCCTAGTTTTTCCTTTGA
This sequence comes from Sequoiadendron giganteum, assembly GCA_007115665.2. Taxonomy (NCBI): domain Eukaryota; kingdom Viridiplantae; phylum Streptophyta; class Pinopsida; order Cupressales; family Cupressaceae; genus Sequoiadendron; species Sequoiadendron giganteum. Next base: position 350,888,706 of record CM021102.1, read on the forward strand.
AATATTTGCCACTCTTTTGTACTTGCGGTTAGCTTTTCTCTATCTATAGTTATGGCAGTATTTGATAAGGATTTCCTCTACCTCTTCTTACTTCTTCTTCACATGTAGAGTGTCCAATTTTGTATCCAAATGGCTTATGATTTCTTCTTTCATGTTTGACAGTAGTTACTTAGCTCCACTCTAGAGACCCCATTTGATGTCTTACTGATGTAAGATGTTTTATCTCCTTTTACCTTCTTTGTGAAATACCTTGAGTATTTCATGCATGCCTTGAAAATATCCCCAAATTATGCTTGAGAAACATATCTTTCCCCAATGAGATTAAGTGCATACATGCAGTCCTTATTAATCCCCCTTAAGAATATTATCTTTAGGAACTCATTAGAGAGCCTATTTTGATGGGACTTCTTAAGGAAAAAATGGAATATTTTCATGTAGCCTTCCAAAGATTCATCCTCTTGTTGAGACATCCTAAAAATTTCATCTCTTATTTTGCCAATTCCTCTATAGCAGTCTTGGTACTTCTCTAGGAACTTTGTCTTCATAGTATTCCAATTAGGAACAACATCTCTTCCCAAACCCATAAGCCATCTTAAAGCAGCATCCTTCAAGGTTGTTGGAAATAGTTTGAACCTATATGCATATTTTGTATAATCATAGCTTCTACATAGCACATCAAACACATACAAGAAGGTATTTGGATCCTCAGTAACCAAACCATATAATACTAACAACGTTGAAGGAGGTATGTTCTTCAATGAAGTTTCCCTCTCCTATTTGGCAATGGTGTACTCAAAAGTTACATGTTTTGGTGGGTCATCCACTGCTACATCAACCATTGTTTGGAAGGTATCCTCTATATTTATAGTGGATATTATTGAAAGGTAAAGTTCTTCTTCAGGAATACCCTCACTTTGTTCATTGTGATCACCAATATCATCTTTAGCTTCTTGTGTTGAGGGGAGAAATCTTCCCAAATCATCTTGTTGCATCCACATACAAGAGTTATGACTTTTTGTGTAACCCACTCCTGTATAATATTAGTAAAATGTTATGGTGTTGATGCATTAAAACTTAATTATCCAAATGATAGAAATAAAACTCTAAACTAAGAAGGTTTGAAATAACATGGAAGAATCTTGAATGTAGCACCATCCCCAGAAATGATGCCAAAAATGTAAGTCCCAACTAATGCTTAGAAAACTTGGTGATAAACACATGATTCAGAGGTGGTTCCTAATTGAACCGTCCATTAAACCCTTGTAAAGATTATATTTAATTATCAACTAGGTCTAACATAATATTGTTATGATGTTGGCACTATTTGTGCATCCAGAGATTTTATACTGCCTATATTATCTAGTATAGGTGTTTACATATGTGGGAAAAATATAAAACTATGAAACAAGATAAATATTTATTATGGAACTATTGCTATAGCTACCTACAACTAAAGACTATGACTAGTTAACTATTAAAACCTTAACTCTATAACTACTTAAAAACTGTTAATTATGACTTCTAATGACTTGACTTACTTTGGAGGTGGACAAATTGAGAAAAAATAAAACATAAAGTACAAGACAAGATCTCATTCATGATTTCATTCTCATATAGGAAATGAAGAATGTGATTAAGATGAATGCAATAAATAAAAGTTTCTACTATAACAACAAAAATTAATGATGGAGAACAATTACCTCGAGTGACCCTTTCTCAAGTTATTGTATCCATGAATTAAACTCAAATCTAAACTCTTAAATCAATTGATCATAATGATAAACTGGAAACATCTCATCATATATAACAAGATTTCACAATTTGATAAGAATCTTCAGATATATCTTATTCATAACTGCATAATTAGAAAACAAAGTATTGTTTGTGTAATAAAAAATTATCACTATCTAAACATATTCATATGTTATATCTACTCCTCGACCATCGATCCAACTATTTAGGTTCAAAGGAGGTTTATTGAAACAAGGACTCAAAACTAAAAAAATGCAAATCACCACTCCCCTATGAAATAGAGAGTGACAAAGTTGACATAACTAAAAACATAACTAAAAATGTGGAAGAAGATGATTAGGACTAGAACTCTATTTTAATGGCATAACAAAAGTGTGGATTGTGGAAACAACCGTGTTAGCTTCCTAACTAGAGTAAACTCCTTCTCCCTTTAGTAGTCTTATTAAATGAAATGGTGATTCACAATCATCCTCATTAATGAATGCCTCTATTTTTGAAACTATTGTGTTCTTATTTCAAAATCTCCCCTGCATCACTATCCAAAATCCTTTGGTTGTGAGTTGGGCTCCCTAGTTGTTGCGGGCTACAATCTACTTGTTTTGGCGTCTCGACTGCAAGGAGTTAGTTTATCCAATATATACACAATACTAATAACCACAAATTAAATATAGATCCATATTTCATTTCATACACACTCACACAATAAATCATGCAATTAATAACATATTATGATCATATTCCCATACATCAAAACTAGGTTCAAGTTGCATGAAATATATAAAGAGATAGATAATGTTTAGGAATGTATATAAAATAAGCAGTCTGAAATCTCTAAAAGCATGATCTAAACGAAGAAAACTAGCTAATATTTGGTCTCATTTCCTACAACTTGGGAGAAAATCCAATCTTAAATATTTTGGATAAAAAATTTGGTCACCAATAATATCCACATCTATGATAACATTCCCTGATAGAGATTTGATACTCTCAATTTTGTTGGCTTGCCACTTGATGTTGGTAGAAATATAAATGTAATTGTATTTGATCTCCTTCAACAAGCCACTAGGCCATATATTTATATATCAATATTTTTTCCATTCAAAGGGTTGAATTTAGCTAAACAAGAAGGATACCTTCTATATTTCTTGATTCTTTAATGATGCATTTTCTTGAAATCTCCAATTTATATGTCACAAACCATTTTCCACTTCTAGTTTCTTCTCAAAGGTATTCCCTATTGTTGTCACATGAAATTGCACCCTACTAAACATAGGCTTAGCATTCCAATGACACAATGAAAACAACCTCAAGGTGTGGGATCTTGCAGTTGAGGTTAGATCTCTAGAGAATATCGACTTCATTTTCTACACTAGGTGTAGATATGTTGGCTCAACCCAACACATGAAATCCTATCACTATTTGTAGTTTAACAAATCACAAAGGAAAGGGGACATAAATAATTGCATAAAAGGGGAAGGGGAGGTGATACAACTAAAATAGATTTGTTTCTTCTTAAAACAACACAATGCATCAATGAAAATAGTCAGAAGGACTTACGCAGTTATCCACTCTATCAGTTTCCAAGGGTACCTATAGAGGTTAGGGTTTAACAAGATGCTAGAAGAAAAGGAAATATTCATAATAAACACCTTCAAACATAGTTAACACAATATATAGACATAGAATATGATAAAAATACACTTCTAAGACATGAAGGCAAGAGAGTTCTACACAACATATCCAAAGGAGAGAAGAGGTAAGATAGTAACTTCCATTAATACAAAGGAATAAGCCTATTTAAAATTGTAGAATACATAGAAATATAGTATCTACTAGAGAAACTAGGGAAGAACACCCTTACAAAGAGCACAAAAATTCCTTACATTCATCTATAGGTCGTAGGAGAAATATAGGGCATGTAACTAGGCATAAAACCCCAGCTAAAAACCCTGCAAATCAAGTGCAGACATGTGGACATCAAATCCTAAGCTGAAATCCCATCTAAAGGTCCTAAAGTCATATCCGTTCTTCCACATTGATGAATTTGTGGAAAATAAAAAAACATCCCATGAAATTCATAGCAAAATATGTAGTTTGGTACTACCCTCTAACATAAAGGTACTCTGCAAACAATAACTAGAGCATTGGTGCCACTTTGTCCACTTGGAGTTGGTGAAAAATAGATTTAAAAAAATTCATGTAGCCTTAATAATTAGATCTAGTAGTTGGGGAAGTCACTTCAACATTAATGGAAAAAACATGAAAATATGGTAGATTTATCCAAAAGTAAGTACGGGGTTCGAAACTCTAACATGACTAAAGGTGACGAAAATAAGGAATCAAAAAAAAAATTGGACATTTGGAATATTGGTCCAAAAATCCCTTCGGGACCTGAAGTCCCAACAAAACTAAAGAGGGAGAGGGAACAGGAACTGAGAACAAATCTATATATTTGGAACTTTGGCCAAATGTCCCTTCTAGAATTGAAGTCCTGAGAGAACTATAGAAGAAGAAGCAGAGATCAAAACAAAAAAAAAACATTTGGAATTAGTCTGAATTTCCCTTTAGGTACACCAATGAGACCGAAAGAAGAAGTAGGGACTTGGAATGAAAATTAACATTTATCCCTTCATGACTTGATACTCTGATGAGATTAAAAGAAGTGAGGACTCAGAACAAAAACCAAACATTTGGACTTAGTCCCTTCAAGATCTGATACTCTAGTAGAACCAAAAGAATAAGTGAAGAATCAAAACAAAAATGAACATGTGTACTTATTCCAAATGTCCCTTCAAGACTTGATACTTTGATGGGATGGAAAGAAGAAGTGGGGATCCAAAATGAAAACAAACATTTGGACAGTCCAAATATCCCTTCGAGACTTGATACTTTGACAAGACCAAAAGAAGAAGCAAGGACTCACAAAAAAAATGAACATTTGGACTTAGTCCAAATGTCCCTTTAAGACTAGATACTCCAATGACACTAAAAGAAGAAGTGGGAACTTGAAACAAAAATGAGCATTTGGACTTTAGCCCAAATATCCAATCACGACTGTAACATGCCCATTGTTGCGCTTAGTAATTTTTCTAATTTTTACCCACAAGTGAATAGTTTATGCATCTATCAATAGGAGAAATTCAAATTTCTTTTTCTTTTCAATAATAAATGCACCATTTGAAAAATATTATTTCCAAACTTTTCTATTGCATAACAAAGAATCTTTCAATAATATAAATATGATTTCACTTTACATAAATATATTCAAGATAACATTTCATATTTACAATTTCCATATAGATGGACACATGAATACATACATAGCTTCAACAAGCTCACATGAACTAGAAATACAAATGGTCCAAAATGTCCTCCCAAATCTTGGCTGCCAATTGCATGAGGAGAAGCATCACTCAACGCTTTTCTGCCAACCATGGACTAACTACAGTCCCCCACACATCTACCAAACTCAGTAAGATGGCCCTCCCTTCAATGAAGATAATAGTTTGGTAACCTCATCCTTCAAATAGCCTTTCCTAAGGATAGTGATGTGTCCTACACATCTAGAGCTTACCATAAAGTCAACCTCTATTTCTATAACATTCTCATCCTAGTATGTACTTGGATCATAGTGAATTGATAGTGTAGACAGTGGCTACCTACACTACTTTGGCCAAAGATTCAACACCCATTACTTCGAGTGAGGGTCATTTATATTCACCACCACCATTGCTTGATTTGTATTTGACCATTAGTATTCTATTCTATTCTATTTTAGGTTATTCCCTTTCCCATGGATTACCCTAACCCCAGGAATAACCTTCCAATATTCTATTCTATTCTCAGTCATTCCCTATCGTGTGGATTATACTAACCCCAAGAATAACCTTCCAATATTCTATTCTATTCTAGGTTATTCCCTTTCCCGTGCATTACCCTAACCCCAAGAATAACCTTCTCATTAACTCATATTAAATTGGCATTGCAATCAAGTATCTTAAAACAACTCTATATTATGCTACGCACTTAGAGTGTTGTCATACTATGTATAGTACTAAAAATCTACATATAGTAATAATAATATTTATATTCATATAAAATCCAACATTGTATACATATCTATATAAGAAAATATCATAGGTAAGGTTTCACAAAACAAGAAACTACCAAGTGAAATGCAAGCATATCTAATCATCACACACAAGTAAAAGACAATATTTTCAACATGGAAACATAATAAACAATCTTCCAACATAATAACAAAGGATTAGAAAATAGCATGCATGTTTAAAGCTCCAACTGATTATTCCTCTCTCCTAGCTTAATGGTTCTTGTTAGCTTGCAAATTCCTTCAAGAACAACCTCCAAAATCCTCTACTAGCTTCTCACTAATTCTCTCAACAACACCAATCTAGAACAACAAAACAACTCTCAACCTCACAAACTCTCATCTCACTTTGCATAAAAGCTGCAATAAAATAACACAAGGAAATAAAATCGATAAGTGATACAATTGGTAGAATGAGCACCTTTGTTTATACTAACTTGTGAGTAACCAAAGGCTACAAACAAGTTAATATTTCTACCACCTTTTTATCCTCATGCAACGACTCACCAAGCTAACCTACAGGTTTGCAACACATAATAGTCCTCACCATTCTAAATGGTTGATTCGACTTGTTATAAGGGAAAACAATACTCTCTTGCTGAGTCAAAAGAATAGCAAACTCACAAACAAGTTTCATAATTCAAATTCCTTCACATAATGCTACCAATCTTACTCTTGACTGAGTCTCAATGCTATTTATAGACTTACTTGCATTTTGCAAACTTCTCATGCACCCCAAACACTTACAAAATGGTGCCACATTCATATGTTGGCACCCTAAGATTATAGCGTGGGTTGACAATTTCAAATGGCTTTTAAAATTGTATTAACTTCTTACTCAAACGTATACACAACATAGGCGTGATTCATACGTTGGTTGACTTGGCCTTATATTAATTTATTTGTTGGTTATCATTTCTTTAAATGTTGCGCTATGTATTACATGTGCGCTTTATTCATTCCAACACTTTACTTAAGAATAGCATTATATATTGCGCTTAGAGATTAATTTAAACAAGTTTTGTTTATATATATTATATATATGTGTATATATATGTATATATATAATATATCATATATACATATGTATATATATACATATATCATATATACATATGTATATATATACATATATATATATATTAATATATTAATATATATCCATTTCATTAAGTTATCAAATATATTTAATTAATAGACATATATATAAATATATAAAGAATAATATTATGTATATATATACGATTATATAAATATATATTAATATATGTAACAACTATGTTACTCAATACATATATATTAATATATATACTACATATATACATATAAATAATACAATTTCATTATATTTATAAAAACACTTATACTCACAAATCCATTGATCGACACATATACATGAAATATATATATGTCACTTTAGTCCAATCGATTTTCCCATGCATATGGGTAATCCTTCCATGAGCATGCATAGGTATGTCTACATATGTATACTCATGTACGTATTCACTCATATGTATGAGTTTACCACAGACACATACATATATATATTTTATGCATATATCTCATCGACATAACAATAAACACACAAGGACTTCCACTTAACATCAAGTATTCATCACGTTCTTGATTCCAAACATTCATAAAAAAATATCACAACTCAATAAAAACATACTCAACTAAACTAAAGATCACTTACCATCTACCTGAATTAGCTTGAATCAACTAATACCAACTAGGGTGTGAGCGTGTGAATGCTTAGTAAGGTTGAATTAAAGGTTACCAAACCAAGTTCTTCTCCTGAGTGATACTTCCCCTCTCTTTTGGAGGTTTGAACTTGTTCCTACATCCAGCTTAGTTCACCATAATAGTAGTTAGTTGAATCTATACATTCATATGCTTCTCATATATTTCATATAAAAAATCATCATAAAACATTAAATAGAATCAGCCATTCATTCATCATATTTCCATAAGAATTCATAGATATAAAACACATTCACATTTACTAAAGCAATTTACCAAAAAAGGTAATAGTAAATAGGTAATAACACATGGGGTGTAACAGGGACCCAAATTTTCAAAAGGAGGAAAAGAAGAAAGAGGGGGATGAAAATAAAATAGACATTTGGACTTTATCTAGATGTACCTTCAGGACCCAATACTCCGATGGAACCCTTTTGAAGGAAAAGAGGAATGGGGAATCAGGAATGGACTTGGTCCAAATGTCCATTTGAGACCCAAAACCCCAAAAAGACCTTTTGAATAAAAATAAGAATAAGGAATAAAAAATAAACTTGGACATTTGGACGTCCAAATGTTCATTTGGGACCCAAAGCCCCAAAAGGACCTTTCTGAGGAAAGACAAAAATCTACCAAATTTTTAAGAATTTTCGCAAATGGGTATTTGACCAAAGCTTGGAAAAGGGGTGATACATCTAATAGAGGCATACTTGGTCATGAAAAATACATTAATATTTCTTGGATCAATTATAACTGATGGGAATAAAAAAGGGTGGCACAAAGTGACAATATTTTGAAAACTTTTGTAGGATGATTGTCTGCTAATCATAGAATCTAGAGGGCCTTATCAATCCATTGGACATAGATTCATAAGGGGAACTACAACAAATATCCTTCCTCAAAAAAAATACAAAATAATGTGTGCAGGCTTACACTTAGAGGAAAAAAATAATTAGGTCATACATTCCCTTAAGGAGAATGTAGAGTGTGTAGCAACACTTCTTGGAAAAGCAACAACTAATATGTGCTATAGCTTTCACAAAATTGCAAGCTACAAAAATATGACTTTGTCAAAGATAAACCTTTTGAAGGTTTTGATCTTCCTTAGACCATAGTTGTATTCTTCACCTAATGGAAACCATTAAAAACATCTACTTGTATACAAGGAGTTGCACACATTATCTGCATGGTGAAGAATCACTTCATTGTAAACTGTATCATTGTAGGGCAACCATTTAATATAAGTGCCAGATTCATTTGACAATAGTGCCTTAAGTGAACATCCAAAAATAGGGGTGAAACTCTCTGGGAATAGGTTAGTGTCCAAGAGAAAATCGTCTGCAGAGGAAAAGGAACTCTCCTCACACAAGGGTAAGCTACCATCATAACTATTGAACTCCTTATGGCATAAACTAAAAAAAAAAAAAGTTTCCAACTTATATTGTGATGAAAAATATGCCAAGATAGCTTGTTGATTTACAAGGGGAAATTACTCCTCATGTACTTCAAATGAAAAGCTTTGAAGCTCTGGTATACTACCAAGTCAATAAATGTGAGCATTACCCTCTTGATAGATGTGTTGATTCTCAATGATGGATTTTTTAGTATGTTGGTCCCATGTGAAACGTTATAACTTAGGAACATTATACCCAATGCAAAAGTTCACATCTTAATCTTGAATAAAGACCTCAAATTCAACATTTTCACACTCGGGGATGCAGAGAACCAACATACATTATTATTACATCTATTGATGCACATCTCATCAACACATACCTCGAGCTTGTGAGACACTTTAGATGAAGAAATAAATTCTTCAATTTGTCTCTCTATATTTATTTATTCTTCTTCTTGGTGATTAGTTGCAAAAACCTTGGGCTCTTGGCATAATTTATCCACCATGTCTATTGCTGCCACAATCTCACTCATTATGAACTCTTCCTCTAAGGAGTTGCAAGCTTCAATAGAGTGGGGACCTTCATTTGCTAAATCAACAAATAAGAATGCTTGCTACCTTAAATTTTTAAATCCATCCTCACTCTAGCTCCTCAAGCTAGACTCTTGGTGCTTTGAAACTTCTGATAATGTAGACATGGGTAAGCTCTCCTCCCCATTGTCAATGAAACAAGGGAGCTCATCAAATGGGAGGATCAATTCCTCCCCTTCATCATCATTCCACACTTGCTCAGTATTTTGTTTTTGCAATTGATCATCATCAATTTGATCTTATGTTAGGTCAAAATATTCATTTTTTAGATCATATGAGAGTTCACTAACAATATTTTGCTCTTCAACCTAGAACATCTCCCTCTTTTGTTCTTCTAACCAACTAGCTCACTAAACAACAGGTCCACCTTTATAAAGTGAAATAGTATCAAGGAAAACAAAATGATCAGGAAGCCTTTGAAAGGCTTGTTGGACTTCTGGATGGGGTTTCTCATTAGGAATAATAGAGTGGTCCTACATAGGTACAAGTTCCTACAATGGAAGAGCAGCTCTAAAACTTGTAACCTTGAACCTAGGAGACTTTTTGGGAGGTTCAAGAGGCTTATGTTTCTTGAAACTTTGGATTTGAACTTAGGAATCTCCTCCTTTACATTTTGATCTAGAATGTAAGAATATGGCTGGATTTCTAGCCTCTATTCTTGAGAAAGCAATAGTTTCATCTACTCCTCCTTAGCAATAATTTTATTTGAAAGACAATCCTCATGCTACTTTCTTTGGACCTCCATTTGTTTCTCATATCTCCATTAATATTCCATCTCTTTTTGGTGAACATGAGTTTGATGGACGAGCTCTTCTTGTTGTGAAAAAACTTCCTAATCCCTATCTATGGCCTCTAACTATTCTTGGAAGTAACATATATTTTATATTCTTCAATTCCAAGCCGTTCACATTTTGTGGATGAGTAGGGGGATAAGCATGTTGATTGGGAATGAAAAGAGCCTCATGTGGTTGATTATAGGAATGTGTAAGCTACCAAGAAGGCTAAGAAGGGGTGGGTGGGAGGCAAGCATTTGAAAAATATTTATATCCTACTGCAATAGGGCTTTGTGAAGCAAAAACAACAATGTTTCCAACTTCATATTGCTTGTAAGGATGTGTAAAATTTACATTATCATGAAATGGATGAGTGAACATATGATATCCATAATAGCTTGACATGTCTAAGCATAGGGAGAGCTAGAAAAAATTTCTAATTATTTTAAAATAAGAGCAGAGGTCTACTCAACCAATGGAAATGGATACATACCAATAGAGTCACCCAAAATTGATGTAAAGTCACTAGGTTCTTTGAATGAGTGTCTATGATTGCAACTACTAAGAAAAAAAACAATCTTCTAAACATGATAGAAAAAATTCATTAGAATGGTCCCACTAGGTGTGCCAAAAATTGTTGTCACATGAAATTGCACTCTACTGAACATAGGATTAGCATTCCTATGACACAATGAAAATAACCTCAAGGTGTAGAGCCTTGCAGTTGAGGTTAGATCTTTGAATAAGGTCAACTTCCTTTTCTAAACTAAGTGTAGATATGTTGGTCCAACCCAACACATGAAATCCTATCACTATTCCTAGTTTACCAACTCACAGAGGAAAAGGGAGCGAAATAATTACATAAAAGGGGAAGGGGAGGTGATACACCTAAAATAGAGTTATTTATTCTTGCTTAAAACAACATAATGCATTAATGAAAATAGTCATAAGGACTTACACAGTTTTCTACTGTGTCAGTTTCCAGGGGTACCTATGGAGGTTAGGGTTTATCAAGATGCTAGAAGGAAAGGAAATATTCACAATCAAAACCTACAAAAATAGTTAACACAATATGTATACATAGAAGATGATAAAAATACACTTAGACATGAAGGAAAGAGAGATATACACAAGATATCCAAAGGAGAGAAGAGGTAAGATGAAATTTTTTATTAATACAAAGGCATAAGCCTGTCTACGATTACATAATGCATATATTTATAATTTCTACTAGAGAAACTAGGGAATAATACCCTTACAATGAGCACAAAGGTGTCCTATATTCATATGTAGGTCGTAGGAGAAAGATAGGGTATGTGACTGGGAAAAAAACCCTAGCCAAAAACCCTAAAAATTAGGTGCAAACATGTGGACATTAAATCTTGAGATGAAATCTGGCTATAAAGGCCTTGACACCATATCCATTCTTTCACATTGATGAATCTATGGAAAAGAAACAAGCATCCCACAACACAAAATCCACAACAAAAATTGTAGTTAGGTATGGCCCTCTGATAGAAAGGTAGTTTGTAAACAATAACTGAAGCATGGGCTTCACTTTTTCCACTTGGATTTGGTGAAAAATGCATTTTAAAACATTCATGTAGCCTCAAGAATTGAATCTAGTAGTTGGGGAAGTCTTTGCAACATTAATGGAAAAAACATGAAAATCTGACAAATTTGTCCAAAAGTCTACGTGGGGTCTAAAAATTCGATAGGACCAAAGGTGACGGGAACAGGGAATTAGAAACAAATATGGAAATTTGGAACCTTGGTCCAAAATCCCTTTGGGACCCAAAGTCTTGACAGAACCAAAGGGGAAGCATGAGTGAGAATCGAAAATGGATCTGAACATTTAGAACTTTGGCTAAATGTCCCTTAGGGATATGAAGTCTCAATGGAACTAAAGAGGAAGAAGTGGGGACTCAAAATGAAAATGGACATTTGGACTTAGTCCAAATTTCCCTTAGGGACCTGATACTCTGATGGGATTGAAAGAAGAAGCAAGGACTTGAAAATAAAATGGGCATTTGGACTTTGTCCAATTCTCCCTTCAGAACCCAATACTCCCATGGGACCAAAAGAAGAAATGGGGACTTAAAATGAAAATGGATATTTGGACTTACTAAGTCCCTTCGGGACTCGATACTCCAATGGGACCGAAAGAAGAAGTGAGGACTTGGAACTAAAATGGATATTTGGACTTAGTCCAAATGTCCCTTTGGGACCCGATACTTCAACGAGACCAAAAGAAGAAGCGAAGAATTAGAACAAAAATGAACATTTAGACTTAGTCTGAATGTCTCTTCGGACCCAATACTCCAACGAGACTGAAAATAAGTGAGGAATTAGATGAAAATGGAAATTTGGACTAAAGTTCCAAAAGGATGAAAAGAAGAAAGAGGGGGGAAAAAATAAAATAGACATTTGGACTTGATCCAAATGTCCCTTCAGGACTGGATACTCCGACGGGACCCTTTTGAAGAAAAAGAAGAATGGGGAATCGAGAACGAAGTTAGACATTTAGACTTGGTCCAAATGTTCATTTAGGACCTGAAACCCCAAAAGGACCTTTTGAAGAAAAAGAAGAATAGAGAATCAAGAATGGACTTGGACAAGTCTAAATGTTCGTTAGGGACTTGAAACCCTGAAAGGACTTTTCTGAGGAAAGATAATGATTTAGCCAACTTTTTTAGATTTTTTGCAAATGGGTATTTGACTGAAGCTTGGAAAAGGGGTAATACAATTACCAGAAGCTTACTTGAGCATGATAAACCCATTGATATTTCTTGGATCGGTTATAATTGATTGGAATAGAAAATGGCGGCACAAAGTGAAACACCTATCATGTCCTTATTCCATTTCTTTACCTCCAACTTGACCATGTTAAGTTTTTTTGTAAAATAAAAATCTTGTGTCCCTTCATGTTCATATTAAATCATCACTTTAATCTATCCTCAAACTTTGAATGTTTAAACTAGAGGAATTCAAATTTGAAGAGGGGTTCTTAAGGTTTTGGCTCCTTGAATATCTTGATCCAATTGGCCAATGATTTGACCCCTATATGGAAGTACCTTCATTAGAAAGGTAGTTTCCTTGAGATATCATACTAAGTTATATAGGACCATGTCTAAACATGACTGCATGCAAACATCCCCATTCTCTTATTGCTCCATGTATAACATATTTATTTAGGTGTTAACATTTAATAATACTAAATATAAGTGTAACATGTAAAGAAATTTGGATATTGATGTCAAGTTACCTATAGTCTTATCTCTAAGGCCAAAAATTGCATTAAATTCGCTACCCAATACCTATTTTTCCTTTGGAATATACTTCCTAAAATCCCTTAGTTCTTCCCACACCTTGATTTTATCAATATCCAAACTAGGCATGTAAATGTTGGATATAATGGCATTGAATTTTTGTGCACGCCTATCATTCTTATATGAATGGATTTTTGTGAAGAATTTATAATAATGTTATGAATCCTAATATCATTCCAAATGACTAACAAGCCTCTCACATATCCTCAATTGAAATCACCACCCCATTACTCATCTTTCAAATATTATAATTGTGATCATGCATACTACTATCACTTACCTTAGTGTCTTACAAATAGAATATAACTAGACTATGTTTATCCACCAATTGATTCACTAAGTGTTATTTTTCAAGGGTGCATAAAACCCTAAAAGTATAGCTTATACATTTCATATATTATTTGTGTGGGGATCTCCCCACCACCTTAGTAGAATTTGGTTACTATTGTTTGAGTTCCCTTCTCTAAATCCTCTATTACTACTACCTTAGCCTTACTATCCTTTATTTACTTCCTGTTAGAATTGGCTATGGATGCCAAGATCTATGGACCAAATGGAAAGCACAAAGAAGAGAGAAAATAATATGACAAGAATAAACTGTATTCAATGTCAATATGATAATGATATCAATGTGTGTGTGTACAAATGTAGTAGAGACCCCTTGGTTATATAGCCAAGGTGAGTACATAGGAGTGCATATGATTATGACAAGTGTCGTAATCTTATGACATGATACAACAATGAAAAGCTATCACTCCACCTAAAGTGGAAAGTGATAATGTGATAACCACCACAAATAATGGATCACCCACAAAAGGTGGAAACCTAATCACATGATATGTCTATGAAAGGTGGAGGTGATAAAGTAATAAGAAGATAAGTCCACCAAAGGTGGAAATTCTCCAACAACTCCTATGTGGTCCCTAAGTAAACTTAACTAAGGTGTAATTATGACCTAGGACAAGGTACAAAACATTTAATTACACCAACACTTCCTTTGTTTATCTAACATCTAAGTTCCATAGTAGGATGATGAGATTTGATGGCCTTCGTATAATTCATTTTTATCTTCCTACTTGCAATGCTATATTTCCTAATTCCTCCCAAGAATTTGAAAGAACGAGATGGTGAAGAGAATGAGGTTAAAGAAACTTTCAAATTCTTAGGAGAAGGATGTCTAGAACCTAGATCCATGAGCTCACCATGGGAATAGATAAATTTAATGGCAGGATGATGTCATCAAGTATAATTCTCATATTCTATGTACCTATGGGAACCAACCATTTCTTTTCACTATTTATCATACAAGGCTACCACCTTTAAGTTCCTTTATGCCTCCACCTATTAATAAATAGTGTAAAATTCTATATTAAAAATTTGTTCACTTAGTATGTAAATCTAAATTATCAATTAAAGTTTATTATGATTAACCAATAGATTAATGTATGGGAGTTTAAATCAATAAATAATAAATCAATAGACACATTAGAATAAACTCATAACAATAGATGTACATGGAGAAACCCTTTTATAATGAAATTTTTTTTTTATCAAAGATAGGATAAATCTATGTTAAACCAACGAGAATGTTTTGATTATATTGGAAAAATAGGTTTTGAAGGGACTTGAAGCCCTTTACAAAATAAAATAGGGAAATTTTCTCAAAAAGAAAGACATTGAAGCATCAACAACAACCAAAAGTAAACCATCAATAAAACAACAATGACCAAACAACAACAAAACAAAAAAACACAGCAAAATACACTACTTCATATTCTTCAAGGTGTTAGCCACCTCGATCTCATGATTTCGATGTAGATTGACCATATCCAATAGTTCTTGTTTTTCCTCCTCAAAGGTCTTCCTAAGTTTTCCCCTAGTCTTGGTACATGGGCCCTTGGCCTCATCTTTTTTGCCCTTCTTCCCCTTACCCTTTAAAGATTAGTCTTTCTCCAACATCTCCACAAAGTAAAGTTGATCTTCCCTTAATTGACTAACCTTACCAAATAAGACCTCCAAGGATTCCACACTATTCTTTACAGTGACTCACTTGTAGTAGATTATTGATATCCACATTTGTTTCATTATTATTGGCCTCCATTTCAGAAAGGTGATTCTCACACAGGGACTTAAAGTCCAAAAAGGAGTACTCCAAATCAACTAGTCTCCCAATCAGAATATCTGAAGAACCCTTCGAAAAGATTTGTATATTTTCTTTCAGACCCCTAATCTTAATGTTTACCTTATTTAACTCCTGAAGCACCCACTTGGAAAGCTTGAGTGTACATGTTTCCCCCAAACGTGCCATATCTAGAACCTTGAACATTGAATTATTATCCTCATTTAGGTAAGATAAGTCCTCAAAGAGAGGGTTGATCTTCAAGGGTTCAGGCTTTCCAAAATTTGGATTCACCCCCTCATTCTTATGCAATGACCTATCATCTGATATCTCCATGTTGAGCGACTACTAAATAGGTGAATCATTGATTTCAACAGTAGCTTCTTGACACTCTTCTTCTCACCTGAAGCCTTATCACTTTTCAAACCACCTTTCGCAACCTAATTTTGCAACTTTTCAATTCATTTGGATGCCCTTCGTAGAAATTCCTTCCCTTCCTTAATCCCTGCAACATCGGGCATGACCTTCTCCATACGGTCCACCACACCAAAATCTTGCCCATGAAGCACATTATCCTCCTTAGAATGGGAGCCACCTGAGATAATATAAGTGTCATTGCCAGCAAAAGGGGACCCATGGGAATCCAACTCCTACAAAACCAAATTATTGAAAATAATCTTCCTCTTGAGATTCCCCTTCTTTCTTTTTTAAGAGGGGGTCACCACAAGTGATGAAAAACCACCCTCCTCCTCATTCCACTCAGCTTCCTCGTTAGCACTAGTATTTGAACCAGTCAAGAACGAATCCTTACTAATAGCCTTCTCCTTTCCTTTGATCAACTTTGCAGGAATATGAGCTCTCACACGATCCATAATGAGTAGTATGAGGCCCTCATGAAGAAAAAGAGCCCTTTTATTTTTAAAATGAGCATAGACAGACACTTCCAACAAAGAAAGAAGAAAGAGAGGAAATGAAACATGTAGACCATGTCTAAAATGATTCAACAAGGTGAAGTGGTGACCTAAAATGGAAGTATACCGACCATCTAGGGTAACGTACTGCATCATTACCTCTGTAATATCAGCCTAAATCCTCTTCAGAGAAGTCTGTTTGTAGCCCCATGAGGGCATTTTAATTAGCTTCTTTCATTCATTATCTTTGAAAAATTGGTCCATGGAATCATCATTACTCTTTCTTTCCTTGAAAAATTTATGCCCATCCATCGGTAGCCTAGTAATGGAGACAATAAATTCCTCATTGATTACAAACTCCATCCCCTTAACCTATAACCTTTTATCATGCCAATAGCAAACAAATTATACATAGGTGTTGGGATCATGGTTGTGGAGCCTTTCAAGAAAGGGCATGAAATTCCCATGTTTTCAAATTCTCCATATCTTGGGTTTCTTCCTCCACCTTTCACAAGAAAACGGATTTATTCTACTCCGATCACCCTCCATATCCACTATCACCATAAACTGAAGCCCCAAAATAGAAACAAACAACAAATTAATAGCAGGTGAAACACCACCCACAAAGCTTGCACTGATAATATAGGAAACAATGGCAAGAACAACCAAGAATATGAACTTCACCATAGCCATCATTTCATAATAAAACCCTGTCATCCTTAGGAAGGAGGGATTACTCTTCCCATGCCTTGAAATCATGAAGTTTGACATCCTCTTTTGCAAATAAATCCACTAGGGGGTTTCCCTCTCTATAGATATGTGTGGCATGAGATTCTTCAAAATATCTTAGCATCATTTTAGAATCCCCATCAGCTACTCAATTGTCCAACTTGGCATCTGAGTCCCAAGTAAGCAATTAATTATATTGAGGGAATCACCCTTGACCCAAATCTTGGAGTAGCCCTTGTCCAACACATATTTGATACTTATAAACATAGCTTCAACTTTTGCATGATGATTGGTCTAGTTTCCCAATGGGAGTTCCACCATGCCCAAGAACCTACCATCTTCATTCCTCAACACCCCCCACAACCTGTAGGCCCAAGGTTACCCTTGGATACCCCATCAAAATTAATTTTAACCCACCCTGGGGACAAGGGGCTTCCATTTAGTATTTAATCTAGCATCGATGTTGGTATTAACAATATCAAAAGGTAGATAAGAGATCTTCCAATCAATGGTCACCAGTAAATCATAACCAACCAAACAAGAGTACGTAGCACATCTAGAAGCATCCTGGTTAAAAATTTCCAAAATGGCCCTTCAAATTTTGATAAACACACTATCCACCTTGAGTTTAGAATCCTCGAAGATTCTATTATTTCTTTCTTTCCAAATTCCCCAAGCAATATCTGGGGCCATGATCTCCCAAAGTCTTCTAAGGATGGGAGACGAAGTAGGACACTTCCATTGGTCAGCAAAGTTGCTAAGAGAATCCGGGAAAACCCAGTCTGAATTCCAAAGAGCATGAAACTTACTCCAAATGAGATGGGAAAAACTACACCCAAGGAGAAGGTGGAAAGAATTCTCCACATCAGACTCACAAAGCACACACCTATTAGGCATAGCAAACCCCCTTCTACAAAGATTATCTTGAGTTGACACTTTTCTTTGCATTAAAAGCCAAAAAAAAATATTCACCTTAGGGATCAACATTTTATTCCACAACTTTCCCAAAAGGGACAAGGGTCAAGTTTCACCAAGGAAATGATAAAGTTCAAGGCCACAAAGTAACACCCATTAGCCTAGGGGGCCCAAATCACCCGATCAAACCTCAGGAATTGGGGACCTCAGATATTAGCAAGGAAATTCTGAAGAACAAACAACGAAGTATCCCAATTCTAAAACTCCTTCCACTCACTATTATGGATATAATTAGCCACTATGTGACCAAAATTATGTTTGAAAATTACCACAAAATGAGGGGCCCATGGATGATTTACGAAAAACTCACCATCACACCACACATCCTCCCAAAACAGAATCCTAGTGCCATCACCCAACAACCATTTCACACCTTTAGCAATAAGATCCCTGCAAGGGAGAATATTTTCCACAATCAAAATTCAAGAGGTCCCAAGATCTCCCCTCTCCAGAAAAATATTTATCCTTAACTAGTGAGGACCAGCCTGCCTGCCCATTAAGGAGTCTCCAAATTTTATTCGCAAGCAGGGCCTTATTGAAAGACCTTATGTTTCTTAGACCCATCCCACCCCACTTCTTCGGCTTGCACACGAGGTCCCATGCCACAAGAGAAATTTTGGCTTTGTCTTCCACCCTCGACTACAAAAACCTTTTCATAACCTGCTCCATTTTCTCTTTGAATTTTGCAAGGATCTTGGAAAAACTCAAAGCATATAGAGGAATATTATGTAGGGTAGAAGAGATAAGCTGCACTTTCCTTGCCTGACTAAGGAGAGGCCATTTCTAATCTGCCAGTTGCCTATTAAACTTATCCAAGAGACCAAGCCAAATAGAGTCTAAGATCTTAGACACACACAAGGGGATCCCCAAGTAGGTCAATGAAAGGTCACCATGATTGCGAGATAAAATCCTTGTAAGATTTAATTAGAGGAACTCTGAAGTTTTGATAAAAAAAAGTTAACTCTTAGGAAAATTGACACACTGACTAGAAGCCTTCTCATAACCCCCAATTACCAAATTGATAGCCCTAATTTCATGAACTGAATATTCTCCCATCATAATAGTATCATCAACAAACTATTGATGATTCATAGGTTCACACCTGAAAGAAAAGGTTAGACCCCTCAAGGAACCAACCATTAACACCTTCTAAATATTTTTTCCCAGCACCTCCGCCATCAAAATAAACAATAGTAGAGAAATAGGGTCCCCCTTCCTGATGCCACAAGAGCTCCAAAAAAAGGGACAAGGGGAGCCATTGACAAGAACAACAAAAGGAGTCGAGATAAGTTGCTCAACAAGCTGCACAAACTTTTGAGAAAATCCAAAGTGAGCAAGAACCAACAACAAGAACTTCCAATTAACCTGGTCATAGGCCTTGAGAAGATCCAACTTAAGAAAGAAACTAGGATTTTTATTAGAATACAGAGAGTGGACCACCTCATGAACCATAATGATAGAATCTAGAAGTTGACATCCCCAAACAAAACCAATCTGATTCTTGGAAATAAGATCAGGAAGGATTCTCTGGAGTCTAGTAGCCAATACTTTAGAAAAATCTTGTAAATAGAATTACAAAGACTGGTCGATTTGAAGTCCCTAAAACTAGTAGCATCAACAGACTTGGGAATCAAAATAATGAAAGTAGTGTTTAATTATTTAAGCAATCTTCTAGAGCCAAAAAAATCCTTAGTTGCATTGATAACATTCAATGCCACAATATCCCAGCAAGATTGAAAAAATAGAAAGGGGAAGCCAATAGGCCCAGGGGCCTTGAAACCAACGAGAATGTTACACCAATAAATCCAACTATTTCCCTTCAATCTGCTGACATTTTGGCTGCATAGTAATGGTCAACCTACAAAACACCCATGAAACAACTATCCAAGAAATCTATTTCATAAATATCAAAAGGGGAAAGCCCATAAATGAATTTTAAGAACCAAAACTAATGGTTTGGAAAAAAACCCAAAAAGCTCCCACGTGATAAATATTCAATGCTTCTATGAAAATAGACCATAATGATCAATAGCTTTGACTTATGTGAAGAGTGTACACACATTCCAAAGTATGGCACTCCAAAATATAGTGGCCAAATAATGTAGACCCACCTAGCATACAAAAGATGCTCCAATATTTCTCTCTCTAAACACCTAGGATTGGGAAAGTGGTATAAATGAAGTCAAATCACTTTGTAACCACCATTATCATGAGTAACCTCCCTTATGAATGCTAATACAACTAATAGTCCAATTTATAAAGATAAAATTAATTAAATGATATATCTTAAGCATCCAAGCATGCATTCCCAAGATGTTGGAGATATGGCATTAGGCATAGGATTGTGAAGTTAGTATAACCTTAATCATAACATTTCCAAGTTGGAAGAGTAACCATTTTGTGTAATTTATGACTAAGGATGGAAAATATTTGACAACATAATAATTTTTATAATAATCATACATCTAGGGATCTTAAAAAAGTATTTTCTTCATTGACTCAAGTTTGGAGACAAAGTGCTCTTGTCAAGTTTCATATAAAATAAAGCACATCAAAGAGGGCCAACAAATTGTTATAAACCTTATTGAAATTTTCCAAGCCTTTATATACCATTATCAATAGGTATGTAGAGATCAATATTATTTTCTTGAGCAAGATCATACACTCCAACAATGCATGACTGTGGTCCCTTGTCAGCTCACCACTTCATAGTGGACCATGTGTGAGTAATTGTTTACCTAGACTAATCTTTGTTGGGTAAATTTTACTATGGATAATGAAAAAAATTGATTTATGATGCCTTCCCCTATAAATATTTGTGGGACATTACCTTGAAAGGAATTAGAGGTGCAAAATACAGTTCCTACACTAATCTAGGAGATATATGCAAAAATTAAACTAATCACACTATTACAAGGAAATAAGCTCAAAAGAAATATGCCATGACGTAATGAATTATGTGGGTAAAACCTATTTGAGATCAAAATTCCACACTCTAAATCAACTCAATGTATTTTTTAGTAATTAAAGTTTACAATAAACTTATAGAGTATAAGCCTTTATCTAGAATTATCACTAATGCGAGATCTAAAATAATTCTAGCAACATATTAATACTTGCAAAACCCACTATTAAAACCTCCATCTTCAAAACTTAATAAATATGAGACACAATAGATGAAATCATCAAATTATAATTAGGATACCATTAGTTAAAACCACTCAAAAAGTGGTGCCCAAATCCCTAGCTAGAAATCCAACACCTAAATTCCAAGACAAGTCCATGGGCTAAAATTAATATATTCCTTTCACCTATCATGATCTTTTCATAATCCACTCACCAACTTGGAACTCTAGTTTGGCTTCATTATCTCCATTCAAATGTGCTTTTTGACATGTCATAACATGTGTCAAAAGTTGGTCAACTCATTTATATGTTGGATGTTTTAATATTTCAAATGTGGAAGGCCATAAATTTTGATCCAAGTGGCCTTTTGGGATTTTTTTCAAATTGTAGAGCTCAAAGAGATCTATGTATCAAGCATACAACCTAGAATAAATTTTGGGTCTCAAAAAAACTTCTATAGCCCATACATTAATTTTTTTGTTCTATATCTTGAAAATTACATTTTTTTCATTTTAAGCATTAAGAGCAAGGTTGAGACACCTTTCCTAACCTATTAATCTAGATATTTTCCAAGTTTATTTTAAAGATTATAATTCTAAATATTTTGGAAATATTATTAACAAAGGAACATTATGTTCGTTTCTAACTTTTGTGATCCAAAAGACATTTACAACTAGTGACCAATCATGTTGTTGAAGAATGTTTCTTACAAAAAAAATTCTATAGCTCTTGCTATTCATTTACAACATTGATTTCTCTTATAATTTTTCTCAAGTAAATATAATTCATCAAGAACATATACATCCTAGATAATATTATTGTTGTTTGGGAAGGTATGGAATGGGCTTGTTCCTCTCAGGAGCAAGCCATTTTCATAGTTACCAATATTTATGATAATATTCAATAGATGTTCATTGTTTTCATGCTTTAGACACCAAGTTTGATCCTAAGTTCCTTTGGTCTATTTAAATCCTATTTGTGTTGGTGCCTAAATTTATACTACCTAAATTTGCTTGGTCCATGCCCCTTTGTGCCATTTGGCCTCATTTTTCCCATCATTTATAATTGATCGAAGTATAAAT
The DNA here is from genome assembly GCA_007115665.2 of Sequoiadendron giganteum. NCBI lineage: Eukaryota > Viridiplantae > Streptophyta > Pinopsida > Cupressales > Cupressaceae > Sequoiadendron > Sequoiadendron giganteum. The sequence continues at coordinate 350,911,337 of CM021102.1, forward strand.
CTTTATATAGGTCCCTTTTTTGTCAAATTTACATGGGTTGTTCCTCATCATCCTCCATATCCCTATCAATTGTTTGGAAGTTGCCAAAAATCCCCAAAAGTTCTAAGTTTGGGAGTGTTTAAGTAATTTTTTAATGTTTGTATGAAGTTGCAAAATTTTAGTGGACTATCAAACATTTTTTTGTCAAGTCTAATATCTAGTTCTAGTGTCCAATCCCACATAAAATCTCCACGAGGTCCATTTCCTCCTTCATTCCTTCTATTTTCCTAACTTTCCACTATTTGTTGGATTTTTATGGAGATTTAGATATTTGTTTCTTGTCACCTTTGTCAGAGTTGATAATGAACCCCACAAATCCCAAAAATCACCCACAACCTAAACATATATCACTTTTGAAGAGAAAAAACATTTATTATGTTCATGCAACCTTGAGAAGACAATTGATCCACACAAACATCTGATATTGAGATTAACATGTATTGTTTGTGAATTTTAATTGCAAAGTACAAATGAATTCTTATTAAAGAAAAAGTGAAAACCCTAGATGAGGATTTGATTAGATTGTGACAAGTGTTCTAATCATATGTAATGAGACAATTTGACCTATAAATAGTCCAATCTAATAATAAAAATCACTCCTAAGTTAGCTTAAGTAATTAAAGTAAAATGGGACTATTAATCAATCAATGATTAATTACTTATTGGGTGATTACCTATTTACTCCAACACCCTCCCTTAAGATCAACTTAGGGAGAAGCTAAAAACTCGATGAAGAATGCAATGGTGGATGCATGAATGGGTCCTAATTACAAGGCCTGATGAGGTACCCATGTATAAATAAATGGATCTCTCATAAGGGTGAACCCATAATATTGGTTTACAATTTTTTTGAGGAAGCAAAATTGTAAAAACGCTCCCGCAATCAAAAATTTGAGTTTTAAGGGGTTCGTACGAGCTAGGGGGTTCACACGAACCCATAAAAGGGTTCGCTTGAACCCATAAAAGGGTTCGCTTGAACCCCTAGTTCAAGTGAACCCCCTTTTCCATGATGGGTTTGCTCAAACCATAGAAAAGACACATTTTTGTAAAACAAAGGGGAAAAGGGGGGGTTCGCTCGAACCCCCTTATTCCTCATGCCCCCCCGAGAGACAAAAAAACCTAAATTTTTGCACTTTGAAGCTCAGGTTGAGGATGAAAATAGAGGAATCTTCACAAACCCAATTGAAATTAGGTAGTCCTTAGAACGAGCTATCCAATGAATATAATTTTAATATGTTTTGGTTTTATTATGTATTTGTTTTTTTAGTTTTATTAAACATAGGTTTTTCATCAAAAATGAAGGTCTTTGTTCTACACATGTGGAGAAATAGAAAATTATTAAAAAAAATTGAAAAATATGAGTGCACGAGATATTGAAGTCCTTGATCCAACAAAAAATAAATTGAATTTCGATATATACAAAAAAAGTTATGCATTATACAGTCGCGCTATGTCTGAATTGTAATTTGTTTGAATAAAAAACTCGATTAAAGAAAAAATATTCAATAAAAACTATCTAACCAAGTGGAAGCACTAGATATCGGAGTTACAAATCTAAATTTGAAAGAATTAGAATTTTATCCTTAATAGAAAAAAAAGTTATGCATTATACGGTGTGCGTCACTTTTTAAAAATGTTGTTTTATGAAAAAAACCAGTTTTCATGGGAGATGGAAAAAGAAGTGCAATCTAATTCCAAAAAATTTGAAAAAAATATTTTTAAAATCTACAAATAAAATGTGACGAGACTCTAGCTTGCATCATCGTCAAATTTCTCACGATTTAGCCACTATTGGTGCCCGAATGTGAAGATTTAGTTAAAAATAATAATTTAAGTGTCTAGTTTGACCACAAATTGTAAACCACTATTGTGGGATCATCCATAACTAGAGAAAGGGAGAAAACCACATAAGAAAAAATCCTCTCCAAAAGAGAGAAAATGAAATAGTTGCACTAGTGAAAGAAGGATAGAAAGAAGACTCGATATGACCCCCAAAGACTAGTTTTTTCACACAAGTACAATAGATGTCCCCCTAGTAGGAGATAGAAAATGAGGATATGAATACCCCCATAAAGAAAGATCTCATCTGCCAATGATGAATGCTTGAAGACTGAACATGATCCACTACCTGCAAACAACATTTCTCCCATTAGGAAGAAACAGATCCACTGGTGATTGGAGAATCCACTCCTAAAATACGGAAGAATCAAGAATCCAAATCCAAATGATGTGTGCCTCTGAAATCCATTCAAGTGTCCACATGTCAGAATGAAATGATGTCAATCCAAGATCCTGTAAAGACTAATGTAAAACAAGCTCCAAAGATAATGAAGATGATGGGCCAACATTTATGATGTGGTTGTCAATAAAGAGGAGATGAATTTTCTCAAAGTAATCCTCCAAATTTTTAATCTAATACTCTACAAACAAGGATGATATGTGATGAGTCTTGGAATGGTCTCATTTTCCTTGTTTGAGTTTCATACTTTTCATGATATTTTTGATAAGTTTCAAAGACATTATCTAGACCTTTTCACTTATTTTAAGTATTTAAAGCATTGAGTATGATATATCATATTGATAAATGATTGTGTGAATCTATAAATATCTATGGAATTTAATAGAATTTAATATTAATTATGATTATTAATGATGGAAATATTCCTTTGAGATAAATTAACCCCTACAACGAAGGATCTGTAAACCTACAACAAATGAACTGTCAATGTGCAACAAAAGGATTTTTGTTTGTCGTAGCTAAAGAGGATGATTGCCTACAACACATTTAATTTTCCATAGATGATTAAGGAAAAGGTTAGAGATTGTGAACATGATTTATTTATGGATCACTGCATATTTTTTATTTATGCTTTAGGTCATGGATTAAATGATATATTTGTGAACCACCAAAAACATATACAAAGAGGGAAATGTAGGAGTTGAGAAAATACAACTTCACAAACCCCGAAGATCACCTGCATGCAAATAACCTGTCACAAAAGAAGAGATGGAGACAAACAAGCAAGGGTTCTCTGAAAACTAAAAATGTATATATCAGAGAGAATGAGAGAATGAATTGATATGAAATACAATGGGATCAATCCTTATAAAAAGGAGATCATGCAAACCCTAATAAAACCCTAATAGGAAAAACCCTAATAGAAGCCCTAATAGGATAACATTTAATAATTAATATAATTATTAAATGTCACTTTATGCAAACTAACGTGAAATCTTAAGAAGGGAATAAAGGTAACTTAATCAACATAATTAAGTTAAGACGTTTACTCTAACAGGAAAGAGGCTTCCTTTTACTAGGCCCCTAGGGTTTTTCAGCTAGGAGCACTTGGGCTTAGGAATGACACTCTTTCCACTTAATGATATGCTTTTTGGTGATTGCATTCAAAGGATATGATTGGATAGGGGTTGAATTGGGTTGCGATATGTGTGATGAAGTGTGTCTAAATGAAACTAATGCTAACTATGAAATGTAAAGTAATGTAAATCTAAACTACATGCAATGTAAAATAAATGACCTAAATGCTTGCAAACATAAAGGAAATTGAAAATAACAGAGCTTGAGCACTTGGGTATTGAAATTTTCAGATGAGGAGCCCCAAAATGTTCTAGAAATTATCTGAAACCTTCACAAGGACACTTACACTAAGTTGGGTGACCTAGTCCTCTTGTTGGTAAAATCTGTCGAAGTGGGTTTTTGTCAAATGGGTACCCATAAATGTAAAAATCCCCAAAACATAGGCCCAAAGGGACTAGGTCTCCATTGTTGGCAACCTAGTCCTCTTCTAGATTCCTAAGAATTTGGAAGTGGAGATTAGGGCCTTCGGTCTACACTCCGAATCTTGATAGGTGTATGGTTCAGGTTTTATAGAAAATGGGTTGAAAGGGGTCTCCAAGCTTCAACTAGGGCTTTGTTGGCTTGAATGGATTTGATGACTTTACAACACCTTTCTAGCACCTTTCTTCTTAACAAACCTGCATACAAAAACTTGCAAATCACACATGCAAAGAGGAGACAAGGATTAGGGTTAGAGAATAAGGGTTTTCCTTAGTCAAACCCCTTTGATGATAATCAAATCCAAATGAGAAATAAGGAAAGGAAAGGATGAGTGAATGACAAAGAAAATACAAACACTTACCAAACCCTTTGTTGAAGATGTTTACAACATGCAAGAATCAACTTTAATGGAGATTGCTTGAGATGTCTTGTGCTCAATTGCTTGCTTGAGAAGATAAGAGTGCAAGAGTGCTTGTGAAGATTGAGTGAAGGTGAAAAATGAGACTTGTTAGGGTTCAAAATGAGGGGAAAATCCTTATTTATACAAGATATGCCCTAATTTCCTAAAAATGTCACATGATAGGCTGACACTAGGGTTTTGGAGGAAAATTCTTGTTAAGAAATTGTTTTAATTTTGAATTTTATGGCTAAAGGGACTAGGTCTCCCAAGGTGGTGACCTAGTTCACTTGGGCAAATCCAAGTGGTGGTCAAGAATAAAATGGTGATTAATGATGTGTTAGGCTTACCTCCCAAAACACACTTAAGTCGGGCCTAAAAGTACATTAAGGGACCAATTTAACATAAGAAAAGAGTTAATTAGGGGTGACAAGCCTAAGAAAGTGTGAAAATGCATTACAACACTTTACAACACCTTGTCACAAGGCTTGGAAAGGGGTAAAGAGAGGTTATTTAGGTGAAATATGTTGAAAGGGTCTTAGAAAAGTGAGGAAATGTGTTATAAAACTTCACAACACCTTAGTGAAACATCGTTAAATTGTTGTTGAACTGCAAGCTTTCAAGATTGAATCAAGGTAAAACAAGGCCAAAACGAAGGGAAAAGGCTCGAATGAGTGAAAAAGTGCCAAAGACCACTTTTTGGTGACACAATTTGTAATAATAGTGGTTATGGCTTGCAATAAGTTTTACCCTATTAATCACATCTTCAGTTATAACCATTTTCTTTAAAGACATAGATTCTTGATACGATTCTGAAATTCTTATCTCCACTAGCTTTTCATCACTATTTAAAATAAGGCCTATTCCTCTTCCTATATTTTTGGGAGAGTCAATAGTTGCTTACAATTTATTTTCAGTCCAAAAATAATTGAACTCTCAAAGATTTTGTAGATATTTTTTATCTTGTGAGAGGTCAAGCTAGCTAGATATTCTATGTTAATTAGACGAAATATAAGTACTATTTTTGTCGATCCAATACTTTGTTCTTAGTTATCTATTCAATTTGCAATAAAGATAGATACAATATTTTCATGAAATTTTTGAGTTAATATTTGAAGAAGGATATTGTGGGATTGTAACAACTCAAGCAAGGGCCACTTGAGGTACTACAATACTTCTTATAGTTTATATTATTAGTTACATTGGAATAGATTGCTAATTTATATTTTTTGGTTTACAATTAAATTGAGTTGTTGAATAATGATCAATTGTTATTACCATAAGTTGAAACATATTTGAGTCCTTAATTTATTGTTTTCACAAGAGTAGTTACCTGTAGCAATTATTATAGTTACCCACAGTAATTGTTATTCATTTGAATCTGCTTCCGAATAGATTTATTTCAGTCAAGTTACTTTCAATTATATTTTCTTTTGTCACTCTTCTATACATAATTGATTAGGATGATTTAGGATTCTCAACCGCACATACAGTGCCAACATCAACTAAAATTATGATTCCCTAGTTAATAAATTAAATGACACACCTCTAGGACAATGAATTGCTTGATAAGGGATTTGTTGGTCCTTTAAGTTATATGTATGCATTGTCTACATCAATTGATTGAGCATAGATGGAAATGCACATTTTTTATGTCATTTTTCAGGATGGTGCTAAGTTTAGAACTCTTAAAGAATGTTTTAGTTAATTTATATTACTTTATTAATTTAGGAATTTCCATTTGCAGAAATTAGGACTAGTAGAATTTACAAATCAAACCCAAACTACTTACTAAAAATGTGAAAAAAAGCTATTAAACTCAAAATTACTATTGCATGCGACGATAGAGAGACACTCTAGGAAGATTCATCCCATCAAACCAAAATCAAGAGGAATTATTTGAAGACATTGGCACCAACAAAGAACTAACGCCTTTAGAAGAAATGATTGAGGGAATCAACGACATAGACATACCAACCACACCAATAGTTATTTTGGACCTTGGGAGAATGACCATAATACATCTCGATATCATGGAATAAGAGGCAATATACAATCCGACTGAACCTGATACATTTGAATTCCCAATAACCAATCAAGAGTGGGTGGTTGCACTGAAGAATATACCCCTTTTAACCTTGCCCAAATTTTACAATTTAATCACCAAAGACACTGATACATTTATGTTTGAGTTTGATCTTCTATGAATAAGCTATGACTATACCATAGATGCTCAAAATTAGAAACTCTTCCCAGCCACATTGAAATATGTTGCTTTATGATGGTTCATGGGGCTAGGTAAAAATATAGTACCAAATTAGGAAACAATGAAGGAGAAATTCTTACAAAAATACCAAGATTACTACCAGATAGGAGATATGAAAAATGATATCTTCAAGATATTCTAGAAGGAAGAAACCCTTGAAGACTATGTTGAGAGGTTCCAATTCTTCCTTAAAATGTCACATCAAAATAGGCTCTCCCTAGAGTCCTTAAAACTAGTATTTCTATGAGGAATGAATGAAGATTTCCTAGATGCATTAAAGCTCATTAGAGAAGGGGATATTTTTCAATTACCTTTTGAGGAAATCAACAAAAATATGCAAAAACTATTCAAGGTAAACTATGAAGAATACTAGGGGTTCCAAATCCTTTTCTTCCACCAAAACATCCATAGGTGTTTCCAGGGTGGAACTTAGCAACCTTCAGTCAAATGTGAAGGAAGATATCATCAGCCATCTAGTAACCCAGTCAGACACTATGCACATCAAAAAGAAACAAGAAGAAGCAAAGGGTGCTCTCATAGAATATCATCCACACTATCGTCAAAAAAGAGTCAATTGTAAGTGCAAAAAAATTACCATAATTTTCAAAAAAAAGCAAGGAAAACTTAAATTTCATACCCTAAAAGATGAAGAAGGCCAGATATTTTACATTGCTCAGTACAAATTATGGCAGAAAAGACAAGGTATGCCTCAAAACCCTTTGTCTTACAATTTTTCTTTTCTTGGGGTCAATTCCAATTGCCCTAACTAGAACAATTCACCTTGGAATAACACACCAAATCAACCATGGTCAAATGCTCAATCATTTAATTGGATTCCATAATAGGGGACATGGCAACAACAACCATATCAATCCCCAAATTATAGTCCACAATGGAAATCCTCTCAAAACCAATGGCCACCACAATGGTGTGGAAACCAACAGTGGAAAAATCCAAGTGTAAGCTACCCACAACCACAATAATATTTGAAACAACAATTAGCCATTATGTCAAACCCAACCATATCTACTCTAGCACAACCAAGAGCACCATAATTTTCTGCTCAACCTACACTAAAGCCTAACAATAATCATGCTCAATAAAATTATACTAACAAACATATCCAATACCCAACCTACACGATTGAGGTTAGTGGTGTTCATCTACATTCAGGAAAAATGATTGTTGGAACATCATCTCCTCATATTACAAAACTTTATGATGAGGAACCAACAATTGAAACTATTTACCATTCAATTAAACAACTTTAAAAAACAAGCTACATTCAAAAATCACAAACAAGGAATCACCATTCTCAGAGAGGTTGATCACTCGAAAATTTCACTTTGAACTAGAATTTGACTTCTTGATTCAGCTAAAGAATATTTGTTTCAAAATTCCCTTGATCCAAGTTATCAATGAAGTGTCCATGTACACAATTATGGTGAGGGAACTATTCCTTAAAAAGTAGGGAAGGAAATGAAAGGACCCATAGACTGTCCATATTGTAAGTGTAATTAGGGCTAAAATATTAAGGTTAATGCAATAAAGCATATAAATCAAACCCTAATAAACAATGAAGCACAAATGAGCATAAAACAATATTACCAAATATTCATGCCATCATTGATTCACCTCCATTGCACTTCTCCATTTTGCTTGAATATGATAATCGCCCTCATATTTGAGTGTGCAATAATAAGCCTATGACAAGTAAATAGCAAAATATTGAAGATTGTTGTCTCACACTAGCAACATATACTTGCATAATATGTGTAGATAATTAAAATGACAAGGGTAAGGTATTTTATAGAAAAGACAAATTTGAATGAATGGTTGAGATTGGATGCCAATAAGATGTCTTAATCAATGGCCAAGATTGAAAGTTGCAGTATGAAATAGGGTTAGGGCTAAATTAGGGAAAATGATAAGGATGAAGGGTTGAGATTGAATTATGAGATAATTCAATCAAGTTCTAGGATTAAATGAGATTTCAAGAGATAATATTTGATGTGGAAGATAAGATTGGCACGGATAAAGAGGTGATAGGAGAAATTAAATAATAAAAATTATTTAATTTAGGTGGCCAATGAATGATTAAATAATTAAAATAATTACTTAATTATAGAGGAATGTGACAAAAGGAATCATTTTAAATTAAATAATGATTTAATTCAAAATTCAAGAGAGTGGACCAAATTAAATAAATAAAATTTATTTAATTTAGGAGAGAAAAGGTTGATGAATAATTAAATAATTATATAGTGGAAAGTAGACAAAATTAAATAAATAAAAAAAATTATTTAATTTTAGAAAGAAGAGGACTTAATTAGTGACGTAATTAAATAATTTTTATAATTAATCAAGGAGGAATAAAGATAAAAATTAATTAATTAATTAATTAATTATGACTTTAGAAAATAATTAAATAATTAAAATTATTTAATTATCAAAGACAAAAGAGGAAATGATGGAGAATTTAGAAATCACAAGCTTGGGACAATTTTTAGTGTCTACAGTAAGATAGTTGGTTGATATTATGTTGGGCAACTTAGGTGTCCCAAAGTATGCAAACCTTGGTAGTCTTGTTGTAGATGTGTAGATTAATGACACACTCATCAAGAATAATTTGATTGATATAGGAGCAATAATCAATGTGATGACAAGGGAAACAATAAAAAATCTTCAACTAATGGATATGACACTTGCACCCGCAATTTTACAATTGGTAGATACATGTCAATAGTAAAATTGGAGAGTACCATTGAAGATTTGATCATCACATTGGACTCATGGGAGTACCCAACATACTTCATGGTCTTGCAACCTAAGTCCAACCTACGAGGATACCCATTAATCCTAAGAAGACCATGGTTGGCTACAACAAATTAATTTATTGGATGTAGATCTAAAAACATGATCATTTATAATGGGAATGCAACAAAAAATTAGTCCTCTATCCACTCGCACAACCTCATGCAAAATTGGAACAAACTATCTGGCCAAACCTAGAGGATTATGACCAATATTCCTTACAAACACTTATGACCATTGAGCAAAGCCCAATGGTCAATATTTAGGACGAGGAAAAAATTATTGCCAATATCATACAAAATTCTTATGGGATAAACCTACAACAACACTAATTTTTAGCATGTTTGCATTGCCCATTGCATGGTATTATACCTATAAAAACCTCTGAATCTAATTCTCAATTATTTCACACACTACTTCTACACAATTTTAATCTTAATCTATTAGGAATATGTTGCTTTTGTCATGACTTCTACCATGCCAATGGAAATAGCAATCGACAAAATACTCGATGTCAATAATCAATTGACAATTTCCCAACAGTTTGAATTACTTACAATATTTCAATATCACACAACAATATTTGCTTGGGAATACCATGACATGAAGGGCATAGATCTTATACTTTGTGTACACAAAATCTATATCAATGAGGGATACAAACTAGTGAGACAACCACAATGCAGTATGAACCCAATTGTGAGGGGTATAGTGAAAATAGAGTTGTAAAAGTTGTTAGATGCAAGGTTTATACATCCAATATTAGATAGTTGGTGGGTTTCCCTATTGATGATAATACCTAAGAAAGGAGGTAATTGGATAATATGTGTGTATTACAAATAATTACATACAACCATGAGGAAGGATTATTTCCCTCTTCCTAGGCATATTTTCAAAATTTTCCCATGACTCTAGAAATACATATGGATTACTTCACCACCTATGGAAAATCCTTTGAAGAACTAGAAAACTTAGAAAAGGTCCTCCAAAGGTGTGAAGATCACAATTTCTCCCTAAGTCATGAGAAATGTTTCATGATGATAACTGAATGAGTGGTTTTGGGACACTTTGTGTCAAGCAAGGGATTCCTAACAAAATATAAGTGATCTCTACTCTACCTACACCCCAAAAGAAAAAGGATGTGACAAGTTTTCTTGGCCACATGAGATACTAAAATAGATTTATTAAGGATTTTAGTAAAATATTAGCTCCCTTGTTTTTCCTCTTATCTAAGGACATTGAGTTTGAATGGACCACTTCCTAGCAAGAAAATTTTGAAGCTCTTAAAACATCTTTCACGAAGACACTTGTTTTGAGAGGATCTAATTGGACAGTTCCTTTCCACATACATACAAATGTTTCTAAATTTTCCATAGGCGTTTTTTTAGGATAAAATGAAGGTAATTTGGAGTATGTTATTTATTACATGAGTAAAAATCTTCAAGCTACTAAGCTCAATTACATTGTCATAGAGAAGGAAATGTTCGCAGTCATCTATGAAATTAATAAATTCAAACACTATATCACTAGTTATCTTGTCTTATTTCATAATAATAATATAATAATTTGATAATTTATGAACAAACCAATGGTTGGAGGACACCTTGTTATGTGGTTATTATTTTTGCAAGAGTTTGATATAACTATTATGGATGAATCGGGTAAAGTAAATATGGTAGCAGATTTTCTATCCAAACTACATATTGAAATAGAAGAAGAAATTATGGATGACTCTTTTCCATATGAACACATGTTTTCCTTAACAATGCAAACACCTTGGTATGCATACATACCTAACTACTTGGTTGTAGATGGGACACCCCTATATCTTTGATCAAGGGAAAGGCGTCATTTATTTGAATGCAAATTTCCATATTTTTTGGTGGCTAGCTATCTATTTTATAAATGACTTGAGAATATAATGAGGTGTATAATGGAAGATGAAATTTATGATATTTTGAAGGCTTGTCGTGATAATCCCTATGAAGGGAAATTTTTAGCCAAGAGAATAACCCTCAAGATTCTAAATACTGGGTACTATTGGCCAACACTACATAAAGATGCAACCAAGTATACAAGAAGGTATTATTACTACTAGAGGATGACTAGACCAACAAGGAGTGATGAGATGCCCCTACATCCACAATTGTTCATTGTACCATTTGATAAATGGGTAATGGATTTTATTAAACCAATAGCTCCCACCTCCAATAATAAGAAGTATATACTAGTTTGTATTGACTAACATAATGGGTGGAGGTTAAAGCATTGCAATTTGCTAGAGATAGCAACGTTGCAATATTCCTTTATGTGGAAATCTTCACAATATACGGCGTGTCCAGGGAGATAGTCATAGATCAAGGATCACAATTCACTTTAGATTTGATTGTCCATATGGTCAAAGAATATGGGATCATACATAAAAATTTAACTCCCTAGGTCACCCACAATATGGGAAAGTTGAGGTTACAAATAGGGAAAATGAAGTCATCCTAACAAAAATATTCTAATTGTATTGGAAGGACTAGGCAACAAGGTTACCACAAGTTGTTTGGAATTATAGGACAACCTACAAAATAACCATATGGTTTATGCCATATGAATTACTATATGGGAAAAAGGTTGTGGGTGATTCCACAATAGTGGTTTACACTTTATGAGAGATCTTGATTTTTGTTGAAATCACATATTTTTAGAAAATATAATGATTTAAGCCTTGAAAAGTTCCATTTAAAGGATTCCAATTGAAGAGGGTTTTATCAAACCACTTTGGATCAAACCCCCTTGGATAGAACCCCGCTAGTTTTAAACCATACCATAATGGAGTCTCCTTTACACCTATCAAAATGATGATAAAAAACCACTTTTGATTTACCTTTTGGGAGATCAAATGAATTCATTTAAAATTTATTTTTTGTAAGTATGTAGTCCTTATAGAAGCTTCTCAAAAAGAATAATTTTAAATAAATTTAATTTGATTATTATATTTATTTTTTTATTTCTTGTGAATGTAGGTTTTCCACCGAAAATAAAGCTCTCTATTCTTCACATGTGGAAAAATAGTAGATTATCAAAAAAAAAAATTGGAAAATATTTATGCACTAGATATTGATTTCTCGATCCAACATACGAAAAAAATTATGTTTTAGCTAGTAAATCATGTCTAAATTATAACTGGTTTGACTTTGAAACTTAATTAAGAAAAAAATATTCAATGAAATGCTATGAAACCAATTCCATGTACTAGATATCATAGTTATGAATCTAAATTTGAAAAAAATAGAATTTTATCCTTCATAGAAAAATAATTTATGTGTTAGCCAGTAATGTCACTCTTTAAAAATGGTGTTTACTATTAAAAACAAGTTTTCAAAGGAGATGGAAAAAGAAATGCAATTTGATTCCAATTTTTTGAAAAATATATATTTAGAATCTACAAACAGAATATCACAAATCACTAGTTTGCATCATATTCAAATTACTCACAGTTTAGCCGTTATAGGTACCTGAGATTGAATATTTAGTTAAAAAATTCAGTTCAATGTCCAGCTTGGCCAAAAATTGTAAACCAACATTGTGGGATCACCTTTGTATTTCTCATTGAATTTGAACATAAAAGACTCAGAATAGTGATGCAACTTGGAATATATTTCTTTGAAGCTCGAAAAGACAAACTACACAATCTAAATGCTCTAGATGAAATAAGGATGGAATTAAAGGTATAAGGTATAAGGACCATAGGGGTAAATTACAGACACGGTGGCTAGGTCCTTTTGAAATAAAACAAGTCTTTCAGAATGGAGTAGTACAATTAATTATAATTGATCTAGTCTGATTCTCTTTGATGTTCAATGGACGTCGCATCAAGATTTATAAAAAACCATTGCATAAAGAGAAATTTATACAAGACCTATAACAACAGTTTACATAACCCTCGGGATTACCAAATTTAGCATTGCTTGCAAATCATGAAGACATAGTCAAATCAACCATTGCTACATCTGTAGATGAGCCAACCAACTCATCTACTGATATTCAACAAGTATGATTCTCACTAAAAAATAAACTAACACACATACACACACATGCACTAAATCGCCAATAAATTGTACCACCAACACAAGCCATTATTGGATACACGCAACAAGTTATAAGAAATTATTCTCACGAGACCTATAGCAATAACTCTGAGGCACTTATACAAGGGGAATTTTTTACTATTTCTCATAGCAACTACCTCCACTCACTATCAATCCACATGCAACAACTATCACTCTCAATTGACATCATTCTAATCACCTCAACATGCAGCCACTCCTATTCGACACCAATACCACACAACATATCACTTCATTACAAGTTATTTCCATGCATGTCATATCTTTCCTCTTTCGTATCTATCCTTTTCAGGATATGTGCCATCATTTTGATAGTTTCTCTATATGCTAAGCTATTCACTATACCTCCATATACTTTCACCATTACATCTCTCTCAACAATTTTCTACTTGGTGGAATTCAAATCACATTACATGTGCCACCTTTCCAATCATCATAATCATTCCAGGTATTTTTCACATTATAAACTATGATTACCATTAATCTATTAATTTTCTCTAGAATTCATTTTCATGCATCATTTAGTTTGCATTATATCCATATCTGCAATGCTTTATAAATTATCCCCTCCATATTTCCCATACCTTTTCTATTTGAGGAAAAATTGCCACTTTAAGTTAGGGGAGGACTGGTTCAGTTGTCAAAATTATCAAGAGTTACCTATACCAACTTAAAATTTTCCTTGCAAAGTCACAAACACAAAGGTTATAACATTTAGAGAAGTGGGAATTAAGGCATAAACAATAAACAAATTAAAGTAGAATTTGTCCGATGAAGGTTATAAAACTTCATAATGGGGGGAGACATCATTAGAAGGGAGTCATCATCCCATAATTTCCTATTAGAAGACCAACTATGTTTGTCTATTTTTCAACAAGTTGGATGATTGGATTAATTCCTTCATCTTATAAAATTCAATGAGGTATTAACATAACAATTTGCTAGCACGATAAAAAATGGTGAAGCTATAATAAGAGGTTTAAGAGTGAATGCCTCAGAGGCAGTAGTTGTAGAGGTCTCTGAACTTCCCATAGTTGGAGATGAGTTTTCCAATATGATTAGATGTAATTACAACCCAAAATGAATTCATACAACTAGAAGAGGAATACAAATCTTCTTCTCAGGGTACTAAACTACTTTCCCTACCCTGGTTAAGGGCATTCATTGTTGTATACATAATTAAATAGTTGCCCTATGATGGTATACAATATCTCTTACACACAATACATTTTAAACTATCAAGTCACCTTCGCCATCAACAACTGGTGAATGTTCCAAATTTCCTATATAACTTGTTGAAATAGATGTCTTCCAAGTACAAAAGAAAGAAAAACTAGTCCACCTTGTCTCATTACTATTTGTTTCATGCCCATAATTTTTCACTATAAATCATTTTTTTTTACAATGCAACACAAGTTAAATATGATGAGAGAATATCTTTGCACCTTTTGAAGGCATTATTTTTATGATTCCTCCTATGCACTTTGCACATAATTCAAGACAATGATGGATATAATTAAGATCAAGGATAACTCTAACTTTTTCTTCGTCTATGAAGATAATTATTTAAGCTAGGTGACTAAATGAGACATATGAAGAATTATGCTTATATGCAACAATCTTTAATAGAGGCCTACTCGACTCTCATGTGATTACTTTATAAAGGCCTAATCGGCTCCAGTTGAGGCTCCTAATCAGGCTCTAGATAATCTTCTGTTAGACCACCTTCCAACCATCATCACCGAGAATGATAATCTTGGGATTCTCATTGCTATCATTCTGGAGGAGGTCTAATTGGCTGCTTTCAGTATGGGGGCTTTCAAAGCTCCTGGACCTGATGGTTTTCCCCCAGCCTTCTTTCAGATCTTTTGGGAGATTTTTGGTGAGGACATTGTCTTGGCAGCCCATGATTTCTTCAAGTCAGGTAAGATTCTCAAACAACTAAACCACACTTTCATTGCTTTAATCCCTAAGATTGTTGATCTTCAATCTATGAATGATTTTCAACCCATTAGCCTCTGCAATAATTTTTACAAAATCCTTTCTAAAATATTGATGAACCGAATCAAGCCCCTCCTTGACAAATTCATCAGTCCCACTCAAAAAGGGTTTGTGCCTAGTCGTTATATCCTTGATGCAACTTTGACCACCCATGAAATACTCCACTCTATGGATAGATGCAACTATGCGGGGATGGCCCTTAAATTAGATAAATCAAAATCCTATGATAAGGTTATTTGGGACTTCATCCCTAAAGTCTTAGTCAAGTTTGGTTTTAACCAATTCATGGTCAAAATCATAATGGAATGTGTTACAATGGTCAAGTAATTTGTTCTGGTTAATGGGGGCCCCTTTGGGTTTTTCTCTGCTGGTAGAGGGATCAGACAGGGTGATCCCCTCTCACCTTGGATGTGGATGTGTTGAGAAGGAACTTTGATAGTTTGTTGTCAGATGGTTCTATAAAGGAAATCAAAGACTCCTCTTCTTCTGATCCGATTGTGATACAAAAATTTGTGGATGATACCTTCCTATTTGGGAAAGCCTCTGTGATCAAAGCTAGGAAATCAAAAAACTGTCTTAACAACTGTGTTGCCTGCTCTAGACAATGTATTAACTACAAAAAAAGTATGATTTACTTCTTTAACAACACTCCTAACCTGCAAGCTAGGGTGACTGTTGTGTTGGGTTGTATGAGTGGGGCTCTTCCTTCAGTTTACCTTAGTCTCCCCCTCATTGTCAAGGAGGTCACTCCTGACTTTTAGAACTCAGTTTTTGAAAGAATCCAAAGGAAACTGGCTGGGTGGAAGGGCTCCATCCTTAGCCATGCTGGTAAACTTCAACTCCTTTTTATTTCTCTTCAAGGTATACTAATTTACTTTATTTCTATATTCAAGATTCCTAGGTATATAGTTGAGAAATTTGAAAAAATTCAAAGAAACTTCCTTTGTTCTAGGATTAAGGACAAGAAGAAATTTACCTTGGTAAAATGGGAAAAAGTCTGTTAGCCTAAACATTGTGGTGGTCTTGGGATCAAGATTGTCTCCCACACTAACAAGGCCTTGATGGCCAAGGTGGGTTGGGACCATCTAAGGAACACAAAGGATTTTGTAAAATCATGAATGCTAAATATCTTCAAAACAAGCCTCTGGTTAGTTTCCTTTTTGAGGTTCATCCTCAAGGTTCTCTTGCTTGGAGGAGCATTCGTAGCCTGTAAAGTGTCCTCAGGAGTGGGATAAAATGGAAGATTAGTAATGGTAATAAGATCATATTCTAGGAAGATCCCTGGTTACTTGACACCCCTCTGGAAAATTCCGATTTCAAGAATCTCAAGAGATTGGCTCAAAGGTTCTTTGGTGTCCACATCAGGGACTATGTTCTTGGGCCTCCTACGGCTAGGAAGTGGAATGTTTTGGCCCTTTGTTGTCCTTTTCCCTTGATCTATGTTGCCTAGCTAATTTTGTGCGGGATTTACTATCTCTTACTAGACTTCCCTCATCCTCCTTAGGGGATGAATTCTTCTGGACTTATGATAAGAAGGGTGATTTGTCTATCAAATCGGCTTACAATCTACTGATGGACCAGGGTGCTACTATCAACCTTTGGAAGAAGGTCTAGAACTGACATATGATCCTGAAAGTCAAATTATTTTGGTGGACCGCCTATCACAACAGGATTCTTACTCAGGACAATTTGAGGAAAAGGGGATTTCATATCCCCAACAGATGTTTCTTATGCAAATGCAGTGATGAATCTTTTGACCAATTGTTGTTACACTGCCCGTTTGCTATTGAAGTGTGGGGTATGACTATGGAAAGATTGGGAATTCAATGGACCATGTGTAAGGATATTAAATATTTTATTTTGAGTTGGTTTGGTCTGTATATTCACCCCTTGCTTGGAGAAATTTGGAACCAGGTCCCTCAAATTATTTGTTGGTGCTTATGGAAAGAGAGAGAAAATAGGATCTTTAGGAATATTAAGAGGTGTCCTAAAGAGGTCTTCGATATAGGTGCTCAACTTATAGAGGAAAACATCTCCCTCTTCAACGGGAAAACTCTGGAAAAGGGACCCATTGAGAGTGAAATAAAAATGGCCATGGCTTGGCATCAAAATTTGGATGCAAGCTCCTATGACAACTCCAGATCCCTGGCTAGGAGTAACACTATCTGGGAGCCTCTTGATAGAGATTGGTTCAAACTCAACTTTAATGGGGCTACTAAAGGCAACCTGGGTAGAGCTAGTATAGGAGTTATGATCGAATATTTCAGAGGTGATCTTGTGGCTAGTTATGCTGGGGGAATTGGGTTCCAATATTCTATGATTGCGGAAGCTCGTGTGCTGCTCAAGGGCCTTCAAATTTTTGTTTCTCTAGGGATTGAGAACCTTCACATTGAAGGTGAATCTAAGTCCATTATTGATTTTATCAACTTTGGTAGATTACTCAGATGGAGTATGAAGGATACTCTATTGTACATAAGGCTCTTTATTTCTAAGTTAAGATTAAGGAAGATTACCCACATTTATGGGAGGGTAATCAAGTGGTTGATGCCTTATCCAACTTTGGTACCTTTTGGAATTGCTCTAAATGTTGGCACAATTTAGGGAACTTACCACCAAGAATTCAAGACCAAGTCTTGAAAGAACAAAACCCTTACTTGATATGATGATTTCCAAATATGTGATACTAGGGGTCTTATGGGGAGTCCACATGATTGTACTTTGGGCCAAGTGGACGGGTATGAAATTTGAGGTGGCCTACAATCATGATTTGAATTTTGAGGCTAATATCATGTTTGATAAAGATGACACTATAAGGAAGTATGGTGTGTACTTTGTGATTAAGACTTGGCAAGGCAGTACCTTACACTATCTCCTTCTGGGGATTGCATTAAACTATCTTTTTTTCCTTGAGTTTGTTGAGTTAAAATTTGATGTGACATCTCATTATGAGGGAAATCTCCTTTTTGGCCTTTACCTCTCTGCTATTTTATCTCTATGTCTTAAACCTGAGTTCCTTGTTATTACTAAATTTGGCCTCGTGGCCATCTTGCCTAGCTTTTTGTGTATGAACAAGATGGCTAATAAACCTTGCGTTTCCATCATGTCTTGCTTACCTAGCCACAATCGCTTGAAGATTCCCATTTATGATACTGCCAAGATTGAGTTAAGATATTTTCCTCTTCACGCGTGTGTCCTACATACTGCCTTGATTAACCAACACTGCTTTATTCGGCTAAATATCCATTATGTGTGGGAAACCCTTCGCTTAACCAGTATCTCTAACCTTTTTCTTTTACAGGTTCTCTAGTTTTTTCTTGTGTAGAGAGGCATTATGGGTGGTGATCATGTGCGGATGGAGCTTGACAACTATGGTGAATTCCACAAAAATCCCTTGGTGTGGCATATTTGTGTCGAAGGTGGCTTGGCTCCTCTGATGGAGAGTCTTGTGGGTCACGACCCTAATTTGTCTGCGCATTTTGCCAAGTTTTGGAAGGACCAAAGAGTGACTTTGGGAGGGATCTCCTTTGAGGTAAATGAAGATGTGATTACACAGGCGATAGGGCTACAGAGTAATGGGAAAAATTATTTGAAACATACTAAGACCCAGGATAATGACAACATGAAGGAATTCTTTGTGGGGGATGAGATGTCAGTTCGTAACCAGTCGGGTTTTGAGCGGGAGGCTCTTCCGTAGCCATGGGACCAAGTCTGCCTATCCCTCATGAAATACATGACTCTTGAAGGTAGATACAAAACCTACTTTTTCTACCATTTCCCTCTATTAAATCACCTAAGGCATAAAGTTTTGTTAAGCTTTCCCTTTTTCCTACTTAGGGATTTAGAAAGCTTTGTGGAAAAATGCATAGAAGTCGCTAGCCTTAACCCTAAAGGTACCCCTCCCCTGCCACTTCACCAAGGTCTCATTATGAGACTCTATCATTTCCATCTTGCTTTATGCCCATCGAAGCCCTTATTTGTTGTCTGTGTGGAGGAAATTGAATCTCTTGCTATTATACACATTTCCCTGACCGAGTCTAAAGGACCCATTCAAAAATCCCACCTGGGTGGTGTTGATGCTCCTAAGCCCAAGCTTGTCACCAAAAAACTCAAAGGGAATGCGTGGAATTCCCAGATGAGTGTTGCGGCTAGTTTGTGTGACCTCAAGGCAACCCCAGCCAAAATTGCTTACAAACCCACCCTAAAGATGATAGGAAAGGTTTAATGGAGCCTTCAACGAAAGATTACAGAGGTAAAAATGTTGTGGGGAAGGATTCTAAGGGTGACACAGTGGTGGAGGTGATGGTTGTGACTGGAGGTGAGACCATCATCTGAAGGTTTGGGAGATTGGCCAAGAATATCAAGAAAAGGCAGGTGGATTTGGACTCGGAGGAGGACTGGTTAGACAAAAAATATTGCAAGGGCGATGAGATGTCCAAGGAGGAGGAGGATTTTATGAAAAGGCCCCACACCATTCTTGATAGCAACAAAGAGCAGAAAGAGAACTCGGCCTCCCAATCCTCGCACCCACTATATGTTGAGCATACTAAGAATGTGATGGTTGTTGATGATGGGGTGGAGCACTATGTGTTGAAGGAGAGAATGGACAAACTGGATAAGAGATTATGTGGTTTGACCCGCTTCACTGTTAAGCTTGTCCACTTTGTCACTAGCACTCTGTCTAAGGTCATAAAAGATGAGTTGGAAGGGAAGAACACTGACGAGAATCAAGGATGGGTTGGGGATGATGTTGTGGACCTCCTATCAAAGAACTGGGATAATGCCAATTAGATGTCATTTTTGTTTGTGTTTTGACTATTTATTGTTAATCCATGCTATGTGTTTTGTATTTTGGTTATTTTTTATGTTAGTTGGACTTGATCTTTTTGGCCCTTGTGGATCGATGTGTTAGGGGTACAACAACCTATAAATGTTGCTTACCTTATCAAAAATAATCTTTAATTAAAGGTAATTAAATTCTAGTGAAAAATAACAGATCTAGAGTTATAATTCATAATCGCAATATTACACATTAATTTAGTTTTTTTATTTGAACAACTTATATGTTTTATAGTTTGATCTTTCTCTATGATTATTTTAGATTTAAACAACAATGGTTAATTTCAACCTACATATTTTCGCTTAATAAGGGATCTAAGGAAATAATTATATTCATGAGTATACATGAAGACAGTTTAAATCAAACTTAAACTATACTATTAGTTTTATAGGTGACATAAAGAATTTAATGTATTAACAACAATTGTATTATTCAATTCGATCTATAATCTTGAACAACTAAATTACTATAAAATGAATGTCTTTAGAATGCCAATATTATTTAACAACTATAAAATGTTAGATGTGTCTATTAAATTATGAGTGGATAAATCACTATTTAATCCATAACTTAAATCTTAATTTGTATATTTTAATTTCCATTATTCTCACTTATACATGTATATATGTACAAAGTTGTACTAATTCTATGATTTAGTTTGAACAATATATATGTTCTATACTTTTATTTTCATTCCACCAAGATATAACAAGAAAATATGGCATTTGCATATGTGATGTCATCAAGTTAACAATTCCATCATAAGAATTTTGCATAATGAATGAGAATGGAATGGTGAAAAATTAGTCAAGGGTTAACTTTAGTTTTACCTCTAACTAAGGGAAACTATTTAGTCTAAAAGAAAGAAATATTAAAGGAGATAAATATGTTCATGAAGTTATTTTACATTGTAACATAGAGTACAACTAGTGTACTATCACTAAGATTAAAGGAATGAAGTAATTGAATAACCATAAATGTATAAATTCAAAAACAAATTGAATAATTAATTACTATTCAAATTGGGGTGGGGGGACTAGCTTGATTGGCGAAGGCATCTTGTTGCAGACAAGAGGTCACAATATCTAGTCTCCCCCCAAACCCGTAGTATCAGAGGGCATGTCGCGCTAGCGCCACCGGTCATGTGAATTTTTTTTAAAGAGCACACTACAGTTTATAGAGGGATGGATACCCGACCGATTCCTGCAGTCTAAACAAAATTATTATTCAAATTTCTTTTTGATTTACATATAAAAATTCTCCAAAATTAAAACATCCAAGTAATGTCAAATATAAGTATGTTTATTATTTAATTGTTTATGTACAATGTTTAGTTTCATAACCCGAGAAGACAACATCAACATGGTGATCCTAATATCTCACACTTCATTTTACATACCTGACAATGACATTACTTGATAAATTCATAAGTTATACCAATTCTAAGATTTAATTTGAACAATTTATTCTCATCCCAACTGTTGATATTTTTTATACCAAAACATGTTTAAACAATTTTGAATCAAGTCTAATTTGTCTCTTGATAATTTAAAAATAAATAAATAGGTCATGGAACTCATTGCTTTACAATTTTGAGTTGAACATTAAGACTCAATGTTTATGTATGCTTTATAAAAATTATTAAGTATTCTTGAATTAACTTTTAAGAAGGAGAGATGAATTATAAAACTAAAGGGAACAAACAAAAATATAAAAATATTGTATCTAAACACTGATTAGCTAAGTAATTAATAAATAACTAAAAACTAATTTCAAACTAACTTATGATACCTTAAAGATGAGTCTCCTCAACTATTTGTCATTTTCTCTTTGGAGATTGTTTTCACATGTAATGTTATTTCTTGATTTCCTCCATTTGATTGTGTTTTGCAAGAGAAAACATCTTGTAAAGTTTATGTTGCAGGTTAACAAGAGGAACAAGATGAAAGAAACATATTTCAAATCTTTTGTCTTAATGTGATTACATGAAATTCTAACTTGGTTCTACTCCTTAATTTGTTTTTCAATTTGTTGTTTTAGTTTTAAAGTAGAGGATATAAATGTTTTAATCATAACATTTATTTGGTTTACTAGGTTGATCTTATTTTTGGATATGTCCTAAAAATATTTGATTTGCAAAGACCCTTTGAATTTTATCTTCTATTATTTATCTATCATTTTGTGTGATCAAATAAATATGATTGTTTTATGACATATTATTATTGTAAAAATAGGATGTCAATGTTTTCTTAATATATCACAATTGGTGATCTCGGTTAATACAATTTTTTAATATATTTTTATGAGATTAGTAATTGAAAAACCATTAAATTTTATCTTTCAATATCACGTGCATTAGTTTTTATGATCAAATATTTCAAATAGTTTATTGTTTGGCATAGGGGCAACTATGTTGTAACCTCAACAATTGATTAATCAAGTTTCCAATAAATTTAAAAGAAAAATATACATTATTGTATTATAAGATCATTAAAATTTTATTTAAAATTAATTTGCAAAACAAAATGTGTCTTTCTTTTTCTAAAATAAACAATTTTACACTTATAAACAAAAGTCCTTTGTACACAATTTACTTGCACATTTACAAATGTTCTTAAATATTTCAAAAGATCAATGTACCATCATCCTTAATCCTTCATCACACTTGTAAGACATGATAAGAAACCAACAAAAGAATAGGAGAGAAAAATGTTAAGACCAATGGGTTCTCCACCCAACCATAGGGTTGTGTAGTGCAGGAAAAAGTGTCCCTTTTTCACACTTAATTTGGGAATAATTAGTGATAAAATGAGCTTAATGTTGCCTTAATTTAATGTTGTAATATTTTTTTCATATTCACATTAAGTTTAGGGCCCTTTTGAATAAAATGGACTTAATTGTGCCTTATTTAGGGTGTTGTAAGGTGTACCTTTACACTTTCATATTAATCTAGGGCTTTATTAATTGATCGAGGTTAATTTTCCTTAATTGGCCCCTTTAATTCAAATCCAAGCCTAGTTAAATGCGATTTTCGAGGGATAAAACTTGACATTCGTAAATGCCATTTCACAACAATTAACTTTGGAAGATGTGTGTCTTAGGTAAGTGACCCAGGACCCATTCACCATAAGGCGAATGGGTCCTCACTTAGACCTATGACCCTATTTTTGCATTATGTTTAACATTGTCCGATGTGTAACCTAGGTAAGTGGCCTAGGACCCATAAACCCTATGGCGAATGGGTCCTCACTTAGACCTAGGACCCCCCTTTAAAATATGTTTTTGGTGATATTTTAATGATTTCAAATCTATAATTCAATGTCGTCTTGTGATATTTGAATTTCGAGAATTAACGTTAAGATTCATATAAATACAAGGTTATTTCATTTAGTTTCACCTAGCACGATCAAGTTATCTTAAGAGCACTTTTAAGAGAATATTATAGAAGCGTTATTAGAGCAATTTCAAGGCATTCAAGGGAAAATTTGAAGAAGATTATTGCAGTAATCAAGATTCCTTTCAACATATCAAAGATGTATTACATCGTGCATGTTGTTTGAGCTAATATGGTAATGTAGTGTTTAATATCAAGTCAAGAATATTAAAGGCATCATCTCTAATCAAGTTTCATGATGAAGATCTACATTAATTGAGGCAACTTCATGCAAGTTTGCAGATTTTATCCAAGGTTTCAAATAAGGTTTGGTGAGTTGTGACATTGCATTTGTTCATCCATCATTCCTTTCATGTTTCATTTAATTTCAAGGTTTAATTACCAAAATAGAGTTTGACCAAGGTAAACCCCTATTCCCTAACAAAACAACATTTTTCTTCTCTTTGATGTGTGATTGCAGATTTTAGGTGGAAGACATCTTGAAGAGAAAAATTGAAGAAAGTTGCAAAGTTGTCAAAGTTACAAGAAAAGTTGTCAAATCATAGAAACTCATCTTCAAGATTTATTTTCGGCTTTCTGACAGTGAACAACTAGAATCTAGGAGTGCAGACCTGGCATAAGAGAACCCAAAAGCCATTTCCCAGGAGCCCTAGCTAGGACCCATTTGCCATAGGGCGAATGAGTCCTCAATCAGGTCTAAAAAAGCACCTTTGGTGATAGGTACACATCATTCTCACCTTTCTAGATCTGCATTTTGATAGTTAGTTTTGTTAGCTTTCAAATTTGTCTTCTATACCATACATTTTGAATGAAATTAGGGAAATAGGTCCATCATACCCCCTTTGTTATCAAATCATTTTGGTGAACCTATTTTTCCATATTTTAGGTTGAAATTCAACCCACCCCCAAGCCAAGGTCACATAGCTATTACAAGAACTCACACACATATTTCACAACTTCTAAGCCAACAATTATCACAAAAATCCTTCAACAATAACTACCATATAAGGTTCACATTCCTATCCTTCGCACATTACAAGTTACATTCATATCTTATTATTCCTTCACCTAAAACCAGATATATGGTATATTCAATTTTGGACAAGGTGTGTACTCATACCCAAGAATAAACTCACACATAATTCACAACAAAATACATAAGGAAGCATTGTCTCATTTCACATGGATTTCACAACATAATTTTTGTTTAAACATATATCAAATCAAAGATCTAGCAAAAAGAATTTAGACCCTACCACAAGAGTTTGTAGAAGACTCTCCAAATCCTCTTTTCCATCTTCCTCCCTCTTCCTTCTTCTTTTCCTTCTTCCAACTAGATTTTTCCTCCTCCCAATGAAAACTAAAGAACCCCAAAATTCATTCAAAAATAAAACCCCCTTCTCCACTCAAGGAGAAATAATAAATAGAATGAGAAAAATAAACTACCTTTCCTTAACCACCTAACTACCCAACCAACTCTAATTTCCACCACTTTTCAAATGTGGGTAAGTAGAGTGGGTTCTAGACTTTACTTAAGGGGTTTTATAAGATAAAATGACCCCTAATCTATAAGTCTATCACCTAGGGGACTTTTTAAAACAATAAAATAAAATTTAACCCACATAAGAACTCTATAAATTAAAAAAATAAATAATCATAATAAAGGATAACTCAAAAGATTAATAAAATAAACTCTCACATATTCACACAACCACGTGATACACAAAACAAATCAACACATTACATGACCTTATTCTCTCTACAAGATAAGATCAAAAATTCATAAGGGTAAAAATAATGGAAGTAGCTATGTGACCCCTACCACCATTGGAAAAATTCACTTGTTCACTTGACAAAAAGTGTTAGTACATCCCATGAATATGAATAGTCGAAGCAACTGTCATATTAAAAAGAAAATTTCAAAAATAATAATCAACTAGGAAATCAAATTTAATAATCATCACAAGTAAATGTTAGCATATCAAATCTCATCTCCATAATAACACCTAATTTCACGTAATGTACTCCATCTAATATATATAATAATACTACTAAAAATAAATAACCAATAACCCATCAAAACTGAACATCTTGATCAACACATACTTACATAATCAATGAAAGAAATTCATCTAGTTATCACAAAGAAATCACAACAACCACTAGTTACATAGAATTAATCATATCCAATAACAACCAATAATATAACATCATTGATGTATAGAAACAACCATCACTCATAAACCCATGTATGACATCCAAATATGGAAGCACATAAAACGTTGGACAAGAACCATCAAAGACCCATAAACTCAATAGGATCATGAAAGGGGGGGTCTTATAGTTTGATCACTTTATTGATAAAAATAAGCTTTAGAACCTAATTCTTTGATATTTATTAGGAAAAATTTCTAACATGTAAAACACAAATGACATACTTATGAGGCCAGGGCTAGATGAAGCAAATATGGCTCAGGAGGTGAATGAGTTGTCTGCAAAAAGGGAAGAGGATACCCTCTTTCCCACATGTTGCATCACTTACCCACAATAATAGCACACAACCAAATCTAGAGACACAAGAAACCCAACCTACAACCTCTAGGGTACAACCCGCAACACCTGCAAGTCAAAAACCCATGTTGCCACAAAAAGTCCTTTTATGCCCAAGAAGCATAAAATAAAAATACACCATCCTCTTCTACATTTAAAAAGAAGTGCAGAAAATGCTTGTGTAGCCTAAAATGTGGCCACACTATCTTAAGGAAAAATACATCGCAAGAGAGAAGGCCCTTCTAGACAAGAAAAGTTTGTGATAATAGAGTCTGAAATAGACTCAAAAAAAAATTCACCGATGATCAAGAACAATTCAAAAGCTTGAAATTTATGTATCTAAGCACTAGTTCAGATTTTGAATCTAAGGAAGATTTATTTAGAGCAAAGAAGAAACTCAAACCTCCTAACAGTCCTACAACCCAAGAGTAATTTGCTTCCCTAGTTGAGACTGATGAAGAATTATTCTTGGAGGATGAAAATGAATTACTCTTGATAGGTAGAGATGAAGTTAATGAGTTGTAGAAAACTCCATAGAATATTAAGCAACTAGAGAAACAAATAAAGGGTTACCAACAAAAAGAGATTTGGTTGGATAACAAGGTTAAAGAATTAGAAAAATAGTTGCATTTTTATCAACAACAAGGAGTAGGTTTGGATAAGTAGGCCCAATTGGCCATCATAGAAATAAATAAGAAAAATCCAAAACCTGAGGAGAAAAATGATTCCCCAACAATAGCAAAAACCCCTACTATGGTTACCCTTGGGATAAAATTATGGAAAAAAATGGAAGAGATTTCTCAGTCACAAAGAGGATGGAATAAAGAAAGATTAGAATTGATAGTGACACATGATAGAGAAATAAAAAAGAACTTGTGAATTAAAAGAATAATAGTAAAAATTAAAGAATTGGCTAATAAACTTATTCAACTCATGAAATGTAGACCACCTGCTAGGGTTTATACCCTATTTCTACAAGAAAAATACGAGTTTCCAATTCATCTAATTAATTAGCGATCTCCTAGTTTCGTTATCATCACCAACATTGTTCTTAAAATCCTATCAAGAGGCCACATCAAACATGCGGGATCAATTGTGTTCAAATAAAGGAACTAGCCTCATTTATTAGGAATGAGCATTAGAGAGGTTAGTTGTGATACCATTATCATGTGAAGGAGAATTAATTTCCCCTACACATCAGAGTAGAAGAAAAAGATCTCGATGAGGTAGTTGATGAATGGATTGACCTAGTGGACATACTTGAGGTGGAAAAGAAAATATTGGAGTGTAGAGAAAAATATTACAAGATATTTCAAGAGTAGACAATTGGAATAGGAAGGGAGGCACTCGATTTATCTCAAGGCAGATGGAATGAACTGACAAAATAATTGAAAGAGAAAGAGCCCCATTCTATCTTTAAATACTTGGAAGGAGTCATAAGGGCACATAAATACATAAAAGCTTCCCTTCAACACCAAATCACTTTGTTCCCTCTAACATTCCATCCTCCCCTTCTCTTGTATCTAATTCCACATTGGATTGGAAGGAGGGAAGAATAAGGGGCAATAGAGCAAGCTAGATGGGAAAGAATATCTACACAAAAAGGGTTCTACCTAAAGTAAGGGGAAGGAGTCACTAACACTATGGAATACAAAGAAATTGCATTACATTATAATTAGAGGCGCCGAATTGCTTGGGGACAAGCTAAAATATAAGTTGGGGAGAATGATGAGTCCTAGAGTTGTCCTATTTTCCTTGTTTGAGTTTCATACTTTTCATAATATTTTTGATGTTTCAAAGACATTACCCATACCTTTCCACTTATTTTAAGTATTTAAAATATTGAGGATGATATATTATATTGATAAATGATTGTGTGAATCTATGGATGTATATGGAATTTAATAATTTTTTATGTTAATTAGGGCTATTAATGATAAAAAAGATGCCTTTGAGATAAACTAACCTCTACATTGAAGGATTTTTCAACCCACAACAAAGGGACTATCAACTTGTAGCAAAAGGATGCTTGTTTTCCGTAGCCAAAGAGGATGATCGCCTACAACACATGCAATTTTTTGTATCTAATGAAGGCAATGGTCAGAGATTGTGAACATGATTTATTTATGGATCACTCTATATATTTTTATGTTATTCTATCATTAGGTCATGGAGGAAAGGAGATATTTGTAATAATAGTGGTTATGGATTACAATAATTTTGTCCTTGTTAAGCATGTCTTAAATTATAACCATCTTCTTTAAAGATGTAGAGTCTTGACATGATTATAATACTCTTATCTCCACTAGCTTTTTATTACTGTTTAAAATAAGACTTGGTCCTCTTCCTATGTTTTTGGTAGAGTCGACAACTACTTATAGTTTGTTTTCAATCCAAAAATAATTGAACTCTCAGAGATCTTGTATATATGTCTAATATTGTGAGAGGTCAAGATAGCTAGATATTTTGTGTTAAGTAGATTGATTAAAATAACTCAACACAATGTTGGGGATAACAATAACCCTCATGAATCAAGGATCAAGGAATGAAAAAACTAGTTTAAAATGACACAACGTCAAGAGAAGAGATGAGAAATCATCCCTTTGAGTTTCATTTTCCATTTATAGTTGCAAGAATTGACTTTGAGGGGTTCTTTTTGTCGATCCAATACTTTGTTCTCGGTTATCTATTTAATTTATAATAAAGATAAATACAATATTTCCCATGAATCTTTGAGTTAAAATTTGAAGAAGGATATTGTTGGACTGCAACAACTCAAGCAAGGACCACTTGAGGTACTGCAATAATCCTTGTAGTTTATATTATTAATTATAGTAGAATGAATTGCTAATTTGTATTTCCTAGTTTATAGCTAAATTTAGTTGTTGAATAATGATTAATTGTTATTGTCGTAATCTCCAAAATAGTTGTCATTAAGTTATTGTCTTCAAAAGAGTAGTTACTTGTAGTTGTTATTATAGTTGCCCATAAAAATTGTTATTCATCTGAATTTAATTCCAGATTAAGTTATTTCAATAAAGTTGCTTTCAATTATATTTACTTTTGTCACTCTTTTATACATAATTGATTAGGATAATTTAGGATTCTCAACTCCACATACAATGCCAACATCATCCAAAGATTACAATTCCCTAGTTGATAAATTAAATGATGCGCCTCTAGGATAATGAATTGCTTAATAAGGGATTCATTGGTCTATTAAGTTGTATGTATGCATTGTCTACATCAATTGATTGAGCATAGATGGAGATACACAAAATGTCTGTAAGTTATGAATCCCAAGTATCTATGTCTAGAAGAAGATGAATGTCTTATTGTACTGAACTAATAGGGTCCAAAGATGTGGCAATGCCAAGATGATTGGGAACAATAGAAGATGGAGATTGGGTCTCGATTTGAAGAGTGGTAACATGAAGACAAGTCTTTGTACCATCAGAACATGCAAGACCTATAATATAATCAAGTTCCTCTAAATTATCATCATCAAAGGGTATACAATATACACCTGTAAGAAGAATGAGACAATTTGCAATAAGATCCTATAGGAATGGAGCTCGATATGAGGGTCTCCATGGATCTCCCAAAGTCAAGTCCAAAGTGTGCGGGGATAATTTTCATAACCCAATTTTTATTGCATTTAAATTATAATATGATAAATTGAATTATTGAGGAAATTCAATATGTTGAATGAAAAATTTGATATTTTTGAAATGTTTGAAAGAAGTTGATCATCTTTTGACTATGTGATCTTTTGAAATATATTATACTTTATGATGATTGAATGTTATTGATAAACCATGTAAGTGCAAGTGTGTGCAAATGCGAGGAAACATGATGAAGGATGAGAACATGGTTGAGGTAGGATTGTTTAGCCAAATTGAACAATGAGCTTGATGGAATCTGGGTGCATACACCACAAATGACAAGATGTTTGCATTTGAAATTTTATATAGGAGATTATATTGACTTGATTCGAAATGATTCAATGCTTGAAAAAAAATAGGCTTGTGGAATGTTATACATGTGACTTCTTACTCAATTGTTTATTTCAATCTTATGTTCTCGAAATTCAAAAGAAAATGATAGCATAATTAAACATATTTGTATGTAATTCAAAAGGAATGCTTGAAGGATAAGAAAACTACTTCATTTAAAAACTATTATTCAAATAAAATAAAATGTTATTCTTTACTTGGAAGTGATTGAATACTATACAATTATAAAAGTAAAATAGAGATAAATAAATAAATAAATATATATATATGTACACATATAAATATAAATATATATATATACACACATATATATAAAAATACATATTCCTTATTAAAATCGAATATGGGATCAAAATTATGAAGACCATATTTTTCAATTCAAATAATATCTGAATTAAGACATAATGAAATAGTGGTCTACATTTGGATTTAAGGCCAAGATATTCAAAATTTAGTAGTGGGGCGGCTAAATTAATGTCAATTATGAATGAAACGATTCCCTTAATGGAGCAAACAAGGTTTCCATTTTGAAGTACGATTCACTGGAAGAAAATCGTGCAGTGGCGATGAGGATTCAGGGGGGAAAGAAGGCAAGTGAATTGATTAAGTTGGGAAAAGAAGGAAAAGCCACAAATAGAGGTAAATTGGTCTTTTTGTTGGAATACAAGTTTGGTTTTCAAAAAAATCTATTCAAAACTTGCAATTTACCTTTCAATATGTCAATTTATTTGAATTAGTGGTGAAACATTTGATGTTCCAAATAATGCATGTGTATTTTACTTAGAGCTAGTTTGTCTTGTATGAGGTTGATCATTTTCTTTATTTAATGATGCAAGGGCCTTATCAACCATCCTTTGAATGCATTAGCATGTGCGCATTCATCCTACTGGCTTAAAAGATGAACATGGTTGTGCTTTTTTGTTGTATTATTGTCGCTTTTATCCATTATTTCTTGCAGGTAAGTTTGGTTAGCCATTTTCATAGCTATTCAAATAAAATTTGAATGATAGAATTATTGTTCTATTTTAAATGAATATAATGCTGTTAATAATTTCCCTCAAAGGGAAATGGTTGTTTCCCCATTTTATCTTTCACAGTGATGTTCTCCCTATCAGCTAGGCCAAACAAGGCATGCCACATCGAATGGGTGTGTAGGGTTTCGATTATCATTCTTAGAGCAAGAGTTAATCATTGTTATTATTTAAGCATGTCACATCATTTGTCATGAATGATGGATTGAATGATTATATCCTTTTGTTTTTATTTTGCATTATGTTGACATGATCTTAAAGATCGATCAACTATTTGTCATTTGATCTCTAATTTAATCATTCATTAGAATGATTCCCATTATCGTTGCTTTCATGTGATGCTCACAATATTAATAATCACCAGTCCTTATTGTATGCTCACTATCATTCCTTGGAATGATACCCAGATCGTTCCATACAACTATCACCATGAATAAATCTTACCAGTTTTTTCATCGAGCTATGTATGTTGTCAATTGACAATCATCAAGTTCGGCTATTGATAATGTTTATGGTAAAACCGAACATTCGTTTAACTGTTGGTCATTCTTTAGAACAATAGTGGCTTGAACATTTATTTTAAAGTAGTCACCTATAGAAACACAAGTTTTTCCATAACCTAAGCAATAATAAATTGTTCCAAATTATTATGTTTATTTTGGTTTTAAAATGAAAAGCATGTTGTCGATTCTTTTATTTGCACAAAAGATGATAGCATTGTTTAAATATTTGTATTCCCAGAATGATAGAAAATTTGATCATTTACATGTTGTACTAGTATAGTAACCTGCAAACTTCTGCAAACAACATGGATTTATTACAAACAATGTACTGGTATGTAGTAACTATTTCAAACATAATTGTTTGTCTTCTTTGAAAAGGGCATATTTACATCTTGTATAATAGACAAATGATACATCAATCTATAGAATTATTTTGAATGAAAGCAATCTATTATAATGGTTTTTATTTCAAAATGTATGCACAAATATAATAAATTAAGTTGGCACATATATGTGTATGCACATAGACTCTCATATAAGTACATACACATGCTTGTGACATACCTTCTTTTATTACTTAATTTATTCATTTTCTTCTATATCGAATACTAAATTACATTAAATATGAAGTGGTAGAATACATTTAATCTACTCATGTGATATATGTAAGAAATGGTTAATGTATTGAATAGATCCACTTAAACCATCTTTCTGAATTTTATTAAGATAACAAATTAAGTAGACTAAATTACTTTTCTGATGATATGTGTAAGGATTATTCATTTTGTTTAGTAGAATATCAACACCTAAGTAGACTAGAGCACCTCAGGGTAGATGCTGCTAGAGGGTAGATAGTTGCTAAGGAATAAACTTGTGTTGTTAGAAAGTTACCTTCCAGGACGGGTGTCGAGAAGGAGTACAAAGGGTTTAGGTTATTCTTTATCCAAAACCTATCTTTTATTGTTGCAACTAAATTTTAATGCTTGGCCAAGCAATCAACCCATTATGTATGTACAAAATTTGTGACAACACTCTCTACCATTCCTAGCATAGATCTTGCATTTTTCTAATCATAAATAGAGATGCATGTTGATGTTTGGGCACACACTAAATTCTTCCTTGTAGATTGTTATCTTTCTAAACCTTTCATGCAGGGTTGGGTATTCTTCAAGTAGGAAGAATTATGAGGAAGCGTAAGCTTTGTGGTTGGGCAGTAAAGTGCTTCAACCATGTTCTCATCCACCAGAGGAGGCAAGCGTCAAAAGGAAACCATGGATGTATTCAAGTTATTAGAGGATTATGATGAAACCATGATGTAAATTGTATATTATATTGACTTTGAGGCCCTATGAGACAAGTCAACTTGGATATTATAATTGAAATTTGGAAATGAATATATATATGTTTGACCCATATTTTAATTAGACATGTGTTGCTATGATTGAAAATAGCTTCTTAAGTTATGTCTTTTCAAAATTAATATTCATAATGTCATTTGAAATAATATAATTAAGTAATAATTAGAATGGGTTATTACAATAATCAATGTCCGATACATCACAAATAGTGTCAAGACCAATACTAGAACGAATCAATCTTACAACGTGATCACTGATAATACCCATGTTGATGTACTCCCTGGTGTGTCTAGTGTAGGTATAAATCTATAAAGATAAGGCAAAAGATCAAGCCACTTGAGGTGTTCAGGATGTTGTTTCATTAAGACTCATAATTATCCTTTTCCAAGATGAGCACAAAAGGATGAACAAAAAATCCCATGATACTTTCTCAAATAAAAAAAATAGAGACTAATAACTTCAATACATGTAAAGTAGATCAAATGAAGTCATATCACACAATCAAATCCTTTCTAGGTGCCAAGATGTTCAAGTAATTGAGCAGAATGTGAAAAAAAAAGGTACCTGGAGTAGATTCTAGAAAAAAATCATGTATAGATATGAAGAGCTCTTAAATACCTTTCCAATGCCACAAGAATCATGAAAATTGGAGATACAAGTGAAAAGTAATGAGCTTAGAAGAAGAAAATGATGATTTGAATTTGAATGAGAATAAAATATATGTATAAAAATATGATGATGATATCTATACCACTAGAAATTACATAGAACTATCTTTTTGATGATATCTCGTTTGCCCAATTTTGACATCGTATGCAAAAGTTATATTCAATTTACGAAAACAAGTCAAAAAGATAAAAAAGAAAACTTTAGTTGGTGGTCAGTGGATGGTGACTTGGTGATGTCACTAACAAAGGTGATGACTTGGAAGAAAATGGGGAATGTCGAGAAATTATGTTAGCTTTCCAAAAAAATGTGCAAGTCATCGAAAAATCCAATCTCACTTGAAAATTACGCAGTTCATCGAAAAAGCCAAAAATGACACAAGAAGTTAAAAAATGATGCAGGAGGCTTGAAAAATTGCACAAAATAGCATACAATTGTATAGAGATGGTACAACTATATGGATTTATATAGTTACCTTGAAAAATGTGCAATCAAAAAAATCACCTATTTGTTTTCTTAGACTTTTGCAAAAGAATAATCGATCTTTAGGTTTTTGGCCTCTCTGAATGTGATGGCAAGGTTTGTTTTTTCTAGGATGAACCATTTTTTTTATCAAGGCTAGATCTCTCAAATTTTGAATAGGAGGCTATAGATCTAAAGCTCTGATACCAAGTTGGAGTTGATAGTGAACCCCATAGCTCCCAGAAATCACCTGCAACCAAAACACCTATCACATCTAAAGAGAAAAAATAATGATTATGCTCATGTAACCTCGAGAAGATAATTTATCCATAAAAACATCTTATATTGAGATTAACATGTATTGTATTGATAATTTTAATTAAAAAGTACAAATGAATCGTTATAAAATAAAAATGAAAACCCTAGATGAGGATTTGATTAGATTGAGACAAGTGTTCTAATCCTTTAGAATGAGAGAAATTAACCTATAAATGACCCAATTTAATAATAAAAAAACACTCCTAAGTTTAGCTTAAGTAATTAAAGTAAAAGGGGCCTAATTATTAATAATTAGGTGATTACCTATTTGATCCAACACTCTCCTCATGTCCACTTCCATAAAGTTTCTTTGCATCCCTCCTATCCTTCTTTATAGAATTTTGAAGTGGATTTAGATAATACCATCCTTTTCCTTTTCCACTTCTGCAAGATATTCCCACACCTTCTTTTTTTCCCCTTGGAAATCCTTCCTACCTCTAGACATCCATAATTTTTGGTTTCCCTCTCCTTTTAATTTTTTTTTCTTCCGAATCCTTCCTTGTTGATTTCCCTTGGACATCAAAACTTCCAATTCTCGCATCGTGCTCCACTTTGCATACTTGCATTTATTCTAGATCACTTCCAATCCTCCCCCATGTTCCTTTTATGTATTGGAAGTTGCTAAAATTTAAACCAAATTCTAAGTATGGACCTATGCCTACCTTTTTTTTTGTAAGTTTTCTAACTTTTTAAACATCGACAAGTTCTCCTTCTCTCATCCATTACACTTTTAATGGTTCTGAAACTTTTCTTGACATGCAAAGTGGTAGAGGTTTTTGAGGTCCACAAAAATTTGAAAATGTTGATAAGGTTCAGTATGAGCCTAAGGTATCAATGAGCAAAGATGTCAACGAGTTCACAAGTTTACAAAAAATTCAAAATATTGACATCAGTTTTAGGTTGGCCATAATTTCCAATTAAATCTAAAAAGGGCCAACTAAAGTTTATTGAATTAATGTGTGAATGAGTTCACAAGTTAAAAATTTATCAAAATGCCGACAAGTAAGGTGTTGGAGGTTTCTAGGGTTTTCTAACTGCCAAATTTTTCGAAAAGGTTTACTCCTAATCGAAGTCCAAATAGGTTAAAAATATCAATAAGTTTGTAAACTCGTTGAAGTGCTAACAAGATAAAGATGTTGGCGAGTTTAAAAGTTCACAAATTCATCAAAATGTTGGTAGAGGTTTAAGATGAAGCTATGATAATGATGTGTTAGTGAGTTCTCAAATTGTTAGAACATCACCAAGTTTTAGAATGATTAAACTCAACATTTCAAGAAAAATTCAAACTACTTGAAAGATTGAAAGGGTTTGTCACAAATCTAAAATGTTAAAATTCCTACCCATTCACACCTATCTACTATAAGATCCATGATACCATGACATCATATTTAATTATTAAAGCTCTTGATGGTCCTTGATCACAAAACAAGACATCCTCCTTGTAGATTTTATAGGCTCAACCTTGGTAAGAACACCTAAAATAGAGGACACCATTAATAATAATAATGAATATGATTAAAGAGAAGAGGAACCCCACATGCCTTAAGGTATTGATGGATGCCTCAGGGGTAGGATTTTCCATACGAAAGTATGAAATTGGTGATACATGTAGGCATGGGAAACCTCTTTAGTTGCAAACAAACTCATTCCTTTCCCAAGGAGCTCAATTGTGTTGAGTGATATATGTTTGCAAGTTTTAAAAATTCAAGGGGCAAGTCATTTATGCTCTTCATGCGATTATGTGTTGATGAGCTTCTAAGGTTTCAAATCCTAAAAATATAGTCACCATTAGAGAAACATCTTTTGCAAATGAGAACCCGAGGTATTAACATTATAATTGGTTTATGTAATTAAATGTCTCAATGATTTCATTTGTGGATCTTTGAGAAAATTCTAGCTTAGGGCTTCTTATTGCCACACTTTCTATTATGAATGTAGTGAATATTTTATGAATATGAAAAAAAAAAATTCATTACGAGCTTCCTAATGGTATCTTCTTTATTGCATATGGATTTTTGTAGTTTAGGATGGATAACTAAAAATGTTCAATTATTTAATATCATTATTTATGGTGTATGTATCTACACAATTTATATTCTTTTTGTGATTTTAATATGTTGTCTCTCATGGTACACCATGACTTTGTAACCCAATGGAATAAGTATTGATCTTGGAAGTAATGATCCACCATATGCTCAAACTAAAAACATCCTACATTAGTAGATCAGGAGTAGGAAATTAGTTTTTATGCATCTCATGATTTATTGCTACAACTAGGGAAGCATATTTAGTTATCCATAAATGTTTTTACCTTTAGGATTCATGATATGCATATCCACATCTTGTAGTTGTGCAATGTTGTTCTTATTAGGTTAATAAAAGGTCTTTTATGTAGTAAGTCAGTATTTGGTCTAGATACTATTGCAAAATTTTTAGTTCATTCATCTTAAGTTGCGAGTAATCCTACTAAGGATACCTCTAGGAAGCCCCTTTGGTCTAATTGAGCCCGAAGTTGAAGAAGTTCTTAGCCACCTTAGTAAATTGGTCCATAGTTGTCTTGCTTGATCATAAGTTACATGTTTGTTGCTCTAGGTTTGACACCTCTAACGCTTAGAGAATGAATTGGCTTTAGGGATTTGGGAACCAACAACTCTGTGCACCGATAGTTTGAAGATGTCTCTACTTTCCTCCCCATCAATGGAAGTTTATCCTCCTCTTTTCAGATTTCAAGTCTATTCAACAATGTTGTCTACTCACCCTTACTCTTTATGCATTGGTTGTAGAAGGCTTCGACTACTTGTTTGCTAATGTTATTTCTCATAAGCATGTTAAAGGTATTTCCCTTCCCAATATTGATCAATAGCTCATTAATGGATTTTTTTCTATTGATTATTTATTCTTCATTTATAATAAGAGGATAATGTAAAGCATGCTTTGCAATTTCTTAACTTTCAATTTAGTTTCACAATCTTGCATTAGTGGAAAAAAATGTAATGCTACCATCAATGTTTCTTGTTCAAGCCTTATTGGCTCAATGCCTTTGGGTAGAAATAGATCGATCATGGTGAAATATTTAGGTTTCTTGGAATACCTTTTGCTTTCTAGTCTTATTTTTCTTCTCTTTGGAAATCTATTATTAAGCATTTTGAGAGGAAATTGCATTTTTCTTATATTGCTAATAATTTATAAATATTTTTGCTCACACAAGCATCAACATGTGACCAATACAAGCTCTTGCGAGCACAACAATGAGACTAACATTATCTCCTTTTGAGAAACCACACTAGAAACCACCTATGGAAGACCAAGAGTCATGAATTAGAAATCCACTTATTTAGAAACCACCTCCTCACTAGAAGCCAACTATGGAAGACCAAGAGTCACAACTTATAAAATGAGAACTCAAAGCTTTAACCAATTAAGATCAAACCCTTGGATTGGAAGTCACATTATTAGAAATCCAAACTTCTTTAAATTGAGAGGAAATTCTAGGTTTACTTAAAGATGCTTGCAACCACTCATGTTTATTACGCTTCTTGCTAGGCTCCTTTTAAGGTTTCCTACTATAAATTTGAAAAGATATTAAGGGATTTCCTATGGTCTTGTTTTGAGTAGGGAAAGGGCTTCCACATAGTCACTTAGGAACTCTATTGTTTTCCTTGTGACTCTTGAGGGCCTGGTGTTATTGATACCCATCATCAAGTGTTGGCTTTGTGTGCTGAATGGATTATCAAAGCACTCAAGGGAAATGAGGCATATGAAATCTCGTTGTAGGTGCACTATATTTATTTTTGGGTTCCTTGTGGTAGATAGGATTGGAGATGGATAGGTTTTGAATCCATTTTCATTATGGAGGAGTTCGTGCAAATTCATGACACTTTTGTTGGAAAAAGCACATGGAAATCTTAGAGGATATAAAACCTTGGTTAATATGGAATGGGAATGACTTTAAAAATGGGATTTTTATTAACTAACACTATCTGTGGTAATCTCCTATGATCACTTTCTAGGATCAAACTTTAGCCAAATTCCCATGGATTCATGCTTAATTTTTCATAAATGGATTTAATCTAATTCAGATCTCTTTGCCAAATCCACAAGAAATCACCTCCCTTGGCCTAAAGCCAAGGTAAAATACAAACTTTCCTATTGGGATTTTGAATTTTCTTAGATCATTTTTAGTTTAGTTCCTCTTGAAATGCTTCACAAGACTGTGGTTAGATGCACTAGCCCTAGTGGAAAGATTGGAAATGGCATTATGATACCCCTTTCCATACTTATAAGCCTTGTTAAGGTTACTCATGACTTTCTCTACATTTGCCTATGGTTTACAACTTTAATAATAGTTGGAGTCTACAATCCATGACTACTCTATGGGAACAAAGTTTCAGGTATTTTGGTTA
Source organism: Sequoiadendron giganteum (assembly GCA_007115665.2). Taxonomy (NCBI): domain Eukaryota; kingdom Viridiplantae; phylum Streptophyta; class Pinopsida; order Cupressales; family Cupressaceae; genus Sequoiadendron; species Sequoiadendron giganteum. The sequence continues at coordinate 350,950,306 of CM021102.1, forward strand.
TCTATTTTGGAACCCAAGCTCATTTTATTCAATTTATTCTTTAACATGACCTCCCAATTGATTCTCATTTGATCCATATAGGTGTTAGTAATCCTTGTCCTTTTTGTGGTGATCAAGAACACTCAAGAATCCTTGTTGCCCTTTTAGACATGAGCTCTTTTCTTGGCACATGATTCTTCTAGATGATTGGCCATGAATGTAACCTAAGTTTACTCAATTTTAGGATGAGTTTAAAGTAGAGATTCCATTTAACATATGGAAAGATAAAAACTTACTTCTTTTTTGGGAGATTTCTAAAGTTAACTTTTATTTTTCCTTATACACTAAGTCTATGTTTTATTCTGATATTCTTCTACAAATTCAATTGCAAGCTAACACAATTACCTTAAAATTTAACCATTTGTAGTCTCTTATTGAACATTGCACCAATGCTCCATGCATTTTTGCAAGTGTGCCACCTTCCCCTTCTCATAAGGGCCCATCTCTTCCTTGTGGATGTAGACATGGCTATAGTCACAATGATCATACTAGGCATAATTTTTATGGTTCACATGGCTCTACTCAATGCATAGGATGTGGATGTTCCTGGTAGACATGCACGCCTTTTGTTATTTCTTTGCCACATGATAGGGGTGCCTTAGGTTGGTCAAATAGTGGTACAGTCCCTAGTTGAGTTTAACTCTCTTTTGTGAGAAATGATTAACAACTTGTCGAGGAACAAAATAAAGAAAAAACCATTATAAATTGAAACCAATTTCTTAATAACCAAGACCTCTTGCATGACTAAGAAAATTAATTGATTTTGAGCCACCTCCTCCTTTCCTCACTAATTCAATAACTCTCACTACATAATAATTTAACCATAACTATTTTATTTCATTTTTTTTTTAAAACTTTACCTTGCCTAAAGCTTGTGTATTTTCTTTTTTTAAACTTTACCTTGCCTAAAGCTTGTGTAATTCTATTCCCTCTATTTTTTCTGAATTAGTATAATATACTTCTTTTCTATAAAGTAATACCTATTATTGAAAATTATTTAAAATAAAAAATAAAAAATCTCGATTGATTGTTATAAAAAAATCAAAGCTTAAAATCTTCCTAGGTAGTTTGATTGATCATGCATCTGAAGTATTGGAAAGGTCGACTTTGTTTTTGACTTTCCTCGTGGCGCGAAAAGTAGTAAAACGTACAGCTCCAAGGGATTCCGAAAAAGAAGAATATGTAAAGAGTAAGTGTTGTCATTCTTTTGTGTGCAGGAAATTCTTCTTAAATTTGAATATCGGAGATGGAGTGTGCAATGAGCGGGAATGCCATTAAAACCCTAAACAGAGCCATCACCTGTTTAGCCAAGATTGGCAACGAGCTCAGCATCGAATGCCTTCCTGACAAGGTATGCTTTTATTTTAAGCTTTTTCATTTCTTTATTTGACCAACGTTTGTGGTCTCTCTTCCACACGCTTCGTACAGATGATCTAAATATGTCTTTCTATCGTTTATTCAGTTTTATATTTCTAAATTATTCGTTTATTCGTACGGTTGTGTTTTAGGTCATGGCCATGGTAGGCATCACTAATTGCTTATTTTTTGATTGTTAAATTGCCTGTGCTGGGTAACTATTGACTCGAATGCCATAAATGAAGGATGTTTTGTCTGTTAAAATTGTCTTGCACTTTCTCTATTTAATCTCATGTAGTGGGGTGCACCGCACCTTGAGTTGGATGCCATATTTTACAAAATTTATAACTTTGCATGGAACTTAGAGATTTCAATCCACTTTGCAAAAACCTTGATAAGCTAATTGCATTTTCCATTTGTTTACATGTTTGGTTATTTTAGTTTATAGTATTTGAGAGTCGAACAAGTTGAACTTATGTCATGCATCCCCAATGAGCCTCAAACTTTCTTTTTCCATTTCCTTTATATCAATGAAAGTAAATATGCATCCACCCAAGATAATTTCCACATAATCCAAATAGAGAACTCTACACAAACAAGTATTTAGAATCCATATGCAAAATAATAGATAACATACCATCAAAGATTACACAAGATATACCTTGGGAAAACCCTTAAGAGGGAAAAACCTAGCCTCCAAAAGCATCCATCACTCATGTATTATTCAACAATAAAGATTGCATCTTCAGAATTCTCCATAAATGCCTTTGAAACATCAAGCCTTCTACAAACACTCCATGTGAACAAGAATGTAACCACACATCCCATGCCATGCTTCAAATCTCACAAATGCTAACAAGAGATGATCTCAACCTTTTAGCCAAACAACCAACTATACAACTCTAGATAACTACCCATGTGTTTTCTTTTATAGAAACAAGCTCACACAAAACCACCAAGTGGTATTACATAAAACCATGTGACTAATACCATGAGCTTACAAAATCATTAAGCCCCACATTTAATTTTGATATTAAGTTTTTTCAATATTAAATATTTATCTCAATGTGCAACCCATCATTAAATATTTAACACAATGTTACATACAACACATAAAGTGGCCCCAAGAATGCCAACCCATATGATGCATGTATCCCTAGATTTCCTAAGTGCACCACATAATAATAAAATATTACATTATAACATTATGCAAGGTGGACAACACACCTTTTCCTAACAATCAACTTTCTTCTTGATATTGTAGAACTTAAATTGGGCATAATCCATGATTGCCTTGGAAGAAACATGTATGTGTACCTCCCGAACTCTCTGCAAAGTTGGTTGTCTCTCGAATTCTTCTGGAGCTAGTTTGTTTACCTCGCGGAGTGTTTATATCAACGTACTACGTACACAGTAAGTAAACTGAACTATATGCAACACATAGATAGAATAACATAATAAGATTGAATCATGAAACACTTCTATTCATTTCTTTCAAATATCAACATGTACAATTTGATTGTCATAGTATCATTAATTCCACACATAACTCCCATCCGACTACATGATCCTAGTACATATAGCGTTCGGCGGTGGTTTAGCAACCAACCGTCGTGCCGCTTCATAACCATAACTAATCAGGACTTAGTTACATGCCATTAACCATACTTACTTATTCCCGCTACGACTAATGTTTTATTATCAAAGCAACCGACCGACTACGCTAAGACCGTACGTCGGCTTACATAGTTGGTTCATTGGATTTTTATGAGGGGGAGCTACAACCCGTGTTGGTAGCATTTGTTTGTCCACATTAAGTTTAATTCTATGGAAATATTTAACAATATTTGCAAAATTGAGGCTTTGCTTGAGTATGTGGTTGGTGTCATAGTTCCTCATCATGTTATGTAACATCATGGCCTGTGCAATGTCTCATCTATGAAATAAGAAGCAACCACAATACTCGATCGTTTCCCTTTCTTGCTCAAGTGTAATATTGTCTATATCAATCTCTGCAGCAAAGGAAGGTGGTCTAAAGCTTGTTCCTATTGTATCTTGCTCTTCATTTGTAGCTTCATTAGCAACTCTCACCCCACTTGGCCCTTTTGCTATCTGTATGCAAGCACAAAATTTTTTGAACTCCTTTGTTTCGATGATTCACCATCACTCAACAACAAATGATGTTCTACTAGGCTTTGGTCTTGGAGTGTTTGGATGTCAGGAGCTTGAATTATTTCCAATTCAGCTTGGGGCTCTTGGAGTACGACTTGCTCTTTGACTTGTCGGCAAACCCCCTCAACTATATCTTTTGCTTTTGCAAAAAAATGTTCCCTAACTTCTTCCTCATGTTCTTGCTCCAGCTCCATGGAAGCAACAATTTTCTTGGCTATTACCATTAGGTCTTCTTAACTTTCCTCTTCCTCCTATTCAGCTAGTTATTGTGTTTTCTTTTTTGAAAGATATATAAATTTGTACATATCACTCATTACTATATCCACCCTCTCAATAGGGCCTTTTATTTTAGCTAATCCTCAAGGGTGATTTGGGTTTTCCCTTTTCTTTTTGGCCTCTATAGCTGGGACTTTGCTCCAGATTGATCTTCTTTCAATAGATTTAGGATAGTCTATACAATTTTTGGTCATGTCTTCTAACTCTAAGGGGTCATGGTGATACTCACTTTTCCTTCTAGTAGCAATCATTTGGGCGTTGATAAAATTTTCAAGATCATGTCTTTTATGATATCTGGATGATGTACGAAATTGCTGCGAAATTGGGTGGCGCATTGGACAACACACTTGTGCCCAAAATTCAAATCATTTATGCCAAAAGAAAAATTTAGGAGGTTCTTCTTTCCAATAGTGCCAAAATCTTCATTGGAAAACCAAATTTGTTTGATCAATTCTATACTTACTAACTTGATTGGGGCATGCAGTGGTAACTTGTAAGTGTTGATGTTCTGGTAGCTTCGGGAGGTATTATCCCAAAAAGAATTCATTGAAGGCAAGTCGGCTAGATCACAAATATTAATTATAAACATTTATTCAAAGTGCTGGGTCGGCTCAAGTTGAGTATGACACCTAGTCTTGTATAAATAGGAGAGAAACTCTCCTAATTCTATCATTGATTCATTTTCATTCATTCTATGTGTCCAAGAAGAAGACTCACTCTCAAGAAGGAGATTTATTTTTGCTAAGGAATTCACACTACCTACAGTGCTGGCTTATGTTATTGTATTCTGCCATTTTTGGCTTGATCTCAAGTGCGATTTTCTGCACTATTATACCTGATCTTTTATTAAAGTGTTGCTGGGTTTTTCTCCCTTGAGAGGGTTTTTCCCAGGATAAAAATATCTCTGTGTTCATTGTTCTGTGTTTACTTTTCTGTTTTCTATTAAATCTGATCTAAAACTAACATGGTATCAGAGCAGGTTCAAGAAATCTGATCAGATTTGACTAAGAAAAATTCCAGGTTGTGTGGAACTGAACAATTCCATGTTTAGGGCAGAAATCAGACTTATTTTTGAGCAGATATAGTTCAGATTTGGAAGCACCTTTTGAATATCATATTGCAGATTTGCGTAGAGGATAAGAGCAAAAGCCATTGCGGACTTGTGAGCCTATATAGAAGATCATATTTCAGATCTGAGTGGAGTTTTAAGAGGAGCTGCTCAAGACAAGTTAAGGGCAGATTGGAAAGGTATAAAAGGAAGTCAAGATGGAGATTAAATCTTGGTTGGGAGGATTGTTTTGCATCACGAAGAAATGGATTGGTTTTCTACATTGGATTTTCTCAGAATGGGAACATCTCAAGAATTCATAGCCACCGAAGGACGTAGCTCCTGATGTGGTTTATGTATTATAGAATATAGCCGAAGATTATAGGTGATCGAATCTATTGAGGTTGCTATTGTAACTTCTAGTGATGGTGCGATCATTGTTGAAATGAAATTGAGCATTGCTAGGTAAACGACATTGGTGTTGGAACATGCAAGGCAACCCGACATCGGGTATCTTCTTTTGCGATAAGAGACAATGGCGACGAATGCTTATCAACTCTGACATTGAGCATAGCAAGATTGCAATTATTCTTGGATGGTTTATATTGTATAAGGGCCATGTTTTTTATTGGTGATAATTACTATATATGTGCTTGGTCGGTGTTATTGTTGGGCCTCTCAACCATCATCTTGCGCTATCTATCGCTTCTATGGAGGTGTCATTCTTGAGACGGGAGTTTGAAGTTTGAACCGAAGGCTATACTAATGAGAATCTCGGGAAATCTTGTAATGGGATATTGATGGCTATTAATCTCTAAAGCATATTCAAAGAAATATCGAGTTTGGCTGGCAGCAACCATCCATGCCAGCAGAGACATATTGTGTCAGGAGCATTTTGGGAAATATTTGTAATGTTTCCATCGTTGATCTTCTTGCTATGATTGGCGTAATTATATGCAACGCTATGTTGGTTGAATGACTTATGTGCATGGGAATTGGGTCAAATGAACATTGTTGGTAGCATTATGGAGTGCAATAAAAGACAAAATAGCCGCTTTTAGAAGCAGACAAATAGGTCAGGACTTCTTTCTATTTTGCTTCATGTATGTTGCTATTGGTTAATCGGGTTCTTGTCACTGTCATCTTGCCCTCCGAGTTAGTCAGAACAACAACAGGGTACTGCGAAGAACGACTTCGCTAGGGTCTATCTGATTAGAGCCAGGGTGCACCAAGAGAAGCGTGTCTAAGTCAGAGGGTGAAAATGGTGTCTATCTTGTATTTTTTGTATGGTCTCAATGCATATGTATGCATATTAGGTGACACAATTGTTTATTTAAACAGTGATTTCACACTATTATGTGGTCCACTGCAAGTGTCATTGGAGGCAAAAGAGCATCATCTGTGGTTGGTATCCAATGCACTATTCGAGGGTCATCAAATGACAGATTACAGGTCTATGACTAGTTCACCAGATTAGATTGTAACAACAAATTTAAGAGATTGGTTGCAGGTCTTTGACAAGTGTTCCAGACCAGACTTTAATGAAGTTGTGGCATCCTTCTTCATGCTTCCTGTGAGTTTGGCATTACTCACTGGAGCTAAATGCAATCCATGGTTTTAGCAGCATTGTTGATGAAGAAAAAAAAAATCAGTTAGAGGGAACAACTTTAATGTAAGAAGTGAGAAGCCCCTAAGCCCTAACAAATTCACCAACTTGTCTTGAATGAAGAACGATCAAAATAATGTTCATATTTGAAAGTCTATGCGAACTGGGGCAAGACGTCATTGTTTACCTAGAGCAACCATAGTAGGTTCATTATTTCACTGTGTGTTTGCATCTATTGCATCTTCATTAGGCTGTGGGTTACAAGCATGCCTAGGATTGTGAGCTTAACAATTGTAATTACAATAGTTCATGATAATTTTGTATTGGTCACTTAGTGATGCTCTGAAAGTCTGAATTTACCATCTCCATTATCTTCTCCATGAGGTCGACCTACTGTTAATGAAAATTAGCAATAGTTGCAATCATCCTTGACAATATTGTAAACAGTTTGAGGAAGTTCTTGATGGATTCTGAGAATTCAAGGCACGAGTTGAGAACATGTTCGGGAAGAGGATTAAAGTTCTAAGATCAGACAATGGAGGGGAATTCTCTTCTGGAGGATTTTTGTAATTTCTACATCGAGGCAGGGATCAAGAGGGAGTTATGTGTTCAACAAAATGGAGTTGCCATAAGAAAGAACAAGTCTATAATAGAGGCAACGAAGGCTATGATCCATGATCAGAGGTTGTAGAATTTCCTATGGGCAAAGGCTTCCTGCAATGCAGTATATGTTCAAAACAAAAGTCCTCATCGGATATTGTGGACTTGAGTTAGACACTGAGTTCTGGGAGAAGGATGTTGTCAAGGACAGATTCGAGGAGTAAATTAGGTGACAAATAGGCCTTGAGGTGGGAGAGACCAAGAGGAGGCCGAGTCACGAGGGAAAATCCTTACAAATTGGATTGGAAAAGGTCAGGTTGAATGAGAAGTCTGAACTGGGAATTCTGGCGGAGTCAAGTCCGTGCAATAAGGCATTGAAGGAGGTGTTGCAAAGGTTTCATCCATGAGGAATGAACACAAAGGAGGTTGGACGAAGCTTTTGGTGCTGTGTTACAGACATAATTGGGTGCCAGGCGTGCCAAGAGATAGTGTAATATTCATGCAGAAGAAACGCAACTGAATTTAGGGCTGCTTAGTGTGGGTAAAGTAATGCAGAAAGGGGTGTCTTTGGAAGGCACCAAGACAGACTCAGGTGAGTTTGTAGTAGAACCATCTTGGAGGTAGGAATGAAGAGGTCGAGTACCTAGGGATTCACGAAACAGAGTAAGTGACTCAACAGGTGTAAGTTGAGTTGCACTCATGGTGGAAGTGTTTTTGGATATGAATGGGCATAGGGCGATCCCATGGAGTCCTATGACACGAGGAACTGGAGTGACTCGATGAGAAGTGAAAGTGTCAGCTAAGTGGGTTGCAGTGTTGCAAGGCCAAGTGCTAAGTCTTTGGAAGGCCTTTTTCAGTTATAGAGAACGAAATTGCACAAGGCAGTCAACCTTATTTTGACATTGGTAGCACCGCAAACCTATTCAAGTTAGTTGGACTCTCGCAAGTTAGTTGGAGGTGCTGCTAGGAGTAGTGCCAGAAGTGTGTGATGGAAACCGTTCTACTGAGGCAAGCATTGCAAGCAACCTTGGACAAGGAGGGCAGGAGGTTGATGCAAATACTTGGAGTTGAGTTCAATTGGGAGTTGGTACTGCAAAAGGTGCGAAAAGGTGTTTGTGGTGACACTTAGATGAGAAATCTGAGTAGCTTGAACTTGATCAAGTAGCATGGAAGGTTTTGTATCGAAAGGATGGATTGGCTCAGTGAAGGAAGCCGAGGCAGGGTTCTCGCGGTATTGGAGAGAGTAGTTTTGAAGAATCTACTCAAATCAGGCAAGATCAGAAATGGTGCTGAGGAAAGCAATCCAGCTCCAGAGGGAGTCACAACATCATCAAGATATTCTCCCTATGTCAGGAGAATGGATAGAATGACAGACTAATCTGTCATAGCATATATTTCTCTGAGACAGAGAAATATGAGGTGAAAGCCCTTGTAGCGTATATTTCTTTGAGATAGAGAAATATGAGGTGAAAGCCCTTGTAGCGTATATTTCTCTGAGACGGAGAAATATGAGGTGAAAGCCCTTGTAGTGTATATTTCTCTGAGACGCAAAAATATGAGGTGAAAGCCCTTGAAGTGTATATTTCTCTGAGACGGAGAAATATGAGGTGAAAGCCCTTGTAGTGTATATTTCTCTGAGACGGAGAAATATGAGGTGAAAGCCCTTGTAGTGTATATTTCTCTAAGATGGAGAAATACGAGGTTAAAGCCCTTGTACAAATCACATCTCTAAGATTGAGTTGTGCTTCCCACAATTGGGTGTAGCCATTATGGACATCATGTTGAGAGAGTCCAAGATAAGATAGGATACCCTTGAGTAGGACTCAAGGAAGACTTTCCTATGATATAGAGAAGTCCTTGTTATACCTCCCTAGCTAAGAGAGAGTGTTGATGTTCTGGTAGCTTCGAGAGGTATTATCCCAAAAAGAATTCATTGAAGGCAAGTCGGCCAGATCACAAATATTAATTATAAACATTTATTCAAAGTGTTGGGTCGGCTCAAGTGGAGTATGACGCCTAGTCTTGTATAAATAGGAGAGAAACTCTCCTCGTTCTATCATCGATTCATTTTCATTCATTCTGTGTGTCCAAGAAGAAGATTTGCTCTCAAGAAGGAGATTTATTTCTGCTCAGGAATTCGCACTACCTACAATGCTAGCTTATGTTATTGTATTCTACCATTTTTGGCTTGATCTCAAGTGCGATTTTTCGCACTATTATACCTGATCTTTTATTAAAGTGTTGCTGGGTTTTTCTCCCTTGAGAAGAAGGGATTTCCTAGGATAAAAAAATCTCTGTGTTCATTGTTCTATGTTTCCTTTTTTGTTTTCTGTTAAATCTGATCTAAAACTAATAGTAAATAGGCACTTTTCACCCATATGCTTTGTTGTATGTACAATTTGGGTGAATCCACCAGCTAGTCCAATTGTGGCCAGGATCAATTGGGATACTATATTGGTGAGGCCTCAACATCTTCATTGAAGCTAATCCCAACCTTGGTCCTATCATGCCCAAAGATGAGTATGTATAGTGGGATGACAAAATGGTCTTCAAATTTGGCTTATTCTTCTCTGTGATGATGTCTTTCCATATGTATTCTCCACAATTATGTAGGCCTTTCAACAACCTTCTGAAAAACAACATATATAGCAAATCTTTGCATCCTCAATTTCTTCAGCTACATTTTGAAATGCATTTGTAGTAGTCCTTTTTATAATTTATAAGCTCTTGGTCAATTATTTGGGACAAAAACCTCCCATAATTATACAATAGTGGGTTGTATGCATACAAAATAGCACAAAGAAACACTAGTGTGGGATCATCTACCATTTGATCATTATCACTTCCAATAATTTGATAGAAACATGAGAGGGTGATTTGGAAATAATTTTCAAACATCCTTGCGTCAATTGGATCCATTGCATTATTGATTGTGCTTCTCACATGATAAGGCTTATTGCCTACATAACATACATGCCTCTATAGCTCCACACTTTAGTGCAAGTGCTTGTTGTGGTCATATCTCATTTTAGGCCCCTTTGATGCAAAGCTTTCAAATTGTCCTTCAAGTCAAATCTTTCTCTAGTTGCAGCCTTATTTAAATCCAAAATGATTACTTGCATTGTTATCTCACTACTCTAAGCTTTCCATTGAAGTGGTCGCTGGTCCATGTGATAATATTTTGATTTTTTGAAGCAATTTGTAACCACCACCTTGTAGGAGTTGAGAAAATACAACACCACAAACCCCGAAGATCACCTGCATGCAAATAACCTATCACAAAAGAAGAGATGGAGACAAACAAGCAAGGGTTCTTTGAAAACTGAAAATGTATATATCAGAGAGAATGAGAGAATGAATTGATATGAAATACAATGGGATCAATCCTTAATAAAAGGAGATCATGCAAACCCTAATAAAACCCTAATAGGAAAAACCCTAATAGAAGCCCTAATAGGATAACATTTAATAATTAATATAATTATTAAATGTCACTTTATGCAAACTAACGTGAAATCTTAAGAAGGGAATAAAGGTAACTTAATCAACATAATTAAGTTAAGACCTTTACCCTAACACCCCCCCTTAAGATGAGCAACAGTGCAGCTACAAACAAATGCAGAAAAGCAAAGGTAACTACAATGCAAGAAGGCAACATGGGTCCCGGCAACTAGGCCAGATCAAGTACCCAAATACAACCAAATCTTTGTAAAATGGAGAAATAGAGAAAACCTCATGGGAAAAAGTTCTACTCCAAAAAGAGAAGAAGAAAGCCAAAAAGAAGACCATCACCGAAGCAGAAGAAGCTGCAAACAACTGCCGAAAGATGACTGCTATGGTGCTGAAGAACCTCCGCTGAACATAGGATGATCAGGAACAAGAAGACAACAATTTGCATAAGTGCCCATACGACACTACTCGAATCAGATGGCAAATAAAGGCAAACACCTGGAACGAAGATACAGATGGCACAAGAACCAATAGTCTGAAACACTGATCAACTGAGAATGGAAGATTCCTTCCAAGGCGAAACCAAGGAAGCATTAGCACGAACAGTATAATACCCCCCCATAATGGTGAACTGGGAGCCTGACATATCAACTGAAATGGTGTGCAACACCCTGTAGTGCATGAAGAAAAAGATACAACATCTGAAAGTGCACAAGAAAGCACCTGCAACTAAAAAAGTGGTGTGCAAAACAAAGCACACATGCATGAGGCTGGAATCATATGGATCCATGGTCGTCGTGGAGGGACACTCACTGGACAAAGGTGTGATGGCAAACAAAGGCAAACTACACAACCCCCCATGGTATGGATTCAATGTCGTCGTGGAGGGATACTCACCGGACAAAGATGTGATGGCAAAACAAAGGCAAACTACACAACCCTTCATGGCACTTTATAATATCAGTGCGAGTACAAAATATGGCACAACCTTATGTGCAAAATCCTCAAAAGATGCATGTACAATAGTGTGGCATTTTATCTCAGTGCGTTTACATAAAAGATAGCTTACAAATGATGCTCAAAATGTTCTCAAAGGACAAAATGCTGGAAATACATGAAGAACAGCCAAGAACAAAGCATCCCATGCGAACAAAAAGTTTCCAAGAGCAAATATGTCCAGGTAATCCACCAAAGTGTGAAAACAAAAATAACTGAATAAAATATACCTGGAGTGAAATCTGAAAAAATGGCATGGATGAAACTGAAGAGCTCTGAAATACGGTTCCAATGCCGCTGAGATTGCGAAAAACGAAGAAACTGATCAAAACTTATGAGCTTGAGACTGAAAATAGCCCCTTTGTCTTCAACTGGTTGTAGAATGCACCAACGGAAACAAGAAGTGATGAGACCCACACCACTGGAAAGATGAGAAAACCAGCTTTCCGACGATATCTCGTTTGCCAAAAAACGATATCGTATGCCCAAGTTATGGCCTCTGGAATAAATCAACTCCAAAGAGGGAAAAAAACCAGTGCTGGGTTAAATTTGACGGTCATACGACCGTCGCAGCAAAAAACACTGTGTTAAATTTGACGGCCAAACGACCGTCATCGTAAATGCACAATTGGGCTTATTTTCGAAAAAAAATGTTTTTAAAAAAAATAAAAAACAACCAAAAAAATGTTTTTTTGGTTGGGCGGGGGTTGTACCGCCGCGGCCACTGTACTGCCGTCGGCGGTACTGACAGTCCGCCAGTCGGCAGTAAGGCCGCCGACGGCTGTCAGTACGCCGAGCAGCGTACTATGGGCCCGCAGGCCTGCATATGCAGGTACCTGCGGGTACCCCAGTACTAGGGCCAGCATGCCCTTAAACTGTATTTTATTTTTTTATTTTTTTTTCTTGATTTAAAAAAAAATCTAAAAAATATACAAAAATTTTCCGAAAAATAAAATGACGGAAAATAAAACGGAAATTTTTTTACCAGCAAATGGATGGCGGTACGGCCGAATTGTAAAAAATTTTTGCCTCAGATTTCGACTTTGTCCAAAAAGGACGAATGGACAGTCGATTTAGGGGTTTTGGACCGCTGCGGACGCAATGGCAATGTCCGTTTGAGCTGAAAATGCTTCAAAAATGCAGGTGTGCCCTAGATCAAGAAAACAACCCCAAACCCTTGAAGCTCCAAAAATCTTCAAAACAAGAACAGGAAGCAGCAGGTGTGGAGCTCTGATACCATGTAGGAGTTGAGAAAATACAACACCACAAACCCCGAAGATCACCTGCATGCAAATAACCTGTCACAAAAGAAGAGATGGAGACAAACAAGCAAGGGTTCTCTGAAAACTGAAAATGTATATATCAGAGAGAATGAGAGAATGAATTGATATGAAATACAATGGGATCAATCCTTATAAAAAGGAGATCATGCAAACCCTAATAAAACCCTAATAAACCCTAATAGGATAACATTTAATAATTAATATAATTATTAAATGTCACTTTATGCAAACTAACGTGAAATCTTAAGAAGGGAATAAAGGTAACTTAATCAACATAATTAAGTTAAGACCTTTACCCTAACACACCTTGCCCAAATCATACTCTCAAATGTTGCTAAGTGGGGCTTGGACTTTGCTCGTCTCATGCATGGAAGAAAAGTTCTTGACCAATTGAACAAAGAGCTGCATCTTTCTCATTGTCCTTGACATCTTGGAAGAACCTTAGGCATTTTTGGAGGAAATGATGGAAATTTCAGGCTCATCTTTAGATTAGGGTTTTCACAAATCTACAACAACTAGGGTTTAAGCTTCAGATTCATGGAGTTTCAGATGAAATTTGGTTGGAACTCAACAATTCTGTTCACTTTTCCCAAAGCTAATTTGAATTCAGTTTGCAATTTACCCTAAACGTAGTTGGATGCCAAGCTTAAGATTCACTCAACAAAGGCTTGATAAATTCAAATTAGGGTTAAGTATCTTGGTCCTAGAAATCACAATTATTAATTCAAATTAAGGATCCCCAAATTTTAGATTCAATCCCTGAACAATTCATTCCCACAACAATTCCAATCTCCTAAATCACTCTTTTGCAGTAGGAAAACTCAAGTCTTACACAATTCAATTGAAAACCCTACAATTTAATTTAATTTCAATCCTAATCCTTCAAAAAATTAACAAATGAGGCCGCAGACCATAAACTCACTATTAAACACTTTTAATCCAATTTATGTGCAATTCTTTGTGCTCTTCTTGCAAATTTGCTCAGCACCTTGATAACTAGTTCACTTGATTCGTGTTGGATTAATTTGCAAATGTTGCGAAGTGAGTTGAATCTGATAGACTTTATAATGATTGCTTCTGAAAAGGTCAATATTAATGACAGCGTCATTAATTGGAGCAGTACATTGTTGCTGCAATCCATTATATTCCAAAGTTATCTTTGATTGTGCTTTTATCTTTATTAACTCTGTTCTCTCATTGGTTAGTTCAATAGTTGTTAACCATTTGTCCTCAAATCTATGTTCATTTACAAATCAGGGATTGGAGAATAGGCCAATTATTGAATCCACAAATAGTTAATCAAAGGCCTTGTTTCATCATATTGATGGCTCATTCAAACATCCACCGACCTTTATTTTAGTGTAAGTTTGAACACTTAATCAAATGTTTTGTATGCTTGCTTTGGGGCCCACCTACATACTTGGAGCAATCAAGTCCATCAGATATCAGATTGATGAATGACAATTGCACATTCCTCAGCTTGTAGATTGCTTTTCACAATTTGCGAGTAGCTGATTGATGAGGCTTTTATGTTCATTCATCCACTTTTTCAAGGACTTGATTTTCTAAGATTTCAGTGGAGTTTGAACACTCAATATAACGTCCTTTTGTCTCTTAGTAGCGTCCAAAGTGACACGTTGGGTCATTTTGTCCAGTGGATCAAAAGGATCAACGACAATTGGTGATTCACACATAAGCATGTGGGCCATCTTTTGGAATCCATGAATAGCTGATGAAAGAAGCTTATTTCCCTTAATACTGCATTTGAAGATTGACTTTGTTCAACTTTTCACTAAGTTCAAATTAGCAATCAAATAACCTTTTCACCATGTTGGGGCATAATGATACATCTGGCTCCCCGTTGGTAATTTGATAAGAAGAGATCAATGATCAAATGCTTACTTTCATTACATATGGATCCCTCCAACATTGACTTGCATCCATCTCATCCATCAAACCACAAAGAATCGACAACCTTGATCTATTGATTCATCAAATTGGTTTCAATCATTATCACACTACTCCTTCTTGGTCAGCCTCCTTTGTGCACAAATTTGGAATTTTGAAAGTTAATTGATTGGACCAATACATAAAGAAATTAAAACCACTTTAGAAATCTTCTTTGGTCATGCATTCAAACTCTGTTCTTTCAATGCTTTGGGAAACATCCAATCAAAGGGCTGGTGACAAGTTCTTCCTTTCTGTGAAAGGAAACTCACCTTGATACTTGAAACCTCAAGCCCAAACTGGCAGTTGAAGACTTTTATGCATCATTTCCAGTATTGCATCTGATTCACATTTTTGAATTGACAGATACAATCTATGCCACACAGATGTTGCCACGAACATATTGCAGATTCAGGGGGCTTATTATTGTAGAAATACAAGATACACATAAGTTGCAGAGAATAATTTTTGCAGGGGCATTCTACGAAGCAACACCATGTATATTTGCATATAGCTGTGTGCAACACAAACATAAAGAGTTGCATATATATGTGTGTATACTTGCACAAACATATTAAAATTTGTATTTTTTATTATTTAATGTCTAATCTGTCCACACATATGTATGCATATTTCTAGGCATAGTTTACAAACTCAGCAAGTTCTAGCCTGACTAGTGGGTTTCACTATGTAACTTGGCAAGTTCCATTGTTGGACCCAACAAGTTTTTTCCAAAATTTTGGCTGCAGGATAAAACCAGCCATGGGTTGTTAAAAGTTTTCTTTTCCCTTTCATTTTTGTCTTCAGCAGGTACTCAGCAGGGCAAAGTGATTGTTGACTGATTGGAGCCGTAGGTGTGGATTGAAGATTTAATAAATGATTTAGTGAAGTCGTAAAGGTTTATCCTTTTTTTTTTCTCACAATTTCAAACCCTAAACAATGAAAAATCTTCTATTATACCACTTAAGTTTTCTGTTCTTTCAATTCTTTGAATCCCTTTTGCTGTATTTTATTTTATAAATTTACTTTTCCTTCTTTGAAATTTCAATTTCAAATGAATGAAAACCTTGCTTTCATATTGCTGTTTTTTCATTCAATGTCTAGAATCTACAGTGTGCAATGCAAGGAAACAACGGAAAGGACCTTGTATGGAAGCACAACACACTAGGTGCAATCAAGGGCTCAGTGACTGATCCATGTTGGATCTAGGAGTAAAGCTGATCTAGAAGAGAACACTTCACAAACAGAAAATGTCCAGCAAATTTGAATTTACAAAATAGACAAGTATTAATCACATTTTGTTGAAATTACTGGTTTCCATTGGTGGCAAAAACATAACCGCCTTGGTGTTTTTCAGAACTACTGTCGTTCACAATGGATGGAGGAAATTTCCAGCAAATGCGTAATTGCCTCTCTGTTAGAAGGGACAAATTCACCATAATTGGAGCAAGCCATGGTGTATGAGATTAAAAGGCAATTTTCCAACATCCATCTTCTGAAGGGGTTCTTTTAGAGTATTCTAACATGGGTAGCAACCATAAGAGGAAAATATATTTTTGAGCAAAGGAGGAAGAGAATTGATTGTTTAATATCTTAGAAATAGAAAACTGAAGTAGAGATGGGTGCGTTAGAGGTTTTAAATCACTCTGCATTTGCCTATCTCAAGCAATACGCTTTGGTAGAGGGCGATTGCTCCTACCAGCTGGGTTTTTTTTTTCCTAGGATTTATATTTGTGTTGTGTTGCATTTTGCATTTCAGTGTTTTATTTCTTCGTTGATAGCATTCTAATTCCTCTAATTTCCACTATCATTTGGAAATCCAAGTAGCACAATAGCTTCAATATTTTGTTTCTAAGTTTCAATCCAAAATCTGGGGAAATAACATATCAAATGGTATAAGAGTCAGAACTTCTTTGAGGCTTGTAGGAGCTTTTGGGTGACATAAAGGTTTTGTGCAAATAACCATTATTTTTCAAAATTTTCTCAAGGTGTGCAGGTTGTAAAGGAGCAGCTATGTTCAAGTTACAAAGGAAGTGTAAAAACATTCAAGAAAGCTTAGAGCAAGTATTTAGAAAGAATCAAGCTCTTTGGAAAGGATTACACCATTGGATAGAGAGAATTGAGGACTTGCAAGTCAAGAAAAAGGACCAATCTGGTTTCTTTGTTGGAATCCTTGAGTAATTGCAACAAGAATTGATAGCAAAGGATACTTTACTATCAACACTCCAAGAAGAGAAAGAGGAGTCTACCAAGAAAAGTGGACCAGCCTCTTTCTCAAGAAGAACAAACTATTGCAAAGGTATGCAAGAGCATCTATGATGAAGTTTTGTTCAAAGATTTGAAATCTCATGGTTCTACTTGCAAGTTCGAAATGCATACCAAAGGTATAGGTTCCAAATTACTTGCAAAGATGAGATATGAGGGAAGAGGACTTGGCAAGGATGGCCAAAGATTACTTCAAGGCATCATAGTGAAGGAAAGACGACCATTTTAGGGCCTTAGTTATGCAAGCATGGAGATTGGAGAGAACTCTAGAGGCCTTCACCATGCACAAATCAAGGACAGCCCATGTGAGGTAAAAGTCCCTTGAATATTGCTATTGTAAAGCCTCAAGGTGTATATTGTCTCCTAAACATAATCAGCAATCTAAGAAAGAAGATGAGAGTAAAACTCCACTTCAAGAGGACAATGAAGAAGCAAAGAAAAGGGGAGATTGCACTCCACCTACTTCATTACTATCCAAGCCTAAGAAGGAGGTAAAATAACATGTTGGTAAACAAGGTAAAGAGTACATCTTTTGTTTTATTTGCAAGAAAAATGGACATATTGTGCAAGATTGTAGGTTCCTTGTTCCTCGCACTAGTTGTGGAAGAAGTAACCATTGTAAAATGATGTGCAAAGCTAACATCACTGAGATATGGTGTTTGGCAAAGATGAGAAAAGAAGAAGCCACTCACCAAAAACAAAGGGAAGAGAAAGGCCAAGGCATGGGCAAGGAAGGTAATAAGAAAGTTAGTTTGAGTATGTGCACATTTAACAACTATTGTTCTCATTGCAATGTTGGAGGACATTGGGATGGCAATTGTTAGAGGCTCCATCCCAAGCTTCACCCCAAGAATGGCAAAGGCAAGAGTGAGCAACCACTTGGGAAAGAGAAGCTTACCAAAACACCAAGTCCATAGAGAGAATAGCTCTCACATGATGCTACACCACTATTGGATGGTGAGGGTATGCCATTTGATACTTGGGTATACATTTTCTTGATTTGAATAGGAGATAAAAGTGCGTTGCTTTCATTCGTATGGGCATTTGATTTGCAATTCAAGCTTTTCCTATGGATTGGGTAGTGTTCAATTTATTGATTCCACCTGTAGATCAAGCAAAGGAGTATGTTGTACTCATAATGAGTAAGCATGATAAGAAAGCTTGCTTGGGAAACAAGAAAGCAAGAAGAAACACACATGAGGTAATGGGATGTTGTAGCCTTTGTTAGGTCTCAAAATCCTTGCTCCACTTCCTAGAACCACAAAACACTCACAAGGCCAAGGTTGTCAACAAGTGAAAGAAAATGGTTCATCAACAAAACAATGGAGGACTCTGAGCTAACTCTATGAGAATGGGTTGTCTCTCCTACACTTTGAGCTTAGCTTAGACATAGAAGGGTTTTCTTAGGGGTATACCTTAATAGGTATTAAACTCACAAAATGTATAATCAATAAACAATTGCAACAAAACCCAATTGGCTTTTTAACCCTAAACATTGTCGCTAGATTAAGAAAAATTGGTTGCTTATATCCCCTATATAATTAATGTTGTTGCGCAAGCATAATCTTCATGAAGTTGATTCATTTTGTAGCTTTCTTAATGATAAACCTTGGTTATATTACAAGGTCATGATTGCATAGGACTTTCTAATAAACTACCAACTAAATAATTTGTTTTGATGGATGTGAGATTGGTCAAATGATTCTAGATTGGTGTTTATTCATTGGGTACAAAGTCACATATATCAAATTGAACAACCGATTGGAAACACAAAGACAATAGCTATGCGTTCATATGCACTAGAATAATGACAACAATGTGCAAAACATACTTAGTCATCCATAAACACACTACATAAATCCATTTGAAACATGCAAAAGGCTATAACAAGGTTTGTAATATTTAGAATGTTGTGACATTCATCAATTTCACATTGCAATTGTATCAGCAATTGTGATAAGAGAAACACCCTAGCTAAGTAGAGTCCCTTGAAGTTCTACAGGCGTTCATAGAGACATTCACATACACATGCCATAACAAAAAAATTATGTCCTTGAAGAACACAAAATCCCGCTCAAAATGGTTTGGACTGGCGAACTTTGTGCCCTAGAAAGCTTTGGTAGCCACACAAGCATCTAAAGAACCACATCTTAACCAACCTCCTTCAAAATGACCTAAAGTTGTGCCTATAATAGTAGCAAGGTGTAACCCTAATTGTTGTGCACTATAGCAATGTTCAAACCCATGATCCAAGATCAATCCCGCCCAAAAATGGATGCAGTAGATGGAAAGACGCTTGCAATTAATTTGGGTAGTTGGGAAAACAGATTCATAACTATGGGTAGGCCTAGTAGGTGGAGGATGAGTTGTGTGCAACAAAAGCACCATCAGGCCACTTACATGTTGAGAACAATTCTTGCAGGCTCACTCTTCCTTTGTCGGTGCTTTACCTTCACTAGGAATCGTTGGCACTTTGGGTGGTTTTGAGAACTAGTGAAAGTGTCAATGCCTCTTCTCTCCTTGTCTTCTTTTCCTTTTGCCTCTTGTCCATTGTAGACATTAGACCTTTGTTAGGATGTTGTGGGAGAATGGCTTGCATTGAGATATGCGGAGAAATGATCACCGTTTGGACATTCGTGGAACTTCAGCTTTCACTAGGACAATGCGAAAAGGATAACCCTTTATAGCCAAAACATAGAGTGTTGGCACCAAAGGGCAACCCTACTTGATGGAGCAAAAAAGCCCAAATGAGGAGGATTTTTAACCATTGATAGTAAGGTAGGCAAAAGCATCAACAATGCAGTCACAAAGTCTCACTTATTTCCACCAATTGTTGCCATGCCTTTGAGACCTAGGATCAATTTAATAAAACTCGACAAAGCATAATCTTCCACAAAAAAGAAATTCCTTAAGACTGCATTTGAAACAACATCCATTTCTCCTAGTTTGCGGCTTCTATGCTACATATTGATAGCTGCACCAAAAACAACATACAAAGATACAATTCTATGCAATGCTTAGCTGATCACATTTGCTTTATAATGAGGAATTCATCTTTGTTTCATCACCACCTAGCTGTTTGCATGCTGGAGAAATGTAGACACTCATTACCCTTGCACAAGGTACTGCAATCATACCATAATATTAAACTCTCACATGTTAGTTCGTGAGAACAAGGATGATCAAAATCTAAAATTTGGCCGTGGATGAGGCATCACATGATGGAAATCTAAAGTAACAATAGTCTCCATCAACCACTCAATTGCATATTCATTGATCTTTGTAGAAAAAGGGTTTGAAAAATGTTGCAATTGGCTAAGTTGTTTGCTAGCCTATTACTTTCCTTGTAATAGTGAGAATACAAAGCTGCTTGCTATAAATTTCACTTCATCTATATATTCTTAAGGCTTTGATCTTTAATAGAATCCTTCTTGTATCCGTTTATGATTAAGAGAGAATCTCCCTTTACCTCCAACATGCTGCAATTCACTAATTTTGCCAACTTTAGACATTCTAGAAGCACCACTGACTTTGCTTCATTGTTGAATTTGACACCTAGATAAAAAGAACCTCCAACGAAACACCCTGAATCGAATCATAACACCACTCCTACTCTTGTAGAGCTCAAATTGTCTCTTGCAACATCATCAAAATTCAATTTTAAGTACCCCAAGCGAGGGCAAGCCCACACTCTTTTTTCTAATATTATTTTAATTTATTACCCCATCAACAAGAAATTTTAGTGTTATTATTAATATTATCAAATTTAATGATATATTTAAATTGAGTATTTTTATATTTAAATTTTACTATTTAGTTGTAACAAACTCGGATTTTTTTGGTTCTACCTGAACGAGCAACACAACTTTTGAGCATTAAAGCTTAGGTCCAAGCTCTTGTAGGCTTAATGATTTAATGCTTTTTTTTGATAGATTAATTATGGGTTCTATTGAGGCCCAATCTTGTTGACAAAATAATAAAATGGACTTAGAGCCATTGTACAATATAAAACTAGACAAGCATAAAACCTTGTCAATTGCTTTTTCTTGTGAGATCAAAGTATTATTTGAGTAAAGGCTTTTTTTGTCAATTGAAGTTTTCTATTAAAGACCATTGTCCAAACCTCTTTACTAGAAGAGAGGTCTCCCAAAACTAAATCGTCATCCCCTTCACCATAGGAGAGAGCCTTATTAGTAGAATCCGAAAGCATAGCCTTATTATTCAGCTTTTGTAGAACAAGAAACTCTTTAGAATAGATCTCTCTAGTAATTTCCTCCAAAATCTGGTAGTCTTAGAAAGAGGAGGAGGAGCATCCCCATCCCCCACAAGTGGCAAGCATATCTCCCCATAAGGATATGGACCTTGAGCTAAATAAGATTCTTGTAGCAACACTCCATCATTATCAAGTATTGAAGAAGATTTTGGAATTGAAGGAGCCTTTTGAGAAGGCTTAGAGAACATCTGCTCCCCTAACACTTCCTCAATAGCTAAGTAGTGGGGTATTGCATCTCTCCACTAAGTTAAGAATTTGATTGATTTTCATTAAGCAATCTATAGTCATGTGGTCCATTGCATAGCATTTATGACATTGAAATGCTAGATTTTCATAATCCAATTGTTGAATCCATATGCAATCCTCCACTTTGAGCCTACTTTTTCTTGGGAGATCTTTCAAGATATCCATTTGCGCATGATTTTGAGCAAAGTTGGTGTGGGAGAAATCCAAGCTTTTAGTAGTAGACATATACTCACCTAAGGAGTTACCAATTTCCTCCAAACAAGAATCAATCCAATATTGGAGAGGGAGACTTGGGAATTTGACCCAAACATGAATTACCTTAAAGGCTGGAAACTAGGGTTTCATTAGGAGTGAATGATTCCCCCAATACCACAACTTTTCATAGAGAATCAAATCTCTTTCTTTGAATTAAAAACTGCAATAAAATACCTTGCACACAAGGATACAAATCCACATTACTTTCCATAGACAACTTCCAATTATGTGAGATCCATTTGTGTACCTCTTGTACATTTGGCCAAAATTTATTAAATTTATAAATAACCCCATTTTCCCCATAATAGGCCTCTTCTACAACTTCCCCCCCAAAACCAAAGGAGTGGATTGCCTTGGAACATTTCAAAGGAACAAACTTCTCAAATTTGTGAGAGCCTTTTATTGTTTTTGGTTTCTACATCTACTTGTTTTGCCCTTGCAATAGTTGCAACAAACAGTTTTTTTGTTGACGATAAAGAACCAAATGACTTACTAAAAACCTTGCTTGAAATCCCAATGGTAGTAAAAGACAAACATGCCCCAAATGAGGTAGATGCTTTGAAATCTTCACCCATACGAGAGGTGCATGGGAATGCATCACTATTCTTTAAATTGCAAGTGTGATTTTTGCTTGGTCTTATGAGTGCCACCACTCGAGCTAAAATTGTTCCTAGTGCTCCATCCTTCAAAACATTGTAGACTCCATCTACATTTTGTTTTGTATTCGACAAGCCCATGCCAAAAGCAACAATTGCATTAAGGATTCCACAAGTAGTTGGAAAAACATTAGGGTTTACAAAAGCCTTTGTAGCCATTGTCATCGTACCAACATTAAGTGATTCCATGTTGGCAGTTACATATTCTTGATTTTGTACATTGTAGGACACACAATTAGATACCTCCTATGTTATTGGGTCCTACGAGGATCAATCTTGTTGTTGTATAGGACTAGAGTGGGGTAGTGTTTTTGATGTCTAGGGCATGGACCGAGTATTCTTTGGATATTTTTGGGACATGCTTACAAGGTACTCCAAATGGGAAGGTAGTGCTTGACCATTTTGTGAGACCCACAACTGACCAAATAAAAAATATCCAAAAAAAAAAAAGAAAATTAAAAAGAGCTTTTATGTGTCATGAAGTAACCTAAAACCTGTTTGGAAACCTTTAAGTGACACAAAACACTTGTTTTTACTCCATTTCACAAGCACAAGGCACACAAACCTCCAATATCAATCCAGTTGCCATTGTGCATTTTTTAGGGTTGCTGGTTTTTTTTTTGAAGATGAAGGATTGCAAAGGCACTTGCTAAGTGCTATCGGAGCTAGCTGCACAAGGAGATTTATCAATCAAAGGTAAGTATTTTGGGATATTTTGTCATGTTCTTCAAAAAATTCAAGTTCATTAGTTTTTTTTAAAACATTTTGAATTGTTTTTTAATTTTATTATGTTAAAATGTATTGTAGGGTTGTATTGGTGTTGTTTTTGGTTTATCGTTTTTTGTTTTTGTTTTTGAGTTAACGTACTCAATGGTTTAAATTTTCAAAGTTTAAAAGTTTTTCCTTACATGTAAGTATTTTGGGAGATTTTGTCACGTTCTTCAAAAAATTTCAAGTTGTTTCAAAAAAATCAAGCTCATTAGTTTTTTTCTTAAACATTTTGAATGTGTTTTGAATTGTTTTTTAATATTATTATGTTAAAATGTATTGTAGGGTTGTATTGGTGTTGTTTTTGGTTTATTTTTTATATTTTTTTTGAGTTAATGCAAATTTAAAAGTTTTTCCTTACATTAACAACCCATTTAGAATGGCTACTAGTTCAAATTTATTTGACCTAGGGACAAATACACAATTCAAGTATGATCAAGCATAACCTCAATGGAAATATGTTTATGATGATTGATTAGCTTTGAGGAAGTCCGGATTTTGTTTTGCACTGTAGTCATTGCCAAATTGAGTATAAGAACTTGTATAGTTGAGTGAAGGCTCACATATGTGCTATGATCGGCCAAAGAATTAGATTTTGTCAAGGGCTGAACAAAAGGGGGTTGCCAAAGGAGCAAATTATGTCATACATTAGAGAACAAGAAGAAGCTGCCAATGTAAGTGAGAGAGGAAAATTGATATCTCATCCTTTAGTGAAAAAAGGATCATGCAAGCCACCTAAAAGGGCTTCTTCAATATTGGCTACCCATATCCTTTCTTGGAGACACCATCTACTTAAAAAGACAATCATTCTTTTTCTTCTTGCAAAAGAGGTCCATTGGATTAAGGCATTTTACAATGAGACGAGGGACTATGCAATTAAACATTTTACACATTACATTTATGCCAATGGGCTTCCTTGCAACCCAGTGAGATCACCATATTGGCAAGAAATGGTGATGACAATCAGTCAAACACCCTTAGGTTCACAACCCTTGGGTATGAGAAGGCATGCACTAGTTTATTGACAAAAGTTTTTCTTTTTTATAGAGATATCACTAAAATCAATAGGAGGATTTATGGGTTGAAACATGTTTGTTTGTTTGTTTGTTTGTCCATCATTTATGATGGATGGAAAGATTGTAAAATTTGGTCTTTAGTTAATATTATTGTAGTATCTCTTAAAGGAACAATGCTTTTGAAGGTGCTTGATTGTGAGAGATAAGTGAAGGATGCGAGTTTCATTTCCAAAATTCTTATTGAGTCGATAGAGATGGTGGGTGTTGATAATGTTCAAGTCTTAATGGACAATGCTAAAAATTGTAGAACAATAGGTGCTTTGGTTGAGGAAAGGTACACGCACATTTTGTGGACACTATATACTGTGCCCTCCCTCAACTTGGTGATGCAAAAGATTGGGATTGAGATAAAGTGGGTGAAAGAAATATACACCAAGGGTGAGTAAATTTAGATGTTCATGACAAATTATTATGTCCCAAGGCATCTTCAAGACCTCCAATTCGGAGTTGTTGAAAGTAAGTTTATGAAATTTCAATATTTATATTGAATTACTTTAAGTTTGCAATAAAATTTTAATTATAAATTTATAAATTATATGGCATCCACTTTTTAAAATTTTAATTTGTTATTTTTTGTGCTACCTTAGGTTGCTAAGATTTGATTCACATTGCACACAATCATTTTGAGACAAAATGAGCCTAACAAGAGGCATTGAGGGCCATGGTCATTAGCAATCAATGGAGTGTGTGAAGGTAGGCAAATTCATAGAGGGCTCAAAAAGTTAAATCATTGATCTTGGATGATGATAGGTGGGCTTGTGTGGTTTACATCTTTAGTTTCATTGAGCCTAGCATGAGTTTAGGTTTGTTGATATGGATTGGTTGTGTTTGTGAGAATTATATGATGGTATAGACTTCATGATAGAAAAAATAAGGGTCATAATAGTAGAGAAGGAGAATGACTTTAGACAAACGAAAAAATTATTGTTGACCATTGAAACAAGATGACCACACCCTTGCATTTACATTTTTTCCCAAATATTATAGTATGAAGATAACTTTTTTTGCCTAAAAGAATGGCACCATATAAAGAAATAGAAGTTGTTGAAGGGTACAAGAATACATTCCATAGAATCTTCTCAAATCTAGAAGTGGAGGATAGTGTTAATGAGCTTGTTAGGCTCATTTTGCCATAGAATTGTGGTATTAGCTCTTTGAGACAAATACAAGAAGGATGCTCATATATGGTGGTACCTCCACATGCAAGGTTATATGTACCTCCAACCTCTTGCAATCAAACTTCTATCATAGGTAAGCGTTTTTAATTTTTAATGTTTTTACTATTTTTTGCAGCTATATAGTATTGTTTATGTTTTATAATTACAAATGTTGTATCGACTTTGTCACTAATTTTAATCGGTTGTAAGTTCTTTTTTTGAGCGGAATCGGAGTACACACTCCTTTATCCAATCAATTAAGTGCAATTGTTTGGCTGCAAAAAAACAGAAGATTTGGTCTATGTGCATTTCAACTTGCACCTCCTATCACATAAGGAAGTTGACTACAAGCAAGGGGTGTTGAAGAATTGGGATATAACCCTGGAGTGTACCAACTTGGATTCATTTGTTTTAGAGCTTTCTATTATCAGTTTAGATGATAAGGTGGCTCCTACACATGATGTAGCTTGTGGGAGTGGTACTTGCAAAACTCGTCAGTCAATCTGGCTCACAAGTAAATCACTCAAAAATTTGCAAGAAAACTCATGATTTCTGTCAAGAATTGCCTTGTTTTGGATTGGATGCCCTTTTAGACTCATGATTTATGATTAGTATTTTGTGTGCTCTTGCTTAAACAGAAAATGCAACTGTAAATTTGTGTGCCTTTCCTTTGTTGCACAACCGTATTCTTTCACATGTTTCTCTTTCACGAGTCTTTCACTTGGTTTCCCTTCACAGACATTTTCCTTCGATTTCTGCCTCTGGACATCAGATTTCTCCTTCACACAAATTCCTTTGATTTCTAGACTTAGATTTCTCCTTCACATGAATTTCAGGTCTGCAATGAACAATGTGAAAAGATGATTGGAATCTTCGATGTATAAATTGAAGAGGGAAACACTCTTCTTATAGAATATACAATACAGATGTTTCTAAAAACATAGTTTCTAAAATAGAAACAGTATCAAAGAAAAGAATAGAGAAAATCTAATCTAATCTAATAAATTACAACAATACAATATTGACAATTAAATTATCTAAATATTATTTTAATACAATGAATTTCTTCACATTCAACTGTGTCTGCAATGTCTTTTTTGTGCTCTCTTCCCACCTTCTTTGAAGTCATACAATCAATATTCAAGGTTGTGACAAATGAAAGGGCACAAACATGGCGTCAGAAAACTTCAATGAACTTTAATTTTAGAATAATTGTCTAATTTGTAACTTTTATTTATATAGAACATTGAAGTTGATATGTCTTGAACTCATTTTTCGGTCTATGATTTGTAGTAAACTCTAATTTTGATTTACTATTTTGTGATAGGTTGACATATATGTTATAACATTGAATTATCAATTATATTTATCAATAGTAACAAGTATCAAATGTGTTTTCAATTCTGTATATATTTTTTTTGCATGTTATAGGTATTTTATTCTATCTATCTATCTATATTGCAGCTCTACCCAGCCTACTGAACCTGGGGGAAAAAATCTCTGTACTAGCATACTCGAATCCTGAACTGTTACCTGAACAGGCAACTTAGGATACCCCAAATCCCATTACATATTATAATTACTTGTATCCTATGCCTGATTCTATACCACTACAGTCAGATATATCAATACATCTAACTTAAGTGTTAGTATGCTTACTTAAATACCATAGACACACATTCTATGTATTCTCTTGTCTTTGGAATTTGTTTCTGTCTTCTCTATAACAACTGATCCTTCTTGTCAGATGATTTTTCGGACCCTCAATTCTTCTCGGTCAGCATTTCTAGCTATGACATTCAAACCACAGTTTTTTGATACATACAGGCTTTCTACAGCCCAAGCTCAATGTAGTGTTCTTCTCAAGGTATGAAGGATTTTTCTTCTTATTTACATATCTGTGCATTTTCAGTTTCAGCAACTATATCATATAGGAGTTAGCTGTCCATCTTTAACATGGAATTTTAGGCTGTTTGTACTATTTTCAGGACGCCATCAACTAGTATGGATCGATTGTCAGTGTGCTTGCCAGACACAGAGGCAACAAAAGTGAAGTGGACATTGGATTGTTTAAATGGTGTGTTTTTTAAAGTAATTATAGCAAACTGCAATTTGTTTTGGGGACTTTTTATGAAAACTTACTTGATTCAGTTTTACTAGCTTTCTCTGATGGCGGGTATTTTGCTGTAGGCACCCGAAAGACTTACTCAATTGTTTGTAATTATCAACCTGATGTTCAACATCTGGCACTTGATCGGACTCAATTTCCCAGCCATTTGGTTGTAAAACCACGTGATTTAAACAGATTACTGTGTAATTTCCAGTCTTCACTTCAAGAAATAACCCTTATTGCAACTGAGCCAACATCCACACCTTCAGAAATTGAAAACTCTACAGAAGGGAAAGCTATTGAGCTCAGAAGCTACATAGACCCAGTTAAAGGTAAAAAGTTGGTGCCAGGACTGTTTTATATGATGTTTCTTAAGGTTCTTTCCATGTAAAGTTTATAGAACATTGATTAAACAGGAGATGCTTCATTCTTCATTTGCTAATTTTCACGAGTTCTGTTGATTACCTTTAATCATTTATGGACAGTAGTATGATTTGTAAATTATTTGCAACCCAGAAAACAGTGATGGTGCACTGCATACACAGCTTTGGATCGATCCCGCTGAGGAGTTGCAGGAGTATTGCCACAGGGGAGCTGCAGTTGATGTAACTTTTAGCATGAAAGAGTTGAAGGTATCATGGAATATACATCTGCAGAAACTATCTGAAATGCAATTAAGTTTTGGTTGATAAATTGCTCTAGCAGCAATTTCAGACAAAAAAACACAATAAGATGCCTCATATAGAATTCTCAACTATATGTTTTAACTTTTTTGCTGTTAAATTATAAATACAAACCTTTGGGAATCTGTTAGAAATCTATTTTAGTAATTTAACTGTCATCTTAACCTCTATACAACTTTATTTAGTCATGTGATACTAAACAACTAATGGAGCTGTTAATTGCTATACATACTGGTAACTTTTGTTCTTTAAACTTCATGGTGTTTAACATATGTTGATTTGCTAGCCCCATCCTTTGGCTGAAAATGGCAGGCATTTCTGTCCTTTTGTGAAGCATGTGAAGCTGGCATGCATATGTTTTTTGAGAAGGCTGGCGAGTAAGCAATCTGGGTGTTTATTTTATTATGTAATGCAATTATATTGGAAATTTGTGTTTAAGATCTGGAAGTTCGACTGCCCTTTAAAAAATATTCTAATGAATTTTAATCCTTACATTTTGGTTGTATGAATGTCTCAGGCCTATCCTATTGGCACCTAAGTTTGGCTTGGATGATGGGGCAAATGCAGATTTTGATGCCACACTTGTCTTAGCGACCATGTTAATTTCACAAATTAGAGAAATGGATGAGTCGGGGCCAATCCCTGTTGAAAAAAGGGTCTCACAGCAGCATGATCATGGAGAAGGGCATCATGGATTTCAAACACCTCATAACCATATTGAACATAGAAGTGGACAAGTTGCTCCCCCAGATGGCTCTGAACCACCTTCCGATCATACTAGAATCTGGTCAAATATATCTGGTGAGTACCTGCTGATAACGAAGAAGCTTTTATATGTTTATTTTATCTATAGCTGTAGAAGTATGCATCTGTGTAACATCTGGTTGCAACTTGCATTCAAGATATGGATTATGCTGAACACCTAATGTTGAGCTTACTTCTTGAACAGGTAGTGGCACAAAAAGTGTCAGTAGGGAAGCAGCAAGTCATCCTCTCATGCAGGACAGTGGTGATGCAAGTGAAGAAATACCTACAGGCATCCAAAGGAAACAAACACTTAATCAATTTTCTGTGAGACAAGATATGAGGGAGACACCACCTCAACTGTATCCTTTAATGGCATTCAAACGATTCATACAATTTATATTGCACTATAACCTCTGTGCCATCTAACTTGCCCTATGCTTAGAGAAAATTAGAAAAAAAATATATACAGAATAACTCTCAAAATCTATAATGACTAATTTTAAATTTTGCCAGATCTGACTAGCACAGTATAGCGATTAATTTAAGTGCACAATTCCGTGTTGAAATAACATACTGACATGCAATCTCATCTGCCAGCTGTAGTGGCAGATTTTATTAAGTCTTCAAAATCATCCACTTGCATTTTAATAGAACAAGCAACAATGATATTCATTGCAACAGCCAGATTCATTGGACTTTAATTTCAAACATCTCTTTTAAGTCTATTTTCAGATCCCTCAAAGTTTTATATATATTTTACCAGCAAAAGAGGCTTACATGGGAAATAGTGAGAACAAAAGGATGGAATAACCTTAGCCACTTGATTTCATTAAATGTGTTGAAATAACATAACTGATAGGCAATCTCATCTGCCAGCTGTAGTGATAGATTTTGTTAAGTTCTCCAAATGATCCACTTACATTTGTTTAGAACAAGCTACAATAATATTCATCGTAACAGCCAGATTCATTGGACTTTACTTTCAAACATCTCTTTTAATTCTATTTTCAGATCCCTCAAAGTTTTGTATATGTTTTACCTGCAAGATAGGCTTGCATGGGAAATAGTGAGAACATAAGGATGGAATACCTTAGCCACCTGATTGAAAAAAATGTGTAGACAATGCATTGCTAGATTTAAAAATATATTGGAAGGTGCATGTCTAAACAAAAATCAAAGTTAAAAGAAGGCAGTAGGATTGGTACGATAAACAATAGGAAACAAGATCAAAGTTTAAATGGAACTAGTATTGCATTGCTCAAGGGACATTTTCTACAAACTTAAATTTCAGGATTAACAATATGTACTGAGTTGGCATATTCCCCAATTGTCTTTTCCAAAAAATGTATTGTAGAAATGTATCTAATAAGAAGCTGCATATTGGAAAGGAAGTCCCTCCAAGGGGATAGACAGCATACAAAAGTACCTCTAAGACAAGTTGTCTCTAGTCAAATGAAAGAGAGAGCTTCTAGAGAGAGCAAACACCAATGATACAAAAGATCATCTCATTTAGCATGCTGCTCTTGCCAATCCTGCCTTCCTCTCTGCCATCAGCTAAGACTGCATGTAATTGGCTGAACATGGTTTATACGAAGAGTAGAAAACCTTGTGGAAAGGCATCCCTCTTAATTTCTGATTGTTCATTTATGGTTTTGTGATTGTTCATTTATGGTTTTGTGATTGTTCATTTATGGTTTTGGGCCTGTTTACATAGGTCTAACCAAGATCTAATTTTGGTGTTATGAGTTCGCAGACTAAATGTGAAGTAAAGCAAATTGCATGGCATTTTTAAATCCATTTTTATCATGAAGTTTTATACGCTTAACTTAGAGTAGTAACTGATGATATTTTTGAATATTTTGTATTATCAGAGAGAATGCTTGTGATGTGGTCGTGTTTTGTGACTTGACTTCCTGTTAATCTTTCTTTCGAGCAGAATGAAGGCAGTAAAAACCAAATCGCATCGTCCATGCCATGTAGTCATTCTTTGACGCTTGTCTGTATTTCAACAGAATGTAGGCACTTAAAATTAAGCAAGGGTCCACAGGGATGTGTCCCTGGCTAAGCATTCTGGGTGCATCATCTATGAAAATTCCATGATTGGTTCAATAATGGCCACTTTTGAATCTAATAGATATAACTAACCATTACTGTCACCCAGTGTTCGAGTAGGATTGCACTGCAGAGTAACAGTATCTTGTAAAATTCACTTGTTTTATGTGTATGCAAGAAGTGTGGACACATTTTCCCATTTTCTTAGGTGACGTAGTGGAATTTTCCTTGGTCCATCCTGTTCTGAAAGGGTTTGTGAAGAACACTTTTTGTTTGTAAGTTGTGCTCCTTCCCTGTAGAATAGGGACTGGGTTATTCCCAGCCAGAATATTTTCTTCTTAATTGTCAGAAATTGCAGTCAAAACTAACATTTCTTGAGATATTTCACTCACCATTATTCCAATTTTCCCACTCCAATCAATGTACTTTTATGGTAAAGAAAGCAGTATAAATGAGGAATCAGCCGCAAGGGCGGTGGGATGTGCTGCATCTTGTTTTTTATTTGGTATTCAAGATTTTAGTTTTTAGGAGGGTAGGGTGCTGTAGCTGTTTCTAAATTGGTCCTTACCCTGGCTCTAGTTGCACAGAAAGGACCAAAGGGAAAGGAGGAGTTGAGTTCCAGTCCCTTCATAATGCATGCACGTATTTCATGATCATGCCATTTTCATAGCTGCCATTTTGTGGGTTTATAGTAATTTCTGTTTGCAGCATTGTGAATTTACCTGTGTCTCTATTCAGTATGGTATTTCCTTAATCAATTTGAAGGCATAAACCCTCTGGTCCAGTTTTGTCCTCTGCTGGAAGGGGAAGTATAACTGGGAGACATGATTTACACCTGCAAGCAGGTATTATGGCTTTAGACATGTTTGTGGTCTTCTTTAAATCTGCAGTTCTATTTATGGGTAATCTTTAATTTTTATATCTACTTTGGGATGGATAAGGGTATAATGTGTATAATGAGTACTTTTGTTTGTAGTTCTCATCTATATGCACCATCCTTCACATTAAAGGCTGAAATGTTGCCTCAAATTATCTAATTCTATGGATATATGGTTCTTTGAGCACTATGTTAGGAGTTCCTTATGCTTTATATCTGCATTTCTGTTTGGCAGGCGGAGTGATGAATATTAATCCAGTAAATTATCAGAGAATTTCTCAACCTAATCCAAGCAATTGGATCAGTGCAGACTCCGAGGATGAAGATGGAGATGAAACTGATGCTTGTGTGAGTTCAACGCCACCACGGAAAATGGGTACTGGTTGTCATTGATGAAATTGATTCCTGTCTTTCCAATCTCCAAAGCAGACATGAAGTATATAACCTTTTAAAATGTATGGGGAACTGAAATCTCCTTGAAACCTTTGTAGGAGGCAGATGCTGAAGAAATGTGACAAGTGACATATCTCTTAAGCTCAAGAGGCCAGAGAGTTCAGACTTTTTTATATGATATATAACATTCCAAGGATAATTTGTATGGTGTTTATATTTAATTGTGGTTCTTCATCATTTATGTCACCTCTCATTATATCTTCTATATGTTGTGAAATTTTATTATAGAAATAATGAATCCTCAACGTAAATGATTTATGCACTCCTTATAAAACGAATTGTTGATATCCCCATCAGATATATAGCTTACTGAAACCAGGTAGAATATGCAAATTTAATATCCGATATGCCCATATGTTATAAAGCCTTTAACAATAACATCTTCAAACTAGTCACATGATGCTGAATAGGGCTGGATGCGGATTCTATGACTATCTGAAATTTAAGTATTAAGTAGCATGGTAAGTGCACATCTTTCATCATATTCTTTTGGAAGATCCATTCTTGATGACCAAGGTAAAGACTAGAAAACATTGATATTGTTCTTAACTTTGGTATAAGGAAACAGAAGCAGGAGGTCTTTTGGTGGGAAAGGCTTCTGAATAATGTGATTCCAGAGTACATAAGAATGGAATGTTCTGGCTTGTTTTATGGACGTTGTTGGCAATATTTATCTGGAGGGAGTAATCTTTTGATAACACAATATTTGAAGGTGTAAGTTTAGACAAACCAGGTATCATCAAAATTCAAAAGAAAATGAAGTAATCAGAAATAAGAGAGTCTTCATTCATTTGCTAAAAAAAGCAAGGACGTTGAAGTTGCCTCTGTTAAATTCAGATACATTAGGTAAACTAAGATGCAAGACTTTGGCTGGCAAAAAGAAGAGGTTTGTCATTCATTACATAGTCCATGTGAGGTCTTGAAGAAGCCGAGACCATATTTCCTTTAAGTAGCTGCATTCCATGTGTTGGGTCTCAAAATAGTTTCTCAAACTTCAAGAGGGATCAATCCATTTTAAGGCTAGGGATATGTTGTTCCTAAAGGTGGATGAACCAACTCATCAACAAAGAGTGAGTGATGATAGGCCAATTGTTTAGAGTGGATAATCTCTCCTTCACTTTGGGCTCAACTAAACCTAGGAGGGTATTCCAAGAAGCAATCTTTAACAAGATTTAATCATAACTGAATATATATAATGTAAACAAATTGCAGTGTTATCCATGTGTATGCTTTAACCACAAATTCAATCATTAGATCAAAGGCTGGCCTAATGCTATAAACTTTCTTAAGTTGATAACGAAATAACTATAACATTGCAAGATGTGGGTATGCAAGACGTGATTCTCAAAAGATATAAACCCTTCAAGTCTCACTAGAGATGTTTCCCTTAAAATGTTGAACCATGAAATGCATAAAAAACTTCTTGCTCCTATATTATTGGTTAATGATTTTTTTTTAAGTGCATGGAGGGTCAAACATTTCCAAGACTAGCACCTTATATTGGGCTACAAAGTCAGAGTAAACCAAAATAAACAATACACAAATAATAAAAGAGATATGATATCAATAAGTATACATGCTTAATAGTCTCTCTCAAAACTTCTAAAATCCCACATGCAATAAGGAAAAGACCATTACAAATGATAATTTGCAACAAATTAAAGTGTTGTAGCACTTATCAAATTCTTCACACACACTAGCAAATGTGGCAAGAGAAAACTCTAAGCTAAGAACTTGTCACACTTCCTCACTCATAAATCTTCTCGAAGATCCACAACGGGTCAAGGAGACATTTAGTTACAAATATTCAGTATAAATTAGCTACCTTTTCATGATCAACAAAATGGGTTGCTCTAACACTTGATATGCAAGAATTGAAACCCTAGTCTTGCTCAACATTACAATCACATGAAAATGGAGAAATAATTGACCTTTGATATGAACTCATAGTATTTCATTTGGTTTCCTAAATCCATGTGGGAAATCAAGTTAGGATTGGATATCATTAATGTTATGTGTATAACAAATTGAGATTCGACAAAATTTGCTAAAATGGCAATTTGGAGCTTGTGTGATAATCATTCATGTCAAAAATACAACCATCGTATCCACCATATTAATAGAAACATAGTGCTCCTATCTTCCACTATCTAAAATATGTGTAAATCTGTATCCTTGAGATAAACAACTATTTTTAAGGCATGAAAAACCCTTTTGGGGTAGTTGTGGCATCAAATTTGGTCATTAATGGTGTTCTAGATTACATAGGGAGGAAGGTGGGAGTGAATAGTGCAAAACACAAGAGTTCCAATTTTTCGGGGATTAGGGTTTAGGGATACCTCATAATTCATACCACTTGTTGGGGATAAGGGATATGGTATAATCCATGCTCAAAGCAAATAGATAAGGGTATCTATACATCTTTGATTCTAAGAGATACACAAAGGAAATTATCAAGGATTCAAGGATCAAAGGTACCAAGGAATTCATCCCTTAAGGTATGCAAATAAGGGTAATTTCAAAATCACAATCTTGAGAAGGTAATAAGATAAGAAGTGTCGGGAATTAGGGGTTGGGGATACACTATAAATCGTGCAAGGAGTACCACATTAGAGATATCTCCACCTTTGATTCCAATAAAATATATGGAAGTACGTGCCATAGTTTAGAGATTGGGGGTAACAAGGAATTGATGTCGCAAGGTACATGGGTCAAGGGACGACTGATGAAATCCCAATGAGGACAAAGGAAAAGGTGGAGTTGGGAGGAAAGGCACAATAGGAAGGGAAACTCTAAAACTTTGACATAAACAAAGTCCATAGAAAGTTAAACATAAAATCTCCACACCTAGATCCTTTTTTGGACCTAGCAAATTTTAACACATCATAGGCATATGGGAGAGAATGAACAAAAATTAGGTAAATTTGACGAATGGAGTGTAATAACCCACCCTTAATTTTTTCAAAAACTTCACAACTTGTTTTTTATTAGATTAGCAGGGAAAGGGCCTTGATCCCATGGTTACAACCAAAACTTAAAAAAGGAAAAATAGGGTGGGAAAACAACACCACCAACCAATATAAAAAATAGCTAGTTCAGGGAGGCACCTTGGCCATATAACATAACCATAACCATAAAACTACTATATTTAATCAAAAACATAAGATTACTACTAGAGTACTTAAAGCTGCAAAGACCATTAATCAAGTCCACCATATGCCAACAAGTCCTAAACCATAACAAAGCTATTTGGAAATAGCAGTCCAGGATATAAAAGTAGGAAGAAAAAAAAGGCAGAGCAGTCATTAAACAGAAACAAAAGGGAAAGCCATTACTCTACTTTTCCAAATAGGGCCCAGTAATCACCAATTAGGGAGATATACTCCCTCCAATCAGGTCTCTTTGTTTCATCAAGTTCCTTCAATTCATCCGTCTTTCCCAACTTTTTCAACTTCTTGGTGATCTTGGTTTGTCCAGACACTGCACCAACCATCACTCTACGCATTAGCCCGTTAGTCACCTTCATCAGTGTGACCAAATATTTTTCCATTTCGTCCATCTGCACTTGCATATATGTTAGTATGCTTTTCATATAATCCATGCCAAAATCATCAATAAAAGTTTCATTGCTAGTATTCCCAATATTAGTAGCTGTCAGGGTTTCATTCTTTTGGTCTTCCTCCATTTCAGTCTGCTCCTCCTCATTATCTTCAGTCTCCTCTTCTATTTCCTCTTCACCCATTTCATAAGCAGTATCCTCAAACTTCGTCCCATCACTTTCCTCATCTATTTGGACTTCAAAATCTTCAACTTCTAACTCTTCCTCCTCATTTGCAGAGACTTTTTGTTTCCCCTTCCTATCCTTAGAAGCAACCTTTGCCAAGCGTGTAGACCTATGACCTCCACTACTTTGACCCTGCTTCATTTCCTTCAAATCCTCAAAATGCATTCCCTCCTTATCTTCATTGATGGCTATGACTTCACTTTGGGTATTCAACTCTTTTTTTATCTTCTTAGACGTAGGCAATTCCAAGAGGAGAGGGGAATGTTTACGCTTCTCTGGAGTCGCTTTCACCAACTCAGACTCTAAGGAGCTTTTAGCAGCAATATTTAGACCCACGGGGGTTGATGGATTTGAGCATTTAGCAACAAGGGAAGGGATTTTAGCAGGGGTTAACACCTTTCTAGCAGCGTCAATGGGAGGCGGTCTGGGATTAGGCTCCTCGACAAGGTTAGCATCCTCAAGGGGTTCAACATTAACACCTTCATTCTGGTTTACATTATTAATTCTGGCAACAAGAGAATTTACATGAGGGTTCAACACTAAAGCATACTTGTATAGAGCAAGCATCAAACCTTGATGTATGGGAGGGCTCACACCTTTCTCAATATTCATTTGCAGGGAGGAGAGTAAATAAAAGGAAAAATTGATTCTTTCATTATGCCTAATATGATTTAACAACGGAAAATGATATGCATGCATAGTCATGTATCTTCCTTCTAGTGTGAAATACCTCATCACAAACATACTCACTAGGGCGTAGGGAGGCGAAAGTTCAAGACATGCGTACCCATTTTGAAATCGTGTCAAATTTCACCATCGTGAAGAAATTTGTCCAAATACAGTTGGTAGTCGGGCCCACTCTTCTTTGCCACCTTGACACCTTGATTCTGCAAACTGGTAGCTTCCACTATAAACCTTGCCGTTACCTCAAAATTGACTACCCCAATTGCCACATTCCTCTTCCTCCACGAGTTTGTAAATTTAGTAGTAAGACTCTCATTATAGCCCTTCAAAGATTTGAAAAAGGGGACCATTCCCGCTCTTTCAAATAATCTCCATAAGTCCACATTCTGCTTAAGCTCCTAGAAATTCAAAGGCTCTGTGCACTTCCTCAGCTCGCCCATCTTAACACTGCAAGTTTTTCTTATTCTGCAAGCTTTTCTTCATAACCACATACTTCTTTGGCTCCCTAGTAGACTTGCAGAAGGCGCTATTACACATAGTTTGAAAGAAATCACTTAAGGAGATAATCAAGAACTTTTTATTTTAGAGGAAGCCAAATACACAATTCCCGGAGCTAAGAGGTCATTATTATTATTGCAAATAATAAATGGCTCTTTATTAATCAAACATTGCAACTCATCACAAAATCAGTTGGAGATGACATTAGGCTTATCGACACACTTGGATTTGACACCCTTCATCAACTTGGTTATAACCATGTGATCTTTAATCTTCTCGGGAAGGAAATAATCATTATCTTTACCTCTTGGGGAGATCCTCAAGCTTGACACCGTACCACTTAACTCATAATTATTCTGCATTCTCTTAATATCACTAGATCGCCAATGCATTCCCTGCCACTTCAAACCATCATCTTTGTAAGTTGTATTCATTTTCAAGATTTTCTTTTAAATCCTTGTCCTTTACTGACATCGACAGCTGATTATTAACCCAATGGGTCCACCCATTACACCTCAGTGCTTCATTGGCACCACAATCAACGACCATTTTCCCTTCTTTATACACGTGTTGCACCTTGCAGTTAGTAAAATAACTCATAAGGGGCAAACACTTATCTAAGATGTTTTTTAATTCCCATGGGGACATAGCTTCACCATTCAAGGTATCCATAATTAACTTAGAGTCTCCTTCCAAAATTACATTTTTAAAACCATACTCCTTTAGAGTCTTTATGCCCCCCAAAAAAGCCATAGCCTTTACTTTGTTATTAGATCAGGCTCCCATGTTAACTCCATAACTCACAATGCAGTCCCCTTGGTGGTTTCTGAGCAGACCTCCCGCTCCAGCCATACCCGGGTTTCCTTTGGAACACCCATCAAAATTACACTTAATCCAGTCTCTTTCAAGAGGAACCCGCATAGTTGAATTTTTGGCCAGAATCGTAGTCCAATTAAGGTTAGTGAGATCCATCCTGAGGCCCTAGACCTGCTTAATTCTCATCTCTATAATTTGGAGAAGATGTATCTTCCCACTTCCATATTTTCCTTAACCTGTGCTTTTATGATCATACAAACCTCAAAGCTGCTTCTCTCACCTTCCTTGAAGATTTTGTTATTCCTCTCCTTCCATATTCCCCAGGTTAAGAAGGGGGGATTTGGTTCCAAAGATCCACAATAACCTTATGGGAAAATGGGCAATTTGACCAACTTTCTATGAAAGACTTCATAGTGTGGGGAAACACCCAGCCAGTGAAAAACAAAGAAAGGAAGAAAGACCAAACTTCTCTAGAAAACTGGCAGTGAAAGAATAGGTGCATTATAGACTCTTCTTCTTGTTTGCAGAGGGTGCAACGATTAACCAACTGAAAGCCTCTTTTGAGTAGTTTACCAATAGTAATAATTTTTTCATGTGAGGTAGCCCACTAGAAACAATTGATTTTTGGTACCATGTTCTTTAACCACACTTTCTCCCAGTGATTGTCCTTGTTGTCATAAAAGGGCTTTACCAATTCATCATAGGCATGTTTAATTGAGAAGCAACCCGAGGAACTCCCCTTCCACACCCATTCATCTTCCCTTTCAGTAGCAAACCACTTCGCCTCCCCTATAAGATTATGAAGCCTTAACAGAATCAGATCCCAATTAATCTATCTCTGACCTCTTAAATTAACCCTCCTTAATAGCAAATTAAACTTCTTCCATTTAGGTTCATCCATCTCCCAATCAACATAGTCTAACACCTTTTTACCACATATCTTAGTTAATCTTTGTTTAAGGGGATTAAAGCCATCAGTTGAAGAGAGAGTAGAAGCCTCAATCCAAGGATCCTTCTAGAAATCAGTGTTTTTACCATTTCCAATTCTCTTTCTAACCCCCATTTTCAACACATTTTTAATTCTAACAAGGTGATTCCATAAGACATACCCACTAGGCAGATCAACCACAGAGAGGAAACAACCAAGATTTATGTTCTTCAAATAGTTGGCTTGGAAAATCTTCACCCAGTCCTTTGACCCTTCCAAAAGGTTACATCCCACCTTAGCAGTCAACGCTTTATTAAGGAATTTAATTCTCCTTATCCCCAGACCTCCCGCACTTTTAGGAGTGCAAACCTTCTCCCAACTTACCAAAGATAGTTTGTTTTTCTCTTCAGTTCCAGACCACATAAATCTTCTCTGAATTTGTTCTATTTTTTCCCCCAATGAATATTGGAATTTTGAAGAGGGACAGGTAGTAAATTGGAATATTCTGTAAAGAATCTTTTAGCAGTTGGATCTTCCCAGCTAAGCTTAGAAGTTTCCCTTTCCACCCAACCAAATTTTTTATAACTCTCTCAATTAGTTGGTTCCAATAATTATTTTCCAACTTTCTAGAAATTAGAGGTAACCCAAGGGAGGCAACAGGTAGGGCAGCTTCCTGACATCCCAATATCTTCACCACTCTTTCCTTCACAATTTGGTTTGCATTAAAGAAGTATATCTTACTTTTTTCATAGTTGATAAACTGGCCTGAGACAACAACATAGTCATTTAGAACCTGTTTCCAAAGACTAGCTTCCCTCATCGAGGCTTCACCAAACAAGAGTGTTTCATCAAAAAATTGTTGGTGGGAGTCAGGCGGAAGAGACAAAGTAGCTTTAACACCTTTTAGGGCTTTAGAGTCAACAAGTTTTTGAATATTTCTTCCTAAGACCTCAAAAACTATTATGGAAAGATAGGGTGAGAGGGGATCACCTTGTCACAGACCACAACCACAAGAGAAATAGCCTTGGGGGACACCATTAACCAGAACATAGCACATTGGGGAGGTAACACAAACAAAGATCGGCTTAAGGAATCTTCCCTCTATCCCAAATTTTCTAAGAACAACAAAGAGAAACTACCAGGAGACTCTATCATAAGCCTTAGAGATATCAATTTTGAAGGCCATCCTAGGGCTTTTACTTAGGTCCATAGAGTGGAGAATTTCATGGGTAGTAATTACAACATCAAGAATGTTTCTACCTTGAACAAAACCTTTTTGGTTCGGGGCAATCATTTTTCCTAACACAACTTTAAGTCTAAGCACAAGGATTTTAGAAAAAAAATTATAAACCATATTGCAGAGGCTATTAGGTCTGTAATCTTTAATAGAAGAGGCATCATCATTTTTTGGAATAAGAGCAATAAAGGTGGAATTCAACTAATTTAGGAGCCTTCCCGACCTGAAGAAATATCTAACAACATTAAAAAGGTCAGTTTTGATAATATCCCAGTAGGTCTGGAAAAAGGCAGGAGGGAACCCATCTAGGCTATGGGATTTATAAGCCCCAAAGAAGAACACAACCTATTTTACTTCTTCCATAGAAGCAACATTAGTTATATTCTTTAAGTCAAGTTCAAAAATAAATTTAGGGATCACCTCAAGAAAATCTTCATGTATCTGATTAGCATTATCTGGGGCATTCTGGTGAGAGGAGAAGAAGCTAAAAACTTCCTCAACCATTTCTTTTTTTAGTTGAGAGTATGGAGCCATCATCTTTCTTGAGCGATCTGATCATGTTCCTGCTTCACTGCTTCAAAGTAGATTGGTGGAAAAATTTGGTGTTTCGATCCCCTTTGGTGATCCATTGAACATGAGACTTCTGTTTCTAAAAGAAATCCTCCTTTTTGTTGACCCTAAACATTGGGCTCTGAAGTCCCTTTCCTTTAAGCATATCTCATCATCCACAATACCAACCTCCATTTTGTCCTAAACTTCCTTTAAACTGTTTCCCAACGATTTTTTAATCTCAAAGATATAACCAAAGGTCACCTTATTCCACCCTTTCACTCTCTGCTTGATTCTATTCAACTTCTCCACTAGGCAAAACATAGGAGTGCCACTTATAGGTTCCTCCCACCAACTTTTAACAAGAACAACAAAATCTGGGTGAAGGCTCCACATTATTTTAAATATGAAAGGGAAAGGGCCCTTGTTGTGGTCAACATTTATTTTAAGCACAAGAGCATTACGATCAGAGCCAAACCTTGGGAGAACAGATAGAGAGAGGAATTGGGAGATGTTCTAGTTGGAGGAGATCATAAACCTATCCAACTTGACTTGGATCAGATGACTACCATTTCTTCTATTAGACCAAGTGAAATTGGAGCCCTGAAGAGGAATATCAAGAAGCCCAACAAAGTTTAGGAATTCAGCCAGCTCCATCATACTATCAGAATATTCATCCA
Source organism: Sequoiadendron giganteum (assembly GCA_007115665.2). Classification (NCBI taxonomy): domain Eukaryota; kingdom Viridiplantae; phylum Streptophyta; class Pinopsida; order Cupressales; family Cupressaceae; genus Sequoiadendron; species Sequoiadendron giganteum. The sequence continues at coordinate 350,991,873 of CM021102.1, forward strand.
ACCCTCTCAACTTTTCTGAAGGTAGAAGGAGGGAGTTAAAATCCCCTCCCAACATCCAATGATCATCCTTTCCATTTTTAATTACATCATTTAGATGCTCCCAAAGCTGCACTCTATCCCTACTAGAATTGGGAGCATAGATATTTATTAAATTCCATTTCTCTTGAGTAGCCAAATCTTCCAGAGAAACCATAAGACTGTTCCTATTAGTAGAGCACATAGTTCCTTTTAATTTTGATGGATTCCAAAGAGTGGCAATATCTCTTGAGGCGCCCTTAGCCTCACTAACAAAATAATTTTCTCCAACTTGTTAACACTAGCCATTAATTAAAGACAACCAACTAAAGTAAACTCCTTCCCACTTTCTGATCACCTAGTTTACGATGTGGGCAAGGTGAGAGCATACAGTGGTAAGGTTATAAGCAACGCTACTGAATTAACTACTTTTTCAATGGGGTGAGTATGAAAACCTTCAAACATAAGGAAACATCCACTTATTCAGTGGGAATTACAACTAGCAAAGAAGTGCTTGCGAAAAGTCAATCAAAGCAAGGAAGATCCTCCGCTTATTCAATGGGCATAACATGAAAGTAAAGAAGCTCAACCACTTATTCAACGGGAGTACATGAAAGCAAGGAAAGCTCAACCACTTATTCAATGAGAGCACCACTTATTCAATGGGTTAAGTAAACAAGCACAAGAGCCACTCATTGATGGTATTACCGAAGGTGTTACATATGAAAGCTCATTACAATATGAATTTTACAAGTACAATACGGTTACAATGAAGTAGATATATGAGATGACAAACCAAATGATATCCAACACCCAAGAACAATAGCTCTTGACAATAATGAACAATGTATACCTCACAATGACCTTGGAAGTCAAGAGATGGATTGAGCATCACCTCTCACGAGTTTGTAATGGAATTGTAAGTCTAAAATGATAGTTGCAGGTTTGATATGGCTCCTAACAGTGGGATCCAATGATAGCAACAAAAAACATAAATCTCACACCACCTCCAACACCTGCCTCTAGCAAAGGAATAGTAAGCTACAAGTATGAAATATGACTGTGCAAGACCAAATCTACCTCTTTGAACACCGTAACCCCCTTTCAAGCTCGTAGGAAACTCCACCCAACAATAGCAACAACAACACTAACACTCAACACCCTCTACTCCTCTTATCTCCTCCCAAGAATGAGTTGCAAAGGTTTGATAATGATCATCAAGTAGCTACAAGTCTGTTACGCTAAAAAAATCAGTAAACCAACAAGGAAATAGGACTATACGACTCCCTTGAAGGCACTCAAATAACCAAAAAACAACCTTAAACTTGTTCTAGAACTCCTTTATGATCTTGGTGCCCCCAGTCAACAATAAAAAGACCTCTAAAAAGGTCATGCTTTGATTGGAAATGAACACACCTAGCTAGGAGAGATCACGCCCAACTACAGATACAATAATATGACCTATAACAGTATCAAAACCCTCCTTGGGATTTGTGCAATCCTACAAAGACACTCATAAACCCCTAAAAAATGGTCGGTTAGACATGAAAAATCCATAGATATGATCAACATGAACTTCAAACTCCTTCCAATCATCTCTTAGCTTGAATATTGATACAACTTGTCTAGGGCTTCACCTGAAAAAACATCAAATTATACGACTAGATGTAGGAGCTATAAAAAACCCATCAGCATCACTCCAAACTTCACTAGAATCAAGAATAATGATCAATAAAAACAATGCTAACACATCAAAATGATCAAACCAAAAGTTGAATACTCTGCATGTAATCCCAATGGTGATTCCTGAATTAAATCACACTCAACCAACAAGGGATTGTCTTTCTTTATTTGAAACAAACAACCTTGAGAGGGTTTTCCTCCTCTGAAGATTCGGGAAAGAACTCTATGGTTCCAGTCTAGCAGCATAACGTTATCAACTTCAACATGATTCCAAATGAGAGCAACTGGTAGGTTTAAATAGAAGATATGGCTCCAATTTTGAATTGCACTTTCCCCTCAAAATGAGACGCCACACTCTAGGAATAAAATAATTTAGTTTATTTTCTCATTTTAACCTTTTCCTAGGCATCCTCCTTGAAACATACATGAACATAGGTGTGGGGGTCTAAGAAGGGTAACTTTCAAAACTTTGTAACTTAAGTTATATTTTATAATTTGCCTTTTCGAACTCCAAATATGGTGGAAACACTAAATTTGCAAAATTGACAACCCCTGCCACTAGAAACCTCATACTGAACTATTGCTAGAGCCATTGCCAAAAATAACACTTACTAAAAATGGCATACTATGAAAAATAGTAAGTGTGTCCAAACCCAAAATAAGCCCAATCTGAGATGTAACTATGACTTACTAAAAATACTAAGTGCTAAAAATAGACATTGCTATAAATATAAGTGACTACCCACCAAGGATCTCAATTTTTTTTCTAGCGATCCTTTGTAATTACCCCCTGAAATCCTGACAAGACCCCTCCAAGAATCTTGGAATCCCCTGAAATGCCTCTGAATAGCCTATGGGACTCTGGAAACAAGCTAACGATCACTAGAAATTTTAGGGCTAAAAAAGGGACATCACATGGAGATTCGTACAAATATTTCTTATATTAGATTATTTGATGGGAAAAATGAAGTCTAAATGCACAAAGGAGTTGGGATTCAAGAAAAATTTGACATTGTTAGATTGAGTCTAACATTGGATCTATTTGAGGACGTGTGTCTCTTGGAGGGACAATGAGAATTCATATCTCCAATATTAGACCACAAAAAGGGACACACAAAGAGGGGACTAGGGAAAACATCATCTTGAACAACAAGTATCAATATTGCACAAAGACACTACAAACAAAAATAAGACACACTATGTATAGGGTAAGAAATCATTACTTACATGTCATAATCTTAATCCATAGTCATGAACTAGTAGCTTCACTTGATACCAGGTGAAACTCCTATGACAACAAGCAAGTTATCATTATTCTTACAACTCCATACGACCATGCCACAAGCCATACTCTTCTCAATTTTGGGAATTTGAGTAGCCTATCTTGATATTTTCATAGGAAACTAGAATGTAGCAACACATTTATGGACTACACCTCAAGTGCTCCTTGGTGATAATCATTCCTTCTAGGGGTACAATTCATGTTCTTTAGGGAAAATATGTCATCTTTGTACCTTGGATCATCTTTGAGATGTAAAAAGGTGGTTACATAATTGAAATTTTCTTCATTAACCTCTACTGCATTCAAACTTGATCCAATGCCATCCATGGATGTTATCTTGTTGTTCTATGGTGCACATCTTTGTTTGTCATTATGTGAAGACTTTTTGATAAGTGCAACCGGCTGGTCGCATCTATCTTCATTATTTTATACCACAACAATGACAATAGCATAGGATGTGGTAGGGGACAAAAAATGAAAGGTTTAGAATAATTTGATTCACACATATGCAATGGCTAGTTCCCTACTCCATTCAATTGATTCTTTATTTACATCTTTGACAAGAGCAAGATAAAGGAGGAAATCAACAACGGTCTAATCTTCTTCATCATGACTTCCCAAGAGAAAAATAGTACTGATATAAACATATGGAACTTCATTTGTGGTGTTGCAATTTTCATCTTTAAAGTGTATAGGTGTCTCTCTTTCCTTTTGCGTGCTAACCTCTTCATCATATGCCAAGTCCATTTGATCATGTGGGAAGGTAAATTCATTTTCATCAAGAATGCAAGTGACTTGATTGCATGAAGTAACATCCAGTTTCTCCTTCCTCTCATTGCCTACACATTATTCTTCTAGTGGCTAAAGTTGAACTGACTGTGCCTCATCAAGAGCCTTTGGTGCATCTTTCTTCTTCACTACCCATTGTTGCACTAGATCTTTCTTTCTCTTTTTCACCTTATTTCTAATACCATTTCTACATGTTTTATCACATGTCATTTGTTTCTTATAAATTTCATACATGAAACTTTCCTCTAATCTAGCAGTAGTATCATCACTTCGTGTAGGCAGTTGCTCATCTCTCTACCGATATCTATTTATAACCTACACTATTACAACATATGCTTGGTTTGTTCTATCTTCACATTATAGATTGGATTGTTGGGATAGATGCATGAGTCCCTTGGATTTTCAATAATGTGAGTGGGTAACTTGAATACTGATATGTATAATCATTATGTTCACATGGAAACCTTAGGTCAACTGCATCATAATTACTATACTCATCATCTCCTTTCATGGAGTTATATCCTAATGCATCATAATGATCATTCTCATCTTAATAGTGCTCAATATAATATCCATCATAAGGAATATCTTTCTATTTTCTCATTGAGAGGGAATTTGGATTCTTGGGGATGATAAGTTGAGCTTCTTGCAATTCAAGATTTGCAAGAAGTTGTTTCTATTCATGTTCAAGGTGATACAATACCTCTTCTTATTGTTCAAATTCTTCTCTATAAGACATCTTGGGTGAAAAAGGATATTGGTTAGCAACACATATTTCCACATCCTAATATCTCATGCCAAAATTTTGTATATTATAAAATCTACACCTATTCATCCTACCAAGAAGCATACAATTTCTTTCTAATTGAGCCTCTTGTAGCTCAACTATTGCCATTTATTTTTGCATCTCCTTTCTAAGATGATTTGAAAATTCATTTGGTTCATCTTCATATATGTATGATATGTTGGGAGAAATGATATATTAGCAAGAAGGATGCACATCATAGTTTCTATCCCAATATCTTCTACTAACAGTCATACCAGGGTGATCCCACAATAGTGGTTTACAATTTTTGGGCAAACTGGACATTGCAATTATTATTTTTCACTAAATCTTCACTTTCGGGCTCTTGTAGCGGCTAAATCGTGAGGAATTTGAAAATGATGCAAACTAGAGTCTCATCAAATTTTGTCTCTAAATTCTAAAAATATTTTTTTCAAAATTTTTGGAATCATATTGCACTTTTTTTTCCATCTCCCACGAAAACTGGTTTTTTTCATAAAACAACATTTTTAAAAAGTGACGCTCACTGTATACAACATAACCTTTTTTGTATGAAGGATAAAATTCTAATTTTTTCAAATTTAGATTTGTAACTACAACATCTAGCACTTTCATTTGGTCTCATAGTTTTTTATTGAATATTTTTTCCTTAATCAAGTTTCAAAGTCAAACCAATTGCAATTCAGACATAGGCGGACTGTATACAACATAACTTTTTCTGTATGAATCGAAATTCAATTTTTCTTTTTTTAATGGATCAAGGACATCAATACCCAGCCTTAGCATATTTTTTAAAAAATTATTTTGATAATCTGCTATTTTTCCACATGTGCAGACCAGAGATTTTGATTTTCAGTGAAAAACCTATGTTTAATAAAACTAAAAACTAAAATACATAATAAAAGCAAATCATATTAAAATTATATTTGACGGATAGCTCATTCCGAGGATTATCATTATCTAGTTGGGTTTTTGAATTTTTCTGCATTTTCATTTTCAAATTGAGCTTCGAACAACAATTGTATACAAAAAAAAAATATTTTTTTTAGGAGATGGGAGAAAAAGGGTGTTCTTAAAGGGGTTCGGCCGAACCCCTTCACTTTGTGTAGAGGGAAAAAATGAATTTTCCCTTCCTCCACAAAAGTGTTCACCACTTATGTGGGTTCACCCACCATTCTTGTGTGTTTGAGTTTTCTTATCATTAGATTCTTCTTCATAATCATCATAAAGGAACTCATATTTTTGGCTCATCAAGAGGGTACTCACATGTATGAATTTGGCACTCTAAGTTTCCAACAACTCAAGTTTTGTCTTGTATTTTTCAATTTCATCTTTGCATGTTATGTTGGGAGAGGGATATCAACCAAAAATGTCATCAATCTCATTTTAAAATATTACAAACTTGCATCAAGAATTATTTTCACATTTCTCTTGCCAATAGTCATATCATAACTTTGTATATGAGCCTTGTGTGCATTGACCATTGTCACAACCTCCTTTATGTCCTCTTTAAGGAGATGTAATAGGTTCCTCTATTCAATATTGATTGAAATAGAGACCCTACTTTTCACTTTGAAGAGATGAAAACTCTTCCCAACAAATGGAACTTTAAAGTACCAAACACAAACTTACTTCCTTGTTCTATTTTTGTGCCAATTTTTTGGTGTAAGTAGATGAGCTACCAACTTACACATTGACAATTGATAATGTTGAATCACTAGGGTCTTGATAATATGATCAAGACATTACGTCTTTTCCAATGATGCCATTCTGTTAGTGTAATTTGATGGGTTTCCAACTTACCCATTGATCAATTCATTGGCTAGAAATGAATTTCAAATTGTAGAGGTATGAAAGAAAATAACCAAAGTTAAACTATCCTTAACGATGATGAAATTCTATTGGTGTAGGTTGACAAGACTTGCCAAAACTAAGTAAACAAGACATATAATTGCATAACTTTTGAAATACTAGGGTCTTTAAAATATGATCTAGATTAACACTTTTGTAACAACGATGTCATTCTATTGATAAGGGTGGTTAATCTCTCCACCACATTGGGCTTAAATCAAATCAGAAGGGTATTTCTTGAGGAAATCTTTAACAAGACTTAGTCACAACTAAATATATATTGTAAGAAAACTATGCTAGTATCCAGATTTTATCACCGGATCAAATACTAATCTACTACTATAACCTCTCTTAAGTTGATAAGACATCATTGCAAAATTGCAAGATGTGGGTACATGCTAGATATGATTCTCATAGAATATAAATCCTTCAAGGTCAGCTAGAGATGTTTCATTGGTTAAAATGCTAAATCATGAAATGCATATAAAATAATTATTGCTCTAATTATTGGTTAATGATTTAAGAAAAAGTGCATGAAGGGTCAAACACCTCTAGAATCAATGCCTTTTATTGGGCATTTTTATAGTAAACTAGAAGAAATAATACATAGAAATAATAAAAAATATATGATATCAATAACTAGACATGATTAATAATCCCCCTCTAAACTTTCATAAGTTCACATGCAATAATAAAAATACCATTACAAATGATAAAATCTACAATATATTAAACTGTTTCCACATTTATCAAATTTTTATTGCATTCACACCAAAAACATGTTATGAGAGAAAAACCTAAGCTAAGAAGAATATGTCACAGTTCTTGGCTCATAAACTTTGTGAAGATCCATAACTAGCTAAGGAGACATTTGATTAATTTTTTTTATTACAAATTAGTATCTCTTTATGATCCAAAAAAATGGGATGCTCTAATGGCAACTAGACATGCAAGGATTGAGACCCTATATATTTCTCAATATCAAATTCACATTAAAATAGAAAATAACTAACCTTTGATATGCCATATGAACTCATACCTATAGTACTTCATTTGGTTGCCTAAATCCATGTGGGTAACTAAGTTTGGATCATATATTATTAATGCTACATGTAGAAAAAATTGAAATACCATGAAATCCACTACAATGGCAACCAATAACTCACATGAAAATCTTTCACGTTAGAAATACAACCATTGTATTAATTTTGACATGGTGCTCCAATAGTTCATTGTTTGAAATGTGTATATTTTCACCTCTAATATAAACATATATTTTTATGTGTGAAAGCACCTTTTGAAGTAGTTGTAGTGTCAAATTTGGTCATTAATGGTATGTTGGGTTGTGTAGGGAGGTACGTGGATGTGAATAGTGTGAAATGTGACATTTTTAGAGTTTTGGGGATCGGTAGTTGGAGATACATCATAATCCATACCACTTTTTAGTGATTGGGGATCAAGGATATGACATACTCCATGCTCGAAGCAAACAATCCTTGCATATCTAACTCTAAGAGGATACATAAAGGAAATTATCAAGTTAGGGATTGGGGTACCAAGGAATTCATCCCTTATGGTATACAAATAAGAATAAGTACAAACTTTCGATCCCAATAAGGTAATATAGTAAGAAATGTTAGATATCAAGTATAACTCATGTTAGAAGTACAACATTAGATATATCCCCACACCTTTGAGTTTGATAAAATTTACAGAAGGAAATGCCAAAGTTTTGGGGGGGTTCCAAGGAACTGATTCCACAAGGTACATAGGTACTTTGGCTACAAAGGTAGCTTAGTGTAAAGGATTGGGGAGTTGGTGTTTGGATGAAAAACATGATAATAAAGAAAAGTTTAAAACACCAACAAACGTAAAGGAACGTGAAAGTTGGAAGAAAGGGATGATGAGAAGAACATTAAAATTCTAACAATAAAAGGGGACAAGGGTGGGAACATATTAAAGGCATATACCTGGATGGGAAAGTTCGATACCTTGATGGAGACAAAAGAAAAGGAAAAATTGGGAGAAAAGAAACACTAGGAAGGGAACATTGAAACTTTGACATAAGCATAGTCCTTAGAAACTTGAACATAAAACCTCCACACCTAGGACCTTTTTTGGACATTAGCAACTTTTAACACATGATAGACACATGGGGGAGGATGGAGAACAACACTTTTTAAATTTTTTATGAATGAAGACCCATACAATGAATTCTTAGATCAATCATATGTGATGGAAAAAATGAGGTCTAAATGCACAAAGGAGTTGGGACTTGAAAGAAAAAAATGGTATTGTCAAATTGAGTCACCTCATTAGGTTATTATCACATAAACTTGGTGGTTTCTATGTGATCCCTTTTCCAATATAAATAAGCCTTGGGTGATTGGTTTCGGCAATCAGATGACCTTGATTTTGGAGCATTACATATTTGAAGGTTGGAGATAAAGAGCTAGATTTTTTAAGTCTATAGAAGAATGATTTTGCAGCGTTATGTTGTTGGTTTGTCTCCTATGTTGAAGCCAAAATATCTCTCAAGAGGAGTTAATCTCTTAATTATATTGTAATTATTATGTTTTTGGTAATATATTGACTCTTCTTTCTAGTTTTTTCTCCTTCCATGGGTTTTCAAGGTATATATTGTGTTATCTTCTTTTCAAAATTTCTCTTTATGTGTTGTTATTCTACTAAAATAGTTTTACATTTTGGTTAACTTGTATTAATTTCCTTATATTATTAAGTAACAAATTATAGTATTTTGGTGTATTATTTCCTTTAATTGACATTTGAACCTAACCAATTTGTTAGATCTATAGGAGTATTTCTATTTTGTATTAATCCTTTCTTGAGTGAGAACTATACAATGTTGATCTAGTTTTTAGGAAACAAATATTACATGCACTAAGATGGAGTTTGAGAAATTCAATGGGAGTAACTTTGAGCTATTGAAGCTTAGGACGAAGGAATCTCCTTATTGATCAAGACCTTCATGCAATACTGTATTGTAAAGAATCATCTTGTCTATTTGTAGAAGATCACGCTTTAATGGATTGGAAAGTAAGAAGCCTTCTTAAACTTCATGTTTTGGATTTTATACTCTAGAATGTATTAGTTAAAAATAATACCAAGGAATGTTGGATGAACTTAGGGATATTATACTAAGAAAAGTTCCTTGTAAACAAAGTTTTTCTATGAAATAATCTCTATTTTTTGAGAATGAATGATGGTGGAGATTTTGTTACCAAGCACTTAAATTTATTCAATATTTTAGTGAGCTAATTGGAATTTGTGAACATGAAGATGGAAGACGAAGATTAGTGTATTACCTTATTATGTTCTTTGCTAAATTCATGGGACAACCTTGTGATGGCAGTTAGTAACATTATCTCAAAGTTGAAACTTGATGAGGTGGTGGGTGAATTAATCTTGGAGGAGATGAGGTAGAATTTTTTTGAGTCCATAAGGGTGCATTGATCATTAGAGGCTATTCAAATGAAAATGGAAAAGAACACATGATCTAAATGTTAGGGGATATATAAGTTTCTTAGTAGATCTAGGGTCAAGTGTTGGAACTATAACAAGATATGACATATTAAGAAGGTCTACAAGGAGAAGAAGGCCAAGGAGTTTGTTTATGATTTTGACTCAAGAGACTCTAATTAAAATACTATTAACGTTATTTTTGGTAGCCCTTGCCACATATGCACATGGGGATGCATGGTTGATCAACTTTGAAGCTTCCTACCACATGAATCCCAACAAGGAGTGGATTTTGGTTTATGAGCATTTTGATGGTGGGAATGCGTATTAGGGAGATAACTCATCTCTCAAGATAATTTTCGTGGAAGAGTCATGTTTATGCTCAGGGACGGAAGGACCAAATCCTTTTTTGATATGCACATTTCAGGTTTAGCACAAACCTACTTTTTGTAAGTAAATTGAATGATGTTGGTGTGCAAGCAGTCTTTCACAAGGATGGATGCAATATGAGAACAAGGTCACGATTTTGGCTAAGGGAGTATGTTTAGGAATTTTATTTCACCTTGAGGCCAATACTATACAATATAATAATTTTGAGTTTGGTTATATAATAAATTGAAGCTTACTATTGAGAAGATCATGTTTTGGAATGAATACATGGGCCACATAGGTGGAAAATGTCATAGGATCTTGAATTCCAATCACTTGGTTGATGGGTTAATTAATTTCTCTTTTGATTTTGAATTTTGTGAACATTGTATTTGTGAAAAGAAAAGTCATGTAAATTTTTATTTGAACTCTATAATATCTAATGGAATTTTGTACCTGATTCATGGTGATGTATTTTATCTTATTAATGAGGCATGACTAGAAAAATCCCTATATTAGTATTCTTTTGTAGGTGATTTCTCTAGAAAAATATGGATTTCCTTTAGTTTTATAGTGTTCTTTTTTATTCAATTGTGTGTATTTTTACATTGACATTTTGAATCACACTCATTGATCCATCATTAGGTAGAGAAGAGAAATGGTTTAGAGGTTTGACTTCAAATAGCAAGGTCCCACACTTTGAAGCCATTCCAATGCTATCTTTAAACTCTTGAACAATGTTCAACAAAGATGCAAGTTACAGGGATAACAATTAGTTTAATTTTTTTAAATGTATATGAAAAAGAATACAAAAATTATAATAATTTTTTAATTTTTTTCTTTAAAATATAAATAAATATTTGTTAGCTTCTTATTTTTGTGATTTTATTTATTTATAATATTAGTTTCTTATTTTTGTTTCTAATAATTTTGGAAGCTTTTTTTAATAGTGAGTATTTTTTTAATTATATAAAATTTAAAATACTCATTCATTATTTTTCTTTAAATATATTTATTTAGATATATACTTTAATCTCTAAAATTCAAGAATAAATATATTATATATTAAATCTCATAAATTATCATTATATATATAAATTTATGATTTGATATCTTTATTATTTTATATGTACTTAAATTTATGATTTTATAGATTTATATATTATATATGCTTATAGAATTTAATATATTATTTATATATTTAGATGTATAATTATATAAATTTACTATTTTATATATACTTACAAAATTAAATATTTTAAATTTCATAATATGATTTAAAGGCTTCAATATGGATATAGGGAGAGGGGCCCATAGTGGAGCACCCTAACTTCGTATTTCTCAAAATCCTATGTGGACATTTCAAATCATTCCCAATTTTGTACAGTAGTTTATTTGGCAACTCATGTGCTTCTATATTTCGTTTTAAGGCCACATCATCAAATATGATGCCACACCAACATGCTTTTTGTTGAGGTATCTAAAAAGGCCCCCCAAGAAAAAGTGAGGCGCACTGAGAACTACTTTTATCCCCACTATTGGACCCCACTCCACTATAGGCTCCTCTCCCCTAATACCATTTGCTAATAAACAATATTGCAATGGTTAAGAAAAACTATGTCAAATAGACAAATAAACTCATTCAACAATGCACTATTTGATTATCATTGTGAGTTATCTTTGTTTTGTTCATGATACGAGGTGACTTGATTATTTGCTACTAAATTTTCTAAATTTGAATGAAAATATTTTAATGAATTAATTGAATTGTTAAATGATTTGAGATGTTAGCATCATAATTTATCCATCTGTATATCTTATACATATCCCCATTAAAAAATTCTCATTTTAACAACTATTTTCTTCATTATCTATCATTCTTCATTATTTCTTTGTTTTTTTTTTAATTCAAAATCTTTTTATTCATTAAAAAATAAAATCTCTCTTATGCATCTTCATTAATAATATTATTGCTGATGGAGTTATGTTATTTTGTTGCATCTATGAAAAAACAGATGTAAAGCAGTGTTCAATAACAATAATGATCAACTGGAATTTGCAGTTCTAAAGCTTCACTCTGACATATTTTATTGTCTTGCTTCTCTCTTCTCTCTTCTCTCTTCTACGGGTGGATTCCAGAAAGAATGCAAAGATGGATTTTCAAATTCAATGCATCAAACATCAAGTGGATCACTTGCTCAAAAATCAAAAGATTACTCAAGCGTTAAAGCTTTTTTTGCTATTAATTCTATTGGATATGTTGCTGTTATGGCTGGTATATTTTTCATGTTCTTGGACATCAAGACAAGCTTCTCAGATTAAGATCTTCATTGCTGAATTGAATACTACTATTCCAGTTTGTAGTATTGTCATTGTTAATCCTTGTTCTTGTATTCTGACCATTGTTTTCTTAGAACGTGTGACTGTAAATTTATTAATATTGATGAATAATCAATTTTTTTACTGAATTGCTATATATTATTTCATCTTACAATTTTAACTGCATTTTTTTCTTTGTAATCTATATTTTTCTCAATATAAAAAAATTCAAAAATCTTCATAAATACTTACATTCCATATCAATACACTTTTAGATAAACCACTTAGATCATGTCGCTCTTTCAAATAAATTTTTCTCCTTGCCATCCTGAGCTGGCTATATCTATCTATTTCAAACATACTGTAGACGTCATCCTCCATACAGTTGATCTGATCTATTAATGTACCTTCTTTAAATCAAATGAATTCCCTCCATTTAAGAGCCTATCTCCATCAATGTGCCTCCAGTCCTCTATGAATATAGGATACTTTTTGCAGTCAAATATGTCCTATACTCCTTTGTCTTTATTAAGAACAATTTTCTCCTTAATGATTTCTTGGGCGCTGCCTTTAGAAATAAAAAAATATGTACCTTAAGAACCAGTCAGCACAAATAAAGACATACACTCCTTGCATTAAATCTTTGACATTGAGTATGCATGACCATTTTAATTTCTACTACAGCAGAATACACGTGATCATTAATTCCTGGTCTCTCATCCAGTCCATGAAAATCCAATTTAGATTTTGATTTAATTGTCTGATAAATAGTTAAGTCTAATTTATTTCATGTTGAATTAAAAAATTATTAAATTTATGATTTTTGGGTTTTGAATTTAATGTGGTAAGGAGACACCAAGGTAATATATAAGATAGTTTGTAAGAGATGTTTGGAGATGAAATAGAAAGATAATTTGTGAGTCTAAAATGAATTTTCATATCTATTATTATCATAATTCATGAATTGAAATCATAATAGATAGGAAATAAAGGTATATTGCACAAAAGATAACTATCAACATGTACCAAAAATTATTTGAATGCTCATTTGAAATTCCATTCACATTGTCTTTAAACATCAAGAAGAAACTACAAAAAACTTTTTTTCCCGTGAAAGTCAATAATTATAGACTTAGACAAAATAATATTACCAAAATATTTAAAAATCTATTTTTGATCCACTCACAAGACACATAGTTTTTTTTTTTTTAAAATAAATATAAATGATAACAAATCTATGTTATTTGACACCATAATTGCAACATCTAATATATTTCAAATTGTTAATCAAATATAAAAATATAAAAAAAAATTGAATCATTAATACATCTTTTTTCTTCCCATCTTTTAAAGAACTGTTTTTTTCTTTAATATTTAACTTTCAAATACTTACTCCTATACTTATATACTTATTTACTTTTGTCTATGTAATTATTAATTTTTTTAATTATTTTCATGATTTTTAATGTTTATTAGAGAATGAAAGAATGTGTTTACTCTTGTCTCTACAAATTAAAAAAATTAAATCTTTTTTATGATATTAATGTTTATTAAAGAATGAAAAAATAAATTTGATTGAGAAAATATTTATTAAAATATTTTTAAGATATATATTTTTTTAAAGAAGGAAAGTCTTTTTAAAAAAGAACATAATAATTTCTATAATAGAACTTAAAAATGATATAAGTCTTTGTGTGAGAATGCTAAAAAATAAATAAAAAGTTTTTGTCTTCTAATTCTAGGGACCAATGGAATTTTATCCACTAATCATAACCTCCTATGATTTTTTGTCCACATAAGATTTCTTGAACACAAGTGTCCAAAAAATACATAACATTCATAATATGATTTAAAATTGAAATGTTTCCTATCTTTATATGCTATCCATTCAAAGATTAAATTAGTTAGCCAAAACCCAAGATGGTGTCAAGGCCATAATTTGAATGTTACACTTTGCCACAAGTCAGCCTCATAACCACACACTATTCATGTCGTCCCAAATGCTACTATTTTTTTCCATTCCACATGCTACTGATGTTCCTTTTGTCTTGATGTGCGTTAGCCTTGCAAGCTCTCTCGCTATCCTTGATGGCTTGGTAGGTGTCGGGTCGCAGCCCTGATCACGTCCTTGGAACACTAGTGATTGAAAATATCGCCAAACTTCCATAAGATCAAGAGCTGCTCTATGCATTTTCCACTATGTTTTTGTTGCACCACTTTGATCTCTAGATGAGTACGGTGATAAATCCTTTGAGTTTCAATGGATCTTATCATCATACTATAGGCTAGGAACCTTATGAGTTTGGAAAAATCACCTAGCATAAAGGTGGAATGAATTTGTAACAACCAAATTTTATCCCAAACCTCATCTTGAACAACTGTGCAGTAGTTGAAACAATTATTTTTTGCAATTCCATTAGCTAAAATCATTTATTAACAACATGGTTCATGAAATTTTTCCAAATATTTGTAATCTCAAAGCTAGATATGATTGATAACAACAATCTTAAATCAAAAACCTTGAAAATTAGTAGTGTTAAAATGGTATAGTAGTTGTGGTACTGAAAATCTCTTTCAAGAAGCATCAACATAGAAATAAGAAACAACCATAGAATGCTTGAAAATATCCCAACAACAACATCAAACTGAGTATCACTCAATCCTATGATTGAATACACCTGTATGAACTCCTTTCCCTTGAGCTTTATCTTTGTAATGTACCTTTCAAAGAAATGTGACCAATGTATGTCAATTATGATGTTCACCTCTTCCAAATTGATGTTATAAGATTTACCTTATAATCCATTTAGGCTCTTGCTAGGATACCCCAATATTTACCACTTGGAAGATAGTTATGATCATATTGTATATAAGCTAGAAGGTGGATGTCATACTTGTATTGGGATTGAAATATCCCTTCAAACAATGATGTATCAATCAGACTATTGACACTTAATATTCCGAACGGATGAGACTTTTTACAAGCAACATGAGGCAAAATGATCTTCCCAAAAATATCCCTGTAATACAATATTTCTTCACTCAAAATTAGAAATGTAATGGTTATAAACCACCCTATACTAGCTACAAACACCACAACAATGATATTGGTTTAGGAATTCCACCATATGATAGGAAGTTCTTCATTGGTTGCTAGGAAAATGTGGGAATTGTTAAAGATGTTGAGGGTAGTAGATCTAAATTTTGAAACCATACTTGGAATGGCCCTTGGCTCATATATTTTGCAACCAATAATCATCTGAGTTATGTCAAATTGAAGTTCCTCAACAAAAAAAAATCATTCAAAATTTATCCCCATTGGCAACCAACTTAGAGGTGTAATATTTGTGCATGATCAAAATAGACCAAATACCATTATGGTCAAGAACCTTACCTTTGGAATAAGTTATGTTTTTTACCCAATGGTCTTCCATCATGACCACTATGGGATATCCTCCTCCCATGCTTGAAATTTCTACCTCCTCTTCCTTGGGTTTCAACTCTGACTCTCCCATACGATGTATCCTTGGTATGCTCCATATTATGCTGAACTCTCCTATGACATACAAGTTGTTGTATTCCATGTGTCTGTCTACTATGTTGGCATGATGTTCCCACTTGTTCTTCTTATGTGATGATAGATCCCAAACATTAGCTAAGCTTTATGACTATACCCTTGAGCTGGAAGTAAACCATCACAATTCACTTGATACCTTATCCAAATCAGTGCTAGGATGGCATGAATGACTTCCCTCCATAATAGAGCCTCTCCACTAGCATCACCATGCATGGAAATTCTCTCAAAATATCTTAATTTACTGTTGTTTATAACTTGAGACATCAAAACCAATATTATTAAGATAATATAACAATTGTGAGCATGATATAAATTTAGCCATGTGATTACTATAGGAGTGGTAAACATCCATACACAAAGTGAAAACTCTCCATTAGAAACTACCAACTATAAATTGCTCTTTCCCATAGCTAGGAACCCCTACCAAACTACTTGTGTGAAGGCCGATGAAATAATGGGGCGATTATTAACAATGATGACACTAGAATTGGGATTGGAAATGAAGTCCATGAATGTCTTGGGAATGCCTCTATTGTGATACAAGAATACCACCTTATCATAACACAACCTCCTCATACTTTATTGGAGGCCAACCATCCCATCCTACTCATGATGTGCTACCATAACATACATCATAACGTCTCAGTGGAATCTCCTTGTGGTTCCTCTAGATCCTACAATGGAAGCACCATGTCTCCTCAAGTTGTGATAATATTCTCTACTCAATGGTAGCATTGAAAAATTAGGTTTCACCCTCTAGTGGTCCAATGTAGACCAAGTACAACCATCGATAGATGACTCAACTTTGAATAAGGTTGTAGTTGTTGCCAATTGAAACTTCATCTAAAAGTCTTTGCATATCACATGTTTGCCTAAAATGGTGACCCATCACTCTACTCTCACGATGCTCAAGATTTGGGGTATCTCATTCTTCATGAACCCTCCTACTTTCTTGTAGCTCGAAACCCACCACACTATACTAGGCTTAGTCATGAAATCATGACCATCAAATTGACACCCATTTTTCTCACGATCATCTAGCATCAAACTTCTTGGGGTGACTATCTCCATTTGGTCTTTAGGTGTAGTGAAGTGACAACTTGGTGAATGCGTCCATTATCCCTTGATGTTCGTGTTGGCCTCTCCTATATTTTTCGCGTGCAAACCATAAGTCTCTAACCCATCAACTGGCTCATCGATCTTGGAGAAAAGCAGTTTGACTTTCTCTTGGTCAACCTTTGTGTAGCTAGTGTATATCATCATGGAGTTTCCTTCCCTCATGTCAATAATTATCAAAAGGGAAAAAGGGTTAGAAATTGTGTGGCCCATTTTGGGTGACTCTCTATCATTTTGTAGATCTCCATCAAGCTTTTCATCAAGTTCATGTTTGCTCATGATCCAAATTAACCATCATTTTTTTGTTGTGTAAGGGATGGACAATCTATAGTTGATGGTGAGAGTAACTCCATCAAAGACATAGTCTCCTAGATCCTACACCATCATATGTAAATGTCATTGATCTTAAACAAATGGATCCCTATGCCACAGTATATAGGGTAGAACCTCCATCTCTCCCATATTATTATGGTTTTCGTGATCAACTTTCAATTCCTCTTCATAGGGGTCGATCAAAGTTAAATCATTCTTCAAAACAACATAACTAATATCTTGCAAATCATCATCACATGGTCCAATCATTCCCATGCATTAGGAATCATCATTACATGGTGCAATTACTTTCATACCTAAAACCTGGGCAGATATTTCTTGAACATCATTTACAATTATTGACACATATTCAACACATCCCATCATCTCTTCATTAGGGACAATGTTATGTTGATCTTGAACCACACTACTTTCTAACATTGAGGTGTCCTCTTGGTCTTCCTCTATGACATCTTGTGTCTCTAATTTTTCGTTCTTCTCTACTACCACAACTTTTTTCTTTACCTCCTCTTGTGATTTTGGCTCTCGTGTACTCCACACTATTTCAAGGAAGGTGTCTCCCTCTATCAAAAAGGATTCCTTTGGCTCCAACTCCTTGATCACCTCAAAAAAATTTGAATCTTCCTTTTCTTTTCTCTATCTTCTTATGTAGTCATAAAGGCATCCTTTATTCAAATTCCTCCTGTCATCTCTATCCCATCGTTCCATTCCGAGATCCAAGATGGAGCCAAGGCCAAAATTTAAATTTCACATGCTACCACAAGTCGGCCTCACGGCCATGCATTCTTCACGCTATCCCACATGCTACCATTTTATCGCCATTCCACACGCCATCATTGTTCCTTTTGTCTTGTTCTGTGTCATCCTTGCAAACTCTTTCGATTTCCTTGTCCTTTCTGGCTTAGTAGGCGTCGGGTCACATCCCTCATCCCAATCCTAGAACGCATCGGGTAACATGATCCTCAATCATCAACATGTCCTAGGAACCAGTTAGACAAAAAATACGATCCAATGATCCTTTGCGTGAGCAGTCTGCCCTTCAATTTTGAAAAAGGGGACAGGACAGAGGGGGCCTCTGAACATTGATAAAGATTCTCACAGAGGATGAAATAAAATCATAGACATGCATACAAATGGGTATGGTCAAGAGGGAGATGGATAAGATGAAGAGGTTTGAGAAGGTCTCACAACATCAAATAGATTAGATTTTTTTAAAATCGAAAGAAGAATTTATTAATAAAATAATAAAATTACATGTAAAGGTTACAGCAGAGTAACAGTACTATTGCTGTTATAACCAGCAAACAGTCATATAAGACCAACAGCTAAGTTGTTTTTTTAACAACAATTTCCAGCAGCTGATGAAAGAAGACAGCAAATTACTAAGGTCTGCAACAGCAGATTGGTCCCTGAAAAATAACCATTGGACAATCCAAAATACACCCATCCACAATGCTATTAAAAATCTGCTCCAAACTCGATGACTCCAGTATGGAATTGTCAACAGCATACCCTTAAAGAAACACATAGACAATGTGTATTTGAGCTGCAGCACAATCCTTTATTCCTCCAAACTTGACTGTCCACAAGAAACTTAGACAACTTATGGTCCCCCATCATCTCAGGTGATTAAATGCTTCATACGTTTCTTCCCAGCATTCCATATCAACTTGTGTTGGTCACAGAAAGCCAACTTCAACTGCATACACCTGCTCAAGAGATGCTTTATTCGGAGCAAGAGGTCGGTAGAAGTACTGCCCTTCTTTCTCAAGAAAGCGTCTATGCTCATAACAAGGATATGCAAGTTGGAGTAGATGGAAAAAATTACGATCTCAAGAGGACAAAAGGCATGAGCCAAGGCAGCTTGGCATTGAAATCTCTATATATGTTTTATTATGATAATCCGACTTGAGCTGGTTAACAAATTGTGCTTGGAAGAGAGCTCGAGAAGAGCTGATTTCCATGACCATGGGAAATGAAACAATGCTAGCAAGGAGGCGAAGAGGGCAGTCCATAACTTTTTAACTTGAGGATAGAACCAAAAACAACATTTAAAAGGTTCAATCATGCCACAAAATGGATAGGAGGGAGGTGGACGAAGGAATTTGAGGTGGGCTCCAACTGGGAGTTTGGCATGAAGAAGCTTCCAAGCAGTGAATTGGGATTATGCATTAGCTTTTGATGGCCACATTTGCAAGTTGAGCATGTTCCACTTTGGTCCGCTGAGGTGACAACGCCAAATAGAGATAAGTCTACTTGATAAGGACATGGTAGGGATAAAATGGCCTTAAGAGGAAAATTTCTGATGCAGCTACCATTCGGCCACCTCCAGACTTTGAAAAAGCTTGAATGACAACTAGTGGACATGAGGATGGTGAGGTTAGGGGGCACCATATTTTGGATTTCCATGTGAAGTTGGTAGGATCCCATAAGTCATTGAACACATGGATACCTCTTTTGTATAAACGTTTAGCTTTCAGTCTAGGAATCATGGCAAGAGGTAGTCTATTGACTTGAATCAAGTGATTCCACCAAATTGATGAAGAAGCAAAACTGAGCCCATGACTAAAAGACTGATCTGGCCATGATAGCTTTTACGAGACTATTTGCCATGCTTTCTAAATGCAATTTTGGGGGGCTGATCCATGAAGTTTAAAGTAGTGGGCTAAGAGGATCTTGTCATTCCATTGAATAGAGCTCCAAGCTTTACTTGAGGTAGCTA
The DNA here is from genome assembly GCA_007115665.2 of Sequoiadendron giganteum. Lineage (NCBI taxonomy): Eukaryota > Viridiplantae > Streptophyta > Pinopsida > Cupressales > Cupressaceae > Sequoiadendron > Sequoiadendron giganteum. The sequence goes on from CM021102.1 coordinate 351,012,193, forward strand.
TTTGAATACGATATCTAATCAGCGATTTCCAAGGAGCATTACCATCCAAAGCTCTACCTATCCATTTGGCTGACAAACATATTCCTTGAATATATGGGTCAATGATGCCCAACCCACCCTTATCCTTAGGGAGAATACAATGAGACCAGGAGGTTGCAAGTCTGACCTTTTTATTTCCCCATTTGGACCAAATAAAATTGCAAATTAGTTGAGTGAGTTGGTTGTAGCAGGCTTTGGAGGGTAACCAACAAGAGGAGGTATATACATGACTAACCAACAAGATTTTATTAACCACTTGAATACACCCAGCCATTGAGAGAAATCGGTTAGTCCAGGCCAACAGTTTGGATTTGAATTTATTGAGGAACCATCTCCACATGTCCTTCAAGGAAGCTCCTAGCCCAAAAGGAATGCCAATATCGAGATATTATAGCATGTTTAATTTCTTTCCATTCTTTAGGAATCCTTGGGGGATGGGGATTGGGCTTTATCCAAAATTCAGTTTTATGCATGGCTAGCTTAGAACTAGAGGCACTGCAATAAAAATCAAGGATATCTAGCAGATTATTAATGTCTTCAACAGAATTTTGAATGAGTATCATGTTGTCATCAACAAAATGGGAATTAAGCGTCATTCCTTTATCAAGGAGAGAGATGCCATGGATGAGTGAGTTAGCTCAAGCATGCTGGAGGAGATAACCGAGAGCGTCAGTAGTGAGTACTTAAAGAAAAGGAGCTAAAGGGCAACCTTGACTAATCAATCTTTGAAGGGGGAATTGAGGGGAGAGGGCACCATTAATGGAACATCAAATAGATCTTTGATAAGCCATAAAAGACTCTTACAAAGGATGGTGCTTGATGATAGCTTTGATGGAACAATTGAAGGATACATGTATGGAGTTTATAAAAGTGTCCAGTGTTGAAATCATGTTGTAGGTAATTTTGATGATGAATGTCAATGTTTTGTGAATAAGATGCAGACTTTAAAGTCTAAAGAAAAAAAAAGTGCAAAAACAGTATGCAATGAATTGGTTAGAAGACACAAAGCCATGAGAATTTGGAAGGGTTCAAAGATTTAGAGATGTGAAAACCCTACACAATTTATTACAATCATCCTCCATATACTTGATTCGATCTATTAATGCACCTTCTTTAAATCAAATAAATTGCCTCCATTTAAGAGCCTATCTCCATCAGTGTGCCTCCAATCCCTTATGAATATAGTGATCATTAATTTATCATCTCTCATGCAGCCTACAAAATTCCAATTTATATTTTGATTTAATTGCCTTAAGTCACCTAGAGAGAAAAATATAATTCTAAGCTTTCTACAAAATGTGAATTAGATAAATACTTAATAAAGTCTAATTTATTCCATGTTAAATTTAAAAGATTACTAATTTTTTTATTTTTTGGGTTTTGAATTTAATATGGCACCGATGAACAAAGTTTATATGTAGGATAGTTGTAAGAAATGTGTGGAGATGAAATATATAGATAATTTGTGAGTCTAAATTGAATTTTCATATCAATTGTTATTATGATTCATAAATTGAAATCATAATAGATAGGAAATCAAATGTATTACACAAAATATGAGAATCAACATCTACCAAAAATATTTGAATGCTCATTTAAAATTCCATTCACATACATCAAGAAAAAACTACAAAAGCTTTTTTTTCCCATGAAAGACAATAATTACAGACTTGAAAAGAAATAAAAAAAAAATATTACCAAAATATTTAAAAGTCTATTTTTGATTCACTCACAAGATATGTAATTTATTCTAATAAATAAAAATAAATGATAACAAACCTATGCTATTTGACACCCTAATTGCAACATCTAATATATTTGAAAATTATTAGCCAAATATAAAAATTTGAATCATGAATGCATCTTTTTTTTTTCTCATCTTTTAAAAAATGTTGCCCTTTTTTAATAAAATATTGAACTTTCAAATACTTACTCCTACACTTATTTTCTTTTACCTATGCAGTTATTAACGTTTTTAATCTTGTCTCTACAAACTAAAAAATTTAAATGTTTTTTTATGATATTAATGCTTATTAAAGAATGAAAGAATATTTTTTATGAAGAAACTATCTATTAAAATATTTTAATATATCTTCTTTCTTAAAGAATAGAAGTCTTTTTTTTAAAACACACTAATTTTTAAAATATAACTTAAAAACGATAATCTAAAAAGTAAATTTGAAAGATAATGGAGATAGAGTAACATATGTAGAGTCAAATTAACCTTAGTGAGTTAATTCATAGGATTTAAGAAAATTTTATGTAGTAAAATAAATGATTGCTTTAATTTTAGATGTTATCACTCTAATAATTAATATGTTTTTTCATTATTTTGATGATTTCATCTTTAGGAGGCCTATTTAATATGTAAATTTCTCCTAATGTCATGAGGAATACATATATCACATAATTCATTGTGATATTAAGCTAGACAAAATTCTTCTTTACACCAAGTTTTGTCTGAAGGTACTTGGTTTTGGCTTGGCAAATTTGGTGGGTAGAGATTTTAGCCACATACTAACCACCATGAGAGAAACGTGAGGATATTTGACTCCAGAGTGGATCTTTAAACTCCCACTCTCAAGGAAAATGTATATAGTTTCAACATGATAAATTGTTGGAGATTATATTGGGACAAAGAAATATGACATGAATGTGCACAAGTCTGGTTGTTATTACTTCCCTCCTAGGCTACCAATGAAATACATAAGGGTAACCCTATGGCTATGGTAGATGGGAGGATATTAGGAGAGATATATGCTTAAAAGGTTAAAAGAGTTTTTATTGCAAGTATATTATTCATTGAAAGAGATGAGAATATTAGGCCAACCATGGCTTGATTCATGCAAATACTCCAAGGGATGGTGGAGACCAACACACCATAATTTTAGGTGTCTCTAAATAAAATTTGAGACCACCATGAAGGCAAGGAAGATAGTGACAATCGTATTTAACATTTGATCATTTTCTCTAAAGTTTATATATATGGTAATGGGTGGCCTATTTCTTTCAAACTTACCAAAAAAATCATTGATTAAGCTTCCTACATTTTTAATTATTCAATAACTACACATGATTAGAATCTCAAACATATGGTGCACTTAATGACTTTGTGGATTGTAATAGAGGGGAGACATAAAATTAAGAGTTATTGCTTATCCATAGCATCACAATAGTGCAATATTACATCAACACCAATGAATTATAAGAAAAAGTTCTTTGGAAAATAACTAACTAATTTGTGGTGGTCATACGATTCCCTTATGTGTAATCTAAAGCACTAAATATATTTATTAGTTGATTTTGAGAAATATCAACAAGACATAAATTTAACTTTAAGATATTTCAATCCTAAAATACTCATGGAAATTATATAAGGGTTGGAATTTAATAGTTGAGAAAGTTGTATTTAGAAAGATCTCATCATAAATTATTTTGTGTTAAGTACTTCTCAAATTTAAATTTCTTTGAATTTGAATAAGAATATGGTCTTCTCTCCCCTCTTTTCACTTCTATCTCTAAAAAATACTTGTCTTGATGCATGTCAACTTCATCCTACACATCCAAACTATTGGGACTTAATTTGACAATGTCATATTTTGCTTAAGTCCCAACTCCTTTGTACATAGGCCTTATTTTCACCCATCATAGATAACTAATCTGAGAAGTCTTTCAAAGGGTCCACTTTGCTAAAGTTACCTAAATTTTCTTCTTCATCATCTATGTACCTATCATAAGTTGGAAGTTGTCAAAATCCAAGAATAATCTAAGTTTGGGTGTTTTCTAGTCATTATATATTTTATTTCACAATGTTGTAGACTTTTGGTAGGGAATCAAATAATCCTATTCTACCAATATCTTATATCCCATTCCACACAAAATTCCTACAATATCCATATGATCCTTCTATTTATTTTGTTTTCCTTCATTCTACCTCATTTGTGAATTTCTGAACTAGATCCTAATATTTCCTCCACATTTGGTCTTCCCCTCTTCTCTCATAAAAGGATTTTCACACCCTTGGTTCCTTTTTTCTTCCTTCACTTCCTTTTTGTGGGATCTTGATTGGAATTTGGATAATCCTCTTTCCTTGTGTCCCCTTTTCCATTTCCACTCCCAATCCTCACGAAATATTTGTTCCCTATTTCCTCTCCATTCTTGTGGACTTCAAATTTGAACCTAATTATTTCTCCCCCTTTCACTTCATCCACATCTAACATCCTTTCTTTGCAATGAGATTTAAGGAATTTATATTACTTATCCTTTCTTATGTGGATTTCATCTTGATTTTTATATATATTTCCTTCTACTTGAAAATTCCATATTGATACCCATTCTTATATAATTCCCTCAGGATTTCTCCAAACATTCCATTCACTCTTTTCCCCCTTTTGTAGAGTTTATTTGGAATTTAGGATGTTTATTCATTTATCCACTCCCCACATCTAGTTTGGATCTAAAATCCCACAAACCTTTGTTCCCTCTTTTCTATTTGTTCTTGCAGACTTCAAATCTAGATCCAAATATTTCTCCCCCTTCCATGTCATCCATATTCGAAATCCTTTTTCTAAAATTACACTAAGGATTTTTTTATGCCTATTATTTCTTATGCACACTTTATATCCTAATGTTTGGATATATTTCCTTTCACTTGGACATTGCATCTTGATGTTCATTCCCATATAATTCTCTCTTCCTCCAAAAATTCCATTCATTCTTTTCCCCATTTTTGAGAGTTTATTTGGACTTTAGGATGCCCATTCCTTTACCCACTCCTCACATCTAGTTTGGACCTTAAATATTGCATATTGTTCTTATGTCCTATTCCTCATCAAAATTGTGTATTTCTTCTTGGATGCCTCCTAATTGCTTCAAACACTTGAAGAACTATCCAAAATTACCATTAATGCCCAATTTGACCCATACAACTACCAATTGGATCTTCTCACCCATAAACTCATGCTTATCCTAGGGGCACAAATCAAAAATTCAAAATTGATGGTAGACGATGAAGAGCGCAATGCCACCATGAATGCAGTGGTTGAGTTTTTGGATGTAAGTAATCTTAAACCATCTCCATGTCACCATTTTTAATGGTTTTCATAGTATTTTGACTTGTTCTAAATGAAACATTAATTACATCCAATCCTAAGTTGAATTATTATAAGGTTTTAGTGACTAAAAATAGTCCTATATATATATATATTAGTTCATTTATCATTTCATGTGACTGTAGCATCGAGCAAGGTATAAGATTTTAATCCCTACATCTTTAGACACCATCAAAGTAGCTCATATTATAAATCATGAAGAGGTATCTCTCTTGTAGTAGATACTTGTAACTAAACATATCCTTGGATAGTTGTGGATCTTCAAGAAGACTTCTAAGTGCAATGAAGTGTGACATGTTCTTCTTAGCTTAGGGTTTTCTCTTACCACATTTATTGGTGTGAATGTAATATTAATTGATAAGTGTCACAAAACTTTAATGAATTGAAAATGTCATTTGTAATTATATTTCTAATATCACATATAATTTTTTAGAAGTTTGGAGAGGGGTTATTAAGTATGTTCAATTGCTAATGTCATATCTCTTTTACCATTTTTATGTGTTGTGTCTTTTGGTTGAATTCAACTCTATAATATAATATAAGACACTATTTATAAAAGTAATTGAATCTCCATACACCTAAAAAATAAAAATATCTTTAACCCATAATTTAGGAGTAGTAAGAAGTTCATATGTGCTTCATGATTTAGTAATTTTCCTAGGGAAAATATCTAAATCAATCTATAACATTTTTCATCTTAGTGAATCATTTCCTACATATCTTCATCAACTTAATATAGGTTATATGTGCAATAGATTATTCCTAGTCCAGTGATAAAACTTGGGGCTAGGAAAACATCTTGATACTAATACGGTTTGTATGTTTTCATATCTATAGTTGTTATTAAATCTTGTTAACTATTAACTTTAGGAACACCCTCTTGGGTTCAATTGAGCCAAAAGTGAAGGAGAGATTATCCACTCTTAACAATTGGTCCATCATCACCCTCTCTTTGTTGATGAGTTGATTGATCTGGACCCCCAGGATGACTTTTCCCAAGCCCTATAAAGTGATTGATTTCTCTAGAAGTGTGAGCAGTGATTTTGGAAATAATTTTTTGGAATATATTTAACTTAAGTCCACTTTTTAAAAAAAATTGTGTAAGTCTAAGTTAGAATAAACAATTAATATAGTTGGATTTTCATTTAGTATACTATTTTTAAGTCCAAGATGAATTTTCTTAGTTGGAATGGCTCTAACATGATTTTTATCTTATTTAATGAGGCATAATCTAATAGAGATGTGATTTATTAATTCTCTAATCCTTTTGATGATTGACCTTAGAAATGAGAGGTCTACACATTAAAAGATGTAAACAATGTGTTATTTCTAAAGACATTGATGAATCTAAGTAAAGGAAGGGATGATACAACTATCCATACAATGCTTTAAAAATGATAGGTCTTAGAAAGCATTAGAGCATTGATCAATCATATATTTACTAGGTTATTCTACCTTCACCATGAGTTGGTAGTGTCTACAAATTATGATATTTGATGTGTGCTTGGAACTCTATCTTATACTAGAGTGTTTAAGGTCTAAAATATTCATAAGAAGGAAGACAAAAAAGAAAATTTACAAGATTACTAGCTATGAATTTTGGGGTTCTCTCCTCATTCCCATCATTTTTTGTAAGGAAGCTATGGTAGTTGAACAAATTCATACACTAATCTTGAGAGGAAAATAATGTAAAACTTTATAGATATTTTCAACAATTACATAAACTTAAACAAAAATAAACATAAATATCATGCATACCACAACACAGTGATTTACATGGGGAAAACCCTTTTGGGAGAAAAACCCCACACTCTAAAATTTTCCCAATATATTAATCAAAAATCACAAAGATTACAATATACTTGCAGAGCAAGCTTCCCACAAGAGTATCACCACCAAAGATCCAAAGACAACATGACCACTATTAGACTTTCAAAATACATCACCGCATGCAGTCATAATACAAATCCCTCATAAAATAGGGTTACCTTCTAGGGCAAGATAAGCCAACAAAATATCTACCATCAAATCAAAAACCCGATAATGAACAGTCCAGATTTACAATCTATCATTAATTGAATGTATGTCGACCATTTAAGAGTTTTTTTAACAAAAAAATGTTAAAACGCATCCCACTCCACCCTATGCTCCCATTGTATATTAAACTTATCGGTGTAACTAGGAATATATATATATATATATATATATCAACAATAAACCTTATATAATTCCAAGGTTGAGACACATTTTCCCAATAAATCTCCCACTTGTCGAACACCTTGTAATAGCAACAAGAGGGAGTAAACATTGTTTCTTAATTTCTAGGGGCCGAAAGGCCCATAGTCTCTGAACACCATATGAACTTCTTTGTGCTCACAGAATTAGTTAAAGAATCAACAACACTCATTAAAGTCTAGATACCTTAACCAACTCCACCCTACCATCCTTGACCATATATCTAAAAAAAATGATATTGTACATCAATGTGCTTGGTCCTAGCATGAAATTTTGGGTTCTTAGCTGGATAGATAGCACTCTAACTGTCACAATAAATTGTCACTACACCTTGTTTCATTCCAATATCTAAACACAATCTCTTAAGGCAAATGGATTATTTGCAAGCATGAGTAGTTGTTGGATATACTCAACTTCAGTAGTGGACAAAGAAACCACAGCCTATCGTTTACTCATCCAACTAATTACATAACCAAATAAAGTAAACACATAAGCAGTGATGGATTGTCTACTATCAATATCACCTACCCAATCTGAATCCACATAACCATGAATATCAAGGGAAATATCATCTTTATTCAAATTATTATGATAACACAAGGAATACTTTGAGGTACCAAACAAATATTTGAAGACCCTTTTAACTACATCTTAATGAACTCTACTAGGATTAGACATATATCTGGAAAGAACTCCCACTACTTGGCAATGTTTCCAGTCTAGTACAAATCTATAGAAGTCAAAATTATCCTAATTGATATCACACACTTGATCCTGATCCACTAATACCATTTCTTCCCAAATCACTTCTTTACTAACCAGTTAATTAAATAATCCTTATTTAATTAATTCTCCATAATTCCTCTTTTAATTAAATAAATCATGTTATTTAATTAATCCTGATATTTCCTCTTTGATTAAATAATTCAATTTTATTTGATCCTAATATTCCTCTTTTAATTAAATAATTTATTTTATTTAGTTAAATCATATTCCCCCTTTTAATTAAATAAATCAAACTTTATTTAATTAAATCTAATATTCATTATTCCTCCCATTTTTTATTTAAATAAATCCAAAAATCTAAGTCAAAATGTCAAATCAAACTAATCTTCACTTAAGTTAATTAAATCCTAATTAAGTCTAACACTAATCCATCAAATCCTCTAGATTTTGCAACTTGCACAAGTAAATCAATTTTATTTATTTATTAAATCTCCTATTTTCATTCAAAAATGCATCTTGTTGGAATATTCTTCCAATTTGAAATCTCCCTCCAAAATGATTTGTCCTCCAACATGGCATTAACTCCTCTTACAAGTCCTTTTCCTTGAGCCAAATGGCATTAACTTCTCTTCCACATCCTCTTCCACAAGCAATCTTTCAAATTTCAAATTTCCACCTAATTGCATTTATTTGCACATTCACCAAAATGTGTTCATTCCTCCTCCACTAGCATGTTGACAAGTGGCACCTTGCCATTGGCTCATGTTTAGTCCCATATTCATCCCATTTTCTCATTTCTCCATCATTCTCTCTTATAAATAGAGGGCTTCTTTATTTGTTTTGGATCCACAACTTTATGCAAGGTTATTATCTACAAAATTTTATGCAAGTTCATCCATTGTTACCCTAATTTCATTGCATTTCATCCATTTTAGCTAGGTTGTGGTCAACTTTCATCAAGGAGCACACAATTATCACCAATCTTCATCAAAGTCTTAGCAAGGAATTGGGAAAGGGCTATTTTCCACATCAAAATAACACAAATCTTGCTAGTGTGAGTTAGGCATATTGTGTGTGTTCTCTCTTTGTTTACACAAACAAGGATTGATCGAACTACGGATGTACTTGATCGCTATTTTTTATCTTTAGAGGGCCTGCCTTGGTGGGAAAAAGTACTCACCCCACAAGGGAACGACCCAACCGAGAACACGCTAAAGCCAAGCGACTTCCACCTGGTATACAAGTGTGGGTACTTGAGGAAATTTCAAGTATCACAAGGATTGTTCCAACAAGAAGGGCAACAATGGTCTCTTGACGTATGGATGATCCCCCAAAAATAGAATTCCTATATTCTATAACCTTTGTTATAGAAATCCAAATCCCTATCTATTTTTTGGTGCAAGAACGGTTGTTCTGAAGCCATCCCACATACTTGTGGTTCAAAGTAGAGATGAAAATTTCATCATGGGAGATTCACGAGAACTAAAGCTTGGTTGACCTAAGAAGTGTGTGTATTGAAGGGGAGCCAATGTGGTCAATCTTTTAATCATCCACTTTGAATAAGCACAACTGTATTTATCCAAGTGGGAATTCAATAAATATTGTCTCCTTTTATCCTAGGGTTGTGCATCATTTTGAAATCAAAACACCTTTCTTGGATCTAAAACATCAGAAAAACAAAAATTCGACACAATCCTTAAAATTTCAAACCCTTGAGGAGGAGCAAATACCTTTGAAAAATCCAAGTGTTATTGCTTGCCCTAAGGATTCAATCCTTAGAGGCTTCTAGGTATTTGTATCTACATCATGATTTTCTCTTACTAAAGTCAACATTAGGGAACTATTGCCTTGATTCTCTTGATTTCCACATAATGGAATTTGAGGGATGAAAATATATTAGGACATTAGACATTCAGTTTAAAACCTAATCAAGAAAGTGTTTGTGGTAAAAAGAATCAATCTAAGCAAGACCAGAGAAAATTGAAACTCACGTGTGCTTGATTCCATGATTTCCCACAAAGTCAAAGTTCCCAAGCTAAATCATCATAAACACCTTAGTCCAAAATCTTATGAGGAGCGCCTTTCAAGACTTCACAAAGTTATAGAAAGGTTTGTCTATAACTTTTACAAGAATTTTTTAAAGAACAATCCTAATTTGTATGAATTTTATTATAGTCAAAACCCAAGTCTCTTTCAAAGATTTGCATTTCTCACATAGGAAGTACAAGCATGTTCTTCAATACCGAGGTCTCGTTCAAATATTTTCATTTCAACATTCCCATCCATCCCTCAAACATCAATCAAATCTCATCCCACCAACAACTCTAATAATCTTGGAAAAATCCCTCATGCCAGACTTTTTAAAAATCCTTTAAATCAAATAAAAAATCATCTTGTTTGACTAGGTATGTGTAGATAAATCCTTCTTCATATGCTTAGTTAAATTATCATCTTGTGGAAAAATTTATTTCAAGATAAACATCCAACCTCTTGGGGTTTGTGAGTTCATTATCAAAATCCAAATCCAAAACAAATAAAATCAAGAATAAAAAATTCAAAAGTCCTAAAGTCTAGTGTCCCTCCAAGATTCTTAAGAGTTTAAATCATTCACACCATCCATCCTTCATTTTTCTCATCACCATCCTTGTATCCTTGAAAAAACTTTTTTTACTTCTTTGTGCCTAAAATTTGATCCTTCTTTTATGGTGCAAACTCGATCTCAATACAATAAAAACATGGAAGCCAACAAAGAAACATCTACCTCAAGTGACTTGAGTTAAACCGCACCCGAAATCAATCCCATTGGATCTAGCAGTCCTCCACCCAATCTTCCTCTATTATCAGAAGATCCTCAAGAGGAAGGTCAAGTAGAATACATCACCAATAATGTCTTGGGGATGACTCAAGACGAAATCATAGAGATGGTCCAAAATCCATAGAATCACAAATTATCAACGCTATGATGAGACTTAATCCTTCACAATACATGCTAGAATTGGAAAAGGAAGGGGCCAAACTCCCTTGTAATTTTGACGTAAACACTATTGTGGAGAAACCTCTTGGGATTATGCCACCAGTCTCATTCACACCATCTTTTCAAAGCATCATTCAACCCATCCCCCAACCCACATTATCTCTTGCTCTAACTCAACCGATTGTCAACAAGGGCAGTTCATTACTTTATGCTCTTCAAACACATCCCCTTGTGAACAATCAAGACTTTTATGTGAACACCATTTTGGGTCAATCCATCCCTCAAGATCCAAAACACCCCTACATTCCACTCATCTTTCGTGACACCAATAATTCATCAACCTTCTCTACAACACCGAAATATTCTCTTGGGGCACAAGTCTCTCTCCCCATGGTATCACAAGAGCAAGTAGGTTTATTTGGACAAGGGGGAATCTTTGATCCCTCATCATCGCTTTTGCAAGGAAGAATACCACCTATCCCCCCACCACTTCCCTCGCTAACATCACCATCCACACCAATCCTTGGTTTAGGGTAACCCCCTTTACTTATCCAAAATTAGTCAAATCAAATCAATCTGCCAAGCATACCAAATCCTCCAAGAATACCACCAATATCACAACAACAGATGGCACCAATCCAAACACCATCCACAAAATCTCAAAACATTTTCTCCCAAGGACCCAGCTCATCCACCACACAACCCATTGTCGTCACTCAAACGCCTCAAAAACCACCCCAATAGAATCTCATAACGCCATCTCACACCATTATGAATCCTCCACCTTTACCACCAAATCCCAACATGGCTAACCAATATAGAATTACATTGCAAGTGACTCAAAAAGCTTATTAAAGGGCACTTTAGCAATTCCAAACCCAACAAGCCACATAAGTTGCACAATAAGCCACACAACAAGAAAAAACGTAGCAAGCCACCCACCAAGCGCAACAGGTTGCCCGAGCACAGGCACAAGCATTGCTATAGCAACAACAAGCCCAAGAGCGAGCATAAGATTTATCACAAAAAAAACAAGCCACCCAAGCCGCTCAAGCTGCCCAAGTTGCACAAGCACAAGCACAAGCCCAACATCAAGCGCAAGCTCAAGTACAAGCCTCGTTACAACAACATGCATATTAACAAGCTCTACAACAATACCAGGTACAACAACAAGCATTGTTAGCACAACAACAATAACAAGTCCAATGACAAGCGTTGCTAGCACAACAAAAAAAACAAAAACAAGCGTTAGTACAACAACAACAAGACCAACAACAAGCTTTGTTGGAACAACAACATATACAAGCATATCAACAAGCATTAGTTGTGCAACAAACCCCCGTGAATGCACCACCCAGTCTGCAAGTCACCTCACTCGTCATCCAAGTCACTACACCAACCCAAAACACATTCATCCCACCACCTGACCCATAAGGTGATTTATCCGCCCAAATCAAAAATCTCTCACAACAGGTGTTGGATATACAATCCAGGAAGACCCCAAAATCACAAGGGAATCTATGCCCTTATTCGTTCGATAGGAGCATAGTGATGAAACCATTCCCATAAGGCTTTAAGATACCCAAATTCGACAAGTACCGTGGACTCAGAAATCTTGAAGATCACATCAGGGAATTCCATGTACATTGCATGGAATTTTCCTACAATGACTCCTATCTAATGAGGCTCTTCCCCAGAAGTTTGGTTGGCCCAACCATGGAATGGTTCTCCCGTCTTCCGCCCGAAATCAAAAAGTTCGAAGAAATTGTGGATGCCTTCATGCAAAATTATGCATTCAACATGGGCATGGGCATGGACTTAATCTTGGAGGAACTATCCAACCTCAAGCAAAACAAGGGAGAATCATTTGCATATTTCTTACAACAATGGTGATCCAAGGCCAATAGAAGCAAGTGGGCCATGCTAGAAGAATAGCAGGTCGGAACTATCATAAAAAATCTTGAAGGAACTTTGGCCTTCCATCTAAAATTACAATGCATCACCTCCTATGATAAACTCATCCCCAAGACTCTCAACATCGAAAGAGCCCTTATTGTACAAGTGGGGACACCCACTTATCAAGATAATCGCCCATCCACAAGTTATAACGATAAACCACAAACATGGGTAAAAAACAAAAATGTCACCAACGATGGGGTTGTTGATGCTAAGGTTGTAATCAGTGCTCCAATGCCAAACACGCAACAAAAATCATATCAACAACCTCGGAATAACAACCAAAACCCCCCTCGATCCAAAGCACCCCAACAACAAAAAAATCAACAGACAGTCAACAATGTCAATGACCAAAGTGGACCATCCGCAAGAAATTGATATCCTCCAAAATGAAAGCACACACCACTTGGAGAATCAACTAAATCTGTCATGAAGCGACTTGTCGATGCCAACATCATCACGCTCCCTATCATTGAAAATTATCAAGAGCCTCAAATTAAACCACCATGGTATAACGAGAAACATCTGTGTGAATTTCATAAGATAAAGGGGCACACAACATCCAGTTGCATGAGGCTCAAAAACCTAATCCAAGATGTCATTGAAAACATGACTATTTATGTTGAGCATCCAACACCAGGATCTAGGAATTAGGACCTCAAGATATACACGAACCCGATGCCAAATCACAATAAGGAAAACAACAATGGCAAGGGTAAAAAGTATGGAAGCATCAACCACATTTATGACCATTTTGTCACATCTTTAGATGAATGGGTAGGAGTTGTGCATATCCCAGGGTCTAAATTTGACTATGGAGTCACCGCACGAAGCAGCAAAATCACCATCCCCGAACCATCCACACAAGCTAGAGTACTTGCTTCCAATTCAAAGTCATTTGATAGTGGCTACAATGTCTTAGAACAGCTAAAAAATACCCCCACCCAGATCTCCATCATGGAGTTGCTGAAAATTTCACCTACGCATAGGGAAATTCTAGAAAAGGCACTTGTTGAGTCTTCTATACCCACAAACCTTGATGCAGACCAATTCCAGGATATGGTCGAACACATCACCATGCCACATCTCCTAAATTTTTTTGAACAAGATCCCCCAACCCAACCATCTCACAATCATGCACTTCATCTTGAATTCTTCATCCATAAAAATAAAGTCAAACGGGTCTTGGTGGATGGAGGTGAATATTTGTTCTTTCAAACTAATAAAAAAATTGGGTTGTGAAGACATGATTGAAAAAGGAAAATTTATCACCATCTGAGCTTATGATGATCAAGAAGGGGTGTCTCAAGGCACCATTCATCTTCCCATCCAAGTAGGACCGACCATCATGGAAACTACTTGCCAAGTTCTTGATCTCGACCTCCCTTATAACATTCTTTTGGGGCACCCATGGATCTATGGGATGAAAGTTGTTGCATCCACATTTCACCAATGTGTTAAGTTCCCCTATGAGAACCAAGAGGTCACAATTCATGGTGATCTCGAGCCCTTTTCCTATTGCAAAAATCTAGAAGAAAAGTTCTATAAAATCCCTCAAGTCCCAAAGAATGATGAAGGCCTTACAACTCCATGCATAGATCCATCTATCCTCGCCTCCACTTCTGAGATAAAGACACCCGCCATTCCTGACATATCTGATATCAAAGTTATTATCCAAGATAACAAGTGTGGATACTACAAAATGAAGAAAAGTGCCTTTGTAATAGGAGAGTTGCCTCAATCTCCTAGGTCCCGAGGGAAACCACAACTGGCTAGCATAGAGTCTCAAACATTCAGAGAAAACCCCTCTCAATTCAAAATTTGGGGAGACCTAGGCCGGGGGGTGGTCGATGAAAAATATATATCCAGTCTCCTATGTCAAGATGAAAGACCTGTACCAGCCCTCCCAATGGACGATGCTAACAAAGGTCTAGAATTAATGTTGGGCATGGGTTATAACAAGAATGAAAGTCTTGGAAAAAATAGCAACGACCAATTAGAACCCATCATTGTTGAGAAGTGCATAAAAAATCTTGGCCTTGGATGTACCCCTCTAAGAATAACTGTACATGGCAGAAGACCCCCTGTCAAAGCAGTCAAAACTCCTCTTTGGTTACTAGTATCCACAGGTCTACCCTTACACAATTTTACCTTTGGCATAACTGATGTATGTGGGAGTGATAGTGACGAGGGCACCATTACTAACCTACCTATGTTATTTGAAGACTCTTCCTTATTCATGATTTCCACTATATCCTTTGAGTCAAACAACCAAACCCATGAGTTAAAACTAGTGTATCCCCAGCTAATAGACTACGACCAATGAGGACCGCCAATTTTAGACACATTCGAAAATGATGAGGCACTCTCAGAATTCATGGGATTGCAAGATAATGTACCTTATGGGGACCAAAAAGCTAGATTTGACATTGAACTAGACACATATGCATATTATGGGGAAAAAATTGAATCCCTCAGTCGCAAAAGTGAAAACCATACTGTGGCACTTTTAGACCCAAAAATAGTAAAAACAAAGGACGCATCCAATGGTGTAAACCTCTCTAAGGCATTGGAGGATGGGGGATTCAATCTTCCTCTTAGTGATATTCATCAAGAAAATTTAGCGACCTTAGCAGAGAAGTGCAATTCGGTCAACTTGGGGACACAAGAAACACCACATATAAACTTCTATGCAGAATCTCTTTTAGCAAAAGAATAGGAACTTCTAGCTGCATTTCTAAAGGAAAGGAAGGTAAAATTTGCATGGAATTGCACCGACATGCCTAGTCTTGATCCAAAATTTGTGGTTCACCATCTTGTAGTATATCCAGAGGCAAAGCCAATGAAACAAAAGCTAAGAAAAATGCATCCACATATCACATTATTGGTCAAATTGGAATTGCAAAATCTCCTTGATGTTGGCTTAATATGACCAATTGATTATCTAGAGTGGGTTTCAAATCTTGTACCTATTTTAAAGCCCACTGGGAGCATCCGCATCTGCACTTCCTTTAGAGATCTAAACAAAGCATGTCCCAAGGATGATTTCCCTCTCAAACATAGATATGATTATGGATATAACGATGAGAAATGAAATGCTATCACTAATGGATGGATTCTCAAGATATAATAAGATCATGATAACTAAGGATGACCAACACAAAACGGCTTTCACTTGTCCATGGGGGACATATTACTAGAACATGATATCATTTGGGTTGAAGAATGCAGGAGCTACCTATCAAAAAGCTATGACATTGATCTTCCATGATATTATTCACAAGACTGTGGAAGATTACGTAGATGACATACTGGCCAAGTCAAGAAAGTGACGAGATCACATATCAGTTTTAGGGTCCATTTTCAACAGGCTAGAAGAGTACAAGGTCAGGTTCAATCCAAAGAAGTGTGTCTTTGGGGTATAATCAGGAAAGTTACTAAGGTGCATTATTTTCATGAGAGGAATCAAGATAGACCCTGCCAAAGTCAAAGCAATCCTTGAGATGGAACACCAAGGACATTAAAACAATTAAGGGGTTTACAGGGAAGACTCTAGTCCATTTATTGATTCATAGCATAATTAGTAGATAAGGCAATCCCATATTCTCATCTACTCCACTAGGGGGTAGCATACTTATGGGACGAGAAATTTGATCAGGCGTTCAACAAGATCAAGGAGTACTTACTCACACCACCAATTCTTATGCCACCAATTCTAGGCAAACCCTTGCTCTTGTATATATTGGCAACAACAGTAGCCCTTGGCGCTCTCTTAGAAAAACATGATGAAAAAATAGGAAGGAGAGAGATATTTACTACATCAATAGAACCATGGTAGGACACAAGTTTAATTACACATCCATTAAGAAGGCTTTCTTAGTAGTCGTGTTCGCAGCACAAAAATTCAAACACTATATGTTGGCACATCAGATAAAACTCATTGCCAAGATAGACCCTCTCAAGTATCTACTTTATAAAGAAATGCTCATAGGGCGAACGACTAAATGGGTTATGATCCTGACAAAGAACAAAATTGAGTATGTAGAATGAAAGGCCATTAAGGGACAAGAAATTGCAAATCAGTTGGCAGAGGCACCAATGTATTCAGAGAACCCACTTGTATCAGAATTCCTTGGTGAGTTTATTTTTAATGTAAGCATAGTAGATCACTAGAAAATGTACTTTGATGGATCCTACACATAGCATGGGTTAGGAGTTGGAGTATTCTTCATTACACCACAAGGAGATTGCATACCCAAATCATATAAGTTGTCTTTTGCTTGCACAAACAACATTGCAGAATATCAGGCTCTTGTCATAGGACTAAGAATTGTTGCACAATGGTAGATCATGGCACTCAAAGTCTATGGGGATTCACAACTCGTCATCAACCAAGTCAATGAATAATACCAAACAAAGTACAACAAGTTGACTCCATACAAAAAACTAGTGGAAAGCCTCAAAGATTATTTCATTGATATCATATTTGAGCAAATACCAAGAGCAAATAATAGAGCAATAGATGTTATGGCGACAATTGGATCACTACTAGATGTCCCATGCAACGTCCCAAGGCAATAATTCCTTGTAGATTAGCTTCTCATACCAACATTTGAGGTACCATAGTTTGAATTTGTGTGTGAAATCGTTGGTCCTAGTAACCCGAGGTATCATGACATATACACTTATCTAAGAATAGGATTCCTCCCCGCCGATATCACCTCAAGTCTAAAGAAAAAATTTGTCAATGAGTCAACTCATTTTGTTATCCTAGGCGACACCTTATACCATAGGAGTATTGAGGGAAGCCTGTTACAATGCTTAAACATTGAGGAAGCTTTGATTGCTTTAACAGAGGTACATAATGGCATTTATGGTTCATATTCGAGTGGTATGACCTCGGCCAAGAAGTTGTTGAGAATGGGGTACTATTGGCCAAAAATGGAGAATGAAGCCCATGAATATGTCAATAAATGCTTGCAATTTCTATAGCATGGGGATCTCATTCATGCACCAAATCAAGAGCTCCACCCGATTGTTACACCTTGGCCCTTCTCACAGTGGGGGCTCGATCTCATTAGAAAAATAACCCCCACCTCATCCAATGAACACAAGTTCATTATCACCGCCAAAAAATATTTCACAAAGTGGGTAGAGAGCATCCTAATGACCTATATCACAGGAAAGCAGATTTCCAAGTTCATCTTGAATTACCTCATTTGCTGCTACGGTGTCCCACAAGCCATTATCTTAGATAACGGGATGCCTTTCAAAAACTAGGATGTCTGAGACCTATGTCATAAATTCAATATTCAACATCACTTTTCTACTCCATACTACCCCTAGGGTAACAGCCAAGCTGAGGCTACAAATAAAACCATCCTCAAAATCCTCAAAAATACAACCAATGGAGTTGGTCATGATTGGCACTTGCAGTTGAACCCCACCTTAGAGACCTACCGAAAAAATTATTTACACACTAATAGGTGCAACCCCATTCTCCCTAGTCTACGGATCAGAAGCCATCCTCCCCGTCGAGATCAAGCTCCCATCCCTAAGAATATCATTACAAAATCTCATTACAAATGAAGAATATCAGGTGTCACGATTAAAAAAGTCAAAACTACTGGATGAGCGGTGCATGGATGCCTTAAATCATTTGCAAGTGTACCAAAACTATCTCAAACAGAGCTACAACAAGAAGATCAAGAGATGAACCTTCCAAATAAGAGAGTTGGTATTGAAGGAGAATCAAAAAAATGTACCGAATCTAGATAGCAAGGGAAATTTTGAACCCAATTGGTCAGAACCCTTCATCATCACAACAAGCTACAAGTCAAGGGCATATCAACTATCAATGCTCGAAGGGGAGCCTCTACAAGAGCCCATGAATAGCTCCCATCTCAAAAAAAATTATGCATGATCTTTTAAGGGTAAAACCAAAAATTAAAAAAAAAAAATTTGAAAAATCAAAAATCAAAAAAAGGATTGAAAACAGTAAAGATAAAAATCGTCGTCTAGTGAAAACCACTTCGGTGGTGCTTGATAGGTACCTTGGTGAAAACCTGGAAAATAGACGCCTTGTGTAAATAAGCACTATCCATCCACCATGATCTCTATGGCTTATTTTGCACCACTTACCATCGCCTTCCATCATTTCATCCATTACACTCCATCGATCCTTCCATTCACCCATATGCATTCACATCATAGCTTGATCTTGTGTTTGTATCACGTTCTCCCCTAAAACTACTTGGCACATTCCTAAGGTCAATTCGTATTGTTTATATCAGAGTAGTCTATCGCATCATGTTGGAGGCATGTTCCTACATTAGATTAGATTCGTGTATATTTTTGTGATCTACCTTAAAATCAAAAAAATCCAAAAACATCCAAAACATGTCAAAATCCAAAAATAGTTCTAAAACCTAAGAAAGCCAAAAATGGAGTCTTCTTGTCTAACTACGTCATCTCTAATCTTGAACATAGACAAGTTTGATCTTTGATCATCCCCCCAAACACCCTAGGTCAACCCTTTAGGAGTTTGTCATAATAAGCTGACAATTCATCATTTGTTTATATCTTCATCTTGTAAATTGGTCAAGTCGTCAATCAAACTACATGGTCTCTACGTATATAACGTAGGCAAGGCTAATATTTGATCAGCCCCCAAGACCCCTAGGATAGGTCCTTAGGTTAGGTTCTTGGTCAAAATCTCAAAAAAACTATAAAAAAAAAACTGAAAATCAAAACATTTGTAAAAAATATCAAAAATCCCAAAACAGCCTCAAAACATTGCAAAATACCAAAAACATTCAAAAAACACAAAATCATCCATCCCATCTCTCTTTCACCTGAATAAACATTCACTCATAATAAATCAATCGTCGCTCTCAACCTTTGCTAAAACAGTCAGAAACGAGTCTAGAGGGTTAAAAGTGTGTTCTCAATCATCTCAGTCTCAAGTCTAGGTTGATAGGTAAAAAAGTTTGTCAACTTAGAGTATCAATAGCCCCTCATCCAGTCAATATCATCATCTGATAATATCATGTCCTAGGATGCATTCTTCCTGCAATGGACATCAACATCAAGCATCACCGTAGTTTAGTCTTGGCTAGCGGTATCAAGAACATTAGCTTGTTTATTTACTTGGTTTTTGTATTTTGACTTATCTTATTCCACTCATTTCGATGACCTCTTGATAATGTCCAAACAAATGGATTTAGAGAGAAAGGAATGGGGCAACGATCATTATCTTTTTATTTGTTGTGATTTTTGGATGTCCTTGTAATATAACCTTCATCATGCGTACTTTGTTTGGTTTGTAGGGGGGTGTTTTAGGTGTCTTGTTGACCATATAGGAAGGCTTGTTTTTCTATGTTTTGGTCTGAGGTATTTAAAATATCTAAGCTGCATCTTAGATAAGGCTTCATATGCTAGGTGTGAACAGGAATATTCCTATCCAATTGTTGAGTCAAAGTCCATCACACTAGATGCAACGCCATCCTGGTTCTTTATACCTTGATTCATCGTACCTATGTGTGTTATCAAACATAAAGTAAGCAATCCCTTTTAAAATCCCAATTCTTGATAAGCAAAGCATCATTATCATCATCATCATTCACAAAATCTTGTAGATCATAACTTGTTGGATCCTCTTCTCATAATCTTATTTCTTCTTTCTTCTCTCTGCGCTAACAAGGTACCATGACAATTAATCAAAACTTCACTAAATGCATCCATTATGCATCCACAAATACATCAGCATACATACATCTCATATTTAAGGCATAGTCATCGCATAATTGCATAAATCATATCATTTACATGTCATATCATTGCAAGTCACTACATATCATGGTTATTTCATATAACATCATATCACATCATTGCATTATAAAAACATGAATCATCATATAGGCACATCATATCACTATATTTATGTCATTGCATCCACATTACCGCATATCATAATCATTACATACATCATTACATTTTCCATAATCATTTTAAGTTATGAAGAATAATAGAGATTTATTATTCTGAATATCTTAGAAATCATTGCGTTCATATTATTATCACTTATCACAAATCAATGCATTCATGTTATAAATCATTTGCATATCATAATCACATCATCGCATGTACAACACTGGATTCATTATCATTTGCATATTATTACCATCGCATAACATAAACCATTTCCATATCATAATCATATCATAAATTATTGCATATCACATAAGTCATTATAGTCATATTATTACATTTCACAAATTATATCACAATGTCATCTCATAAACACATAACCAATCCATGTCACATTTAAGATATCATATCAATTTATAGTCCTAAGCATCTCATAACCATACATCTGCATCATCATATCATCCATATATGTGTAAAAAATATACCTGAAAAGGAAAAAGAGCACGTCATAGCATCTCATACATCTAAGCATGATTGAAGTCATTTGCATATCATAAAAACATTTTCATCCACATATCATACATCATCATCATAAAAGTACATAGAAAAATGCAAAAAAAGAAATACATCCATAATCATTTGCATCTACATATCATAATCATAAATCACATCACATAAAATTACATGACATATAGAACATCAAATACGCACATCCGCACATCCATAAATGCATAAATAAAATAGGACACATCTCATATGAAATCAATCACATCATATCATATATATCAAAATGTAACTGTCATGGTACAAATTAGGATCATGTGTATGTATCAATCAAAATAATATAATGCCCACAGGGCTATCAAAAACAGAGCTCGTGGATCTCAAAAATAATAATAAAAAATGCAATGGTAGCTAGCCTTGGTGGTTGCTCCCCTCGCTTGCCTATCTCTTTAGCTGCTCCTTAGCCTACCTCATCCCATTTTGCTAGGAGTACTCTGGTACCCAGGCTGTTGTAAGTACGACCTACTGATAATGAAGTCTATAATACTCAACCTCTCGTATAGCCTCGTGGTACATCCGCGTTGAGACTGTCTTGCCTTATGATGCAGCATCCATACTCTCTAACTGTTGCCTACGACCCACCTCATGTGTCAATTGTATCTCGGAGGCCTGTCTCTACTGCCTCTCATGGTATCTCTTTGTGGTGAGGGCCTGGACCTGTTGTTTGGCCTGGTCCCTCTCAACTTCCAGTGCTTGTACTTGTGCCTCGAGCCCTTGTATCTGCCCTGCAACTATTGTATTTGTGTATCTCGAGTATCTAATTATAGTAGTTGTTGTGGTTTTTGTGACTGTTGTGGCTACTACAGCTAGTGATCTCTCAGATTTTGGTCATCAGGTGGTAGATGTTGTAATCTCTACTTTGGTTGGTGAGGAGGTGGTCCTCCTCCTCCCCTAGAACCTTTCCACCTTCCCCAACGTGTCCCCCCCCCGCCCTCGACCCACTGTCCTACCCTAAGGTCTCCATTGTAGGGGTACTACCCCTGGAACTGTCAATCTGAGGGTGGGCCTAACCACTCATCATAGGCATGTGTAGTGCCTAGATCCATCGATCCCTATGCGTAGGACCATGGTCTAGCCACCAACTGCCTGAAATTGTCCACTACATCTATTGTGGGGATGGTTTGACCCCATGTGGCCTCTCTGGTGGACCGAGCAAAAATGGCCATGTACCAATCAGCGAGCCCATCCTAGATGTCATTGAACTGTTTGACTACCCTATTTGGCAGGTAGCGCTCAATCATAGTATGCTTGCGGCCCTGCATCAATTTGTCCTATTAGGCAAAGAATATTTGTTGAACATCATCATACTAGGTTGGCATCTACAGCCAAGGCCTCCAAGTAAAAACTCTCATCTCATCCAAAACTCTCCTCCAGTGAGGATGACCAACCTTCCCTATATGCCTCAAAGTGATACCGCCTCGGTACCATGAGATTGTTGGATCGTCGCGCTCCACATCAACAACCATAATTATAGGACGAAGCATGACAATGTGCTCCCAGGCCCAGATGTTTAGAAGAGTGACCCCTGTGCCAATGTCCCGATTGTCACAATATGCAAACTCTTGCAAATCATGATAGAGCGAGGTCAACATCACTGGCCCCCAAGAAAAAAGAGTCCTCCTAAAGAGCATCTACTCCCAATCCATACCCCATCCTAGACTGAAATATCGGCCTCACCGATCTGGAGCTACTAAGCCTGATATGATAGTGACTACAATCAGCCAAAAGGTAGCCACCCGACCCCTGTAGTACTCAACGTCAATCTGACGCTCTATAAAAATAATCTCATCAATCTACATAATCTCAAATCACACATTTGAGTCGATATCTAATCATAAATAACTTTGACACCATGAATTAGCAACCAGAAAATCTGCCACATCCTCTAAGGTGATGGTTGCCTCACCAATGGGAAGATGAAATGATGATATCTCACTATGCCACCTGACCAATGCAGTCATCATGGCCAAGTGGGTCCTCACAATTGACGCATAGGCAATGTACCATAGGCCAATCATGCCAAGGTTCTCTTGAAGCAACTCGTGCAGTTTGGTCAATATGTTGAGCACCGAGGGTCGGTGCTCACATGAATGTACGAGCTCTCTATCCTCCTGCACCCATAAAGCCATGGCGTCAAGTTTCGAAAAAAGATGGGATCCTGTTTGGAGTTTTTGACACTGAAACCGTATATGTGTCGATAATTACAAAGGCATCGCTCTTTGCAAACTCCAAACAACGACGTTGGAACCTAAATTGCAAAACAGGACCGTCATGTTGTAATTTGCAACCGCAACCCTGTTTGACCTAAAACCCTAGAATTTCCTAATTGACTCGCGATGTCACCATTTGCAATGGTGTCGCCCTTTGGAGTTTGGAACCCTAAATCCTAATTATGGTGTGGCATCGCAATAAGAAATGGTGGTGTTGTTTGGCCCTTAGCATCACCAAATAAGCACCTTTAGCTTCACTATATAGCAACACTGAAGGTTTTGACCTTTGGACCATAATAAATGCACTTAAAAGACGAAAGAAAAAGTCAAGTAATGATCACATACCACTAGTCATGCGCTTGGAGGTCTCTGGTAGACTCGAACTTGCTCGCAAATGTGTCAAGGAAGTAATCTTTGTGCCATCATGCAGGAAGGTCAGAGTTCAAAATGTTACAAATCTAAGAGTGTGAGTGTGCAAATGAATAGAAAATGACCCCTAGAGGGCTATTTAAGCATGAAAAGTTGGGTTTTTTGCCCCGTTTTGGCTATCAATCTAGGGTTTTGTGCCCCTGATCCCGCTTTTGCTCATTCAAAGGTCGTTTCAAGTCTTTTTCTCATGTTTTGGCTTATTTTTAACACTTTAGACCCTTTCTGGCCCCTTTGGGTAGTTTGTCATTTTTTTTCAAGATCTCCCCCAAATATCCAATTTTTTGTCCGATCTCTCAAGGGGGCAGTTTACCAACATAATTCTTCCACTGGGGTAGTAGTGGGGCATCTGAAATTTCAAAAAATGTTTGAATTTTGAATCCCAACAAGGTTATTCTTTGAACCAATGCAACAGGTACGTTGCTTCAAAGAGGGGCAAAATGTAGACATCAAAATTATCCTGATTGATATCACACACATAATCATGAATCACTTCTTTTCTAACCAGTTAATTAAATAATCCTTATTTAATTAATTCTCCATAATTCCTCTTTTAATTAAATAAATCATGTTATTTAATTAATCCTGATATTTCCTCTTTGATTAAATAATTCAATTTTATTTGATCCTAATGTTCCTCTTTTAATTAAATAATTCATTTTATTTAGTTAAACCATATTCCCCCTTTTAATTAAATAAATCAATCTTTATTTAACTAAATCTAATATTCATTATTCCTCTCATTTTTTATTTAAATAAATCCAAAAGTCTAAGTCAAAATGTCAAATCAAACTAATCTTCACTTAAGTTAATTAAATCCTAATTAAGTCTAACACTAATCCATCAAATCCTCTAGATTTTGCACCTTGCACAAGTAAATCAATTTAATTGATTTAGTAAATCTCCTATTTTCATTCAAAAAGGCATCTTGTTGGAATATTCTTCCAATTTGAAATCTTCCTCCAAAAATATTTTTCCTCCAACATGGCATTAACTCCTCTTGCACATCCTCTTTCACAAGCAATTTTTCAAATTTCAAATTTCCACCTAATTGCATTTATTGTCACATTCACCAAAATGTGCTCATTCCTCCTCCACTAGCATGTTAACAAGTGGCACCTTTCCACTGGCTCATGTTTAGTCCCATATTCATCCCATTTGCTCATTTCTACATCATTCTCTCTTATAAATAGAGGGCTTCTCTATTGGTTTTGGATCCACAATTTTATGCAAGGTTATTATCTACAAAAATTTATGGAAGTCCATCCATTGTTACTCAAGTTTCATTGCATTTCATCCATTTTAGCTAGGTTATGGTCAAATTTCATCAAGGAGCACACAATCATCACCAATCTTCATCAAAGTTTTAGCAAGGAATTGGGAAAGGGCTATTTTCCACATCCAAATAGCACCAATTCCCCCATAGGATGTTGGTTTGAGCATTTGAATAAGATTCATTAGCTTTCATTTCATTATTTTACCTTATTTCTTGTTCATTGTGTTTGAATGAATTTCATGGGGAATGATTATTTTAGATGTGTTTATTGACTAATACTATGTTGTTTGATGATGTTTGAATGGGTCTAAGGCAACCATTCACAAAACCATAACATACATCAAACTTCCAACTAGAATTTGGTGAGGCACTCTGCTCATATCTTCCATCTCAGATGGAGATTTTGGAAAAATTAAAATAGATAACTTTTTTCCATCTGAAAAAGAAACACACACTGGTCTACAATCTTGCATGTTAAACCTATGTAAAATTTAATTGGCATACTTACTTTGGCCAAGCCATAGCTTTCTATTCACTCTATCTCTTTGAATTTCCATCCCAAGAATGTGTCTATCTACACCAAGGTCTTTCATTTCAAATTTAGCAGGAAGTTAAGATTTCAACTCTAAATTCTTACCTTTCCCTTTGCCAATAAATAGCATATCATCAACATATAATTCAATAATTAGGAAATTATCACCATTATTTTTATAATAAACACAATAATTTGATTTAGAACGCTCAAATCCCAAAGTCAACACATATGTATCAAATTTTTGGTACCACATCCTAGGACTTTATTTTAAGCCATACAAATATTTCTTCAATTTGCAAACCAAATTACTTTTACCTTTCACCATGCAGTGCTCTGGTTGTTTCATAGAAATATACTCCTCCAAGTTATCATGAAGGAAATCAATTTTCACATCCATTTTCTCAACCTCTAAATCATAAGCATCGGAAATACAAAGCAAAAATCTAATGGATGTCATTTTTGCAACAACAAAAAATATCTCACCATAATCAACACCCTCAACTTCAGAGTAACCTTTCACAACCAACCTTACTTTGTACTTCTCAATACCTCCATCTGAAGCAATATTTTTCTTGAACACCCATTTGCAACCAACAGGTTTTCATCCTTCAGGAAATGGTACAAGATCCCATGTATCATTATTTTTCAAAGCTATCATTTCTTTATCCATGGAAATCTTCTAATATTTTACATCATTCATACCTAATGCTTCTTCTACAGATCTAGGTTCATCCATGCTAATGTTCAAAGCAAAAAAACATCTCCAATCATCAGGTTAATACCTTTCAAGTGGTTGTATATTCCTTGTAGACCTATGAACAAGCTGAGTTGGAGGTTTTTCTTCCTCTTCTAAAGATTTAGAGCTAGATCAATTCTCCTCAACTTCTTGTCTATCCATGGGCCTTGATTCAGCTTTCTCAAGTGTAGAAGGAAATTGAATTACATCTTCCTGTTTATTTTGTTTTGGCTACAATGCAACAAAAAAAGGTTTAGTTTCTCTAAAAATAGCACTTCTACTATATATTACCTTTGTAATAGAATCCCAAATTTTACATCCTTTCACACCATAACTATATCTGATGAAGATACATTTCACAGCCTTGTTCTCCAACTTTGTTCACTTCTTCTTTGGTACATATGCATATGCCTCGTGACCAAAAACTCTAAGATTTCTTAATGAAGTCTTGCAACCTGACCATTCCTCTATAAGCATCTTATCAACAAGAGTTGATGTAGGAGACCTATTAATTAGGTAACAGGTAGTGGCAATAGCTTCAACCCAAAACCTTTGTCTAGACCAACACCACTCAACATACTCCTAGCCTTCTCCACCAATGTCTCGCTCATTCTTTCTGCAACGCCATTCTGTTGTGGAGAATATGGAGTTGTCTTTTGTTTATAAATACCACAATATTTAAAAAATCTATCAAAAATATTAGAGTGAAAAATTCACCATCATTATCAGTCCTCAAACATTTTAAATTTTCCTTCCAATTTGTAACTCGACCATTACTTTAAATTCTTTAAATCAACTAAAAATTCATATTTACTCTTTAGAATGTATACCCATGTCCTTCAATTGTAATCATCAATAAATAAAACATAATACATGTGGATTTATGAATTGGAGGAACATCTACAAGACCAAACACATTAGAATGAATAAGCTCCAATACTCCACAAGATTTATGAGAACTTGAGTAAAACTAAGCATGGTTTTGTTTCCCATAAATGCAATTCTCACAAAAATCAAAATTCAAGATTACAATTAGACAAACCTTCAACAAGGTTTTTATTTTTCAAGGTCCTTAGACCCTTTTCTCCAATGTGGCCAAGTCTTTGGTGTCATACCATAGTTTTCTTTGTAGGTAAATTTGATTCAAAATAAAGAGCACCCTTGGGTTCCCAAAAGCCATGACCATCTGCTAAAGAAGAAACCCTCACCTCTTCCACAGACTTTATTTTCACAAAAGTACTATTTCACTCAACAATGCATGCATCAAGCTTATATAATGTATCATATATTCTAGCAATCGCCATAGCACCTCTAACCATCTTGCATCCTACATCATAAAATACTACATGCACACCCTCATCTATTAGTTTGTTCACGAATAACAATTTTTTTGCTAATCTAGGGATATGCAACACACCATTAATCCTTTTTATTCTACCATCAAGGAACCTGACTCTAATTTTACCAGGATCAACAATATATAAATAAGAATCATCACCCAAGTACACCTTACCTCCATCAAATTCTTCATATTCAAAAAAATAATCTCTATTAAAGGTCATATGGAAAGATGCATATTAGTCAATTAACCATGCATCATTACTTGCATGAGTTGCCAAAGTTACAATGAATGCATCACCATCTTCCTTCTCAGACTCAGAATCAGAATCAAATCTCTTTTTTTTCTTCTTCTTTTCTTCTTTGTGTTCCTTACAAATATGTCAAGACTTACCACAGTTCCAACAAATAACTTTGGACTTTCCAAGAAATTTATATCTCCCCTTGGACTTGGATTTGTCACGCTTCTCATTCTTCTTAACTTTTTCCTTAGATCTTCCACTAAAATTTAGGGCCTCTTTAGTAGTGATTGATACCTTCCTCCTCGTGCTTCAAAAATAAAATAATCCACCACATCTTCAATCTTCAATATAACATAAGTACTCTCAATAGTCATAATAAGAGAATCCCACAAATCAGGAAAAGAACAAAGCAAGATCTGACATTTATCCTCCTCATCCATTTTGAGACCAACTAATCCTAATTGAGCCACCAACATATTGAATGATTTTGGGTGGTCTTTAATTCATCTACCCTCTTCCATTCTCAAGGAATACAATTTCTTCCTCAAGAAAATCTTGCTCACTAAAGATTTGGCTTGATACATCTCACCAAGTTTCTTCCATAGTTTCTCTACAGAGGTCTCTTCATGGACATTGATTAAAACAAAGTCTACCAAGCACAATATAATTAGAACCTTAGCTTTATGATGCGTAATATCATATTGAGAAGCCAAACTAGGATCTACAAGCCTTGAAACCTTCTCATCAATAGCATCCCACATATCTTGATCTATCAACACATCCTCCATCTTTATCTTGCACATCTCAAAAATATTTCCAAAAACATTATCCACCTCTATTCTCCCTAATGAAATTTCCATCTAAAAATTCATGCAACAAGATCACAAAGTATCTTCTACACAAGATCTCACTCAAATTTGGATTAAAAACCCAACAACCCACAACTGAAACCATAGGTGATTATGCTCATATACCACTTGTAAGGAAGCTAAGGTAGTGAGACAACTTACTACACTAATATTGAGAGGAGAATAATAAAAAACTTTATAGATCTTTTTAATAGTTACAAAACCTTAAACAAAAATAAACATAAATATCATGCATATCATAACACGTTGATTTATACGGGGAAAACCCTTTCGAGAGAAAAACACCACACTCCAAAAGCCACCCAATATATATTAAAAAATCACAAAAATTACAATATACTTGCAAAGCAAGCTTCTCACGGGAGTATCACCACTAGAGATCCAAAGACAACATGACCTCTATCAGACTCTCAGAATACATCACCACACGCAATCGTAATACAACGCCCTCATAAAATAGGGTTAATTTCTAGGGTAAGACAAGCCAACAAAATATCTACCATCAAAATCAAAAACCTAATAATGAACTATCTAGATTTACAATAAATAATTAATTTAATGTACATTTCGGCCATTTAAGAGTTTTTGTTAACAAAAAAATGTTAACACACATCCCACTCCACCTCGTGCTCCCATTATATATTACATCTATCGGTGTAACTAGGAAATATATATATTTCCTATCAACAATAAACCTTATATAATTGTAAGGTTGAGATACATTTTCCCAACATTTTCTCCTAGATTCTCTCATTATCCTTTAGTCGCCTTCTTTCAAAACTCCTTTGTAGTGATATTTATAGGGCTCCCTCCTAAGATGTGCACTTGGTTCTAGCTAAATTTTGTGCATCCTCCAAGATGCAATGTGCTCCCTCAATCCAATTCTTGTGTCTTAGATTTTCTCTATGCGTCTCTACTCCTCTCTCGTCCCATCCACCCTTAATACCTATAGGAGCTTGCAACACATTGCTCAACCTTTACTTGCTAACAAATTTGATGGTATATACATTAATTGTCCTCTTCCATTGGATTTAGGTACAAAGAAACCTCCATCTTTATGCAATCCCTTAGCTGGCATCATAGGTGAGTTTCTAGTAATCATTGAGAATTGGTAGAATAAGCTCATGGTTAACATTTCTAATCTTGACATTAATCCTCCAACCTTGATTTTTTTTCAAAATGAATCTTGATCTTTTGTATTGCCTTGTCATACATTCCTAAAGCAGAATTTTTGGTCAAAAGTGATCATATCAACCAATTGATTCTTGATTTCATGGCCAATGAGATTACACGAGATTGTGTGGTTGAGCTTAGGCATGCAAAATGCCTCTACTGGAATATTCCGAAAGATGAGTTTATTGCCTTCAAGAAACTCATGAGAAATAAATACATTAGCATTGTTAAATCCAATAATAGGAACACCATTGTCATCCTAAATAAATAATATTATATTTCCAAAATGTTTGACCACCTAACCAATAATCATAGCTATAAATTCCTTTCCCTTAACATCATCTCCAAGATTTGAAAAAAGTCAAGAATGACATTACCCATTTTTGTTTGATGATCTTATCAAGAAACACCTCTTTCTTAATAAATAAATCATCATATATATCATTAGGAAAAAATTACATATAAAATGAGTCTCCTAAAGATGATATCATAAAAATAATAGGCCCAAAAAATAATTTGAATATGATATCATCTAAAATAATATATAATAATTTATTTAATTACATTAAACTTATTAAAATTCTATGAGCTAACTCCTTAAAGTCAATTCAACTCTACATATATTAATCCATCTCCATCGTTTTTCAAAAAATAAAGATTTATTCTTTTTTAGATTTATCAATATTTATTTTTTATTATAAAACTTATTATGTTTTTTAAAAAATCATTTTTAAAATAATAATTTCAAAAACAATATGACAAATATTTTAGAAAAATATTGTAGATGTAAGAGAATAGGAATGTGGAATTAAGTGGTGAATGAGTTCCAATAAAAGCAACTACATGGAAAGGAAAGTGGTTTCCTTAGTCACAAAAATTCAAATGATTAAAGTTGTCCTATTAGTTATTCCCACATACCAACTATTAAATATGTAAATCACCAACAAGGTAGGATGCATTATTGAAGGAATTTTGAAGAAATTCCTTTGGGAGGGATTTAAAGAGGATAAATATATTCCACTTTTTAGTTGGTACATTGCATGATAAACTAAGGAAAATGATGGAATTCGATTGAGACATATGGCAAAACAAATTTGTGCCCTTGAAGCCAAACTTATTTGGAAAATGTTTCTACAACCACATATAAGATGGTGCCAAGCATTTCAAAGGAAATATTTAGATTCTAATGATCCCAACTAAATCATGACTACTTCTAATCCAACATGTGGATTCCATATTTGGAACTTCATATAGGATTATAGGAGTCTCATCACATACCACCTATCGTAGGTGGTAAACAATGAATATAAGGCCCTATTTTGGACTGACTCAGGGAATGGAAACTCTCCTCTTTCAAATATTCCCATTCTAGTTGAACATAAGGAAACCATAATCGACATCCATGGCCACCAAGTAAGAGAATATACCCAACTAAACAACGATGCTAATGGAGTCTCCTAGTCATGGAAATGTTTAAACAATCTCCCAATTCCACCAAAATCCATCCAAACCTTGGTAACCAAACTAGGCAACCCCCTATTACATATTAACTAGAAAGAGGATAAGCTCATGTGTCTAAGGCAAAATCTAGACATTACTAGGTTAAAATGGGCTATAAACTACAAAATAATGGTTGTGGAAAGCCTCAACTAGCTGTCAATGTTATGCTAGAATAGATGCACCCTTCCCAAAGTTGAAGTCTTCAAATGGATAGCGTTGCATAAAATAATACTTATCGGAGACTGCTTGAATATTTTCCCTATCCAAAACGTGATGTGTAAATTTGAGAAAGAGACTATAAATAATCTCTTGGTAAACTATCCTTGGGCTATTTAATGTTGGGAATGGTTACGAACCAAGTTGGGATGATACAATTCCCTACCAAATAACATCCTAGCCCTATTTAGATGTTGGCCAAGGTTCAAGAAATTGGTGTGGGAGGGGTTATGTCTAACTAGCCTTTCATTGGTAATTTGGAATCTATGGAAAGAGTGCAATAATAGAATCCTCAAGGATAACAAGTGTAGTGTTTTGAACCTCCTTGAGCAAATAGAGAAAAGCATCATTAAAGTGATTATGGCTAAACTTTGAATTGATTTGAAGGTCCCTCAATATTATGACACTAATGTACTACCAAGGAACATAAGAAGAGAAAAGGTTAAATGGTGTCCACCGGCATCAGAAAGACTAAAATTCAATTACGACAATGCCTCCTAAGGGAACTGTTGTGCATGTTTTGCACACACGCCCTGCCATGGGTAGGGATCCCCTCTTTTCCTTCCCGACTAGCTGCTTTTCTCATCTCATTTTGCGTGCCCCTTTATTGGAGTCTAAATTGGTCATGTGATGTCAAACGATCAAATTCCCTGACCAAATTCACCTACCTGAGTTTCACTAAGTCTTTTACTTTCACAGAAGTGCCCCTACCGGTTTCCCTTCGCTCATTGCCTCAACGTCCTCTAGGCCTTAGCCCTGCTCGCTCGATTCACTTTTTCCTTTTCTTTTGACTTTAGGGATAGGTTTCCTATGGATTTGGGATTTTTTTGTGGTGCCTAAGTCAACTGCCAAGGTTTCATTAGGTTTCAGGAAGTTGCGGAAATTTCATTCTGGAACTCTATCCCTCCTTTGTTGTTTTGCCTTTCGTCTGCCCTCGACGTTCCGGCTCCCAAAACTCGGCCCCTCCGTGGCCATTTCCGGAACTTCATCCCTACGTGGCTATTCCAGGAACTTCGTCTGTCCTTGGTTGTTTTCTGTCCTTGGTTGTTTTTGGAACTTTGTCCCTCTGTGGCCATTTCCAGAACTCCATCCCTCCTTTGTCATTTTTCCTTTCGTCTGCCCTGGCGTTCCGGCTCCCGGCCCCTCCGTGGCCTTTTTTCGGAACTCCATCCCTCCACGGTTGTTCTGGGAACTCCATTTGTCCTTGGTTGTTTTCGAAACTTCATCCCTATGTGGTTTTTTCTGGAACTTCGTCCCTCCTTTGTTGTTTTGTCTTCCGTCAACCCCTAATGTTTTGACCCCTCCGTGGTCGTTTTTGGAACTTCGGCCCTCCGCGGCCATTTCTAGAAATCCATCCCTCGTTCATTGCCTGCCTTCCTTCCTTCCTTCACCCCTTTCATTGGTGCTTTCAGGCCCAACCTTGGGGAATTTTGTCCCTCATTCACTATTTTCCTTCCGTCTGTTGGCGCTTTCGGGCCTGGCCTTGGGGAATGTTGTCCCTCATTCATTGTCCGCCTTTCGGGACTCTAACTTTCATCGTTGCTTCCGGGCTCGGCCTTGGGGAATTTTTTCTGTCGTTCGTTGTCTGCCTTCCTTTCATCTTTCGTCTTTCGTCTGTCGTCCACCTTGGCACCCACCCCCCTTGGGCACGCATTAATGTTTATGGTCCAAATGAGATCCAAATATGAATATTATGATATTTTGATGATGTGTGAATGGATCTAACAAGAGTTTACAGGATTTGACTAACATTTGCCTTGATTTACGTTGAAGGCACTTACAGCACTTCATGTATGCAGGTTTCAAGGAGCCTACCGCAAGTCCATCAGGGAGACCCATTCAGAAAGTTGAAAAAGGAAAAACACATATCTCCTGTCACCATTCATTTTATGTCCATATTTCTTCATAGCATCCATCAATAGAGTTGGTATTAGAAGAAGGCATGTGCCAAGGAATTCAATGACAAAAATGCAAGGGGGTTGCCCTGAAGAAAGCATAAGGGGAGTTGTCCTACTTTTCACCAGATGATGGTGATCTTTAAGGGGTTGTCCGCTCAAATCAGGGGCAACCAATCCATTGATGCCAGTCATTGACGGGCCCATTTGATCCAATAAAAAATGTTGCAAGTCCATCAAACAAAGGGCAACTTTCAAATAGTTTCAGCTATAGTAAAAGGGAAATCGGCTAGAAGATGAAATTGCTACAACACCTGGGCACTAAAAGACAAAATAGAGAAAAGACAAGATGTATTTTAAATTGATGAATATTGTGGGGTAGGTGAAGCCCTGGTGTGTAATCAAATATGGGCCACATAATGTAAATCAATCCTATCCATTCATTCGAGCTTTGGAAAACTATAAATAGGGGTCTCCCCCTTATTTATAAATGGTTGGAGAGTTGGTGTAAAAGCATTTTGCAGCAATAGAAAGCAACATTGCATGATTTATGGGTGTTTCATTTTGAGCTTTCTCATTATGTGTGCATGGTTCTACTTCCCTTATTAGTTTTTGAAGGGAAGTGATGATGGTGTTTGTTGTTTCAATATTTGATGAATTTCCAACTCATGCTTTTTGTGGTTTGTTGATGATGAACTACTTTATAAAGCTAGTCTGAGCTTCCTTCCTTTATTGCTGCAACTTATTTCAATTGCATGTTCATGATGTGTGTGTGCAATCTGAAAATTTGCAATCTTTAGAATATTGTATTGGTTTTGTGTAACTATAGGATCCTCTTAGCCAAGCAAAACCCAGTTTAGGGAATTTGTCTACTATAGAAGCCTCCATGATCACTGTTCATTCATAGTTTTAGGTCCAGGAACTTACTCTCTTCCCTACGTTTTTTCTTTTTTTTTAATAAGTAACCTATGCTAAGGTTCATTGCACATTATAAAGCTAAATTTGATGTTGAAATGGAGTTCTAGACTATTGTTTAAACCTATAGAAAACGCACAACAACTCTCTCATCTTAAGAACTCCATTTGCAGATCCAAATTCCCCACTTTGTGACTCTTCTATAAGTCCGCCTTGTGATTCCAACAAATCACATGAAACAACTGAGATATTCCAAGCACTGTCAAGACCTGACATTAGAGACCTTGGGATAGTGTTCTGCAATTTGATTGTGTAAGATTGTCTTTCAAGAGAGGTGACGCACCTATGCATTACCTATGTTGAGAAGTGCATAAAAAACACATCAACAAAACTGGCGCTAGAAGGAGAGCATGACATGTTGAGGCTACAAAGCTAAAAGTTGGTCCAAGTTGAAAAGAGCACTTTCAAAGAAGAAATATGAGATAGAGAGATCTATTTTAATGTTGAAACATAAAATTAGAAAATTTTGAAGGCAAAAGAAGTTGAGTCAAATTGGAGCAGCATGTACAAATTGACATCACTCAGCTACATGCAGATTTAAATAGAAGACTAAGGAAACCGTTGTAGCAATTCACATCAGCAGACAAGTGGAGGATTCATTGCACTCGCAGACACAATGAATTGGAGTGTCTAAAATTCTTGGATAGAGTTGAAAGAGTCTTGCAAGGAGAAATTCCCTTTTGGGAAATCTATCAGCCTTTAGCCCCTGCAGACCCGGAGGAAGAATTGACAACCATGGCAACCAAGGCATTTGAAGAGTTGATCCAAGAATGTTTGGGCAACAAAGATAGACCAAGATTGGAGGAGGTGTTGATGTCTACTTGGTGCAGATTTCACAACGCACCTCACTCTGAATTCACTTTCTTATCATGCATGAACATTATCACTCAAAACCAGTGTTGTTTGAACAAGTTGGAGTAGCCAACTGTCAAGGACGACAAGTCATCCCATGAGGCAAAGAAGCTATCAAGATCTGGAGGACAGCACCTTCAAGATGAACCAAGAAATCTAACACAAACTAGTGTGAGGACAATGAATGTTGAATTTGAAAGTGAAAAGAAAGGATTTGATCTCTATAGGACAGCAGAAAGCTTTGATGAAAGTTTAGTCAAAAAGAGGTTAGAAATTCTTTCCTCTATTAGGAAAGAGAAACCCTCTGATCTAGAAGAGGAGCCATTGGAAGTTGAAGATGGGTCAACAAAGTTTCCAGCAGCTCATGAGGATGCTGAAAATTAGAAAGAGGAAAATTAGCAAGGGGAAAGGGATGACAGCCTTGCAAAAATAGAAAATGATGACGAAGGCATAAGTGAAATCAGACTGGAAGACCTCTCCTTCATAAATGACAGCGATCAAGAATCTGAAGATGAAAGTTTGGAGGAGTGGGAACAACCACTCACCACGGCTGTCTACCATCAAGCTTCTTTTTCAAGTGATGATGAGGACCCAGTAGTCGAAAGATATGACCAGCTCATCTCCAGATTAGCAAAGGATTGGTTAGAGCTGAAATACCAAGTGGATTTGGAGGTGCTACTACTTCTGAATTGGTGCATACTTCATGATTCATCACACTCAAATTTCACATGTGGATTGTGCCAGTCAAAGAATAAGCAAGACAGCCAAGCACACCACTTCCTGCAGTTGCTTCAAGGATGGAACATGAGGATCAAGAGACTGAGCCAAGTAATGACTCATCTAAAGGCAGTCCTCAAGAGGATGTTGGGACAACAATAGAAGAAGGACATCAATATAGTCTCAAGCTTCTGAGTGATGAAGTAGATCAAACAAGAATGTTGTCCACCATTCATCAAGAATTTCTTCCTCTTGAAGAGAATTTGTGCACCATGGATGATAGGCTTTATGAGGAGTCTTTGGAGGAAAATCACATAGTAAATTTTGGCCCCCTTGATGAGGTACCATCAATTGATGACTTATTTCCATTGGGAGTTGTATTGCAGAGGTATGCTCATGCCGAGCAAGAGCACATCCCAGAAGATAGTAGCGATGAAGACATACTCCTTGAGCCTCTGAATGGTAATGTACTAGAGTTTCCAGATTGGGAGAGGGATTCCTTCTCTGTCTATAGCGATAGTGAGCAAGGGGAAATGAGTGAACGTCATGATGAGATGCATGAACAACAAAGAGAATAAGACAAAGGAAGGGGTGCTGAGATACATGCCAACAGAGATGAATCACCTGGTTGACTACAAGATGCAACTTGGAGTCCTTCCACCATGATCGTTGTTGATCGTCCTTCATATTCAAATGGTTGCAATAGGACAAATTTATGCATGTCATTGTCCCATGACATTGAACACCACATAAATAAGGACAAAACTTGAGAAAGGAAGTGTTACAATGTGCTGCCTTTTGAGGATAGCAATCAAGCAAACACTAGATTTGTATAAGATCAAGGAGATGAAGTCTATCTTCTCAAAGAACAATTGATAGGGATTTTCGATCCCACGCAAGACGTGGAAGAAGTGTGTGCTGCCCCATTCTCCCTACCTTATGCAAGTTTGATTCTTAAAATGTTGTACCCTCCATCATGCCTTCCTGAGGTTGTTGATGCAAAGATTGATGATGCAGTGCTCACTCTTGACTGTCAAACACTGCCACAATTGCACAAAAAAATCTAGGTTCTATCCTTCCTTGCTCCTATTAATTGTCATAATTGCACTTATCATTTTTATTATGGGAATAAGGAGAGACAAACATGTTTATGGATTAACCGTGGGTTTGGCGAGCCTCCTCAATTATTGATTTTCCCTGACCGAGTGACTAAACTTGAGTGTTACAAAGCTGAACTTCTTTTTTCAGAATATAAAGATAAATTTTAATGGTTAAGAACGATAAAGATTTCCCATTTGCTTGTGTATGCACTGTGAAATTCAATGAGCATTGATGTCAGTTCATCTTTCCTTAACATAGTGCTTTGTAAATATCTCTTTATACATAGCTCATTTTTTAGTAGTGTAGGTTTCCTGTAAATACTTTGCTTTCTTTCTTTCCTTAGGTTAGTTGGTTTTTTGTAGTTTTCTTTCTTAGAGTGGTTTCTTTATTGTTTTCTTTCACTATCTCACTTTGGTTAGTTTTGGTGTTTGCTTTTTGTTCGCTTTGCTTCTGTTTTATTGCTGCTTTGGTCGAGGTCCCTCTACTTTTGGCTAGGCACATTTGTGTGCACAATAACCATACTTATCACTTGGGGTTGTTCTATGAATTTCTTCATCAAACTCTAATCAAGTTTTAAGAGTGGATGGTGAGGATCTTTTGTTAGTGTCAAGTGATCTGGGTGTTTGATTCAAAGAGGATAAGTCCTTGGTTGGTCTGATTCTGATGTATTTTGAAATCTTATATCTCCCACATATTTTAAGAATCCGATAGTCGTTGTAGGTCCTTTGTGAATTCTTATTAAGTGAAAAATATTAAATTTTACTCCAGCGCCACTGTGATTCTCAGCCCTGAGCACGAGCTTCATTGCTTGTGGGTTGAAATAAAAAGAATTGAAATATTGAAAATCAAAAGGAAACAAAGAAAAATATTGAAAATTAAAAGAAAATAAATTCAACTTTTCAGGGATATCCGAGCAACTCTATCGGGGCTATGGTCCCCTAGTCGGCAGTAGAGAAATGTTCAGGAGAATCACAGCGACAACCTTGTCGAGACTATGGATGCCTAACTGGCAGAGATGCAATGTCCCAGATGCTTTTGAAGTTAGAATAAACTACGTAGCTTAACTTGATGGAGCTTAGGTTCTTGCAACAACTGAAGGATGGGAATTAACACAATTGCACACACTTGGATTTTCAGCATACTGAAGGTTGGGTTGGCTAGTGGTTTTGATTCTTTGGTTGAGCATCTAGTTTTTTTGCCCTAGCGTGAAGGTCAAAACCAGAGATTTTGGGTTTGTGATTCCATTTTGTCATCAAAATGCTCTAGAGAATTTCCCCAGTGAGTCACCATTTATTGTGCATGTTTTGCACACACGCCCCACCATGGGCAAGGACCCCCTCTTTTCGTTCTCAATGGGTTGCTTTTCTCTCGTCTCATTTTGTGTGCCCCTTTCCTTGAGCCTAATTGGTCATGTGACATCAAATGATAAAATTCCTTGACCAAATTCACCTACCTAAGTTTCACTAAGTCTTTTGCTTTTGTGGAAGTGCCCTTGTGGGTATCCCTTCGCTCATTGCCCCGACGTCCTCCAGGCATCATTCCTGCTCGCTCGATTCACTTTTTCCTTCATTTTTGACTTTGGGGACAGGTTTCCTATGGAATTGGGATGTTTTGTGGTGCCTAAGTGAACTGCCAAAGTTTCATTAGGTTTTGGGAAGTTGTGGAAATTTCATTCTGGAACCTCGTCCCTCCTTTATTGTTTTGCCTTATGTCTGCCCCCGACATTCTGACTCCTAGAACCCGGCCCCTCTGTGGCCATTTCCAGAACTTTGTCCCTCTGTGGTTGTTCTGAGAAATCCGTCTGTCCCTGGTTGTTTTTGGAACTTTGTCCCTTTGTGGCCATTTCTGGAACTTCATCCCTCCTTTTCCATTTTTCCTTTCGTCTGCCCCCAGCATTCCAACTCCCGAAACCTAACCCCTATGTCACCATTTCTAGAACTCCATCCCTCTGTCATTTTACCTTTCGTCTGGCCCCGACTTTTTAGCTTCTAGAACCCGGCCCCTACATGGTCATTTCAAGAACTCCATCCCTCTATGGTCATTTATGGAACTCCATCCCCCATTCATTGTCCACCTTTTGTCTGTCGCCTGACTTCCGTTGGCGCTTTCAGGCCCGGCCTTAGGGAATGCTGTCCCCCATTCACCGTTTGCCTTCCTTCTACCTTTCTTCTGTTGTTGCTTTCATGCCCAGCCTTGGGGAATGTTGTCCCCCGTTCTCTGTCTGCCTTCCGGGACTTCAATTTTTGTCGATGCTTCCGGGCCCATCCTTGGCGAATGTTGTCCACCTTCCTTCCATATTTCATTTGTTGTCTACCTTAGCACTTGCCCCCTTGGGCACACATTAATGTTTATGGTCCAAATGAGCTCCAAATATGAATATTATGATCTTTTGATGATGCGTGAATGGATCTAACAAGGATTTTGCAGGATTTAACATTTTCCTTGATTTACGTATGAAGGCACTTACGACACTTCATGTATGCAGGTTTCAAGGAGCCTACCATGGATCCGCCAAGGAGACCCATTGAGAAAGTTGAACAAGGAAAAGCACATAGCTCCTATCACCATTCATTTTATGTCCATCTTTCTTCGTAGCACCCATCAACAGAGTTGGCATTAGAAAAAGGCTTGTGCCAAGGAAGTCAATGACAAAAATGCAAGGGGGTGGCCTTGAAGAAAGCATAAGGGGAGTTGTCCTACTTTTCACCAGATGATGGTGATCTTTAAGGGGTTGTCCACCTGAATCAGGGGCAACCAATCCATTGATGCCAATCATCGACACGCCCGTTTGATCCAATGAAAAATGTTGCAAGTCCATCAAGCAAAGGGCAACTTTCAAACAGTTTTAGCTACAGTAAAAGGGAAATCAGCTAGAAGACGGAACTGCTACAACACCTGGGCACTAAAAGACAAAATAGAGAAAAGATAAGATTTATTTTAAATTTTTTAATATTGTGGGGTAGGTGAAGCCCTAGTGCAATCAAATATGGGCCACACAATGTAAATCAATCCTAACCATTCATTCAGGCTTTGGAAAAATATAAATAGGGGTCTCCCCCTCATTTGTAAATGGTTGGAGAGTTGGTGTAAAAGCATTTTGCAGCAATAGAAAGCAACATTGCATGATTTATGGGTGTTTCATTTTTGAGCTTTCTCATTATGTATGCATGGTTCTACTTCCCTTATTACTTTAGTTAGTTTTTGAAGGGAAGTGATGATGGTGTTTGTTGTTTCAGTATTTGATGAATTTCCAGCTCATGCTTTTTGTGGTTTTTTTATGATGAACTACTTTGTAAAGCTAGTTTGAGCTTCCTTCCTTTATTGTTGCAACTTAGTTCAATTGCATGTTCATGATGTGTGTGTGCAATCTGAAAATCTGTAGTCCTTAGAAGATTGCACTGGTTTTGTGTAACTATAGGATCCTCTTGGCCAAGCAAAACCTAGTTTAGGGAATTTGTCTACTATAGAAGCCTCCATGATCACTATTCATTCATAGTTTCAGGTCCAAGAACTTACTCTCTTCCCTATATTTTTCCTTTTTTTTAATAAGTAACCTATGCTAAGGTTCAATGCACATTATAAAGCTAAATCTGATGTTGAAATGGAGTTCTAGACTATTGTTTGAGCCTGCAGCAAATGCACGGCAACTCTCCCATCTTAAAAACACCATTTGTAGATCCAACTTCCCCACTTTGTAACTCATTCGTAAGTCCACCTTGTGATTCCAGCAAATCACATGAAACAACTAAGATATTCCAAGCACTTCAAGACCTGGCATTAGAGACCTTGGGATAGTGTTTTGCAATTTGATTATAGAAGATTATCTTTCAAGAGAGGTGATGCACCTATGCATTACCTGTGTTCAGAAGTGCATAAAAAACACATCAACAGGAACCTAAGTACAATTATCATCAAGAATGGTCATGGTCAATTGATATGGGCCACATCTAGAAGACTCTCTCATGGCACAAATAATTAGGTAAATTTTATGGCCTTACTAACTAGCCTAGAAATCTACAAAGATAAGAACATTTTCGACATAGACATCGAGAGTGATTCATAAATTTGTGTAAACGCCATTAGTTTCATGAAGATTTCAAACTGAAAAATTACAAAACATTGCTAAGAATATTTGGGAGGTGCTTAAAGGATTTAATAATTACACCAAAGGTGTTTCTTCTATGAAGTGAACAACCTACTTTTGAAAATAAATGGTTGAAATTATAGAGAAGGATGCAAGGCAATTGAAATGATCTCAACCATCAAATTTTCTAAAATATTAAAAAATATAATATATACTTAAAAAAAATTGCTTTCTTATGTAGTCTTAGCTCTAAATTAAAAAAATATAGGATAAGAATTGTTTTTTTCTTCTTTTAAAACTTTTAAACTTAGATATATATATATATATATATATATTAACAATAAATCAATAAATTAAAAATTGATTTTTTATCTTTTAATAGGTTTCATTTTATTTTTCCTTTTTAAGATTGATGTTACATGTAATTTTTAATATAAAAGTTATAATTTTACTTTTAACAATTTTAATATAGTTTATTTATATTTATTTTTTAGTGTTTTATTTGAAATATAGTTTTAGATTCTAAAATTTAATTTATTTAATAATGTTTTATAATATTTTATATTTATTATCAAAAAAAATTGAAAAGGAGTGGTTGAAGGAGACCTCTGAAATGTTGTGAAACTCCTCTGCTCCGCTTACCCCTGCATCCTCTGCTCGGGAGGTACCCAGGCTCCCAACGAAAAATGGCGAAGTTGTTCTCTCCGGACATGCAACTATGGGTGAAAGGTCCAGTTTCCCTCACCCTGCCCTAGGTCTGGCCGATCCTCTGTCTGAGCTCTGCATCGCGGGGGTCTTGGAGGGCGACTCTTCACAATTTTTTGCCTCGTCGCTAACTGTTTCCTCTGGTATTCGCACTAGTGGTCGCATAGGGGCTTCTTCGATCCTCATTATCTTTCAGAGAAGCTTGCCACCAGGGGTTTAGATAATGGTGGAGCAAAGGACTCAGAATGGAAAATTTTTGTGGATGCCCTAGCCTCCTGCCCTTCTCCGCGCAACCATGGCTAGCATGTTGGGGGTTCTTTCCCTTCCGGGCAAAAAATGGAAAGCTCCACCACTTATGTCAGTGTTGTTAGGGGCTATGGCTGATCTGAAACTCAAGATCTTCACAATAGTGGTGGCCCTCCTTTCCCTATCTTCCATGCTTCCTCTACCCTCGAAATCTATTTGGACAATTTTTCTTGTGATAGAGAAGAATTTTTGCAAAATCACGTTTTAATATGTAGATTCACAAAGACTTGGCTCAAACTCTGCGACCTTCACTCATGGATTGACGCCAATTGGAAGGATTACCTGGAAGGTGAAATCAGTATTTATCCATGTGCCAAGGGGTTTTTTATCTTAGAATTTGAATCAATAGATGACAAAGAAATGGTGCTCAACACTAGACCATGGTTTTATCAAGGTGACTTTTTGTGCATGAAACCTTGGTTTCCCTCATTCGATCCGTATACAGAGACATTTTCAACTGCATTCCTGTGGGTTCACCTACCTTACTTACCATTACAATTTTGGGAAATTGGTTGCCTAAAAGCGATTGGTAATGATCTAGGAAAATTTCACAGCATCTCCAAAGAAACAATCAACTATGAAAACACGACTTTTGCTCGCTTATGTGTTGCAATGGATGTTTCAAAAGGTCTTCTAGCTGAAATCTCTCTCAAAGTTGGAAATAGACGTTGGTGTCAGCCAATCGATTATGAGAAGATTGCATTCAGATGTAGAATCTGCTTTGCAACAGATCATTCTACTGCGTGGTGTAGTAAAAGGGGGGCGAAAAACATGTCAATACTGCTCCTTATTGTAAGCCTTCATGGTGGGATGGGGCTGCATCTTGCCATTACGTTGTTTCTCCTCCTAAAAAATCTGCTTTTGTTTCCTCCCACTTTCTTCAGAGTATGGCTCCTCCTCATTCCCCCACCCCTTTGACTTTGGTGCCTATTTGTGCTCTTGATTCTACGCTTGATAAAAGGCCAATGCGTGATGGCACTATTGCTTCTCCACTTTCCTTAGAGCTAGGGGAATCCAACAATGCGCCTGCTTCCCCTTCTTTGGTCTCTTCAACAAACAATAATTATGGGATGCCTTTTGTGGGGGAAGCAATTTTGTGTTCGCTGCACTCTTCAAATGATGTACATGCTTGGATTAAGGTAAAGAAAAAGAAGGCAAAATCTTTAAAACATAAACTTTCATCCATTTTCTAGGCGATTGTTAGATGTGGTTTGCACAGTACAATTTTGTGTTGTAGTGTTGCACCCCTGTGGCAAGGGCATGCATTTACCTTTTGTGTTATTAGATTACGGGAGCTGCCCCCTTGGCAGTACTTACCTATAAAAAAAATTAAAAAATATATTTATTAATATTGAGTTTATTTCAATATTATTTGTAATATATTAATTAATATTTTTTAATTAAATATTTAATTGATATTTCAATTCTAATAAATTAAGAAAAACATTTTTATTTTTTTATTTAATCATTTATTAACTTAACAAGTTTATCATTTGTTATTAATTTTTAAAAATTATTATGTTTACTAATATTTGGATTTTGATATATTTTGACTTTCTATTTAGTTTATTTTATTTTAATTTTTAATTTAGATTTAAGTTTGAAACTTATTTTTGTTATTTATGTCTTTTTATGAAATTACAAATAATAATTAAAAAATATTATAATTAATTTAATTTATAATTACATCGAAGGTGTTCCTTATATGAAGTGAACAGCCTACTTTTGAAAATCAATGGTTGAAAATTGTAGAGAATGATGCAAGATTGTTGAAATGATCTCAATAGTCAAGAAAAAATAACTGCATTCTTATCTAGTCTTAGCTTTAAATTAAAAAAAGTTAGGATAAGATTTTTTTTTAAATAATAATATTTTTTTAATAAATATACATTTTTCAAATAATAATATTAATAAGTGTCACAGTTAGTAATTATCTTTATAGTATTGTAATTATTGTTTTCTAGATTTGAAAAAAAAATGTAAGCTTTATTAATGTGAATAGAAATAAATGTAAGTTTTGTTAATTATAATGTTTTAGTATCATTGATTAATTATTTGCATGACCTAATCCTAATCCTAACTCACACATAACTCTAATTCTATCCCTAACACTAACCCTAATTCCAATCATAACCCTAACAATAAATTATAAACCATTATCTTAATCCTAGACCTATCTTTAATCCTAACTATGAT
Organism: Sequoiadendron giganteum; assembly: GCA_007115665.2. Classification (NCBI taxonomy): domain Eukaryota; kingdom Viridiplantae; phylum Streptophyta; class Pinopsida; order Cupressales; family Cupressaceae; genus Sequoiadendron; species Sequoiadendron giganteum. Next base: position 351,057,079 of record CM021102.1, read on the forward strand.
TGTAACACTATCCATAACTATAAACCTAACTTTAATCACTAACTTTTAAATAAATAATATATTTAATAAATATTATATTACTAATTATTATATATTAAATAGATCTTATAAATAAATAAATATAATATATATTTAAAAATATATTTTTAATTTAACATAAATATTAAAAAATAAAATATTTTATATCAAATTATCAAGTTTAATTCTAAGTAGACACAAGTGAAACTAAATCTCTTCATTCAAATCAATAATTGTTAAATATAAAGAATCCTAGAGTGACATTTAAAAAATAGGAATTAATATTGGAAATAAGATTGGGAATAAAGATATTAGATGAATAAAACTTTGGAACATTATATTTAAGTGATTTTTATTAGTTGTATTTTATTTTTATTTTTTAAATAGTTTGAGTTATAATTTTTACCTTATTATTAATTCCAATCCTAATCCTAATCATGATTCTTTTAGGATTGGAATAATTAACAAGGTCGCATTGTTGTGAAGTTCCTACCAAATGTTGGCAGGACGGTTTTGTTCTTAGATTTGTAGACAAATTGAGAGCAACATTGGTCCAGTTGAATTGGAGTCAAACACGGAACCATTTATTTTTAAACTATTTATTTTGTGCAAGGGGTACCCTTAAGAAAGGTGTATGGGTATTTACATGTTTCCTATTTAAACATATTGATGTGTAAACTATATTATAGACATGTGTATTTATGGTTTACAAAGGTTCATGTCATAGAGTTCACAAGTTGTACTAGAAATTTCAACCATCTCATTGAGGAGCGAAAAAGTTTTCTTAATTGGTTTATCATCTTCTAGTAGTTGTGAGTGTTTAGTCCATTGTAAATATATCCATAATGAGTTGGAATGTGATTTGGCATGTCACAAGCCTCATGAGTGCCAACTTGATTCTTGCAATGATAATTTGTCTAAAGACTATAGAATCACACTTTGGATGATGTTGAAAGGATATTGGTGAGTTAGACATTATGATCTTCCCAAATGTATTAGGTCCTATTTAAAATTTGGTTAAAATTACATGATAATATATTGAGGCATGTTTGTTACAAAAGTGTTTTCCTCTCGAGAGTGTGTGATGCTATTGTAGGAGCATGTGCCAATATAGTCTCGAGAGTAGATATGGTACTAGTTGCATAGTTATTGCAAACCATGAGGATTTTAATGAGCTATTATCAAGTCTCATTCTTTAATCAATAACATAGATATCAATTTTGTAAAATGGTCAATGGTTCCTAGCTTACTTTATTGTTGGAAATGGCTATGCTATTAGGGTCGGTGAATCGATTGCTTCGATAAAGTAGCATTTCAAATATTTGTGTGGTCTTTAATAATAAGGACAAAGTATTGATTGTGGTGACAACCAATGCTTATATCAAATGCAAAAGTGTGTTCTGAAAAATGCACTCTACTATAGCAAATGTTATGATCTTCATTAGAATTGAATGGGAAGCATACAATTCAAGTCCATAACTACACCCAACCTCTTTTTCAAATTAGAATTGTTTGCAAAAATCTTCAAACACGAATACCATGTTGTAATTTATTGTTCTCAACATATTTCTCTCTTATGTTTTATATTAGATAGTAGGTTCATTGAAGATGTTAAAGTGATTCTACTAGAAAAGAACCATTATAAATATTTTATAATGAGAGATTACTTAAACTTTCATAATTTATATATTCAAATTATATAAATACACAAATAAGTTATTAAAATTTCTTAAAAATATTAAATTAAATATTTTATTTTTATTATTTAATTGAAAGATTAATTTGAAATTTGATATTTGATTTTTTTTAAATATTAATGATATATAAAAGTCTTATATTTATAGTTTCAAATTTTCTATTAATTATTATTATATTTGTAAAATATCTTTATTACTACATATTATATTTTAAAAGTTTTCTTTAAAATATTTTATAAAAAAATTGAAAATAATTTTAATGACATTTTACATATTAAAATTAAAGATCATATAATTAAAAAATTATTTACACAAAAGTAAAGTCTTCTACTTTTTCATTATTATATTTTTATGTGCAAATTTGAACAATAATTTCTTTGTACAAAAAGTTTCGAAAAAGTAAATAAATTTATTATAAAAATAAGTTAAAATCAAGATAATATTCTCTTCTATTATACAATGCATGTTGATTTCATGTGTTATGTGAGAATAATTTTAATTCACATGTGTTGTATGTGATAATTATTTTATTATGAATGTAATTTTGTTGTTATCTACTACAAAATAAAATTGATGATATTTATTAAATCTTATCTTCTTACATGTTTTTGCCCCCACTATTTCTCTACCATGTTAATGGTCCCCTATTAATAGTCCCTACTAGGTAAAGTTTAAGGGCCAATTAGATTGAAGATAATTTATATTCTAAATATTTTATATATTAAAATTTGCATCGTATTATTTAAACATTATAAAATTGAAATTGCATTTCATGATTTTTTTTCATCAAATGTGATTGGTGGCTAATAAAAAAATTAATCCAAAGTTAAAAACACCTCCTCTTCTATAGTTCCATAGAATTCCTCCACTATAGTTTCATAATTTAGATTGATAACTTAGTATACACAACTAATTTTATAATTTTGTATAATACTTAAAAAAGGGATACATTTAATTCATTAAAATATTGTGTGCAGGTGAATTTTCCTAGTCTAAAATGCAAAATGGAGCGAAATGTAAGCAAGGAAAAACACAAACAACACCTCAAGATTGGCCTAGTTGAATTTGAATAAAATTAAAGACAAAAGAGTGATGTACCTTGTCCAATTTGATCTGTTGGTTGGCCCTGTTGATCGTTTGATTTGTGTGCTCCTAGATCGATTTCAACAACATAATGGCTTGATTTTGCTTGGTTTGGATGCAAGGGTGGCTATGGATGCAAGGATGGTTGTGGTGATTTGAATATGGTTGTGTGTGATAGATTGGTTGAGAGTGAATGAATGCTTAAGAATGAAAATGAATAAGTCATTTAGTCATTAGCAAGAGGGGAGGTGAATGAATGGCCTAGATTGATTCTTGGGAGAGGATCAATGGTTGAGATCAAAGAGTTGACCAAAGGAATTAAAAATTATTTTTTAATGTGCATGGGAATGATAAAATGAATTTAATATTCCTTGGGAAAGAGAAAATGAATTTAATATTCCTTGGGGGATGAGAGAGGAATTAAAAATTCCTCAAAAGGACCTTGGAAAGACAAAAAGGAATTAAAAATTCCTTGGGGGATGGGGAGAGTTGACTAAGGATTTGATTAGGCTAGTTAATCAATTATTAGGTTGTGTAAGTGAGGGATTAGAGGAAGGTTAGGTGGCTAAGAGAGATTAAGGACCCACTTGCATATTATAGAGGATGTGACACCTCCCTAATCAAGGATTAAGAATGTGCACATCCTTAATAAAGCATTAAGCAAGGGAGATTAAGACTAGGAGTGGATTATGGTGGATGGGACATGAGGGTATTAAATAAATGGATTATTTATTTAATTTTTGGAGGAAAGGGATGAGAAGAAAATTATTTAATTATTAAATTAAATACTTTAGAGATTTAGAGGGCTTTAGTGGTATTAATTAAATAATAGTAATATTACTTAATTAATGCAAATAAGACGATATTAGACAAAAAGGATAAATTTGACAAAGTGTAAGTGGTCAAATTTAGGTTTCTACATTTTTCCCCTCTTTGAGATGGTGTTACAAAGTATCATCATTTCAAATAAGATTAAAAGATAGAACCAGGAAGAAGATGGTTAGATTGGGGAAGATGCCCTAGTCATTCAAAGGAGTGACGATGAAGATGGGTGAGGATGCCCCCTCGAGAGGACATGCAGGTTCAATAGAACACGATTGTGCTCTCAAAATGGATGAGATGATGAAAGGTTAGATGGGGAATATGATGCAAAATGGATAAAATATGGAATGGGAGGAGGAAGAGATAATGAAAGGAGAAGATGAGAAGTAAGCAAGAACAAATGGATTCCAAGACAAATATGATGTTTCCCCGGTCAAGCTACAAGCCAAGATGGATTGATGATGGATGGAGTGTTGTTGATAAGGGAATGATACATCCCAAAACAATACAAGGATTGGGAAGTATACATCTTGATGAGGATTATGAGAGTGTTATTGATGAGAGAAGGATACATCCCAAAACAACACAAGAGAATAAAGAAGGATACATTCCAATGATGACGATGAGAGTGTTGTTGATGAGGGTAGTGTTGATATGTGAAGACTGATCATGTTATACTATACACTCTTTAGTACTGTACACTCTTCATGTATCCTCGTCGGGGTCCGGGGACTGGCCGAGCTAGGCCCCGAGCGGGGGTTTTAGGGCGAGAACCCCTGAGAATTTTTTTTTTCACTTTTTTTTCGCTTCATTATTGAAAAAGAAAAAGGTTGATGCTATACTGTACACTCTTTAGTACTATACACTCTCCATGTATCCTCGTCGGGGTCCAGGGCCGGGTCAGGCCCCGGGCGGGGAATCGGGGGCAGTAGCCCCCAAGAAAAAAACTTTTTTTCTTCATCACCGAAAAAGAAAAAGGCTAACTTTGTAAACCCTAATTTTTGGAAGCTTATAAAAGCTTGTTATAAGTGGTTGGGATGGGGAGTTATAGCATGGCATTATTCTTGATATTGTAATTTTTTTGCACTAGATAATAAAATCATTGGATGGCTACAGTTTTGTGGATGTAGCCCAGATTGGGTAAACCACATTAAATTATTTGTGTTGTCTTATTTCTGCTATAATTTTATGTGTTTTATTTCTCTATTTTATTGGTCAAATTTGTATTTAACTTGTTAGATATATGCCATCTAACCCTAACAGGAAGGATGCATTACAAAACAACACAAAAGGATAGGGAAGGATACATCCTGATGATGATGATGAGAGTGTTGTTGATGAGGGAAAGATACATCCCAAAACAACACAAAAGGATAGGGAAGGATACATCCCAATGATGACGATGAGGATGATTGGATCAAGTCTTGTAGAAAGGCTGGGAACAAGACCAAGGATGTGATGATATGTTTTGTGCTATATTGAATGGATTAGGATTGGATTGAGATGTGAGATTATTGAAATGAATTAATATGATGGAGGAAAAGAGGCGTAGAATAACAAATCTTAATGATCCTAAGTAGATTAAAGAGATGATGATATGATGAGGAGGATGGATGGTAGAGTGATGAAAATAGATAGGATGGATAGATGAGGGAGAGTGATGAGGGGTGAATGGATAGTAACCAAATAAAGCAAGGTAGTTATGATGCATTATGCTACCATATAATGAGAACTTAATTTGATATAGCATGAGATACTATGCACCAAGGTATGAGGAACCAAGGTGATGTCATATCACATGTATAGGACTGACACAACAAACAAAAGGTTAGTCTAGCATCCCAAAGTTACAGGGGCTTTGGTTGGGTCTGATGTTGGAAAACCACAAACACAAAGGATGCTCCAATGTAAAACAAGACTACGGGGATCTTGGTGGGTACTACGTAGGACAACCAAGAAGACAAAAGTAGACAAAAATATCAAGATAAACCCCTATGTTTACTTGTCAAATCACACCATGATATGATGGATCATGGTGACCCTAACAGAGTATAATAGGAAGCTCAAATGATAAACAAAATGCCAAAAGCAACAAAATATCACAATCAAATTTCAGACGTCCTTTTCCATAGGATCAAAAGGGTGGATGGGATTGATGAGGTTTGTTGGGAAGGATGCATCCTATTAAGACCAAAGATGGAAACTAAACTAAAGGATCGACATGATGCAGGATATCTAAAACCGATTGAACCTCCTGATACTAGTGACCTTTGTTTGTAGCACTAGCTAGGATAGGGACATACTTGATGACACGACAAGACATACGCGCCCTAAAGACCTAAGGGCTCGAGGGTTGATTAAAGATCAACCTTGCCTACATGAAAGTGTAGAGCTCTCGTAGTTTGATAAAAGACTGTGGATAAAATTGGAAAGAGGAAGATGGAGACCATGATGGACGACAAAGAACAGACAGACAAATGCCCTAGGGGTTGATCAAATGATCAACCTTGCCTATGTGAAAGTGCAGGGGCAATGTAGCTTGATTCAAGGCCAAAGACAAGCAATGGATAAGGGATGATGAGATGACCATGATAAGAAGATACAAATGATGGAGCCGATATGATGACACAAGATAGACCTAGTGATAGGATGATGGTGATCACATGAAGCTCAAGGATGGGATATTTATCCAAATCATAAAAAGATGAATTGGGAGGATGGCATGATGAATAGGTAAGTGATGAAGAGTGATAGGAGGTTAGAAATATGTGATAAATAGATAGGAGTGATGATAGTGAGATGAATTTAATTGGGTTGCATGGGGGTAGCCTATAGCTAGATACCAATGACAAGGGATTATGAGATAAAAGGAAAATAGAGATAAATTGATGGATTGATAAAGATGGGGAGATAGAAAGTTGCTAGGATGGATGGATAGAGGGATAATGATTTGGAAAGATGGAATGGATTACTGGATGGATAAGTGGATGGGGATATAAGGATGAAAAGATGGAAAAGGACTAGTGGATGGGTGATAAGAAGATAAGGATTTGGAAGATGGAAGGGATGACTAGATGGGAAGATGAAAAGGGATCAGTGGATGGAGGGATGGGGATTATTAATGGAAGGAGAATAGAGAGATAGAAGCGATTTTGTGGATGGATGAATGTTGTTTCCAAGGACAATGTCACAAATAAGTAAATACCCCACTCTAGAGATTTCATGTGTAATGAGGCAAGAGTGATGCCAAATAGAAGGATGGGTTGATAAGGAATGGAGATGGATCATACTAGGATGGGTGGACAATGGAAGATAGATAGATGCGGATAGGATGCATGGACAAGGAAGGAGGATGGAGGAGGATAAAGGATATGGAAATGTATGGATGAGGGGAATATATGCCAAGAGGTATCCAAAGCATGTATATATATGTGCCCCTATATTTATCAAGATCACAAGGAAGGTGGAGGGATTAGATACAAATGGGATATGATGGGTAGGATGTGGAAGATAGGTGGGTGTAGGAGATGGAGGAAGGGGATGGAGGAAGGGGATGCATAGATGGAAGTTTCCCCCAAGTGTGGAAGGAAATCGAATTGTTAATTTACACATGACGCCTGTTTGCCAGGTTTTCATCATGGTACTTATCCAAGGTGCTTGTTTTCCAAGTTTTCACCAATGGACAAATTATTTCTCCTTACTATTTATTTTTTTTACTCTTTTTTTTGTTTTTGTTTTTACTTTTTGGATTTTTTTTGGATTTTTATGGATTTTTTGGATAGGATGTGGATGGAGGTGGATAAGGATAGGGATGTGGATACATTTATTTGGAAGATATGTGATAAAGAGGATGGATAAAGGACTCAAGCATCAAGTTCCATACGAGGTAATAAGAGCCCATGTTTGAAGCAACTATTTGGATGTTGGTACAACCTTATTAGAATGGATGGATTATACAAGAGAATGGATTAAAGGGATTTGATGGGGGAGATATGTGGGATAATGGATGGGATGTTGGAAAGTGTATGGATGGAATGATGGAGTGGATGTGTGATGGGGGAATGTGTTCAGGACCAGCATTGACACATATGGGGGTGGATGTGAGAGGATTGGAGGATGAATGGATGGAGAGTGTGGGGATAATAGAGAAGTTGGGATAGTGAATTTTGGGACATAGGGACCCAAAACAGATTTAGGGGGTGGAGGATGTAGATGATTAGCTTTTAGATTAGCCACTTTGGATGTCATTGTGGATTTTTCAATTGAATTCACTGTATCTTTTTTCTTTGGGATCCACATGGTTTTGATTTTTGCTTTGGTGGGATTTTGTAGCCTTTGGGATTGATTTGGATTCTGGATTAGATTTTTCTTTTCTTCAACATGTCTTTTTAAGGGTACATGAGGAGATTTAGATTCACATGGATGTTTAGACTTATGCATTTTTACTTTGGCATCCAAAGTGCTTTTATTAGCAATGGGATGGGTATGAGGTGATGGGAGATGTGGATGGAGTGATAGAGGTGGGCTTTTGATGATGATGTGTGGATGAAGGATGTGAGATAGCATGCATGGGGGTGCCTTTTTTGATACTAATTAGGGATTATTAAGTTAGGATTTTTATGACGTGTACTAGGGATAGGTGATGGATGGATGAGAAGATGAAGAGGATAAGATGGAGGAGGTGATTTTGGGATATCAGGCCCAAAATGGACTTTGTCTATGGAAGATGTGTGAGGGTTGATGGAGGGACATAAGGACCCAAAATAGATTCAGTAGATGGGAGATGGGCGATGGTGGATGGAGGGAGATAAGGACCCAAAATGGATTTGGAGGATGAAGGAGGAAGATGGACGACTGTTTTGAGGTGATATGCTGGAGGAGGGGGATGGCAACGAAAGGTTTGGTGGAGAGATGGGAAGAGCCTCGTATTCCTTTAGAAGAGGATTGCTTAGGATGTACAAAGGTTGCACCAACACTTTTGGATTATGAGTCTTGGGAGATATATCCAAGACTACCTGTACATGGGTGTTCTTTGGCCTGGATAGGTTCTAACATACCTTGCTCATGAAGGCCTAAACCTTTTCCTTGATAGTTCATTCTCTTGATCATGCGATCTATGGTAGGATGCTTATTGTTTTGGAATCATGATGCAATTCCATTAGCAAGTGGAGGAGGAAGGGTGGTGCATATGCTTTGTTTTTCTTTTACAAGAAAACCACCATGGAGGAGTGTAATGTTACCAAGGTGATATAAAAGTGGTGTTGGGATAGTAGGGTTAGGCGACAATAAAGGATCATGAGAGGGATACAATGGGATGACGACATCTTGATTTAGAGGAGTGAGTGATAAGGGATCAGGAGAGGGATTAGGTGATATGATGGGATTTGGATTTATGGTAGTGGGTGATAAGGGCTCATGAGATGGAGTGATTGGATCTTAAATGCAGAGGCGATCGTGGGATGGAGTGGATGGGCTAGGGTGATTTGGGTGGATGGGATGGTAGGATCAGGATTCAGTTGAGGAGAGGGATCATGAGATGGAATGGATGGGGAACTATCATCTTGATATGGAGTAGATAGGATGACAAGATCTTGATGTGGAGGAGGGGTTATGTTGGTATGCTTTGGATCAAGCTCTTGGCATGACTCACTTTTTGTGGGAGGCATGATGATGGAGGAGTGTTGGAGGGACTCCTCAATTGGGGGAGATGTGAGGATGGAGGATTCATGAAGTTAATGGGATTGGATTTCAGTGATACTAGGACTAGGGGGAGCAGATTGGATTTGGGTGTTTTAAATGGATTGGGTGTCCCTAGGAGTAGGCGATGGGGGTTCGATGGGTTTGATGGGTTCAACGATTTGGGTGGTGCTTGGAATGGTAATAGGGATAATAAATATAGGATGGGGAAGAGCCTCATCACTAATGACTATACATGATAGAGTGGGACAGTATGGTTCCACAACATCAAGATGTGGATTTGGGGACATCCCCTCTATTATGGATCCTTGGACGACATCTAGAGTGAGGTCTGTAGGAGTTGTAGGTTTAGGTGGGGTGATAGGAATGGATGAAGGATTATGTAGGGGTGGAGGACTAGGATTAGGGATTGGTGGATTAGGATTAGATGAGAGGATGGGATTGGGTGTAGGAATAGGAGGAGGTAGAGGATTAGGTTTGGTGGGTGGATCAAGATTAGATGGAGGATTAAGGTAGGGTGAATTGGAGGGAGGATTAAAATATAATGGAATGGAGGGTGGAGTGATATAGGAGGATGTGAATGGTGAACTAGGGTAAGAATGTGTGGATGCTATATTAGATTGGGAGGATTGGGATGGTGGATTAGGATAGGAGCATGTGGATGGTGGATTATGATAAGAGGACATAGATGGTGGATTGTAGTAAAGGTATGGGGATAGAAGATTAGGATGGGAAGATTGGGATGGTGGATTAGGATAGGAGGATGTGGATAGTATATTGTAGTAGGAGTATTAGGATAGTGGATTAGGATGAGCAGATTGGGATGATGGATTAAGTTGGGCAGATGTGGATGTTGGGTAAGAAAGAGATGTAGATGAAGGATATGATGGATATGTGGATGGTGAGGATACTGGACATCCCTTGTCAAAGGCAGCATAAGGATTGTTATTAGGTGCGGATGAAGACATGATGGAATAGCTTGGATGAGGATTTGGATTTTGGATGATAGTTGGGGAAATCTTGCTAGTAGAAATAGCATCAAGGGAATCTATATCATACACATCTTGATAAACAAGACTTTCATTATCATCATCGACATAATTGAGGTTTCCCTTGACTACTATTTTTGGTTGCACTGATGAAGGATAAGGATTCATGATGTTAGATGGAATGGATATAGATTGAAAATATTGGAATAGATGATTAGAAGGAAAGAATAAATGATGAAAAGACAAATAGGATGGATTGGAAGAAGGCAGAAATAAGAGATCTTAATATTTGTTTCGATATCAGAAAGTCTCAGATATAGATGGACTAAAGCTCGAATTGGGATTTAGGTTAAGCTTAGATTGGGATTGGATTAAAGCTCGAATTGGTATTAGATTAAAGCTCATATTAGGATTGGATTGAAGCTTAGATTAGGAGGATTGGAGGATGTGATGGGATGTGATAGGATTGATGAGATAGGATTGGATGATTGATTAGATAGGAAGATGAAATAGATTCTAAACCCAGTTCAGAGATTTGACTTAGATGACGTAAGGTGTTGATGATTAGATTGGATTGCAAGATGGATGATTATGACACCAAATATATCTCAAGGTGGAAGTAAATTGATTGGGTCGTGATGGTGTTTAACCAACTCAGGAGGGATGATAACCCTAAGTCAGTGCAAATGATGATGATCGAGATCAAACTCCTAAGCCAACTTGGATAAAAACCTCTAAAACAAAGTCTAGGGGATTCAGATTGATGAACCAATAATGGATATGTGATCAGAGGGTGCTCTAATATTCTTGTAGATGATTTGATTGATGAAATAATGATCTTTAGAGAACACAAACAGATGAAAATGGTGATTATGGGAAGATGGATGGTGATAAAAAAAAATTAATTATGGCAAACGACTCAGGGAACGACAGGCTTTCAATGGCCAAATGGATTCATGTTCTAGAATTTGTATGGGATGCATATTCGCCTTTGTATGTCACAAGTTCACCTATTTATCTAGCAAGTTCGCATGTTTAGCTTGCAAAATCGCCTTTGTAGGTGGAAATTTTTCTTGTTTAGCTAGCAAGTTCACCTATCTTGCTAGGCGACACAAGAAACAGGCAAATTCGCCCCAAATGGTAAATTTTCCTATTTGGTGAAGCAAGTTCACCCAAGACTTGACTAGTGCAGGAAATAGGTGAATTTTTTTAGCAAGTTTCCCTATCAGGAAGTAAATTCACCCAAGAAGCTAGCAAACTCACCCCAAGAAGCTGGTAAACTCACCCAAGAGGCTAGAAAACTTGCCCAAGAAGCTAGCAAACTCACCCAAGAAGCTGAAAAGTTTTCCCAAACAGTTGAAGACACTAAAGAATAGGCAGATGTGACTATAAGTATCGCCTAATGAGATGACAACTTCACCTAAACAGACTCGAACGGGGGCTCAACTGGAGAACAGGATCATGAACAGGCCAACGAATTTGCCTAAACAAACCCAAATGGGGACTCGAACAAAGAATGGGATTGAAAATGGATCTGAACGGGGACCCAGACAAAGGATAGGACCACCAACGGACAAACGAATTCACCTAAACAAATCAAAATGAGGGACTCAATCGGACAAACGAACACCAAAATGGACCCGAACGGGGACTCGAACGGGGAACGGGATAGCAAACGGATAAGCAGATTCCCCTAAACATATCCAAACATATACTTGGATGGAGGACATGACCACCAATGGATAAACAAATTCATCTAAATGGATCTGAATGGGGACTCAAACGGAGAATGGGGTAGCAAACAGTCAAACAGACACAAAAATAGACCTGAACGGGGACTCAGACGAACATAAAACTTGAATGGCCTGCAGGGTCACCCCTATAACAAGAAAATTCACCCAAACTAAGGAGAAGAATTGCCTATGTACAAGGAATAGGCAAATTTGATGAACAGGATTGGAACGAGAAAGTAGAATCACCCTTGTGAGGAGAAAATTCACCCAACAAGGTGTCAAAATTGCCTAAAAGGCAAGCAAGTTCACCCAACAGGTGATAAAATTCACCTATGAATAGAGAAATGGGTGAATTTTATGAACAGGAGATTGACAAACTCGCCTGATTTGGAGAACAAGTGAAAACGGGGTCACCTAAGAAAGTGATTGACAGGAAAATTCACCTTTATAAGGGGAAAATGTACCTTTGAAGGTAGGGGCTGACTATGGCAAAGGACAAGAAGCACAAAAAACAATAGACAAAAAGTTGGACTGACTCAACTAAAAGTGAAAGCACTTGTATCACACAAAGAAGACACACTAGGCAGAATAATCTTAGAATTAGTGATATGGGTTTGCAAACTTGATGTAGGGTCACCACCTTGAGCGGACAACCCAAGGTTAATAATCTGTGATATTGGGGTGGTTCTTTGGAGCACCCTTTCTCATGAAGGTAGATAGCTAGCATTTCAATGGCATATGGTCATCAACGAACACCACGGGCTCACCTTCATGCCCTCACTCGTGGACTATCATATTCCACCACGAGGATTCCTATCTCAATCTAAGGGAGTGCATGGTGAGTAACTTTGATGTACGGTCTGCATCCCTTGCACTACACCAAGTTGCGGCTAAAACATGAGTCTCTATATAGGCTACACAAGGCTATCTCAAGAGTCCTTGATATACGTAAGGTACATGAGGCACAACCCTGAACACCAACCCATCACAAGCATGAGTCGGGAGCCCCAATGACGTACTGGATAGTTAGCAGTTTCGCCACTATGCATAAAGTCAAAACCTACAAAACTCAAACAACAGAAAATGCAAAAGTATAGACCTATGATGTGGGTCCTACTGGACATGTCAAAAATGTGTGCAAGTGAATTTTCCTAGTCTAAAATGCAAAATGGAGCGAAATGAAAGCAAGGAAAAACACAAACAACACCTCAATATTGGCCTAGTTGAATTTGAATAAAATGAAAGACAAAAGAGTGATTTACCTTGTCCAAGTTGATTGGTTGGTTGGCCTTGTTGATCATTTGATTTGTGTGCTCTTAGATTGATTTCGACAACATAACGGTTTGATTTTTTTTGGTTTGGATGCAAGGATGGTTGTGGTGATTTGAATATGGTTGTGTGTGATAGAGTTGCTAAGAGTAAATGAATGCTTGAGAATGAAAAATGACTAAATATTTTAGTCATTAGCAAGAGGGGAGATGAATTAATGGCCCAAATTTATTCTTGAGAGAGGATCAATGATTGAGATCAAAGAGTTGACCAAAGGAATTAAAAATTCGTTTTTAATGTGCATGAGAATGATAAACGAAATTTAATATTCCTTGGGGGATGAGAGAGGAATTAAAAATTCCTCAAAAGGACCTTAGGAAGACAAAAAAGAATTAAAAATTCCTTGAAGGATGGGGAGAGTTGACTAAGGATTTGATTAGGCTAGTTAATCAATCATTAGGTTGTGTAAGTGAGGGATTAGAGGAAGGTTAGGTGGATAAGAGAGATTAAGAACCCACTTGCATATTATGGAGGATGTGACACCTTCCTAATCAAGGATTAGGAATGTGCACATCCTTAATAAAGGATTAAGCAAGGGGGATTAAGACTAGGAGTGGATTATGGTGGATGGAACATGAGGGTATTAATAAATGGATTATTCATTTAATTTTTGGAGGAAAGGGATGAAATTTAAAGTATTTAATTATTAAATTAAATACCTTAGGGATTTAGAGGGCTTTAGGGGTATTAATTAAATAATAGTAATATTACTTAATTAATGCAAATAAGAGGACATTTAGACGAAAAGGGATAAATTTGGCAAAGTGTAAGTGTTCAAATTTAGGTGTCTACAAATATAAATTTATTGTCAAAAAAAATTATGAAAATTTTATTATAATATATAATATAAATAAAAACAATAATGGTATTCCCATCTTTAATCCAATGTAATTTGGCCCTAATTTTAGCCCCTTATAATTATCCATTTTACGAATTTGAGTTTCCAAAACAACCACCAAAGTTTGTAAGTTACAATTATATGAGTTTTATAGCAATTTTCAGTTGTGTTCTAACTTCCCTTGAAGGGATTTTAATTTTAATTTTCGTTTCCAAGCAAGTCTTCTGCCAAAATCACATAAGAATTCAACACATTTCGAAATAGAATTATACCACCATTGTCTATAGGATTCCCCTTCATTTGGTTTGGGGAAGGAATTCCAAAGGTCCACTAATGCTCCAACACATGAAGGATTTTAAATGAGGAAAATTAAGCTTATAAGGTAACTCATAGTTTACATTATTATTATTATTAGTTCCAGAGGCTATACAAATGATAGGGTAGTGGTCAGAGAGAGTTGAAGAATAGTCAACCCGAACCACCAACCCTAAGGATTCTTGGGTAACAAAAATATTTGTAGAAATAAATTTTTCAAGTCCGCTCAGCTTCCTATCCTCCCCAAATTTGCAATTAGACTAGGTGAATTAATTATTTTCATGACTACCCCTTTTATTATGAATTAGATCATCCACGCCTAAAGTATTGCGACATAACAACCATTTATCAAATTCTTCATTATTCAACTTGATATGGTTGAGCCAACTGTGATCATTATAGTGTTCAATCATATTGAAATCCCCTCCTATAACCCAATATTCTTCTTTAAGTATCTTAACTGCAAGCATAAGAAAAAATTCATTGTGCTATTCAAGACGAGGTTGCTTTGGTTCATACAAAACAGGCTGAGATTAAAGGGTTGTTTCAAAAATATTATGAGGAATGACCTACATTGGCAGGATGCTCAAGCTATCTTGAAAGATATGCTTCAAGATATCATTCCTAAAAGGGTGGACTCTGAATATAGCAATTTTATTGATTATATCCTATCTCTTGAAGACTTAGAGCATGTTGTGTTTTCCATGCCTTCTTACAAAAATCCAGGTGTGGATGGGTTGCCAGTTGAATTTTACAAAAAATATGTGGCCTCACATTAAAGATGATTTCTACCTGGTTTACCTGGAAGACTTGGAGCATGGTTCTTTAGGGAAAAATATAAACAAAGGTCTAATTAAGCTCCTTCCAAAGGGAAAAAATGAGGATACTATTTTAGGTTGGCATCCAATCACTCTGCTTAACACATCATATAAGATTATTCTTAAGGCTTTAGCAACAAGAATCAAACCAAATGTAAATGAATTAGTAAGACTAGAACAAACTGGATTTCTTGGTGGGAGATTCATCCTGGACAACTTGATCCTTGCATGGGAAACATTGGAATGGGCTCAACAATCCAGCCAATGGGCTCTTTTGGTCAAATTGGGTTTTGATAAAGCGTATGATAAAATGTGTTGGGGCTTCATAATTAAGATGTTACAATGGTTGGGTTTTGGCCCCAAACTATCTAATCATATTCAGATGTTGTTTAATGATGCTAATGCTCAATTAGTGATTAATAAAGAGCTGACAAATGTCTTCCCTTTGCAACGTTCAATTGGACAAGGTTGTCCTTGTCTCATTTCCTGTATATGCTAGTTTTTGGTGCACTTGGATACCTGCTGCAAAAATATAATCAATTGGATCTAATTAAGGGTATCTCTACCCCCCATGATTCTATGGTGATCAACTCGCACTTCACAGATGATAGTATGTTGTTTATCCAAAATTCTAAGGTAGAGATCAATAATGTTCTAAGAGTCCTTAATCTATATTGTGAAGTGTTTGGATCAAAACTTGCCCACAATAAGACTGAATATTTGATGGTTCAATCTGGTCCACCCCCGTGGTGGATCCCTAAAGAGTGGAAGAAAATTAAACATGGGCAGATTACTTGGTATCTTGGAATTCCATTCAGAATGGGGGTCTCAATTTTTGAGATGTGGAACAAGTACTTATAGAAATTAAAGAATAAATTGTGTAATTGGGGAAATAAATTTTTGTCTCTTGTTGGAAGAATTCAAGTTGTGAATCAATTTTTTTTAGCCTCACATGTTTAATATTCTTCTTGTTGGATGCCATCCAAAAAAGGCTATGAAGATCTCATTAAAATTGTTTGTAGCTTCTTATGGGCTAGTTGGGGCGGCAAAGTAGGTTTTAAATCTACCTCTTGGCTCCATTGTATACAACCCAAATCCAAAGGTAGGTTGGGCCTTTTGGATCCAAAAACACAAGGGATTTGCTTGGTAGCTAAATGGATTGTTAGATTAGTGAATGGAGATGTTCCATGGAAAAATTTGGTCCACTTTCATATTTCTCAAGCCTCTGTCAAAGGTAAATGGCAGGCGGTCAGCTGGGAAGACAACATTTTAATAACACCTTTCTTCCACCTCAAAGCTTCCTTTCCCCTTCTTTCTATTTGGAAGGTATGGCAGAAATTCAACAACCTTTTGGACTGGAAAATCACCCTTCAACATGAGTTCAACTTCGGATTTTTGTCAATCTAGTGGAATAAACTGGTACAATATCATGGTTAGCCTCTTGCGGTTGCCTTTCCTAGGTTGGTTTATTACTTGTTTAGGAAAGGAGTTCAAAGGTTTGGGGACTTTTGGGTGTTAGATTTATATGATCAGATTAGAACATAGAAAATTAATTTAAAATTCAACAATAACATAGTAGATACCCTGGGAAAACCCTCCTCTTGAGGGAGAAAAACCCAACCAATATATCTCTTATATATTGATCGAATAAGAGCATAAATATGCTTACAACTTAGGCACAATACAATGCCTATTTGATACAATGAATAATATCACCTCTCCTAGATTCAAATATACAAATGATATGTTTCTCCTTAAGCTCGACCTACTCCTACAAAATGAAGATCTGTTGCTACAGAAATGACAATTTGCTACTCAAGTGTGAACTCCTCTAGGAATGCAAATTATGTTGAATGAACTTGATGATCAAATGAATGAATGTGAACTTGTGTATATACATGATTGCAATAGGGTTCACACCTCTTCACAAAATGAACTCGGCCTCAATAAGAAAGACGCATCTCTTCATAATATAGTCGACCTTTAATTAAATTGTGTCTCTTCATTAAATGACGATTTTCTCAAGGTCAGCCCTATTAATAATTAATTAATAATAACATAAAAAATTCATGTTAAATGAGGCATCTCCTCATGTTAAATATATTATAATAAATTTGAATAACCAAATTCTATTATTCAAATTTATTTCTTCAAGTCGTGTCTGGGAGTATTTCTGCAGACGTTGAACATCAACACTCCCTCTCAACTAGAGAGGAATACTTCCAACTGCATAATTCATATCACCTCATCGTGATGACAAAACATCATGGCTACACCCATGAGTTTAAAATAAGCATATCACCTCATCATGGCTACACCCATGTATGGTATGTATAAGTGCTCATCACTCAACATGATGTTGTCACCTCATCGTGACGTTTTACCATGGCTCTCCCAGAGGGTGTAAACACAAGTACAAGAAAATCATCATGGAATCTCTCACATGATGTTATCATGGAGTCACACACATAACATCCACCATGGCTTTCCCAAAGGGTGGAAACAAGGGCTTTCACCTCAAATATCAAAGAGAAATGCATTAACAAGGGCTTGCACCTCAAATCTCTTTCAAAGAGAAATGCATTAGATAGGATCACTGATACTGAGACTCCTTCTCAGCTAGGGCTTGATTCTCCACCATACCAAGCTTATCTCGAAAGTACACAAACTTAATCTTGGAGAGAGGCTTGGTGAGAATATTTGTCATTTGCTCATCAATGTTGATATACCTCAATTGAATTGCTTTCCTCAATACCATATCTCTGATATAATGGTATTTGATCTCAACATGTTTAGTTTTTTCATGAAACAAAAGATTGACAGAAAGCTTCACACAGCTCTGGTTATCACAATGAATGATAGTAAGCTCCATTGATTGTCCAAACAATCCTGCAAGGAGCTTTCGAAGCCACATTGCCTCTCGAGCTGCCACACAAGATGCAATATACTCAGCCTCAATTCTACTCAGTGCCACAAAAGACTGCTTCCTGCTACACCAGGATATCATCATAGATCCTAAACTGAAGCAACATCTAGAGGTACTCTTCAGATCAGTAACACACCCTACCTAATCAGAATCGGTAAAATCGTGCAGCTTTAAATCCACACCTGAAGAATATCTCAACCCATATCTAACCATGCCATGCAAGTATCTCAAGATATGTTTAGCTGTAACAAGATGTATCTGCCTTGGTTCACACATGAATTGACTAAGTGTACTCATTGCATAGCAGATACCCGGTCTAGTGTTGACTAGATACATCAATGAACCAATCAACTACTTGTACATCATGGGATCCACCAGATCTGAACTAGTTGCAACCTCCTTCAACTTATGTAAGTTGGTCTCCATAGGTGTAGACATGGATTTACAATCCATCATACCAAATCTCTTCAAAATGTCAATGGTATACTTCCCTTGAAATAGAATCATCTCATCTAGCTTTTTCCAAACTTCTAAGCCAAGAAAGTAATGCATGAGACCAAGATTCTTCATTTCAAATTCAGAAGCTAACTCCTGGCATTTGATAATGAGGTGTTCTTCTCTAGTAATAATCAAATCATCAACATACAAAACCAATATTAATGCTTCATCATCAATTACCTTGAAGTAGAGGTTGGAATCAACATCATTCTTTAAGAAGCCCAAACTTAACAGGTAATGATCAATCCTTTCGTACCAAGCACGAGGAGCCTGCTTAAGACCATACAAGGCTATTTTTAGCCTATGAACATGAGACTCCTTCCCATGTACCTCAAATCCATTAGGTTGCTCAATATATACCTCTTCCTCGATTATACCATTCAAAAAATCTATCTTCACATCCATTTGGTGAATATTCCATCCTCTAGATGTAGCAATAGAAATGATGGTCCTGACTAAAGTATAATGAGCCACTGGAGCAAAGGTTTCTTCATAGTCAACTCCCTCTTTTTGTGAAAACCCTCTAGCCATGAATCTAGCCTTGTATTTCTCAATGCTCCCAACAGTCGCATGCTTGATCTTGAAGAGCCATTTAGAAGATACCATAGATTTTCCTTCGAGTCTAGGAACGGTGTCCCAAACATCATCCTTGAGAATGGACTGATACTCTTCAAACATAGTATCTTTCCAAAATTGTCGACTAGAAGCTTCCTCAACACTGGAAGGCTCTAACTCAATAATCTGACTCATCAAAGCTACATAACTGGAGAACTTATTAGGTCTCCTACTTTCTCTGAAAGTTCCTCTTGGGGCTGCAAAACTTTCTACCTCCTGCATTATTTTCCTTTCCCAAAGAGGTCTTTTATTTCCAATCACAATATATGTAGGCCCATCAGTAGGTTCCAAGGGCTCAACTGGATCATCATCTTCTTTAGGATCTAGAGCCTCCCTCTATTTTTCAGGAACATGGTCAACTTCCATATCCTGAGGAGGCTCTTCATCATCGATCTCCATATGAGTGCCCTTGGATCTTTTGAATGCAACATCCTCTTCAAATGTGACATCTCTACTGATCTCAATTGCCATCTGACCCAAAATGTAGATCCTATAGGTTTTTTATGTCTCACTATAGCCTACAAATATCCCCTTCTTTTTAGAAGTTTCCAACTTTCTCCTCTTATCCTTTGGAACATGAACATACACTGGACATCCAAAGATATTTAAATGACTTACTTCAGGCTTCACCCATGTGAATGCCTCTTCAAGAGTTATGTTATCCAAGATCCGGTGAGGACTTTTATTCTGAACATAAACAGCTATCATGGATGCTTCATCCCAAAGAAAGATTTGCAGATCTTGGTCATGAATCATGGCTTTGACTGCTTCCACAATAGATATGTTCTTTCTTTCAACAACACCATTTTATTGAGGATTATAAGGAATGTTGAACTCCCTCTTAATCCCAGCTTCAATGCAGAAGTTACGAAAGCTGACAGAAGTATACTCTCCTCTGTTATCGGATCTCAAGACTTTGATCCTTTTCCCATAAATTTTTTCCACCCGAGATTTGAATTATTTGAATCTCTCTAATACCTCCTCAGATTCTTTAGATTTCAAAAAATAAATCCAAGTCTTTCTAGAGTAGCCATCAATAAAAATAATGTAATACAAGAAACCACTCGAAGAAGAAACAAACATTAGACCACATAAATCAGAATGAATAAGATCTAGAATACATTTGGATCTACTTTCACTACTATGGAATGGACCTTTTGTATTCTTACCCAAAGCGCAGCCTTTGCAGTTACCTTCATGCTCCTGGTTGAATTTTGGAAGGTCGGTGACCATCTTCTCCATGATAGGTAGAGCTTGAAAGTGAAGGTGAGCCGATCTTCAATGCCAAAGGTCACACAAACTTGAAGAATCATGCACTAGAGCTTGAAGTGGAGAAGTACATAATCTATAGAGACACCCATGTCTAACTCCAATCACCTAAGCAGACTTGAAGTTTGAGTTCTTTGTCCATACAAGAACTTTTCCTTCGAAAATAACAACTTGGTACCCCTTGTCTTCCAAGGCTGAAATAGAAACAAGGTTTTACTTGATGCTTGGAACAAATAGAACATCAACCAATTGCAATGAAAATTTGGAATCCAAGTGAAGAGAGGAGGTCCCAACTCCTTTCACGAATTAACTAGCATCATCTCCAATAATTACTTGTTCACTAGAATCATTTTCCACCAAATCAGATAGATTCTTCCTAAATCTAGTGATGCGGCTAGAGGCACCACTATCAATCAGCCAAGTGTTGGTGTCGGTGATTACATTGCTTGACAAGGCTAAATAGAATAGGTATTCACTTGAATCCTTCTACAGAGAGACATTATTAACATCTATAATGGAGGCTTGTTGCCTAGGCTTGGTAGGAAATTCCTTTATAAAGTGACCATACTTGTCACATCGAAAACATTGGACTTTGGAGAGGTCCCTCTTCTTCTTGAACACAGGAACATCAGATTCTTTATCTCTATTCCTCTTGAAATATCCTTTCTTTCCACCTTTCCCTTTCTTCTTGAAGGATTGAGTGGCAATAACATGAATGTCTTCATTAGTGGAGCTTTGGCCAATACCTCTTGTAGCCAACCTAGACTCTTCTTGGATGTAATCTGCCCTCAAACTAACAAAACTTGGGAAGTTTCGATCTTGCACTGATTCCTTGAATGTAAGACTCCTAGGATGCAGGAAGAACATTACAAGCCAACATGGTCAAGTCCTTGTTGTCAACATGCCCAATAGAAGAGAGCTAATCTCTCAACTCAATGATCCTCATGAAGTAAGCGATGACAGTTTCTCCTTTTTCCATCTTGAGATGATGAAGTTGTTGCTTCAAGGCTAGGGCATGACTTGTGTTATTGATTTCATACATCTCCTCCAAGGTTTTAAACATCTATCTTTCCATTTTCAACTTGGAGACGATAGGAATAGTATGGTCCTTCACAGAATCAACTAGCATCTTCTTTGCCTTGATATATTTCTTCTTCCATTGAATCTTATCTCCCTCTTCTGTAGGCTCAAGAGTTGTGCTCTCCACGAACTCTGCCAACTCACTTTCCTCCAAGGTGAGCATAATTTTGAATCTCCATGATGTAAAATTTGATGCTCCCTCAAGTATGTCCTTAATCTTGAGACCGTTCACCATCTTGATGAAGTGATAGAAGAGATCAAGAATGTGAAGGAAAATAAGGAGTATCGTTGCAAGATAAATCTAATCATGATCTTCTTCAAACCTGCTCTGATACCATGTTAAATTTATATGATCATATTAGAACACAGAAAATTAATTTAAAATTCAATAATAACACAACAGATACCCTAGGAAAACCCTCCTCTTGAGGGATAAAAACCCAACCAATATATCTCTTATATATTGATTGAATAAGAGCAGAAATTTGCTTACAACTTAGGCACAATACAATGTCTATTTGATACAATGAATAATAGTACATCTCCTAGATGCAAAGATACAAATGATTTGTTTCTCCTTAAGCTCAACTTGCTGCTACAGAATGAAGATTTGTTTCTACAAAAATGATGATTTGTTGCTCAAGTGTGAACTCCTCTAGGAATGTGAATTATGTTGAATGAACTTGATGATCAAATGAATGAATATGAACTTGTATATATACATGATTGCAAAAAGGTTCATACCTCTTCACAAAATGAAGTCGGCCTCAATAAGAAAGACGCATCTCTTCATAATATATTCAACCTTTAATTAAATCGCTTCTCTTCATTAAATGATGATTTTCTCAAGGTTGACCCCATTAATAATTAATTAAATATTATTTATTAATAACATAAAAAATGCAAGGTAAATGAGGTGCCTCCTCATGTTAAATATCTTATAATAAATTTGAATAGCCAAAGGCTATTATTTAAATTTATTTCTTCAAGTCGTGCCTGGAAGTATTTCTTCAGACACTGAACATCAACAATGGGAATTTTCTACCCAGGAGTTTGTCAGCTGGCAATCTCTTAAGACTAACCTAGGTTTAAATAGTAAATATAAAAAATTAATAATTTTTGCTAAGTCGTTGTTTTCCTTTGAGTTGGTCATGAAAATGTGTACTCCCCTTCATTGCAATCCTTTCAAGGATTGGTGGTGGCTATCCAAGTGTCAGTTTGCCTTATTTCCTCTTAAGAAAGTCTATTTAAATCTACTCCCTCATTTTCCATTAAATCTACTCTTTGTGGTGGTGCATTATTCCTTGGAGGAAGATTAGTTTCATGGTTGAGCGAGAAAAAATATTCGATTTCTTTATCCACTACAGAAGCAGAGTATATTGCAACAACATCTTGTTGTACATAGGTACTTTAGATGAAGCAAACCTTGATGGAAATAGGTGTTGTGAGTGATGAATCTATCTCTATATTAGTGTTATAAACATTTTGAAGAATCAAATGATTCATTTTAGAAGAAAGCACATATCTATCAAGTATCACCTCTTGACGGAGAAGGTATTAAAAAATGAAGTTAGACTTGAATATGTACCTACCAAGGAACAAGTTGCAGACATATTCACTAAGGCCCTTCTGAAGGATACCTTTGAGTATCTTAGATGGAAATTAGGGTTATTGTCCCTCCTTCTTTGAACTAAGTGCACATGGAGGTGCATCAATCTAGTGGATTCATACTCTTTTGATCTGGATTGATGATTGAGGTCTACTCCTTAGAAGGAGTAGAGAAGTGCATTATTGCCACACTAAGGGGGAGTGAACATAGCTTTATATGGTAAGAATTTCCTTTGCCATTGATTTCAAAGGCCGAGAGAGAATCATGTGAAAATTTTATGCTTGTACATGTTGTCGCTTCTAAAAATCATGTATGTTGTCTTTGATGGTTTTTCACATCATGTGTTTCCATCAATGAAAAAGGGGGATATTGTTGCAAGTAAGATGTGTGTGATGATGTTGTCATTGATGTCAACATAGTTCAGGTTGGTTGTAGATGGTACTTGTGTATTTGAGATACTGTAGAAGTGCTTAGAGTACATGGAGCTATATTTATGAAGTTAGAGCTATGCTTATGCCAAGTTCTTTTGAGAAAATTTGAGAAATAATGAAGGTAGTGTTGAAGTGTGTGTTTTGAGTGTGCTCTAGTATTGTGCTCTATATTTCTTCTATGTTGATCCTATGCCTGTGTGGATTTTTAAGTGTGTTCATGAGCTTCAATGGATAATATATCTCAAGTCAGCTTTCTATTTTGATGGAGAGTAAAAGATATGTTCATCGATGTGTGAACTGGTTCGGCAGATTTATTTGTGTGTGGACTGGGATAAATGTTTTGGCTCTGCAGTCTTCTGATATTTGGTTTCAGATCTTGTGAATCTAGGAGATGATTCTTTCTAATGGTTTTTTGTGTTCTAAAAAATTTTCTTGTGATTTGGCGCTCCGAAAGACCTGCTCCATAGCTCCTGTGTGTTGTTGGTTGGTCCAATTGGACTATTGAGGAGGTTTTATGAATGAAGTTTGTTGTAATTTTTGAGGATGTACTTGAGGTATTCTTAGAGATGGAAAATTTCTAGTGAAGTGTGTTATGTGATCCATGTGTGATCATCTTGTTGGAGATGTGTATACTTCAAATATCATTGGTGTTTTCATTAGGTTTGGCCAACCTAGTGTCTACACGTTACATTAAGTTTTTTCATCAATTTGAGGAAGCGTGTGATTGATTCAAGATGTTGTTTGGGTACTAAATTAAAAATGTAATTGGTCCTCTCTCATTCGTATCCATTGCGGGAATGTTGAGTATCCGACCTAGTTTGAATTTGTAAATAAAATTGTATAACTGACCTTGGAGAATGTTTCTAGGGTTGAAGATGGTATAAAAGAAAATCAAGTTGTAGAAAATTTGATATTCATCCATCCACGATTCGAGAAAGTAAGTGAAGTGTGCAAACAAGTGTGAAAAGAAAAGTGTGGAAGAGCAAATTGAGGCAACGATACTTTAAGGTGTTAGATTCCTGAAAGTAGTGAGCTGATGGTGTCTACAATATTCTAATCTAGTTGCGAATGTGTGGAATCTTTATGGTGGATCTTCATTCATTCTTTCTTTTTTTGTAGGTAGTGAGCCTCCTTCTAGATAGTGAGTCCTTTATTAGTAGTGAGCCTTTGTATCTGGGCAATGAGCCCTCTGGTAGTGAACCTTTTAATCTGGTATTACATTACTACTATATTCTAAGTTAATCCTCACTGTGGTTTCTCCCTCATTGGGTCTTCCACGTAAATCTAGTGTCTCTAGTGTTTGCTTTTTGTTATTTTCATTTCATGTTTACAGTTAATAACAGATTAAAGTTAAAGTGAAAATATTAATTTTAGAAGTAAAGTGATTTGATACAACTGATTCACCCCTCCCCCTCTCAGTTGTCTTATGCATTTCAAAATCAAATTTCATGCATTCAAACTATCACTTCACATTCTATCCACCATACTTACCCCATCCTTTCATCACACATGCCAACTTATTATTCATTTCGCCACACATTGTAATTAACCAATGCCAAATCAAACTCATGTTCCAAACACTCTTCCAATAGCTTCACATGCATGGAGTTACGTTCATACCATCTGACAAGTACATATACTTGTAGACATGTAAAATTGACCTAAAACCTATCACACACCCCAAACGACATCAAACAATATTGAACATCATCCCGCAACATCTTGGAATCATCTTGTAATATCTCAGAACATCTCAGAATCATCCTACAACATCTCGAAATCATCCTGTAATGCCTCGAAACATCTCAGAATCATCCTGGAACATCTTGGAACATCTCAAAATCATCTTGAAACATCTTGGAATCATCCTACAACATCTTGGAATGTCCCAGAACATCTTGGCAACATCACACAACATCCAAAACCCCAATTCTACCATTAATTGAATAATACAACACTATTTAATTAATTCACTTTTTCATCATTTCTGACAAATCAAATAAATTTTATTTATTTAATAGTCCTAAAAACCCTAATTTTGCTATTAATTGAATAATACAACATTATTTAATTAATTCACTTTTTCATCATTTCTAAAAAATTAAATAAATTTTATTTATTTAATAAAGTCCTAAAAACCCTAATTATGCTATTAATTAAATAAAAAAACATTATTTGATTAATTCACGTTCATCATTTCAACCAATTAAATAAAATTTATTTAATGAATTCCTAATCTCACTTTATTTCATCTTGATTGATTAAATAAGGCCAATTATTTAATTACATCACTAAAACACCTTATTCCCCTAGGTTGATTAAATTATTAAATCACAATAATTTAATTATGACACTTTCCCTCCAAAATTTGAATAATTAAATCAAACTATTCAAATCAATTATCAAAATTCAAATCAAATCAAACCAATACAAATTTGTTTCTAAAATTCAAACTTGATTTGCACATTCAACTCCAAAAAGGAATTAATTAATTAAATCAATTAATTCATATTCCTCACTCACTTTCTGATTGAGAAAATTATGATTGTTGACTGATCAATCTAATTTGTTGACTAATCAATCTAATTTGCTAACTAAGTCATCAATTTCCTAACTAATCAATCTAATTTGCCAACTAAGCCATCAATTCCTAACTAATAAATCTAATTTGCTAACTAAGCCATCAATCTCCTAACTAAACCATCTAAATCCTGACTGATTAATCTAATCCCTAACTAGCCAATCTATTCCTCAATCACACAAATTGTGTGATCAACTTTGCATGATATTCTCATGTCTAAATCCTCTCAACTCATTTCGACTGTTGATCTAGATGTTCTCCAACAAGATCCTTGTTGTGCCTTTTGCACACACGCCCCGTTTAGAACGGGGACCCTCTTTTCCCTCTTTCTTTTTTTGGTTCCTTTTGTTCTGCCTCATTTTGTGTACCCCATTTTTTGTGCCCAAAATCAGGGGTAGCACGTTCCCCAATGCCATATTTTAAGTCTCGGGCTATCCAGGTTTTCCTTGTCGAAATTCTGGCATCTGTGGCAATTTTCGGGTTTCCCCTTTCAGATTTCCTTTGTCGGGTTTCCCTAGACAGGTTTCCCCTCAGGCTTTGCTGTTTTAGAACAGCTGTCCCGGGACGCCTTTCCGAACCCTGAACCTCGAACCCTGGACCTCCTGCCGCCTCTGCATTTTCCGAACTCACCAACCAAACCTGCAACCGTACGTAGGAGTTAATGCCGCATTAATGGCTGTTTTTTGCTATAAAACCAATTTTTTCGGCCGTCATTATCATTTCCGTGAGTGATAGAGAAGGTTGAAGAACTCCTGGCGAATTTGGTTTTCCTCCTGTCTCAAATTTCAAAGTGTTTTCTCGATGACCTCCGCGCATCCAGCAGTTTGTTCTTTGGATTTTCGAGGTAGGTTTTCCGTCCGCGCACCCTTGTTTTTGTTTTGCGAATTTTCAGATTTTCATGAGGGGAAATTGTAAAATGAAACCTAAACCAAGTAAATTTGCTCCCTCTGTGCATAACCCATGTTTTAAAAATCTAAAAATCAACCATTAAATTGTCCAAATTTCGATCTGGAACCTTCCCGCGTCGCGGCTGTTCTTCGAAACGGCGCTGATGCCTTTGGGGCTTGGGTCTTCCCACGGTCGTCCGCCCCCCCCCTCATTTTTTTGAACTTGCCTTTTCCCTTCTTCGGATTTCTATCTCCGGAATTCCCTTCCCGGGATTCCGTTGTGTCTTCGTCGTTCCAAACGGCCCCGTCCGAGCGTCTTTCTGACCCTCGGATCCCGGACCCTCCAATTCCGTCTAAATTCAAACTTCCCAACTCTCTTCAAAATCTGCCCTCAGAATTCAGTTTCTGGAATTCCATTCCCATTTCGCCGTTTCAAACAGCTTCCACCGTGCGGCTTTCCGAACTCCGTTTCCCGACCGCGGAATCTTCCATCTCCCGATCGAAACCCTTGCCATTTTCTTCCCCTCGGACTTCTGCCTCCGGGATTCTTTTCTCGAGATTCCGTTGCGTTTTTGCCGTTTCAAACGGCCCCGTCCGAGCATCTTCTCGGATCCCGGATCCTAGTCCGCTATCCGCCAAAACCCCAAGCCTTTGGTCTTTTTTCCTCTGATCTTCTTCTGGATTCTGGACTCTAGAATTTCGTTCCTCCTCCGCCGTTTCAAATGGCCCCGCCCGAGCGTCTTCTCGACCTCCGAGTCCTGGTGCCTTGTTCGTTGTCCAGTTGTCCCAAACCCTTTAATTGCTCCTGGAAACTTCCTACCCGGATTTCCTCTTTTGTTTCGCCGTTTCGCACTGCCGACTCGTAGCCACTTCCCGACGACGGCAATCCGAGATCCAGATTTCGTCACCCGAAATTTTGTTTCCTCTGCGCCGTTTCAAATGGCTTCCTTGCAGATGATGCCCGAACCTCCAAATGGGGCATCAAATGACCTCCAACTCCAAAATAGATTTCGACCCACTTGCTAGAATTTGGTTTCCTTCGATTTCCAATCTCAAATCTTCAAATTCAACTTCGGGAAGTGCATATGGGAATTCCATTCTCATTTTTCCCTTTCAAGTGGCATTCTGCCAAGCGATTTCTGGCCCACGAACTCCAGATTGTCTGCACTGCCCTCTAATGATGAAGTATCTTGCTTCTGTGATTGTTAAGTATGAATTATGATTGTCGGGCTAATCTTGACATGCAGGTATTTTCCGCTGGCCATTTTGTCAAGTTCATCGTTACTAATTCTCGTCTGTTGTGCACGATTTATGGAATCCTGTCCAGAGACTTCTGGTGCTTCTAGAAAAGGAAAAGGAACAGCTAAGCCACCAAGGGGCAAGGAGGATAAAGACCTGATGAAATACAAATTCCAAGAGGTCCCTATTCAATCCAGGATCACTACCCTTTGGAGAGACGTTTCAGATACCAACATCGGGCAAGTCGATGTTGATGAATTCAAGCAGAGGGTCAGAATGAACCCGAAAACAACAAATGCCAAGTTGATAAAGAGCAGTGGACTTGCTAAGGCTGCAAGTTTCCCGCTAGCCCTAGTGGCCCCAGAGCTGGTAATGGCAGGTGTGGAGGCATACCAGTCTGATACCAGAACAATTGTGGATCATGAGGGGAATATCGTTGCGGATATGTCTCCATCGGGTATAACTGATACCTTCAACATTCCCACCTTGGAAGACTGTAAGGAGGTGTGGGAACAGGACCCGTTGGATTGTAAAAGGCTTATCAACCAGTGTTGGTTGAAGGACAAACGGGCTAGTGCTAGGAAGCTCCCTCAGGATCTCTACCACAGCGATTTCCATGAAGACTACCATGACCTTGTAACTCTGCTCAGCCGAGTCATGGGCCTTCCCAGTGCGGTTTTCTTTCAAGAATGGATGTTCTATTTCATAGAACAAATTCTCTGAGGTAAGGGCACCGCCTTCTATTGGGGCGAGATCATCAGCGACTGCTTCCACGAGCAGTTTACCACTGTGAAGAAAACTAACAAATTCTTCATGACCTCTTACTTAGTGTATTCCCTCACCAATCGGCGACATTATCAAGGGTTGACAATGGTGCCCAGTGATCCATCAGGGCCAGAGCTCAAACCATATGATAAGTACCCTCAGTTGCAGTTTAGGAATTTCAAAAGGAACTACTGCAGGGTGAATGACGCGTTCATTGCCCACGTCATCCGGTCGGTGGGAGGAGATTTTCATAGAAGGATGTCCCACAGTGTCAGGGTCCTCCTCAGACAATACACCTTCTGGTACATACAATTCCCAAGGTTCACATACATTCGCACCGAAGGATTCTCAAACAAACCAAACAAGCTGCCCCGGTACCCAAATGACCGGATCGTTCTCTTGGAACTGACTCGGCAGCTGCGACACATTCACAATGTCTCGAGTGAGAAACATCTGGCAGGTCCTGTCTACCCCATGAACTTTGGTCAGGGGATATATAAGGTCCACACTTCCCAGTGTGCAGGATATTCAAAAAGGGAGTTGGCAGAGTATAATTTTGAACAATACACAGTGAGGCCATGAATGGATCCCTATGGCCATGTCAGGAAGGCACTGGGGCGCGGATATGCCCACTTCCACAACATTGAGGACTTTTGGGCCAACTGCAGGGATGATCTTGAGGTACGGTTGCGATATTATATGTGCATGACCGTCATCCATGTAAGAAGGGTGAACTTATGCCCGGTTCTTGATCAGCTGGAGGAGGATGAGGAGGCAATTGTGGATCCAGTTTACGATACAGTTTCCAACCTGCCGCTGCCCGCTATCAATTGGGATGCACCGGAACTCGATGATATCAGTGTGCTCACCAGATCCGTTGAAGCCCGAACGAGAGCATGGATAGACGAGAAGGTGGCCCAATTGAAACAACAAGGGGTCGTCCTGACATACTTCGAGATTGCAAGTGAACATGTAAGTGAACCAAGTGGCTCTGAAGGTGGGGAAGCTGCCGTTGCAACTGGGGAGACATCTAAAGCCCCACCACCTCTGAAGACCAAGAAAAGAAAAGAGGCTAGCCAACAACTGCCCAAACCAAAAGTCTACGCCCATAAGTCTTCTGAGCCAGAGCCCTCTAAGAAGAAAAGAAAAATAATAGGAGGCACAAAGACAATGGTGATGCCTAAGGGTTCACCCCTCGGGATCACAAGCAAAGGATCTAGCTCATTTGCATCTCCACCCATTATAATCACTGCCGCCACCCCGCTTGCCTCAATTCCAGTTTCTGCTTCCTCCTCGCCTGCGGTGGATATCTCCGTCCACCTTGCTTAATCTCCTCCAGTATCGCAGGTCATTCCCATGGATTCATCATCCGCCGCCACCTCGCCTATGACCTCTCCCTCCATGTCTCCTTCCATTCCTTTCATTTTCGCCGCCACAATGCCAGCCCCAAGCCTTCCAGAGTCTTTGGTGAAGTATATGCAGAATGTGCCTTCTGAGCTTTCGGGGATGCTCATCAATCCAATAGTCCAAATTGTGATAGCTTAGGCTATGGCCTCCACTCCAACGGCATCCCCTTCTACTGAATCACCAAAGATGAAGGCGACCATGTAGATATCAGACGAGCGTGAACGACAGCAGCTTGAGGTTGAGAAGGCATCGGAAGATGAAGAATTTGAATATCACGAACACCCCTTGTTCGAGCATCGTAAAATTGATAAGGTGGCCTATGAATCTTCAAATGAGGGCAGTGAGAGCAATGAAGACCTTGATATTGAATTGATCTGAGAGTCGAATGACCCCGAGCTCAATGCCGAGTGGGGCAAACAACTCAAGGAAATTGAGGACAAGGAGGTCGAGGACCGGCTTGCACAGGAAGAGGAGACTGTTGCTCTAGAGATGGAAGGTGATAGGTCTCCAACCAAGAAACATGGCCAGACTCCAGAGCATGATAAGGAAACTTTCCTCCATGAGGACAAACAAGTAGAGAGCCCCAGGGACCATCAGGATGCTTTAAACGAGGAGGAGGATACTGAGAAGAAGGATTCACCCAAGGAGCAGCAACGTACTAAGTCCCCCGCTAAACATGAGACATCCGAGCAAGGTTCTGATGAAGGAAAGGAAGATACGGGAGTAAATGAGAAGGCTCTTGTTGTCAGAACTGTTGAACTCGAAAAGGAGGACAGCGGGACTCAAAGTATACCACCGAGGGAAGAAACTCAAATGCCTGATTGGCTACAAAGGTAACTCAAGCAAAAGACTCTCGCGCCAAAGGATCCCAAGGCAAGGCTGGAAGCCATCATGGCCAGAGCATGAATAAGCACCAAAAAAGAGAAGAAGCCGAAGGTCAGATCGAAGATAACCATGGATGCCTCGGGATCAAGGGCAGTGCAGATAGCAATGCCGATAGTTGGGGAACAAGGCATAACTTATAACGTCTCCACCATTGATCTGGGAGTGGCCACAAGGGAGCAAAAAGTTGAGCATCTCCAGGAATCGGTCGCCACAGTGGTGCACCTTATCCAGCAGGATAAGATCTCCAAAGAGGAATTAAAGGAGTAGGTGGCTGATCTAACAACTTATATTCAGCAGTGGTCGTCTCCAGATGATTAGCCGACAACACCATCGGCCCTGCCTCAGTTGCTATCCAGAGAACAAATTGACAAACTAGAAAAGAGACGGAACTTGGACAAAACTACGAAAAATTGGTTCCGACAGGTTTTGGACATAGGGAACACAGGTATCAATGTGGCTATCCGGGCAGCAAATAGGTTCCTAGAGGTTCAGAAAACTCTCGAGGACACAAGGTAGATCTGTGAGAAGTTCCCTAGGAAGTACAATGCGGCCTACCCAAAGATTGAGGCCATTTTCACGTTGTCGAGTGATATCTAGGAGAAGGACCTTGCCTTCAAAGACGACGACCACTGGCTGGTGGATACCTGGAAGCAAGACTATAATCATCGAAAGAGGAGGCTGGAGCAGATTTTGGAATGGATAGCGCCTGACATTGAATGGGCAAGGGAGTCCAGGGAGGAGTGTACTCAGTACCTCAAACTGATGACGGGGTATGAGGTGCCCGCAGTTGAGATCAATCCTGAGAACATCAAGCCCCACTTCTTGAAGATTATGGAAGGTGGGATGTCCATCGAAATCACCACTGAGTTCATGTGTTTTGCGGCCTGAGCCTTCACGCAATCAAAAGCTTGCAAAGAGAATGATGCTAACTATGAGGCAGACTAGAGGAAGCTCGGTAGCAATTCCCAAGAATGGAGTTACCAAATCCTGAAATCCGACATCGTGGAGGTAGATAAGCTCCAGTCCCTGATCCTGAGTTTCATGGAGTATGCCGCATTGAGGAAGCAAGAGGGCAACCCAATCATCGATGAATAGTTCCTTGAAGAATAGCTACAGCAGAGGGCAAATGGCTAAAAAATGAATTTGCTACAGTGTTGTCACTAGATGACGAAATAGGGAAGAGACAAGAAAGAATATATAAATGTAATATATTTTGGGGGTAGGTGAAACCCTAATGTAAAATGAATCTTGGCCACATAATAGAATTGAATCTTGGCCACTCATTTTGTTTTTTGAAAACTATAAATAGGGCTCTCCTCCTCTCATTTTAAGAGAGTTGAGTTGTTGTAAAGGCATGCTACAGAAATTATAAATAGCAAATACAGTCATTTTCTGGTGTATTTTCTGGGTTTCTCAATATGTTTCATGATTCCTCTCCCTTTTAGTTATAGCCTTGCTTTAAGTTACTTTGTTGTTCTAGCATCTTCAATTTAAACTTGGTAGATTTAGTATGTTATTTCTGGTTTTGGAGATAGTTGTTGTGTGTATGCTTTCCTTGTCCATACTTTTGGTCATTTGCTGAAGGTAGACGACTGTGCAAAGTTAGTCTGGACTTTGATTCCATTACTGCTCATTGAACTTTGTCTTTGTTCATGTTTCCATAATGAATGAATGATGAACATCTGCAGTCCCTAGAAGATAGCACTGATTTCATGATATTGTGAGAATTCTGATTAAATGAAATCCAGTTTAAGGAAACTGTCCACAGCAGGAACCTCCATGATCATTGTTCATCGATAGTTGCAGGTCTAGGAAACATCTTTCTTCCTCGCCCTTTCTTTTTTCCTTTTTTCCAGAAACAACTTGTGCCAAGGTTCATTGCACGTTATAAAGCCAAATCCAACGAAATAATGGAGTCTAAGACTGCTGCCTAAGCCTGTAGCAAAGCATATCAATTCCAAACCTCTAGAACTCCATTTATCGACTCAATTCCCCTATAGCTTCAACCACGTAAGGCCGCCTTGTGATTCCAGCAAATCACATAAACAACTGAAATATTCCAAGCATCGTCATGACCTGACATCCGAGAGACCTTGGGATAGTGTTCTGCAATCTGATTGTGGAAAATTATCTTTCAAAAGAGGTAATGCGACCACGTATTACCTATGTTGTGAAGTGCATAAAAACACCATCAACAATCCTGATCGTCCATTTCAAATATCATTTTCTATATAACAAATCTCTTTCCTCACAAATAAGGATCGACGAATCAACATCATTTTCACAATGAAGTACTACTGATATTCACAACCACCATTGTTAGAGCTTCAACAATATTTTTCAATCAATCAACCAAGGCATCATTCTTCAAGATTTTTCACATGAACTATGGAGGCTTTGTGGTGATAAGCACAACCCAACATCAGACGAATACACTCCACTATAGGTGTTGGATGTTGTGGTTGTGTTGTTGATATGTGGTTGTCATTGATGTCAACACTATTAGCATTGGTGATTCTGAAACCTGTATATGTCGAGGAGGTTGAGAAAACTAAATAAATATATTTCAGGCAGCTAGTGAAGCTGGGAAGGTCGGAGTGATGGAATTTTTTGTTCATTGATGATCAGGATGCATACACTAAAGGGTTTTTTTCTGAGCTTATTTAGTAAGTTTTCTAAAAGTTTTAGTGGTACGCATAAAGAATTGAGAAAGTTATGAATTGTTGTGTTCCTACAATTATTCAATTACTGTAGCAAGTGTTTCTTGAAGATGAGATTGTAATTCTGGTGAATTGGGTTGTTGTGTATGTTTCTGAGATGTTCAGTGATGCTTTTAGATCGTGCTTTATCAGTGCGGTACGTCCACATTGATCGACGTATTCATGATTGAATATTTTTCCTTGTGTGTTCAAGTTTTTCATGTTCTTGGCCGACATGATGGTCATAGCGTGTTGTGGATCCTTATGGATTAATATTTTATTGTTTGGCATGCTCGAGGATGTTGATTTATGTCCTTACTATGTTGTGACTAACTTAGGTTGGTACGCATTAATATTTGTTCATGTATTGAGGTTGACGAGTTGTAATTCATTTATTCATTTATTTTGTGGCTGATAGAGTTATTGATGTAAATCTGTGTAGCGGATATATAAGAGCAATTGTTTCTTTATTTTGAAGTATGCTTGAAGTGTGTATGTGTGTGTAGAGGTGTATGAGTGTGTTTATGTTTGAATAAAGATCAGATCATCTGAATGCAGAGCAAAGTGTGAAGAAGTTTGAGTGAAGTGTGAAGAAGTGTATATGTGCTTAACTAGAATTGTCATCAAGCTTTTGAAGAAGCTAATTTCTCAATTCAACCTCATCAGATGGATTTAATCTGATTGTCTTATGTAAGGTAGTGAGCCTTACCTTTGAGCAATGAGCTCTAGGCAATGTGCCTAAATGCAATTACATTCTTTATTCATTCTTCATTATACTTTTAACAAGGTATAATCTTGTGGACTAACATACACCGTGGAAATTCCCCTAACAGGGTTTCCACATATAAAATCTTGGTGTTCATGTGTTTCTGATGTGTTATTGGTTTATTCTTGCACTGTTAATTATCAAATTTGAGATTAAAGGTTGATTAATGTTGAATAATTTTGATTTCTATAACAACTGATTCACCCCCCCTCTCAGTTGTCTATCCTTGTTTTTCCTCCAACAATTGGTATTAGAGCTAGTTCCTCTATAGAATTCTAGCAGCTTGAGGTGATCTGAGATGGCATCATACAAGAAGGATAGTCCTAGATTCCATGGTACAAACTAATCTCTGTGGAAAGTTAGAATGGAGTGTTATTTGAAGAAAATTGGTGAGCCCTTCTGGAATATTACAAAGAGTGCATACATTATTCCTTAGAATGGTCCCTCCATGTTTGATGAGATCAAAGAATTAAAAAATAATACCATTGCTATAGAAGAATTGCTAAGTTCTTTGACATATTCAAAGATGAAAAATGTGATAGGTTTGAAGACTGCACATGAAATATGGACAAAGTTGGAAACATTATATGAAGGAGATACACTACTGAAAAGTGCTAAGCTTCAAAGTTTGAAAGGAAAGTGGGAGAACATGAAGATGAGTGAAGATGAAAGCATATTTTCTTTCTCACAAAAGGTAAATGAATTAGTGATGGAAATTAGATGTGTCGGTGGAACCTTGGATGAAGATGAGATTGTTTTTAAGATACTTAGATCTATGCCTACTTCTTACAAAACGAAAGCTCATGCTATTGAAGAGCTCAGGATAATAACAAATGTGACAAGAGATATGTTGATTAGAAAACTTGTTGCCTTTGAGTTAAGTGAATTTGGTGAATCTTCACCTTAGACAGAGTTTGCATTCAAAGCTACCATATCTAGAAAAATCCAACAAAGATATAATCTGGGAGAGAGTTCCAAGAAGACATTCAAGTATGAAGAAGAAATTAAAATGATTGAAGATGAAGAAAGAGAGCTGGAAGAAATGGACGAACTGATTATGAAAAGAGAAGCTAGAGGACAAGGTAAGTACAAAGAAAAGTTGCCTATTAAATGTTTATCTTGCAGTAAGGTCATTTTGCATCAAGGTTTCTTGAAAGAGTCTCTAAGTATAAACCTAACAAGACTAGATTTCAAAATAAATGTTATTATGCTAAAGAAGGTGTTACTGATGATGAATCTGATAAAGAAACTGGAAATGAAGATGAATGAGTATTCATTGCTATCAAGGAAAATAGTTCGTTGTCCACTGAATCAGCTAGTAATCAAAATGTTGAGAAAGCTCTTGCAGCCAAGATTGATGAGAAGGATGAGTGGGTGATTGATAGTGGATGCTCACATCATATGACTGGTGACAAAATCAAGTTTCTAAACTTGGAAAATATGATGGTGGTGTTGTAAGATTTGGAGATAACAATGCTAGTGTGATTTGTGGCAGAGGCACTATTTCTCTTGGAACCAAATGGGTCTTTCGAAATAAGTTGAATGAACAAGGTGAAGTAATTAGGAACAAAGCAAGATTGTTATGTAAAGGATACTCACAGATGGGGGTATTGATTTTGAAGAAATATTTTCTCCTGTTGCTAGAATTGAATTTGTAAGCTTATTTCTTGCTTATGCTACATTCAAGAATTATAAATTCTATCAAATGGATGTGAAGTCAGCATTTCTGAATGGTGAACTAGAAGAGGAAGTATATATTGAGCAACCAAATGGATTTCAATTAACTGATAAAAAGTACATGGTGTGTCGGTTGAAGAAAGCACTAGACGGACTCAAACAAGCCCCTAGAGCTTGGTATGCTAGACTGGATAAATACTTGTTGAATCTTGGATTCAATAAAGGTACTAGTGACAACAATTTGTATTTCAAGTTGGATCAAGATAAAGAGTTAATCATTGAAGTATTTTTTGATGATATTATTTTTGAAGATGATGATGACTTATGCATGAAATTTTCTGATGAAATGAAAAGTGAATTTGAGATGTTAATGACTAGGAGAGCTGAAATTATTTTTAGGATTGCAAATTGGTCAGTTAGATGATGGAATCTTTATATCTCAGTCCAAATATGTGAAAGAGTTACTTATAAATTTTTCCATGGAACCAAATTCACCAAACTTTGTCTAAGGTGAAGATTCACCAAATTCACTTAAATCAAAGGCAACAAGCTTTCCTTTGTACTTACCTTGTCCTCTAGCTTCTCTTTTCACAATCAGTTCTTCTAGTTCTACCAGCTCTCTTTCTTCATATTCAATTATTTTAATTTCTTCTTCATACTTGAATGTCTTCTTGGAACTCTCTCCTAGATTGTATTTCTATTGGCTTTTTCTAGATACATTAGCTTTGAATGCAAACTCTGTCTAAGGTGAAGATTTACCAAATTCACTTAACTCAAAGGAAACAAGCTATTGATAAAGACTCAAAGCCAATTGGTACACCCATGGTAAGTGGATGTAAAATAACACATAATGATGATTCTCCTAAGGCTAATCAAACAAGATATAGGCCAATGATTGATGGATTTCTATATTTAACTTAGAAAAGAACAAACATTATGAATTTTTTGTGCATGGTTGCTAGATATCAAGATGATCCAAAAGAATCGCATGTGACTGCAATAAAGAGAATATTCAGATACTTGAAAGGAATAGTTGACTTTGGGTTATGGTATCCAAAGGATGTTGATCTTACTCTGAATGCCTTTATAGATGCAGATTGGGCAGGTGATGTTAATGACAAGAAAAGTACAAGTGGTGGTGTGTTCTTCTTGGGGAAGAAGTTGGTTTCTTGGCTAAGTAAAAAATAGAATTACATTTCCTTATCTATTGCTAAGGTAGAATATATTGTTGTTGCATATAACTATACCGAAGTGTTATGGATGAAACAAATGCTGAGAGATATCAGAATTGAGTATGATGAGCCTATTGCTATATTTTGTGATAACTCAAGTACCATAAACATTTTTAATAATCTTGTGCTACACT
Organism: Sequoiadendron giganteum; assembly: GCA_007115665.2. NCBI lineage: Eukaryota > Viridiplantae > Streptophyta > Pinopsida > Cupressales > Cupressaceae > Sequoiadendron > Sequoiadendron giganteum. The sequence continues at coordinate 351,095,118 of CM021102.1, forward strand.
CTAAAACAAAGCATATATCTATCAAGTATCACTCTTTGAGAGACAAAGTGAGTGAGAAAGAATTTAGATTGGAGTATGTGCCTACAAAGGAAAAAATTGCAGATATCTTCACCAAACCGTTTCCTAAGGAAACATTTGAGTATCTCAGAGGAAAGTTAGGGGTAATTTCCCCTCCTAATTTGAACTAAGATGTAAGTCTTTGCATCAATCCATGGACTCACAGTTAGATCTTGTTTCAGATTGATGTTGTGGTGGCTACTACTCAAGGGGAATAGTCAGATGATTCAGATGATATGTGATTAGATAATGTGTACCTTTGCAATTGATTTCAAAGGGGGAGAATAATAATGTGAAAAAATCTTGAAGAATGGGGAAGAAGATTCAAGAAAGGGAGATAAGAGCTACTGTAGAACAATGGGATAAAATTATGTGAACAACCATTTGTGTTGATGGTACTATTTTTCACATCATGTGTTGCCATAAATGCTAAAGGGGGAGATTTTTGGATGTTGTGGTTGTGTTGCTGATATGTGTTTGTCATTGATGTCAACACTATTAGCATTGGTGATTCTAAAGGTTGTATATGTCAAGGAGATTGAGAAAATTGTAATAAATAATGATAGGCAGCCAATGAAGTTGGGAAGGTCATAATGATGGAAAGTTGTGTTCATTAATGATTAGGAGGTGCACACTAAAGGGTTTTTTTATAAGCTTATCTAGTATGCTGTCCAAAAAATTTAGTGGTACACATCAAGAATTGAAAAATTTATGAAGTTCGATGTTCCTACAATTATTCAATTACTATAGCAAGTGTTTCTAGAAGATGAGATTGCAATTCTAGTGAATTGGGCTGGTGCGTATGTTTCTGAGATGTTCAATGATGTTTCTAGATCGTGCTCTATCAATTTGGTACATCCGCATTGATCGACATGTTCATGATTGAAGATTTTTCCTTGTGTTTTCAAGTTTTTCATGTTCTTGGCCAACATGATGGTGATAGCATGTTGTGGATCCTTATGGATTAATATTTTATTGTTTGGCATGCTCGAGGATGTTGATTTAGGTCCTCACTATGTTGTGACTAACTTAGGATGGTGCGCATTAAGATTTTTTCATGTATTGAGGCCGACAAGTTGTAATTCATTTATTCTATGGTCGATAGAGTTGTTGATGTAAATCTGTGTAGTGGATATATAAGAGCGATTGTTTCTTCATTTTGAAGTATGTTGGAAGTGTGTATGTGTGTGTAGAGGTGTATGAGTGTGTGTATGTGCGAATAAAGATCAGATCATCTGAATGTAGAGCAGAGTGTGAAGAAGTTTGATCGAACTGTAAAGAAGTGTATATGTGCTTAACTGGAACTGTCATCAAGCTTTTGAAGAAGCTAATTTCTCAGTTCAACCTCATTAGATGGATTTAATTTGATTTCTTATGTAAGGCAGTGAGCCTTCCCTTTGAGCAGTGAGCTCTAGGCAGTGTGCCTGAATGCAAGTGCATTCTTTATTCATTCTTCATTATGCTTTTAACACGGTATAATCTTATGGACTAACATCCACCATGGTTTTTCCCCTAACAAGGTTTCCAAGTATAAAATCTTGGTGTTCATGTGTTTCTGATGTGTTATTGGTTTATGCTTGCACTTTTAATTATCAGACCTGAGATTAAAGGTTGATTAATGTTGAATAAGTTTTATTTTTGTAACTGATTCACCCCCTTCCCCCCCCCCTCCTCTCAGTTGTCTATCCTTGTTTTTCCAACAATAGGATGGTAATTTAGTGCTTATTGTTTGCATTCAGTTTAGTAATCATTATATTTCTTAATGTGTTTTCAATAGCATAGTTTCATTTTGTATGTGTAGGACTAGATCAAGATTTAAGTGTTTTGAATTAGCTTAGATTCTCATTTCAAGCATATTAATCTTGTTTGCATCTAATGGTTTTCCCCCTCACACATTATGGCACACCCAATGGGACCATGATCCTCCATACTAATGTATTAATGAGTTTGAATTGAAGTTGCAATTCCCATAAATGCTTTTGAAAAATGTTTCATGCACTGCCCAAAAGAATTTAGCACTTTCCTATCAATAAAACTATGCACTTGCTCTGAAAACTAAGCATTTGACATGAGAGCCATGCTTTTGCAAAAATATTTGAGAATCTACTTTGAAAATATTGAATTTTATTCTAACAGGGGGTGCAATTTCTCTAAGAATTGAGCATTTGATTCTGACAGGGGCACTTTTGCAAAAATTCCTGACCAGTTGCTCTGACAAACCAATGCACAAAATTTGTAGTTTTGTAATTGATTTTTTGCTAAAATGTGCTTGTTTTTGAATGTGTAATAGGTGCTAACATATTTTTATGCATTATTTGAATGACATTAACTTTTTTTCTATAGGGAAGATGAATGGTCAAAGCATTATGGATCTACAAAATGTCTTTCTTAAGTTAGGAATATTTATTTTGGATACATTTTAAAAAGAATGAACACACTTTTTTTAAAGGCTCTAAAATGAAAAATTTCAAGGCTTTCTTAAATTAGGAATCTTTATTTGGTGATTAAAAAGAACAACACAAATGAACACTTCATTTTTTGTGCTCTAAAATAAACCATTTTAAAGCTTTCTAAGTTAGGAATTTTCATTTCAAAGCTTTAAAAGAACCCTACAAACTACACATTTCAATGAAGGATCTCTAAAAATGAACCTTTTTCCAAGTTTTTCATAATTATGAACTTTGAGTTTGGTACATAAAAAGAAAAAATGCCAAATGATTTATTTTTTGACACACACTCGTTGTACTTTTGTTGACCAAACTAAAGACCAGGACTGATTTCTTAGAAACACTCAAGTTTGGGGTTTAAAAATGAACAAGTTGTTTCTTTTATCTTGCACCATTTCTATATTAAGTGAATGATATCCTGAATACTTCATATTGGTGCAATTAAAAAGAACAAGTTGTTTATGTTATTCACATGATTTTTGGGATAACACCGCTCAAGGTGTTTAAAAAAAATCAATTTTCTATGAATTTTTTGTTTTCCATTCAATGTTTGGCAAGCTAAAGTTTTTTATCTTCTTCGTTCACACCTTTTGGTGATCTTGGGTAAGCGAAAAAAACATTTTTTAGCTTTGCATTTTATTTTCAAATTTTACCTTAAAGAGGGGGCTTGTTTTGAGACACATCCCATGTTGTAGAACTCATTGGAAGGTCTTGAAGCATGTTTACTGGCAGGCTATATTAAAGGTTGTGAAATCGTAAGAAAGTTTCTTCAAGCCATACAGACAGTAGACTGCACCTAATCTCACACCTTAAGTGGAATAGGAAAAGTTAAAGAGCCTTAAGTGGCTAGTGGGTGAGTGTCAAATTTCCATGTTCCCAATTATGACTGAGAGACAAATTGTTTTATAACCCACCCTATTATCCAACAACATTCTTTGAAAGTTGTGCATCATAATTTACTTTCAAGAAGTTACTTGCCAAGTCTGACTACCGTCTCACGCTATAATTTTCATGTTAAATCATCTCTTTGGAGCATGAGGCAAACCTACCTAAAATAATGGTGTCTATCCACTAGGGTTGTAATTTCTTGTTTATGTTAAACTTACCAAATACATTCAAAAAAAATTGACATCAAATTTTGTGATTGATTTAAAGAAAAAAAACACATTCAAACAAACACTGAATGAGATGTTTGAATCAAAAACCCTTTGACTTAGTGTATGCCTATGAAAGAAGCCCTATGTTTGCACTCCTTGAAAGGAATTTTCCTTGAAGTTTTTTGAATATTTCATCTTTTATTTCAAGTTGCATTGATGAAAGTAAACATTTAGGAACTATGGCTTGGGTGTTATGATTTCACAAATTAAGCTATAGACATGAAGGTGACATAAGTCCATGATTTTTGAATCAATCCAAGTGTTGTTTTATCACTTGCCATATTCCAAACATAGAGAAAGTTGAGAGAAAACTTGATAAAGTTGGACACTCTTGCCCACAATTTTGTGCATTCTACTCAGAAAATAGCACTTTTCTTCATCTTGTTGAAACTTGGGGGAAAAAAATCAAATTTATTTATAGGATCATTGTTCGAACAAAATAATTGGAAAACTAGATAGGTCGCATAGTCTCTCATCCATTATTTCCATCCTACTTATTATAAATCAAAATAAAACAAACCATTGAGATCATTCCTTTAATTAGACATCTATGATATCAACAGTTACTTGGAACTCACATATAGTTCAAGTAAGCTTTCCTGCAACATATACTTTAGAAAAGGAAGTGAAATATCGACCCTAATTCTTCAACATTTTTATTTCCAAAAAGTAGTACCATTCCAAAACAATACTCAAACCTTAGGGTCTTGAGCTTCACAACAACCATCTCAAAACACCATTACACTTTATGACCATCTGGTGACTGACTGCTCTAGTTCAGCAACTATACCTTGTAGCACTGATCCTTCAACCTAGTCTCACATACATTGAATTTAAACAAACTAACATCATAAGTAGTTTGAGAACCTTCATATTTAAGGAGAATGAAATACCATGCTAGTTTCCACTGCATCAATCATCTTAGACGAAGAGGGAGAGAAAGCAAATATAGAAGTTGAAAGACCCATTTTACCACCACCCATGTGGCAATAGACATATATCCCTCGTGATATTTGGAAAGAAAAAGATCCTTAGGACCAAAAAAGAAAGATCCTTAAGCGGAAGTCTATACTCTGACTTTCAAAGAACCATCCTACAATTTTTTTTGCCAAAGGTTTCATCTCAAGAAGATATCACACCCATCAAAATTGGCTAGACTTTTTCTATTATCACTTTGCACCATTGGACCAAATATTTTCTAGAGACTAAGAGTTACAAATACACTCACAAAAATCTTGGCAGTTGTTTATGACAACTACAAGATCATAGCACAAAAGTAAAATTGAAGAGAGCATGAAGAACACCAACATCCCACCAAAAAATACCATGAACGATGAAAGTAGCTCGTGGGGCTATAGGCCAAGCAACTTGGAAACACCCTAGAAGAGACTTATGTATAGAGACAACTCCACTGAGGAAGAACTAAAATAAAAAAAAGGAAAGTGATAGAAAAAAAAAAACTAGGACCCAAATAGAGTGGTTGTAGAGGAGGTGGATACAGAGGAGGAAATAAACAATGAGGAACTATTTGAACATTCCAACAACACCAAGGCTCTCAAACTAATGGACAAGTTATTGAGAAAGGACCCAAACTCATATTTCTTCAAGTTAGCACAAAGTGGTGCTAAATTACCAGTGAACTTCAACATAAATGCTCTCAAAGATCCCAATCTTATTCCCTTAGGGGATAATTCAGTTGTAAGACAAATAAGTGAACCCATAGAGATGTCAAACATGTCACCTATGTTCTCACAAAATAGTGGTCAACCGAAAGAGAATCCATTGTTCAAAAAACAAACTCAAATTGAACAAGTAGTAGTGGCACAAATGTATCAAGGAGGCCCATCCCAGTATGGACCACAAAACAACAATCCACCTCTCAACGAACATGCACCTCAAAACACTTCTAGTGTTGACCTTTTCCAAAACAATTAGTACCATCAACAAAGTGGACCACAAGGTCCCCTTCCACATCAGTACCACCAACAAAGTGGGCCATAGGGTCCTCTTCTAGACTAGCAGTATCATCAACAAGGTGGACCATAGGATCCCCTTCCAAATCAGTACCATCAATAAGGTGGACCACATGGTACCCTTCTAAAATAGCAATACCAACAATAAGGTGTGCCACTAAGCACCCTTCTTTAGTCATCCCATCAATAAGGTGTCTCGCTAACACATCAACATGGTAACCTTTATTTTAGTCCTTCCTAGCAGCAAGGTGTGCCATAAAGCACCCTTCTTTAGTCGTTCCATCAACAAGGTGTCCTATAAATGCATCACCAGGGTAACCTTCAATTTATTCCTACCCAACAAGGTGTTCCACAGAGCACCCTTCTTCAATCGTCCCATCAATAAGGTGTCCCGCAAACACATCAACAGGGTAACCTTCATTTTATTCTTGCTCAGAAAGGTGTGTCACAGAGCACCTTTCTTCATTCATCCCCTCAACAGGGTGTCCTGCAAATGCATCAATAAGGTAAACTTAAATTTAGTCCTACCTAGCAAGGTATGCCACCAAGCACTCTTCTTCAGTCATCCCATCAATAAGGTAACCTACTAACGCACCATCAAGGGAAACTTCATTATAGTCCTTCCCAACAAGGTGTGTCATAGAGCACCCTTCTCAATTCATTCTACCAACAAGGTAACCCACAAATGCATCATCAAGGGAACCTTCATTATAGTCCTGCCCAACAAGGTGTGCCCTAGGGCACCCTTCTTCAATCATCCCATCAAAAAGGTAACTCATCAACACATCATTAGGGAAGCCTTCATTATATTTCATCCTAGTAACAAGGATTTAACCCTCCTTACACACAACAAGGAGGTAACCCTCACATATTATATGGTTACCAAGGTCATGTACCTTCACAATACCTAATATATGACCAAAATCGAGTAGGGAAACAAGGTTATTACATGCAAGGCTTGCAAACACATGTACCAAAAATAGAGATGGAACTAAAAGTAGATGTCATCACCCAAAAACTAGAAAAAATGTAAGTAGGAAAACAAAAGACCCACAATCTTTAGGAAATTTGTTCATTCCCATTTGATCATTCTATCATGACACAACCTTTTCCAAGGAAATTTGAAATACCCAGGTTTGACAACAAGTATAGAGGAAAAGGAGATCCAATAGAGCATGTACAAAACGTCTTAGTATCATGAATGGAATTACAAAATACATATGCCTCTCTCATGAGGCTCTTTCCACATAGCCTTATAGGTCATGTTATGGAGTGGATCACCCGTCTATACCTAGGAATTAGAAATTTTGATGAGCTATTTAGCAAGTTCATAAGACACTTCTCATTTAACATAAAACAAGATTTTACCATCAAAATTCTATCCACAATCAAACAAAATCAAGGAGATTCCCTTAACTCCTACCTACAAAGATGGAGACACAAAGTAATTCAATGCAAATGGCCCATTCCAGACAAAGAGTTGGTGGATATTTTCATCATGAATGTCCTACCTAAAATAAACTACCAACTCAATATGCTATGTCCTATAGACTTTGAAGAAACAATCAAAAAGGGATTACATATTGAGAGATCCCTCATTGCAAGAGGAGTCCTTCAAATAAATTGCTCAAAAGTCAATCCCTCTAGCTCAAATGAGAAACCTATAGTCTGGGCCAAAAATAAGAACACCACAAACGATGGAGTGGTAGATGCTATAGAATTATGGATTGCATAGAACACACATCACAAAAAACCACAGGTGGCATAAATAAGCTATGGTCCCAACAACACACAAAGAAACCAAATTACTTATCCAAAGAACAATCAGGTTGTAAACCAACAAACAAATCAGGGAGGGAAACAAAGGTAGTACAATCAACCCAAGAGGAAATTCACAGTACTAGGTGAGTCACTTGAAATAGTCATGTGAAAACTAGTACAACAAAACCTCATCAAAACAAATGATCGCCCAAACTATGAGGAACCTATATTTAAGACACTGCGGTATAACAAGAAAGACATGTGAATTCCATAAGATCAAATGACACACGACCAATAATTGCATGCACCTCAAACACATCATCCAAGACTTGATAGACAAAGGGGAAGTATACATTGAGTATAACCATAGAAATAAGGACCTTCAAATATACTCAAACCTAATCCCAAAGCACACTAAAAGGAATGACAAAAGAAAGGAACAAGGGTAGCATGATGCTAATTGCATTTATGGTGACACAGTATTAGGAACCCTCTCACAAGTTGATGAAAATAGGGAAAACATAGTGATAATACAAGGAGGATACAACAAATATAACATAACCACCCATTGAGGAAGAGTTACAATACAAGGAGCCCCTACCAAACCCACAATCAAGTCACCAAGTGACTACAACATTGTGGAATAGTTGAAGAAAAAACCTACCCTAATATCAATCCTAGAGTTGTTAAAACTATTACCCACACATAGAGAAACATTGGAAAAGGCATTAGAAACGTCAGTCCCTAATGACCTCGATCCTAGTTAGTTCTAATCCATGGTTGGAAAGATCACAACAAGAAATCATTTAGTATTTTTAGAGAAAGATCTACCACAAAGAACATTCCACAATCAAGCTCTATACATAGAGGTTGATGTTCACAAAACCATGTTCAAACGAGTATTGATAGATATTGGTGTAGGTTTAAACATTTTTACCTTAAAAAATTTCAAACAGTTGGGGTATTCTAACAATTTGATTGACAAAGGAAAGAATATCACCATAAGGGCCTATGATGACCTAGAAATAAATTATGAAGGAACAATCAAGTTGCCAATGTATATAGGACCAACCATCACAGAAACTAAGTGTCAAGTACTAGACCTTGAGTTTTTGTACAACCTCCTCCTGGGATGCCCTTGGATCCATGCATTACAAGCAATCCCCTCCACTTTTCATCAATGCCTAAAGTTTCCCCATTAAGAAAAATAAGTAACACTATATGTCTATCCCGAGCCTTTCTATCTTTGTGCAAAGTTGGAGAAGTAAAATAAAATCCAATGTGTTCCTAGCAATGACATAGCCTTCCATTAATTTTCTTATGTTAACCCTTCCACGCTTCAATCAACCTCAACCAAGAACACATCAAGTGAGAAACCAAAAATGGAAGCCAAGATTCAAGTACTTGACAAGGGTAATGATAATTACCATTTTAACCAAGCATTTTACATCAGAATGCTTCCACCAACACCCAAAGTATATGGAGGTCCAAAAGAGATCAAGATAGTGAAAATGATAAGCAAGCCCATGATCTTCACTAGGTGGGGAGACATGAAAGACAAAAATATTTTAGGACCTCTCATCCATGATCTACAAGGAGAACAATAATTTCCACAACCTATTTCAATTGATCCTAACACTAGAGGTTATCAATTAGTTAAACAATGGGATGCAATGGAAAATTTGGCCTTGGGATATACAAACAAGGCCTATCAGAGCCTATCATAGTGGAACAATGGAAGAAAAATATGGGGCTATGTTATAAACCAAAAGACATGGTTATCCCAAAAAACCAAACAAACCTCTTGGAAGAAACGAGAAAATTCTGCTAGCGTTAAGGCATTATATATCTATCATATCATGGAAAATGAGCTAACCATCGAAGAATTATTCGACAACTTTAGCATTGATAGGTTCCCTCTCCAATACATAAAAACCATTCCCAACATATATTACCATTCTAAAGAAAAATATAATGAATATGAATGGGATTCCCCTTCCTTCATCATTGGATATGATTCCCCCACTTCTAGTAATGATGACCTAGATACCCAATGGGAAAAATAAACCAGAGCCATAATGACACTTTCACCTACTTCTATAAGCTTTTCAAACCAATATGATATCCTACCACTCTATTGCCCACAACTCATAGATTGGGATCAACAACAAAATACACCTATTTTGATTCAATTCTAGAATGATGAGGCAATCATAGAGTTCATGGGACTTCGAACAAACATATCAGCTAGAGATCACAAAGTAGGGTTTTTCATAGAGCTTGAACATGAGGCATACTTTGGCAGAGAGATTGAATCTACCAGTCACAAAAATGAAACAAAAAACATAAAAATACAATCCCCTATGGAAAACCACATTGTGGCTCTATTAGATCCAAAAAAGTGAAAAATAAAGGATGCATCCAAAGGTTAAAACCTCCTAGAGGCACTCAAGGATGAAGGATTAAATATCCCCATATCAGAGTATCAAGAAAGATAAACACTCCTAGTAAAAGAAGTAGAGTCCATATATGTTGGCATAGCAGAGGAACCAAAGATAACATACCATGTAGCATCACTTGATCCTGAGGAGAAGGAAAATTCTATAGCATTCATCAACGAGAAAAAGGTAAAAAAAATTTGGACCTATGCTAACATGCCTAGACTAGATTCGACATTAGTGGTACATCATTTAGCCGTAGTCCTTGGAGCAAACCCTATCAAGAAAAAACTCAAAAAAATGCATCCTTAGATAGCATTACTGGTAAAGGTAGAACTAAAGAAACTACTTGATGTGGGTTTCATTAGGCCCATCGAATATCCACAATGGATATCAAATCTAGTACCAGTGTCTAAACCTACCGGGGGCATAAGAATTTGCACAGACTTTAGAGACCTAAATAGGCTTGTCCAAAGGAAAATTTTCCATTGCCAATTATTGACATGATTGTGGATCTAACAGTAGGGCATGACATGTTATCCTTAATGGATGGTTTCTCAGGATACAACTAGTTAAACATGTCTCTAGATGATCAACACAAAACAACATTTACTTGTGCTTGGGGCACCTTCTGCTAGAATGTAATGCCCTTTGGTCTACAAAATGCAAGAGAATAATATCAAAGAGCAATAACAACCATATTCCATGATATGCTACACACAATCATGGAGGGCTATGTGGACGACATTTTAGAAAAGTTGGTCAAAAGGGCAGATCAATTGACAAACCTAGCAAGGGTGTTTGATTGACTTGAACACTACAATTTGAGGCTCAACCCTAATAAATGTGTGTTCAGAGTAACATCTATAAATCTATTGGGGTACACAGTGTCAAGAAGAGGGATTGGAGTGGATCCTACAATATTTAAATCTATAATAGAGATGCCTCCTCCTAAGACACTAAAACAGTTAACAAGCCTACGAGGGAAGCTACAATCCATCAGGTGATTTATCACACAATTGGTAGGCAAGTGTCACCCCTTCACTCATCTCCTACACAAGGACACGACCTTCAAGTGGGATGGGAGATGCAACCAAGCATTCCAACAAGTCAAGGAGTACCTACTTACTCCTCCTGTACTCATGACACCTATTCCAGAAAAGGAGATGATACTCTATGTGTCTACCACACTAGCAACACTGGGATCTCTCTTGGCCCAGCTAGATGATAACAATAAAGAAAGGTAAGTCTACTATATCAGTAGAATATTGGTGGGCTATGAACTAAACTACTCGCCCATTAAAATAGCATGTAGCTTAGTTATTTTTTCATCACAAAAGTTGAGACATTACATCTTAAATAGAAAGGTGAAGCTGATTTCAAAATTAGACCCACTCAAATACTTACTAGCAAAAGCAACCCTAACAAGTTGAATAGCCAAATGGGTGATGATCCTGAGTGAGTTTGATATAGAGTATATGGATAGGAGATCTATCAAGGGAAAAATTATAGAAAAATAACTGGATGAATCACCCATAGATGATCATAAGCTCCTATCACGGTGGGCTTTCTAGATGAGAGTATCTTGATGACAGAACAAACAAGCTAATGGACTATATAATTTGATGAGTCCCATACTCAGCATGGCTATGGAGTAGGTATTTTATTTCTCACACCATAGGGAGATAGTATACCCAAGGCCTACAAGATTGCATTTCCATGCACAAACATCTCATAATATGAAGCTCTTGTCATAGGGCTCAAAATGGCTATTGAATGGAGAATAAAAAATCTACATGTCTTTGGCAACTCTCAACTAGTGATCAGACAAGTGAACAATGAGTACCAAACAAAAGATGATAAATTTTTGCCACATAAAAGGATGGTGGACAGCTTCAAGGAATACTTCGTTAGAATAACCTTTAAGAAAATTCCTCATATTAATAAAAAATTTGTCAATGCAATAGCAACAATAGTCTCATTGCTTGATATTCCACATAATATACCTAAGTATGAGTTCCTTATGGAAAAACTACTCATTCCTACATTTGAAATCCAAAAATCGGAAATGGTATCTATTTTTTGGTCCTAACACCCCATGGTACCAAGATAATTTTGTCTATATCCAACATAGTATCATACCAATTGACCTAATGACCACTCAAAAGAAAACCTTCACCCGTAGAACTTCTCGCTTTATGATCCTAGGAGAAACCCTATATAGTCGTATTCTAGATGGTATGTTACTCTAGTGTCTTAATGAAAAAGAGGCACAAACAACCTTACAAGAGGCCCACAAAGGTATTTGTGGATCCCACTCTAATGGACCTAATCTAGTCCAAAAGCTACTCAAAATGGAATATTATTGGCCCTCCATGGAGCAAGATTACATTCAACATTCTAGAAAGTGCTGACAATGTCAGCAACATAGTGATCTAGTTCATTCACCATCACAAGAGTTGAGACCCATCATGACACCATGGCCTTTTTCACAATGGGAATTAGATTTGGTAGGTAATATATCACCTACTTCATCCAATGGGCACAAATTCATTATCACAACAACAAATTATTTCACTAAATGGATAGAGGAAATTCTATTAACCTATATCACCGACAAACAGATATCAAAATTCATTTTGAATTATCTCATTTTTAGGTATGGAATTCCATAGACAATCATGACGAACAATGACACCCCATTCAAGAATAAATATGTCCAAGAAATCTCTTCTAAATTATCTATCCAATACAAATTTTCCATGCCCTAATATCCTGAAGGAAACAGTCAGGCTAACACATCTAATAAAACAATCCTAAAAATACTAAAAAATATTGTCAATGATATCAGTCGTGATTGGAATTTGCAGCTAAACCCAACCTTATGGGCCTAATAAACTATCATTTGCACACCTATTGGGACCAATCCACTTTCCTTGGTCTATGGATTAGAGGTTATCTTACCTATTGAGGTCAAAATCCCCTCATTATGAGTCTCATTAAAAGACATGGTCAGCAACGAATAATATAGGTTATCTAGACTAAATGAGTTAGAGCTCCTAGATGAAAGGTGTTTGAGCATGTTAAACCATCTACAGGTTTATCAAAATTGGATCAAATGAAGCTATAACGAGGAGATCAAGGACAAGAACTTTCAAATAGGTGATCTAGTCCTCGAAGAGAATAAAAAAATACAATTGAATTAGGATGGCAAAGGAAAATTTGAACCCAACTAGTTAGGCTCGTTCGTCATCACAACAAGCTATGACTCTGGGGCCTATCAATTGGCTACTCTTGAAGGATAACCTCTAGTCGAACCTCTAAACAGAAGTCACCTCAAGAAGTTCTACACATGAAGCGTGTTAGAATACCCCGGGCAAAAGGGTAAAAATCCAAATAAATAGAAAAAAAGATAAAAATTACAAAAAAATAAAATAAAAAGAAAGATAAATAGTAAAGATAAATAAAATGTTCTTTGAGTGAAAACCACTTTGTCACACTCCTAGAATAGGTACCATAGTGAAAACCTATTAAACATGCACTATGTTTGAATAAGACTCACATCATTATCTAATAGTACTATCCACAACATCCACCCATCCATTTCATAATAAAACATGTATCCAACCATGGCTTGTCACTAGTTAAGGAAAGTAGTCTTGTGTTTGATTGGGGGAAACTTCCTGAATTTGGCCATGGATTAGATCTTCATACATCCAATCATGGTCACAAAATAGAAAGAAGTCAAAAACATTAGAAAACAACAAAAGTCAAAAACATCAAGAAAAAAAAACTCAAAAACATTCGTAAAACATAAAAAAAACATCATGGAATTATTCCTTCACTCAAACAGTCTAAGATATCAACATTTGCTAAAACCCCATAGCTAGTTCAAGTTAATTTCCCACAACATATCCTCTAGACACAGAAGTATAATATCAATCCATATTATCAATGTTGTTTATCCAAAAATAGTTTATTCTTTGAGTAAAGTGGTCAAACAATGTGGTCTCTGTGTGATGTAGGAAAGGCTTATTAGCCCCTGAAACCCTAGGTCAGTCCCCTTATGTTTCCAACATCCTTTATTTTCAACTTAGCAAAAAAATCCAAAATCCAAAAATATATACAACATATAAAATCTAAAAAAATCATTTACAAAATAGAAAGGGGCAAACACACTCAAACCAAGTGAACTACAAGCCTCTGCGTATACAATGTAGGTAAGGCTTATCTTTGATGAGATCCCAAGGCCCTAGGTTAATCCCTTGAAAACAACAAAAACAACATCATAAAACATAGAAAATCAAAAAGATCCATCCCGTCTTCAAAATCCACAATAAAAATTTCACCCATAATAAAAAAATTGCCATCCTCATCCTTTGACAAAATAAGCAAATAAACAAAACAAACATCAAAAGCTATAACTTTCAAGCAAACAATCGCATAAGCTTTGACTATAAACAAATGGAAACAATGCCAAAGTATCAACTAACTATCTTTTTGACAAGTCCCGACAACATCCTGAGATAAGCCTTAATAGATCCATTCCTACAATAGACATGATCAACATTGTATAATAGCCCCACCCCAACAGATATGACAAGTGATACTGCAACACTATTTTATCTTTTTTTTAGTCTTTTCTTTTATGATTCATTATATTGACTCATTCCCAAGATCTCTCGAAGATGTCCATAAGGATTCAGAGAAGAAGGAATGGGGGAAATTAAGAATCATTTAAATTTGTTGTTTGTAATATATTTTTGTAATACTACCATGGCAAATAATTGATTTATTGAGTATATGAAAGTTGTGTTGAAATAATTTGTGAAGCAGTAACATGTTATTTGTTCTATACCTCTCTGTGTGACTTGTCTAATTTTTTTTAACACAAACCAAATATATACTTTAAACAAAGTTTACATGTCTGGTATGAGCAAGAATGCTCTTTGTTTTTAGAGTCAAAGTCCACGCAATAGATACAAAGTCACCTTGGTAATTCATGTTGGAAAAACAAGGATAAACAATTGAGACAGGTGTGAATCAGTTGTTGCATAAATTAAGCTTATTCAAACTTAATCAACCCTTAATCTCATATCTGATAATTAGCATTGCAAGCATAAATCAAGTGTGGGACGGGAGCCCCGGGTTGGTACTAGAAATGTGAACCAACCTTGCATGTCTTATCTAGGTATCACCCTAGCTTTGACACTTTGCTAAGCATGATGTGGTTGGATTGGGGTACAACTTTAGCTCTCCCCCCTTTATATACCCCGTCAGTAACATGTGGTTGGAATTGTCCCTTGCGTGATGAAATCTCAAGAAGGTCCCGCTTTAGGAAGGAAATACTAGATACTTTTGCTAGTCCCCAAGCTCTCACGTAGCGTGAGGGGAGAGCTTAGTTGCACTAGCACTTCTTGGGTAGACTGGATTGGACTAGAATGAATTATGATTTATCATCACCCAAGATCACTGAAAGGTGGAAGGGGAATGGACACATCAACAATTCGCTCCTAAACACAACGAACAAATTAATTGACCCTCTAATTAATCTACATGTACGTAGATTAGTGTTAAAAACAACAAACAAAGCTAACTAAGGCTTTGACCACTTGTCCTACAACACACACATTAGTAGTTTTGGACCACCAATCTTGGACTAACGTAGGGGACCAAGATGCACAAATGTTAGTAAAATGCCACAAATCAATGAAAAACAAGTTAGTTGGTCAGTATCCAAACCTCAAAACCAAATTATAGCTCAAACTAAAAAAATTAAGGTTCTGGAATTTATCAATTCGCCTTTGTGTGAGATGAGTTCACCCTTTTTATGTGGTAAATTTTGCATGTCTTCTAAAAGAGATGGATTCATTATGTCTATTATATGGATAGGTGTATACGATTTCGCCTCTATGACTTGTGCAAATTCGCCTATGGGTTCAACAAGTTTTCTTATTAGGGTGTATTCTCCTCTATACTCATCGATTGGGATTAATAGTTGCAAGTTCACCCCTTTTGTGAAAGGGCATAGTCGTATTTGCCTGTATTCATAGCAGTCTCACCTTTGTACTAAGCAAAATTCACCCGTCGGGTTAGATTCGCCCTTGTGTGTCAAATCTAAACCTACAAAAACTTCAAACAATAAGCAAATATCAAGTAGACCCACAATGTGGGTCCCATCGGGCGTCCCAGAAATGTGTGCAATTTTTCTACCCTATTGAAAATGCAAGTGAAAAACCAAATGCAAAGGGAAGAAGCACAAGCTAACACTCAAGATTGGCCTAGTTTAATTTGAACAAAAACCATAAAAATAAAGTGTTTTTACCTTGTTCAAATTGTCTCCTTTGGTTGGCCCTTTAATAAATGATTTGTATGCTCCTTTTTTGGCAAGATGACATGAAAGTATGATCAAAACGAAGCTAAGGATGCAAGGAATGCAATGGAGGATATGGGTATTTGATTGAATGCACTATATGCTAGCTCTAGGATGGATGCAACAATGGTGGTTTTCTACATGAAAATGGCTAAGTGTGTTTGAATGCTTGATTGTGGATCCTCCAAAATGGGGGAATTTCCACCATTTTTAGGGGAAAGGACTCTAAATCAATGGAGTTCAGGATTAATCCATGATGGCAAAAATAAAGGGCGAGGGTGAGCTAAGAACTCACAATCCCTCACATCTTGACATGTGGTTGGTTATGTGAAAAGAAGAGGATGAGGTGGATATGACATGGAGGTACCTTTGTGTACCTTGGGAAGGGACAAGATCTCCTCATAAAGGAGGTCCTTCTCCACATGTGCATGAGAGGACATGTGAGGAATTAAAAATTCCTCACAAATCCTCATGGGGATGGGAGAAGGAATTTTAAATTCTTTAAAATTTCTTGGATGAATAAAAGTGAATTAAAAATTCACTTGGGAAGGGGGGTGCCTTCTCCAAATGGAGAAAGCATTTAAAGAATGTTGACTTAGGACACATGCCATAAATGGCATGGAGATTAGGTTGGGCTAATCGAGTGATTAAGGTTGTGCAAATGTGGGGTTAGGTAGGCTAATGACAAATTAGGGACAAGTGGGAGGTTATGGAGGATGTGACCCTAATGGTGATTAGGGGGGTGCACATCCTAATAAAAAATTAATTAGATTAATCTGGATTAGAGAGAATTATGGAGGATGTGACATGAGGAGAGAGGAAAATGAATTAAAAATTAATTTAATCCATAAAGACTAAATTGACTAAATTAAATAAATTGGGGTATTTATTTAATTTAGAGATGATAGGGATAAATTATTTAATTGATTTATTAAATACCTTAGAGGACATTAGATTCAAAGGAAATATTAATAAAATAAGGGATTATTTAATTAATATGGACGAAGGATGCAGGATGAAAGGATACAAGAGCGAATTTGACTATATGGGGGTGGTCAAATTCAAGTGTCTACATCCCCAATAGATAATGTCTCCACATCTGTAATGTATGGACAATTGTTGCTAACTCCAAATCATGTGAGCTCATAATTTTGTTCATAAGGCTTCAACTTCCTTGACTCATAAGCTATTACTTTCCCTTCTTGCATCAATACTCCACTTAAAACTTCTCCTAAAGCGTCCATAATAACTATAAAGTTACCATCTGGATCTGGTACCTTTAGTATTGGTGTTGTGGTAAACCTTTCCTTGAGTTGGTCAAATGTTGCTTGATATTTCTCAGACTAGACTCAAACTTCTTCCCCTTCCTTTGTAATGACATGATAGGAAATCTATTCTTGAAAAGTTTGCAATAAACTTTGGGTAATGCCTAGCCAAACCATAAAACTTCTAACTTCTGGCACATTCTTAAGCATCAACCACTCAAGCACTGCTTTTATCTTCCTTGGATCAACTTAAATCCCATCAAGTGAAATCACATGACCCAAATACTATACTTCCTTCTTGAAAAAGGTACACTTTGAGAGTTTCTCATACAACTTATGCTCTCTCAATTGTTGGAGAAGAATCTCTATATGTTTGAGATGTTCCTCTTCATTTTGGAGTAGATTAAAATATCATCCAAGAAAACCAACACAAACCTATCCAAACAGTCCCTAAATACATTATTCATTAGGTTCATGAATGTTGTTGGTGCATTCATTAGCCCAAATGGTAGGACTATGAGCTTATAATAATTGTATCTAGTCCTAAAAGCTCTTGAAAATGTCTTCATCCTTGATTCTCAGTTGATGATAGTTTGAACATAGATCAATCTTCAAAAACACTACTCCTCGCATCTAATCAAAGAGATCATCAATACGTGGCAACATATGCTTATTCTTTATCATTGATTTGTTAAATAATCGATAGTCAATACATAAGTGTAGCATACCATCTTTCATCTTCACAAATATCACAGACGCTCCTTGAGGTGAAACACTAGGTCTTATGAATCCCTTGAACAAAAATTCTTCTAATCGTGCCTTTAACTCCATTAATTTAGTTGCGGTCATCCTATATGGTACTTTCAATATAGGCTCTGACCCTGAAACAATGTCAATGGAGAAATCAAATACTCTCTTGGGAGGTAATCTAGGTAGTTTATCTAGAAATACATCCACAAATTTCCGTAGGATAAGATATTTCTCCATATCTATTTTTCTAGATTCCAACACCTCACCTTCTTCGACATCTTGGGAGTCTTGAGGTCCATAATATACTACATCATCTTGAGAAATGAAATCTTTTCATTCATCAAGTTTCTCCATTTTTACTGTGAAGAGTTGACAACCTTTCTTCTTTGCTCTATGCATTCGCACATCAGATATTTTCCACGACTTAAATTCTCTAGGCGTTCCTTGTAATTACACCCAGTTACCTAGATCATCTAAGAATTCTACTATTTTTGCATGACAATCTACTTTAGCCATATGTTTCCATAGCCAATTCATCATTAAGATGACATCATATGAACCTAAGGGAGCTACAGTACAAATTCACTTCCTTAGAGAAACTCAGAAGTTCAACCCTTGCTTTAAATAGACATTGATTCACTTCAGCTCTTGTTTGGTTTGCATATTCAACAAACCCAATAATTTTCCATGTAGCCAACTTTTCTAGACAATTGACTAGCTATTCTACGAGAAATAAATTCTTTTTGTGGCACCAGTATCTATTAAAATTGAAATGGGAATGGCATACAAAGTACTTGGAACTTCTATTGGAGTAACCTGGTACTCCACTTGTCAATTGTCCACTGTAACATGAATCCTTTGTTGAAATGAAACTATTTGAGGTGGAAGATAGTTCTCATGTGGTTGTGACCCTAATGGCTTGTTGGGACACTAGCTTGCATAGTGATGTCCACCACATGTAAAAGGTCCTTTCACTAGTCCCCTCTTTTTTGCAAGTCTTCCAGAATTTCTTTCATTTCCACCAGCATTGTTATTGAAGTTGTTGAAATTATTGTTATTTCCCCTTTGATCTCTCCTTCATTCATTCCAATTATTTTGGGGTCCGTTGTACCATTTATTTTGAAAACTTTTCCCTTCACTAGGCTTCTTTGAAGCTTGGTTGGTCTGCAAACAATTAAGCTTATTTCTATTTCTCTCCTAGTAGTTTGAGATAGACTTGAGCCTTTGTTCCTGCTTGATTTCTTTCTTGTACACCAATTCCATGGTAGTAGGACCATGCATGTCTACCTCACCACCTATTTGAGTGTTAAGACCCATGATAAAATTTCTTATATGAAATCGCTCATCCTTTTGGTACATAAGTACGTACCTCAGGAGTCGAGTGAACTTCTCACAATATTTTTTCATTGAGGAGTCACCTTGCCTCAAGTTTTGGAAGTCAGTGACCTTTTGGTCATAGAAGAGTTGAGGCAATCATCACTTTTGGCAAATCTTTGCAAATTTGCTCCAAGTGATCCTTAAGGAACTAAGCCCAAGCTCCATATTCTTATTCATCCACTAGTTGGTGTATAAGAGTGAATTTTCACCCCTAACATAAATTCCCCTTTTACCCCCTTACACTTTAGAAAACCTAAGGCAGAGGCTTAATTTCACTTAAGCTCATTGCCCACGTCACACTTGGCACCTATTTTGCATGTCAATGGGGGGACTTTTATTGGGGACACCTATGTGATGTGCAAACATCTGTGTGGCATGCTTATGTCCCTACTAGGTTCCTACGGCTGGAGACTGCAAAGACGTTACACTTCCTATTAGGAGTCGAAGTGTAACACCCCTCTTCGGCTGGTTGACTTGAATATGGCCATTTTTCATCCTTTCCTTCATATTATTCATCCAATCATCCATAATGCTCTTCAATAGAAGTTTGGCAAGATCAATTCAAGCACGCTCTCCACTCCATTAATTCATTCAAGCTTTGTAGCAACACATTACACTCCATTGCAGCAATCTACCACTCCATCACCTTGATACTGCAAGCGCAAGACAAACACCATTGCAGCAAAGGCTTGATTTCCTCTCATTTTCTCCTCCACAAGTCTTGAGTGCTTTGGATGGAGATGGTAAGCTCCTCTTATCTTCTCTATCATTTTGGTTGAGTAAGCACATACTATTTTGTAGTGTTTTTTTGTTTACGTAGCTTGTATTCTCTTTTTTATCATTATTTCTATTGTTGCAATCTTGGCTATCCATGGAGGTGGAAACACCAAAATGGGGGTCTAACTAAGGCAAACCCCTATACATCCCCCCAACATTTTCCCTCTTTTTTGTGTGCAGGTGGAGAGATCTTAGAGCAAGTTGGCGAAAGGATTGTTGTATGAAATCATCCTCGTCACCCTTGTGGTAACATACTTCCTTTATCATGTTCATCTATGTATTTCACTCTTCTCAGTCTTGTTCTTCACTTCTGAAACTTATAAACTAGGTTGTTAGTCCTTTCTTAGAGCTTAAAGTTCATCTTTTTGGTTTTTTGGTTGTACAAATGCTAGCGCACTTGTTAGATGCTAGTGCACCACGCTGTCATCCCAGAACCACACTTTTGTCCTCCAATAAAGAGCTACCTATGACATAGAGTTAACTCTAGAAAGTGACTCATCTAGTCTCCCTCTAACTCTCGAGTTTGTAGAGTGATCGAAGGACTTCATAATCCTCATCTTGTCTATCCTAACCTTCCCTTAAATTGAGGTAAGTTAGGGCAACCATATCACTCTTGGCCTTTCATGACTTGGGGTCTTGCAGTGGTTGGTCCCCCTCTCTTACAGTTAGATGCTTCACAAGCCAATTGAAATGCTCCCTAAATGGCTTTAGTGACCTTTAGAGTAATTTTTTATTTCAAAATAATTCTCCATCTCCATAAGCCATGATTCCACTGCATCTCCAGTATTAGTACCTTCAAATTTTGGTGGTGTGATCTTTCTCATGTCATGAGATAGATCACTTGCCAACTGCTTCATTTTGGTTCCCTCAGACCGAGATTGTGACTTATCATCCTCATATTCATTATATTGAGTGTGATAATGAGAATTCTTCCCTTCTTTTTCATATTTGTAACTTCTTGGTCCTTTCTTTCCTTTCCTCTTCCCGCTCGAGGTTTCCTAATATTTCTCTTGTTTCATCGATGATAGCCAAAATATGATCCAACTTAGCTTCAACATTCTCAATACCTTGACCGATTCTTGACTTCCCTCAAATTTAGTTCTTGTCCTAACACTTTTTTCCCAAGAATAATTACACTTGGAGGTTTCATTTTGATTGGAGCTAAGAAATTTTACTTAACGTTAAAACATTCCAAAAGATCTAGCATTCACATAAGAAACTCCATAAAAGAGCTCATACACAAGTTTTTCCAAAACACATTTTTCATTATTATCAAAAATTATATCAATTTCCTTGAGTTTACATGGAATGACTATTCAAATAGCCTAAGGGAGAGTATCCCTCGGATTCACTATTTGATACATAACTACGTGGGGTATAGCCCTCATATTTTTTCTCATATACATCATCAAAAGGAAAATAACCTTTTGACCTATCCTTAGATACATAGTTTTGAGGTACATAACCATTTGATTCACCACTTGAGGCTATTACAATAACTTCCAATAGAGGAAGAACACAAGGATCCCTAAATATCATGATTGGACTAACACTACATTCCAAGTGCATATCCTTGGAAAGTGGTAAAGAGTCTGACTTGGTCGAGGAGATAGGAGGTACAAAGCTAACAGCTTCTCACATCCTTCTCCTCTCTTGACTGATTTGTGAAAGGGAATGACTAAAAGCCTCAATTTTAGTCAATCAAATGGCATTGTCATAATTGGTGCCCTTTATGGTTCGAACAATGGCTTCCCTTTTCTTCTTGGTCTGTAGGTAGTGCTCATTTCTGATTAATGACTTCCTTACAGTCATCTTGAGACACCATCTTAGCACAATAATTTCCAAACATTAGACTCATATAATGTTAGATTAGAAACATAGCAAGTGCATAAGTTCTAGAGCTGAACTTGGTAGCTTTGATACCACGTGTAACATGCACATTGTTCTACCTAGTAATTTTTACTATGTTTTATCCACAAGTGAATAGTTTATGCATCTAACATTGAGAGCAATTTTTTTTTTTCTTTCCTTTTGAATATTAAATGCACGTTTGAAACATAACCTTTCCAAACTTTCCCATTGCATAATCAAAGAATCATTTCTTTAATACAAGTAAATATTTCACATTACATAAATTCAAGATAGCATTTCACATTTACAATTTCCATAGATATGGATACATGATTACATACGCATCTTCTATGAGCGTACTTGAAATAGAAATACAAATGGTCCAGAATATCCTTTTGCAAAGCTTGGCCACCAATTGCATGAGAAGATTCACTCAAGAGCTCTTCCACCAACCATGGACTTATTGCGGTCCCTCGCACATCTACCCAACTAGGTGAGATGGGCCTTCCTTCGATGAAGAGATTGGTTTGGTAACCTTGAAATCCTAGCCTTTTCTAAGCATGGTGTTGTGTCCTACATATCTGGAGCTACCATATTGTGGCTACAACTACATGTATGAAATTCCTGGCCTAGTATGTAAATCTGGATCACAGTGAACTGACAGTGTAAACAACGACTACTTACACTACTTTGGCCAAAGAATTCATCACCTCGTACTTCAAGTGAGAGTCATCTATTTCACCACCTTCCCAACTCGATTTCATTTAACCATTAATACCCTATACATAGGTTACCCCCTTTCCAATGGATTATCCTAACCCCAAGAATAACAAACTAATAACTCATATTTAAATGGCATTGCTACTAAGTATCTCAAAGAAACTCTATCTTATGCTATGTTTATATAGTATTGAAAAACTACGTATAGTATTGTTAATCTACGTATAGTATAAATAGAATACATTTGTATAAATTCCTATATAGTATATATATGAGTATAAACCAAATAGAAAGGTTTCACAAATACAAGAAACAATTAAGAATCATGCAAGCATATCCAAGCATCATAACACACAATTAAAACATTCCTTTACAAACATGACAAATATGAATAAATAACCTTTCCAACATAAATAACAAAGGAATAAAAATCTGCATGCCTGTATAAAAGCTCCAATTGATAATTCTTCCTTCCTAGCTTAATTCCTCCAGCTCGCTTGCAACTTTCTCTAAGAACAACCCAATTCCCACTTGTAACCTCTACCAAATCTCTCAACAATACCAATGCAAAATAACAAAACAACTCACTAACTCTCAAGTTCTCAACTCACTTTGCATAGAAGATACAACATAATAGCAACAAAGTAATCATAATGAAAAGTGCAACAAATGGTAGAGAGCACTTCTATATATACTAAAATTTGAGCTACCAAAGGTTACAAACAAGCTAACAATCCTACCACATTTCTACTCCTATGCAATGACTCAACTAATTAACTCATAGATTTGTAACACATGACAACCCTCACATTTCAAATGGTTGAGTTGACTTGTTTCAAGAGGCAACAAGACTTTTTTATCAATTCAATGAACAAATAATCCTTTTAGCAGGTTTTCTATATTGCTGCCAACTAAACATTGACTGGGTTTATCCATATCCAAAGGTTTAAGAATTCATATTCGCTTCCATAAGCTACATGTTTGAGTGTCATATTTCATGTTTTAGTGCCCTTAAGAATAGCATTGTCAAAAACTTCTAGCATTCAAAACTATATTTATTCCTTTTTCCAAGGTTTAAACTTTATTCCATTTTTCTTGCGTGACTTTTGACTTGGTCTTTACTTTGTTTCGTGCGCAAATTTTACACTCAACAATGCATTTAACACATAAGGTTGCACTATATGCGCATAAGCTTATTTAAAATTATTTAACAATATCAACTTTAGCGCTATACAAGCACTTTAAATATATTTCAAATTCTTGTCATTACATATTATATATATATATATATATATATATATATATATATATATATATATATATATATATATATATATATATATACATATACATATAACTCAATATATATACATATATATTAATATATAGTATATAGTTATTTTCTCAAGATTATCAAATGCATTAATTTTCAATTAACAAATATATATAAACATATATCGAAATAGCAATCATATAAATATATATACACAAATATATATGTATATATATTATTTTATACATATATATTAATATTATATATATACATAATATTATTTTAATATCTTTATATAAACACTCATATTCTTATTTTCCATTGATCGATATATGTACACGAAGTGTATATATACATATATTTCACCTCCATCCAATTGATATTCCCATGAATATGGGTAATCCATCCATGAGCATGTGTAGATACATCTACCTACGTGTACTCATGTACATATTTACTCATATGTATTGATTTTATCATAGACACGTACAAATATACATATATATACATTTTATGTTTATATCTCATTGATATAAGTATAAACACACAAGGAAGGACTTTCACTTGACATCGAGACTTAATCACATTCCTCAATCCAAACACTCATAAAACAAGATCGTAAACCAATATAAACATTCTCAACCAAAATTGAAGATCACTTACCATCAACCCAAACTAACTTGACTCAACTTAGACCAACAAGGGTGTGAATGTGTGTATGCCCAGTTAGGCTCATTAAGGGTTACTAGACCAAGCTCTTCTCCTGAGTGATACTTCCCCTCTCTTTCAGAGTTTGAACTTGTTCTCGCATTCAACTCGATACATCACAACAATAGTTAGTTGGTAATAATACATTCATATGTATCATATATATTTCATATACATAATCATTATAAAACATAAAATTGAATTCAAACATTCATTCATCATATTTCTATCAAGATTCATATACAAAACACATTCATGTATATATATATATATGTAAATAAGCAATAACACATAGGGTGTAACAAAAGGTGCATTTAACTAGTGTTGAGAGTGTGCCAACACTCATTGAGTCCTATCCTTAATATTTTTAGTCTCCTTTACTAAACAATCCACATTGAAAATAGGAATATCATAAATCTTCTATGCTACATAGGTTGGATCCGGAACCCTTCCATCTTCTACTTGTTCTTTGGGAATCCTAACCTTTAAACAATGTCTCATCAAAAATGTTGCCAATTGACAATAATCTTTCAATATTACTTCAAACTCTTCTTCACAATTTTCCCAATGATCCTCAAGTTTGGGCCAATGGATGAATTATGCTCCCATTGTCGATCTTTCAATGGGGTTGAATCTCCCTTGAGCATCATTGTACACATCAAAACTATACCTAGACATCTCAAGCTTTGCATTTTTAGCATTTTGTGTATTCGCACAAGAAGACACTCCTATTTAAATTGGGAAACCATATCCATGCTTATGTTTCCCCGCAATGAGTTGTTATATTTCAATGATATGCCTACAAACTTTCAATAGAAGCAACTTGTCTAATGGATACCTAGGAAGTTTGTATAACATCTTATGGAAGCATGCCACTTTTATGTAGGTAATTTTTTTTGTATTGGATGAACCAATATCCAATTTATTTAATCACTTTCATAGCTTCGAGGGAGATCCTCTTGGAAAAATCCCCTTCTAAGACTCGAATTTTCATATAAATGAAAATTTCATTCACAACACCAACATGGCGAAAACTTGTGTCCAACTCCAACTGAGGATAATGCTAGTAAATGGTGACTTCACCCAACTCATAAGAACCCACCTCGATGAGTCTTGGGAATGAGGCTTGAAAATAATAGATATACAAGATACGAAGTGATGAAGAACCTAGTGGATGAAAGAACATTGCACATTTTCTTGTGAATGGTGTCACTAAAAAGGTGAGCCAAATTAGTATTCTTCTTGTGGGAAGAATTGATGATCTTTATAAATCTCAACATCCAAGGATAGAAATCCTTTGCATTAGGTTTCCCAAAGACCCAGATCAATAACAGGATCGGGTCCTTGACATCCTCTTTATGCTCACTTTGATGTTGTATCCTTGCCAATTTAGTTACCACCTTTCTAGGTTTCTCCAACAAGTGGTTGTTTATGTAACCCAAAATATCAATTGGGGCATCGTACTTGACTGCCCTTTGCATATCCATTGCTTCATACTAAGGATGAGAGGGGATTCTAAAAACCTTCTCTAACATTTTAGGAGTTAAGTCAAGCATAATTTCTCCATTGGACCCCTTGAGCTTTCAGGTCTTGTGGTTTTGGTGTTGGGCACATGTAAACATTAGTTTTGGAGATCGAACAGTAATTGGGAAAGCAACAAGCTCCACCAAACCTGACTTAGAGAAATCCTTAGCCATGGGAGTCCTAACACCATTACTATTGACCCTTTGCTTGAACTTGTCCAAGTTGACATGTCCCAAGTCAATGTTTAAAATCTCAATGTATGGGGAGAACATCTTGGAGGGTGTATGATAAAATTTGAATTAGAACTTCACTTCATAAAAATTCTTATGTGGCATCTTTTTATGCAAACACAAGTAATGTATATTACCATTTACACTTCTAAGAAAAGAAACCCTCCAAAGCAAGCCAAGTTAGATACCATAAACTTTGCATTTCAAAATTATACCCAATTGCAAAGAACTCTATAAGGTTTCGAGGATTGACCTTTGGGCATACCTCTTACCTTATACCATTGAGATGTTCATATTTAAGGTCAACTTTCTTTGTGTGGTTATTTGAGTATCGAGGATTGGAGTTCCCTCATAACCTTTACATTTAGCCAAAGTTTTTAAGGTATAACAAAGTTTAATTGGGCATCAGGAATCAACATTCACCTTCACCTCTATTGTTGTTGTTATTAGCATAATGTAAACAATATTCTCAACTTGCAAAGTTGGAAAGGATTTCAAGGATCAGGGTGAAAATTTTCATCCTTCCTTTTGTAGTTTAGTTCTAGTAGAGGTTAAAGCAAAAAACTGATATCTGAGGTCCGATTTGCATTTCATTCATCTAACTTGATCATTTTGAAAAGAGATTGAATGAAGACAAACTTTGTTACTTTTATCATTTTGGATGAAAGCAATTCTTCATGTTAGCGGGTGTTGGCCTCCTACAATGATTTTAATAACTAATCTCTTACAACCGTGATTCAGAGATTGGACATCTGACTTGAATAGCTATCTTAACCATCATGAAGGTAAATTTAAATTGTCAACCCAAGGACGTGAACTTGAAATGGGTCAACACAATATGTGCACTAGGAATTTCAGAGTAGTCATCTTCATTCTATAACTAAGAAAGACTTAATACTGAAAGTAAATTACATGAAAAGAAACAAAGCAAATTTTGAACATCACTCAAACACACCTAGATTGATTATGCATAATAGGAAGGAAAATCTAAGCATCCAATAGGAAACTACTCTGCCAGCTTTGGCTGCAAGAACAGTCACATAATAGAGTTCTAGTGGCTGCAGGAATAGTCAATGCTAGAATCTTAACTAAGTATTGAACAAAAAATAACATTAATCTAATTAAACTAAAGGAACAGATTACTCACCAAGTGGGCCCCCTTGGATGAGTATCCTCTAAACTAACACAAACTCAAATACTCAACTCAGAATCTTATTTCATTCATCAGAAAATGCAATTATAGAAATATGGTTGATTATCAGCTTGTACAAGAACTTGGCGATCAACTCACTAACTCTCTAGCTCGAGGAAGGAGGATTCAAGCCTTATTTATCAACTAAATAGGGCCATCAATTCCCACTAACTAAGAGGATACCATTTAGGGAAATCAAAAAGAAAGTGGAAAGGGTGGTTACGCATGCAGGGGAATCCGTTCGAACATGCATATCCAAATGTGGACTCGACCACTATAGTAATGCCTGTAATGTTTAATATCATTAAAGATTGGTGCAAGGCGGTTACATGCGGCTAATACAGGAATATTTTATCGTCATCCGTAGTTGACCTTCACACAACTCCTCAACCTGACCGATTGGCGACTGCATTTCTCAACTTAGCATTTAAATCATGTCTACAAAATAATGTCAGTACACATAATAATTGCATAATCATAACCACCTTAAATAAAATTCATCAATCACATGCAAGATAAATATAGATGGTCCACATAATAGGTAAATATCATTAAAACCAATAGAAATGAAATTAGTCCAAATGTCTTATGACTGAGAGAAACTATATGAAAGTTTCAGCATATAATATCAACTTAGTCTATGGTAATTTTAGATAATAACAAGAGATTCTACCCCTCTAACTAGTTCAAAATCTAGACTCATCACTCCCCTTGACCTAATACTTTGTTGGTCCTCCAACAGGGGAAGAGTTATGCTTCTGATTTGTTAAGGCCCTGAAGTTTACGACTAATAGTTGTCCAATGTCGGTTTTTGTTGTGGGTGAATCAAGATTCCAATAAAATCCTCCCAACCTATCAAGTCTCTTCCGTCTCTAGTGTTCCTCTACAATGTCATACCTATAGAATCTGAAGTTAGGTACAGGCCATAGAAGGATAGGCAGCTAAAAAGTTAGGAGAAGCCATTCACGCCCCTTGGTTCTCTCAAGCTGGATGTATCTTTCAATTCTCTTTAGTGTAGGAGCATAATTGTGGATAGAATGAGGCTTAGCCTATTTTAGCTCATCAATCAATAGGTTCCATCTCTGGGATAGATATCCCCTCATAATATCCTCTCTTTTTTTCAGTTTTTACCTCATATTCACTGTACACAACCTCAATCCAAGGCATAATTTGGTCACCATAGCTCGGTCGAAAGAACAATCTATTCCAATCTGTATAAATGTCTTTGGGGCTCTTTGATTCAGCTTGATGGCTAGGGGAATATTGGATTCCTTCTTCTTGTAAGCATTGTATTGCTCACCCCAGCTGATCTCATTCTGCATCTAGGACATAAATGCTCTCAATTGTATGTCTCCAACATAAGGTAGTGGGTTCCAGTCTTGGTCTTTTGGGACAACAAAGTTGTTTTATATAAAATTCACATAGCAAATTTTTCACTTCGGGGAAGTAATCCTGTAGCATTGAAAAATTCAATAGGGGTTTCAATGGAGGGGTTCAGACCTAAGATGATTCTTGACATTCTAAAGGAAAGGTATTTCTCCTTTAAGTGAAAAGCATAAACCCTTGGAGGGGTTATGCATTCCAAGATTTGTGGCACCAGAGTTGCAATGCCACTTACCCTATCCTTCAGAAAAAACATTTTTCTTATTCTTTTCTTTGATCATCTCATCCTTCATTTGGATTTCCTTTTTCTACAATTTCTTCTCTTCTTTACACTCCTCCTTTCTTCTTTGTATTTCTTTCCATTAATTTAAAATAGCTGTATGTACCGAAAAATTAGGAGGGTTATGGATTCCTACCAGAGTTTTTGTAGATGGTTGCTTCCCATAGAGAACTATCTGCATAGATTGAGGAGGTCTCACTGATTCAGGTTGTTGAGGTATGATTCTTTTTTCCTCATTCTGTTGTAGGGCCTCTTGTTCCTCTGGTGGTGTTGCAGGAACTCTTGATCTATTTCCTAACTTTGCTATAGGAAGTCCCACTCTTGGTCTTGCTGCAGGAAGTCCTAACTTTCTTCATGTTCTTGAGTTTCAACTTCTTCAGCAATGGCAACAAGATCCACCAGGGTCATTTTGCCGCCTCTTTGAATACATCTTCTTATTATGCATTCTCTTGCTCCATTGGAGTGTCTGTGTTTTCACACGATGTCCCACCAAGCTCAAGATCAGTTGGCTTTAATTTTTTGAGAGGGCTTCTTCATTTTCCTTTGGTTGCGAGATGAGCAGTGCTAGCCTTCCTTTTCTTAGGGCTTGGCACCTCTTTATGTGCAGATTGCGTTTTTCTTCTCCTTGCTTTTGACACTCTCTTTTGCGCTCTTGTTTTATTACAATTTTCAGTGGAACATCATCATCATCATAATCCGATGATGATTTTTTTTTTCATTCTCATTATCAGAGGAACTGACATTTATGGTCTTTTCTTCAATGGGGGAATCCACACTAGCACCAGAGGTCGAAGTATCAGAGGTGCCTTCAGTTGTGTTCAATCTTCTGCTAGACTTACGTGACTGAGATGAAACCCTAGGTTGAGAGGGCTTAGGTCTATACTACTCAGTGTTCACAAAATTATCCCAGGGCATCCAAAGGTTTGTATCATGTAGAGATCTTATAACCAATAATTTAATTAGATAGTGGTGGGATACAAAGTTTTCCCTACCTTTTTGAGTTTCTACTGCCATAATGGAGAGAAGGTTGTACAATACATTGGGTGCGTTCATCTTCCTCCCGTGCCGCATATGACTCAACAATTTGAAGTGTATTAAATGTAGGTTCGACAACCGATCTTCACAAGCGATGTATCTGATGATATGCACGGTTGCCTGCTTCCACGGCTCGAGTAGAGACTGTCTCTTAGCACCTTGTTTGTCAATTATGAGTGGAGGGTCACCATGTATTGTGAATATGGCCCTAGTTGTCCTAACATCCTTAGAAACAGGGTAAGGTTTTTCGTTAGTTGGAAACCCTAAAACTTTTGCATTTCATTCTTCAGTTGCCATGACCTCCAATCCTTTCATCATGGCCTTTCCATCTGATAATGTCTAAGCAAACTCCAATGCAATACCCTCATCAAAACCATCCAAATTCATAAAATAATCTAGCCAACCATTATTTTGAAATTAGGTTAAGCACCTTGTGTCTTGTAACAAGGCATCATGAGCTGAGGGATCATTCCAAATGAGTCTACCTCCCATTGTCTATACTTAGCTTATCACTCTGCAAAATTACCTCTGTAATTCTCAAATTCTTTCCCGCTTGTTTGTTGGGTGAATTGTCGACTGAATTTCCTTCACTCTATTTTTAGAAATTTACCACTTGCATTTCAAAATCATGACAGAGTTAAGAATAGCAAGAAATGGTAATAAAAGAAATCATAATGAGAGGAAATGGCAATGATAGTTTAGTGTCGCATCACACATGTGAGCCATCTTTCATTTTAAATTTTGAATCAGCTCAACAAGATTTGTTGATGTAGACAATCATGTACCAGCATGTAACAAATTTTTTGCATATTTCTTACCCCTCCCCCAACCTAAATTTGGACATATGTCCACACATGCGAAATGACAATATTGATTTGACTGGGGGTTTAAAGAAAATTATGTGAACACCCATATTATCGTACAATGATTAATTGAAATACTCTAAAGGATAATTAAGAATGTAATTAGCACATGCATGAGTGTGTACAAACATGATTGTGGAGAATTCATTGCATCGATCGAAAAGAAATTACCGCTTGTGTTGTTGAGAAATAATTGAGCAATTAATGATGATGGAATGGTGCAAGATGGAATGAAATGATTGAAGAGAGAGAAAGGTGGTATAGATGGGTGGATGGGTGAATGGGTGAAGAAATAGATTTCTACAAAAGTAGAAATCTTTATTATGACAAGTACGTACCTCATTTAGCCTGAAGGAGGGACACTAGGTCCACTACCATCATCTACAGGAATTGTGCTTGGGCACTATGTGTTGGATAAATTGCTATAAGAACTCTTCTTTTGAAGCTGGCCTATGATACAATCTAAGATGGTGCCCATTCACCAAAAGTTATAATTTCATAGGATCAATGGTCGTGAGTTGCACAACTCCATTGGGAAATTTCTCTGTAACTTCATATGGCACTAACCACCTTGTCTGCAATTTACTTGCATTATCTTTGTACCGTGAATTATAAAGTAATGCCCAATCACCTAGCTGAAATTTCTTCTCTTTGATAAATCTGTCATGCCATTTGACTCTTTGACTTTGCACAAGTTCAGTATGGTGTAATGCAGTTTTCCTCATCTCGTCCAATTCATTTAGCTGCATGATTCATTTCTTTTGTGCCTTGAAAATTTCCATCCCCAACTCCAGAGCAATTTTGAGGGTCTTGTGCTCAAATTCTATAGGCATCATGGTTGTTTTCCCACATAGCAGCTCAAATGGGGTGAAACTTGTAGTTGTCATCCAGGTGGTCCTATAAGCCCAAACTACTTTTGATAATCTATTTGCCTAGTCCTTTTGGTGAGGATGGTCTCAATCTCTCTGATTGTCACCTCAACTTGTCCATTTTCTTGAGGGTGATAATGAGTGGATTTCTTGTGCCTGATGTTATATTCATTAACCAATGTTGTAATAAGGGCTGATGTAAAATGAGTGCCTTTATTAGTGACTATTTCTCTTGGTGCCCCATATCTTGTGAAAATTTCTTCATAAAGGAATTATGCAACCTTGTTGTCTCTTACATGCTTCATGGCTTTGACTTCTACCCACTTTGTTACATAATCAGTGCACATTAGAATATAGGTCTTACCATTGGATGGAGGATCAATAGGTCCCACAAAATCCAAACCCCATTTGTCAAATAGAGTGACTACCACTTGTGGACAGAGTGGCATCGCATCTGACTTTGTTGGCCTACCCATCCTTTGGCATCTATCACATATCCTTGTATATCTTCCTACATCTTTCTATAATATAGGCCAATAGTATCCTGTGTTCAAGAATTTCATTGTTGTCCTTTTAGTTGCAAAGTGGCCTTCACAAGGTTCATCATGGCATGCATGTAGAATGTCATAGGTTTCATCTTCCCTCACAAACCTTCTCATAACGTGATATGGTCTAGTATAAAATAGGCATCCAACTATCCATGAAAAAGGGAATGATTTTTCAATCAACATTATTCTCTCTTTTGGGGAGAAGTGAGGAGGAACTCTCCCTGCCACAAGGTAATTGGCTATTTCAGCATACCAGGGTGTTTGCACACTAATCGAGAATATATTCTCATCAGGAAAGGAGTCATCTATGGCTTGAGTATCATCTGATGTGGTCAGCCTTGAAAGGAAATCTGCAACCATGTTTGTCTTCCCTGGTTTGTCTACAATAGTTATGTAAAATTCTTGCATTAATAGCAACCATCTCGCTAATCTTCCTGAGATTAGGGGTTTGTTCATGAGGTATCTAATGGTTGCATGATCAGTGTGCACAAAAAATTAATAACCTGTTATATAGTGCCTAAATTTATTCAAGGCATAGATTACTGCCAACATTTCTTTCTTTGTGACTATGTAATTGAATTCAGCTCCCTGCAAGTTTTTACTGACAAAATAAATGGCATTTTCAATAGCTTCTACTTTTTGTCCTAAGACTGTTCCTATTGCATAATCTAAGGCATTAGTATGGATGTGGAAAGGGATTTCCCAATTTGTTCCCTTAAGTACAAGAGCATGAGTTTGAGTTGTCTTTAAATCAGAGAATGCTCTATCACAACTTTTTGTCCATTGGAACTCAACATCTTTAGTTAGAAGACTATACAGTGGGGCTGCTATTTTGCTAAAATCCTTGATGAAATGTTTGTAATAGCCTGCATGTCCTAAGAAACTCCTAACATCTTTTTGTTTTGCAGGTATAGACAAATTATTTATTACCTCAATTTTTGTTAGATCAACTTGAATGCCAAGGTGTGAAATGTAGTGGCCAAGAACTATACCTTCCTGCATCATCATGAAGCACTTTTCACTATTTAAGGACAAATTTTGGTCTTCACATCTCTGTAGGACTTTCTTCAAATTCTCCAGTGCTTCATCAAAGGTGGCACCATAGGTAGTAAAATTGTCCATATAGATCTCCATGCAGTCAAGGGAGATATCTGAGAATATATTGATGACTGCTCTCTGAAAAGTGGCAGGTGCGTTGCATAACCCAAAGGGAAGTACAAAATAGACATATGTCCCCCAAGGACATGTAAATGTAGTCTTCTCTTGGTCTTCTGGTGCAATTTGAATATGATTGTATCCATTGAATCCATCAAGAAAGGAGAAGTATTATTTTCCTGCAAGAGAGTCTAGGACTTGATCTATAAAAGATAGGGGAAAATGATCCTTCTTAGTTGCAGCATTGAGTTCCCTATAGTCAACACAAACTTGCCATTTCACTCCCTTTTTGGGCACAATCACCAATGGGGACACCCATTGGCTGTCTGAAATAGGGTAGATAAATCCTGTGTCTAGTAGCTTTTGCAGTTTCATTTTGACAATTTCACTTAAGACAGGGTTGATTCTCTGTTGTGGTTGCCTTATAGGTGTACGCTCATCTTTGATATATATTCTATGAGTGCAGATTTTTTGATCTAATCCTTTCATGTCATGATAATCCTAGGCAAATGTTTTTTGATGAGCTTTCAATAAATTTGAAAATGTCAATTGTTGTCCCCAACTTAATTTACTATTGATGTTTAGAGATCGTCCCTTAGACACTTGTACTTGTGTGACTAGCTCTATCATAACTGCTTCATTAATATAAGGTATCTTAAGTATAGGCGACAACATTGTGTGAAACATACATGTTGTTGCATGAATTTTATCTACGGGAAGAGTTGTTGCAGAAAGTTTGTCTGCAGAGACAGTTGTTGCAGGAAGAGTGGCTGCAGGAAGAGTTGTTGCAGGAAAATCATGCAGAACTACCAGAAGTGTTTGCTCGATGTTTGTGGAACCAGACACATGAGTAGATGATGCTTCTTCTATCTAACATTGGTTTTGAATGATACTAGATAACACCTCATCTTCATCTTGAAGCTGCAGGAAATGACTTCTTTTGAGCATCATAAGCTGCACCATAGAGTTGACTTCTTCGGCCTCTTCACCAATATGTGGCCAAACTATTTTTTTGCATTATTGGATGACTGGGCTGGAGGATACATAACAAGATTTTTAGTGTTCATTCCATCCAAAATGGTCATATCACCTGACCGACATCCAATATAGGCGTTTGTAGTTGCTAACCATGGCCTACCAAGGATGAGTGGATATCCTCCTAGTGTGGCTTTAGGGGAAAGAACCATGAAGTCGGTTGGATACTCCAAAGAGTCTAAGATCACCACCAGGTCTTCTACTATGCCATCAGTCATAATAGTGGAGCTATCGGCAAGCTACAGGACTGTAGGAGTGGATCTCATGTTTGTAATATTCAGTTGTTGTAAGATGTCTTTAGTCATCACATTGATTGTTGCACCTAAATCAATCAAATCATTCTTTATGTTCATTCCATTTATAACAACTTCAAATACACGACTACCTGGATCACTGTACTTAGGGATAGTTACTTTTCCAAGCATGATGTCAGCAAGTTGCCCTACTACATGGACTATAGTGTGGTCCTTTTTCCTACCCGATTTCTTCAGACATGCTTCTTTGATTGCTTTGTCATAGATAGGGACATCTTTTATGGCCTAAAACAAAGGTATCTTGACACATATATGCATTAGCTGATCTAGGATATCAAAACTAGTTTCCTCCTTGTCTTCTTTTTGCTTGGTAGCCTCTAATCTTTGAGGGAACGATGGTTCTTGTGTTGTTTGCCTTGTTGGAGCTATTTCAAGATTTTTAACTGCACAAGGCTGAATGGGATCAGTTAAATATTCTTCTTGCTCTTCCATAGGTAGCTCAGTGATAATGGGGGTGGAAGGAGCTTGAAAGTTTGTTCATGAGCGTAGACATATGTCACTTAAACTCACAGCATATGCAAGAAATTGATTTGGATCAACAGAATATACGAGCTGCTACTGTGGTTTATTATCTGGGATGGGTATGGGTTGGGCTAGTAACTAGGTAGGTTTAGATACATTGGCACTTGGATTAGCAGGAGGGGGCATTATCGCAGGTTGTTGAGTTTGAGAAGATGGTTGCATATAGCTAGTGGTTTGTATTGGCCATTACTGACCACCTCTCCATTGAGATGTTTGCTGCCAGTTTCCTGGAGGTGGTTGCCAAGGTCCTTGAAACTGTTGCCAATTCCCTTGAGGTTGCTGCCACTGAGGTGAGGGATTTTGATAATTGGACCAAGTATTGGGTGGGTTATTCCAAGACTGGGGTGGGTATCCTCCATAGTTGGATGGACAGGGTAGCTGCCATTGGTTACCAGATGAATAAGAATTAAAATATGGTCCAACAAAAGATAGTGGATCTGGTGGAATACCTTGTCTTGAAGCCCATGGCCTTTTCTATGCAACAAAGTAGACTTGGTCTTCCTCAGTCTGAATTGGTTTGCACTCAGATGGAATCTGCTTACTGTCAATGTTAGCTATCACCTTGCATCTGTAGTCCCTCTTCTTTTGTCTACACTGAGGGTAATATTTTTTCAGTATTGCCTCTGCCTCCTCATGTTTCTTCCTAGTTTGAAGTGTATCCAACTGAGTAGCTAGATTGTTGATTATATCTTTTTTGAAATTTACCAACAAATTAGTAATCTCCATCCTCGAGACTCCACTGCTGGATGACTTACCCATAGATGATTGGTAGGCTCTTCCTTTCTTTGAAGCTGCCCTAGAATAGTTCTAACATATCTTCTTGATATCATCCCAAGAGACTTGAGTGATATCTCCTCTTGCCATTAGGTTCAAGGCATCAATGCAACTTTCATTAATTCCTCTAAGGAAAAGTAACTTTTATGAGTTTTCATTAAATGTATGATGTGTAGATTTCTGTAGACAAAATAAAAACCTTGAAATGAAATCCTCCAAGCTCTCATCTTATTTTTGTTGCATTTTGAAAATGTCACCTCCTCTCATGTCACCACCCTTGTAATATTATTTGTATTTCTCAAGAAACTTGGTTTTCATATCTTCCCAAGTTCGCACAATATTTCTACCAAGGCTCATAAACCATCTCAATACAACTTCTTTCAAAGCAGTAGCAAATAGCTTGAGTCTTTTGGCATCAATGGTATAGTCACAACTTTTGCAGAGTATATCAAACTCTCTTTTGTGACAGGCCCATAGAATTTAGGAAGGACTAAAGTAGGGATATTTTTGAGGTTATCTACTTTATTCTGTTCAACAATGGGAAAGGGGAAAGTTGGTTGGTTTTGCATGTTAGGCCTATCTCCATTTGCATCAGCCATGCCTGCTTGATGAGATTCCATAACAAAGGGTTCTTCAATAGGATTTTGATCTTCAAGGGAAACATCATAATTGGTTAGGTCAGGGAATATATCAACAAAGGGTTGTGGTTCTTCTTCTTCTTTGTCTCTAAGCAGATTTGGAAGCTCTACTAGCTGAAATGGCTCAAGATTATTAGGAAGGAATCTCCCATAAGCATCTCTTCTTCTATGCATGTGGTATCAACTCGGTATCAACCAAATCACACAAAGAATGGGTGGGGAAAAATAGTGGATCATAACATCTAACACTAAGAGCAAAATTCAAAAATAATACAACAGAAAAGCTATCAATGACTCCAAAGGACTCCCTAGTTTGACACCATCCCTGACAATGACGCCAAAATGTTGGCCTCCTACAATGATTTTAATAACTAAGCTCTTACAACCATGATTCAGAGATTGGACATCTGACCTGGATAGCCATATTAACCATCATGAAGGTACATTTAAATTGTCAACCTAGGGACGTGAACTTGAAATGGGTCAGCACAATATGTGCACTAGGAATTTTAGAGTAGTCATCTTCGTTCTATAACTAAGAAAGACTTAATACTGAAAGTAAATTGCATGAAAGGAAAAAAAGAAAATGTTGAATATCACTCAAGCAAATCTAAACTGATTATGCATAACAAGAAGGAAAATCTAAGCATCCAATAGGAAACTACTTTTCCCATTTTGGCTGCACGAATAGTCATAGAACGGAGTTCTCGTGGCTGCAAGAACAATCAATGCCAAAATCTTAACTAAGTATTGAACAAAAACTAACACTAATCTAATTAAACTAAAGGAACAAATTACTCAGCAAGTGGGCCCCCTTGGATGAGTATCCTTTAAACTAACACAAACTTAGATACTCAACTCATAATCTTATTTCATTCATCAGAAAATGCAATTGCATAAATATGGTTGATTATCAGCTTGTACAAGAACTTGATGATCAACTCACTAACTCGCTAGCTCGAGGAAGGAGGATTTGAGCCTTATTTATTGACTAAATAGGGCCATCAACTCCCACTAACTAAGATGATTCCATTTAGGGAAAGCGAAAAGAAAGTGGAAAGGGCGGTTACGCATGTAGGGGAATCTGTTCGGACATGCATGCCCAAACATGGGCTCGACCACGACAGTA
Source organism: Sequoiadendron giganteum (assembly GCA_007115665.2). Taxonomy (NCBI): domain Eukaryota; kingdom Viridiplantae; phylum Streptophyta; class Pinopsida; order Cupressales; family Cupressaceae; genus Sequoiadendron; species Sequoiadendron giganteum. Next base: position 351,133,536 of record CM021102.1, read on the forward strand.
ACACCCATAATGCTCAATGCCATTGAAGATTGGTGCAAGGCGGTTACATGCGGCTGACACGAGAATCTTCCATCATCGTCCTCAGTTGACCTTCGCACAACTCCTCAACCTGACCGGTTGGCGGATGCATTTCTCAACTTAGAATTTCAATCATGTCTATAGAATAATGTCAGTACACATAATAATTGCATAATCATAACCACCTTAAATAACATTCATCAATCACATGCAAGATAAATATAGATGGTCCACATAATAGGTAAATATCATTAAAACCAACAAAAATGAAATTAGTCCAAATGTCTTATGACTGAGAGAAACTATGTGAAAGTGTCAGCATATAATATCAAAGTTTGTGGTAATTTTCACAAATAACAAGAGTTTCTACCCTTCTAACTAGGCCAAGATCTAGACTCATCAACGAACATTAGAGGTTGGGGTTCCATCATACCTGCTACCTTAATAAGGAAGCATAAAAATGATACTATTGACATCTGAAGCCCAAAAGAATCATGCAAAAATAAGAAATTTGGCTAAGCATTTCATTTTGTATAGTCAGAGATCAGGCATCGAGGATACCCTTTACCCTTTGCACCTTTATAGGCAGCGGGTAAGAGGTATTGTCAATACTTGAAGTCAGAAAGTTCTTACCAAGGTTTAAGTCGAAGGAAAGATCACAGGTCAGGGATCAAAATTTCCTCTTACCCCTTGCAAATGCTTTCAGGTATGCAATAAAAGAAAATTGTGAAGTATGAAACCTGAAATGTGTTTTGAATGTTTAAACTCAAGCCGAAATCTAAGGAAGTCAAATATTTATTGTGCAAAAGGAAATTTTGGAAGCCCATGGGCCTTAATCAAATATTTAATACTTTATCGGATAGTAGGGATCGAGCATACCCCTTACCGCTTCCACCTCTATAAGGAGCTCAATAAGAGATATCCCCAAAGTCTGAGGTTCAAAGGTGTCAATCATTTCTTTAAAGGCATGATCGGGGGGTCTGTGATCAGAGCTTCCCCTTAACTTATGCAAATGTTTTCAGGTATGAAGTAAGGGTAAATTGTGATGTTCAACGCCTAAAAGTTGTGGCAAAAAAATTAAAGGAAAAAATCAATATGCACCTTTAAGAAAGTTGAGGTTTAACGCTCGACATTGACGTCACAAACAACCTCGAACAAGGCACCAAAAGGAACGTTGATTCAACGAGGTAACAAAAGCCAAAACAATGTGAACATCAAAAGAAAAAAAACAAAACACAGGAAACCCAAAAAGGAAAACAGGGTTGAATTGAGAATAATAAAAGAAAAAAGGACAATGCGGGGAAAAACACACACATACAGAGGAAACCCAAACCCCCCCACTCACAATCTAACACCGACTTAATAATGAAACAAAATATTTCAAATGCAATGTTACAGGAGCACCAAATCAGAATGATGCCAGAGAGTGAACCAAAAGAGCAAAAATGAGAGGAACAAAGAAATGTGATGAGCAAAGTAAGAACATAAAAAACCTAAGACACACCCAAGCTTTTCAAACCAGGAAACAAGCAAAACTGACCAAGAGATTACAAGAATTTAACTAACCTGATATAAGAGAGTAGGCGACTAAGACAAAATCTGAACTAAAATACACCATGGATGAGTGACAAGGAACCCTCAATGCAAATGCAACATGAATGAGCACACACACACACGATGAAACTAGCCTAACTCAGCTAAACACCTTCGCAGGCTCACAACCACACAAAATCATGTAAATTTTGGCAACAATGGTGGCTAAATGAGCATGAGAGGAAGTTGCATAAATTAATAAATTCAAGCCATTGTTGAACAATCATGAAATGACTCACAACCTATTCTAAAACCACTTGATAAATTTGCATTAATGACATACTTGACTCCAGGTATTAATGCATTTAATTATGGTTGATCTCCATTAGATTTGAATTTAAATGAGTACATGTGAAATGACTTGACATGACATGCATAGAAGTTGAGGCATTGTCGACCATCGTTTAAGGTCAGTATATAGTAAAAAAAAACCTTGATGCTCAAGACCTGAAAGCTAAAGAGACAACAAGCGATGACACACTAAAGAAGAGGTCGAGGATTAGGCTTGACAAGGAAAGCATACCTTTCCTTGGAAGTCTAATGTCCAAACCCAAAAAACAAAAAAAGGCAAAGGAGAAAAAGGGAAAGAAAAGAAACAAAGGAATAAACAATAAAGGATGGAAAATGAAATGAAAACACACAAAATACAAATAAGGGGGGTCCACATTTTGTCAAAACAAAATGGGGTGTGAGTACAAAGGTGCAACAAGCCTTACTAACCAAAGTGGGTTGGATCCTAATCAAAGACAACAAAGAATGGGGATGGTTAATGAGGGCCAAGTATTTGGTAACTCCTTAGGAAATAAGTCCATTTTTGAGGTGGACATCTTAAAAGGGTCTGTGATTTGGAACAATGTTCTTAATCAAGGAGTTTACTTCTGAAAGGGACTAGGTGGAAAATTATAAATGACAAAACTATTAGGATTTGGGAGAATATTTGGTTGATCCAACAACCCCTAATCTTTCACCAAACCTTCAGTATACTAAAAGGTAATTCTAATCACTTTTTTGGCCCATTGGTCAGTGATTTTATCTCCAATAACGAAATACTTAACCAATGGGAATATTTGTTGGAATGTTTCCCTAGCTAGAATGAATTGATTATGACAGTCAGGGGCCTTCAAAAGTTATTGCAAGAACTAAAAATTCCTATATTCCCTAGAGAGGATGACCTTCTATGGACGCCAAATAATAATGTTTGTTTCATTGCCAATTATTTTTATGGTTTGTTGCTATACCCCCTAACAAAAATAAATTTTGGGCTAAAATTTGGAACCAAAAGTTAACTTTGAAAGTCATTTTTTTCTAGTGGATTGCTACTCACAACAAAATCCTGACTCAAGAAAAAATCCAAAAGAGAGGTTTTCTCCTCCCTAGCAGATGTGTTCTTTTCCACATGAAGGAGGAAATGGTGCCCCATTTATTTTTCACTGTGAATTTGCTAAATTTGTTTGGGAAAAGTGCATGCAAACATTTGATTTGTGTTGGATTATGAATGAGAATGTGTCCTTATTTGTTGATAGTTTTTCCCCCTTTCTCCCACCCTTTTATAAAGAAACTTTGGGCTTAAACCCCACTTTTTGGTTTTGTGCCTCTAGAAAGAAAGGAATAACTGTATCTTTAAGGATTCTGCCAAGAATGTTGAAGATGTCTTATTTGCCTTCTCCAAAGTTTTGATTGAGAATGTCTCCATTTGCAAGGTGAAAACCCCTGAGATCCCCCTTCCCCCTAGAGCTCTCTATTGTTAAAAATTGGTGCTTCATTATGGACATCAATACAGTTAAATACATAACTAAAAAGATTGCTCGATTGAATACCCTTTAGAAACCTCTCTCTGTTGGTTGGTGCAAGTTGCATTTTTTATTTACTTTACTTTAAAATAACATTTGTTTTTCAATTTATCATTCCTAACTTTCATATTATTTAATCTAGTTTGATTTGTAAATGAGATAACAAGCTAAGTGACCTTGATCTCAAGGGAAAATCTGTTATTAAATGTGTTTAAGCTAGAGTATATTGAGATCGGTGATATTGTATAAAGTCACAATGCTTCACCCTTTTGAGCATCACCTAGATGCATGAATGCTGAGTGAATCATTTGTGTCCATTAAAGAAGGGTTCATATGAACCACTACTCATGAAACATGACAGTGGGTTTTACTTAAAAAATAGATAGTTGAATCTTGATAAATCATCATAATTTGACACACTATGAGATATACATCTTACTTGTTAATAAATTAATTTATGTTGAGTTTATGATTTTGATTTTATTAGCTTATTTTAAGCTCAAGCAAGGGTTATTTTCTTTTAGAGTATTATATTATAAATTACAATAAAACTTTCAAATTTTGACTACGTAGTATTTTTTTATCATCTATATTTCAAATCACACTCCATGATTTGTCATCAAGAATAATTAGAGCCATATAAGAAAATAGAAGAATAGTAGCAAACCTAGGTAGTTAAATAGATGTGGGGAGGGGGGTTCACCAATCTAGTAAATTAGATGAATAGGGGAAGAGATCAATTTAATTGATTGCCCAAACAAAAAGTAAGAGAGAGAAATACAATTGAAAAAATAAAATAACAAAGCAAAGAAGACCAAAATAAAATGAAAAAGAAAATACATTTAAATATTTAAAAAATAATATTATTTATATAAAAATATAGAAATATTTACATTCTTATGGTTTTTGAAAACCTATTTATATCCGTAAACTATAATGATATAAGGTTTTTTTATTTGGAGAAGTATTTTTATATTTTTTTTATAAATATATTTGAAGATCTAAAATTATTGATATAGAGATATGATTGTATTCTTATAAATTTGAGAAACATTGTGCATTTATGTCTTTATGTTTACACATGAATAATTATAAGCGTAAAAATATAAAATTATTTAGGACAAAAACTATTTCAATAGAAATTATTTTCAAAAGTGTAATACAACTCTATGCTTTTATCCATAAATTTACATGAATTACATGAATATATTTTAAAGAAACTAAATCTACATGTCTATGCCTATATAAGAAATATACACATCTCTTATATAGCTATACACATGTAGATTTAGTTTCTTTAAAATATATTCATGTAAATTTATAATTATTCATACATAAACATAAAGACACAAACTCACACGGTTTCTCAAATTTATAAGAATATAATCACAAAATATATATATATATAAATACATATCCAATAACTTTATTCTTATTCTTTTATTGATTATCTCACATTTATAAAATATTCTTATGCTTAGCATTTTCACCTGTAGATAATTTCTCATATATTTGTATTCCCTTGTAAGCATATATACTTTTACATAGTCGTTTAGACAAATAAACCCTATATCATTATTAGGTTATAAAAAATCTATAAGAATGAATATATTTGTACATAAATATCTTCTTTTTCAAATATTTTAGTTTGCTTTTTTTAAATTATTATTTTGGTCTCTCTTGATTTGCCATTTTATCCTTCTAATTGTATTTCTTTCTCTTACCTTCTCTTTGGATAATTAGCTGAATTAGTCTCTTCTCTTGTCCATCTAACTTATCAAATTGTTGAACCCCAATTCCCCATATCTATTTAACTACCTGGGTTTGCTACTATTCTTCCATTCTTTTCTTTAGCTCTAGCTCATCTTAATGATGGATAATGAAGTATGATTTGAAACATAAATGATAAAAAAATACTACATAGTCAAAATCCAATATTTATACTATATGAAAAATCATGAATTGTTGAAATTTCATATTTTAACATAATTTTTTTATTTAATTACTTTTAAACTATCATAATGTAATGGTGAAAATCACATAATCATGCCTTTTTCCCTTATATTTTGGCTCACTTTGATTAGGACATCCTTTATACAATAACAAGTCTATACATAACATATTTTTGCATGAAAATCAACACACACCCTTATCTTAACATGTCCTATAACTAGTTATTCCTAGGAACTAGTTTCAATCCTAGATCTCATATATTCTACCTTGTTTGAGATATATGAGTGCAAAATTGATCTATGTCAAATCTGCGTGCATAAATGTGAGCCTCAAATTTTAACACTCAAATTCAAATTAAACCTCGTTGAATTCTTTCTACTAGCCATTGTGAATTGACATAATGCATATTGGTGCTGATTTGTGTGCTTTATTATTATATTTAAGGACATTCCTTATCCATTTAAAATCATATAGGAAGGAATACCACATGTCCTATCTACTTAGATGTAATTATGGACTAAAAGTACTAATTTGTGTCACACTTTTATAAAGGAAACAATCAATAATGATTCAACTTTTAAACTTGAATCACTAAAAAGTGACATATATGTTTTGAATTTTGAAATGCTATAAAATAATAAAAGATGTATTTTTTACTATATTTTATGTTTATATTTTTTTGAAAAAAATTTAAAATTGTTTTAAAATAATTTTTAATAAATTGATAGTATAATTTAGTTGTTGAAAAATGAAGTTACATGAGACATCAATCATTTTACAGTAATTTTTATTTGTTTTCTTTCAAAAAAATTACGTGTATTTATAAATTGAAGCTTTAGTGCATGGATACATTTTTTTTTCCAGTTTTGATGAATATATATTTTTAAATAAATTAAAAAAAATGTGTGTATTAAAACATAATTTTTCCATTCAACTTCAACTTTCATATTAAATATTTATCTAAAATAGAAAAAACATTATACCATCTTGATATAGATTCTTTTATCTAGTGCATTGTATTTTTTCAAAAAAAATTAATAAGTTTTAGTATTTTTTTTTGGCATGATAATTAACTTAATATTTTGTATTGATAACCTACTTTTAGTAAAAATTAAAAATTAAAAAATATTATAATTATTCTATTTTTTTTTTTAAATATTTTTAAAAATATATATTTTTGGAAATCACACTTATGGATCTACAAAAATATATTTTTATATTTAAAAAAAATGTTATTTACATGAGTAGGAGTTATTGAAATGTCAAGTTTTTCAAGTAATTTTATTTTTTTGGTAAATTAGCCTCAAAGTGGTACTACATATGTATTTTGCCAGCAATTTTAGTTGGAAAAGTTGTGGAAATATCTAACTTATCTAGAACGAATCTTACTAGATCATATGTTTGACCAAAATTATTTTTTAGTTAGAAATACTTAATTCACTTGTGTGATAAGTTCGTCAAAAGTGTGACATAACTTTGTACTTTACCTCATGACAAAATTGTTGAATATCCTACTTGCATTATTAGATTTGTATTATCATCTTGGACATATTACATGCTTGCTTGCTGTATTTGATCTTGGTTCATCACTGTTAAATCAATTCACCCAGGGGATTGATAAAAGGAGAATAAATCCTTGTCTAAGAAGTGTAGACATTTAAAATCCACTTCTACATTTCAACCTAACATCGTCATGCTTCCATTGTCACATTATTAATCTTGCATCATGTCTTCACTAATCAATTAAATAAAATTATTTAATTAATTGAGTTGTCTTTTCTCTACTGGTTAAGTAATAAATCATATTTATTTGATTAATTAAACCAATTTCTCTTACTAGTCAATTAAATAAATCATGTTTATTTAATTAATTAGATTAACCTTCTTCTATTTAATTAATTAGACTAATGCACATTCTTCTTCTCATTTGAAATTAAAAAAAATATTTCCACTCCACTGCAAAAGGCAAAAGATAGTCTTTTGCATTTTGATAGTTCATTCAAGGCAATCTTGACCATCCACTTACACTCCCCTCAAGCTTCCACTTGTATACATTCCAAATCTAAATGGAAATTAAGGGCATCTCAACCTTCCATCACATAACTCAATCTCCCTCACATACTCACAATTTCCTTAAGCCTACACTTGTGTGTATCACATTTGCCCATGCAAATTAAGATAACCTTGAAATCATCCATCACTTGATTTCATCTCATCACTTCACTTGCATCCATCTCATCCCTTTCCCATATGCTAATTCATCCTAGCCATCCAACCCAATATCTAGTCCAGACATTTCACATTCATCCTAAAAAATCTATAAAAATCCCTCCCATTTCAAGCATATTATCCACAAGTAGATACTCAAGTACATGTTACCAAATTAGGAAGTATCTCATTATACAACCGACATTCTACTCAAATTCTCTCTCTCTCTCTCTCTCTCTCTCTCTCTCTCTCTCTCTCTCTCTCTCCACCACTTTGAGCACATTCAAGGCATCAAAGGGTTGGTGTAGGAAGATATTTGCTTGTTTTTTTTCCATTATTTCTTGTTCCTTTTGCTCAATTGGAGGTGTAATGTTAAGTTTAGAATATGAGTTTGTATGCATGCACCTTTTATTTTTTCCCTCTAGATTTTGGAGTTCACAACAATATTCTGACCCACTTCAAATACCTGCACAATAAGTCGATCTACTCATCTATAATAGTTGTCAATTCCAATTTATTTTTGTTGGTTGCATACACTCATTTTTAATTAAGGAGTATGAAATTGAACAGGAATAAAGTATGATTAACTTACAAAATTTGTAGTATTTATTTGGACAAAACCCTATTTTTTCACATTGATAGATCTTCCTAATATCTTCATTATTATATTCCCTCATTGGAACTTTAATCCTAGAATCACATTAACTTCTTATTTTTTTATAAATCCAAATTTGTATTTATTGTTCCAATCCCAATGCTAAATCCTAAAGTTTCATTATTGTTTAATTATTTATCTTAAAATATTTACATAAGTTTATTTTAATTCTAATCACACACATAAAGAAATATCAATTTGAAACTATTTTGTTTACTTAAAAAATATTTTGTTACTATATATGATGAAATAAATTTATGTACTACTCATTTTGACCATATTATATTTATTATGTAAGTTATTTTAATTCTAATCACACACATAAAGAAATATCAATTTGAAACTATTTTGTTTACTTAAAAATTATTTTATTTTACTTTTTTTTTGATACGTAAGAGTATTTTATTAATTTAGAAGAGGAAAGCATACAACCGTCTGCTAAGCAGGAGATAACAAGCGCTCCAACACAATCCTAAGACTACTAGACTACATTCAACTTGCAATGTTGATTCAATCATGGCGATATAGTTTTCAAAATTGACAGAACCACTGTCAAAACCCAAAAAGCCCCAAACTCATACTAGCCACATCCAAACCTTAGCAACTACTGACAAATTCTATAAACCAAACGATTTACAAAAACCCATTAAGCTTCACAAAGGACTCAAAGTCCCTGATCCATTCGAAGCCTCTAGTCGCCATTAACCCAAGCATTTTCTTTAGATACTCCACCGCATCAACAACAATCATACGGTGGCGCATGAGAGCCGTCCCGCTCAGGTCCAAGATGAAGGGATAAAACTTAATGGCCTCGTTAGTCCTTCACAAGAGCTCTAAATCATCTGGACATGGGATCTCGGGGCCTAAAATCGTCACCTTCAGAACCTCCTCCACACCATGTACCAAATCCTTCTTGAACAGCCTCACCAACAACTCCTTTGCCTCCATCTTAAGAACACGTCTGTTAAGTAGAGAGGCAAAAAACTATGAGGATACATGCACATTGTCTCTCCCATGCACTCCTTACGCTCGAGGTGACCAGTGCCCACAATCATTTGGACCACCGCAACTATGAGAGGGTCAATGTTGAGCAAAATTTGCTTCAACCTCTAAACTGTTATCTCCCAAAACGTTGCCTGCCTCGACATTGCATTCAAAGAAATTGGGGTGTTCGCTCCAAACCATGTCAAACCCTCCATTGAAACTTTTATGATAAACTTAGAGCGCCCAACCATTGGCACCCACATAAAACTCCAGAAGTTGAGCAATGTCCAACCGACTCACCACCATTAACAAAGTAACAACACAAAGAATGCATTACTACTTTGTACATACCGTCACCTCCACTCATTAATAAAGCCCGCGCTCCCCAAACAATGCTATCAACACACAAATGAGAAATCATTACCAAGTAAAACAAGTTGTCCTTGCAACAAAGATTCCGTCCTGCAATCCCTAATTCGTATGCGAGACCTTCATTAAAAAATGTGCTTAATCTGTCAGCCTTCAATGCTTGTACTCGCCTTGAATGACATCTCCTACCTTTCACTCTACGAAGCCTTCAACTTCCACCTCGACATTATTCTCCCCTACATGGATGCCACTCACCTCAATCCTTCAAAAGCCCTCCGCCAGCTTGGAGGGCCCCCCCTCTAACCGCCCACTAAAAAAATATTTTATTTACTATATATGATGATATAAAATTTATGTACCATTCATTTTGAACATATTATTTTTATTACTAAATATTAATATTTTAATGTGCAAATGATTAAAAGTAAGAGTTTTCTTGTTACCATTGTAAAATACATTGGACATTGATAATAAATAAATTATATATATATTTTTATTAGGCTTATCATGTATTTAATCTTGCAACCGGTAGGCAATAAAATTCCAACAAAATGTAAATGCATTTGATTGTTTTAAATTTTTTTTACCAATTCTTTTCTTTAGATATATTTTAATTTTAATACTATTTCACAATTTAACAATTAATTATAATTTATAGTTTTGAATATAATTAATATTTTTAGTTAGTATATCTACTATTTCGAGTTCGTATAATTGAGGTAAATTATATTTGTCCTTACAAACACTTGCAATTGTAATCAAATTACAAGAATCTTTAACTTGATTATAGAAGACACAATTATTTAAATACAAATATGCTTATTTTAAAATAAAAATAAATAAAAATATCAACTCTACACATAAATTACTTCCACCTATCTATCATTTTCAATGAAGTTTCAAAAAGTTTACAGAATATTCCTTTGTTGCTTTCATGTATAACGCTTTCAATGTAATAAATAAACTATTAGAATAAATAGTAATAATTATGAATCATGTTTGGATCCTTGTAAGTGGATGCATAGTTGATTTGAAGCTATAAATATTAAAACCTTTATTTCATAAACAACATTATTTACTGAATGATCTATCAATTTACTAAAATTTATAATTAGTAAATGTATGAAAAATAATAGATCAAAATTTATTCTAATTCACCTTCCACACTTCTTCGGCGTACCCATTGCACACTAAGATGCCATTGCTAGTGGTAAATTCTAGGTTGATTGCTTTGGTGGATGGACCATTTTAAGAAAAAATCCAAATGATACAAAATACTAATTAAATTTTTTAGCTGCATGAAACCATGCAATATCTTCCAATATAAAATTTAGGTTAATCGAGAAACCCTCTCCGGAATAGCACACTTACGTCGTCCACCTCAGATGTTTAAGAGACTAGATAGCGATTTAATTTTCCCTCTTAATGTGACCTATTTGGTAGGTCAGCTCAGCTGAGAACACAGTGTATCTGAAATAAATCCTCCCTTCATTTACTATAAGTATATTCTCTCTTCATACCAGGGGTCTATAAATTATAAATAAACTAAGATTGATAGTTCAGCATTTGTTGTCATTTTAGATTACAGATCTGATTGTATTTTGGTGCTGTAAAAAACACCAGTTCGAAAACCCTAAGATATATATCTCGAAGTTGTCTCAGAAAAGGCGACGGACATATTGGTATCTGGTAAGGGTTTAGCTCTAGGGTTTTGTCCAGTACGATTTTATTTAATCATTTATTTTGAATGCAATTTCTTTGGGGTTAGGGTTTTACGATTCCTGTTGCAACTTTGGATTTCTGTACTGTTATGAGTGGTAGAGAGATTTAGGGTTAGCGTTTTATTACAGAGGTGATGGAGTTTGGTATTTAATGACATTTTATCAAAATGGCTTCTGCAACTGTGTAAATGTTTTTTATTGTACGCAGGGAAGGCTTCAGTTTTATCTTAGCCGTTGCACGGAACGCCAGGGTTAAGTTTTAATGTGAAGGGCAGAAGGACATGAATAGGGCTTTAAAAGAAAGCCGTTTTGAGCTTTGACTTTTTCAATCGTGTTAGTGTTATTTTAAGGCAGGAAGGGCTTTACTTTATTTCAGCTATAGCATGGATTAACGGTGTTAAGGTTTCTGTGAATTTAGGGCACATTGGAACTGTTGGGTTTATAAGCTTTGAGCTTTGTAGCAGGGGAGTGCAGGGTCGGTTTTGGATTTTGCAATGGCGCACCAGATTTATAATCCTAGCCAGTCTCTGGGTTCGGTTGGACGTGGAAGCTCCACGCTCGGCTATGGTGGCAGCAGGAGCTATGATAGCCTCTTGTTTTCAAGGGAAAGTGGTGGCGGGGCGTTTGATCCAGCGGGTTTTCCATCCAGAGAGTCTAGGTATTTTTCGGCAGACCCGAAGACACATACCATTGAGCCTGATAATACAGGCGGACTATCTCTTACTAGTGAGCGTTATTTTGGCAGGCTTGCGAGTGAGCGGTCTCTGGTTGAAGCTAGTGGCCGGTTCGGCTCTCTTGGAATTGATCGGTATATATCCTCTGAAGTAGCAACCCAGAGACTTGATTCTTCCAGGTACTACCCTGGTCCTAGCAGTTCACTTCTCATGAATGGTGGGGACTCATCGCTCTTCCGAGGTAGCGACACCGCAGTGGGCTACGGGTTGTCAAGCACTTATTTTTCAGGCAGAAGTCTTGTTTCTCCTCCTCTACATCAGACAGCATGGCCTGGAGCAGATCTTCGGCCTACGGTGGGAGGGGTCACTGGTGTCAAGCGACCTAATGAAGAAGGTATGCTGCACATGATTTCTTTTAAAGATCCGAGATTTGTACAGTGCATAGTTTTTTGTAGTAAGATTTTTCTGGACTAATCTGTGCAATAGTTTTTTCCAATTGTTAGTAGATCAATAACTATTGTAACTGTATGTGGTTGTGTAGTGCTAGTATGTGAAACTCTATTCTTTAGACCGATTATGTCTGTATTTAACAATTAGCAATCATGGAAATGAAATTTTAAGAAGAAAAAACAAGTCTCTAGTAAGGATATGCACATGTTTGTTTCCCCTGCAAGTTGAAATGGACAAGCTCTATTTTTTATCGCATTGGTAATTCATTATCAAGTTCATATCAGCATTAGACTAAGAAGTTGCACCCTGGGGTTTCAAATATGTCAAAATTTTCTTGGAGCTGCACCCAGCCATGCCTTGGTGTGGTCTACTGCATAGTTGGAAGACTCTGCTGGACTCGCCGCGGACTCTGCGGACTCGGGAGTCTGCAAGCTGGCCGAGTCGACTCAGCGCGGACTCGCGAGCCGAGTCTCTAGCTTGGACTCCCGAGTCCTTGGCTTGGACTCCCGAGTCTTGTGCCTGGACTCCCGAGTCTTGTGCCTGGACTCTTGCTGCAGCTGGAGGCTGCTTTCTCAGCTTTAAAACATGATTTTTTTCAAAAAAATTTGCCGATTCCATGCCGAGTTTTTTGCCGAGTCCATGCCGAGTCCCGAGTCCGAGTCCTATTTTGGGTTGCCGAGTCCGCGCCGAGTCCGAGTTTTCAAACTATGGTCTACTGTACTGCATCTGTTTTAACAGGGGACCATGTTTATCAAATCTTCAATGCAGGCCACCTTTGTAGAAATTAACCTTGTATACCTTTGGTAAAGTGCAAAATGATTTAGTCAATAATATTGTCCAAAGCAGGAGAAGAGGCCAATTGTATCTGAACTCGAAACACACAAACTTCAGTCAGCACCCAGAAGAATATTTAAAAGTGTGTTCCTTATCCAGTATGCAAGTCTTGTTAAATTCATACTCATACTAGTTAAATAACAAACAACTACTGTGGTAGTTACAAGTGGAGAAAAAGTTCAGTTTTGTCAGTTTTTCTAGATAGCAATACTAAATACCTGGCCTAAAATATTTAAATATATACTATAGTGGATAAGAACATCCTAAGTAGGGGTAGCTATAAATTAACAAGAACTAAAGTTGCATAAGAGAATTCTCTGTAAGAAATATAGATGAGTTGGTTTAGAACTATAGCTTTTACCCGAACCTTGAGAAAATTTCACAGATGATATTTGATAAAATGTCCTTTAAGCTTTTTTATGTGCAAGGCTTGCAAAAGATATTAGAGGTAGCTATAAATTTCCAAGAACTAAAGTTGCATCAAAGAATTCTCCGTAAGAAATATAGATGAGTTGGTTTAGAACTATAGCTTTTACCCAAACCTTGAGAAAATTTCACAAATGATATTTGATAACACGTCCTTTAAGCTTTTTTATGTGCAAGGCTTGCAGATGAGTTGGTTTAGAACTATAGCTTTTACCCAAACCTTGAGAAAATTTCACAAATGATATTGATAACATGTCCTTTAAGCTTTTTTATGTGCAAGGCTTGCAAAAGATATTGGTTGATATCCCTTTAGTATACTTCAAATCACAAACAGGACAATTTTTCTATGAGATATACACAAACTTTAAATCTTTCTGAAATATCAACTAACAAAAAATTGTACTGCTCTTTAAAACTTATTCTGTGCAAATGATTCTGAAAAGTTATTGGTACTGAGTAACAATAAATACAGGTCTAGTCAAGAAGTTCAACCAAAACCTATGGGATTTTTTTTGAGTGCTTAGTTAGTTGTGGGAAATGTGATTAAATCGTTGGGAGAAAACGTCTGCAATTATAAAAGTAAAATACTAAGTTACCGAATTGCTGGAAAATTAGACTGATTCTGCGAATGAAATGTTCTGGAATCAGAGTCTATATGGAATCGCCGTGGAATCTTTTAGGGTTCAAAGTTTGCGTACATGTGGGAATTGATCCTGTACGAAGCTTGTGTATGATGCACAGTCTTACTATTTGAACATGGTGTATAGCTGATTGACCCGTCTTGTTAGCATCTAACCTAGAAATTGATCGGGGTAATGCCAGGATCAACGGTTACCCCGGCCAGATAAATGGGGAAGCGACGTGTGCTGCTAGAATATTCCAGAATTGTACCACGGGTTGGGGAGTTTATGAGTTCTCCCATACAATTCCACCACCTCCCATAGAGATTTGGTTGTGATTGATGACCTGCCACCTCGTGGGATGGTTGGTTCAGACGGTATTTATTTTATATTTATCGAAAATTATGAGAATTAAAATAAGCAACAACATAATAAGAATAATAGTTTCACTTGTATTTATTGTATATTTAATATATAATTTAAAATAATTTAATAATTAATATCATCAAATAGTTTTAAAATTTTAATTTATATGTTGTTTATTAAACTATATTAATAATTATATAATAAAATAATTTTTTTTTTTATAAATTAAAAACTTGTATATTTATACAGAACTATTAAATATAAATATATTTATTTTTAATATATAATTAATATATATAATTTTTAATATATATTTATGAATTTTCTATGTTTTTTGTACGGACGTACTCAAATGTATCTAGACCCCCCAAAAAAATCGCTGTACCGTCTTATCATACCCACGTACCCGATTCCAATTCTGATTTGGCAACTTAGGTAAAATATGATGAAGCCTAATCTGTTGATTTGCTTGTTTAAGGATGATTGTTGAAGGCAGGAAGAGTATTACCCTAGCTGAAAGAAATTTGCAGGTAGTCATGGAGCTTACTGAATATGTGGAGAAAACTTGGCCACCAGTATAAAGAAAACATAAATAAAAGTTCCATGTCATATTTTTTGAAAAGGTACATTTAAAAAATTAAAAGATGATTTTTGGAGTCAGGAAGATGCTTTTCTTACCAGAAACAATTATTTGGTAGTTCTTTTCAAGATTTCAATGTGTACGCAAATGGAAGAGGAAGGAACTGTTTAAAATTAAGTTGTAGGATGTATCACTCCCCTCTCCTTTGGCATACATGCTGCTATACCAGGTATGGATATAGGTACAATATGGCCTGGACACCATCCTTGTGTTTACCCGTGTGTACCCAAAATGACAAGTAGTTATTTACCATGCTGGATATGTTTGGATATGGCAACCTAGTCATCCATGCTGTATCCAACTAAATATTTTAAAAAATAAAAAATATAAGCCCTATAATGTAAAAAGACATAAATTAAAAAAAACCCCAATTTTTTATAGCAAAAGTACAATTGTGAATGGATGTAAACGGTAAAACACAATGGCACAAGCAGAGGGTAGGTTACTCATTGACAATTTGACACCTCACTGATTGCTTAGTTTGTTGCACTTTGATGGCTTTATTTTAAATCTATGCCCTTATCTTTGTTTACCAACATGCAAAAAAAATATTAACTTGTCAGTCTGAACAATTGATGGAATAGATGTTGTTTGAAGGCTTGTGAATAGCAGCAACCAGATTGATTTCAGTTATGTCTATGAATATGCATAATAACTGCTGTGTCTGAATTCTCAGCCACCTCTGCCTGTGTCAATCTGCCTTTTCAAATGACTCCTTCAATAAAATACAACTGAAACTTTAGTTTAGGTTTCACTGGCTTTTTAATTTCTATTTTGTTTCATTTTATATTTGAAGTTAAATTATTATGTTGGTTTTACTTTTATTTTTCAATATAAAACTTAAATGTAGTGTTCTATTGGGAAACCCTCCCTCCCCAAAAAATCCAGCCGTTTTTGGAATGGAAATGTCTCAAGGATGTGGAGATTTCATGAAATTTCCTCCTTCCAACCATTGCCACTTGTTAGGATATGTTTTTGGGATGTCTCCCTGAAAGAGGGGGCATTTCCGGGGTGTCCCCTATTTCAGGGACTTAGACTTCAAGGAGATGACCCTCAAGGGACTCAATCATATCTCTTGAATGCATAAAAAATGCTTGAGTGTCCCTTGTATCATTCAGCTCAAAAAGTGTATTTAAAAAAAAAAAACTCTTTTTGATGTTTGTGCCAGCAATCCTAGCCCTGATGGTTTAACCGTTTATGGGCTCCATGCACATTCTAAGCAATAACAAAAAGTGGGAAAGGCTGAAAGAGTGAGTATTAGGATAGAAAAAGTGAGAGTAATAGGCAAGTATTCATCAGTTGAATGTGAGCATTAGGAAGAGTGAGGGCAAGAGCAAGAGGAAAAACAAGTGTCAAGTCTTCATGAAACATTGAAAAATTGCATGTCTCTCATCATTTGCACTGTTTAGATTCTTTAGCTTCACTGTTAGTTTCCTAAGGAATGAAGATTTGGTTAGAAATAGTAAGGGCTTGGTTGCAGAAACATAGTGTTAAAATTGTGAAAATGATGTGTTCCATGAAGTTTTATGTGGTTTTGGAGACTTTAATTTTGGGCTTTGTGGTAGGTGCTTTGACCCTTGATCCCGCCTTTTATCATGAAACATAGCGGGGCGCTGCCCCCTACCCACCATCATCTCCTCTCCCACAACATCCATGGATACCCCATCCCCTTGTATCAAGACTATGTGAAACATCTCTAAATAATTTTCATTTCTTAAAATCTTCCCTTTCCCTTTCCAATTATGTGCCATTTGATGCCAACACATCTAGTGGATAGCAACTTGGAGCTAATTGGTGTAACAAAGAGAAGAGTTAGAAGTTGAATGTTGAAATAGCTGTGTTCCCTTTTTTAGGTTGAAAAACCCAAATTCCACTCTCAGTACTGGTATTTATTCTTCTCATAGTTTTTCAAATTCATGTCTTCTTACTTATTAATTTTTTAGGATCTTCCTGTATCTTTTTTGTTAGATTATAGCCATTTTACCAGTCCCAAGAAATGGGAAATGCAATATATATAAATGGCAATTTGACAGGAAAAAGGGTTGAATGAGGTTGTGCAGAGAAACGGTATTTAATTTTATACACATTTGTATCTGTTAGATTTTTCTAATTTATAGGCATCATACCTAAAGTTCCATGAATATTATCACTGTAGAAATTAATATTATGTCTTGGGTTAACCTTTCTAAACCTAAACATTATTTAACTATATTGATACCCGAGCAACCTGCCTATACAGGATGAGTAAATTACCTCATTTAAATTTCATCAATTGTCTTAAATGAGATAAAAACTTGCCACCCAAATTTTCATCCGCTGCTTCAACTTACATTCATGCTTGTAAGTATATAAAAATAATTGATATATACATGTGTACATAAATATAACTGATAAGTAATCCTAATCAACCAACCAAGATGAAATGATAAAATTACCCAAAACTAAAATATAATGTCACGTGGAAAATTTCCTGCTACTGCATTCCCAGTCATGTTAACCTTTTCAATGGTACCATATTCTTAATTTTGCCAGCTTTTGACAATCTAGCAATTATTATAGGCAATATTGATTTTTTTAGTATATCTTAAGAAATTGCATTTCTTTTATGTGGGTAAGTTTCTAATTCAATATGCATTTGGAGGCCTTACAAACCCTGGGTGGCCAGGGCTAAGGGCTAAGTCAAGTCATAATCCAAAGGAAGAAAAACTCAGACAAAACTTTGATGTTGTATTTTGTACAATAAAACAGATTTCCTGCCCACAATGGTTGATTGCATTGCAGATGGGTTGCAAAAATGTGAAATGTTGTTAATCTGTTATTCTTCTTGCAACATAGAATTAATGTGGGTTCTATGGCGGTCCACACCCAGGAAATATTAAAATATACATATGAGTTCAATCAAACAGTTCCAACTACAAAGAGAGCTAACAAAGGTTGAAATTTCAACCCTAAAAACCACTGGAAGTAGGAAATTGGAAAAAGGACTCCACCATATAAATGCAGCAAAATCACTGTTTAGAGGGGCTTGGATTTGCAACAGCCTTTGGTTCCATTTGGACACCTGGTGCTAGGAGAAGGTATGTTGAGTGGCCAACATGACACCCCTTGGACACGGAGGGCATGGTAAATCAACTGGAGGTTTCCAAATATCTATTTTTCTTACTAACCTAAAGCTTTCCACGTAAAGATAAATGCTGTGGCAAAATTGAATCAAATCCTTCTATTGCTTGGCTGCAGTTAAAGTTGAACTCATAAAAATTTCCACCACCTTAACGCAGAGGAAACTGTTCAAATCCTTCTGTCCGTCCTCATCCTCAAAGCTTTCCACAAGAAGAAAATCTTCTTGAGGAGGGTAGAGACCTGCTAATAATCCACTCTAACCCCAACATTCTGCACCTGTGCAGTAAGATTTTACACAAAGTTTTCAGCAATTGAGACTCTAATTCTCAGCACCACCAGTGTTGCTGCAGCCATCCTCTCCAACACTACCTTTACCATCTCCAGGGTCATGGAATGTGCAGTACTCTCCTTTCTTCAAGCATGCAGTGCCCAGCAAAAAACAACAAATTTCTGGAAAATCAATCTAACAATCCTAAAAACATTGGTGCTGCTGGAAGCTTTTCTAGATAATCATTAAAACACAGTGCCTAATTGCTTCCATGATCCCACATCCAATATTGACCTTCGAGCCTCTCACATGTGAGATCTGATAATCCAACAGTATCAATCTGACAATCCAACAATATCAATCTGACAATCCAACAGTATCTGGTGGCCCAACCTGGCCTTAATAATACAAAAAAATTAGGTGGCAATTGGAAATTGGGAGGGAACAAGCAATGCTCCAATGAGTTCAACTTAATCGCTATACCTTTAGCATTCAATAGAACAATACACGCAGCAAAAGGTGCTTCCATTTTCAGAACACTAATCCCCCATTTAGTTGGATACAAGCTAAACTTGGTCGCTAAGTGCAATTGAGAGATACATTTATTTGATTGCTGGTTTTTCACTCTATTGCTTTCACTAAAACAATGGGAAAAACAACTTTTTGAAATGATAACCAATCTCTAAACCTTTGTCCACAATGCTTTCATGCTTCCAATCTTTCGGTGATTAGTTGATACACCCATTAATAAATATGTTACCCCAAGTTTTCGAGACGAGGATGATAGCGGATGGGGGGATGCGTTTCGAGGACAAGGATAGGAGGGAGGCCATTTTTTGGGGACGGTAGGGGTGATGACTATTAAGAAAATAGGGAAAATTTAAAAATATAGAAAATTTCAAATATTCATATGATAGCATTGATAAGACAATCATCATATACATCATAGAACCTTAACACATAATATTAATGTTCAATTGATATTTTCATGTCATCACTAAAACAATGGGAAAAACAACTTTTTGAAATGATAACCAATCTCTAAACCTTTGTCCACAATGCTTTCATGCTTCCAATCTTTCGGTGATTAGTTGATACACCCATTAATAAATATGTTACCCCAAGTTTTTGAGATGAGGATGATAGCGGATGGGGGGATGCGTTTCGAGGACGAGGATAGGAGGGAGTCCATTTTTTGGGGACGGTAGGGGAGACGACTATTAAGAAAATAGGGAAAATTTAAAAATATAGAAAATTTCAAATATTCATATGATAGCATTGATAAGACAATCATCATATACATCATAGAACCTTAACACATAATATTAATGTTCAATTGATATTTTCATGTCATAGAGAGCAACAAACAAATGAAGTTTAAACAAAAACTAATTGCATTCATTGACAAAGTGCATATATATTATATGAAGATTGCATCAAATTGCCCAAAGGTTGCAAGTTTCAACTACAAAATGACAAAATGAAAAATATAGAAATATGTAGTTGTCCCTAATCAGCAGTCCCATCACCCCTTTTACATTTTATGATTTTTGTGTTTTAAAAAAGAAGAGCAATTGGAAAGTGGTTGGGCCATATGGTACGGCTAGTTGTCCCTTGGCGTTTTTGAGTTTTTGCTGGTCATATTGGGGACATTTCCAATTTGTGGTGAATTTTGGGGACGACGCAGGGACATTTTTGAGGCGTCCATGCATCCCCAAAACGTTTCCTATTGAGGTTGCCCCTAATTTGGCCAAGGATGCGTCTTCAAGTTACATAGTTAATAATCATTTGAGAGTCACCAACAACTTATAGAAAGTTTTAAGGAGGTCGTTAGTTTAAACTTCAAGTAGTGTAAGCAATTCCATGTCATCATTGTAGTTCACTCCAAGATAGAAAAAACCTCCTATAAAAAAGAATCATTGAGGGGATCCAAAAACAACAGCTGCTTCAGCTAGACTAGAGTTACATTTTAAGGTACCTTTAAAGTTTGGCTTCACGTAGCCAACTTTAGTTGGTTTCCAAGAAGCTTTATGTTTCACCTTATTTTCAACTATCCTATTAACATAGGAAGTATTATCTAGTATTAACATATGTAATCACAATTTTTTATCCCCTAGTATTGTATCTCATTCTAGCCTATTATATTTGTAATAAGCTAAAACAATCGAAAGAGATTTTTGATTTTATCATATCCTATCTTTCAATGATGAGATCTCATTATAAGGGAGTTACCATTAATGCCTTTTGCCATTTAATGTGCCTATAACCTTTTCTCTTAAAGCTCTCATTAGTTGTTATATTGAGTGTGTTCATGATTTGCATATTGTACTTGTTCATCGCAATGCCTCTAATGTAAAAGCAAGATGCTTTATGAGTTTAGTGGGTGTACCACGGCAAAAAATTATGATGTAATGGATGAAGTCAAGATCTTGAATGTGGTGCCATAATTTGCAAAATACGCAAGTAAACATTTTCCTCTAGTCTTGAAGAGAGCTTAGATGCATATGATTTTAGGAGGCCTAAAAGAAGATACCTAAATTTAAGTAATGATAGGTACAAAGCATAATTCATAATGATGCTTGGGTATAATGTCCCCTACTTGGGATATTCCTAGATTTTGCCCTAAAAGCACAATTAGAATCCGAAATAAGAAGATGTAATACATTTAAGATTATAAATTTACCAATTGAAAAGCCCTTTATAAGATATGAATCTTGGTTCAGGTCCTACACACAACTTTTGTCACTAGAATTTGACGTTAGCTCATAAGCCATGATAATATATGTTATTAGTCCTTAGTAGTCATCATGATATCTCTACACATTAATCACATCAAAATTCTAACTAATGCAATAGCCATTCCGATATGGATTCCCATAATGATCTTATTAGGAATTCGTTGAATGTTTGTAAACCGCAGTCTCAAGGTTGGTCACCTTTGTGTCGTGAGAGCATGGAAGTTGGGCCACTCTTCCATCCCTCAGTCCGCCTTGGAGGTGCTCCATCCTCCTTGATCAAGCCCAAGAGCACTCATTCACCTCCTAGTCCATGAGTGGTGCTGCATCTCGGGGTGGTGTGCTTGATAAGAGCGTGAAGACTATCTCCCTTCCACCAAGCTCAAGAGCACACATTTGCCTCTCGGCCCATGAGTGCTCCATCTCATGGGTAGTGTAGTTGATGGTGGGTTTGTTGGGTCTTCATCTCATGTGAGCTCGAAAGGTCCCCCCAAATGAAATGCCCTCCTCTTTGTATCTTTAAATTAGAGGGAGTCATACCTCTTCATCAAAGCATTTCCTTGCAAATAGTCACACCTTAATGAAGCTTTGTTTGCAAACTTACCTTAATTATTATTTGTTTACCTTGTAGTGACTGACCATGGCATGCCCCCCTATTAATATTCATTGATCCCTTTTTTGCTATTTTAAAACCTTGGTCGACTCCTAAAATTAAATCGCCATTAAAGCCTTGGTTGGCCCTTTTCTTAAATGTCTATTTTATTGCTTGGATTAGTTGTTATTAAAGGTGCGATTTGGGGAATAAAATGGTTCATTACATTGGGAGTTCTATCTTCAAAAGATTCACAATAGACAATCTAATTATCTCTTTGCAAGTGAGGCAAGATGGCTTCCTATTCAACTTGCTATTTAGATTTGAGTATAACAATAAATATTTGTCGAACAATGACAACAACCATGTTCTCTTAGTATTCTAATACTTGAAAAGTTTCAAATGGACATGAAATTCTATGTTAAAATCATGGTTCCATGGAGTTTCCTCACATGGGGATGATGAGACATGTTTCGGGGACCAAGGGCTTAAATTTGAAAATGGGGTGGTGGGTGAGGAGCAAATACATATGGTGCTTGAAAAATTAGTAATAAAAAAATGTATAAGGAATAAGTATGAGAATTACAAATGAAACTTTGTCAAACTAGAAAAACTACTAAACAATAAACTTTAAAGTTGTAAATCTCCTTGTACGTAAGTGTTGTGGTCAATGAGATGCAAGGCTGAAGGCACTATGTACAACCACAAGTTTCTTTGTCTTGCTAGAGGTAAGCCCGTTTCTCTAAGTGGAGTGGATGGAGCTATAAGTAGACAATTTCCTTTCAACAACAAAAGTACTAGAAATGTGGGATAGCAAATGAATGGCTAGAGGTAGTCAAAGAAGTCGGCCCATGTATAGTCCACGTTAAAATTGGATCCTATTGTGTTATAGTCTCTATCTATCTTGGTCTCCTCAGAATAACCCTTAAGAGTGGCAAATTTTGTCCTCTTAGCACAAATCATGTTGGCATATGAAGAATTGTACATCTTTTGGATAGCCTTCATGAACCTTCCCATCACCTCATCATGCTGTATGGGTGTAATTCTACCAGGCCTTTACATGTACCACTTCAGGTCCAGTTCATAGGCAGCCATGTGCAAGGGAGTGTTGAGCTTCTCCCATTTTTAATGAATGATTGGTTGAATGTGTTCGTTATAGAATTTTAATGTGGGGTCTTTTCGTTGCACAACAACCAACATTTGGTCAAGCATGGAATAAATGCACTCGTACAGCTTTCCAAGGCTATAGGTGCATTGGCATCCCCATTTCCAATCACTTTTAAGATTAGAGCAATGATAGAGAATATATTTTGCATCACCCCAAAAAATCCCCTCTTCACCACATCCCTACCCTCTTCCTTGCTCTATCTTGAATTCGGGCCACCAATTCCTTTCTGTTGTCATAACCATTAGTTGCAATGCCTCTTGCAGCTCAAGCATCCTCTCCAAGAGAATGAAATATGATGCATATCTAGTAGTCATTTATAGAAAATTAGTGATCCATTATGATCCTATTTTGTTTAACGTCAATGGAGCCAAAGATAGCCATAGGGAAAGTTAAAACAGTTATGTGGAGTGTTGAAAATGGCGAGTATTCTATCAAGACAATGTCATAGACGATAGGAGTTCCACAATGTTTCCATGAAGCAATGTGGTAGTTATAAATTTTTCAGATGTCATGGGTAGTTGCAAAAGTTTTAAAAGTTACAGTGAAACTCAGGTGGCATGGGCAGTTGTGAGAGGAGGAAAGACAATAAAATATTAGATTAATTTCTATGAATGACTAGAATAGATCAGTGTGAATCTAAAAGTATAGTCTTTAAATGAAATTAGCAAACAGTTTTTCCCTTCAGAATATGTGATTTCAGTATAAAATTGGACCAGATGAGTTTTTCACAAAAAAATGCCAGATTATTGCTGTTTTAATGCCAATTTTGATGGCACATTGTGATTTATGCCCTAGCTGTGCATTTTCAATGTTTTTTTGGTTAAAACTATTAGTTTTTTTTTTAAAAAATAAAATTTCTGCTGCTATATTTTTCTAATTTTTCCATAAGTTCTAACCCTAACCCCTAACCCAATTATTTCCTTATTAAGTCATGACTTTTTTGAAAAATCTTTAACTTTTGGTTTGCCGATTTATTCCCAAAAACAATTTTTGCTACCATACATTAAATCTTATTTAGTTTCTACTTGTAATTTTGATTTGTTTCATATGCTGTCCAAATATACCCATCTGTTTTGGAAAAAAACTCAGATTTCATTAAGAAACAGATTTTCATATTTCAGGTGTTACACCTGTCTCAGATTTCTGTTTAGTATTAGTTTTCCATATTGGTTAAGTTTGACATTTATTATAGCAATCTTGGAGTTTAAATCACGTTCCTGGTGTGATAGCCACTTGCTTGGACTCATGAGATATGTCCTAGCCATAGCTGGTGCTGAATCAGCAAGCAAACTTGTTTGCAAAAGATACACAACAAATTATATTAGACATCAGAGTAAGTTGCCTTACCTATAAAGTGTAGTAATTTGAAGTTTAAGTTGTCCTGCATGGATAGAATTTGTTGAATTGCTCTGTAGTTTACAATCACTGGTTACAAGTTCGGCAATCCACTTTTAGGAAGTTCAAGAGAAGCCCCTTGAAGTTCTTCTCAGATTATGTCAACCTCAGGATGTACTTACTGGAGTTGCAATGAGGAAGAATTGGATCTATTAATGCAGTGGGTGAGAGAGAAGTATATTCCTCTTTGTGGTGGGTAAAAGGAAAAATTGTGGCCAGGTAACATGGTTGGGGAACCTTGGAAGTAAATACAGATAAATACACGATATGTTCATATTATAGGTTGTTTCTAAAAAATCCACTTGATTATCGTGTTTACCCATTTTATTTAGAATGTATTGTTCACCAAGTGAAGTGGAAGTTGTTTAAGAATCCTGGGAAATTGTTCAGCACTTTAACTCTTTGGTTATTGCTAGGGAAAACCAATCCAAGAAACATACTTATGATTGTATTTTTTATATCGGTGGAAAAATAAATTATTGCTAATTTGTCTTTGTAAAAAGTGGTTTGAAATATGCAGGCTTTAACATAAATGTGTTTAAAAAATAAAATTGTTCACCAAGTGAAGTGGAAGTTGTTTAAGAATCCTGGGAATTTGTTCAGCACTTAACTCTTTGGTTATTGCTAGGGAAAACCAATCCAAGAAACATACTTATGATTGTATTTTTTATATCGGTGGAAAAATAAATTATTGCTAATTTGTCTTTGTAAAAAGTGGTTTGAAATATGCAGGCTTTAACATAAATGTGTTTAAAAAATAAAATTGTTCACCAAGTGAAGTGGAAGTTGTTTAAGAATCCTGGGAATTTGTTCAGCACTTAACTCTTTGGTTATTGCTAGGGAAAACCAATCCAAGAAACATACTTATGATTGTATTTTTTATATCGGTGGAAAAATAAATTATTGCTAATTTGTCTTTGTAAAAAGTGGTTTGAAATATGCAGGCTTTAACACAAATGTGGTTAAAAAAATTGTGGGTAGGGAACATTGGAAGTTCATAGTCATACAGATAAATACATGATATGTACATATTGTAGGTTGTTTCTGAAGAATCTACTTCATTATTGTGCTTGCCTATTTGATCCAGAATGTATTGTTTGCCAAGTGAAGCAGAGGATTCAGAAGTTGTCTAAGAATCTTTGGAAATTATTCAGCACCTAACTCTGTGGTTATTGCTAGGGAAAAATACAAGGAAGAGGCATACTTATGATTCTATTTTTAAGAAGTTGTCTAAGAATCTTTGGAAATTATTCAGCACCTAACTCTGTGGTTATTGCTAGGGAAAAATACAAGGAAGAGGCATACTTATGATTCTATTTTTAATGTCATGAAAATTGCTAATTTGTCTTGTAAAAAAGTAGATTGAAATATGCAGGCATCTACACTAAAATGTCTATATTTCATGACAGTTTAATAGTACTTTCAAAGTATCTTGTCAAAGAGATTGCAATGCAGAATTTATGAGGATTCTTATCATAGGAGTTACCAAACATGATGCCGGGAGTTGTAAAGCAGGTTTTAGATGTCATGGTCAGTCACTAAAGTAGTGAGGGAAAAGAAAGAATTGAATTTTCAGGCTATGACAAGATGAAAATTACACTTCATGACAATATAATAAGACTTTCAAAGAGTTGCAAGGAGGATGTAATGGATCGGTTATGATGAATGTTAGCATATGAGTTACAATAAAGTTTTGTGGAAGTTATAAAACACATCTAGGGTGCTATGGGGAGCCACAAAGTAATGGAGTAATATAATAACTAAGGTGACATCAGTAGTTGCAGAAGTAGCAAAGGAGTTATTATTATTAATTATCTATTATCTCATACACAAACGGAAATTATTGTGGTCAAGGAAGTTTCTTGTACACATACCATCTGTAATGTGTGTTGAAATACGGTAGATTCTACAAAGCCTTTTCCATTCTTTGGTGTTGTTGCCATTGCTGTCCAAAGATCTTTTTCGATTTTGTTTTCCAGAAATCCTCAAATTTCAGTCAAATATAACATTAAATAATAAATAATTTAAATTAAAGAAAACAAATTTCCATATTTGTTTCATATTATGTATTTTCTGTAGTTGTTTGTCATTTATCTGTTTTGGATCTGGTTTTTAATGTAATCCTACAGAGCAGTCATATGCTATATATGTAATGGTTCTATTACTTATTAAGTGTATGGATTAATTAATTTAGGAATAAAGCACAAATATGCTATTGCTCCTGTAAACTATACATGGATCCATTGCCAGGATACCAAATTAAGGGGCAATCTTCAGCGTAAATTCCAAGCTTAATTTTTTGTGTATCTTTTAAAGTTCAATAATATTTGAGTTTAATAGTTTTCCAGGTTAGAGTAGTGTATTTGTTTCATTTTATGTATTTTCTGTAGTTTGTCATTTATCTGTTTTGGATCTGGTTTTTAATATAAACCTACAGAGCAGTCACATGCCTCTATGCATGTAATGGTTCTAATAATTATTAAATAAGTGTATGGATTAATTAATTTAGGAATAAAGCACAAATATGCAATTGCTCCATATTAAGGGGCAATCTTTAGCATAAACTCCAAGCTTAATTTTTCGTATATCTTTTAAAGTCCAATAATATTTGAGTTTTATAGTTTTCCAGGATGGAGTAGCGTATTTACTGAGCAGTGTCTGCCATAGTATTAGCATAAGTTTTTATGAAGTATTTTATTATTATAGTCATAGTTTTGTATATCAAACATGGATGGAGGGCAAAGTATTATGATACTCTCTATAACTGTAGCTTTGAACAATGATAAATTGTATTATTGTCCTTTTAGGGCATTCTAGGGCTAAATAGTGAATATAATTTATTGTTATTATTTATATCTTGTTTCTTATCTATTAATTATATATACTTATGGCTAATGCATGGAGTGAATCATTTAGAGGTACATAGCTCTACTTATCTGACTGGTTTTTTTCCTGCTGCTGCATTGGTACAATTATACTATTGGATCCTGCTGGATGTCACGCTATACATATATGTTGGTATATGGCCATCACACTACCGTGGTAAACTACATTTTTGTATTGTATACGTAACTATCAAACCTTTTCTATATTACTTATCATTTTATGTTACCTGGTTTCATTATTATTATTTATTTACTTACTTCTATATATATTATCTACTTTCTATTATGGACATTTTTTTATCTTATTTTATATGTCGTATTCTTTCTATTATCCCACTTATAGTTTCTAATCAGCAAACTTTGGGAGCTCATAACAAATTTGGGCAAAATGAAGCTTTTTTGTCTTTGAATGCATTGGCCAAGCGGCCTAGACTGGACAGTTCAAGTGATCTCCCTATCTACCCTCAGCGACCTGGGGAAAAAGATTGTGCTCACTACATGATAACAAGAACCTGTAAATTTGGAGCTGAGTGCAAGTTTGATCATCCCACATGGGTTCCGGCTGGTGGAATTCCAGATTGGAAAGAGGTGATTGTTAACTTTGTACAGCTGTTCAATTGATTTGAGTTCGAAACTATTATTTATATTATTTAGTTCAATTTTATATAAAAAATAATCAGTTACAAATTTACAATTACATTTAAGTTTGCTCTGCACTACACTTAAATAGACATCATGGGAACTTTTCCTTATTTCCATCACAATCCTGAGTTGTGAGGCTTGAGGGAGGTTGCATATCATGTAGTTTGTTCAACAAGACATAATTTCTGGCACTCGAGACATAGTAGACCATAAAGCATGTGCTTCTTTCATACTTATTGATGACCTTGGGAACATGCATGGGGCCTCCATTTAATGGGATGATTGAATATGGGTTCTGATTAAGTTGAAAACTAAGAAATAGTCAATTTAGTTTTGAGCAGGTGGATATAAGTATTTTTAGCTATATTTAGCAAAATTTGGTTATAATTATTGACATTACTATTATTAGGTCAATATTGATCTTTCTGTTAGTGTTGAAATTTGTCATACTTACAACAACTCTCTGGAGCATATGTACTGCTAAAATATTGGTTTAAATAAGTTTGAAACAATCAGTGTTGTTTTGTACCCGTCAAATATAAATTTTAATAGTTATACATAACAAAATTGGTTAACTTATTTATTGGATGTTTGCCTCAGTTATGCTAAATTAGGCTAGACTTCGCAGGAAGGTTAAGCAAGCTTCAGTTTATCTAGATGACACTTATTGTCTGTTCTTATGATGGTATTTGTAGGGCAAGCAATTTGTAATCATGGTGTCTTTGTGGCTGTTGGATCTAGGCCTTATGATTTAACTAAACATTATTCACAGTAAATTTCTTGCCTTGAATTTTTCAAAACCTATTTGGAAAATATTAATTGATCTTGGTAGGTTTTGCTAGAGTTGATCTTTAGGTCACATCTATTTAAATTTTTGACCTCGTCATGATTGAAGCCTTATTTAATTTCTGTAAAGTTATGGGGCTGACTTTAAAAACAAGCTTTGGAAAGTATCTTGTGCCATTATCATGCAAGGTCAGTTGATAGTAGATCACGCTATATGCTAATGGGTAGGGAGATGGAGCTCAGCTGTTTTCCCCAAATCTCTTACCTCTCAATATTTTTTTGAAGTTACTTGCCCTTCTACAATCAAAATGGTAGGAGCTGTTTATAGCAGATATCAATTTGCTGGTCTGCAAGTTCCTGTAGAAGCTGTTGTTTTGCAAATAGTTGAGTTGTAAATCCATTTTAACAAGTTATCAAAATTTATAATTTTCAGTGTTCCTTGGGAACATGCTCACAGGGTCCAAGTGATGGCCCAGGGACTTTGGGACTTGTAGGTGGGACCTCTGTTTTCTATGACTGACAACCTGCTTCATTTCATACATGAAAATAGAAAGGTAACCTTTTAAGGGAAAAAAGCTATATTCCATGTAGTCTCGGGATTGTGGGACAGGTCTCAGGGATGGGAGGACCAAGGGCCTAGATTGGGGGATTGCGGTGGGATCGTGGCTTGGGGGCTGAGCCCCCCAGCAGAGTCGAGGGGTGGAGCCCCTAATGGGGTTGAGGGACAGCTACACAAACCTTCATGGAGCAAGCCATTTTAACAATTTTGTCACTTTATTTTTTGCAATACCGAGTCCTTATATTTCTGAAACTTGGGAATGATTTGGAATGAGGCTTAGATGCCAATTTATAAATAGGGTGAGGATTGTCATTGCAAATTCAGTGTTTTACTTTATAAAATTATAGCTGATTTTAGTTCTTTTTAAAGTAATTTAATAGCTCTCTCCCTGCCTTTCTCAAATTTAGGAATTTTTTTCTGTTCCTGAAACTGCATCCTCACGTTTCTGAATCACCTCATCCTGTAAGCTTGGAGAAACAATGATGATTTTTGAGGTTAGAAAACCTGATTACTTAATAGCAACATAATCTAACAGGCAACATCAAGCTTTATGTGAGAGGGAAGGATAAACAGTTTCGTCTCCTCTGCTGATACCTTGAATTTTCAGCTGCCTCTCCACTTTACTGGTTGGTTTGTAACTATGTTGGCAGTTTGGGTTTTGACAGAATCGATCCCCAGAAATCCTGGATTGGAATCAAATTGTATCTGAATTGAATTCAGGTGAGAAACCGTGTGGATTTGTCCAGGGTTCTATTTGTTTTTTGGCCCAGAATTGTGAATAAACAAAACCCTTGGATGATTTCAAGTGATTCTACAGGGCTTTTCCTCAGTTTATTTGGAGGAATCAGGTCTGCAGTAATATGTTTCTTCTCTTTGAACATGGAGAAAGAGCATGCAATACTAAGAGATGCCTGCTTGGGCATTTCATATATTTCTGAGGGAGGGCATTAGAGTGGTTAGGCTGTTGTTAGAGCTGGGATTTGTCCAAGACCTGTGGAACACCTCTTTTACTCTTCACCACATATATTGCTACCAGTCATGAAAATGGTTACCAACATTGCAGCACATGGGAATTATAAGGAAGTTATCAAAAGCCAAGCCATTTCATGGGTCCTTTCAATTATCTCAGATGATAACAGAATCCAATCAATGGCAATGTTTTGTCTATTCTATGCGTGCTATGTGGTTATCTGATCTTAGTTCCTGTTTTTAGGCTATATATATATTATAATGAAAACAGTAAACCTGATCTGTAAAAAGACATAGAACTAGGAGAAATTTACATGCTGATCAAAATGCATGTATGGTGAGTCATATGGGCATACCTGGTAACATAGAGCCAAATGCAGTGGGACAATCAGTAGTTTAGATGTTGTTTATATTTAGCATATTAAAATGTGAGTGTGGGGGTGGAATTTTCAGAATGAAAGATAGTTAGCTGATTTCATTTCGTTATCCTTGTGTTCTCTGCTTTTGGCAAGCAGTTGAAATGAAGCTGCTTACACATTGTAGGAAGGGCAGACTTACTATGGAGTGGTTTCAGATAGGAGATTAAAAAGCACTTTCTTCATCCCTGATCTTGCCTTCTGCAAATTTATCAAGATAATCTTAGGCTGAGAGGGTCTGGCTAACACTGGTGCTTCCAGATCACATGCTTGTAATATGCAGGAGGAGAACCTGGCTAAGAGTGTTAAGGAAGAAATTGTGGCCCGCAGAAGGGAAATTCAAATGGTTTATGAACAGGAGGAGCTTGAGGCCTTCTGCAAGGACCTGGCTATGTTTATATACAAGGACCTGGCTATGTTTTTATACAGCATTAAGTTATTCACTGAGATGGCAACTTGGTTGTCTATGGTTTGTTTACTCTCTCTTTCCTAGGAAAGGTCTTGCTCCAAGCAGCATCCTTATCCTCGACCTGGGTTTGAAGGTTTTCTGTTTTAAGGATCGAGAGAGGATAAGCAAGATCAGGTTGGTGTAGGTGGCTGGTTGCATGTGAGTGTGATGGTGAGATCAGGCCTTTGGTCAGTTGCTGTTGATTGGGGTAGGAGGTGCTTGGGTAAGGCTGTGGGTGGTCTAGTCTTGATTGTCAGCAGGTGCAGTGTGGACAGGATGTCAATGTTTAGCTGGTCTTTTCTGGCCTGCTGGTTTTTTGGCTCTGGATGTCTCCGATTCCCTTCTTGACCCATGGAAATCATAGTATCTATATACATTTTTGTAATCTTTTGAAGGATGGGCAAGGCCTAGGTTTTGAGTTCTGTTTTTGTAATGAAATACCACATTTCAAGCAGGGTCCCCAAGAGAACCCTCAACTTACTGATTAAAAAATATATCAAGAGGTCACATATCTTGACTTGCCAATTGCAACTCTCTTTCCCTGATTCTGAATGTGCATGTGTACATACACAGATACCTGCATTTTAATCCATGCTCGTATCAATTAAATACCATCATCCTATTCTTATGTAAGTATTACTTCAGAATGTGTATCAATTGAATAATCATTATATTGATTATGAATTTTGATCATGTCGAAAGTTTAAATGCTTCCTATTCTATGGCATAGAGTTCTGATTCTTGGCAACTCACAAATTGCAGTATCCTCTAGAATATGACTCTGTAAGTGACATTTCAATTAACTTATTTCTAGTGTCTATCAGGACTTTTATTAAGAAATCTGTATTGATTTTCTTCTTTGCTTTGAAAACTTTCGTTTAAGACAATAAAAACTGATATATTCTAGGTGTCAGATGGGACGGCTTTGCATTGGGAGGTGACAATTCATGATAATATATTTTCTTTACTTCTAAACTAACAATTGCAGCTTTTGCTTTGAAAATTTGCTGTTGAAAATTAGAGGGCTCTTCTTTCCATCGTCTTTTGGGACTAGATATGTATATAAGATGTATAAGCTGTTGGGACTAGATATGTCTATAAGATGTATAAGCTGATAGTCAGCTATTGACCTATTCAAGTGATTTAAGTATTGGTATGGTTGGCATGGTTTCTTCGTATAGTTTATTTTATGTATCTATGTCTGAAACCCAGTTAGTATGGGCAATGCCAAGGATTATTCTTTACATTTTGTCTGCTTTACATGCTGTGTGGGGTAGCCAGAGGCATGAGGCTGTATTTGTGTGAAATGACCTTTTGCATGGGTCTTTAAAGATAAAAGAAAACAATGTTTTGCCATTGAGTAGGTTGTAAAATCAGCACTTCACCAATCAATAGTTGTGGTAATTCTCAAAATATATAAAAAGTACTGGATTTGTGTCATTTCATGTATTGTGTGGTTACAGGTATCATCTGTTGCCTCAAGCAGTGGTCCACCACCAGAGAGGCCAGGCGAGACCGAGTGTCCTGTAAGTTTAGCTGCATTGAATACTTGTATTTTGGTATCTGTTGTTGTTTGTGATATTTTTCTAATTTTGTTTGCAATTTCTCTTTCATGATTTGATCTCCTATAATGGAGCTCAGTATTATATGAAGACTGGCATCTGCAAGTTTGGTGCTAAATGCAAGTTCCATCATCCTAAAGATAGGTTGGAAACTTTAAAATCATTGGAGCAGAAGGCAGATGGAAGTGAGGAGGTTGTTTCACATTCTTAGCTGTTAAATCTGATATTTTATAATCTATTCTTGGTCTTTGTAAGTTAGGTTTCTTTTGAACTAAATTGGTTTTTGCTTGTATATTTATAGGTAAAATCTATTGAATCTAATGGTGAGCAACTACCCAACAGGCCTGGAGAGCCTGAGTGTGATGTAAGTATACAGTAAGGTTTTAGGTATTGCCAATTTTTTTTAATCTTTTTCCTAATTTCATCTGATTCTATTTTGTGTTAATTGCTTGTTGCTTTCCTTGCCATTTGTGGGTTAAGTATTTCATGAAGACCGGCAACTGCAAATTTGGTGCCAAATGCAAATATGACCATCCCAAAGATAAACAGGAATCTATAAATGCTTCAAATCAGAAAGTTGAGGTTGATGGTGTTCTAACTGGGGGAAAAGAGGAATCAGGTATAGCTGGGGCTGCTGATGAGAAAACAGAGAAAAAATTCACTCCTTTGAAGGCTGCAATTGGTCAAAACTCCAAGGGCTTGCCAATAAGACCTGTAAGTATGTGGTTTCATTTATAGAATGGTCATCTTGTGGAATCTAATCAATGTCGAACAGATAGGATTTCTATATATTTAGATAATTCAAAGTACGTTATTACATTTTAAGTGTTGTCTGGAGGTTCCTAGCAAATGAAAATCTGTTTTGAATCTCAGAGGATTTTTTTATATGGTTCATTTATTGTTTAGGTGGGCTTCTGATTATTGACTTTGTATGGTTACTTTGAGCTTGATTGGGTAACACCATAACACTGTTGGTTTTTTCAAGATTTGAAAATGATAGTGTTGATAATTATGATTTTTATCTTCCTTGATGAGAAAAGATTGGGACTCTTTTTAGAGATTCTAATATACTTCGTAACCAGTTATTTTGGGTCAACTTATGAAAAAAGGTATTAGTAGTTTTGTAGACTATTCATAAGTCTAACAATAATATTTTAGATTCTATATTTTTGATTACTTTATAAAGACAAATGTTATAATAATTACAGATTAAATTATTTTTATTTATAATAATTATAGATTAAATAATTTTGCAGGCTGAAACAGATTGCCCTTTTTATGTTAAAACAGGAAGGTAATTCTGCAAATTAATACTTTTTCTTTGTGCCATAAATTTAATGTTTTTAAATTTATTTGTTAACAGGTATATGTTTAGTTTCCATGTAATTTGAACCTAAATCGTTAAGTGGTTTACACGTAAATTTGACTGGACTAATTCATTCATTTCAGTTGCAAATATGGAGCAAACTGCCGATTCAATCATCCAGAAAGGACAAGTAAGATCTTGTAGATATAACAAGGGAGATAATGAAATATAGTTTATTCAATTTTCAAAATAGTTACTTGGCTTATTAACTTCTCAAAAGTTTGTCATTTACTGGCTTGTGTTTTTACAGTAAATCCACCATCTACTGTTATGCCATTTATTACCCAGAACCAACCTTTAGTCGGTTATCCAGGGGTAAGCTAAAAACCTTTTTATTGGTTTGTTCTGCTTTTGTTATGACAGCTTCCAAATTTTTTAAAATATGTTTTCAACATAATCTAGTTTAATCAATCTGTTATTACTACTAGGTTATTCGGTTGAAGTTTCCATTCAATGAGATTCTTTTCTTTTGAGGACTATGATACATGCTGATAACAATTCTTCCATGCAAATTCTTCAGATGCTTCCACAACACCCCTTGGGAGTTAATATTCCACCCCAGCGCCCTGGACAGCCTGAATGTACAGTAAGTTCACTTCTTCAATATTTTCTTTTTTCAAATGGAATAAATATCCACACAGAAACTGTTACTTGCATTTTGTTCGACATATATGATGATTTTGGTTCTTGGTTGGATGATGCATGGAACAAATAGTCAATCTCTCTTCATGGAGGACTGATAATCTGACTGAACATCTAACATGCATTTCCTGTGTGACTCCTACAACTTGATGATCATTGTTTTGGCATTAATCGAGCTATTGGAGAAATGCATATTTATGTGAAAGTCTCATGGGCATGAAGCCTGACTTGGAACTACTTTATGGTTGAAATTATTGCCACTTATTTATTAATGTTACAATTTAAACTATTTCTATCATCATTCCATGTCTTGTTCATATTATCTTAGCTGATCTCAAAGTTATTGTAAAGCGCACTCTGTTTTACATGTGTATTCTTGATATTAATGGGTCACCTGTATGATCCTGAGCCTTGCCTTTCATGGCATTGCATGTGCCATGAGAAGGGGACTGGATGTCAATATCTTGTAGGTTTCAAAGGCTTATAACCATGGTATAATTCCATTTATTTAGCACTGACAAAAAAGTGTTATTTTTTGTGGAACACAGTATATAGAGATAAAGTAAATATAATACATAGAAAAATAAATCCACAGCGTCGAAAAAAGTTATTGTGGATTTGACCTAAGATAGTAAGTCATGCCATTGTGGATTTGACCTGCTATTTTAGAGGTAGATCTGTATTGTTTTAACGTATGCTTTCTTTAGGGTATAACTTAGAAAAAAAAGCTTCATCAGAATTTAGAAGTTCAATTCTAAAATAAATATATTCAAAGTAGAACTTAGTTAAAAAATTGCCAACCCCAACACAAACCTAACTGTAAAAAATGCCTATTTCCAGGTATATTTTTTGGTTGAAATCTTAGGATATTCCATTATTCTCTAACTTTTGCAGATGGATGGATGGGTTTCTAGGGACCGCTAAAGTTTTCCAGAGTTTTGGGGACAGTGGGGGATGTCTATATATATTTAATATATAACAATATAGCGCTCCCAACATTTCTGCCCCCACAGGTGCAATATTGTTATATTTAATATATAACAATATAGCGCTCCCAACATTTCTGAGACCTTCCCAGGAGATGTCCCCCATAGTGGGGGCATCTCTAAGTTTTCTGGAAAAAAGGATGTAGTGGGGGTATTCTGCCCATATTTGAAACCATCCACTTTACAGAAAATAGTCTAAAACCCCCAGGGACACATCCCCAGGGATCACTGGGATATTCTATCCAAGATCTTGTGTACAGTTAGAGGTCTGATAATGATGACATGAATGGCTAAAGTTTTTTATCAATTTTATTGGGACCCCAGGTTTCATATGGCTTTTGCATATCCAGATGAAAAATACTAAAACTAAAAAATGGTCAAGTTTTAAAAAGTTTTGAACAATGTAAACTGAATTATCCACAATCACTGTTATAAGCTAGGTTGCTGGTTCTGGTATGGGGCGGGTATGGGTATGGGGTTTTCGTATGCTCGTACGCCGAACCTTTTTTTTCTTGGGTATGGTAGGTTTGGGTATGGCTATATATATATATATGCAAAATATTTTAAAAATATGCAAAATTGCAAATACATTGCATATAATATTATATTTTATAATAATAATGACATTTAATCTTTGATAGTATGATACTTCATCATCAATCAACGATATTATGATAGTTATAAAGATAATTGTCTAAGTTGCCAGATTTGGTCTCCAATCCTAAATCCCTCATTGCAATCAAGTTTCTTATGTGACAAGAGATCCCAATAACTAGTGTGGGTTGGGAATAGAGACCCTAGTGGGGTTGAGGGTCAGCGCCACTCATGGGAGTCTGGGGGCAATGCTGCCGGCTGGTGGAGCATCTCAGGACCGGTACCTGCGCTCGTTCAGTACAGGACCAAAACCCCCAAGGGGCGTACCCAATAACTTGGATTATATGCATAAAACAAGCAAAATATAAGAAAACACCAGTAATAATCAATAACCCAAAATATCAAATGAGTCATGACATGATATCACACAGGTTTGAATTATTGATTCAATTAAGGAGAATAACAATCAATGGTCATTGTTAAACTTGATGTACATAAAATCACAAATATTGCTCATCATCAAAAGCAGTCATAATAACAATTGGTTCATTGGAATCGCATTCAATAGGAGCTCGATTATTTGACTCCTGAATAGATGTTCATTGTATAGATTTAGTTAGATGTTCATCGATTAGATTTTTAGTTAGATGTTTGTTTTTTAGTGTTATTTAATCATGTTCTATTTTTGTCTCTTTTAATGCTTTTATGACACTCGTTTGACAGCCAGGTATCCCTGGACTGGTACCAGTACTATTATTGCATAGATATATGGGTTGTTCAGGGCAGTAAATGGGAACACATATTTTTAGTAATGTGGTGTGCCCTTACCCTGAAGACTGAACTATGTTGGGTGAAAAAATATGGAAGGGATAATGCATGACTGCTACTGCTAGCTTATAAATGCTATTGTGGCTAACAATTGTAAGGTCATGTTGTAGTTAGTTGTTATGTATGGGCTTCTGGTTTGTATTAAAGTTGCTACATTTTGGAAGTTCGAGAGCCTGATCTGAAGTTTATATCTTGTATTCTACTGCATTTTGATTTAGTTCTCTTTAATAGAGAAGTTCACTATGAACTTACAGGCACCATATGTGCATTCCTTTAGCTACAAGCATTCTTGGTTTCATGAACATGGGTCTGTAGGAATTCTGTAGATGCTAATATCTTTCTTTTCGACAAGGATACAAATTCAGTGGTTACTTGGAAAATGGTTCCTCTTTGAAATAGACATTTTCTATTAGCGTTGAAGTTGGTTTCTGCAACTTGTTTTCTTCCTAATACATCAACTATTTTGCAAAATTTTCAAGAATAGCCTTTTGATGTCCGGTTGTATTGAGGGTTCTCAATGTGAGTGTGATGTCACTTTTTGAAACTCTGCTTTTCTGTAGTGTTGCTACATACATGCTGTACGGTTGTAGACACGGATAAATTATGTCACAATATTTTAACATTGACTATTGTGCACTAAATGCTTGTAAGTAGTTCTATATGAAAACTGGCGAATGCAAGTTTGGGCCCTCGTGCAAATTCAATCACCCTCTAAATAGAAATGAGCCACCTCCAAAGCTGACTCTTGCAGGCCTCCCAAGGCGAGAGGTTTGTTTCTTTAGTCAAACTAGATTTACAATTTTCTGGTAAAGTTCATCATGAATATTTGGCTCATATAGTGCACACTATTTCACAGGGTGAAACTGTTTGCTCATTCTATCTGAAAACTGGTGTCTGCAAGTTTGCTGCAAACTGTAAATTTGATCACCCCCCTCCGGGAGAACTTGACCCAGCTCATGCTCAGCCAACTGTGAAGTTGACACTTGCGGGTTATCCTCGTCGAGAGGTAAAGATGGTCTAATCAAGCATGTGTATGTTATTTGTTAAATTTTAATTTCAATGGCTATTCCTGGTTCTGATCATTCTCTGGGAATTCATTTCTCTTTTAGGGAGAGCTTACATGTGAGTTCTACATGAAAACTGGAACCTGCAAGTATGGGGCAACCTGCAAATATGATCATCCGCCCCCAGGAGAAGCTGTAGCCAAGGCTGTTGCACAGGCATCAACAAATGGAAACACTTCAAATGATGAAAATGAATTGGAGACAGATTTAGGTAGGATGATAGGCCTTGTGCATTTGAGATATTTTTTGGTTTCTGATAGGCCTTGTGCATTTGAGATATTTTTTGGTTTCTGCTGTTATATCAAGATGTAGCAACTCTTGTAATAACAACTTGTCAACATTTATCATAAGGAGCTACCAATTTGCCCAATTTGAAGATTGGATCTTCTGTGTTTTGGGATATAAATTGCTTTTATCATTGAGAAGCTTTGTAACTGATTTTTGTTTTCTTCAGTGAAAGGTGGAGTTAAAGCAGTAGAAGATGCCCAAGATGATGAAGATGAGCAGAATTTGCTATAAGCTAAATGAATTTCAGAGTTGAAGCAGAAGAAGCTAGAAGTTGACGATTTTGATAGTTGAAGCAGATGGCGAGGCAAGTACATGATGAAAAGGTGTTGATATTAAATTGTTAAGTCACTTCCACAATGACGTTATGGTTATTGGTTTCATCTATTGTTTAACTACAGTCAGTTTACTAGTTGTGGATTTCGTTCCTCACAATACTTCTTACTTTTGTGAGATTGGTTGGAAAAAAGTGTACACACTAAAATTTTGATTCAGTGTTCTATGTTTTAGTTTGATTTAGTTGACTTGTTGAGGAGCTCAGGTGGATTAATTTTTACATGCGATAGCTATTAATATGTATTTTTTTATTACATATTGTATTTTTGATTTCGTTGGTCAGAAAGTGGAAGTGTGGATAGAAATCTTGCTTATATATTTCTTTTGTGCTTTCTAAGAGGAAGGTCTAAATTTAAATTTTTTCCTGAGGTAGAGGGGGGGAGATAAAGCCACCAATTATTTAGAGGGAGGTTTTGTTTATGGAAATAAAAACATATTATCAATGAGCTGATTTCCTATATAAGTCCGCTCTAGACTTTAGCAGTATTAAGTTCAAAACTGCATTGATTGCATTCCGATACCTTGGTTTTCTGTTTAAAGTTGGTCATTTTAGGTCATTGCTCAAACTTAAATAAAATTAATGTTAAAGCATTTAAATAATTTGAGTGCAATTTTACAGTCAATGTTATACTGTAGCTTGGAATTTAGTGTCTTTTGAAGTGTCTACATCAATGTTTGACCATTTGAAGCCTGAAGGAAGAAACTATTATTAATGTGTTTTATTGTTTAACAGATAACCTTGCTTGATAATACCAAGTTTCCACAATCCATAATGTTATTGTTTAACAGATAACCTTGCTGTTTATTTTTTTATATTATTCTTATAATTGTTTATTTTTTTATATTATTTTTATGATTGTTTCTCGTGGGAAAGTCAACTAGTAAAATAAAAAATGGAAAACCCAAAGGAGCTTTTAATGATTTTTACTTATTTTTGAGGTATCAATGGGCATTGAGGCATTGATTTGGTCACATGGCCCTCCCAATTACTTTCAAATATATTTAAATTGAAGTTTTGTATACCATGGTGTTTATTTATAATTATTATTTTTTTAATTAGTATTATCGCATTCCAACTTTTCTAACAGGCAAAATAATTTGTGACAAATGAAATTCAAGAATTTTTTAGTCATATTTGTGTTTTTCATTATTTTGAACTGTTGAGATGTGAATTTTTTAACGAAAAATATTTTTAAAAATTAATTATTGGTGATCTGATTGGTTGCGGAGGTTTGAGTCATTTTTGCAACTTTCATGTCATTCGTGAAAACAATACTTCTCAAATAATAAAAATATTGGTTGTTTATATGTATTATGTACTAACAAGTGTTTTTTAAATAGATTTGTGTTTTTCAATGTTTTAAACTGTTGAGATGTGAAATTTTTAACAAAAAATATTTTTAAAAATTAATTATTGGTGATCTGATTGGTTGCTGAGGTTTGAGTAATTTTTGCAACTTTCATGTCATTTGTGAAAGCAATACTTCTCAAATAATAAAAATATTGGTTGTTTATATGTATTATATATTAATAAGTGCCTTTTAAATAAATAAAATACTAGAGGTTTAAATATTTTTTGTACTAGCGAGTACTTTTCAAATAACAAAATATTAGAGGTTTAAATTTTTGTAAGAATAACAAAGCATTAATGAAAATTGCTTAAAATCCAATTTGATACGTTACTTTCCAACCAATCAAAAGTTAACTTTTTTGAAAAAAACAAAATATGTTTGGATTCAAATGTCAACATGTGAGTCTTTTAAGACAAGCATACCGTCACATGTACACCTTTGGTTATATGGAAGCGAAGGTGGCTTGCATTTATTTGTGTGGTAGTACAAACTATGAATATATTTTGGTTTATTGCTATATGGTTATAATATTATAATATATTAATTGATTGGATTCTAGTAATTATTAATAAAAGTAGATATATTGAATTTTTATTATTTAATGATACATTATTTATTTAATATTAATATA
The DNA here is from genome assembly GCA_007115665.2 of Sequoiadendron giganteum. NCBI lineage: Eukaryota > Viridiplantae > Streptophyta > Pinopsida > Cupressales > Cupressaceae > Sequoiadendron > Sequoiadendron giganteum. Next base: position 351,174,466 of record CM021102.1, read on the forward strand.
TATATTTTTTTCATATTAAACAATTATAATTATTTTATAGTATATAATTTAAATTATATTTAATATATTTAAATTATATTTAATATGTTCAAATTTTTATTTAATAATTATTAGATAATATTAATTAATAATTAATATTATTGAATATAATTTATTTTCATAAATAGTAAATATTAATTATATAATTAACAAATAGTAATGAAATATTCGTGTAATTTATTATGTTTTAATTTTATTTAATAAATTAATATATAAATAATCTATATATATAGTTGAGGGGTTTGTTTTGCGGGGGGCCTTGAGGGATGGCGTGTGGTGGTTGGTGCTGGAGGAGGGTTGGGTGGTCAACTTCAATGACGTCGCAAAGGGTAATCTTGCAAAGGGTTGGGTGGTCAACTACATGGTTGACAAAGAGCATCAAGTTCTCAAAGTAGATATTGGAGATGGTGTCAGATGAGGGGGCGTGCTTGTTGTAGGCATACATTGCCACAGAGGGCTAGGTGGATGAAGGTGACATGGCCAACTGGGGAAGACCCAAAATTTGAAATCGATTGAGGTAAAAAATTTTGGGTTGGTGCTTTATGGTAATGGGGGTTTGAGGAGTGGAGGGGGAGGGGGGACATTTATCAAAGTCTGGGTGTGCTTTATCGTAATGGGGGTTTGAGGTTTGAGGGGGGGCGGGGGGGGAAGGTTAATCAAAATCTGGGTGTGCTTTATGGGGGTGTACGAAGTATACAAATTTTGTAATCTTGTTATTGTTGCTGGTTCAGGTGCAGTGTTGGTAAGGTATAATAGTGTAGAATATGGTTGTTGGGTTTTGGATAGGGGGCACTATTTTGTGTCTCGGTGCCTCAATAGCTTTTTGTGATGGGTGACTGAAAAGTTTTTTTGTTCTGGGTTGTTACTGGTTTGGGTGATCCGTTGATGATCCATTGTCTCTGAATGCAGTCTTAATATTTGAAAAATTAATATATGGGTGTGGCCCCTTAGTGGCCTTTGCATCGATACAAAAATTATTTTTCTATTATATTTATATATTTTTTTTAATAATTTAAAATATAATTGTGGTTAAGACTATAGTATAATAATAGATTATATCATCATTTTTTTTTCATTTTATTGAATACATTTATGTGTATACCAATCTATAAATTTTCCCTTTTAATTTCAATGGGCCGTTTAAGTAGTAAATGCATTTTTTTAACCTTGAGAAAAAAATCCCGTAACAATTACTACATTTTAATTGATGTGAATTATGTCTATGTGATTACCTTTGTTAGAATCAAATTGTTTATGATTATAATCATGCTTGTTTATATTTGATATAGCTTTTAATAACTAATCTAAATATTTTATATTACTAAATTTAAATATTTTTCATTTAAACTTAAAAAATTTATTTTTATTATAATGTTTATATTATATTATAATCTTTTTTTAAGATTTTATATTATAATTATAATTATTAATAGTATCTTATTAAGAAGAGATTATAATTAATATTACTAATATTACATATACATTATTAAAATAGTACAATCTTACAATAATAATATTCAAAAATTATATTTAGGATTAAGTTTACTATTACAATTACTATTACAATTACAATTACAATTACAATTACAATTACAATTACAATTGTATAGATAACAATGATAACTCATCTCTTCCTTGCGCACCTCAAGAGAGTTGGGAGCAATGCTATGAGAAAGGGAGTGTGCTATTGACCATTATTTTTTATAATTTAAAATAACTGTGGTTAGGATATAGTACAATAATAATAGATATATTATTATTTTTCTTATTTTAGTGAATACATTTATGTGTAAATCGATCTATGAATTTTATCCCTTTTAATTTCAAAGGATCATTTAGATAGTAAATGCATTCTTTTTTCAGTTTGGAAAAAAAGTCCCATACCAATTACTATCTTTTAATTGATGTGAATTGTCTAGAATATTTTTTTTTTATGATTATGCTCACACATGGTTTATATTATATTTATTATATATAATAATTATTATAATATTAATATTACGTATATTATATGAATAAATAATATTATATTATTTATATTAATGTATATTAATTTTTTATATAGTATAATATTTAGTATTATATCTTAAATAAATTTATTCTATAATAATATACAATATATAATATAGTATAAATAAATATACCATTTATTTATAATATACTATAATATGTCAATGGGGTTGTGCTTAAATGGTAAGACTATATGATTTTCAAGATGGAGATCCATGTTCGAATCTCAAAAAGTGACATCTTAAGTTGGAATTCCAAGTGGTGGTTCTTGGACTTCCATTGTGGCTTCTTAGTTGAAAAAGTGGTTCTAAGTTGAATATGTTGAAGGGGAGGAGGTCCCCCTTGCGACCTCCATTGGTGTGGGGCCAATCCAAATAATCCCTCCTTGCCGATAAAAAAAATAAAAATATATTATAATATATTTATGTTTATGTTATATATCTTCTATAATTAAATTATATTGTCATAGAATTATTGCAGAAACATATTTTTTCATCATAAATTAATTAGTAATAGAAATATAAGTTTATATTTAACTAATTTGATTTAATACTACTTAATTTATCAATGTATATCTAAATAGATTCGTTAATAACACAATATTATAAATTTGTTAGGCTAACAATGTTTAAACTTTGCAAGATTCTTACACGTCAATAAATAAGCATTGTGTTATGTCATGAGATAATGTTAGGGTTCAGGCAGATTGGATCAATGAACAATAACAATTATATGCAGATTAAATAACCTAGAAATAACAATGAAGAATAACACAAAAGAGATCAACACAAAAATTTAATGTGGTTCACCCAATATGGGTTACATCTACAAAAAAACAACCACCTAATGATTTTATTATCTAGTGCAAAATAGATTACAATCTCGCGAATTCCACATATCGCAACTTACATCCCAACCACTTATAACAAGCTTTTTGGAAGCTTCTAGAATTAGGGTTTTACAAAGTCATTTTTTCATTTGACATGTTAGCGGAAAAACCTTGATGTGTTAACTAGTGTACAATATTTGCATGATCAATCGTCACAAATAAAAAATCTCCCACTTGGAGACTAATCTTGGACGACACCGCTACACTTGCAGCTCCCACTGGATAACAAGTCTGGTTGGTTTCTTATGTCCACCATTATAAGTCATGAAGGCCAACGGAAATTGACGAGGAAATCAACTTCTCTTGTGTAACTGCCTTTGTGAACATATCTGCAGGATTCTAACTTGTGTGAATTTTCTCCAACTTCAACTGCCCATCCTCCAAAACTGACTAAATGAAGTGGTATTTGAGTTGTATGTGCTTAGTTTTGAATGCAAAACCGAGCTATTAGAAAGATGAATGACACTCTAGATATCAATGTACAAAGGGCTATCTTGTTGTTGTCCCAATTCCTCTAGAAAACGTTGTAACCAAATCATCTCTTTGCTAGCTTCCGTAGCAACAACATACTCAGCTTTAGTGGTTGAAAGTGCAACAACCTTTTGCATTCTTGAAATCCAACTAAATGTAGTACCTCCTATAGTAAAAATATACCTTGTATTACTCCTCTTGCTATCAATATCACCTGCCAGACCAAAGTCAACATATCCTTTTAGAGTAGAATTTGTTCCTCCAAAATAGTTTTTTTGAAGTAGTACATCTCAAGTATCGGAGAATCTATTTTACTGCATTCCAATGTTCCATTTTTGAATTTCTCATATACCTGCTCACAATTCCCACTGTATGTGCAATATCTGGCCTTGTGCATACCATTACATACATCAAGCTACCAACTGTTGATGCATATGGTATCTTAGACATTTTTGTCTTCCTCCTCTTGTGTCTTTGGACACATCTCCTTAGTCAACTTAAAATGACTAGGCAAATGTGTACTAACTGCGTTTGCATTCTGCATGTTAAATCTTTTTCAACACCTTCTCTATATACTCACTTTAAGACAAAATTATTTTTTTGTTTGTCCTATCCCGTGTGATCCTCATACCAAGGATTTGTATTGTTGCACCCAAATCCTTCATAGCAAATGAATTTGCTTAAGTTTTGCTTAAGTTCATTAATATGTTGCATGTTAGATCCGACAACAAGCATGTTATCAACATGAAGCAACAAAATAATATAACTGCCATTATCCAATTTCTTAAAATAAACACAAAAATCAGAATGACATCTTTTGTAATCTTGTTCAACCATAAAACTATCAAATTTCAAATACCATTGCCGAGGTGCTTGCTTCAAGCCATACAAACTCTTCTTTAACCTGCAAACAAGTTCCTCCTTACCCTTGACCTCATATCCCTGTGGTTGCTACATGTATATTTCCTCTTCCAAATCCCCATGGAGAATTGTTGTTTTTACATCTAACTGTTCAAGATGCAAATCTAATAGAATAGTTCTAATAGAAGTCATCTTTACAACCAGAGAAAATATTTCATCAAAATCCAACCCTTTTTCTATGCAAAACCTTTTACCACAAGTCTGCCCTTATATCTTTTATTGCCTCCATCTTCTTCCTTCAACATGTAAACCCATTTATTTGGCAATGCTCTTTTACCTGCAAATATTTTGGACTAAATCCCAAGTTTGATTCTACAACAAGGAATCCATTTCCTCTTTCATGCCTAGCTCCCACTGCTTTTTGGTTTCTACTTGCATTGCTTCTTCATAACCTTCAAGTTCACTAGAATCAGTTAATAATATAGAATATAATGACAAATTTTTTTTTTTTGGAGGTTTAGTTATCCTTGTAGAACGTCTAACACTTGCAAGAGTCTGTGGGATAACTTGTTGCTGAGCATCAGGTACCACTGGAATTTTATTTTTTGGAATCTCATCAAACACCACATATTCCTTTTTGGCTTGTTCATGCATCTTTTCCTGCAACTGATCCTTATACATGACCTCATTAAATATAACATCTCTTCTCCTAATAATTTTATGATTTTTATCATCCCATAACCGATAACCAAATTCATCTACTCCATAAGGTGCATTTTTTATACTTAGCCTCAAGCTTGGTTCTATTTTCAATATCAAATGGACAAAAGCTTCACAACCAAAGGTTTTCAGAAATGAATAGTTTACCTTTTTACCCGTCCATGCCTCCTCTGAAATGCCACCATCCAAAGGATTTGAAGGTCCCCTGTTTATTAAATAAACAATGGTATGTACAACATCTTCCCAAAAGTGTAAGGGTAGTCCAACGTGCAATCTCATGCTCCTTACACACTCCATAATGGTCCCATTCATCCTCTCAAACACACCATTTTCTTGTGGGGTTCTAGGAATCCTTTTTTGCCTACGAATTCCATTGTATGAACAGTAATTTTCAAGTTTTTTGTTGCAATACTCGCCTCATTATTAGATTTGAGACACTTCGAATTTTTTCCTATCTCATTCTCAACCAAAGCTTTCCACTTTTTAAAAGTTTCAAACACTTTTGATTTTTGTTTTAGGAAATACACCCATGTTTTCTTAGTTGCATCATCAATAATAGTAACATAATAGCAAGAGCCACTGAGAGAAGATACCTGATTGGGTTCCCATACATCTGAATGCACAAGCTCTAATTCCTCACTCTTCTTCTCTTTCCCAACTTTGAGAAATCAAACTCTTTTATGTTTTCCATAAACACAATTTTCACAGAACTTCAAGTCAATCCGCTTTAGACCTAGTAGCAACTTTCTGGAGTGAAGGATCTTCATCCCTTTTTCACTCATGTGCCCAATTCTATGGTGCCATAATTCTCATAATTCTGTTTCTTTCCCTGCAACAAGTGCTCTAACTGTCTCAGTAGCAATTGTTTTTGTAGCAGCTAAGGTAGAATAAGTATTACCAGTACACAAATACAATGTGCCTACCTTTTCACCTTTAGCTACTACTAATGCACCTTTAGTGACCTCCCAAACTTTATCTGTAAAGGTAACTATGCAACCTTCACTACCTAGTTGCCATGCAAAGATTAAATTTCTTCTCCAATTTGGAACATGCCTTATCTCCCATAGCAATCATTTTCATTCTGCAACTTGATTTTTATTTTTCCTTTTCCAACAATCTTGTAGGGTTCATCATTACCCAAATATACCTGTCCAAAATCACTTGGAACATAATCTACAAAATATTTCTTATGGGGTGTGGCACGAAATGAAGCCCCCGAATCTACTACCTAGAAATCATTAGCATTATCTAGACATAGAATTAAAGTATCCTACAATTTATTACTGGCAACATTAGCTTCTTTATTGTCATCATGTTGTCCATCTCCTTGCTTGCCTTTTCGAGACCAACAATCCTTCTTGAAGTGTCCTAGCTTTCCACAGTGCCAACAATCCATTTTCCCTCTAGATTTAGATCTGCCTTTCTTCGACTTCCCTTGTGACTTCCCATGATTTGTTGAGATTTTTCCTCTCTCCTTTGTTCTTCCCCTGTTCTCTACATCAAAGTATTACCTGATGTTGAACTCTCACTTGTGCTTTTCTGTCGCATTTCCTCGCTAAGGATAACACCAACAACATCATCAAATTCCAATGTATTTGAACCATAGACATAGTTACTTACAACCATTACAAGTTATTCCGACTTTCTAACTAAGAACATAAAACCAAGAAAGCTCTCACCTCTTCATCAACATTCATTTTTACAAAAGTTAACAAAATGGTAATTGTATTAAACTCATTTAAATGATCTGTCATAGATCCACCTTCAATCATTTTAGATTAAACAAACGCTTTATGAGAAATACCTTATTTGAGGTTGAGGGTTTTTCATATAATTTAGCCAAATCTTCCATCAGATCCACTGTTGTCTTTGCTTCTGTTATATTGAATGCCACAAATAGTGTCAGGCACAATCGAATGGTTCCCAATGCCCTTCTATCCATAATATCCCATTCTTCATCATACATAGTAGCCTCTTTCTTTGTTTTTCCTTGCAATGACCACCATAGATCCTTTTGATACAAATAATATTCCATCTGCATCTTTCCTAATTGATAATTCTGGACATTGAACTTCTCAACCTTGAATTTTCCTTCTTCCATTGCTCCCACTCAAATCTAGAGGTTTCCTGCCAATCAACTAAAATACACACAAATCTAATACTAGTTGTTAGGCTTTAGACATATTGGAGCAATAAACATTAACAATTATATGCAGATTAAATAACCTAAAAAATAACAATAAAGAATAACACAAAATAGATCAACACAAAAATTTAATGTGGTTCACCCAATATGGGCTACATCCATAGAAACTCACCCACCCAATGATTTTATTATCCAGTGTAAAACAACTTACAATCTCGTGAATTCCACACATGGTAATTTACATCTCAAACGCTTCTAACAAGCTTTTTGGAAGCTTCCAGAATTAGGGTTTTACAAAGTCATTTTTCATTTGACGTGTTAGTGAGAAAACTTTGACGTGTTAACGAGTGTACAATATTTGCATGATCAGTCACCACATATCAACATATAATATATAAATAACATAATATTAATATAAATATTATAATAATATTATATATATTTCTATTATAATACTTATTATTTATTTATACAATATAATATTTATACTTATATATACTTATTATTATATAATATACTTATAATATATTAATATAATATAAGTATATGTATATAATATAATTATACTTACTTAGGCTAGATGCAAGTTAATACAAGTAGTCAAAGCCAATGCATAACATGTTAGCAACGTATTTTCACCTATACTCCCCTTGCCAAATATGCGTTGACCATAACATATACACTAGGTTTAAAGCACTCAACAAAACCTTCACAATGCACATGGTTGAAAACATATTAAAGGCCAAAGAAATGGGAAAGCAACCATTCAAAGGATTAGTGCATAAGCTAAAACCAATGCCATTTTGACTGCGGTCAACCCTTCAAGATATGCGTTGGGCAATGAAAATTAATTTATATTATTTATAATTAATAATTTAATACTAAATTTATAAATAAGTATATTTGGATAAGTATGCCAATAGCATAATATTATAAACTTGTCAGACTGACAATGTTTAAACTTTGTTAGATCCTTACATGTGACTATAAATAAGTAGTGTTATGCCATAAGATAATATATAAATAAGTCTAGTATTAATATAAATATTTGAAATGGAGGGAAAGGGATCCTCAAAGTTCTAATGTGCATAAAACTTAAGAATCTTAATGGATGTATTTCCCTAGGGATTTCATTAAGAAAGAGATCATCAAGGTGTAAAGATTGAATTTCAACTTCAATGGTGAGCCAATCAGATCTGTATCTCAGTCTTTAGGACAATAGGAAATATTTAGAGCTAAAATGAAATGATTTGAAATACTCAAACTAAATGAACAATGAAACTTAAAATGCAGATTTTAGAATGTACAAAAATGAAAATGATAATTTGCAAGCAGATCTGAGAAGGGTATGATGGCATGCACTTGCCACCAAAAACTAATTTTGAGGTTTTCTAAGGGACTAGTTTTCCCATGGGCGAATGGGTCCTTGTCAGGGCTTCCAAAATAACTTTTGACAACTCTTTGATACTGGATCTTGGATTTTGTTTGACACAGGTCCCATTGTTGGAGTGACGAAAATAAATTTTACAACTTAGTTTTCGTGACTTAACAACAATGATGACAACTTGTGCAACAATGCAAAATTGCTCCTTTAAGATCTCTTCAATTCTTCAACTTACAATCTGCACATACACAAGAAAGGGAAAACTTGTTTTGTTTGTTTGTATGGGGGTTTACCTTAGTCAAACCCCAATTTGGTAATTAATCCTTGATAGAAAGATAATAGAAAAGGAAGGAAACGATGAATGAACAATGCTTGCTACAACTCACCACCCTTCAATGGATTCCTTGAAGGATTGAATTCAAACACATTTATCCAAAATAACTTGATCTTGCTTTGCTTGATTGATTTGGATACTTGAAATGCTTGAATTCTTTAGGATCAACAATGCGCATTAGCCTTCACAAGATGACATGAACACGCATAAAATTGAACATGATGTTAAGATCTTGATTGCTACAACAAATGACTTATAAATTTGCTCTTGAATGCTCTCGAGAATGATATTTTATTTCATAAAGTCTTGATAATGTATGTTCCATTTCAAATGATAGAAAAACTATGTATTTATAGGTGTTTATCTAATTTCTCAATTAGATTCCAAAAGCCGACAAATGTAAGTTGAATTTGAATTATTAAAATGCCATCAAAAACATATTTTAAAAGGGGTCTTGGCACTTAAAGGGGACCCATTGGGTGAATGGATCTTGGTCTATAATTTCAAGACACATATTCCATGGTTATTTAATTATTGATCGCATTTATTTAATGTTTCTTTTCCTTTCGAAAAATGATAAAATAAGGCTTTACAATGCATAATTTGACAAATTAGAAGCTTAATTAAGTCTAATAAATTAAGAGATCCAAATCATTGCTTGAAGGTTTTACATCTATTGCCTATGTGATGCCAATTCCACATCTCTCTTACATTGCATGGATATTTCATGTTCCTCTTGAATGGGCATGTCTTCTTCTATGGTGTTCAATTTCCTTTCTTCACGAAGTTGCTTCATTCTTTCTCTTTTCTTTGCATTCTCAGCTTCACAATCATTCGGTGTTAGAATCTTTGGTCATTTCCTTGAAACATGATGATAAATTATACATGTACTCAACATTAAGAAAGGTTGACCAAATTTAAGCAATGTTCATATTCCATTTCATTATCATTCAAAATTGGTAATCATAAAGTAAAATAAACAAATAAAAAAAGAGTAAAATCAAATGAAAATGATTGCGATTGAACTATGTGAGAAGGTGATCAAGAACAAAATACATAAAGACAAATAGAATGCACCTTAAAATTTGAGATTTGATATTATAATTTGCAAATTATGTCATGTTCTTTTATTTTTTTCTTCAAACTCCTAATTTTTTGACTTTTCAGGCAACTTCCTTCATATTCAATGTTGAATTCAATGTAAATCTAATATGATTAGTATGAATTATGAAAATAATGTATATTCTCAAATTTAAACAAAAAACTCATAATAAACATTTGAATTTTAGAAACATGAAAATATTACATCATATAATCAAATTTGATCTAAAAACTTCAAATTTTTGTCCTCTACGTTGTCTAATGAACACAAAAGTGGTGGAAAGGTGATGAAATATGCAAAATATGCTTGTGCAAAATGTCAACACCATGAAAAAGTGTTTTTTTTGGATAATGCATAGAAACTAGACAAAATCAGAGAATGTGGGCCTAAAGTGTGGGTCATCTACCTCATTTTACCATTTTTAGTGCAGGCTATTTGGAGCTAGCCAAATTTGGCAAGCACAAGATAACCTTTATTGAGAATTTTCAACTCTTAACAAATTGAGAAAGAAGAGAGAGATATAAGAGAAAAAGAGAAAGAGATAAGGAAAGGGAATGAGTGAGAGAGACACACACATATAAAGACCCTCGTAAACCCTTTACCCTCAATCATAAACCCTAAACTCTATATTGAATACCCTAAACCCTACACCTCAACCCTATAATTAGTACCCTTAACTCTAAGTTGTACACCCTATACCTTAAACCCTAAACTGTATACTAATGCACTCAACCCTATAATCCTATATGATAAACCCTCAACCCTATACCTTATACCTTATACCGTCAACCATAAAGCCAATACCCTAAACCCTAAACCTTGTACCATCAATCTTCTACCCTAAACCCTATACCTTATCATGCGCACTAAACCTTATACCATCAATCTTATACCCTAAACCCTAAACCCCAAACCATATACCCTATGTACCCTAAAACTTTTACCATCAATCTTGTACACTAAACCTTAAACCCTATACCCTATACCCTTATACTCTAAACCTTATACCATCAATCTTGTACCCTAAACCCTATACCAATACCTTAAACCCTAAACCCTATACCTCATGTACCCTAAACCTTGTACTATTAATCTTGTACCCTAAACCCAATACTGATACCCTAAACCCTATACCCTACACCCTATGCACCCTATATCCTATACCTAGATGTGGAGAGAGATGGGCGAGATAAATAGAGGGGGATAGGGACAGTCCTAATGAAGGTTGATTCATGAGGAAAACTTCTCTAGCATGAACAAGGTAGCTTCTAGTGCTCCTCGTATGCCACCTATATCATCACAATATCACAAGATAAAAGAACTAACTGATGATAGGTTAAACAATATAGATAATGCTATCATTGATTCTAAGGTATTGCTTCAAGATCATCTTTCTAGTTATGAGGTTATGGGCTCACAAAATAATATACCTAGGTCCTCATAGGGAAAAAAATTAAAAAATTCTAAATACTATTGTTGAAGCTCCTCTTTGTACAAGTATTGAAAGTACTAATGAAGCTCGTCACAGTGAGGTATGTCTTACAAGAAGCACACTTAGATTTAGCGAGGAAGGAAATAAAAGGAGAACAAATTAGCTTGGATCTTAACTCAAAAGTTGAATTAGAGAAAGAGAAGATTGACATTCCTATAATTAGAGTTGGTTTTCATAGTGACACTTATAATACCAATGGAAATGATAATGGGTTTTTAGGGATCAACAAAAATGTTGGAAGTCTTAAAAATCAAAGCCTTTTCCATAGTGGATGGATTGAAGTAGAATATTACAAGGTACTAATGCAGAGTAGGGGTATTAAAGGTAAAAATCACTCAAACAATTGCTGACAAAATTATTTACACATAAATTAAGGTGACTTTCTTTACAAACTACCACTAGGCCTTGTAAGACAACAAATTGGATTTTTCTGGCATAACTTGCAAGGAAGACCTCAAAACCACAATCTAAAAACTATTTTGAGTACCCATTTGGAATTTCTTGAACATTTCCAAAATTAGGTATGTTTGTTTTGTAACACAAGGCTCTAAAATTGATTGTCCCGCTTGCCAAAAGGCCTAATTAGGCTTGTTCAACTAGGTCACTATGAGGTTTTTAATTTCCAAGTTTCAAATATTCAAACCAAAACCTCAAATAGTTCTTATATGGTCTACCTCAACATTACCAATCACTCCAAACCATCTCTCGAGAGCTTTTCACCAAACCCTAAGTCCTATGTAGTTTCAAGGCCTAAAACATGAGGTTTTCTAACTAGGGCATCAACAAATTGGTGCCAACCTTCATCCCTTGCCCCTACAACATCAAGAACACAAAGAAAAACATGTCTACACCTATTCCATAGAGTTTAAGGTTTTTTCACTGGTGGAATGGGAAGGAATTCATGATTTTCAGCCAAAACACCCTAATGAGGGTTTCAAGCAATTTGGAGAAAAAGTGCTCTAAATTACTCAAAACTTGATAAAACCAGATGAAACCAAAAACAACAAATTATAAAATCAATACACCATAAATTCCACATAAGTTTAGACCATTTTAAGATTGTACAGAGCTGTACCAATGCAACAACAAAGAAACCTTCTAAAACATTGAAAACAAAGTGCTTTTATTGTTCAACATCAAAACTCGACAAAAAAACCTTGTCTCGACCTCCACAAGGATTATTTAAGCATTGAAAACCAAAAAACAACCGACCTCAACTATTTTTCAAATCCCCAACTGTTCAACTTCCCAAAAATGCAAAAATGCAAAGTTGCTTTGACAACTTTTTACAAAATGAACAACTTTTACACAATTGACCCGAACTGACTCAAAAAAATAACAAATGGTCTTAAAAGACCTTATTACACATGGAAAACTCAAAACCAAACAAAAAATTATCCCAAAAAAAACTTATCACTTGACCACCTTTCAGCCCATGGATGCCCCTGCACCAGGTACCCTACATATTGTAAAGGGTGGGTTAAATGCTATTAATAATGAAATTGATGGTATTTTTGCTTTCTTGACTGCAGATATTAGAAATCAAGGGAGTAGGATTTTTGATGATCATGCAGTTTATCCTTAGCTTCCTAGTTTCCCTAGTTTATGGTTTCTGGAAAATCATGAGCAAGATCTTAGGGGGAGCACACTAGATGCTATTTTATGTTTTTTTGAAAAAACAGGACCACTTTGTGTGCTCCCCCTTTTTGAAACTCTTAATCTTCACCATTTAAAAAAATAATAGTAGTTTAGAAAGTAGATTCAGAGCACAACTCTTGATTTTGTTGCATCTTCAAATTTTGAGCATAACCATCTTCATTTTCTTATCGAATATCATATTTTGTTGATTTCAAAAAAAAAAGTGATATCGTAAGACTGCCTTTTTATATCACGTCTTGGTGCACTTACCCTACGAGACAAGGTTAGTATTTCACAAGGATAAAACAACAAAAGTAGCTATGTAACCCCATCCACCATTGACAAAATTCACCTATCCACTTATCAAAAAGGTGTTAGTACATCAGATAAGTAAGTATATCCAAAGCAACTATTATGGATTAAGATAACATTTCAAAACAATAATCAATTAGGAAATCAAATCTAATAACCATAACATTTAACACATATAATTCTCATCTTCTCAATATCCACTCACATAACCACTTAATGAAATCGAAGGATTACTCCATCTAATCAATAATATGTAAATCCATGATCTAGTAATAATCATGATCGTTAAGACATCCATACAAATATAAGAATAACATCTATGCATTAAACAACTGTCATCCATAATTTTTTTGAATAAATGTCCAACAATAAACACATAAAAATATCCAATATGAGGCATGATAACAATAAGAAACATAGAGAAAATTGGGAACACAGTAGGTGTAGTCTCACATATATGAAATAAACTATCATCCACAAAACTCTTGAATAATCCAATCATATAAACAAAACATCATGTAAAATTCAACATAGATCATAGAAGGTGAGGTCTCACATTATTGAATTTAGAGAACACAACTAGTTGAAAGCAACTAGAGGTATTTCTAGAGAATTCCATTATTAATGAAAAGAGAGAAGAAATTGATCATCTCTTTCTTGGAGAAGAAATGAGAATAATTGAGAGAGAGCAAAGCCATGTTCATTTGTGGTATAAAGGAGGATAATATAAAAAATGCAATAAAGGAGGATAATGCAAAAAAAGATGTCACGACCCTTATTTTCAAGAATTAAATTATAATTTAATATTACTATTTAAAAGTTTGCTGATCAAACATTGTCTCATGTGCCTGACAGGAAAATACTCTCAGTAGAAAGAGTATCATCGAGAAGGGGGTATCTAGTCATCTGTAAGCAACCATGGTGAAAGAATCTACACACACACTTGAGAAATCATATAATAGTATTTGCATAATTTAGTTATGATTGCATCTTATTTTATTTAATAAGAAAGATTATTGTTATAATTACTTATTTAATTAAATGTTAGTTAATGTTAATTTCTCTTAAAGGAAATAAAAATAGTTTTAAATCATTTATTGATTTTATTGAAAATTAAAATTAATATTTATTATTTTAAAGATAATTGTGATGCAAATTAATAAATCATAGCTGTTATTTAATATTAGTTTTATTTGATAAATATAAGATAAAACTTAGAAAAGAAAAGTAAAATTGGGAGTAAAAGCAAAGTAAAACAAAAATAGAATAAAAAGGAAGAAAAATAAATAAATAGATAATAATGGGGGAACACACGGTAGTTATTTTTACAACATTCGCTAGTTATTTTACAGGATTCAAACAGAGAAATGAAGGGTAGAGGAGAAGTTTACAGATTTGGGGAAAGGAAAGCATTAGGAAAACGAGAAGAATGGTGATTCAATCATTGGAGAGCTTATTGTGCAAGTTTTTATTATCAAATCCTTACTGTCTGAGACTGCGTAGCTGAATGAAATCATTGTATTTGATATAGAAATTAAAGCCATTATTGCAATTTGCTATCATTATCTTCTTGTTCATAATATCACTGGCATGTATATCGTAGTATTATTGTGTCTATGATGGTGTGCTTCCTAAGTGTATGGCATGGCACTAGGACATTCAAAACAGAGTCTAGATGTAAATTACACAACTGTGATAAATGCCAACTCCCAGTTACTGTTATATATATATAGTTTATTTTCAATCTTAGGCAAGAGTTGCCCAGCACGTATTCAATCTTATATCTAATATACATTATTTTTCATGTTTTTTTGTTGTGTTGGGTAAAGGTTGAGGGTGAGGCCAAAGGTGGAGGGGCACAATGAATCGAAGTGTATCTCTATGAATTATAAAATCATAATATTTTTTATGAGGAACATAACAATGGGGCTCCCAGTGGAGGGCAATGAATGGAAAACATATGGTATTGCTATTATTGTTTTGTTTATTAGTAGATGGAAGAAGTAGGTTAGCCGTCTATGACTCTATGATATGGAATCTAGGCAGAGCTTGTGCTTATAAGTGACTGAGGTAGAGCCTGTATCTGTAAGTGACTCCGAAAAGAATGTCTAGCAACTTGGTTGACAACTGTAGTTCATACATTATAACTACATGAAATTATCAAAGTGACCGGGGTCATAAGCATAACAAAGAAACATAAAAAGTTGCTTAGAAACTGGGAAACTTCAACATCATGTGCTACCAGCATGGATGAATATTCTCCTTAAATTGCTCATAGTTAGAATGTGGGACTGTTTCTGAGTGCTTGGAAATAAATAATAACATTCTCCATAGCACAAAATTCAAGTTGAGATTCCTATGGAATCTAAAAGATGGTATTCATATCAGGTACCAAGAAAAAGGCCATATGTAGTGTAAATACGACATGAACTGTCTGAGATCCAGGACGAGGTAGATGACTGCAATTGCTAGTTATCTAACAATGAATATATTGACCAGAAGAGGTAGGACACAGATATGGAGTAGAGGATAAATAGCTCATTGCAATGTGCAGAGATAATTAGCCTTTAAAAGTTGCCTCACATCTAGAAATAAAAAATATTGTCATAAATGATGATCGAATACTCACCAAATGTATAGAGCAGATGACTGAAAATTTGTGCCGTCACAGACTTCATTATTCAAATCAGGGAGAGCATTAGTTATTGAAGTAAGATGAGATGTAAACTTATATAAGCTTCTGCACGGAGTACTGGATGAGGAAATAATTGGGGAATCATGATTGGACATAGTGAACAGGTCTACAAATAGGAGATTTAAGCAAAGCACCAATACTAAAAATTTATTCCTGCATCATGTCTGGTTCTACACAAATATTGTATTGTACTTGCAAGTCATACACCACTTGATGGGATCTTCTTTCTCTCCTAAGCTGATCAAGAGAGTCATTATGATATTGATATCCTTGACAAACCATGGCTTTTCAAGAGTCCCGTGAAGCATTGAGGTGTTCTGTCAAACGACTCCCATGCCTTGACTGTTACGCATTTTGCATGCATGCTCCCTAGCGCGAAACGTTGAAGTGCAAGTCTCTTTCTCAGATTGTTTCACTTAGCACCTTCAGAATCTCCATAAGAGCGATGTTCCTATTTTAATGATGGATGCAGTTTCCATCACTTAGATCAATTTCTCTAACAATATCGGTGTTAGTGTCGAGAGTGTTGCACTTGGTGTAAAGATAATTGAATCTTCTTTTTTTAATAAAATTTAATATACATTTCTTAAATTTATATAAAGGAAAGAATAATAATTATTATTGAAACCACTATATTTAAATTCTCAAGGGATGTTCGTGGTTTCAAGTTCAATTTCAAATTATGTGAAGTATATATTTAGTTGCTTAACCTTTACATGATGGGTTGAAAAACTATTAAGAGTTTGAAAGGGGATGTATTCTTTTGTAAGTAAGAGGTGAAGATAGTTGATTGATGCAAGTTAAGGGATATAAAAGATGTAGCATAGTAAAAGAGAGATAGAAGTATGAACAACGAATGTTTAAAATAGAGTATTTGAATTGATAAAGGTGTGAGAAAACCCTATTTTCAAACAAACATATATGAGTGAATATTATTCTGTGACTCGGTAAGAGATATCATTTAATGATGAAATTTAATGGATCTTGTTAGGAGAATATCTAAACTCATATAGTTCTTTGTTTTAATAGAATGTCAATATGAACAGTTGAAAGGATTTATTTGATGGCTATGTTTGAAGACAAGTGACATCATTACATCTGTTATTGATTGTTATATAGAGTGTGATTTGTCACTGATGCTTACAAAGACATATCTTTAGGAAATTGTAAATACAAATTCTGAAATGAATATCTTGTAAATTGTATACAAAAAAGTGGGGGTTATTATCCAACATGTTTATATCCTAAAGATTCTAGTTCTAGATAAATGATATGTAGAGAAACAAAGTGATCCTATGTAGTTGACTATCTTATTAATCAAAAATGTGTAATAAAATTGTAAATGGTCATGTTAAAGAGACAATATGATCATTGCCAGTGAGGTATTTCATTGAGCCAGTAAGGTATTTTTACGAGTAGTTTTTTCATCCATATGAGGGTTTTCCACTCATGAAAATCATTGTGTTATGGTTATTTTGTGGATGCATTTATAATCTTGTTTCCTTAATTTGCATTACAATATTTGAATTTTAAATGTATTACTAGTGTTATCTTTGTGTAAGCCTACATGGCTAAATCTTGTGAAGGCACGACCTTGTTTTGATATACTTTGATTCATCAAGATGTATGTAGTCCCATTTGAATATAGTGATGAATGCTATTTAATTATTCCTCTTTTCCCATATCATTTTATAATTATTTTATTCTATTAAACTATTTTGAAAATTGAGGGTTATAATTAGCGAGATTAACGAACCTTTCAAAAGAGTTGTCTTATGAAAAAAATTATGTAGAGTTAGTAAACAAAGAACTCCTCACAAAAGATGCATTGAGAAGTAGGCTTAAATGGCATAATGCAAAGGAGGAACATCTACACAATTTTTTTATTCTCTTAACTTGATTTTTGTTTCTAGTAATTTATGTGCAAGTGCAATAGGTGAAAAAAGTGATGCAAAAAGTCACGATGGTTTTCAATGGAGAAGGAACACTAAGCCTTCAAGGAGTTGGAAAAAGAGGAAGATCACAAATTGGCAGATGACAAGTTTTGATCCAACACGAAGTTGGAAACAAAAAAAGAAAAGATGTGAAGAGTTGCAAAAGTATTTAATCTGGTGGAAGGGAAAATCATGACCTTATTCTTCGAGTCAAAAGAATGGTTCTACCATCTAACCCAAAATTTTATGTGAATATTTGATACAGTAACATTCCAAAATAAAAACAATCTTACATCAACTAAAAAAATTGATAATAGATAATTAAATGCTTAAATTCTTTTGAAATTTTAAGTTTTTTTTTAAAGATTGCTGTCAAATAAATTAACTTAGAATTTTGAACAGAAAGAATGATCTAGAACATCATCCACAAAAACTTCCTCTGACAATTTGGTTCATTGCTCAATAGTTTTGAGAGTTCAATCACTCCTAATTAGTCCAATTTAACAACACATTATTAACAATCTTACATTATTTTAAGTTGGGAAAGTGATCTTACATTAAAAGAATTGAAAATTTTGAAAAAAGAAGTGAGAATGATTTGTTATATCATCGTTATCTATATACTAGCACTTGCACTAGAAATAGGTGCAATGGTTATGCGAGTTGGTAAGTTATATAAAATAACATTGGGTCAATAGAAAAGCCAAGAATTTTATAGAAGATTCTAAAAAAATGTTCATTGACTTATTATTTTGAGATGAAGTCTCAAAATTAAAGAATTATATTTGAATTATTTTGTTTTCTTTAAATATGTTTTCTATTGAATCCTTTTGTAGATTGAAAAATGTAATGCCACCATACAATGGAGGCATGCAATATCATCTCCATGCATGCATTTCCTTCCATTATTTTATATTTATTAATCTTTTGATGTAAAATTATGCATTGTGTTCAAAGTAAAGGAAAAAGGATACTAAGGATGGTCAAGCTCATCTCATAATAGGTTTGTCAATCTTCTTATACAGTTTAGAAACTCTAATCATACCTCTCATTTGAGATTCTATTGTAAATCAATTGAGTGCACATAGATGAAACAAAATAACAAACAAAAGATTAAAAATAAGGCGTTGATAGCTCAAAAAAGATGAAGTTTTTTAGAAAGTTTGTTGGAATGTTTTGAGGTCTGAAATGTTGCCAACATGTGATAGTTCATGCAGCATGTAGAGAAAAGGTGATTTAAAAGATAAATGTCCTTTTGTTTTCAAATTGTTGTCAAAAGGTGACAAAATAATTTAAAAAATAATTTTCAACACTTGACACATTGGGTATTACGTGGCACTATTAAACATTAACACCTTCAAAATTATATACATTTTGGTAGTATTCTATATGTTGTTGAAACTTACGAGGCTTGTGATAAAACCTTAACTACAAGGTTAGGTAGTGAAATCCATGAATAATAAAAATAATAATAGTTGGATTTCATTCTCCCTCTCACCCTACTTAGTAGGAGAGGCTAGGGGTCATGGGGATCCTCCTCATAAGTCCCTTGCATAGTCACCTTCCAATAGCTTCTAATATTTGCAGTCTTCTTCTCAAATGCTTTGTTCAACTATCACTTATGAAAACCATGGAGAAAGTGGAGGGGGACCATTTTACACTACCATTCCCTTGAGGTTTGATGGTTCTCTCTATATTATGGAAAGTGTAGCTAAGATAACTAGTTTTTGTTTGAACTATTGCTTATAAGAGTATTATATAGATTAAAGCTTGAAGTCAATTTTATTGACATTATGCATTACTTAAACATACTTGTTTTTTGGTTTGTCTTTTAGTACTATATATTGGAATGATTTGAAGCCACCTAGATTGAAAGAAACAAGCCTTCAATCAACAAAACACAATGGTCATAAAGATTTCAAGAGTAAAAGCTATGTAGCATGACATGACAAAAATATTTGATGATATTTTCTACTTGTATTTGTGACAAGCTAGATTTTGGAAAAAGAAGAGAACATAAAATAAAAAAAATAAAAAATTCACCAAAACCATGGCAAGTGGCTTACCTCAAGAATTTTCATAAATTGTGTTGTACTGTCAATGATGTTGATGAGAAAAATTGGTTAGAGTTTGTAAGAAAAATTTATGAAACCTTACCACAACAGATTTTTTTAAATGAGATGAACCAAAACCAATCTCCCTACAAATGTTGCTTCAATTTGTTTGCAATAAACAAAAAGTTTATCTAAAAATATTGAGGTTTTAGGGCTACTAGATTCTTGATCTCGAGACAAGATTTTTTCATCCTTTTAAATGAAAATATTGGATCCAAGTTAAAGTTTATTTTCAGGTGTGGGGCGAGGAATGCTTCAATTGACTGAAAGTTGTTTTTTCCTAGCATAAGATAACTTTTCGGAGAACCAATGCCTTCATTTAATAGATAACAACATAATTATTTTAGAATGAAACAAAACAAAACAAAAAATGATTTGGCTAAATGTAGATTGCCAAAATAAAACACTCATTGAAACAAAAACATTCGACTTACTTCAAGATTCTGAATGAATTGTGTCGTGTTGTCAATGATGCCAATGAGAAAAAATGGGTAGAGTTTACAAGAAAAATATTACAAGACCCTACCAAAGCAAAAAATTCTTTAAAATGAGATGAACCAAAACCAATCTCCCCACAATTGTTGCTTCAATCTATTTACAAGTGAAAATTAAATCTAAGAATGTTGAGCTTTTAGAGTTGATTGATTCTTGAGCTTGAGACAAAATTTGATTGGATTTGATTTCCTCTTATATTTGAATCTGATATAATCTAATCTAATTTGACAACCCATTTTTTGTTACATGAGAAATTTACTTAATTATAAGGAAATGGCCGCACAATATAGCTTATTAGCTAATTATGTTTATGTTGATAATATTATTATAATGGTAAAATTTGCATATTCATGTCAATTCTCATTTTGAGGTCTTTGAGTGTTTCATATGGATGGTAGGTGTAAAATGTGACAAGAAGACAATGGAGAAAAAGAGACCATGTGTCCAAAAAGACCAAATCAAACTTATCTTACCATTTGAAACTTGCTATACTCAAATTTGGAGCTGATTTTTCAAGGGGATTTGTTGGAGGATTAATGGATGAATGTGTGTTTGTCTTGGATGATTTATGAAAAAAATAGCAAAAACATTATGTGCCATGTGCAAATACCTATATATATTGCCTTAAAGTCTTTTAAAACTCTTTTTTTGGGCTTGAGACTTCAAGAAATAAAATAGTAATACAAAAGGATAAAATCCTAGATTTGGCCAATTGCAAAGATCATAGATAGAATGAGCTAAAAAAACCCTAAATTTTGAGCCAAAAAAACCCTAAATTTTGGGAAAAAATACAAATGTGAGCAAATATCCCATAGGAAGCCAAACCCTAACCCTTCAAACTTGTTCAATCCTGTGAAAACTATATATATATATATATATATAATTTGTATGTGTGATTTTTATATGACGGATCCAAAACAAATCCAACCCTCAATTTTTTTTTGGCCAAACTCACAAACCGAACTTGCAAACTAACACTAGGATTGATAGCTTAGATAAAAAAATAATAGAGTAATGATAGATTTGATTGATAGATGTGGTAGGTGTCAAATCATTTCCAAAAGTGCATAATTTATTCTCACATAAACATGAGACAACATTTTTTAGCATAATTGATCATGAAAAATATACAAATTAAGAATATTTATATCAAGATCTAACTGTATAGTTTTTTAGTCAAACTCTTGGACCCATATTTCATGAGTAGTGGTTCACACAAACCCCTCTATCATTAGAATGAATGGTCCATTGAGAACTCATTGTATAGATGCTCATAGTAGTGAAGCATTGATACTTCCTAAGAGGTCACACATTCATTCTCATGAAAATGAGTTTGTATGAATCACTTACTCATTAAGTATAGGTCAATGATTTTGACTCATATTAGTAATAAAAGCTTAATTTTAATATCATAATTTGACAAGTTGTGGAAAATGTCTTGCACTTGTCTATGGATGAGCTTCAGGGGCTCTATAATGAATCGTTCATAAGGTAAAACACTTGTTGAAGGTTTTGCAAAGGGGGTAGCAAGTTAAGTGGTTTTAATCCTAGAGGAAAATACATGGTTAAGTGTGTTTAAGTCGAAGTAGCATTGGGATGGGTGGTCCGAAAAGTCTCAAAGCTTCATAAATATGGACATCATCTAAATGTATGAGTCTTGAGTGGACCATTCATTCTAATGAGAGATGAAATCGTTTGAACTGCCACTCATGAATATAGGTCAATGAGTTTGACTAAACAAATATACAATTTAATCCTAATATAAATATCACATTTTGATACATTGTAAAAAAATACTTCCTACTTGTCAATGGATGTGTTAAAGGGGCTCTATAATGAATGGTTCATAAGACCCAACATTTGCTAAAGGTTTTGCAAACGAAGTAGTAATATAAGTGAGCTTGATCATTAGATAAACTCTAAGGTTAAGTGCACTTAAATCATATTATTGGGATGGATAAGCTCTTGGGATGTTCCAATGCTTCACCCTTGTGAGCATCACCTAGATGTTAAGAGTGCTAAGTAGACCATTTGTTCAACGATCTTTTCATGAGAGATGAATTTGTGTAAACCACTACTCATAAAATTTGAGTCAATGAGTTTGACTAAAAAACTACATAGTTGAATGCTAATATAAATATAATAATTTGACACACTCCAAGAAATACCTCCTACTTTTCCATATATAAATTATCATTGCTAATTATAAATTTATGGTTTAGGGAAAGGCCCAATGCATCTTCTTAGCTTATTTTTGTTAGCAACCACTACTCAAGTTTTTTAGGAGTAATTTATGGAGATGTTGGCCCCATGAATATTCAATTTTGTGGCTTTTTTAAGCAATCAACTTATATTTAATTTTTTGAACTATGTCATGAATATTCAATTTTGTGGCTTTTTTATCAATCAACTTATATTTTATTTTTTGAACTATGTAATTTTCTTACATGTATAAATGAATAGTATTAATAATAATTGTAGTTAAAATTTAAGGGAATGAAAAGAAGGGGAAATAATTATGGAGTCATGTAGCATTTTTCTCAATATGCAGTTGTCACTTATTTCCAACCTCGCTTCTTTTTCAAAGCTTATTTTCAATTCCTAAACAATAGCTACTCCACTTGTAGACATCTAAATTTGACCACTTATATTTGGTCAAATTTACCCTTTTCATCTAAATAGCCTTTTATCCACATTAGTTAAATAATGTTACTATTATTTAACTAATACCCCTAAAGTTTTCTAAATCCCTAATGTATTTAGTTAAATAATTAAATACCTTACCCCTTTATTCCTTTTTTTCAAGGAATTAAATAAAAAACCCACTTATTTAATCCCCTTTATGTCTCATTCACACTTAATCCTAATTCATCTCCTAAGCCCATCATTAGGGATGTGACACATCCCTAATCTATGATTAGGATGTGTCACATCTGTTAGTGTAGGTTTTTTTTCCTTATTATAGGGTTTTTCCTACACATTTATTTAAGCTTGCTTAGGTTAATAAAGCATCTTTAATTTGGTGAGAGGATTATGAGGTGTCACCTTCCTACATGTGAGCATCCATTAGCTATCTTGCTATCTTTAGTCTGATAGATGGTTGCTCCTCATTGGTCGGTGTTACCACCTCCTCCCTCTCTCTAGTCTATATAAGCATGCTACTGAGCTTGTATTTTCATTCAATATTTGGAGATAGTTATTGATGCTACTTTGCCATTTGAGCATTTCACATCAATCTCTTGGTATCGTTGTTATGCTATTTCAATTGATTTTGCTTTTGCATTTACAGTTTATGTTTCTAACTCTTTCAATTTGATTATGGGTTATAATCTATTTTACGGATTTTAACATGGTATCAGAGCAAGTTTTGTAAGGTTAGATTCTTTGTAGAGATCTTGCAAAATCTCGTATGCTCTTCTCTTGCGTTTTTCAAACGATCTAGAGAATCAGAAAGGATTTATGAAGATCCGGTAATCTTGTTTCTGTCAATTGGCTTGCATATTTTATGTGTTAATCAGTATTGCAGGTTGCAACATGCATTTGCAATCTCTTGGTAGCTGATTCTACCTTTGCATGTCATTTTTTGGGTTCCTGGGGTCGTTTTTTGTTGCTGAAGGTGCCTGATTTACACTGGAGCTACATCATCTATACACAATCAGGAAAAACACCTTATGGGTTTTGTTCGCCGCATCAAAAAACCATCTGGGTATCTTTTAATTTTTACATGCAACTTATATATGTTGCAGAATCGAAGTCGGAAAGCTACAGCAGACCCCTCCTCCATTGGCAGTTTCAAATTTGAAGACAGATTTCAAATGCTTCGTTCTTGCTCATACGAACTCTGTTTCTCCTAAAATTCTTTTTGATCTTGGCTTATTTTTCGTGCTCTATGCAGTAGTGCAATCATTTTTTGATTTGGATGCATACTTATTTCATAAATTACAGATTCTCAGGATACTACACAGTCCTCATTTTCAGAACTTCGAAGAGGCATAATTTTCACATAAAACCTCGGATTGAGGTGCTTCTTTTTTTGAAAGTGGATGTTTTTTCGTGTATCTTGCAGTGGTGTTTATTTTATTGGGTATTGTGCCTAAGTTGTATTTTCAACATATGCTCATTTTAAGGATCTGTAATAGTATTGAGATCAAGTCCACTCAGTATTTCTTGCTGGTGGTTATTGTAAACACACTAAATATAAA
Organism: Sequoiadendron giganteum; assembly: GCA_007115665.2. Taxonomy (NCBI): domain Eukaryota; kingdom Viridiplantae; phylum Streptophyta; class Pinopsida; order Cupressales; family Cupressaceae; genus Sequoiadendron; species Sequoiadendron giganteum. The sequence continues at coordinate 351,199,304 of CM021102.1, forward strand.
GTGCCAAATCATATTTTCTAGGGGGGTTCTTTGATTGAGTGAAAAAGGGGGGGTGTCTTGTGTGTTCTTGCATCTTTTCCTTCCTCACAAACAACAACAATCTAATTATGTATTAAGATGGATCATTTAATAGTTCCTATTCTAACACCCTACAACTACTATGAGTGGCTGTCCAAGATGACTATCCAACTTAAGAAGTTAGGACTACGTAGGGTTACAATGGGTCTAGAAATTGAACCAACCTTAATTGCAGAAAGGCCAAAATTCTTTAATAGGCTAGATGAAGCTTTTGGAACTCTATGCATGTCTATTTCTCCTGATCTTCTTTTTCATGTTGAATCTGCGACAACACCAAATGAAGTATGGACTATTTTAGAAAATCTCTTTGGTAAACAAGATGAATTAAGGGGGCATCAATTGGAGAATGAGCTAATAGGGTTAAATCCATGTAATTTTGATACAATACAAGACTTCTTCACAAAGCTAAAGGCCATTATATTACAGTTGAAGCAATGTAAGATTGAAAAGAAAGATCCACAATTGATCTTAAGTATTCTCTCTAAGCTTGGTCCTAACTACTCAGTGTTTGTTTCTGCATTTTATGCAACCAAACGTGCTCTTGGGACTACCTACAAAATGCCTTCTTTAGATGAATTTGCTGCTAAAATCACTAAAGAACAAGATAAATTGATTCACATGGGCACTATTAAACCTTCTAAGTCTCATGCCTTGGCTGCAAATCAAGGCACTAAAGATCAAAAAGGCAATGGGAAGCAAAATCAGAAACAAAAGGTTCATGGAGAGAAGAAACAAGGTCCAAAACAAGTTGCAACTAATGCAGCTCCAGAGTCTTCCTTTAAAGATAACAAGTCTAAGAAGGAGAAGACAATGTGTGCCTTTTGTAAGAAATCTAGTCATGATGAGCATAAGTGTTTGAAAAAGCAAATAGCTCATCTCACTTATCTTCTTGAGAAGAATAATATAAAAGTCCCAGATTCAGCTAAGGAAGATTCTTCAGAGTCTTCAAAGGGCACGAAAAAAAATAAGGGGAAGTGCAAGGCCCTTGTTGCAGTTGCTACGCCACCAAAAAGTTGGGTAATTGACTTAGGTGCTTCTCACCACATGGCCAATACAAAGGAAAGTTTCTCATCCTTGGAATCATGTTCTGTGCTAATATTCTTATGGGTAATGATACACCGGAAGAAGTTCTTGGGAGAGGGTCTATTGATGTTGGTGATGGGACATTCCATGATGTTCTTTGTGTGCCTTCTTTGTCAACTAATCTCCTATCTGTCTACCAGATCACCCATACAGGTTCCAACAAGAAAGTTGAATTTACACCTGATTCTATGGTTATCAGTGATCTGCACAATGGGTCTACAGTTGCTGTAGGAAACATTGATAACCATTCTCGGCTCTATCACTTTTCTCATTTTGTTCCTGTTTCTCCTTCATTGGAATTGCTCACTCACTTAGATGAGGTGAGCCGTTTGTGGCATCAATGGTTTGGCCACTTGAGCTATCGCTACTTGCAACAGCTCAGTCAACATGACATGGCTACATGGTTGCCTTCTATTCGATTCTCTGATGGAGTTTGTCAAGGCCGCATCCTTGGCAAGCATCCTGAAGAAAAATTTGACAAAGGCAAAGCATGGAAAGCCACATAACTCTTGGAGTTAGTACACAGTGATTTGGCTAGACCATTTCGGCATCCTTCATTCAACATAGCTAGATATGTATTGACCTTCATTGACAATCTTTCTTGATACACCTTTGTATATTTTCTCAAACAAAAGTCTGAAGTCTTTGAGTCTTTTCAAGACTTTAAAGCTTTTGTAGAGAAACAATCTAGGAAGGTTGTCAAGGTTCTACACACTGATAATGGCAGGGAATATGTTAACCAGAGGTTTGAGCAATTTTGTGCCTCAAAAGGTATTAATCTTCAGCACACAGTTCCCTACAATCCACAGCAAAATGGAGTTGCAGAATGAAAGAATCGGTCATTGAAAGAAATGGCTAATTGCATGATCCACTCCAAATCATTGGCACCTCAGTATTGGGCAGAGGCCATCAATTGTGCATGTTATATCCAAAATTGGGTTCCTCACTGAGTTGTGAAGGGGGTTAACTCCTTTTCAAGCTTGGACCGGTTTGAAACCCATAGTCAAGCACTTCCGAGTGTTTGGGTCTCTTGCATGGGCTCACATTCCAGCAGAGAAATTCAAGGCAGTGGATCCGCAGAGTAGGCCTTGCATATTTGTTGGCTATCTAGATGGTGTCAAAGGCTACAGGCTACTCCCCCCTACCACACATGAGCTCTTCATTGAGAGCAATATTCAGTTTGAGGAAGATACTTCTTCTACCACTTCTCCATCCTTCATTCCCATGGAGACACTATGACTTCATGATGATAGTTCTTTTGAGGATCTTAATCCTCCCGAGGAGTCTTCTTCCTCCACTTCAGATGGCGATGATGAGGGTTCATCTTCCTCCTCTCTTAGTCATCATTCAAAGAATGATAATTCTCCTCCAGATTCTCCTATAACTGGGCCCCTTTGGGCTCGTCAGACTTTGGAGTTAGTAGGTGATTGGATTGGTGATCCTTTAGATGCGAGAAGAACAAGGTCACAGTTTGAGCAGGCTCCTCATCTCTTCTTTGCTTCAGCTTCTAATCCACAATCCTTCAGGGAAGCTTTTGGTGTCCCGGAGTGGGATGCTGCTATGAAAGAAGAGCTCAGTTCCTTGGGATTTAGTCCCACTTCCTAAGGGAAGAAAACTTGTACGATGCAAGTGGGTCTATTGAACAAAATTTGCTGCAGATGGGTCAATCAACAAACATAAGGCTCGCTTGGTTGCAAAAGCATTCTCCCAAGTTCATGGGATTGACTACTTTGAGACTTTTACGCCGGTTGCCAAGATGACTTCAATCTGACTTGTCCTTGCCATTGCTGCAACCCATCACTAGGAAGTTCATCAGATGGATGTGAAGAGTTCTTTTCTTCACGGTGACCTTTAGGAGGAGATATATATGGAGCAACCATAGGGGTTCGTCCAGGATCCTTCACTTATCTGCCGACTTCAGAAGTCTCTCTATGGCCTTAAATAGGCCCCTCGAGCCTGGTATGCCAAGATGGACTCCTTTCTTTTATCAGTTGGGTTCACTTAGTTCCATTCTGATCCGAACGTCTACATTTTGTAGCAGGATGATACTCTCACTTTCCTTGTTCTCTATGTTGATGACTTGCTGATTACAGGGAGTTCCTCATCCACCATCAAGGCAGTGAAAACTGCCATTCATGATCGTTTTCTAATGTCTAACTTGGGTCTTCTTCACTATTTCTTGGGCATTGAGATTACATAGTCTTCGGCTGGTATCTTTCTTTCTCAGCCCAAGTATGCTCTTGATATGCTCTCCAAATTTCACATGGCTGATTGTAAGCCTACGCCGACTCCATTTTTGTCAGGGGTCAAACTTAAGGCTTCTTGTTCTTCACCTTTGGTAGATGCTACCTTGTATCGCCAATTGGTTGGGAGTCTCATATACTTGACTCACACAAGGCCTGATATTTCATATGCCATGGGCCTGGTCTCTAGGTTCATGCAAGAGCCACATGAGTTGCATTGGAAAGCAACTAAGCAGATCCTTTACTATGTACAAGGCACTCATAGTTATGGGATTCATTATGCAACAGGCATGGATATTGACTTGGTGGGATACACAGATTCAGATTGGGCAGGCGATTCTCATGATCGCAAATCTACTTTAGGGTATTGATTCTCTCTTGGTTCTGGTCTGATTTCATGGTTGAGCAAGAAGCAGTTTGCTATTGCTCTTTCATCTATGAGGCTGAGTATCGTGGAGCAATTAATGCTGCTACTAAGGCCATTTGGCTTCAACACATTCTCATTGAGTTTGGCATTTCCTTCTGGAAGCCTACAGTCATCTTTTGTGACAACCAAAGTGCTATTCAGATCTCTCGCAATCCGTTCCATCATCAACAGACCAAACACATTGAGATTCACATGCACTACATTCGGGAGCTGATTCATGAGCAGGTTCTTGATCTTCAATATTGTTCAACATCATATCAGACAACTGACATCTTCACCAAACCCTTCACTGAGAGCAAGCTCATTCATTTGTGAGCTTTGCTTGGGGTGCGGCAGGTGTCCTTTTAGGGGGCTTCTTAGCTCCTTCTGTCTTTCTCTCTCTATTCTGGGGGGGGTGTACTCTCCTTTGTGGGGGGGGGCTACTTCTCTTTTGGGGGGAATTCATTGTACATGGGTACCTCATCAGGCTTGATTTGTCGGGACCCATCTCTTTACCCACCTAAGCTATGCTTAAGGGGGGGTGTTAGTGTAGGTTTTTTTATTCCTTATTATAAGGTTTGTCCTACACATTTATTTAAGCTTGCTTAGGTTAATAAAGCATCTTTAATTAGGTGAGAGGATTATGAGGTGTCACCTTCCTACATGTGAGCATCCATTAGCTATCTTGCTATCTTTAGTCTGATAGATGGTTGCTCCTCATTGGTCGGTGTTGCCACCTCTTCCCTCTCTCTAGTCTATATAAGCATGCTACCGAGCTTGTATTTTCATTCGATATTTGGAGATAGTTATCTGATGCTACTTTTCCATTTGATCATTTCACATCAATCTCTTGGTATCATTGTTATGCTGTTTCAATTGCTTTTGCATTTACAGTTTATGTTTCTAACTCTTTCAATTTGATTCTGGGTTATAATCTATTTTATGGATTTTAACAACATCCTCCAAATTTTGCAAGTTGAATCCTAATAATCATTAGCCACCTAACCCTCTTCTAATCCTTAATTAGCTAATTTAATCAGTCTTTTAGTCAACTCTTGTCACATCCCAAAAGAATTTTTAATTCCATTTTATTATCCCAACACCCTTAATGAAATTTTTAATTCCATTTACAATCCCCATGTCATTTTCCAATGGAATTTTAAATTATATTTATTCCTCCCATGCATTTCTCTTCCCCATGACCTTTCATAGGTCACATCAAGTACATGGGACAAGAACCTCCTCTAGGAGGACTTTGTCTTATCCATTGGGTTCTTCTAAACATGTGAATTAAAAATACATGTTTATTTCCCCAATGCCCTCTCTAATCCTCATGGTGACAAGAGTGGACTTTCTAAAAGTCCTCACTTGTCACTTTCAGCCCCACTTGGGGACAAATAATTCTTTTTTGAAGAAATCCTCTGCAATCCCAAGGTACTTGCAAGTACCTTGGGACCACATGGCCTTTTCCATGTCACCTTGTCCTTCTTCTATCTCACCCTCCACATGGAAAGATGTGAGGGCTTGTGAGTCCTCAACTCACCACAACCCTTCATCTTATCCATGGTGGATCAATCTCAACCATCCATTTTTCTTTAAATGAAGAGCCTTGGCCTCAAGTTAAGCGTTAGAATTTGGAAGTTTAGCATACAAGCCATTATTTCCTTTAAGATTTCAAGCCATTCAAGCCCATCTTGCATTCAAAGACATTTTAAATTTCACCTACCATATCCCATCATTCAATGACCTCCATTATTGCAAACTTTCCATCAAGGATCATACATCAAGAGCATCTTCAAGGGCCAACCACTTCATCAAGCTAAACAAGCAAAGGTATCATAATTTTTGTTGTTTTTGTCATTGTTTGTTTAGTTTCAATTAGGCCTAATCGTTGAGGTGTTGTTGTGTTTCATTTTTATTGCATTCATTTAGTTTTGAATTTTAGATTAGGTATTTTCACTGCACACATTTCTGGCATGCCCAGTGGGACCCACGCCATGGGTCTGTTCTTTCACGTTTTCTGTTGTTTGAAATTTTGCAGGTTTAGGAACACAAAGGCATCCTTGCCTAGCACGCACAGATGACTCTACCCACAAAGGGGTGAACCGTCCCACAAATAGAAAACTCCGCCCACAAAGGGGTGACCCACCCACAAATAGGCGACCCCGCACACGGATAGGCGACCCTGCCATGCACTCTGATTTTCAATTTTTTTTTGGTTTTTTACTTTTGACCTTTGTTGCAAATTCTAGACCAAACAGGTGACTTCGCCCACAAAGGGGTGACCCCACCCAAAAATAGGCGACACTTCCCACAAACAAGAGACCTCGCCCATGGATAGGCGACCCTACCTTGCACTTTGCTTTTTTGTTTCTTACTTTTTTTTATAGATTCTGGACCAAACAAGCGACTGCACTGATAAAGGGGCGACCCTGCTCACAAACAGGCAACTCCACCCCCAAAGGGGCGATCCCACCCACAAATAGGCGACCCCACCTAAAGAGCCGACTATGCCCAAAACAAAGGGGCGACCCCACCCAAAGAGCCGACTGTGCCCAAAACACAGAGGCAACCCCACCCAGAACAAAGGTAAAACAAAGAGTTAATTTTTCATTCCAAAGTCCAAATTCATGTTTTTTTTCCTTACTACCGACCTTCTAATGTGTGTTTGTTTGTGAGTGTGGTTTTTGCTAATGTTTGTGCAAATTTTTAACGATTGTTGAAGACCAAAAACACCAAACTACTAACGTATTTGCTGTAGGAGGAGAAAGTTGCTTTCTTTAGAGTTTTGTTTGTTTGTTGTTTTTATCTTAACTAGGAAAATAACTCTAATAAGAGGGTCAAAGAATTTGTTTGAGTGTCTGAACAATGGAATATTGATGTATCCAATCCCCTTTTGGCGATTTTGGGTGAAGAGAAATCATAGTCCACTTAAGCTATTTTTGTACCCTTTTCTATTTCTTAACGAGATCTGCTTGGGGATTTCATCACCCCAAGGGATGATCCCAACCACGTGTGACCGATAGGGTATGTAAAGGGGGGAGAGAGAAAGCTATACCTCAATCCAGTCATGTTGTGTCTGGTAGAGCATTGAAGCTAGGGTGATACCTAGACAAGACATGAAGAGTTGGTCTGAGCTTCTAGTCTCTTGTTGGAAGTTTTTGACTCATGCTTGTGATGGGCTGGTGTTCACGGTTGTGCCCCATGTACCGTGTGTATATAGGGGACTCCCTTAAAATCCTTGTTCAACCTAGATAGACGACTGTGTTGACCATACCCTTAACACTAATCTTAGGATTATGTTTCTTAAACTATCTTCTTTGTGCAAAACCAATGTTTATCAGTTAGTTTTGGCCATTTGCTTGTTGTTTTTGTCCTTTTCCATAACTATTTTTTCCTAAGTCAAGTCCAAATCAATACATAGAGGTGAAACTAACCTCAAAGGGGTGACCCTTCAATCAAAGGGGTGACCTTGCCCTTTCGTGTCAGTTGTTTTCCATCCAAACCAAGTCAAATTTGATCAATTTTCACAGAACAGGCGACCTTGCCTCCAAAAAATGGACCCTTCCCTCAAAGGGATGACCCTGCCCTCAGAACAGGTGATCCCACCCCCAAAGGGGTGGCCTTTTCCTCAAACAAGGGTGAAACAACCTTTTTCTACTTCATTCGGGACCCCGTTCGGGTTCGTTTTGGTGTGCGTTCGACCGTTTTTTGTCCCAATCTTCATCTGCACCGTCATTTTGATCAATTTAAGAATATCAATTTGTATAGTGGTGGTCCTATCCTCCCGCCAAGTCTCCATATGGATCTATTTAGTCAAATCCCTTCATTCGTTTTGTCATCCCGTTCCTTGTCCGAGACCTAGTTCGGGTCTGTTTTGGTGTCCGTTCGACCATTTTTCAGACACATTCTTCATCCTATTTGAATTGTGTGAAATTTATCTTATCTTGGGAATCCTTTCCCTCAAACGGGTGGCCCTAACCTAAGCAGAGGGGTGAAAACAACGTTTTCTCCTTCATCCAAGACCCCGTTCAAGTCCGTTTTGGTGTTTAATCGGCCTCATTCTTCATCCTCTTTGATTTGGGCGACCTTGAAATTATATTGGGAATAATTTAACTCAAAGGGGTGAATAAACCTCAAAGGGGTGGCCCTGACCTAAACAGAGGGGCGAAAACAACCTTTTCTCCTTCATATGAAACCCCTTTTAGGTCCGTTTTGGTCTCTGTTCGGCCTCGTTTTTCATCCTCTTTGATTTGGGAGACCTTTAAATTGTCTTGGGAATAATTTAACTCAAAGGGGAAGACTTTACCTCAAAGGGGCAGCCCTGGCGTGAACAAAGGGGTGAAAACAACCTTTTCTCCTTCATCCGAGACCTCGTTCAAGTCCGTTTTGGTGTCTGTTCGGCCTCATTATTCATCCTCTTTGATTTGGGTGACCTTGAACTTGTCTTAGGTGTACTTTCCATAAAATTTTTGGACCTTCCATCAAAGGGGCAGTCCTTACCTAAATAGAGGGGCAAAAATAGCCATTTCTTCTTCATTCGAGATCTTGTTCAGGTCCGTTTTGGTGTCTGTTCGACGTTGTTCTTCATCCTCTTTGACTTGGGTAAAATTTATATTGTCTTAGGAATCCTTAAAATCAAATTTTTGACCCTTCCCTCAAAGGGGCGACCATGACTTGAAAAGAGGGGTGAAAACAACCTTTTCTCCTTCATCCGGGACTCCATTCAAGTCTGTTTTGGTGTCTGTTCGGCCTCATTCTTCATACTATTTGATTTGGGTGACCTTTCCCTTGCCTTGGGAATCATTTAAATCAAAATATTTTTCCCTTCCCTCAAAGGGTCAGCCCTGGCTTGAACATAGGGGTAAAAATAACCTTTTCTCCCTCATCTGGGACCCTATTCAAGTTTGTTTTGGTGCCTGTTTGGCCTCGTTCTTCATACTCTTTGATTTGTGCAACCTTGACCCTATCTTGGTAATAATTTCCCTCAAAGGGGAATCCCTAACCTAAACAAAGGGGTGAAACAACCTTTTTCTTCTTAATCCGGGACCCCGTTCGGGTCCGTTTTGATGACCATTCAACTGTTTTCAGAGTCATTCTTCGTCCAAGTCCTCGTTCTGATCAATTTAGGAATATAAATTTTTCCATTTGTTATCATAAATTTCTTCTAAATCTCCCTTTGGGTCCATTCAGTCGAACCCACCCTTTCCGTTAGCTATCTCGTCCTCCATTTGAGACCACGTTCAAAACCGTTTTGTTGTATGTTTCCTCCATTCTCATCCCATTCTTCATTTAATACCCTATCTGAATCCTTGTAGGAATAGTTTTCATCCCATTAGGTAATCCTCAAATTCACCCCTTCTAGTTCTACAATCACCCCTTCCCGTTCTCCCATCACCTCTGCCCGCTCTTTTGTGTTTGCAGCTGTTTGGTCCCCCGCCAGCTAGCCTTTGAGTGAATTTTTCAGATAGAATAGGTAGTTTATATTTATCTTCATAATCATCATTTACCTTAATATTCATCCTCTAAATTTCATTGTCTCACCAATCAATCATCTGGGAGTGTTTGAGGGCATCCTTTGATCACATATCCATCATCATTTTTAAATCTCCTAGACTTTGTTTCTGAGGTTTTTTATCCAAGTTGGCTTAGGATTTTGATCATGATTGTCATCATTTAAACTTTCTCAAGATTATCATCCATCCCGAGTCAACTAATCATCATTACAACCCAATCAATCTACTTCCATCTTGAGGTGGATTTGGTGTTGTAGTCATCCCGTTCATAATCCAATCCTATCATCAACACCTTACGCCCTCTAAGTCAAATCTCTGAACCGGGTTTAGAATGTATCTGATCCTATCTCATGAATCCTATCACATCCCATCACATCCTCTAGTCATCCTAATCTGAGATTTTATCTAATTTGAATCTAAGCTTTTATCCAATCCCAATATGAGCTTAACCTGAATCTTGATTTGAGATTTCGTCTATCTTTTGATATCAAAACAAATCTTAAGATCTACTCTTCCTTATTCTTCTAATCCATCCTATTTATCATTCCATCATCTAGTCCCCCATATTTTCAATCCATATCCATTTCATCTAACATCATGAATCCTTATCCTCCTCCTGCACAACCAGTAATAGTAGTCAAAGGGAATCCCAACTACGTCGATGATGATAATGAAAGTCTTGTTAATCAAGAAGAGTGTAATATAGATCCCCTTGATGCTATTATTGCTAGAAAGGATTTTACAATCACCTCCCAAAATCCAACCACTCCTCCAAACTATCCTCCCATGTATTCATCCACACCTAATAAAAGTCCTTATGCTACTCTTGACAAGGGATATCTAGTACCTTCACCATATTCATATCCATCATTTCCTCCCTCTACATCTCCATCCTATCCAAAATCCACATCCCCATACTCCTATCCTTATCTTCATTAACAATCCCAATACCTCTACCTTAGTCCCACATCCCAATCTTCCCATCCTAATCCAACACCTGCTCCTTCCTATCATAATCCACCATCACAATATTCCTCTTATCCTAATAATTTTTCTTATCCTTATCCATCACCCATATCCTCCTATTCCAATCCACCATCCATGTCCTCCTATGGTAATCCACCACCTTAATCTTCCTATTCTAGTCCAACATCCACACCTTTCTATCACAATCCACCATCCCAATATCTCTATCTTAATTTCATGTCTACGTCTTCCCACCTTAATCCAATGTTGACATATTAATATCCTAATCCTCCATCCATGTCCTCATACACGAATCTGCCACCAACATCCTCTTATCCCAATCTATCATCCCAATATTCCTATCCTAATCAATCATCCACATCTTCCTACTATTACCCACTATCCCAATCTTCCCAACCTAATCTAGCATTCACATTCTCCTATCTTAGTCCATCATCCACATCCTCCCATTTCACTCCCCCCTTCACCACATTATATCTTAATCTTCCATCTAATCCTAATACACCAATCCCTAATCCTAGTCTTCCATCCAATCCCATCCATCCACCCATCTAATCCTAATCCATCAATCCCTAATCCTAGTCCTCCAACCACTCCTAGTCCTCAATCCAATCCCATCCACTCATATAATCCTAATCCACCAATCCCTAATCCTAGTCCTCCAACCACTCCTATTCCTCCAACCATCCCTAATCCTCCATCCATTACCATCACCCCACCTAATCTTACATCCCTTCCGAATGTCATCCAAGGAATCATGACAGAAGAGATATCCCCAAATCTACATCTTGATGTTGTGAAACAATGCCCTCCCACTCTATCATATATAGTCACTAGTGATGATTCCCTCCTCCTTCCTACACCTATCACTACCATTACCATTCCTAACACTGTCCAAACGGTTGAGCCCGTCAAACCCATCGAATCCATTGAATCCCCATTTTCTACTGCTAGATCCACCCAATCCGTTGGAGACATCCAATCCACTCCTCCTAGTCCCAATATTACCGAACTCCAATCCCATGACCTTCATGAATCTTCCATTCTCCTATTTCCCCCACCTAAGGAGTCCCTCCAACAATCCTCCATCATTGTGCCTCCCACACACGATGAGCCATGCCAAAGGCTTGATCCAAAGCATACAAGCATATCCCCTCCTCCAAATTCATATCCTACCATCCCATCCACTCCATCCAAAGATCATAGTCCCCCATCCATCCCATCTCATGATTCCTTTCCTCACCTGAATCTTGATCCTACCATCCTATCTACTCCATCTCAAGATCACACTAGCTCATCCGCTCCATCCCATGATCCCCTGCGCACCCAAGATCCAATCACCCCATCTCATGAGCCCTTATCACCCATTTCCACAAATCTAGATCTTGTCATACCACCTAATCCCTCTTTCGATCCCTTATCACTCATTCCTCCTGATCAAGATGTTGTTATCCCCTCATCTCCATCACATGATCCTCCATTGCTGCCTAGCCCTATCACCCCACCACCACTTTTATATCACCTTGGTAACATTACACTCATCCATGGTGGTCTTCTTGCATAAGAACAAAAATTATATGCACCACCCTTCCTCCACCTGCTAATGGACTCACATCATGCTTCCAAAAGAATAAACATCCTACCATAGATCAAATGATCAAGAACATGAACTATCAAGGAAAAGGTTTAGGCCTTCATGAGCAAGGTATTTTAGAGCCCATCCAAATCAAAGAAAATCCAAGTGCACAAGGTCTTGGATATGTCTCCCAAGAATCACAATCCAAAAATGTTGGTACAACCTCCATACATCCTAAACGATACTCTCCTAAAGAAATGAGAGGCACTTCCCACCGTTCCACCAAATTATTTTTCTTCATCCCCCTTCCTTTGTCATATTACCTCAAAACAACTATCTATATTCCTCCATCATCCTCCAAATCCATTTTGGGTCCTTATGTCCCTCCATCCATCATCACCCATCCTTCATATACAAAGTTTGTTTTGGGCCCTTATATCCCAAAATAACCTCCTCCATCTTATCCTCTTCATCCTCTCATCCATCCATCACCTATCCCTCACACACATCATAAACATCATAACCTCATAATCCCTAATCAAAATCAACAAAGGCACCCCTCCATGCATGCTATCTCACATCCTTCATCCACACATCATCATCAAAAGGCTACCTCTATCACTCCATCCACGTCTTCTCCACATCATCCATCACCTCCTACCCATCACATTGCTACTACAAGCACTTTGGATGCCAAAGTAAAAATGCAAAAATTAAACATCCACATGAATCTAAAGCTCCTCATGTTCCCTTAAAAAGACACGTTGAAGAAAAGAAAAATCAAATCCAAAATCCAAATCAATCCAAATGGCCACAAAGTCTCACTAAAGAAAAAATCAAAACCACGTGGATTCCCAAGAAAAAAGATACAAAATTCATAAAGACATCCAAAGTTGCTAATCCACCTAAAAATCATTCACATCCTCCATCTCCTAAATCTATTTTGGGTCCCTATGTCCCAAAATTCACTATCCCAACACCTCCATTATTACTACATTCTTCATCCATCAACCATCCTATCATTTCACATCACCCACATGTGCCAATGTTGGTCCTGAAAACCTTCCCCCATCACACATACACTCAATCATTCCATCCATACACTTTCCAACACCCCATCCACTATCCCCCATATCTCCCCCATCAGATCCCTCTAATCCATCCATTCTAATAAGGTTGTACCAACATCCAATGGTTGCTTTACACATGGGATCTTATTATCCTATATAGAACTTGATGCTTGATTCCTTCAACCATCCCCTTTATCACATATCTTCCAAACCCACATCCACATCCTAGTCCAAAAAGTCAAAAAAAGAGAAAAAAGCGAAAAAAACAAAGAAAGAAAAAATATTAAAGAGAAAATAATCCGTCCAGTGGTGAAAAATTGGAAACCAAGTGCCTTGGATAAGTACCATGATAAAAACTTGGCAAACATGTGTCATGCGTAAATCCCCCATTTAGTCTAATTCCACAATTAGGGAAAGCTTCCACATACACATTCATTTCCTCCATCTCCTACATCTGCCTATCTTCCACGTCCTCCCCATCATATCCCATTTGTATCTAGTCCCTCCATCTTCCTTGTGATCTTGACCTAGATAGGGGAAAACATATATACATGCTTTGGACACCTCTTGGCATATATTCCCCTCGTCCATACACTATCATATTCCTTATAATCCTCCCCATCTATTTTTCTAATCCATCTACCTTCATCATCCATCCATCATGCCAACACCCATATCCCTTCCTTACCCATATCTCCTATCCATGTCCATCTCACTCTCTTATCCACCTATCCTGCTATCCCTCTCGCCTTGTCACACATGACACATCTAGAGTGGGGGCATCTCCTTATTTGTGATAGAGTCCTTAGAGACATCGTCCATCCATCCCTCCAAGTAATCCTTTCCATATTCCCATCCTTACACTAACTCATTTGATTGCAAAATCCGACGAAAGCTATATAATCAGATGTATCATCGGGCACTTGTGCGAAATTTTCATTTTTAAAAAAATTTCATCCTCGACGTTCTTCAAAATTTTGACGAACCTTATTTTCGCCGAAATTTCGACGGACTTGCAAAGTTAAATTGTGGCCGACATAAATAAAAATGAGCTTGACTATTTATTGCGACGGTGTTTTTCTCGACGATTTTCTTGGGGAAAATCAGAAAAAACTCAAGAAGATATCGGGTGGTTGAGGGTAGTCATTATATTTTTCTAGAATTCATTTGTGAGGTCAGATTTGTACTTCCAGGTTTGAAAACCATATTTTAAAGCAACATCTCAACAAATTTCATTTTTAGTCTTGTGCATTTTCATAATTTCATTTCCAAATTTTAGACCCGACTTCACAAATTCTTTATAAGGGAATTGTTTATAATTAATGGAAAATTCTTGATGGATTTGGACAAAGATTATATTTGCAAGGTTTCAATTTTAAACCTAATGATCAATTTTCAATAGATTTGGGAGCCATAACTAGATAATATCAAAGGTATAGGGATAGCTGTAGAGTGAAATAGTTGTCAAGATTCAGGCCTAGAGGGTTGAACAAAGAATTGGGAATGTTTGATAGTGGATAGTTAGAGCCATTTAGCTATGATATTTTTGAAGACTACTTCATAAAGATGTATTTTTCCCTTTGCCAAGTTTTAGAAATAGATTTTAGACCTTAGATGCTAGTGTCTTATAAAAGCAGTTATGGTATATTTGTTACCTGAAGTTCTTGAATTCATCTTGACTCTATACAAATGTATCTATTTTTGATTTGAGCAAGAAAGAAAGAAAGAAACCAATTTGTAAATATTGTGAGATATTTAGAGCAACACACTAAAAAATGAAAAAAATTAAGGTCAAGGCCTCTCTATTTTTCTCAGTCACTTAAAATTTTTAGATACTGCCAAACATCTAGCAAGCTATAACTATCTTGCAGATTATATGATTTCTATTTGTTTTGTACTTTGGAACAATTTACAAGATGAAATTGTCTCCTCATGTAGAAGTATAAGCTGCCAAATTCCTTGAGAAGTTGGTACAGGAATCAAAAGACGAACTTGTCAAATTGGAAACCAAAATTTTTGTGGTAAGAAGAGTTGATTTTGACATGAATGGAATGTTGTAACAACTTTTTTAAGTAATACAATTTATTTAGTTGTTTGACAATTTGGTGATTTGTGTGTAGATATGCCACCATATGAAACTGAGTGGAAAAAAGAACTCCTTACCTTATCAAGTAATATCCAAGTAAGATGTTATAAAAAATAACTTGTGCTTTTAGTGAAGTTGGTCAACCTACTCATGCTTTTCCATGCTTAATTTTTTCCTTTTGGATTGAGCTACTTATGAAAATTTTTTAACTTTCCTTGCAACCTGTGATTACCCTCTCAAGTTTTTAACTGGTTAAAAGCAATCTCTTATAAAGGATATAAAATTCCTTCGTACTTTAGATTGTCCTTTATGTTAAGGGAGGCATCTGACTATTGTTTATATAATTCAACTTTATTTGAGAGCAAGCATATTTAATCTCTATGTGCTAGATTCAGACATTAAAAGAAAGTATTTGACCTTATTAGGAAAAATAAAGCAAAAAACATAAAAGTGCATCACATCTCTGTTGAAAGTGATCCCATATCATTTGTGATACCTACCCTCTAGCAACTCGACTATCCTTTGTCTTTTAGGTTATGCATGGGTTTATTCATTTGATTTCAATGGCCTTGCATAACACTTGAAGAAATTAATTATGGCAGCTGCTTGAGATATTGTCCATGCATTCCTTAATACACTTGTAGTTTGTCCTCTTTTGAATCTTTGTGAGATGGAAATATTTATTAGTTTACCATACTGCTATGAAGAAAATGAACCCTTGACAAGATTTATGATGTTTTAAAAGCCCTCTTGACTGCTCAGTTACTTTTCTTTATGTATCTTTTAAAGTTCGTCATACTACCTTATCACTGTTATTATTAATTTAAATGCCCCCTTCATGGTTATGGCATGGAATAATCATTGTTTATTTGAATAGTCATGATTGTGATCTCATTTTGGGAATCTATAGTAAAGTGTCATGCCTTTCTTTGAAGTCCATTTCCTTAAATCTCTTCTCTTTGCTCGTTGCTCCTTACCTCTATAGTATCCCTATATTGCATATACATAATAATAACAATTATGGTGATAAATAGTGGACATGGGTATAACATCAAGCATCATACAAATGTGGTTTATATCTGCATATACAATCCCTCGAGATACTAATATTGTAGCACTAATCAAAGAATCATCATCACACTATATTTGTTGATCCAATACAATGAAAAATAAAATATATTAAAATATAAAACATTGATCTTTTCTATCTACTCCACTGTAAATAATAAAGAATTCCAACACTCAAATTGGAAGGAAAATTCTATAGTCTTTATTATTTACAGCGAAGTAGATAGAAAAGATCATTGTTTTATATTTTACTATATTTTATTTTGCAAATAGCATTGGATAGTAATCTGACCAATACACTGTCAAACATAATGATTGGACCCTATGAATATATAGGTTATCAATCTGTAATCAATTCACATGAGAAATCATATTGACCAATAGTATCAATGAAACTTTGATACTATATAACAATGACTAGTCTCAGTTTGATGACATTTCAAGACCAATGCATGAGTATCATTTGGGTCTCATGGCATTGAACATTGTTTTCATTCAGCCATGATATAATGTTCTTACAGGAAGCACAATACTAGTATGATTGAATGTATAAGAGGAAATATGAGTTAGAGTAGATAAAAAGAGGACAAAAATATTGTAGTGTAACCTTATTATTATATAAATAAACATAAAAATAGTAAGAGTAGGAACCCCAAGTATCATGTTCATTGTCTATGTGAATATTTGTGGAATAGAGTGACCCCTTATCTATTTAAATTTCTAATAAGGTTATAGTTTATTCTTATTCTCCTTTCCATAGTATAAGCTCTAACCAATTTTTAATATTTAACTTAAAAGTCAAGATAGTATTCCATACCGATTTTATGTTAATAGGAGGGAGGAAGTTGTATATGGATTCTAGAATAAACATTGTAACCAAAGACATGAATTACATGTATGGAAAAAAATCAATACAAATGGCAATGGATTTGACATATAAAACCAAAGGATGACCCTATGATATTTTGAAGCACTATTGTAATGGTGAAGTCAATTTAGATAGAGGCTTGCTTCATAAGTAGATGGAAGTGTACAATACATTTGAAGTTTCTTGTGAGAACAAGATTTAGCTTAACTTACAAAACAAGGCAAATAAAGTGTTGTCCTTACAAAATAATTTTGTCGAGAGTGTGGAAGTGAAGGTCTACACAAGATTATTTGTATGTATTGGATTCAACATAAATATGTTAGGATTGGACTCAACAATCATTTTAGTCTTTCAAAATGATATCATCGTTATTCAACCATACACTAATTTTTGTCAGATGGATGTAATCATTAAAGAAAACCTTTTCATTATTCCCTTAATGGATTGAACTTTCAAGGAGGCCATCTAATGGTGTTGCCTATTGATATCCAAAGCAGGGATGTGAATAAGATTGATGACTGTGCATGCTGTATTGTAGATAAAATTCATAGATCTTTTAACTTTATCAAGACATATAATAAGGTGGTCCACTTCAAATGAAACTCTTTATTATGCCATACTATTTTATTTCCAGAATTCATTTGTGAAGTCAGATTTGTACTTCCAGGTTTGAAAATCATATTTTAAAGCAACATCTCATCAGATTTAATTTTTAGACCTGTCCATTTTCATAATTTCATTTCCATATTTTGTTGTGCAAGTTCAATATTCTGATTTTATGAGTCTAATAGTTGGAAATCATAGTAAAATTAGATTTTATTAATTTATGGAATTAGCATTTTAAAGTATTTTTTTGGGTCATTAACTTCAGACTATCTTCTCTTTTGCAGGGGTGGTTGCATGCCAAATTTTTTTGGTGTAAAATATCATAATAATTAGATTTTGTTACCTATCTATTATTAAAAATTATTGGAGTGTGAGTTTGATATTTTTTGAAGATCTAAATATTCAAGCTTGGTAAAGAAAAATCATGTCAGATAATATTAGTCCAAAACAAAATGAAGAGTCACTTGATAGATTGTGGGCTAGATTGAAAAGAAAAGGTGATGGGAAATGTTATTGTCCTTGCAATAATTGCAAGGGCTTAAAGATGAGAAGACTTTTAATCACAACAATTGAGAAATATTGTAGGCAACATGGTCACATTAAAGTGGGGTATGGTTATCGTCCATTGGCAAGCTATTCATTATATGTGTAGACATCTAAATTTGATCACTTCCACATGATCAAAATCGTCTACTCTATTCATCTATTTCATTAATAGTGATTAAATAATTTATTTAATCATTATTTCATTTTCTGCCTAAGGTCCCTAAAGTATGTAATTGAATAATTAAATAATTTACCTTACACCTTTTCTTCTCTAAATTAATTAAATAATTTTTTTAATTTAATTTAGTCATTTGACCTATTTGGATTAAAACCAATTTTTAATCCCTCTTTTTCTCTCTCCTTGTCACATTCTTCATAATCCTCTTTTAATCTGGATTAAATTAATTAATCTATGATTAGGATGTGCACCACTTAATCAAGATTAGTGTCATATCCTCCATAATCTCCCACTTGCCTCTAATCTCTCATTAATTATTCTAATCATGTGTTTGCACAACCTTAATCAAAGTCATTACCCACATTTAGCATACCTTTTTTGGTCAACCTTTCCACTTGCCTTTATTGGCCTTGAAACTCTTTCCCATGTGAATTTTTAATTCACATTTATTCACCCAAAGCTCCTCTCTTCTTCATGTGAATTTTTAATTCACTTTTATCCTTCCAAGGTTTACCCTATCCCCATGCAAGTTCTAGAAGACTTGACTTGTCACTTTACATGTGCCAAAGACTTTTAGAACCTTTGAATTGTCACATCACTCACATGTGACAAATCCACATATTTTTGGAAACCTTTTCTTATCCAATAGACTCTCCTAAGCATGTGAATTTTTAATTCACATTTATTTATCCAACCACTTTCCCTTTTTCCATGGAGATTTTTGAGAAATTCTAAAATTTTTCAAATGTCTTTTTCATTCTCATTTGGGGACAAGAAGTTCCTTTTTGAGGAAATCTTCTCATCCCCAAAGGTACCTAAAAGGTACTTGTCCTTTATCCACATAATGTACCTCTCTTCCACCTCATTTCCACATCATCCCACCCTGGGCCATCTCACATTCCACATGTTAGGATGTGAGGGCTTGTGAGTCCTCAACTCACCATAGCCCTCCATCTTGACCTTGTTGGCCTAATCTCAACCATTGAATTCTCTAGAGAATTCAAATTATTCTATAAATACTCCTTCATTTCTCTCATTTGAATCAATCAATCTTTTGCTATCAAAACTCTTGCAAATTATCTATTTGAGCCTCTCTTGCATTTACCATAGCATTTTGAGTTCACCATTACCATGTCTTTACTCATATTGCATATCACTTTGCATACTTGATTTAACTTGCCATCCAAGGAGCACACAAATCTTCAAAGATCAAAGGACCAAACAAGGAAGAAGTAGCTTGAAGGTATAATCACTCTTTATTTTGTTTCATCTTGCTTTCATGTTTATCAATCCTTAGGCTAATCGTTGAGGTGTCCTCTTTGTGTTATTTATTTTTATTGCATTAATAGTTTGTTTAGCATCTTATATTAAGACTTAACATTTTAGGGATCACAATATGTGTTTATATTGATTGAATTTGTAAATTTTTATATTTTTTAATTTATATATGTATATATATATATATATATATATATATATATAATCACTTGATCATGATCATGGTTTATTTGTGTCTGTCATTATTATAAAGGTGGGGTGCCCTAGGGCACATGATATGGATTATCATGGCTCGAAGAATGTGGTTTTGCAAGCAAAGGAACATGGAGTTGTGAATATTGAAGATGAAGTTAATGATCCTATGGAAGAAGATGATCATGCGCCAAAAAACATAGTTGAAGATGATGGTACAAATACATTGATCCATGACACATTTAGTGGCACAATTGATCATGTTGATCAAGATGACTTTGAAAATGTGCATGATTTACCTGTACTTCATAAGACATACGAGCCCCTTTATAAAGGCTCCCAAAAAACTCTTCCCTCTGTTGTATTGTTGTTGGTGAACTTGAAGGTTATGAATGGTTTATCCAACATAGCAATCTCACGGATGTTAAGGTATGTCATATATATCATGTTTTTTCATCTATTATAATTGTTGTTAGTTCGTCACTAGTAAATAAAGGATGAAATATGTACCATTAATATTCTTTATATTAACAAATTATTTTTTGTTGTAGATTGATTGGTGAATTTTTGTTACCACCATCAAATATTTTACCTCGCTCATACCGAGATTTATCTGGCATTATGAAAGATATTGGAATGAAGTATCAATAAATAGATGCATGTTCCAATGATCATATTATATATCATAAACAACATGAATTTGTAATAGAATGCTCAAAATGTCATATTAGTAGATATCAAATAGATCAACTAACAAAAAAGGTGCCTCACAAGGTTCTTCATTATATTCCTATTATTCCATGTATGCAACAATTATTTAAGTGCGAAAGCTTAGCACAATTTATGGATTACCATGCATGGAATAGAAGTGGAGATGACATTCTTCAAATGCCTATGAATGGTTATGCATTTAGGGATATGGAGGAAAAATGGCCACACTTTAAAAAAGAACCTCGTAATATCAGGCTTTCATTGGCAACAAACGGTGTCAATCCATTTGGAGAGTTGAGATCTATTTACTCGGTGTGACCTATTTTTGTTATCAACAATAATATTCCTCCATGGATGTCAATAAAGAGGGAGCACATAATGTTGGCAATGATTGTTCCAGGTATTTGTTTACATCAATTTTCTTTAACGTAGTAGCATCTCATTTGTCTTATTTGTTGCATAATGACTTATATTTTTTTCATTTAATAGTCATGTGCATTAATTTATATATATTGCAGTAAAATGGTTATAATAATTATGTAATGTTTATGCTCATTCAACTAGGTAAGTACCAAGTTAAAGATATGAATGTATATATCAAGCCTCTTATCAATGAGTTACTAAAGTTATGGAATGGCGTCACTATGTATGACATATCTAGACCAATAGGACAAAGAAAATTTCAATTCCATGCAATTCTTGTATGGACAATTCATGATGCCCTAGGGCTAACACATTTTTCTGGTATGCTATAACATTCAACTGCATGACTTTAATGATATTTTAGATATCATGTATGTTTTTTAAATAATCTATCAATTATATATAATTATAAAAATTGACATATTTAATCCAATTATATATGATTTGTAGGTCTTCAAACAAAGGAAAAATTTGCATGTCCAATTTGTGGTCCAAAGATGAAATCTCATCATTCAACAAGTTTATGAAAGCGGGTGTTTGATGAGTATAGGCACTTCCTACACACAAATCACAAGTATCAAACTACTGGATTTTTTTTTTTCAATGGGAAAGAAGAGACTACATCAAAACCACAAAGAATGACACCTCGCCTATGAAAGTTGGAATATAATAGAATTAATCGTCAAAGTTATACATCAGATCAAATTATTTATCTATCATATATTATATGTTTTGAATTTATATTTTTATATTGTGTTGTGTTTAATCATGCTATAATTGACAATGATTGTCGTTAATTTGTTTAACTTATATGCTTCATGAAGGTCGCCAAGGCATTAATGGTCGGATTCCACAGGGGCTGAAAAGTTATCCCAGACAATTTAGTAGGTTGCTCTACTATGAGAAGCTACAAATTGTGCATTTGTTTGATACAATGCTTATCGGAAAGAATATGACAGAAAAGTTATAGAAAATATTGGATGGAAGGCATGACAAAGAAAAAATTATCAAAATTTGTAGTGACATACAAGAAGCCAATCATGCAATGAAAAATGTCATTCAATTAAATAGCGATGGGGACCAAATTAATATAAGTGCCCTTCCTTGGTTATTAATAGAGCAGCAAAGTAATGCTATAAAAGAAGTAATATGAAAATTTTGATTTTCCACAGGATTTGCTGCGAACATAAACAATATCATAACAAAGAAAGGTGAATTCAGGTCAGGGATGAAAATGCATGATTGGCATACCTTCATTAAGGTAATTATTTTGGTAAATTATATATATATTTGTATACTGCATGTACTTTTCAGTGTATTATGTTTACTACTTTTGGAAAAATAATGAAAAGATCATTTTATAATTGTTGCAGTACGTTCTATCTCTATTTCTCCCAGAAAACTTCGACAACAATGTGAAATAAATTATATACGATCTTGAAAAATACATGAGGTAAGTAGCGATATTTGTTTAATTCATTGTATATTTTTGTTAAATCTCGTTAATATATTTGTGCCTTGAATCACTTGTAGATGGCTATCATCTAAAGCAATCCATAAAGAAGATATAAATAATTGGAAGAGAAAAATTCCTCGTCTAATGTGTGAAATGAAAAAGTGTCTACCTTCAAAAAAATTCAATGAACAAGAACACTACCTCATACACCAAGTTGAGGAGATTGAATTGTGTGGACCTGTACACACAAGGTCAATGTGGATGGTTGAGAGGCACTTGAAATTTTTGAAGGCTTTGGTTAGACAAAGAGCACATCTTGAGGGTTCTATGGTGGAGGGATATATGGTATACCAGACCATGGTGTACATTACTGAATATCTTCCTAAGTTTGCAGGAAAGATCCATGTAGATTGCATTTGGGATCTCAACTCTATTAACAAATTCGAAGGGGAGTACCTGATGGGGAAAGGTAGATTGAGGAAAGTGACAGGTAATTATAAGATGGTCATGGAGATTAATTAGAATACATTTTACATTTGGTTTTTAAGTATATTGTAATTATTTAATTATTAATCTTCAATATACATCAATTATAAATTAAGGTCATATACCGTGGTAATTAACTAATTATATGCCGTTTGTGAATTTTAAATTTTTTTGATACAGTTGGTCGAGAGTGGGATGCTCTACATTTGTACGTCGGAAACAATCTTGATTGGATGACAGTATGGATTGAACAATGTCAACAATTTGGTCACGCATTAACATGGGAAGGTGTGGCTTCATTGGTTAAAGAAGCTCGTCATAATGGAGATTCCAATGTTACACCAAGGGAAATTGATTTAGCATATGGTTTAAGAGATAAAAAGGTACGTATAAATATATTAATCACCCATATTATTTAATTATTTTCAATTATAATGATGTATATATATGTTGAGATTTTTTTCTTTGCATACATTTGTCCAAGAATAAATATGTTTATCAATTGACGATATTGCAATAATTTTTACATGTTTGACATATTGCAGGTGAAACACCACAAGGCTATGTGGTGCAATGGTCATAAATTTTGAATGAAAAAGTTGGATGACATGAAGAAAACTTGTGATTCTGGGATAACTGCAGTTTTTCAGGTGACTAATCTTTCATCTAGAAGCGACATACATCCAAAAGTCTCAAAAAATCAATACTATGGGATTTTAGATGATATACTTGAGTGTGACTTTAAAGTTATGTTTGTTGTCCTATGGTACATGCTATGATTGAATGAAAATGATCTCGAGAGAATTGTTATTGAATATGATAATGAATTTACCATGGTTAATAAAAGGTATTTTGAGCGAGCTGGAAATGAGCAATATGTTCTTCCAAGCTAATGTGAGCATGTATTTTACTCAGAGGTTCCAGGTAAACCGGGTTGGTCATATGTTGTTAGACATCATCCAAGAGGAAGGCAGGTAAAGTATAATGTGGTGGAAGAAGAAGATACTGAAGAAATAGAAGATGATGTAAATGATGATCAGGATCAATAGTTAGTTGATGATGTGCCCGACGAAGATGTCGAAGAGGTGGAACTAGATCATGATGATGTAGGAGTTAATGTTCATGAAGATGATATCCGTGTGGATGATGACATTATCAAAACTGATATCAATGATGATGATAATGATATGACCAATCCTTACAATGTTGAATCTAGATCAGATGATACAGACAAAGAGTTGGATGAAGAAGAAGATGAATGAAATTGAAATGTACGAGTTATGTGATTGTATTCTCTATTTGATATTAATTTTTTGATAGAATTATATTTTACTTACGTGGCTACATAATTAATTCATGATGTTTTTAATTTTTATGCCATTACATAATTAATTCATGATGTAATTTTTAATGTTTAATTTTAATTCATGATGTTACAACTATTGTAGCTCTCCTAGAAATTTCCATATGATCATAATGAATAGTGTTTTGGGAAATTTCATGAAAGATGACACATTGATTGTAGTAGTGAAATAATTGCAAAGTCTTTTAGATATTTTAGATCAATCACCCTTCACAATGTCATTTTTAGGATCATCTCCAATTTGATTGCTAGGACACATAAGGTAGGATTTGATTGGCTTATCTTGGACAAACATTGTGGCTTTGTGTAATGTGAGAAAATTTTGGATGGGGTAGTGGTGCAGGAGCATCTACACCTCATAAAGTGTTCATTGTAAAGGTTGTTGATGGTTGAGGATTTAAAATACAAGCTCTTGACATTCCAAAATTTGTGTTTTTCTTTAAAATTTATGTATTTTTCCTGTTTGCAGCACTGTACGGTCACATACAACCATATTTTGATGTGAAATGAATTCAATGTCATGAAGATATGTGTTAGCTTTGATTTGAATATGATTTTAGGGCTTAAGGCATTGATTTGAGTTAGAAAGCTTCATTTCTTTGCATACAACCTGGTTACCCTATTTTTGAAGGTTTTGTAGTCCAAACATGATATAAAGGGGCTCATACACTTTTTGTGATTATTGTAGCTTGTGTAAGAGGCCCCATGGATACTGTTGTAATTGTAGGATGCATGAATAGGGAGTAAGATGAGAAATAAAGAAGGTATAGCTGCTGTCCTCAAGAGTTTTGTGAAGAAAAGCATGTGAAATGAGAGGTTCAAGCCTAGGTTTCAACAAAATATGTATGGGTGATCTGATTTTATGATTTTTTACTCATGTACAGACCTAATGGGTGTTTTTTGAGTTGTTCTTGACGTCTGGGAGGTTGTGGAAGTAGGAGATTTAATAAACCCTCATGATTTTGGTCTAAAACAAGGGTTTTAGGGTTTGGCAAGAATTTGGCCGTACAAGTGGAATCTTTTTGTGGATTTGGAGGTTTGGAGGTTGTTAGCTCTCAAAAACACAAGTAAGAATACCTCAAGAGGTTGAAAATCTCTTGATAAATTTTAGGGTAACAAACAAGGCCAAATGATATGAACCTTCTTCTCTTCAGGTGTTGCCAAACCTAGGTGGGTCTACCTTTGTGAACTAAGCAAACTTAAGTGATGTGATTTTGTTTACAACAATCTATTCACAATGGAAATCTTACAGTGAACAAATATAATCCTAATAATGTAGGAGTTGAGAAAATACAACTTCACAAACCCCGAAGATCACCTGCATGCAAATAACTTGTCACAAAAGAAGAGATGGAGATAAACAAGAAAGGGTTCTCTAGAAACTAAAAATGTATATATCAGAGAGAATGAATTGATATGAAATACAATGGGATCAATCCTTATAAAAAGGAGATCATGCAAACCCTAAAAAAACCCTAATAAGAAAAACCCTAAAAGAAGCCCTAATAGGAAAACATTTAATAATTAATATAATTATTAAATGTCACTTTATGCAAACTAACATGAAATCTTAAGAAGGGAATAAAGGTAACTTAATCAACATAATTAAGTTAAAACCTTTACTCTAACAAATAAAGTGTATGTGTAATATTAGAATATGTTAAGTTAACAAATGTAAAAAATAAAATGGACAAACAACTTTGCCAATTTAACTATATGTACATATAACTTTAAGCTATTTTTATTTTAACTAAAAGTACTGAAGTTACAACGTAAAAATTAAATGATATTTATGATTGTAAAATTTATGATTAAATATATCTCCCATAATCCTTTTTGTCCCAATTTGAAAAAAATTCTATATTATAGAATACATTTATTTAAATTTTAAGATGAAAATAGCAAGGAAAAATCAAACAAATATCTTTATGAAAGAAGTATATTGGCGTGAAATTAAATATGATTTGTATTCCAATGTAAAAAATATAAAGAATGGAAACAATTCTTTCAACACATAAACTATTATGTAGTAGTCAATTAAAATGATCTAAATAGTCTAATAATTTGACCATTAGCATATATAAATTTCTATAGAGTTGTAGATCTCCTCCATTTCAAAAACACAAAACAATATTAGGTAGATAATCAAACATCTTTCATTTCAACAGTGACTTATTTATCCTGGAGGAACTAGTATATAGTATACAAAGAAAACCAACAAACCCACAACTACCCCTATTTTGAAGGAGTTTAGTTTTCTCCCCTTCTTGATCTCCCTAATATTCCCAAATTATTGTAATTGACTAAAAGAAATTTAATTCTTCTTTAAAGAACCCAATTAATCATATCACACAGATACAACAAATGTGCACTGATAATTTGAACATATACTTGATATTTCAACTTAAATAATCAAGAAACATTAGGTTGGAGACAATCAAACAATTGTAGAAATTTAACAAACAACTAATACCAAAATGGAACCACCGAATCAAAAATATTTCATTATCTCCTTCAAAATATTATACATGCAACATGGTCCTTTTGGATATAAACATTTTGAAATATTATGTTTCTTACTATCTATCTTCTACTCTACTACTACCCTCTTATTCATTTCTACCAAAAATGGATATTTATACATCAACCGTATGAAAGGACACATCCTTTCAGAAATGTCTTGTGCTTGAAACAACAATAAAATTAAAAAGTAATTAGGCTTTGATAAGCCATAAGTAAACTTTCAATAAGTGATCCAAGTAGTCTCGACGCCCATTTGTATCTGCGTCTCCCAATGCGTTTCGGATCGTGATCTCCATTTTCACCATCTTCTCATTCCGTTCGCATGCTTCATCTAATGTTATATCTTTCTCAGTAGTCATTTTCAAAATATTCTATAGTACTAAATCACTTTCATCTTTCTACCTAGTCATTTCTTTTAATCTCCTTCTATCATCAAAGAATACAGTCAATCCCTTTTTGGCAGCATCGATTAATCCCTGTTCATCCCCTCACAATTCTTCAAAGAATTTTGTATGCTTATTCATAAGATGATTTGTAACCTCAATTGCAGCTTTATCAGGAGCATCCCTCTGGTTCATTTCCTAGAGATTCTCTAGGATCTTACTATCCATTCTTTCGTCTTCTTGTAATGCATCAAAGTTTTGTGAGTGTATTCCCCAAAGCTTATTCAACTAGGTTGTTAGACTGGCTTGTCTCTTCTTAATCATTGCAACAAGTGTGTCATACTTTCCTTGAGAATATGCACTCAACCCTTCCCAATGATCTTTTTTTTGTGAACTTTCACCATGGGTGAGCAGCTTGGTTGACCCCATTGTAACTCCTAATAAATCTTTCAGGCGCTCATTTTCTCTCAGCATTCTTTCATGGTTAGTTTTGTACATTTCCTTTTCCTTGATCAACGCCTGTATTTGAGCTTTGTTTAGTTTTTCTACGTTGATCCCAATCTCTGTTGTCACCACAAGATCAACCTCCCCAAATTTTAGGGTCATAACATGTCCGAATGCTTTCTCAGTTCAATGAAAATTGATTTCTTGTGAGGTGGATATAAGGCCCAAATCATTAATGACTCTTCATGTGGATTGTACTTTGATCTTGCATAGACCTCTGTCACCTTTTCTAGGTTGAGCTTGTGTGTAGCATTACTATTTTTTAGGAAACTGTCAAAGAATAGTGCAGAATTGAGGTCTAATCCTGGAAAAATCATGACACCAACAATTTCTAGCATTTCCCTTCCATTTTCAAGGGTCATACCTTCCATCTCTCTTTCCACATCAGTTTTTAAATTACTCAACAACTGTTCTTCATTACCTGGTGTGACATTGTCAACCAGTTCTCTTATCTCTTTTCCCTTTTGTCTACATAGGAATGTCTTAAATTCTGGAGATTTTATAAATTCATCATTTGCTACAAAGGAATTATATTATACATGCCTTGCATATGTATCTACACTTTCCTCAATATTTAAATCCCTAGCAGGACATGCGTAATCCTGAGTTTTCAACCTTGAAATATTGTTAGGTAGATGATGTGGTACATTAGCCTCAGATGTCTCTTCTCCGGAAGACAACTCTATATCTTACAACTCTTGATTATGTTGTTCAACCACCATTTCTGCATCCTCTGCCTTCAAGTTCCTAATCATATCATCAAATTGGTAGGGCACATGGTGATACCCTCCAAAGTTTATCCTTTGTTTAGCAGAATTGATATACCCTTTTGGATCAAATTTTTTTCTCAATGGTCCTCTTTTCATGTTATATTGCAGTAACTTATCCAGAATCAGATTATACCCTTCCTTTGCTAATAAATCACCGAAGCATAACATATTGGGCATAAAAACACGTTTTCCAAAAGAACTTAAATTCATAACACTAGAAAAATCCATTTGCCTAACAATTTCCAAGTAAGCAATCTTGTCGGGAACCTTTTTAGGCAAAATGAATGGGCCATCTTAAAATCCATAAACCCTAATCATAGTAGCATTCTCCAAACAATACCAATCCCCCCAATTGTGGCTAATTGGTCCATTGAAATCTTTGGGCCTAAGAAACCTCTTTATCTCATCAGACAAAGAATAAGCACATGGATGATTATAAAACTTGTACAATGGTTTCACAAAATTTTCTTCAAAGCATACAAAACTAGAGTTAGCAAACCTGCTATCCCAAACATCAGTCCATGATTGAATAGGTAATGACACGACTTCCTTATCAAATTATGAAATTCTCATCTCCTGAGGCCACAACCCTAGTCCTCATCCGAAGTACAACACTATGTGCATCAATAGTGAGTAATTCCTGAGGTGTAAGATAGAGGCTCCACCTTTTATTTCCATTAACCTAGAATCGAGCCCTTTAAAAATATATGAGGCATAATCAAAAGGTCTAGAGTTGTGATACTGAATATTTGCTGAAATTACCGTGGGCAAAATTTCCATATACTCAGGGACTTCCATTCCCAATACTTGACCCATCAATAAATAAGTGTATTTCATATAGGGCTCAAAAAGATCTACATGGAATGGGGGTCCTTCACTATATTCTAGCGGAATTGGTTTACCACCATGTCTAATTTTCTGCAAGGGAAATCTCCAACCCTTGTAAATGGTGTCCATCCTTTCGAATTATTTTTCCAGCTCTTCACATATAATCTTTTCATTGCATACCCCTTCCAATTTAAAGACTTCACCTATTGCATCCTATGATATGTGTATCAATGGTTTCCCAGATGGGTCACAAATAACTTTAAGTCTCAAATTATAATGATTGGCAAACAATTTCACCAGTTCAACATCGACAAAAATATTAGGGCAAACTAACTTTCCCAGATTAAACTTCCACGGGTTACATACTGGTTCAAAGTGATTCCCGATAGTAATGAAAGCTAAACAGTTCATAACCTCTTATTGGAGTCCAAATATCTCCTATGAGCTTACATTTATCATCTAGTTTATCCATTTCTGCCCTAAGTTGTGCAGAGTGTCTGGATTTGGGTCCAGAGCCAGGTAGTTGGTCGATAAGATCTTGATTCAACTTACACTTAGTACCCTCTGGCTGAATTTCAGTTTTCTACTTTTTCCCTTTTGATTGACCACTTTCCCCATGCTTTCTACCCTTTGATTTTCTTGAACTAGTGGCTTCCATTCTTCAAAATTGCAAATTTAAGGTATGAAGAACTTACTATTTTTGCTCAAGATTTTGAACTGAGAGAATACCTTGGTCCTTCGCTCGCTCCTTTGCTTCTCCTGCTGTCAATTTTGCAATGATGTTTTCAATCGAATTCATCTTGATTCCTGAAATTACTTATGCTTTGTGATGCCATTAATGTTTTAGCTAAAACACGAGCATAACTGGTTTTTTCGAAACTCTCACTATCACATCATGTAATTTTTTGGACAGACATTTTCAAATCTCGGGCGATCTTTTTGTCTGAGCCTTCACCAACATTCATTAAACACCCGCTAGGACATCTCATAGTTTCATCGACGCCTTAAGTCTTCTCGACAGTTACCCTTTCGGTCTTAAGTATATCGCTACAACTCCCACCGAAGCAACCTATCGCTGTGACTTTAGCAAGTTGGGTAGAAAATCCTCATCTTACTCTGGAGATGTGTATCTCATGGAGATATTTCCTTCGTAAATTATGATCGCTGAGACATAAATATTTTCTTGTCGATGGAACTACACTCATTGTGACCTTCTTATCTCTCCCCGCTGAAGTTTGTCTCACCGATGAATTTATTCATCGGCAAAACCATGAACCATGTCCTTTTGATAATCATTCTCTCCAGACATGTCGCCAAGTCCAATCTTGTCGGTGTATCATGGAAGGTTGACATGACTCCTCGAATTCTTCCCGGTAACATTGTCCCATCGACAAAATCCTCCTTTGTTTTATCAGCAAGACTAGGTGAATGTCTCAGGCTGACTTCAGGAACCTTACTCTGATGACTCTAGTTTGGACGATATATTTCCTTGTGCTCAGAGTGGTAAGACATATGTAAGCTTGATATGAATTCATACCGTCACGCCGATGTTCATTATCTTGCCAATAGAGATTGTGAACTATATTTTCCCGATACATATCCTTAAATGAGATTTCATCGGTATGAAATTCCTGACCTCTTGCCGATATTGGTATGTAATCTATCGTTTGTCATCGGCCTAGGCAGTGTCCCCTTGTCCATTTAATAAATCTTTTATTTTTTTAGGGAAAAATTTTAAATGACTGTCGATCAACCGTCGGTTGATCTCAGTTGTTCCCCACAATCCCGTGATGACCCTACCACATAGTCTCAACTGATTGCGATATCATGGGCGAGCGCCACGTGTCTCAACTGGTGATGCCGAAAAGATAATCAAATTGCTTTAATATATCTGTCGGGTTTTAATGTGTTATATGGCAGGTTACTAAAGTGGCTACAAGATGCACGTGCTCAAAATGAACGAAGATGTTATAATCTCGATGAAAAAGATACTCGACAGTTATGTTCAACATTGGTGATTATCTTGAGCGAATAGGATTGCCGATGGTGGAGATCAAAGGTTGCCCGCCATCGTGTGATCAAAAGATCTAAGGTGTTTACTAATTGCGATATCACGGGCACATGCCACATGTATTTATTTGTCGATGCATAATGTGGCGGACCTTGGTGCCGAGATGGATATTATGTCAGCCTTTTTGAAGGCAGCCATTCGATGATTTGACAAAAGTGAATGATCGACAGTTGGAATTTGAATTCGCATCAAATGCAATTGGAGCCATTGGTGCGACATGCAAGTAAGCTTTAATGGTGGATAAGATATCTATTGGTTTGATTTGATCGACATAAAGTGATTTTCTTTCACTCTATTTTCTTACAAAGTATTGAAGCACCTTTGCGAAATAATTTTCAGAGCCAAGGATGAAGTTATGAGCTGTCACAACAAGGATTTGGTCTTCTACAAAGCATAAACACCATGAGTTGTTTTATGTGCTTCCTGGTAAATTTAATTGAGATTTTGAGAAGAATTGTGGTGCGCTTGTCAAAAAGCTTGTTGATAGTTGTTTTAGGGCTATTGGTTAGTTGAATTGTAAGAAATTGCAAGGTTTTGTTGTAATTTCATTTTTTGTATAGCCCTAGTCTGTTCGAAAGATTTGAAATTTTAAGGAAGCCCTAGTTTACTTGAGATGGCATCGCCAAAGCAACATTCTCTCCATGTTGATTATTTTAAGAGGAATTTGTATGATGATTTCCTGGATCAACTCCCATTGTCAACAAATGATAGGAAGAGGGGTTTGATTTTGATGTATGGAAGAACCCTAGGTGAAGGATTAGTATGCAAAAATTTCAACATTGCAGATGCTAGGGTTCCCATGACTAGTCTGGAGATGTTTAGGCTGTGGTATGGACAACAAAATTTGGGTCACCCTTTCTCAAATGGTTAGAGATATGACATGGGGAAGTTGGTGGTGCCAAATGTGTTCCCCGATGTGGATTTGCTCAGGGTGGTGGAAGCATGTTATGACCCTATTACGAGAGTGAGTAGAGATAATGATGGAGGGATTTTATTAAGTATAAACATGGAAGAAATTCAACAAGTTTTTGACTTCAGTGAACCTAGTCCGTTCTTGATTCAGATAAATCTTGAGGAGATGAAGCAGGAGTATGCAAAGTAAAAGTCGCTTTTCAGGTTGAAGTTGCTTCCTCCTCATTTGACAAGCGCAGGTAGTTCAAGGATTTATATAAGCCCAAGTGACCAAGAGCCTTTTAGGCTAAGTTGTTTTGCAAACCATTTATTGGCTACCTTTTATTCATTGTGCCAAATTTTGGGTTTTAACCCTATGACAGTAATTCCAATTGCCTATATGTTTATGGGGGTGCAAATACAACACCTTAATTTCTCTGTGGTTTATGATTTTGAATCTTTTCTAGAAGAGAAGATACATGAAGGGATGTTGAAGTTGCATGTAGTGGATGCAAGAAGTCCATTCTTTTGTTATTACCCGTCGATGTACATGTTCTTGTACAAGAATGCTGACTTCTTCTCAGAGAAGATGGAGTTGAGGTAGGAGGTAAATGGAGAAAGATTACCGGTGCAGGCTTGGAGTGTAGATTTATCATACAATGGGGAGAGTGCCGGTTTTGTACAATTTGACAATTGTTTTGCTTCCAGAATCAAGGCTCGGTTAACAGTAAATGTACCTAGGATCCTCGAGGATTTACATGAATTTCTCAGACCGAAGGGGAGGAAGCTAGATTTAAAATTTTGTCACAAGTGGGGTGACATTAACTTGTACCCAGTCAACACTTTTTAAGGGTGTATGACTTCTAAGGAACTCCACATATCCTCCCATTCAATGTGCCAACAAGAGTGGGGTTTTTTGAGATTATGTGGAAAATAGGTTGTATTCATGAAGACAACCTAACAAGGAAGGGAAAAGGGACTCTTTTCCCTAATTATACCGTTGTGTCTGATTTTGTGTTCTCAAAGGGAGGATGGGTCCACTTTGGGAGGTTTTTAGATGATTTTCATTTAAGGTGTGGTCCCAAGCGACAACATGACCTTGAGGGCTTCTTTGCCCTTTTTAGACAACGGATAAAAGGTGGCAGGTTTGCACATGAGTTCAATTTTCCTGAGGATCTGATCAGGAATGAATTTGATTTGAACAAGCAGGAATTGAACAAGGAAAAATGGATAGCATATGAGAAGTTATTGGCCATTGTGCATAAAATGGATCCCAAATATGATCCATTAATGGAATTCACCCCATTCCACAAGAAAATTGATTTCTTGATGGAAAAATTCAAGGAGATCATGGGTGTTTTGATGACAAAGAAGGTCAACTTGAAGTTGGAATTCCACATACAAAATCCAGATGTGAGGCTTGCTGAAATAAGGCCAACATATCAACCCACGGTGAATTGGCCTCTTTATAAGAGAAAGAGGAATGCTAGTAGTGATGAAGAGGAGGAAGATAAGAAAGGAAAACAAATCATGAAGGCATCAACACAACCAAGTCTGAAGATCAAAGCACCTGGAGGAATAAAGATCATTGATTTAGACTCATCACCACAAGATAATCCTGCACTACTACCATCAGAGCCAAGCCATAAGAGGCAAAGATTTGAAGAGGCACAAGAGACTCTGATGGATGAAATCATTGTCATAGATCAAGACATGTAGGTTGGTATTTCTTTCCCTCCCAGGTCAACTCAATTGGTTCTGTCTGATATGGATGTGAAGGGACAATGTGTGCAAGATGCCAGGATGGAGGCATGCAAGGAATTTTTAGATGATGATGCATTTGTTAAAACTCCAATTTTCTTACAACTGGTATGGAGAATGAAATTAGAAGAATATCAAGACAAATGAAAAAGGAGAAGAGAGTTGAAACTTGATAGGTCTAACTAGGAGAATGATGATGAAGTAAAGACTGAATTGATGGAAGAATTCAAGAGCATCACTCCTGAGGAGGGGAGGAAATTAGTAACTTAGGCTGGTGAGCTAATTTTTCCTAAATGGGATATAGTAGATGCAGTAGAATTTGATGCTATTTTAAAATCCAAGCATCCCATGCAAAATTCTAAGGAAGAGGGCAAGGCAACATTGCAAGATTTTGCCTTTAGTGAGGAGTATGAGACCC
Organism: Sequoiadendron giganteum; assembly: GCA_007115665.2. Taxonomy (NCBI): domain Eukaryota; kingdom Viridiplantae; phylum Streptophyta; class Pinopsida; order Cupressales; family Cupressaceae; genus Sequoiadendron; species Sequoiadendron giganteum. The sequence goes on from CM021102.1 coordinate 351,233,673, forward strand.
TAGCAATTTGGGCATTGGTACCTCAGGGTAGAAAGCCTAATGTTATTGACATTAGCCCAAACCTAAGGGGATGGTTAATAATAAAAAGAGCCTCTGAAACTTCAACTACAGAGGCTACAAACCTAACCATGAATGTGGCCAAATTGGCCTAGAAGACTGCTGAGAGGGAAGAAGCTGAAAAGCAGAGCTTAATGGAGAAATACAATATTATAATTAGAGAATAAAACAGGGTGCAACAAAGGAATATTGAGCTGCAAATTGAGGTGGATAGGTTAAAGTATAGTCAAGTTGGGGAGTCCTCAAGTGCTCTTGGTATCATGACATTTCCTTCCACATCAGGATCAATACCTCCTTCTTCTCCAATTGTTTCTACTTAGGGGTCTCCCATCCAAACTCCTTCTCTTAGTCCTACATTAGAGCCAATTGAATAAGAGATTGAATACTCTGTTGATCCTACTAAGAATTAGTTGCTAAATAATATTAAAAATTTATAGGAAGCTTTAAAGGCAAGTGAGGAGGGAGCACTTGTAAAGCAGAGTGAAGTTGTTGACACAGTTTTGAGGCACTATGAAAATTTTGATAGCAGTTTGCCATCAATATATTCTTTGTATTCTTTATTTTTGGATGCAATAAAGAACATTACTAGGGATCATGAAGTAGTTTTTCCCTTAGTTGAGAAGTGGATCCTTAGGGCCAATGATTTAGATATCATGTATAAAGCCTCTAGATTTGATATAGATAATAGGCCCCAATCATTAAGGCCTACTCAAATTTTTGTAAAGTCACTACAGGGTTTTCAAGCCTTACCGAATGATTTGTGTAGGAAAATCAAAGAATTGGTAAAGAGTTTTGATGATTGGAGTGATACATATTTACCTGATATAATTGATGCACAAGAAAATGTTAAATCACTACAACAGTGGCAAGATAGAGCAGATGAGGTCATCAATGCACAAATCAAATTGATTTGTGATGCCTCAGACTATGACCTGTTGGTGAGTTCTATGGACAAGATCATTAGCACCAACACATTTTTGGAGTCTTTTGAGAGAGAGGAAAATTAGGTAGCAGTGAAATACACACCTTATAGTGCTAAGGTGAATGAGGTAGTTAATTTTGATTTGCCGATAGATGAAGAATATCAGAGATGGGTGGATAAATAATTAACCAAGGAAGAGTAAGACAAAGTTGACTATTTGCGGATAACAACTCAGTCATTGCAGTTATAACAGATTCTGGTTATGTTTTGATGATAGTTGGCCACAAGTTTCTTGAAGTTTGGCGGATGCATCAACCATTTTCAGCGGATGGGATAAACAAGAATATTCTCCAGGGACTCAGCTGTTGTAACAGATTTTTGAAATGTCATAGGGTGGTCCAAGTGATCGGTGACATGTGTATTTATGGCCCGATGCTTGTTTTCTCCTTCATTCTCTATAAGAATGATTTCAAGGCCAGAAACATGGGTTAGCAAGTTAGATAATTTTGGGTCGAGTCTAAGTAAAGTTGCAGAGAAAATTGTAAAAAGCCTGTTGGTTTAGTGAAAATGCAAGTTAGGTTTTGTGTCATTTTGTAGTAGGTTTTGAATTCATGGGAGTTTGATGTTTCATGAAATTACTAGCATTTGAATGGGAATGATTCATTTTGAACTCATGTCTCTCCATTGTATAAGCATATCAGAATCTTGAATAAAATAATCAAGGGTTGTTTCGTTCATCTCACTGTTGTGGTGTGTATGATTCTCATTTTATCTTTGATTCAAGAAATTAATTAAAATGCTTAAATGGGGTCATAGGTGGATATGTTTATATAAGGATTTGATAAGTAGTATTGGGTTAGAATACAAACTGATCGTATTGTAAGGCAATATTGTCAGAGATCTTATGTGTTATGTGTTAAATTTGTCATGAATCTTTAGATGCTTATGAATTTGACTCCTCTAATGGCATATGGCACTGGTCTAAGTTTTTCTTATTTGTGGGGTATAGTATTTGTTTGTCTTTGCTTAGAGCTTGCTAAAAATTAAAAATCAATGACTATCTTGAGCTGTGAAGTGTTTTTGTAGCTATCTCATGCTCCAAATAGTTGATATTATTGATGAAAAACCAATTCATTTCGGTATTATCCTGTTATGTTGAGCTATTAAATGAGATTATCTATTGTTGTTAATGTTGTTTATAATATTGGTGCAGAGGTTGTAAACACATTAAGGGATCACCTTCCCAAGTCTTGCAGAGCCCAAAGTGTAGGAGACTTTGTTAAAGTCCTCGTCAGTTGGTCCAGGTCCTTCGAGCTGCCCCTGATTGGAATTGGAAATTCCATAGGTAGATTAGAAGATAAACCTGGTTATAGTAAAAACAACCAACACTATCCCTTGGTCCTCTTTTTTTCCCGCTCTTGTATGTTCCCTTCTCTCTTTTTTATCTTGTTAATTTTGATTTGTTCCTACTTATTGATTTGGCTTATTTCATTTTTGCTTCTAGTTTGTTATTTTGTCATGTTTTGTTGATTTTTTCTTTTGTGTGTCTCTTCTCTTTGGGTCTGTCCTTTTCTATTTATTGTTCCTTCTTTCCTTCTTTTTCTAATTCTTGTTTCTCATTATTTTATGACTATTCCTTACATTTTACAAATTATAGTTTTTTTCTAATTATGCCGAAGGCGTATCCTATTTGAGATGAATGAGTTAAAATGGGCCATCAACGGTTAATATCGACTGCGTACATTGCAATATGATTGTAGTGATTTCATTCGTTCATCGCCACATTTTTTCCCCTCCATTTTTTTTGTTTGTTTTACTTCTTAATATTTTACTTGCGACCCTTTTTCTCATCCGGTGACACCACAATATTTACTAAATGAAGGTTTCAACAAATGAAAACAAATATCTACTTCTATAAATTTAATTTTAAAATTTGTTTGTATTTTTCAAGACTTAGACTGAATTGGTTAATTTGAATGTATGAAATAATTGATATAGTTTGGTTTAATATATATATTTAAAGTTTAAAAAAAATATGTTCATAATTTAAATATCTAATTTTGTTAATTAAATAGGTGTTAAAAGGTGAAAAGTTAAATTATAAAAATGTCTATTTTTTTGTTAATTAGAAAGAGATTAAAAGTGAAAATTTAAATTATTTTTAATATTTATATATTGAATGGTTTTACTTGTTTTATATATATTAGTTATATATTTTTTAATTTAAAAAAAAATATATTTATAAAAATGTTTCTCTTTTTTTTTGTTAATTAGAAAGATGTTAAAAGTGGAAATTTAAGTTATTTTGAATATTTGCATTTTATAAAGTTCATATATTAAATGGTTTTTACTTATTTTATAATTTGAAAAAATATAAAAAAAGTAAATTATAAAATTATAAATTATAAAAAAGTAAATAAAAATAATAATCAAAATTATTTTAAAATTTTTAGAATTTTTATTTTTTTTAATTCATAAGAGACAAGTGTCACGTGGTGGCTAGTACTTGCCTTTATAGTATGGAATAAAAGATAGTTACATGCATTTATATTAATATTAATAATTATTAATCTTATTTTAATTATATTATGTAAAAATCAAGTATCTTATATAAAAACAATTATATATTATAAATATCAAACAAAATCAAATATAGTATAATATAATTAGAAGAAAAAATTGATAATTATATAAATATAAAATTTATCTAATAATTATGTTACATAAAAATATGTATAATATGAAATAAATTTATTATATTATATTTAATAATATTTATTGATTAGATAATTATAAGAAAGAATTGTGGGAGGTAGGGAGGGCACACTCCAAGGTGGTGGAGGATGTTGGCATGAACAACCATGTTGGAGTTGTAATGGGAAATAGTGACAGGTGGAAAGCCACGGGCGGTACGAGAGAGATGGCTTGTCCTATCAATCAATCGAATGCACATGGAAGACAACTCATCTATCTTCCCGAGGCACAAGAAATATTAAAATCCATTCATTCTTTCACTTTCATTTAGATAACTCGCATGTAGGAGAAGGAGGTTGGCGAGGCTGACGGTGGTGGGTAGAAGTACTCATTTAAGCCTTACACAGAATGTCGTGGGCATTTTTTCTACTTCAGTGTTGAGGTTGAAGTCTGGATATCATTTTGTCAAGCACTTACTGTTGGGAGCCGAATTTTTGGGTCCTCAAAATTTTTGATAGAGGTTTCGGTTGCGAGTGTAGCTCGGTTTGGGGTAGACACCCCCATTTCGCTCAAGTCTAACGATAGGCTGAGAAACTTTTGTTTCATAACGGATCAACGCCTTACAAGAATTTTGCTTGACTATGACCCTCTAGTGTTAGGCGCAGTCAAAATGGTCTTGGGTCCTCATTTTTTGGAGGAAATAGAGTATGGGTGAGATAATTTGCAGATATCTTCTCATTTTTTAGCTTCCCTACTAGATAATCTAGTCCCGAAGATTGAAGCAAGGACTTTAATGAGGAAATTGTTCATACCCAGACTGCTAGATGGTATAGATGAGATCCTTTGGGTGGTGGTGGAAGGGCGAGGATTTTCGTGTGCATTGAAGGTGGTGAAGGTGAAGGATGAAGACACGGTGAAGACTTTTCCATTTCTCTTGGACCTTTAGGGTACTGGGTTGATGAAGCACCGGGCCATAGTAGTGGTTGCGGTCATCTTCTTGAATAAATGGTTCGGGCTAATGGCGATTGATAGTAATGAATGGAGGGACGAGTTTGAAGACTTTGTGTTTCTAAATAAGTTTTTGTGAAGAGCAGTGTATGGTATTAGTATTTTAGTAGCTAGTTTTTTCTCTGTTAATGCAAGCACGAATTGGTTAAATTGGTTTAAATGTAGACTGTTTAAAGTATTGAATGTCTGAAGCTATGGCCTGTATTTTGGAGAATACATATAGACAATATATGATTTTTTGGTTCTTGGTGGAATTGGTGAAATTAGCTTAATCGATTGTACTTTGGATTTATAAGTATAAATACAATATAATCCTTACGTATCAATTTTTTTTAATAAGAAAGAGTTAAATAATTATTATTTAAACATAAAATCTATATAGTACTTAATATGTATATAATTTATGTTAATATATATATTATTAATGCATTACACATATTTTTTTAGAAAGTTAATCAAGGCGGACAATTATATTTAAACAAATGCTCAGATTATTATTATACTTTCAACTTCCTTCGCCCCTGGTTTTACTTGAAAACCTTGCTCTGCTTTGTCTAGCATGTCACATGAAAAGAGAGATGCAATGGATTGCTAACAATAATAGATGGTTAAATGTATCATAATTTTTTTACAGGGAAGAAAATTGTTTGGATTTCACTGCAGGAGGATTGCGAAATTTGGAAGGAAGGAGTCCTTTTCGATTTCTTATTTTCATTAGCAGTCACTACTCATTTTTTTAGGAGAAATTTGTGGAGCTAGTTTCCCCATGCATATTTGATTTTGCTGCTTATTTTTAAACATATATTTTAAATTGTATTTTTTTAAATGTATATTTTTAAAATTATTTTTTCCTCTATTAAAATAAGAACATAATTCAACTGTATATTCTTATATTTAATTATCAATCCTTGTCATTAATTTTTATGAACTGCATATTTTTATATTTGATTACCATTTGTTGCTCTGTTAATTTTGACAAAGAATTATTGACAGGGAATTCAAATATGTTATTATTGACTAAGAATTAACAAATGAAGACATTTAGATCTGTTATACTTCTCTCAATTTGTACAAACAAGAAAGGATGCTAACAAAATTTGCATTCAATTTTATACTAATTATCTATGTTGCACAGTTATAAATAAAGATAAAAAATAGTTCAAACAATTATAAATAAAGTTAAAAAACAAATCTATGTTGCAATTAAATTCTTTAAAAATGGGTAGATTTAGGGCAAGATCTATATTTCAAAGAATTGTAATAAAATGTATACTTTCAATAAGACAGAAAATTTAATTTTCTATATGAAAATATGTATCTTGTTGTTGCACTGTACCACTGTAGGAAAAATTAAGAGGGAAAATTAAGAGGGAGGAATTGGAAGTAAATAAAAAGGAGGGAAGGAAATTTTTAAAGCCACATGGCATTTTTCACAATAAGCAGTTGCTACTTATTTTCAGCGCCCCCCATTTTTTGACAACTTATTTTTATTTCCTAAACAGTAGCTGCTCCTTTAAGATAGGAAAATATTTCAAATTATCCTCTCCCAACAATCAAATTTATGCATGGGAACACTCCTGCTGCTTAAATTTAAGCAAAAAATAGAGTTAAGCAGCCGCATGGGGACATGAGGTTAGTAGACAAGTCTTGCTTTTTCTTTTGTTTATGGTATTATTTTCTCAATTTTTCGTAGTCCTTTCTATTCTCCCTCTCCCTTTATTAAGACTTGTTCAACAATCTCATTTCATTTTTCCTCTTCGTGATGATGGATCACTGTGTGTGATCCAAAACGTTGACAAAAAAAATTACACAGTTGAATCCAAAAGCTATATACTGCAATGTTATGGAGCATGGACTGTGGAAAACTCATACCAATTATAGAATAATTATATTTAAATTTAAATTTAAATTTGTATAATAAAATAAATCTAAAATCTAAATTAGAAGCTAGAGAGAGAGAGATTCAAAACTAAATTTTGATTAGATAGTTACATAGAAAGAGTGAGAGAGATAAAGAGAAATAGGAGACAAAGACATATATATAGGTAGAGATATATAAAGATAAACGAGGGAGATGGGGAGATAAATAGGGATGTCAAAAGAGAGTAAGAGAGAGAGAGATAGAGGGGTAGAAAGATGGAGAGAGAGGTAGAGAGTGATATATATGGAGAGAGAGGTAGAGATAGACATATTTATAGAGAGAAAGAGATGAGAAGAGAAATATAAATAGAGAGATATTTATATCTCAGTCTTCCTCTCTATCTTTGTGTTTCTCATTATTTCTCAATTTATCTTCCTCTCTCTCCCCTATATCTCTCTATCTTTTTCTATGCTTCTCTCTATTTATGCATATCTATCTCTGTCTCTATCTCTCTCTTTCACTCATATACACAAACACTCCCTATTACCCTTCTCTATCTCCCTCCCTCTCTCTCTTTCTCTCACTCTTGACCCCTCTATCCATATCTCTATATTACTCCATCTCTCCTCTCTATCTATTGAGCTATATCTTCCTCTCTCCCCATTTATCTCTCTCCATATCCATATCTTTCTCTACCTCTACCTCTATCTCCCTATCTCGCTTTCTCCTTTCCTATCCCTCTATATCTCTCTATATCACCCTCTATCTATATTTATATCTCAGTCTTCCTCTTTATCTTTGTGTTTTTCATTATTTCTCAATTTATCTTCCTCTCTTTCCCTATATCTCTCTATCTTTGTCTACGCTTCTCTCTCTATTTATGCATATCTATCTTTGTCTCTATCTCTCTCTTTCACTCATATACACAAACACTCCCTATTCCCCTTCTCTATCTCTCTCCCTCTCTCTCTTTCTCTCACTCTTGACCCCTCTATCCATATCTCTATATTACTCCCTCTCTCCTCTCTATCTATTGAGCCATCTCTTCCTCTCTCCCCATATCTCTCTCTCCATATCCATATCTTTCTCTACCTCTACCTCTACCTCTATCTCCCTATCTCGCTTTCTCCTTCCCTATCCCTCTCTATCTCTCTATATCACCCTCTATCTATATTTATATCCCAGTCTTCCTCTCTATCTTTGTGTTTCTCATTATTTCTCAATTTATCTTCCTCTCTCTCCCCTATATATCTCTATCTTTGTCTACACTTCTATCTCTATTTATACATATCTATCTCTGTCTCTATCTCTCTCTTTCAATCATATACACAAAGACTCCCTATTCCCCTTCTCTATCTCTCTCCCCCTCTCTCTTTCTCTCACTCTTGACCCCTCTATCCATATCTCTATATTACTCCCTCTCTCCTCTCTATCTATTGAGCTATCTCTTCCTCTCTCCATATCCATATATTTCTCTACCTCTACCTCTACCTCTACCTCTACCTCCCTATCTCGCTTTCTCCTTCCCTATCCCTCTCTATCTCTCTATATCACCCTCTATATATATTTATCCCTCTCCCTTTCCCTTTCTATATATTGAGCTATCTCTCTCCCTCTTCTTCTTCTCTCTCTCCCTCTCCCTCTCTCCCTATCTCTCTCCCTCTCTTCCCCCTCTTCTCTATATCCCTCCTCTACCTATCTCTCTCCATTTCTCTTCCTCCCTCTCTCTATCTCTCCCCATATCTCCCTCACTCACTCCCTCCCTACCCCCTATCTATCTATTTGTCTCCCTCTATCTCTAGACATGTCTCTCTCTCCTTCTCACTCTTCCTAGAACTCTATATTTATATCTCTTTTCCCCTTTATCTCTATCTCTCCATATTTCTTCTTTCATCTCTCTCTCTATCTCTATCACATTATCTCTCCATCTCTCTACCATATATATCTTCCTCACTCTACTTCTCTTTATATATCACTTCCCATCTCTATATGTATCTTTTTATATATCGCTCTCTCATTCTTCGACTCTCTCTCTCTCTCTCTCTCTCCTCCATCTCCATCTCCATCTCCATCTACATCTACATCTACATCTACATATCTATCTTCCTCTCTATCTCTATCTCATTACCCCTCTCTTGATCTCCCCCCTCTTTCTCTCCCTCTTTATATCCCTATCTCTCCCTCTTCCTCTCTTCCTATTGCAAAATTAATATGATTCGAGTAATGGAGCTTGATTATCTTCCTAATTTAGAGGTTTTGTAAGTGGATGCATAGTTGGTTTGAACTTATCATTTCTCCATTGAGACATTTTTTGCACACCATTTTTGAGACATTTCGGCGTACCCATTGCACACCAATGTGCAATTGCTAGTTATTTGTTACTTTTAAATTTTTTGTTTGTTTTTAATCTCTTTTCAATTTTCTTGTTAATTTATTTTAAATTTATGCATTTTTTATATATTCTTATTTGTAATTTTATATTTTCATACAATTTATTTTCTGATTAATTATTTATAATTTATAATTTATATGTAAACATATAATTTATAAATTTTATGTTTACTTATAAATTATAATTTATATACTTATAATCTCTTTATAATTTATTCTCTTTTAAATTTGTTATAATTTAAAAACATATTTATTATTTGGTTATTTTCTCTTTATATATTATATATTTTAATTTATTTTCTTCTAATTTATTTTGTTTATTGTTAAAATTATATGTTTATTTTCTTGTTATTTATAATAATTTTTGTTTATTTTTAAATTTTATTCCTATTAATTTTTTGTTTGTTTATGCCTAATTTATTGTTATGTTTTTTATAAAATATTTTTCTTTTAAACTTTGGATTTTTAATATTTTATTTTTTGGTTCATTTAATTTTTACTATAGAGGGGGTTTTAAAACAACTTATGCCCATAAATTCATCTAAGCCAAGCCCCTTTTGATTTAATGTTTTAATTCTTTCGCCTGACTTTATTTTTCCCAATTCTAAGTTGGCCTCGTGCCCCCATGTTTAAAAACAACTTAAGCCATTGTTTGTCATTGACCTAGGTGATGTCCCCTTATGCCTTTAATAAATGTTTTATATTGTGCAAGGAATACATTTTAATGATCGTTGATCAACCATCATTTGATCGCAACTGTTCCTCGCCATCCCGCGATGACCCCACCGTAGAGACTCAACTGATTGCGATATCACGGGTGAGTGCCATGTGTCTCATCTGGTAGTGCCGAAGGGATGATGAAAGTGCTTTAATATATATGTCGGGTTTTAATATGTTATATAGCAGGTTACTAAAGTGGTTACAAGATGCACGTGCTTCAAATCAATGATGATGTTATAATCTGGATGGAAAAGGTGCTCGATGGTTAGTGACAAGGCTAGTGACTGTGTTGAGTGAATATGATTGATGATGGTTGAAATCTATGGTTGCTCGCCATCGCGTGATAAAAATTTGCAAGGTCTTTATTGATCTTGATATCATGGGCAAACGCCACGTGGATTTATTTGGCGATGTATAATATGGTGGGCCCTTGTTGTCATGATGAAGATTGTGTCAACTTGTTTTGGAAACCGTTCGATGATTTGAGAGAAGTGAAAGATCGATGGCTGATATAATAGGCTTAGCTTGCTATATATTCACTACTCTAAATGGCTCCATAATTCTAAATTTAATTAACATACTCTAAAACCTAACGAAACCAGGTTGTAGCTTGTCAAATTGGAGAACTGAAAGGTCAATACCAACACTGAGGAAGAGTTTGGAGGAGTGAAAACAAGGTCAATACCAGCGCTGAGGAAGAGTTTGGAGTTAAAACAGGGTCAATACTAGCGCCGACGAAGAGTTTGGAGGAGTGAAAACAAGGTCAATACCAGTGTCGAGGAAGAGTATATAGGAGTGAAAACAAGGTCAATACCAGCGCCGAGGAAGAGTATGGAGGAGTGAAAACAAGGTCAATACCAGCACCGAGGAAGAGTTTGGAGTTAAAACAAGGTCAATACCAGTGGGGTGATACCACAATACTGGTTTACAATTTTTGGGCAAACTGGACACTGAACTAATTTTTTTTAACTAAATATTCACATTCGGGCTCCTATAGTGGCTAAACTGTGAGGAATTTAAAGATGATGAAAACTAGTGATTTGTGACATTTTGTCTATAGATTCTAAATATAGTTTTTTCAAAAAAATTGGAATCAGATTGCACTTATATTTCCATCTCTTTCGAAAACTAGATTTAAAAAAAAAAAAACATTTTTAAGGAGTGATGCTCACCGTATACAACATAAATTTTTTGTATGAAAGATAAAATTATAATTTTTTCGAATTTATATTTGTAACTAAGATATCTAGCACTCTCATTTGGTTTCATGGTGTTTTATTAAATATATTTTCCTTAATCAAGTTTCAAATTCAAACCAATTACAATTGAAACATAGGCGAACTGTATACAACATAACTTTTTTTGTATGTATCAAAATTCAATTTTTTATATTTTAATGGATCAAGGACATCAATACTCAGCTTGGATATATTTTTTTAATTTTTATTTTGATAATCTGGTATTTTTCCACATGTTCAAAACAAAGAGCTTGATTTTCGGTGAAAAACCTATGTTTAATAAAATTGAAAAAACACATACATAATAAAACCAAAACATATTAAAATTATATTTTTTGGATAGATCATTCTGATAAATACTATGATAATTTGAAATAAATTTTAAATGAATTAATTTGATCCCCCAAAAGGTAAATCAAAAGTGATTTTTTATCAACATTTTGATAGTTGTAAAGGAGACTTCGTTGTAGGTATGGTTTAAAACTAGCGGGTTCTATCCAAGGGGGTTTGATCTAAGGTGGTTTGATCAAATCCCCTTCAATTTAAATCATTAAAATATAATTTTTTAAGGCTTAAATCATTATATTTTCTAAAAATATGTGATTTTAACAAAAATCAGAATGTCCCAGAAATTGTAAACTAGCTTTGTGGGATCACCCAGTGCCGACGAAGAGTTTGGAGGAGTGAAAACAAGGTCGATGTCAGCGCCAAGGAAGAGTATGGAGGATTTAAAACAAGGTCAATACCAACGCCGAGGAAGAGTATGGAGGAGTGAAAACAAGGTCAATACCAGCGTTGAGGACGAGGTTGAGGGCACTTAAGGAAAATTGACGACCAAGGGACAATGAGTACAATAAGTTTGGCACCCCCATTCTCTTTAACCTGCAATTTTCATGCCTAGTTTCCAAAGATATTCTTGTACATTGGCATCCCCATTCTCGTAAAATGGTATAAGATAAGACAAAAAAATTAAAATAGCTTAGTCTTTCACATTTTTATCGACCAGCCTCAAGTCTTGGAAAAACTCCCATAATCCACCCACATCTTGGTTGTTGGTGGGAACATGTTATTAAATTTTGTACAACCTACCTCAAATCTTATGTCAACAAAGTTGCTAAAAACATAAAAAAATAACAAAAAATTCAAAGGTACAACTAAAAAATGGTTATTTCCTTTTGGCCTCATCCACCTCTTATATTTTAACATAGCATGGAATTATGATTACATAACATAAACTCAAACAAATAGAATTTTATAGGGGCAAAGGAGCCCAAGTATATGCTAGGCTAATCTAGATCTAATGAATGGAAATAGAGGCATACAGTTCTTCTTTAATACCTCCACCACAAACATATGCAAGGAAAGGTCTCCTCCCTTCTTGGTAGTGATAACCTCCTCCACACACAACCCTTAAAAATTATGAATAGAGGAATATAATATTTGAATAACTTAAAGTTGATTCTCTCCTACCTGATGCAATTATTCATTTTATCCTTACAAAGATTAATAGTGATTACTAGAGTCACATAGACCAATTCTTCATAATAGAATAATTTGATCGTACTTTTCCAATGATGGAATTATGAGAAAACCTTAGGTTAAATGAATAATTACTAGCTAATTTATTTAAATCATGTCCAACCGTATAAGAGAATACCGCTGCTATGTGTACTTGGATATCATGGAGAAAGGCTCTTTGGGCTCTTTCATCAATCAAGGTATTGTTAAATTTTAACACCTAAAAGTGAGAATGGAGAATCTTTCCTAGGATGGTGGCCAATTATGCTTCTCAACACCTAGATTACAAAATCATTATCAATATCATTGCCATCACAATTAAATCTATTGCTTGAGATATAGTCATACAGGTAAACAAAATGGATTTCTTGATAGTAGATACATTCTAGACAATTCAATCCTTGCATTAGAGATTGTTGAATGGGCCCAACAAACTACTCATGATGCCCTTACAATTAAGTTAAAAGTTTGACAAGGCATATGATTGCATCAAATGTCCTTTCATTTATAAAAGGCTCAAATGGATTTATTTTTAACCCTAAATTATTATCACACATTCAAAATTATAAAATACCAGTTGAATGAAGAACCTTCATTTGAAGGTGATGACGTCATGGCCTTTGAATGAAAAAACTTTATATAAGAATGATGCCATGTCAAGACTTTCAAATGAAGGTATTTTTTATTTTAAATATTTCATGTCCAAAATTCTTTATAAAAGGAACCTTTGCATGAAGGACCTTCAAATGAAGACCTTAATTCAAAGGTCCTTCATATGAAGGTTCCTTTAATGCCATCCCATTATAGATCTTAGAGTTGTTAAAGATATTTTTGTTTTGAAGTAGAGATTGGACCATCAAATAGTGTCACCATGAATCTACCAAGATATCCATCAAATTGATAAACCCTGACTTACCAACCAAAAATTCACAAGAAAATTTCCCCTGTCAACCTTAGGGCATCAATTCAATGCCAAGTTTCTTGCTTTAATAGAACCCTAAATTCAATGAACCTCTATCATACCATGATGCACACCAATCCATCGAGTTATAGTTCCAAGACAATGGGTGGATTGGTGGATGTCATTTCTATTTAGCCCTCAAACCCTTACATAGGCACAACAGGGCAATCCTTGTATTTGATTGTTTCTCCCACAAAACAGTGATTGAGAAATTAAAAACAAATGAAAATGAAAGGGAACACATATATTTATCTACACCAATGATCTCAAAGCATTTCAAGATTGTACGGATCTATACAATACAAAAGAACTTCAAAAAAATAGTAAAAACACATAAAATTGCTTCAAGAACGTGGTATTTGATATGAAATTTTGGTATCAACTCCTCCAACAATTGAAATGGAATGAGAATAAAATATGATAGAAGTGGGATAAGAAATGCATATTTTGAAGCATCAAACCAATATGCAAAGATGAAAGAAAGTGCTAACCCCTTAAACTGAAAAAGTTTCTTTTAACTTTGAGTTTGTTGGGTAGCCAATTCTTTTAAGTTATCAAATCCTACCATCATACATAATCAAAATGTTGTTGTTTCAGATGAATATGAGCACTAAATTTCACTATTTTAAGATGTTGAAACCTTGTCATAGAGAACTAGAACATTGATTCAACCACTCATTCTACCTTAAAATATACCAAAAGTCTCCTAGCAATTAGACATAGGAAGATTTAAGATGACTTAAACAATTTTTATTGTCAAAGCATAAACTTATGATGAATTTACCAGGCCTAGTACACACTCCCTCCCCGTTAACCACTTAGACATATGGAAATTAAATGTAAATTTTCTGCTATTTTTAGTCATGTAGGTGTCCAATAAACCACTTGGCGATTTCTCCCTTCAAGTTTATTTACTTGAATGAGGAGCAAAAGTCCTTTGATTACAATTACAGAATACATTTGAGGCCTTGGTTGTGTAACTGGTGGACCATAGTCACTTTTAACACTTGTTACAAAGTTTGGGAGTTAAAACGTTAAGTAGATTTGATTTGTGATGGACACATTTGGACAGTAGTAACAATAAATTGCAATCTATCAAGACTTGATTACCTTATAACCTGTCAAATTCTAGTGATGAAATGATAGATTAATCATAATGTAACCTTGGGATCACATCACCATGAAAGAACTTCATCCAACATCCTTATGAGTTTAGGTACCACCAAATAGGTATTTTTCAGATTTGTCTTCCTCGAGCGAGGGAAATTCAGGAAGAGAAGAGGAAAGTGAGACATGTAGTAGGTCTAAAAGAGGGAGATCAACTAGAGGTCAAAATATTAGAAGAAAATTCTATAAACACATGGAATTTTTTCTTGCTGAAGGGGGGTCATGTTATTATGATGATGAGAGAATAGGCGACATCGAGGTGCCCTTGAGGTACAAACATCTACAGAAACAATGTTTACCCAATGAACTTCCTCCAATAAACACTAATCTTTGTGTCAACGAGAGGATATATCACATAGCACCATCGTCATTACATGGTTTGGGCCTATTTTGCATGGATGACATAAAGGTCTATTACGACAAAGTTAATGAATTGATGGAGTATGTTGGACCCTATTACAGTTACAAATATTGGATGCAACTGGTTCGATATACATGAAGTATGTGTAGGTATGCACTATCAACAAATTATATACAACTAAAAAATAAGGATCAAAATAAAGGAGTGGCTAGGTACATTGACGGAAGGCCAAAAGCATCAGGGAATATTGTAGGGTTTATAAATAGTACACGACCTGGGTCAACAAATAAGCAACCCAATTGCATATTTGAGGTGCGAGAGAGAAACCTTGTATTCGTATGTGCGATAAAATCAATAACTGCAGGGGAAGAGTTGCTAATCGATTACAATTTGAATCGCATAGATACAAATACAATTACTATAGGGGTGGTATGTACTATATACCATTTTACCCAACCTCCAATTAGTGACTCCAATATACCATTTTATTATTATTATTTTTTTCGTAAGTCTATTGGTTTCATTTCGGTATTGTTTTTTATATTTAATTTTTATCATAGCGGGACATTGATCATACGAGGAACGATCCGACCTAGAGCACAAATCACGATCCATCTTCAGGCACTTCTACCCAGCAGGTTTACCTCATTGTAATTGTACAAATTAGATACTAGCAATTTTTTATTATTATTATTATTATGTTTTTTCATGAGTTTATTGGGTTAATTTCGATAATGTTTTTAATATTCTTGTTGCAGTTGGCTGATCGGGGAAAGGCACCAATAGTACAGGAGAGCATCCATATGGAGGTGTAGTCACTATTATGTGATGATGACATCTCATTTTCTGCAAATGCTGTGGATATGAAGAGGAAGGCCCAAAAAAAATGCAATGAAGAAATCCTTCAGTTGGTATTCATAGTGCCTCAAACAAATGAGATAAGAGAAAGGGTTAAAATATTGTTTGAGAGAGCAAAAAACTTGCAAGTAAGCTGTCATGAGATCTTTAATTATAACATAATTTCATTCATGGCTTTATATTTTGTACTCTTTTATGTCATGAACTAAAATATGTGTTTTTTTTACAGGATTATTTGCATCCTCATCATGTTGTTGGCCATGATCAGGAAACTGCAAGTGTCGCCTGAGAAGTAGGGGTTAGTACAAGTGTCAATCTTGATCTTCTTGTGCATACATCACATCATCTGACCCCATCATCCCTGCCTATATTGTCAACTGAATTGTCGGCAACACATACCATGCAGGCATTCGGTAGTGTACCCTTTGGTAGCGATTGCATGCCACTACATGTGTCAGTACATGTACCTTGGGATGCAGAGGCCACTAGTACTGGTGATGTTTTAGCAACATTTCCTGGATCTTCCAGTATTACTAGTACGGGAACATTTCCGGTCACATTTGTGGTGACTAAGGATTTCGTTCCCATAAAGATAGAGAAGGTCCCAGGTACTTTAAAATGTTTTAATTATTATTATATATAATCCAATTGAAATTTACTTATTGATCACTCTTTATAGACTAATAATCCCATGACCATTTTGCAGGAAATGATGTTTTTTATAAACATATAAGTGATGTTACATTGGATCTCTTCGGGCCCACCATATGTACATGGTGGAATGCCCAAAATCAAGATTTAAAAGATGAGCTCATTAACCGTTTAGTTGTGTTGTTTGGTGATAAAACATTCAACCAAACCAAGGTCCTTAAGAAAGTTGGTACCTATCTAAAGTATGTGAGGGGCCAATATAGGTCACATTTAGAGAAGAACAAAAAGTACGAGCATCCCCCCATGATTCAAGAGAGGGAGTGGAAGGACTTGGTGTCAGATGGAAAGGAGAAGACTGAAAAGAAAAAAGGAAAGACACCATCGGGCCAAGGAAGATATGTGATACTATCAACAATGTAATTATATATTGATTACTCTTTCTTTTTACATAATCTAACGTATTTCAAAATTTTCATAGGTTGCCCGACACATCAAAGGAAACAAAGGAAAGACTAGAAAAAAATGGGCATCACAAACTTGGCTCTGGTGGTTATATGAAATTAGCCACACGATTTTTAAGTATCAATAAATGAAATATTGCATCTAAATAATAAATTACAAACAATTTTGGTTTTATCACACCATAGAAGCAAAATTCATGATCTTATGCAAAAATGCAGGGCTCCAATTTCAACAGAGCACCCACAAAAGAGGACCCGAAGATTGAATTCCAGCAAGGCTATGGAGCCTTGGCTGAACAACTAAGAATTTTGACTGGGCAAACACAATCTTCCACTGCATCCAACATGTAGGTAAATAAAATCAATAAAGTTTATTTAAATTTGAATACTTGTGTAATCTATTCAATATTAATTTCCACCATAATAATGTGCCTATTTGTTTTAAACAGATAAGCAATGATAATACTGCACATGACATTGGAATGCAACCTGGTGAGGGTGGAGCACAACTTGTAGATGAAGGCCATGGTGTGCATCCCGGTACTGGATGTATTCATGTGCTATACAAAACGCAATATGGATTAATACAATTAAACATCTTTAATTGCATTTGATGTATTAATCAATGTAACCTTTCGTGTTTCAACTTTAGAGCATGTAGAGAGTGATCAAAATTTTGAGCATGATCAGGCTAGACAAGATCAGGAACATGATGTGGCTCCATCAGGTAAAGAGGACCAGTCTAATATTCTTTTAAACATATTTAATTGTAATTGGTGTATTAATTAATGTAACCTTTCGTGTTTCAACTCTAGATCAGGATTTGGAGGGTGTTCAACATGTTGAGCATGAGGATATAAGACAATATTAGGAACATGATGTGGCCCCATCAGGTAAAGAGAACCACTCTAATGTTCTTTTAATTAATGAAATATTTGTAATAATAATAATAAAACATATCAATTTAACATTTCTTTGCTATTGCAGAAGACCCCCCCTTGCAGCGGCGTCCACGTTGTGAGTACACGACTAGGCATACATTAAGATCACGAGCAGAGCTCAGAACAACTGAAGGAGGGACAGATGATTTTGAAAACGATACTCCATTTCATATTTTTTTAGCTGGCAAAAAGAAACAAAAAAAAGTGATTGTAATCATATTATGACAACCATATTTTTGATAATATGTAAAAATTGAAAAAATGAATGTGAATATGTTAATGAATAAATGTCATAAGTTAATGAATGAATGTTATATGTTATTAATGGATGAATGTGAATATGTTAATGAATGAATGTTATATGTTATTAATGCAGGATGAATGAATGAATGCTATATGCTATTAATGATGAATGAATGATTAATGTTATATGATCGGGTATGGGGAATTGAGAGTGATGTGAGGGGGGGGGGAGGGGCTAAATGAGCTTCCACCTTCACGTGGATGGCCCTATTAAGTAGAGAATATTAAACTATTCTCAAAACAAAGAGAAGCTCAATAAGGTACTGCACTTTTCAATATAAGAAATGCATCGTTTGAAGCATCAAACCAATATGCAAAGATGAAAGAAAGTGCTAGCTTTTCACTATGAACATTGTGTTGTGTATGGATTTGATTTCAAATCTCTATTTTAATTTTATTTTAGTGGTCTCTAAAATTTGACTTTTGTGCATAATAGGTTAGTGGAAAATTTGACAGCTCTGAAGGGTTTAGAGGCTCAATTGAGATATATACATGGATATTTGGATCTTGTTGTTGATGGGAAGCTTCCACTTAACCATGAATTTTTTTACCATCTACAGGTATGCAAAAATTTCTCTACTTACATTCATTCAACTTACTGTAATATAATATCTGACAAAAATCTCCTTTTCATTATACTTAGATGGATTTTCATGCCCTGTTCCAAAACACATGTTTTAGAATAGGCAAGAAGGATGCTGACAAGGGTTAAGGTATTTGGCCTTACACCTTCCAATTGCATAGTTTACTTCATTCATCTAGCATATTGCCAATGCGTTTCACAATTGTTGGAATCATATCTTATAATTACCTAACTAGTAAAATTAAAATATGTAAGTTTCAAATATGGCATTACATATATTTCTATGAATTTTTGAAAGAAAATATCAAAATGGAGAATTATTAAAAAAATAATCTGCATAATTTCTAAGAGATTAGGGATTTTTTTTGCAAAGTTATCTTGAATATATTTAAGACAAAAGTAACTTATAAAGATTGAAGCAGAATATTGGTAGTCTAAAATCACCACTCAACACATCTTAGTAGTATCTCAATTCAAGAGAACTAGGTACACTATCCATTAGCCAGTAAAACAAATAAAATCAATTCATAAGATTATTCTGTTCTAATAGGGTTGACTGGTTGACTGGTTGCTTGTTTCTTTTTGATTGTTAGGAAGTCGTCAATATACACTTGGTTTTCCTGCCTTCTCTTGCCTCGTGGCTCAATGAGTTTCTACATAAGGCATCAAAGTAACCTTCAATATTGGCAATGGAAATGAGTACAAGGTCAGTATAACTTAATGCTAATTGGGTATGATTTTATTTGTTCAAGACCAATTTAGATTCATTTTCTGCTCACACTACTTTTATTTACATTTATGTTTTGCTAATATCCATTTTCCTTTACATTCATATTCTTCTATACATATTGTGTTTACAATAATGTTTTCCTTAGATCAATTCATAAGATTATTCTATTCTAATAGGGTTGATTGTTTGCTTGTTTCTTTTTGATTGTCAAGAAGTCGTCAATATACACTTGGTTTTCTCGCCTTCTCTTGCCTCGTGGCCAAAGAGTTTTCGCAAAAGGCATCAAAGTAACCTTCAAGATTGGCAATGGAAATGAGTACAAGGTTAGTATAACTTAATGCTAATTGGGTATGATTTTATTTGTTGAAGACCAATTTAGATTCATTTTCTACTCAAACTACTTTTACTTACATTTATGTTTTGCTAATATCCATTTTCCTTTGCATTCATATTCATCTATACATATTGTGTTTACAATAATGTTTTCCTTAGATCAATTCATAAGATTATTTTGTTCTAATATGGTTGACTGGTTGCTTGTTTCTTTTTTATTGTTAGGAAGTCATGAATATATACTTGGTTTTCTCGCCTTTTATTACCTCGTGGCTAGAGAGTTTCTGCAGAAGGCATCAAAGTAACCTTCAAGATTGATAATGGCAATGAGTACAAGGTCAGTATAACTTAATGCTAATTGGGTATGATTTTATTTGTTGAAGACCAATTTAGATTCATTTTCTGCTCACACTACTTTTATTTACATTTATGTTTTGCTAATATCCATTTTCCTTTACATTCATATTCTTCTATACATATTGTATTTAGAATAATGTTTTCCTTAGATCAATTCATAAGATTATTTTGTTCTAATAAGGTTGACTAGTTGCTTTTTTTCACCAAATTTTTCATTTTCACAAAATTAGATTCTAGTGTGTATTTTAATATTCACTACTTTGATTTTTTCTTTTTTAGCAAAATTAGAATCCAGTTCACAGGTTGTGCTTGTTGTCCATGATAGTCCCCTTGATCTCATGACTCATCATAGGTTTTATATTTTTCTCCAATTGTTGATCAACATCAAATGTGGCCATCATAATACCATCCATAGCCTCCATATTCTACAATTATTCATTGCTCATTTTTTATACATAGCAACCAAATAATGCAAACCTAGAGCTTGCACTGCAGATGTATACACAAAATGATAAATTCCTGCTTCTGTAAGCCTAATTAAACACAACAACTGACATGTTGTTTGATATTTTAAAGAGTCATATGATTTTCCTTTTTCTACCTTGTAAACACTTACTCAATGCATACAATAATTTATTGAAAGACAAAGTTGAATGGCCTCTTAACTCTTGCCACTAATGTCATTGCATTTGTCAAAACAAGGTTAATCATATTGTGATCTGAATTTTCATAATGAATTCTTCCAATCTATCCTTTATACCTAAGCATTGATGACAATCCATTTTGTCTTTTACTACCCCTTTTAAATGCTCATGGTCTTGGCACATCAACTTTCTCTCTTTAATTAACCTATCCTTATGTCCTATCATTATCCCTATGGATGCACTTTGGAGCCTCCTACTACTTTTAAATATTGCCTAGAGCCACCCCGATAAGTATTTCTATCCATTTGTATCTTCATCGACAAGAGATCATGTATTGCTAGGATATTCTGTAGTTTCCTCGACGTGGTGAGTCTCCCCGATGATTATTCTTTCAAAAAAAGTATATCACCAAGATTCCTGCCGATGTAATCTTATCGGCGTCACATAGCAGGTCAAGTAGACATTCATAACTTACTCCGATGGTGTATGTCTTGCCGATATGCTTCCCTCATGCTTCATCGATGATACAAGATGAGTATCTCGTCGATGAAACTTCATCGCTGAGACCACATGCCAGTCCTCTCAATATATCTTCTCAGGCAATTCTAATCGCTGTAACATTTTTGATCTTTCACTGATATGCCTACATTTGAAAGAATAGTTTTTTTGAAAAAAAATTGGATTGTTCCATTGAATTTTCGATGAACCTCCAAAAGTGTCTGACGAATTTGCAATACATTTGATAAAATTTCATCATAATGACTTGCCTATTTCATCGTGAGTTCGATGAACTACTATCATTATTTCCATCTAAAGTATGTCGCCAAGACTCCTGCCGATGTAATCTTATTGGCATGACATAGTGAATTGGGTAGACATTCAAAACTTAATCTGATGGTATATGTCTCGCTGATATGCTTCCCTCGTGCTTCATCGATGAGACAAGATGAGTATCTCGCCGATGAAACTTCATCGTTGAGACCATAGGCCAATCCCCCAATATATCTTCTCAAGCAATTTTGATCGTTGTAACAGTCTTGATCTTTCACCGATATGCCTACATTTGAACAAATAGTTTATTTTTAAAAAAAATTGCATTATTCCATCGAATTTTTGACAAACCTCAAAAAGTGTCTGACAAATTTGCAAAACATCCGACAAACTTTAGTCGTAATGACTTGCCTATTTCGTCGCAAGTTCGATGAACTGTTATCGTTATTTTGATCTAAAGTATGTCACCAAGAATCCTGTCGATGTAATCTTATCAACGTGACATAGTGGTTCGGGTAGACATTCAGAACTTACTCCGATGGTATATATCTTCATTGCTAAGACCACAAGCCAGTCGTCCTGATATATCTTCTCATGCAATTTTGATCACGGTAACAGTCTTGATCTCTCACCGATATACGTCGAACCTTTTGTCGTAATGGTGAAAAAAATTTGTTGTTAATCTGATGCTTTGGAAAAGGTATGCCACTTGTGTGTCTCGCTATTGTTCATTGCTAGATCGACGAAATGGTCATCGCGGTTCCAACAAACTTCTGTCGTTGATCCGACACTTTGGAAAAGGTATGTCACTTGTGTTCTGGCTATTGTTCGTCGCTTGATCAATGAAGTTTACGTCACCGTTCCGACGAAAAGGCATCGTAAGTTCGACGTTTTAAATATCATCTGAATATCGACAAAAATTGAGTGACGATAATGATTTTTGTGATTCGTCGGTATACTGACAAAAGATTGTCAAAATTCCAACAAATTGTCGTCAAAAATTGGAGTCAAATTCAGTAGTGTTATCTCCCCATATATTTATCCATCCAGTAATCCTTTCTATCTACCAAATCCTTATCTTCCTATACTCCCATCCACTAGTTCTTTTCCATCTTTTCATCCTTATTTCCACATCCTTATCTTCCTATCCATCTTTCCAAATCCTTATACCTCTATCCATCCATCCTAGCCCCTTTCCATCTCCCCATCTTTATCAATCCATCAATTTATTTCTATTTTCCTTCCATCTCATAATCCCTTATCATTGGTATCTAGCTATAGGCTACCCCCACGTAATCCAATGCCATACATCTCACTATCATCACTCCTACATTTGTCTCACCTCCTATCACTCTTCGTCACTCATGTATCCATCATCTCATCCTCCCAATTCATCTTATACCTATCCCATCCCTGAGCTTCACGTAATCCAAATCTTAGGCATATCGACCATCCCATCCACAAGGCCTATCCTGGCTCATCATACTCGCTCCATCATCGTATCTCCTTATCATGGTCATCTCATCATCCCTCATTTGTTTTCTATCATTGGTCTTATGCCGAACTACGCTGCCCCTACGCTTTCACATAGGCAAGGTCGATCATTTGATTTTCCCTCGGGGCTCTGCTTCTTGTCTAGTTTGTCATCTTCCACTTTCTGTCTTTGGCCTTGTGTCAAACTACGTTGCCCTTGTTTTTTCATGTACGCAAGGTTGATTGTTTGATTCGCCCCCGAGGCATTTTGTCCATCTAGTTTCAGTCGTTCATCGTTTGTCCCCATTGTCTTATTTCCGCTTGTATCCATGGTCTTTTGTCAAACTACAAGGGCTTTGCAATTTCACATAGGTAAGGTTGATCTTTGATCAACCCTCGAGCCCCTAGGTCTTTAGGATGTGTCTGTTTTGTTGCCTTATCATTTTGTCATCTTGTCATCTTATGTCTCGTTGTCTTGTCATGTCATCAAGTATGTCCCTATCCTAGCTGGTTCTTCTGAAACAAAGGTCATTAGTCTCATAAGGTTCAATTGGTTTCACATATCCTGCATCATGTTGATCAACCAATCTATCCTCCATCTTTGGTCTCAACAGGATGTATCCTTCCTAACAAACGTCATCAATCCCATCCATCCTTTTGATCTTGTGGAAAAGGACATTTAAAATTTTATTGTGATTTTTTAGTGTTTTTGATATTTTTTTATCATTTGAGCTTCCTATTATACCTCGTCAGGGTCGCCATGATCCACCATATCATGGTGTGCTTTGGCTGGTGAACATAAGGGCGTATCTTCATATTTTTGTCTACTTATATCTTCTTGGTTGTTCCATGTAGTACCCACCAAGATCCTTGTGGTCTTGTGTTATGTTGGGACATCCTTTGTGCTTGTGGTTATCCCAATACCTAGCTCGACCAAAGTCCTTGCGACTTTGGGGGTGTTTGGATATCCTTCTTATTTGTTGTGTTTGTTTCATGCATTAACCACTCTTCCACCTTGGTTTCACATACCATGGTACCTAGTGTCTTATGCTATAGAAAAAAATAGTGCTCTGAAAACTGAAAATTGCATTAGGATTACATTTTCTCTTCCATTGCATAGCATATTTCCCTCCATCATCTTCATTCATTTCTACCATCTCATCCTCCATCCAATCCCAATCCATTCAAACTAGCACAAATCATCTAATCACATCTTTGGTATTGTTCCCAGCCTTGCTACAAGCCTTGACCCAATCATCATCATCATCATTATCGGGATGTATCCTTCCCTATCATTTTGTGTTGTTTTGGGATGTATCCTTCCCTCATCAAAAATACTATCATCATCATCATCATCTGCATCATCATCAGGATGTATCCTTCCCCATCTTTTGTGTTGTTTGGGATGTATCCTTCCCTTATCAACAACACTCGCATCAGGATGTATCCTTCCCTATCCTTGTTTTGTTCTAGGATATATCATTCCCTCATCAACAAAAATCCATCCATCATCAATCCATCTTGGATTGTTGCTTAACTAGTGCAACATCATATTTATCCTTGAATCCATTTGTGCTTTCTTTCTCCTCATCTTCTCTTCCCAATATTTCATCATTTTTCATCCTTTTCCATCCATCACTTTGCTTATCCTTCCCATCTACCCTTGCATCATCTCATCCATTTCGAGAGCACACTTGTGTTCTCTTAAACCCGCATATCCTCTCGAGGGGGCATCCTCAATCCCTAATCTTCATCTTCACTACCATCATCTTTCTTCTTAATCACTCCTTGAATGACTTGGGCATCTTCCTTATTAATCTAACCATCTTCTTCTAGGTGCTATATTTTAATTTTCTTTGAAATGATGCTACTTTGTAACACCATCTCAAAGAGGGAAAAAATGTAGACATCTACATTTGACCACTTATATTTGGTCAAATTTAACTTTTTCATCTAAATAACCTTTTATCCACATTAGTTAAATAATGTTACTATTATTTAATTAATACCCCTCAAGTCTTCTAAATCCCTAAGGTATTTAGTTAAATAATTAAATACCTTACCCCTTTATCCCTTTCTTCCAAAGAATTAAATAAAAAACCCACTATTTAATCCCCTTTATGTCCCATCCACACTTAATCCTAATTCATCTCCTAATTCCATCATTAGGGATGTATGATTAGGATGTGTCACATCCTCCAATTTTTTCAAGTTGGCTCCTAATCATCATTAGCCACCTAACCCTCTTTTAATCCTTCATTAGCTAATCTAATCAGTCCTTTAGTCAACTCTTATCACATCCCAACAAATTTTTTAATTCTATTTTATTATCCCAACACCCTTAATGGAATTTTTAATTCCATTTATTCCTCCCATGCATTTCTCTTCCTTGTGACCTTTCATAGGTCACATCAAGTACATGGGACAAGGACCTCTTTTAGAAGGACCTTGTTTTATCCATTGGGTTCTTCTAAACATGTGAATTAAAAATACATGTTTATTTACCCAATGCCCTCTCCAATCCCCATGGTGACAAGAATGGACTTTCTAAAAGTCCTCACTTGTCGCTTTCAGCCCCACTTGGGGACACATAATTCTTTTTTGAATAAATTCTCTGCAATCCCAAGGTACTTGCAAGTACCTTGGGACCACATGGCCTTTTCCATGTCACCTTGTCCTTCTTCCATATCACCCTCCACATGGAAATATGTGAGGGCTTGTGAGTCCTCAACTCACCATAACCCTTCATCTTGTCCATGGTGGATCAATCTCAACCGTCCATTTTTCTTTAAATGGAGAGCCTTGGCCTCAAGTTAGGGGTTAGAATTTGGAGATTTAGCATACAAGCCATTTAATACCATCTTGCATTCAAAGCCATTTTTCATTTAACCTACCATATCCCATCATTCAACCATCTTTATTATTGCAAGCTTTCCATCAAGGAGCATACATCAAGAGCATCTTCAAGGGACAACCACTTCATCAAGCTAAACAAGAAAAGGTATAACACTTTTTGTTGTTTTTGTCATTGTTTGTTTAGTTTCAATTAGCCCTAATCGTTGAGGTGTTGTTGTGTTTCCTTTTTATTGCATTCATTTAGTTTTGCATTTTAGATTAGGAATTTTCATTGCACACACCACTAAAATAGAGAAATATTCTAAATCACCATTTTCCCACAATTCATGGTAGGAAATCTCAGGCGGTGAGGTTTGGAGAATGGTGTTGGTGCCAAGCTGAGTAAAGGTGGGTTTGTATTAAATGAGTTTCGGTGTAGTTATGTTAGTGCTAGACATGGAGTCCTAGAGGTTCAAAAGTGTGGGAGTGGATGTAGCTTATTAGGGTGTTCATGGATGTAGTACTTAGAGGTCTATCAAGAATGGAAAACTCAATGGGTTAGTCAAGATAGGGTTCTTGCAATATTTTTTGAATCAGGGACCAACAACGTGGAGATAATTCAAGGACAAAAGGAGTGTTTTTGCATAATAAAGAGTAGATTATTGAGTAGGACTCATGGTTGTTGAGAAGTCAGGGGTAGAACTCTTGCAATGGATCTCAATATGGTGTATGTTGATGGCACCAAGTATGAAGTTTCAAAAGTGTGTATAAAAGTAGTGGTTGTGGAGATTGGAGTAGAAGTATGAATGCAAGGTATGGATTCAAAGATCCCTCCAATAATTCTTCCAAGAACTAAGAAAGGATGCCTTTAGCCAAATGAGTTGAGGTGGAGGGTGTTGCCTATTTTGGAATGGAGGGTGTAAGGGGACCTAAGCTCATGGGATGGGTGCTCCAAGTGAAAACTGAGACTTGGGGAGCAAGACCAAAATGAGTGCCAAGGGCGCTCCAAAAGTGGACCAAGGTGTCCCAAATAAGAGTTCCAAGGTGTTCTAAGGGTTGGAACTAGGCACTCCAACAAAGATACAAGGTTGGACCCAAGAGTGGAATTGGGAATTCCAAGTAGGTGCATAGGGTGTTCCATGTGCACCAAAATGGGGCTAGGGTACTCCAAGTGCATAATTAGGTTTAGAAATCAAGAGTACCAAAAGTGGGGTGCATTGAGTATGCAAGCGACCATCATGGAATTAGGTTCTTATTGTGCCTTCGCACTCACACCCCATTTTTCCTTTTGACAAAACGGGGATCCCCCCTCGTTTACTTTTTTGTGTGTCATTGTTTTCCTTTTGTCTTTTTTTTATCTTCTCTCTTTCTTTCCCTCTTTTCTTTTCTTTCCCCCTTCTTTCTTTTCCTTTTTCTGTTTTCTTCCTTTTAGGTACCTTTTTGGGCCTCAAGAAATCAGGTTTCTTAATCATGGTATACCATATTGATCGTACTTGATTCCCAACTCCTTATCCGGTGCTTGGCATCTTTTTTTCTTTTGCCCTTTTGGATGTCAGGCCTCAGGATTATCGAGGTTTTCCTCCCTTTTGTGCCTTAAAATTTTGAAATTTGAAATGCATCGAACTTAGAGCATCAAAAATTTCACTTACCCTTTATACTAAAGAAATCAACATAACGTATAGTTAAACTCCAACTATCGATTCTTGAGCCTACCTTAGAAGGAATCTTATTGATCAACATTTCAGACTTCGTGAATCAGGGGTAGTCCTTATCAAATTCCTTATAGAGGTGGAGACAGTAAGGGGAAACCTCAATCCCCAATGTTCGACAAAACCCTATACCTTCGACTATAAGCTTATAAGACTTTCAAAATTGTGATCTCCATTGGTTTCAACTTAGTTTCATGCCTTAACACTTTAGACTTAAATTACTTTAGTTTCAAACTTCACAAGTTTCCTTTATCGCATACCTTAGAAAATTTGCAAGGGGTAAGGGGAAACCCTGACCCCCAATCTGCAACACACTCACTCAGACTTAAAAAGTTTTATGAAACCTTTCAGATTTTGGGCGTCAGTAGTACCTCTTACATATTACTTACAAAGGTGTAAAGGGCAAAGGGTACACCTGACCCCCAACCCTGATTATACTAGTAAAACACTTAGCCAAAAATGTCTTCATTTGTGCCATCTTTTGAACATTGGGTATCGGTGATACCTCTTATCTATTGCTTATATAGGTGCAAAGGGTAAGGGTTATCCTCGACCCCTAATGTCTGGGAATGATTGCTTTCTTTTAATTGTTATAAAGAATAGATGCATTTTTTATGTTCAAAAGCTAAGGTTTAAAATATGAAAATGAGTTTGATTAGCAGTCATAAGTTTGGTGGAAAGGTGTAAATCAAAATGCCAAAATTCGATCCATGAATTCCTTTAAGACTTCATGAATAAGAGATACCACTTAAGTGATACCATTGCAAGGTAAAGGGTAAAAGGGACCTATGATCCCTGACATCCGATCAAGCAATGAAACATATCCTCAAAGAGATTTTATTGATAAGCAAAGGGAAAGATATCTTTGATGTCCAATACCCGAGAGGCTTTAAAACTTAGCAAAGGAAACTCATTCTATGAGTAGTGAGTATGAGGGATCCCTAATCCCCGATACCTTAAGATGGTAAAATGAAAGAATCCAATGTTTAATTGTAGATGTTGGCAGTAAAGGGTATAGGGTAAGCCTGAAGGCCGATCCCCAATTTTTTTACATGATTCCTGCTTGATAAGCTATAATTTTTGAAATAAAGTTGATACAGTCTAACATAACTTGTTTTGCAATTTTTCTCTTCTTAATATGAAAATGATAATACATGGTATTGATATTTGTAGGAGATATTCCTCCAAAAGATCCAAAAAAAATGAAGTATCAACATAAGGGACCATCCATAGAGAAAATGAACGGGATAGGACCAACATAGTTTGATAATTTCATTTAAGTAAATTGGAGATAGAACAAGGGTTGTTTTTGCTAGGTCATGGGTGTTTGAATTTTTTTTTGCCATTGCTCATGAAGTTAACAAATTCTTTTCTTCCATTTCAAATTCCAGATGTGAAGAAATCAAAGTACATATCATGTGCCTGGGTTTAGTGGGGTTTGGAATTTTGAAGACCGTTGCTTGCTTCAACTTACTTTTAGTTATTATTTTCATGATGCTTTAATTTAACAAAAGACCCGACTATGATTGGGGTGCCTAATTTTGTCTTATTTTATTTTTACGTTGAACTTGACTCCAACTAGGGCACCCAGTTGTACTTTTATTTAATTTTCAATTTGCTTTAAGTTAAAAACCAAGCACTAGAGGTACTTCTTGTTAGCTTTTGTTTATTAGATCCACATTTTTAGGAAATGTGATTTCTATATGACTTTGGTTCTGGATCATTTTTAAGGATTCAATTTTGATGTAATTATGCAATTAAACAATACAATCTCAGTGTGGAATTTCCTAGTGACTTTGTGAATTATTGATTCAATCAAAGGGTTACGCTTGTTGACGCATCTTGATTTGGTATCATGGTGATGATATAATATTTTATTTCAATTTGAATTGTCAAATTAGTAATATTTCATTGGTAATTGTGGAATTAAGTAGGATTTTGTCTCAGATATGTGCATGCTTGACGACATTCTAATTGTATGAAATCTAAAAATCTTATGTCGTGACTAATTTCCTTTGAAGATTGCATTGCTATTGTTGGAAAATGTGTGAAATAATATTTGTTGTGATGGTGGTTTGAAAATATTGCTTAAATGTATAGAAATGATAATGGAATGTTTCTTGTCATTGTCCAAATAGTGTAAATTTTCTTTGCATTACTTCTTTTTGTCTTTTTTTATCTTTTAAATTTTATTTGAAATCAAGTTTGGATTTATTGAAAGAGCATTAAATTATTGTAAATTTTTTATAGATCTGAACATGCAATGCATTTATTGAATTGCTTGACCTATTATTTTAAGTTGCATTTTATTTCCAAGAAGGTAAAATTTAGATCCCCTTGTGAAACTACATTGATCTCACAACTGTGCTACCCACCTGGTCAAGACCTAATAGAAAGGAAAATTGGAGCAGTTCCCGATACTTTACAAGAGGGGAAATAAACCCTTATTGCCTAGCACGTTATAAGTGATTAAAACCACCCTCAATAGAAATGGAACTAGAAGGAGGGCCTAAAAATATTCTTGGTTAAATGCAAAGTTCGAGAGGGTTAGATCTTAGGAAAACCCAGCTCTGATGGGTAGCCTTTGTGTATACCAATGATTTTTCATGAAATTTCTTATCACACACATAATAGGCTTCAATTTTTTTTCCCTAATAGTGGACAAATTGCTTTAGATCATGTCAAGATTTGCGAGGATTTATTGAATTTTCTCAAAGTTGAGCATGAGGATATCATTTGTCATTTCTTCATCAAAATGTTTCAAGGTGCAACATGGCAATGGTATGTTAATATTCCACCAAATTATATCTATTCATGGACATAATCAAAAAAATTATTCTTGGTTCGGTTTGATCCTTATGTGGGTGCACAAGATCCATCACTTCAATTTACAACTATGAAAAAAATACCACGAGAATATATTTACCAGTTCAATCATAGGTTCATGTTTATGTATCAACGAGTTCAAGATTTGAATTTGGTTATTAATGATTTTATGCTAAAAGAACATTATTATTGGGGTTTGAATGCTTCATTCACATAGAAGATTGGACTTTGTGGTGAGGTTACTGTCCTACATGATGCATTTGACAAAGCCCTCTTACTGGCACAATGCAGTCATGACGTTAGAAATACGAGCAACCACAATGAGAATTATAATGCTCTTGTGCTTACAAGTTACCAAACTTTGCAGCCTTATATCGATTTACTCACCGTGCTTACCTAGATGCAATCATTTCCACCAAGCAGCTACAACATTCCAAATTTTCGAAGCATCTCATTCTCTAACAATTCAAATTAGGTCAACCCCATACAAGACTAATTTGGGAGTCAAGATTTACAAAAAGATGACTATGGAGGCAAGTGTTTCACCCTCTAATGAATTTTTAATGGAATTAACCTCTAATTTTAGTCATACTCTGACATATGATGCATTAAATCATGATAAAATTATAAGCAAATAATTAGATGAACAATTATATCATTTAGATGGTTTGTTTGAAAAAGAGTATGAAATAGATTTGAAATCTGAGCGTAATGAAAAGATCAAACTAGAGTATAATTTAGTTGAAGATGTTAATACTAATGACAACAATGAAAGAGGTGAAGCATTAACACAAGATTGTTGTCATGAGGAATCAACAAATAAAGAGTTTTCTTCCAACACTTTGAATGATTCTTCTGAGAAAGATGCAAATCAATATGATGAAGGTACGATAGGTCGTGATTTATTCGAGCTAAATATTTCACGTACGCAAAATCAATTAAATGAGAAATTTGAGGAATTAGGTGCTCCAAGTCTGACAAAAGTTTCTATGACAGATGGATGTAGGATACATTGGACAGATCAACATTGTGAGATAGATTGATATGTTTACCTTGGAAGGATGGATTTATATTTGAAATGGTTGATCACTATTGAAGAGGTACTCATTCCAATAGAAGAGCATTGGAAAAGTATTCCACTCAATGAGGAAGATGAAATAGCTAGCATACAAAGAGATGATAACGAATCCATCTGAAAGGATGAAAGTAATTGTGAGAGGATATCTAGCTTATCTCCATCATTTCGTGACCTTGACCCTTGCCTTGAAGTGGACTTGTTGATTAATAAAGATTCTCTATCTTGTTCAATTTTTTTAGATGTAGAAAATGAATTTATTGATGTGTTCATAGATTTTTTCATGATCATTGATAAAGAAGAAACATCCTTTGACCAATTGATAAAAGGAAATGGCCTTGTTGATTCAAATGAAAAATGGATTGAAAGAGAGAATGACATATCTCTAGATGAGATTGTGAATGAAACTCGTTGTGAAGGACAAGAAATCAAATTTCAAATGGATTCTTCAGAGGAAGAAGGTCAAATGAATGTGAAAATTAGTCAAGTGCTTCCTGATAGTTAACTAGATCAAACTTACACCTATCAAGGGAATGGATTTGATTTTAATGCTAACAAAAATACCGACATGGATGAAATGTGTGTTTTGCTACAGTAAGGAATTTATGATAGGATTCAAATGAATGAAGCAAAAGAGCATCAAACGGACCATCAAAAGGTTTCCTCGGAAATAAAATCACTTCAACATGGAAAGGAAAATAAAATAGGGGAGTATCTTCCCGATTTTGATTCTTTGCATGTGAATGAGTTATCTGAAGGAAGGCCTTGTTTATTACACATTAGTAATTCTAATCTTAGTGGTGATGAGTTGGATGTTGATTCTCACATTCTTATTGATAATATGTAGGGGAACGATACAAACAATGCTTTATCTCATGAGGGTGAAGTTTGATAGACTTCACAAATTGACGATCAAGATGATTTTTAACTTAGTTCATCCGAGGAGACTGAAAGGATCTTCAATCTCATATCTGAGTTGAATGCAACAATGTGGGCCCATGGGTATTCTGACTGCATAAAAAACCTTGATTTATGGGATTCTTTAGGATTCATCATTTTGGTTCACATTCTGAGGTAAGTTTTTCTAATTTTTTGTTAGCCTAGGAGATTACCATGGTAGGTAAGGAAAAAGTTGAACAAGTTACTTTAAAGGTTGAGGAAGATAACGATTTAACGAACGATATCTATACTTTAGAAAATATGATTGAAGTTGATGGTCTTGGGGAAATTAAGCATATTGGTTTACTACTTGGGACTAGTGTTGATAATGATAAGGATGTGCATAAATTTTTTGAACCTTCTTTTGATACCTTGAATAGTCATGTTCCATCATTAATGGATGTTGTTTTTTTTTATGTATAGTAACAAAGAGGAATGGAGTGGTGTATTATGAGATGAGACCTCAAGCAGATAAAATTGTGTAGCATGAGCATGCCTTTGCAACTAGATCTTCTAAATTGGGTGGCATATTTTC
Source organism: Sequoiadendron giganteum (assembly GCA_007115665.2). NCBI lineage: Eukaryota > Viridiplantae > Streptophyta > Pinopsida > Cupressales > Cupressaceae > Sequoiadendron > Sequoiadendron giganteum. The sequence goes on from CM021102.1 coordinate 351,266,595, forward strand.
ATTATCCTCTATATTTTGATGATTTTTAGTTTGACTATATCACCGGGGAAAATAAGACATGTCTATCGATCAATCATAACAAAGAAGAAAAACCACAACTATTAGTTTTTCAAGATTTGTACTCTCAGAATGAGCTTATTCTTCTTGAACTTTAATTTTTTGAGTATAAAGATGAGCTAACTAGGATTAGAACTTTACTAGTAAGTTAAGACTCTTGCATATATTGAAAAATAAGTAAGATAGTTGTCCAAATTTTTGCAGTTTTATGTTTTTTGAGATTAGCTTGGAGCTGGTTTAGGATTAAGGTAGTTAGGTTTTGGTTTAGATTAGTTGGTTTTTCTTTTGCTTTGGTGTTTCTTGCTAGATTCTCTTTTGATGTGTCGCTTTGTGTTGTTTGCATTTTGGGTTTTTTTGTTTTTGTTTCCTATTTTTTTTTGTCACTTCCTTTTATCTTTTTTTTTTTCGATTTTTCGTGAATGTTCTAGGTCAAAATGTCAACCATGAATAGGATACTTGTAGTATTTATGTTTTTAGACCATTTCCTTGTTTAAACTCAAGGTCTATTAGTCTATTATTAAACTTCAGAGTCTTAGATGATTTGATGTAGTGAAGTTAGTAAACCTATGAAGGTAATTTCTTGGGTCTTACCGCTTGCATTTATTAAGCAAATTAGGATAGGTATTTATGATGGATAGTAATGAATTTAGGACTCAAATGAATCTAAAGGTGTTTCCCTTCTTAATGACCACAGTGATTCCCAACCCAACACCAGGTGATAGGCTAGAGAAGAAAAAAAATAAAGAAACAAAAAACTATGAAAATGGGTGATTCAAATAACCTCTACCGGGCTATGGACGTTTGGCTGCCAGTAGATCTAGGTTTGAGGGAATCAAAGGTATCTTTGTTAGGGCTATGGATGCCTGGTTGACAATAGATCTATGCCCAGGTCACACCAACTAAATCTCAAAATGGAACAAAGAAAGGAATATGCATATGAATAAAGATAATTGGGAGAAAGACAAGATCACACAAATTGTCTTGATTCACAGGTCATTCTATTGTTTCAAACCATGTTTTGAAGGGATTAATCATTGTGCACACACTATGAGACTCTGGTATTCTATTATGATTGGATAATTGGTTGAAATGATTAGATTATTATGGACTCTCTTACTTAATCTAAGGTTAATAATTTCTTTTAAGTTTAAGCCGATTTAAAAAAAATTGTACATAGAAATGATTTTCATGCATTCTTTTTGTTGGTTTCTATTTGTTGCGCCTTCGCACTCATGCCCTATTTTTTCTTTTGACAAAATGGGGAACCCCCCCTTTTGGTTTTTTGTGTGTTGTTTTCCTTATATCTTTCTTTTCTTTTTTTCTCTTCTCTCTTTCTTTCCCTCTTTTTTTTCCCTTCTTTCTTTTCCTTTATTTGTTTTCTTCCTCATAGGTACCTTGGCAGGCCTCAAGAAATCAAGAATCTTAGTCATGGTATACCATATCGATCATACTCGATCCCCGACTCCTTACCTGGTGCTTGGTGTCTTTTTGACTTTTGCCCTTGTAGACTTTACACCTCAGGCTTATTGAGGTTTGCTTCCCTTTTGTGCCTTAGCATTTTGAAATTTGAAATGTGTTGAACTTCGGGCATCACGAATTTCACTTACCCTTTACGCTAAAAAAATCAACATAAGGTATACTGAAACTCTGACTGTCAATTCTCGAGCTTGCCTTAGAAGGAATTTTGTTGATCATTTTCAAACTTCATGAATCAGGGGTACTCCTTACCGAATTCCTTATAGAGGTGGAGACAGTAAGGGGAAACCCCAATCCTTGATGTTTGAAAAAACCCTATATGTTCGACTATAGGCTTATAAGAATTTCAAAATTTCTTTGAGAACATTGGACTTGTGATCTCCATTGGTTTCAACTTAGTTTCATGTCTTAACACTTTATACTTAAAGTACTTAAGTTTCAAACTTCGCAAGTTTCCTTTATCGCATACCTTAGAACATTTGCAAGGGATAAGGGGAAACCCTGACCCCCAATCTGCAAAACATTGGCTTAGAATTAACAAATTTTCTGAAACCTTTCAGATTTTGGGTGTTAGTAGTAATTCTTACCCATTACTTATAAAGGTGTAAAGGGTAAAGGGTATGCCCAACCCCTGATTATACTAGTAAAACACTTAGCCAAAAATATCTTCCTTTGCGACATCTTTCAGACATCAGGTATCTATAGTACCTCTTACCCATTTCTTATAGAGGTGCAAAGGGTAAGGGTTATCCCTGACCATCGACGTCCGAGAACGATTGCTTGCTTTTTATTGTTATAAAGAATAGATGCATTTTTTGTGTTCAAAAGATAAGGTTTAAAATATGAAAATGAGGTTGGTTAACAATCATAAGTTTGGACCAGGACCTACTAGTTGTGGGGAAGTGTTGCATGAATCTAATGGTAGGTTTGTTTCTGCAGTGGTGCTCCCTTTGGGAACCCAAAAAAACCACTTTGCGGAAGCTTCAACGACCTACCATGATCTGAAGATGGCTCAGTCTAAAGGCTTTAGCAAGGTTTGGATAGAGGGTGATTCCTTAAATGTTATCAATAACCTTAAAAAATCTCCCCTCATTCTTGGTCTATGGAACCTAGTATTCTTGATGCTTTGGCAATTTTGAATTCCTTTGATCAATGTTTCATATCCCATATTTATAGGGAGGGAAATTTCGTTGCGGATAAATTTGATAATTGTGGGGTTCATGAGTATAAAGTTTGGGAAGGGAATGACCCCCTCCCCATCAACGTCTAATCAATTGTCAATCATGATATTCAAGTTGTTTGAGGAGGGTTTTCCCTTAATGATTTTTTAAAATCACATATTGGTTCCCATGTGGTATTTCAAATCCAAGTGTGATTTCTTAAGTGGCTTCTCCTTGCATTTTAATGATGTGGCAGAAGTCCGTAAAGATTTGCATTCAAGAATAATGATTTCCTCTTGTCACTTCAATTCTCCCACATGAATTGTGGGTATTTGTAAAGCCTTCTCTTTCTTGAGGCTTCTTCTATTTTGTATCCTTTACAAATACTTGAATGTTTTATGGTTTGGCTCTGCAGTTGTCATGGGTGGGAAGAGGAATTGTGTTGAGCTGATTTCTTGTGACTTTTCCAAGAGTAACAAGAAGGTTTGGGACTTGCTACAAGCTAATGGTGTTATTACCTATATTGAAAGACTTCATGGATTCAACCCTAAGGCGTCACAGGATTTCATCAAGGGATGGAAAAGCAAAGTCCTAAGGGCATTCTAGATGGAATTCAATATTACTAAAGAATTCATTGGTAATATCACAAGTTTGGCTATAGAGGGAAGGAAAGTTTATAGGGACAAGAAAGAGTCTAGTGTTGCAATGGCTATCTTCTTTAAGGATGATGAAAGGAGTTAGTTAGAAAAGGAGAAATGTGGAGGCTTTTCTTGCAACTTTATCAAGGCTATCTGGGGTGATGTGGCTGCTTAAATCAAGAGGTATATTACTCTTGACGGTTGATTCTTTATTCTTGTTGGCTACCATTTTGTTCTATTAAATCACTTTAGGCATAAAAAAAGGGTTTCTTTCCCCTTTTATTTGCTTGTCTCCCTTGAAAATGGTATAAAAGACCATAAAAGGAACCCGAAGAATCCTATCCTTCATGAGGGATTAATTCTTCTAATTATGGAATATGCCAAGTCTTATTCGATCCCTGATGAGCCCAAGAAGATTTCTAAAGGTCACCATAAGCAATCCGATTCTAAGTATAATACTAGGTTTGAAATGGGTTTTGGCTTTGAGGAGTTTGTTGTTGGGTTAGAAGTCTCTATGAAGGTTCTTTCAGAGCCTCTTGAGTCCTTTGAGGGTAAGCATAAAAAGAAGAATAAAAATTATAAGCCCTCCAAGTTTGAAGATTATATCAGTGGTAGTGAGGAGGTGGAGGGTTCTAAAGATTTCACTAACACCCAAAAGGTTAAATTAGGAAAGTGCTTGATCCCTACTATTAAGAAATTAAAATTGAAGGGTGATGGTGATGATCTTTCCTCTTGTAAGAAGAAGGTGGAAGAGAATGTTGATGTGAATGAGGAAGTGGAGTCCCCTGCATCGAGTAGGAAAATGAAGATGCACTTGAAGGAAAGGAGTACTTAGCAGAAGGTTAAGGGAAAAGTTTTCTTGACTCAAGAGGAAACTGTTAGTGTTGATCTTGATGAAAATCCCAATGTTGAGACCCTATGGGTTGATGCTAGTCATGATAACGAGAAGGTGCATGATTAGGGTGTTAATGCAGTTGTTGAGATTGAGAGGTTTGTGCGCAAGATCAAAGTTCCTAATGATGGTAACAAAGGGAAGGATGTGTTGCAGAATGAGAAGGATAACACGTATATTCCTAAGGATCTGGTAGATGACAGGGATAATTCTAACTATGACAAGGATGATTTGCCCAATGTATTAGGAATGGCTAGAGATGGTTCCTTAAAAAAAAATTAGACTTTTAGATGGGTTTTTAATGAACTGAACCTAACTAATGTTAAGGTTCTCTCTCTGGTAAAAAATGTTGGGGTTTCCCCTAATCCCAAGTAGTCTTCCATCCAGTATCAAGTGAACCAATTGGTTGATACTCTGAAGATTGTGACTAATGAAATGTTGAAGCTGAAAATAGACTTTGAATTCAAAATATCAATCTTGGAAAACAAAATGGATAGAGCTTACCGAAACCTAGAAAAGGTGATCAATTTTTGTAAGACTGCTAGCTATAATGAAGTTGAGGGGCTACAATTTTTTAATGAGAATGCTAGGCAGTGGACAAGAGATTCGTTTGGTGTGAAAGAAGTTGTTGGTGGCATGGTGGATCTCTCTAGTGCTCCGAAAGAAGGGATTAGTGAGACGGGTCCATGCACTCGGACTCACAATAAAACCAAGAATAATATGGGGGTCCCTACAAAGGAGGTAGCAAAGGTCATGGATATGCATCAAAAGATTATTGATAGTGATTTGGAAGCTGCAAATATTTTGAAAAATCTGTAGTTGGCTACTGGTTCTATCCTTTTTGGCTAGTTGTTTGGCTACTCGGTCTGTTTTTTATTATCTTTTAAAGTAGTGGTCTTTTTTGTAAAGGGTTTTGGGGTCCCTTCAAAACTTGCTTTATCTATAATAAAAAATAGTCGTAAGTTTGGTGGCAAGGATTAAATCAAAAGACTGAACTCTGATCCCTAAAATTCTTTTAGACTTCACGAGTTAGAGATACCACTTAATCAATACCACTGCCAATAAGGTAAAGGGTGAAGGGGACCTCCGATCCCCGACACCCGATCAAGCGATGAAACATATCCTCAAGAGATTTTATTGATAAGCAAAAGGAAATGGATATCTCTAATGTTCGATACCCGAGAAGCTTTGAAACTTAGCAAAGGAAACTCGTTCTATGAGTAGCGAGTATGAGAGATCACCGATCATCGATACCTGAAGATGGTAAAATGAAAGAATCCAGTGTTTAATTGAAAATGCTGGTGGTAAAGGGTAAGGGGTAAGCTTGAAGGCCAATCCTTGAAACTTTTACATAACTCCTGCTTGATAAGTTATGATTTTTGAAATGAAGTTGATTTGGTCTAACATAACTTGTTTTGCAGGTTTTCTCTTCTTAACATGAAAATGCCAACATATGGTATTGGTATTTGTAGGATATATGCCCCCAAAAGATCCAAAAGAAATGGAGTATCAACATAAGGGACCATCCATAGAGAAAATGAACAAGATAGTACCAACATGGTCCGATAATCTTGCTAAGTAAACTAGAGATAGAACAAGGCTTGCTTTTGTTGGGTCGTGGGTGTCTGAAATGTTTTTGTCGCCACTCTTGAAGTTAACGAATCCTTTTCTTCTAGTTCAAACACCAGATGTAAAGAAATCAAAGCACATATCATGCACTTGAGTTTAGTGGTGCTATAAATTTTGAAGACTATTGCTTGCTTCAGTTTACTTTTAGTTATTATTTTCATGCTACTTTAATTCAGTAAAAGACTTGATTGCAATTGGGGCACCTAGTTCAATCTTATTTGATTTTTAAGTTGAACTTGACTCCAACTGGGGCACCCAGTTGTGCTTTTATTTAATTTTCAATTTGATTTAAGTTAAAAATTGATTTTCAATTTGCTTCTAGTTAAAAACTCAAGCACTAGAAGTACTTGCAATTAGCTTTTTTTTATTAGATCCACATTTTTAAGAAATGGGATTTCTATATAACTTTGGTTCTGGATCATTTCTAAGGATCCAATTTTGATGTAATAATTTGCAATTAAGCAATACAATCTTAGTGTGGAATTGCCTATTGACTTTGTGAATTATTGATTCAATCAAAGGGTTATGCTTGTTGCATGCATCTTGATTTAGTATCATGGTGATAGTATGAATATTTTATTTCAATCTGAATTTTTAAATTAGTAAGATTTCATTAGTAATTGTGGACTTAAGTACAATTTTGTCTCAAATTTATGTGTGCTTGAAGACATTCTAATTGTATGAAATCTAAAAATCTTATGTGGTGCCTAATTTCCTTTGAAGATTGCATTGCTATTGTTGGTAAATACGTGAAATACTATTTGTTGTAATGGCAATTTGGATCTTTTGCTTAAATGTACAAAAATGATGAATGGAATGCTTCTTGTCATTGTCCAAATAGTTTAAATTCCCTTTACATTACTTCTTGTGACCATTTTTATCTTTTGAATTTTATTTGAAATTAAGTTTGGAATTATTGAAAAAGCGTCGAATTATTGTAAATTTGCTATAGATTTGAACAAGCAATGCATTTATTGAATTGTTAGACCTATTATTTTAAGTTGCATTTTATTTCCAAGAAGTTAAAATCCAAATCCCCTCGTGAAACTATATTTATCTTACAATTGTGCTACTCACATGATCATGACCTGACATAAAGGAATATTGGAGTAGTTCCCGCTACTTTTCAAGAGGGGTAATAAACCCTTATTGCCTAGCATGTTGTAAGTGATTAAAACTACTCTCAACAATTCTCATGGAGAGTCAAAAGGTGGATAATTTGGTCTTGGAGTAGAAATTGGACTTGGAGTCCATGGTGCTAGGAAGTGGTACTAGAGGTGCCAACAAGGTGCTCCAAAAGTTTGCCCAATGTGTGCCAAAGGTGCACCAAGGTTAGGATAGAACCTAATTGGGACTAGTGACATGGTCAACAAGGTGTTCTAGCAAAGTAGACTTAGAGCCCAAAGTTGTGAAGTAGGATTGAAGTAAGGATTTTAGAGGCAAATTCTAGAGGTCTTAGGAAGGCTTGGGGAGTTGGACTTGTCTATATCAAACATTGGAGTAGTGCCCCAAATTAAAATTTGGGGTTGTTGACCAAACCAAAAGTTGTGGTGGTTAGACTATCCAGGGTGTCAATCTACAATTGCTCGAAAATCAACCAAAAAGTGAAGCAATCTGTAGTGTATTAATTCTTCTCAGTGAGGAACAAAGCCCTATCTCTATACCTAACCGAGCTTCTTCGAAATCACCAAGGCATTTAAAATTCTGAAGCTCCCATTTCATTCTTAATTATCTAGGCATTTTTCATATTCTTTCTCAAATTTTAGGAAGATCTTGACCAACTAGATCTATTGATCGGGCGGTTCAAGGCATTTCACATAAGAATTGAGTCCAAAAAGGATAGATCAGGAACCTGCCATTATAAATTTGGGGGCCTACCACCCCATTATAGAGTAGGGGGAACCTGACAAGGAGGAGAAAGCAACAAAGCTTTTCTCTGACAACTTTCTAGTGTTAATGAGAAGGGGATCGAGCTAGAGATTACAAGGGGATAGTGTTCGTTGAAACAACCAAGTGACAGAAGTGCACGAAAGGTGTCTAAGGATATTGGGAGCCAATGGGGTGACAAGGGACACCTGAACGAAGAAGAGTAATCCTATCACTTGAGGTTGAGAGACACTAGTTGTTCTACATGGATTTTAGGAGTGAAGAAAACATGAGGGTTGTATATGTCAGATGTTGGAGCTTGAGAGCTGAGTGAGCTATGTGGGTGTGTGATGTGGAACTTGGAATCCATGGTATTGGATTGAGAGGGGTGATGTGTTGGGTGCACCCCTAGGTTACATAGAGGAGTCAAATGTTGCAATAGGGTCAATGATCCCATGTCCCTTGGAATTGTGGGGCAAGATGGCATTGAGGACAAGGTCCCAGAGTGCTTCAAATGAAGCCAAGCCATGAGGCAAGTTTGGAGAGGTAATAAAGGTAACTCCATGGAGCTTGGATTTAGAGTTTGCATGGAGTTGGTCAAAATGCATGGGATGCATGAGGAACAAAGTTCACCAATGAGGTCGTGTAGACATGGGCTTGAAGCCAATCCAAGGAGAGCTAATAAAGATGGACAAGGAGGAATCAAAGAGTCCCTGCCAATTGTGAGAGTTAGAGGTGTAATGAGGTTGGGTAAGTGAGCAAAGGAACAAAGGTTGATACAAACACTACAACAAATCCCTGTGATTAGCTCCATTTTTTGCTCTCACCCACTGTTTTAATGTATTTTTCTCCAATTTTTTGAAAAAGTCAACGCTATTTATTGAGCTGACACCATTTTTGACGTTTTTTGCATCGATCAGGACAAGTAGGCGCTATTTAGCACTGGATTTAGCGTCGGATTTAGCGCCAAATTTAGCACCAGATTTAGCAGCGCCAGATTTAGCACCATGTTTAATGTCAGATTTAGTGTCGGATTTAGATAGTGGCATATCAATAAGAGATATTAATTTGTCTCATCGACACTAGCAACCAACATCAGAGGAACATAAGATCTAATGTCGATGAGACATTGAGATATTTGTAAGACAAATAAGATTGTCTTATTGACACTCTTCAAGTAATGATCAAAATTATACACCGCTATACCGCTGGGAAGGTGAGAAACATATGCGGTAGAGTGGTATACACCGCAACCTCGCTACTAGAAGGCTTCCACAGGGTGGCGATATACCGCGCTACTGCCAGATAGTTAGAAGCCTCTTGCAGTATGGCGGTATACACCGCACTACCGCTAGACAGTCAGAAATCTCCCGCGGTATGGCGGTATACTGTGCTACCACACCTCTCTCACAATCATCCAACGGTATAGAGGTAAAAACATGAACTTAACACTTACGAATTTAGTGGATAATAGTAATTTTTTATTATAAAATATATGTATTTTGTTTTCTAAATTTGTTTGAATATTAAAAGATTTAATGATTAAACATATTTGAGTTTTTTCACATCAATATTTTTGCTGCCATGATGAGTTAGAACAAAATACCCAAGCCCTAATTTTTAACTCTCATTTTCACTTAGTTTTTTTGAGCTCCCTTGCCCTGCACATGCCACTATCATTAGAGTTTGAAATCTCGAGCTTTTTGAAGGAGTATCTGTCAATTTTCTCACTGATTTTGAGAGTTTTCTTCACATAAATTTTTGTTGAGGCCAAATCAGGGAAAGCTTTCATGGTTCATCATTTGTTTCCACTTATTTGAATGTGTTTTCAAAGACATTCCTTCTCGGATTCTCATGCATTTTTCTCTTGGTTTACTCTGTCGGTGCCTTGCTTATCTTAAGGCTAGCATCAAAGCACTTCTGGAGCTCGCATTTCTTCGAACAATAAGAAGTTGAGTAAGTTTCTATGTGTCATTTATTTGTATCTTACTTCCGTTTTTTTTCAAAACAAGCTCGATTTGGACTCAATAGATACAAATGAATGGGTGTTTTATTTCTACCATGCATCCTTATTTTGTAACCCTTCTATCTTGGCTCAGATTCTCTGGACTTAGCTCACTAGCAAAAGAAATGAAACAAATCATACTCTCCATATTTGGTTTGATCAAACGATTAAAGATTTTTTTATTTCTACATTTTTTCTCTTTCTTGGTGATAGCTTGGTCACAGCCTTGCTAGAATATTTTTTCTATTTCCAAAAAAACATAGTGTAAAATTTTTTTTATTATATTTTTGAGCCTCCTTGATGGCTCCATGATTATGGCTATGGGCTCTATTCAATGGTATTGTGGGTTTGTCTTTGATCTGGGGTTTTTCAAAAACCCATGACTCTTATTGCAGATACGAGCTCTCAAAAAAATGAGTGCAAGCCTTTTGGCACGATCTTTCACTTCTCAAAAAGAAAAATAAATCCTTCCACATTTGGGGCTTGACCTAGAAACCCTAAACCATGGGTTTGTAATATTCTGCATATCCTTCTCCTTTCTTGCAAATATTTTACATTTTCATTTTTTAGAACTCGCTTCTCAAGACAATTGCATTGTTTTTTTGTATGTTCATTTTTCTTTGAACAAGACAAAATGGAGATGATTGATGTAGAGCATGGTGGGCTTCAAAAGTCTTCAAAGACACAAAACAAATTTTTGCAAGATCACTTGTGTAAGCCTCTAAGAAGCTTCTTAGGCTACTAATTTGTAATTAGTTTGCAAGGGATTGTTTGATCTTTCTTTGCCAATTTCTTTCCAATCACAAGGTGCATTTCAGTGAACTTGACCATTCTAAACTATTTAAATGTAGACACCATATGGTCAATGTTGAATGCTATTGCTGCTCCAAGGCTTGTGACTTCTTCCTTAGACAGTGAGATTCCCTCAAGACATGAATGTGGTTATCATAGCTCTAAACACTCATTTCAGCATGAAAAATTTATCAATGTGTAGTAAAATTTGTAAAGCACTTGTTTCTGATTATGAATGTTTTAGATTGTTAAATATAGTCATGGTCAAATCCTCATGATAGATTCCTTTGAAACTTGTGACAGGTATGTATTTGAGGACCAAATTGAGTTTATCAAGGAATCAATACTTGAAGGAGAAAAGGTACTTTAACAAATTAGCTCATATGTTGATATTTTGAGTTGTATATCAAATATCTTGTTTTGATTTAAATAGTAATAAGCTATATGTTTCTTGCTTTGGTTGATTGGACTAAACTTTAGAAAACAAATGGAAAATGTTTTGGAGTTTTATATGTATTTTTATAAGACTTTTTAACTTTACAACATAGATTATGTATTATTCACTTTTGATTTTTTGTTAATTTGCTCATTATTGATGTTTTATCCTAAATTAGGCTAAAGGTGATGATTTTGAAAAGGATTCTAGGGAAATAACAATGTCACACAAACTCTAGGTGGGATGCATTTTCTTAATGCCTGAAATGAGTGTAGCATTTAACTATAGAAGGCATCAAAAATAATTTTGCACCATAAACTGTTTAATGTACATATATTATATGAATCAATTACCTTTAATTTTCATTTTACTCTACTAAAATTCAATAAATCCTCATTTGCAATCATCAAGCCATTGGAAGGGACATTGTTTCCTTTTATTTTATTCCTGACATAGCAACAACTAAAAGTTTTCATGTTATTTTCAAAATTGTTGGTTATTTGATGCTAGCTTAACTTTTCTTGCAATGGTTATATAGGATGAAAACAATAGCCATATCAAATGTTTTTTCCCCAAGTCCTACTCTCTTAAGGTTAAAAATCTCAATCTTACTAATAGTGATTACTAAGAAAAGTAATTCCACCAACTCTACCAAATAGTTTACCGTAGGAACAATAAAAGCAGACACTTTGAAAGGAACTCCATGAAAACCAAGCTCTCTAAATGGTATATCAAACTCTAGTTTAAAATCTTTTAGATGAGGCTGCTCCCATAGCTCTGTTACTTCCTTGACAAATCCTTGAAACTCTGCATTGATTTTATTTTTCTTGTCCCTCTCTTGTTGTTCTTCCTCAATTTCATCAAGATCGTACATTGACCTTCTTGCCCCTACTAAAGTTTGGACCACATCCGTTAGCTCCACATAAAACTGGACATCCTTAGTCTTCTTGGTTCACACCATGATATGGTTATGCAAGTGAAAATGAAGCAAAGTAATCATCTCCTTCTCCATTGGTTGGAAGAATGCATGCTTAATGTTTTAATACATGATATCAACTCTCTCTTTTGCTCTCATGGTTGAATATCGCAATCCATTATGGTGGGCCTCCAAAGTTCCAATCATCTTTCTTCCTCTTCCACCAAATGTTAGCATATTTTACTAACATTTATTAGAATTGTTGCATGTTTTACATCATTGAAATGACATATTAGCTGTAATTTTATTATGGTATGTGCACTTTGATATGATGTAATATAATTATGGTTTCATTTAACATATTGTAATATTAAATATATAACAGAAAAATAAATTATTGCATGAAATAAATAATAAATTTTTATTTTAAATGATTTTATTTTTGCACAAAACGAGTCTTCCAAAAGATCAAGATGATCCTCATGATATAGATCTAGAGTATGTTAGTTTTGGTATAGATCACATGGTAGAGGATGATGATGACGTAGATACAAAAAACACCAAGGTCGATGACGACGACGACGACGACGAGCAGTTGCTAGTAGTAGCCAATAACATTCATGATCATTTAGACTGCATCATGGATCATTGTTGATATATCATTATGATGCCTTTTTTCATGGTTACTGTAATATGTATCATTTTCACGGTTTGCAGTATCATAATATTGAGTTGTATCATTTTTGACTTATATCGTTTGAACATGTATCATTTTGACTTGTATCATTTTGAGCTATATAATTTTATTATTTTTCCTTATATCATTTTCACATGTTATTAATCTAGTGGCATATTTGACTCACTTGTTTTAATCACTAATATAGATATTTGACTCACTTGTTTTAATCACTTATTTTGATCTACTTATATAGATATTTTAATCACTCTTGTTAATTATAAATGATGATCATGTTATAATAATTATCTTTTTATTTAATCATATGAATTATTTAAGAGGCATGATATATTTAACTAATTAAATTGAAATAAAACATATCAAATTAATCAATGAAAACAAAACAAGAAGCATTTTTAGAAACAAAAAAGGAAGCAACAATGAAAGCCAAACTAAAAGCAATCTTGGAAACAAAACTTGGCATTATCTAAAAAACAAAAACAAAAGGAATTCAAGGAGCAAACAAAGAAATAATAATGGAAGCAATTTTAAAAACAAGAAAAGATGCAATAATAAAAACCATATTAAAATCAACAAAAAACGCAAAAAAGGAAGCAAAACTAGATGCAAGAAGCGACGTTATATCGGAAGCAAAACTGGAAGCAAAATTGAAAGCAAAATTGAAAACAAAATCGGAAACAAACCTAAAAGCAAATGTGGAAGCAACACAAGAAGCAAAACCAGAAGAAAAATTGGAAGCCAAACTAAAAACAACAAAAATCGATGCTAAACCTGACGCTAAATCTGACACTAAAGTGGTATAACGAATGGAGCTGGGGACCTAGACTTCCATGAGGAACTCGACTTATGGGGGACACAAGGGCAAGAACTTGGTAGGACCAAGAAGAGTTGTGCAAGGGCATGACAGTAGTCCAAAGGAGCGGACAAGGTTGCACTGGGTGCAAGGGAAGTATGTCAAGGTCAGAAAGAGAAGTGTTGAGGGCACTAAAGTGAAGGACATCCGTGAAAAGGATCCACATGCATTACCATTTCGCAGGATTTGTGTGAAGTCAAGTCAAGTGTTGGACATTTGAGTACTAGAGGCATAGTCTAGGAACAAGAAAGGGCTTGTCCACAACGAGTCACGAGTAAGGTTTGCCAATGTTGCATAAGGTTGGACCTTCATTGGATGAAAAAAACGTGTTTGGGCATCACACCAATCTAGCCCCGTGCATGGGAACACTCCATCTTTAGGTAGAAAATGTGCTTAAACAAACATGGGGACATGGGTTTATTCATCGAATTCAAGGTTAGCATGTGGTACAGCTCTTCAGCTCTCCAACATGATCATTTGTTTCCTTGTTCTATCTATTTGGAGAGATTTGCCCTTTACAATAGCACAAGTTAAAGAAAACGCATTATTTTGGCAAACTGAAATTTAAAATCTGTTTATGAGAATTTAATTAGTAGATCAAAGTAATCCTCGTTTTATAGCTAGTGGGAGAGGGTCAATATTTTCAATAGATAAGGTTAAGGTAAACAGGCTATTGACAAACTCAAAATAAAACAGAATTTAAGAATTGTGAGGATTTAATTAGTGGATGAGTAATCCTTAGCAGAAAAGCTGTAATATGAGAGTGATGTGCATAATTAGCAATGATGTAAATGAATGTTGTAAGTGCCTCCACAACATGGGATGGGGCCTTGAGATTTTTATGTGCGCTATTTGGCTTCATGCCATGTTAGCTGTTGCTGAACAAACAATTCCATGTGCACGTTAATGTGAGGTAAATGGATGCTTTAAGCGCCTTCACAACATGTGATGGGGCCTTAGAGATTTTTGTGTGAAATTTTTCTTCATGCCACGTTAGTTGTTGCTGAACCAACAATTTCATGTGCATTTGGACTGCATGAGACATTTGAAGGCTCCTGCTCTTTCTCTTCCTCTTCTTCATCTGTATTACTATTCCACAGGAAAGATGCATACGCTGCAAGAACGTGACTGAAACAAATGCAAAACAACGAAGATATCAGTAGGGGTTGAATAGAGAATCATTAGCAAAGGATCATACATGCAATTCTTGAAATAATCACCATGTCCAAACTGTCACAGAATGATGAAACCCACCGTAGAATTTTGAACAATCAACACATATGCTATTTTGTATTTGAAATGCTGTCGATGACAAAATGATTCAGAGACTCGCGAATTCAACAAGTGCTGGCTCAATAAGAAAATTCAAGTTGGAAATGGCAAACACAAAAAGCATCAGAATAATATACCCTGCCGAAGAAATTGTAGATAGTGATTGTGGGAAGACTTTAATGTCCTAAACCAGAATGGTCTGTAGGAGTCATTAAATCATATTTACTTTATAAGATCGGTTTATAATAACTATAAGCCCTACAACTTTTGTTTGATTTTGCATAACCCTTTTGGATAATCCCTTCTGCAGAATGTGTAGTGTCCTCCAAAGATCAGACAGTAGGATATAGGGCAAAAAACTTATATGACTACTTATAAATGTAGATAGTTGTCAGTAAGCCATTTTAGAAATTCTTGACCTCACTTTTGACAGTGTGCTTATGATGCATTTTTGTAAGTACCAATAATAACCTTATAGGGCGCTAGCTCCCTAAATCTAAGTCTTTATGTGCAAATACTTTTTCAATTCAACAGGGCAGGTTTTTCTTCCTCTTTCAAAAACCCCTTCTGAAATATTTACTTATTTAAATAAAGAAAAGGTGAAGGTAACATTTTAGGTCCCAGCTCGGTCAGCAGGTCCAATTAGCATATCAGAGCCTTTTTGTGGCAACAAGAGAACTTTACAGATAATCAGAAATACAAAAAAATAACTTTGTTTAGGTAGTACTCATATTCCATTAAAAAAAATTAAGATTCCAAGAGAAGAGATGGATGAGCAAGAAAGGAAGTTTACCAGTCTACAGGGGAAGCTTGTACAGCTTGCTCAAAATAAGCAGAGGCCCTCTCTGCATCGCCATGGAGTTCCCATATCAATTTGGCATACTGAGCTAATACTTCCCCATCACCAGGTTGAGCCAAAATTGCCCTTGAATAATACTCTTCTGCCTTCAAATAGTCATGCTTTGTCTGTCATGCAACCAAAAACAGTCCGTTGGTCTTTTCATTTTATCAAAAGGACTAACACCATAAATTCAAAGAATCAATTCTGCAAAAAATAGCTGAAAGTCCCAAAGGTTGGTCTTCCAGGGAAAGAAGAGATGAGAGCATCTGAATCTAAATATAATAGACCCTATGCTCTGCCTATTAATACCTTATTGCAGTTTCTGAAAAATATCAACTTTAGTCTTTCATAAATTACAGGTAACTCGGACTATGGGAAAAGGTTAAAAAAGAAAAGAAAACTAAATAAGCTATGTTAGTGTTCAAAAAGATATATCGGACTAACTGGACTTCAAAATATAGCCAACAAACATAAAAATTAGAAAAATAAGAGTGCAATCTGAAATGTCAGAAGTTCTAAAGATTGGACTTTGGACTTTGGGGTATACATTAAAAGAGTATCTAAGCGAGTACAAAGTATATGCCAATCTGAAAGAGGTGTGAGAGTTATACAATAGAAGCAGAAAGAAACTTGTAATAATCTTTATTCAGATTATGAAAGAGATAACATGGATGAAGGAAAGAGAAATCTCCATTGAACTTCGAAGGTAAAATAAGGCAAGGGTTCATTGGGGGTATTTCTCTAGATTTTCTCAGCAAGTGTTGTACGTTTGTTGCATAAATGTTGGAGCTTTTTGCGGTCAAAAGATCAATATGCTCACTAATAATTAGCCAGGTGTTGTGAAACAACTTGAGCAAGATGCTCTATTAAACGTTTTCCACACAAATGTTTTATGGTTCTGCTGCCTAGCTATAAAATGCTGTAGCTCACGTTGCAAACTTTCATCCCCCCTGGCCAGAAAAAACCTGCCTCCTAAACAGGCAGTAGCTCCTTTTCTCAGAAAACCTCCTGTTTTTACAATTTAAAAATGAAAATGTTTTATGGAACTGCCCATAGCTTAATAAATAGAACAGTAGCCCCCTTCATAGAACTATTGCCTAAGAAAGTGACTTTGGGTATACCAAAAAGAGAAAGAAAAGCAGAAACTAATTTCCAAAGACTTCTTTATCCTAGGAAACTCCATATGGTGTCATCCATAATTATGATTTCCCAATTCAGACTCCATTGACAATTTTTTTCTACAAACAGCAATTCCCGCTATTGTAAAATATCAAGAGATTGAGAAGTTCCCAAACCAAACATTTAGATGAAAAAAAATAATAGACAAAAGTAAGACATGTAAATTCACCAAACACAATTTTTGTGAGTTACCTGCAGGGCTGTGGCCTAGCAATCAGTTATAAATCAAAATTGAAACATAATATCTCAACAGGTACAACTCGCTGCAATCTATTTATGGCCACTGATTTTCCTGAAAAATCTATTAGTTTTGGGCCAACGCCCAAACAGGTAGGGCATCTGACAAACATTCTTACAGGGTACACAGAGGTTAATAATTGGATTTTTAACATTGACAAGACTCTGGTGATTCTTCATGGAGTTAGGTGTGATACTAAAGGACAATTAGTAAAGGCCAATTTAACTAATTCTGTGGTTTATATCACAGAGAACAGAGGAATTTTGATTTCAAACAAAATAAAAATTCAGTACTTACTTCGTACAAAAACTGAGCATAATTCCTCAAGATGAGAGAATTTGCAGGATTGCCATCAAGCATTTTCTGATAGTATTCCTCAATATTCTCAGATCCAGCGCCATATCCATCTCCTCCACCACCTCCGCCGCTACCACCAAGTGAGGTATCTTTGGGAGTTGAATTTCCATGCCCACCTCCCACATCAGTGGATGGTTCTATGATGTCAATTCCAAGCCCCCGAGCCATGAACATTGGCTTTTCTGACATTATGTTCTGTTCATTTTCAGATATTGCAAGGCCTTTCAAATTACTTTCCCTCATTCGCTTGATTCCAAAGCTAAATTCTTGCATACTTGATTCCAAAGCATCAGGACAATTTTCCCAGCTTTCATCTTGATTGACTTCGTCTTCCTCTTTATAATACCAGGAAAGAGATGGAATGGATTTCAGAGAAGGTAATCGTTTGTGGGCAGACAGCCTTCTAGGCCACGGCTTATTCAAAGAAATGAGATTGAAATCATCAAATGAGTCGCATTGCAAGAATGTATCAGCAGCTACTTTTGCTTGAACAGCGCCGCCATTGCCGATCAGGCTCTCCAGGCTGCCATCCGATTGAACTCGCCTGAAGTTGGACAAGGAATTCACCTCTTTTTCTTCGTCCACAGAGTAGGTGTCATAGTTAGAATACAAATGTGTATGGGAATTTGTACTGCGGAAACAAAACCGGTTTGCAGACTCAGTCAAGGGATTTCCTTTCCCGACATTTTCCCTGTTGTTATCTGAATGAAGGATCAGAGATCCCAGAATTGGTGTTGAGGAGCTACGGAGCAACATTGTTGTCGAAAATTCGTACTCTGTCTGATTTTGTATACAATTCTGAAATCTAAGGTTGGAGAAGGATCCTTTGGTTAAAACTGCACAACATTATGAAAAATATCAGTATATCTTAGGCAAATGTTTAAAGCAAGAACAAAATTCAGAGCCAAGAAGCAAATTTTACTGAGTGGCAAAGCTAAGATTCAAACTGAATAACAAAGCATGCATTACACGCGACACTGTAAAATTTGAACTAACCAGAACCCAGATTATGTCAAGCAGAGGAAATATTACACAGCATAGTTCCAGAGTCCAAATATTAAATTTAACGAAGCGAAATGGATCACAAGAAGCAAATAGTAACAGATGAGTCGTAAAATTGAAGTTAAAGAAGCGGAATCAGGACAGACGAAGCAAATATTTACAGGTTACGAAATTTATTATAAGGGGAGGAGCAAATATTATTCAATAAATAAAACAAGGTGTCTCAAGCTAGGGAAATTTGAAATGCTAAAGAAAACAGAATACTTGTGGCTGGTAACACCAAAAAAAGCAAGCACCATATGAGGAGCTGGAGGATAAAAAAGAATTAAACACAACATTATCTTCGACGAACAAATATTTGACCATGCAGCAGATTATTGCAGTAAATAAAGCGAAATATTGCCAAACAAAATCTGCTTCAAAAATTGTAGCAATTAAGGCAAAGACTAGGCCACAAATATACCAAGTGCTTAAATAATTCAAGGAAAGTACAAATCAAGCCGAACAATGCAAAAATGTTATTAAAAAATCTACAGTTCTGCGCTGGATTGAAACAACCTACAAGAATAGACAATTCCTACTCTGCAAAAATACACAATTATTTTCATTAAAAGTAGAAGGATACAAAAGAATCAAGATAAAATCAAAACGATGCCAATATTGAACGAACTGCTGCAAAAACTGAAGAAAACAGCAAGTTTATGTCAGACTAAGCTAATCTTACACCAAGTGCTGCAATAAATTAAGCAGCGAAAGCAATTTTGCAAAACTGAAAAAATGACATGCTAAATTAGAGCAAAAATTGAAGCAAACACTACAAATTCAAAAACTGAGCAAATATTACAACAGAGCACACTGCAAACTTGAGCTGATCTAAGCAAAATCAAGCTAAACGCAACAAAAGCTCTTTATTCACCTAAAAAATCTCACGCCTTCTGATTCAAAAGCTACTTGCCTGAATAATAACAAAATTTCACAGATCCACAGCAAGCTAACTCTAGAATCTATTTCTTTTTAAGATCCAAGGTTTTAGCAGCGATGCTCTACATATTCTAACGAAAGGCCTTTAAATACTTTCAAATTAAAGAAATCCGCCGCTTAAATCTTTCCAAAGCCTTCTCGAAGGCTATGGAGAAAACGCCAAAAAAGAACGAAGAAAAAATCTTCAGAAGCAAAAATTTGCTTCAAATTCCTCTGTTGAAAAACGTAATCGGTACATTAAAAACTCGTGATATTTGGAAGATTCAACTACAAGTTGGCCACGGAAATTTCCTCCGCAGCCAACTTGCACTTATGTGAACAAATTTTGCTCAAATTAACCCGAAAAAAATTCCACAAATACAAGATCTGTAGATCGGTCCAGCTGCCACCTACCTGTCCGCGAAGACGCGTTGGTCTAACCACAAATTTGCGCCCTTAGTTTTCCCAAACCCTAGACGAATCTTCCACACCAGGATTTCTTTCCCCGTAAGCTTTTATACCGTTTGATTCTTTCGTTTAACCACAGTGCGTTTAACAGTGAACGGCACGTCACGTGACATCTCGTGCCTCGTACGGCCCATTGGAAATTGTCCATTTCGGCGATTTTACCGACGGCATGACGGCATAAAATTTCCAGACATTAACTACTGTGATTTGGTAAGTGTCAAATCATTTCGTAGTTGTTTCCAAGCGGTGGCCTCACTGACGTCAAATCAAAGGGCTTCGTGATTTAAACAAAATCATTTTTTTGATTAAATTTGTATCGCGGGTGGTGGCGGCTGATGGTTGACCTAACCCGTGTTTTACATGTTTTTCCCGTAGCAAAAAGTTTCAAGCGTCACGCGTTCGAATCCTGATCGCGAAATTGCGAAGCAAAGTCTATGTTATATTAGTTGTCACATCACACGTGTAGGTACTGGTACCGTGTCTCTAGCGGCTATTTGAGCCTTGATAATTACTCTTTTGTTTTGAGTGCAAGGTGATTAGATGGTTGTATGATAAAATATGTTTGGGAGATATTTTGTTCTATTTGAAATAGTTTATTTTATTTTATTGTATCGTATCAGGTTGTGATGTCTATCTATTCTAGTTCTTTTCTCACTTTTGGTATGTTCATTCTAGAACTTGTAACTAATTTATTTTAATAATAAATAAAATCTATTTAATTGGTTATTTATTATTAGTTAAATAGTTTAGTTGTATTTCATTTATTTATTAAATAAAAAATATAACTATCTAATTTTATTGATTAGAATTTAAATCAAATTATTTGTTTATTTTTAATAAATAGATTAAATTTGTTTAATTTTTTTATTTAGAACAATTTATTTGTTAAATATAAAAATATTTTGTTTTCTAAACTAAAGAATTACATCTTTCATTCTTTCATACCTATTTTTTCAAATGACAATAAATTCTAAATCTGATTTTTATATCTAGTTATTTATCATCTTGGTTCAACTCCATAGGTGAGAAAATGACCTAGATAATTTCCATAGTCATTGATTTGAACCCTAAACCGTTACATTTTAATTTCTTAATTTCATCCTTTGTTTTCATGTTTTATTAATTGTTATGAGTCAACTAAGCACAAACTATTTCAAATTGCACTTAATGGTGAATGATTTATTTAAAGACTAACTAAATTTTAAAAAAATCATCTAAGATATAGGATTGAGCACATCTAGAATTTAATTACAAAAAAATTACATCAATATTGCATATTCATCCTAGAGGCATATTGCATGCTTGCTTGTTGTTCTAGACCTTGGTTCTTTATCATTGAAATAGTCCATCCATGGCTTTGAAAGAACCAAAAAGATGAACTTAAAAAAATTATAATTGATTTGATTATGATGAAAGATAAGATGTCTCAAGGAGTTGGCAAACCAATTTTTTTCAAATTTTAAGTTGAAGACCTCTATGTTAAGGGTTGTAGTTGAGTCGATAGCCTAGTCCTATATTTTAAAAATCTCCACAAACTTCAGGGATGCTAGGAAACAACCTCCTATATAAACATTTATATGTCCACTTGTTAAGGAAAATTCAGATATGTTTTATGAGCCTTCGAGTGCCAAATCAAAGATTCTACTTCCTGCTTGTTGCACTATTAGATCATTGTTAGATAATTCTATAATTGAGTTTCCATGAGTTGTCAAGGTGTAGGGTTTCAATTGGAACAGAAAAAATTGACCTTCAATCTTTCTTTAATCTTCTTTAGACCTAAAACCTGCACATTCAAAGAGAGAAGAAAGGGTACCATTTAGGGGCTTGGCTTAGTCAAACCTCATGTTAGTGTTTCCACTTCCACAATGACAATGTCAATGATAAACATATAAATAATAGAAAGGAATGATGAATCCACAAATTTCTACAACTCACCACCCTTAAATGACTTCCTTGACGGATCGAAGTCATATACATCTCCTCAAGGTCTTGATCTTGCTTGCTTGATTTTCTTGAATGACTTGAATTGCTTGGAAACCTACAAATATTAGCCTTCACAAACAATATGAAAACATAAACATGAGCACACTCACATACATTTTGACATGGTGTTTGGATCTTTTATTGACAATAAATCCTTTAATGGTTGCTTTTGACTTGTTGAATAATGCTCTTAATACTAATTCTTGCTCATAATGTTCTCGTCTTGCTTATTAATTTCACTTAATGTCTAAATGATGCAATAAATAGGTATTTATATGCTATTAAATATCTAATTCCCCAAAAATTAAATCTTGACATCCGACTTTAGATATTTTAATTTCAAATAATAAAATGTCAACACCGACATATTTGAATTTGGAGCCATAATAGGGGGGCATAGGCACCCTACCCAAGCCTATTTTTCAAAGTTTAAGGAGTCAGGGGCAAAGTATTAAATGAGAGCTCATTTGTTTTATGCTTGCAAATTGTCAAAAAATGTTTTAAAATAAGCTATGGAATGCATAATTTAGGAAATTAAGTGCTTAATTAGGTCCAATAACTTAAAGGGGAGCAAAAAATAGTGTTAAATTGTCAAGGGTGACAATTTACAAAGCTACATTTAGCCCCCACTATAGTGAGAGTATGAACTTACGCTCGTACTCACACTAAAGTAGAAAGGATATGTCAAGAGGGGTTTGATTGTCTGAATGTTGAAGAGATAGGATGACTAAGGATCAAGGGGGATGTGCAAGCCCCCAAGATCCAAGATCCCATGGAAAGACAACATAAGCACAAAGGAACACACACATGTATGTAATGCAGAAAGACAACACACACAAACATACATGTCGAGAAACATGAATCATACACATTGAGAACACGTGACATAACATCACACAAATGGAAATGAAATGAACACAATCATGATGCAAACATGAAGAAAACACACAAAAGATACACAACAAAATACAAGATTAGTACTAAAAGGATTTGAGTTAGTAAGGTAAAGAGCCCTCAGTCTTAAGTTATCTCAAATACCAAATGTCATCCATTGAATAAAATTTAGTTAAAGGAAAGATCCCATAAGGACTAGCAAGTTACATTATGCCAAGTCACTCATGAACCACATGGATCTATTGGCTAGCAAGATGTGTTATGCTAGGTGTCCATGCAATATGATGAGTTCCACAAGGCTACCAAGCTGTGTTATTCTAACACTTGTGAAATACATAGCTCTACTATCAAGCAAGGTGTGTTATGCTCGATGACCATGTTAAAGTGATAGGTTCCACAAGGCTAGCAAGTTGCATTATGCTAGACACTCATGAAACACACAACTTTATTATCAAGCAAGGTGTGTTATGCTTAGTGGCCATGTTAAAGGGGTGCTCAAGTTGCTAATCCAACAAGCTTTGTTATGTTGAATCCATGAACTATCTTACCAAAGCCTCACCTCAGGGGGGGGGGGGGCGTCATAAACTTGCCTCTAAGGGCAGAAAACAAACTCACCTAGCACGATGCAAAAATGAAAAACTCACCTACAAAGGTGCAAAACTTGCCTAAGAAGGCGCAATAAGGCAAGGCTAGAAACCTCAAGGGGTGTTATTACACAACACCACCATGAAAGGTGATTTACAAAATGATAAAGGGGTATTTCCCAATACATGAAGGGTCACACCTTAGGGAATATCACACATGACATCACCACCAAGAGAGGACAAGTCATGAAATAAAAAGATCACACCTTAGAGAATACTAGCCATAGTAATACCACAAAGGGGAACATCATATGCCAAGAAAAGTCACACACTCAAAATATTTCAATCCCAATATCACCACAAAGGAGTCACAACATAGATTGAGAAGACCACACTTCCATTGACAAGGTCACACTTTCTAGGAGATGCATACCATCGTCACTAAAAAGGGACCAATTCTATGCAAACAATAAGTGGAGGATCATATGGACCCCCTTAAAATATTAGTGTACTTGTTA
Source organism: Sequoiadendron giganteum (assembly GCA_007115665.2). Classification (NCBI taxonomy): domain Eukaryota; kingdom Viridiplantae; phylum Streptophyta; class Pinopsida; order Cupressales; family Cupressaceae; genus Sequoiadendron; species Sequoiadendron giganteum. The sequence continues at coordinate 351,290,308 of CM021102.1, forward strand.
CACTAACATTTTAAGGAGATATAAAGGGATCCCTTTCTAGAAGGAATGCACCTAACACAAGGCTACCTAACCACTTGCCCCCTAAGTGTAGGGACACAAAAATAGCCAAAAATGGATGATGATACACTGCTCCTTGCAAAATGAAATATGATTGCATAAATCCTAGTTTATACCCCTATGTATGGTAGTGAGAATTGTGTGATACTACAACTACCAAAGTTTATGCCCCTATTTTATCATCAAATCATCATTTTATTTTTGTGTCTCCAAAGAGGGTAACTCATTTTCATGAAAGACAATATCCAAATTAGTTGAATTCATACTTTCAATCAAATATGCCATATGACTTGGTTGAACACTAGGAGAGACAACTTTTTGCAAAGCAATTTGGAGCATGCTATGATAAACATGTGATGTCTAAATCAAATCCCACAAATAAATCTTGACAAGAATGTTACGAAGTTGTTCCACAAGATCATACTCCTTACCACTATGATGAGGAATATTAGCTGTGGGTGGGAGGTGTGGTTGAGGTAATGGAATGGATGTTGGCATTTGTTTCGGTTGATTATTATTTCTAGTGTTATATGTATGAGCCATTGTGTGATAACTTGGTTGTTGTTGCATGGTTGCATTGGGTTATTATCCTTGCAAAATTCAAGATATGACCTAGAGGTTTAGGAGGTCCTATAATGAGAGGTGACTTAGAAGGTCCAATAATTAGAGGAATTTTAGGAGGTCCAATAATTAAAGGAGTCTTAGGAGGTCCAATAATTAGAGGACTGTAAGGAGGTCTAATAATTAAAGGAGTCTTAGGATATCCAATAACTAGAGGAGACTTAATAGTCAATTTGATTTCATAACCTCAACTGAGTTAACTATTTGTTGATGTTATTCTATTGAGGGGAATATAATGTCACCTTAGTATCTTCATCTATGCAAACCATCTTACTATCTTTTGAAAGAAATTTATCAATGATTTCATCCTCATGTGGCAAAATATCTTCCCAAGTAGAAGAAGTATTGGGAGAGAAACAAATAAGACCCTCATGATGGTCAATGATTGGATCCTCTAACACCAAGATTCCTTCTTCACAATTAAGTGAGGTATCAGGAGAAGAACAACTATGATTGTCATGATTGTTAATGATTGCATCCTCTTGTGCGAAAACATTCTCACAAGTAGGGGAGATTAATGGAGATTAGGCAAAGTGATATCAAGAAATGTGCCAATGATTTCATTATCTTGTTCCAAGATACTCTCACAATTAGGAGAGATAATGGGAGAGTGATCAATGAAAAATAACAAAAAAGGAGAAATAAACTCATTTTCACATACTTTTATCAAAAATTCCTTGAAATTCTTAACAAGATCTGACAATAGAACATGCATTATAAGAACAATTTTTTTTGCAATAAGAACATGATGTTATGCCCTATGGATCAAGCTAATAATTTTTTTACCAAAACATAAAGTTACAAAACTGATATGAAAAAATTGATACCAGATTTGGGCAGAGACCAGAGACAAGGTTCTACACAATAATTTTGAGCTCAATTTAGCCGGACAAGGGCATCTAGGGCGCCTATGTCTTGAATAGGCTTTTAATTTTTTTAAAAAATTGACTATGTATGGTAATCTTTAAGGATCTCAGGTTAGTTTATAGACAGGTCAGACAATAAATATTTTTCCAGAATTTAGTCAATTTATGATTATGTAACTCAAAATGCAAGTGTGCAAGAATGTTGAAAATGCTTCAACAATAAATGACAATTGTAATTATGATTTTCAGATCTAAGATGTAAAGATTAATTGGTTGTAATATGCCAAATCTGAAAACGATGACATGAATATGCTTTTGAAAGAAAATAATGCAAATTTTCACTTTTAGTTACATGTAAGATACCTAAATGCATGCAATGGAACTTTTTATTTTTTCTTTCAAGTTTTAAATGACCTAATGCAAATTTATGAATATAATTTGAATGTATATTTGAGCTAAAATGACTGAGATAAACCCTATTGCAACCTATGATGCAATATGATATGCAATTTTTAAATTTTTTTATGATGCAAATATAGATGCATAAATGAAATACAATGAAAAATATAGATCTAAGGTGAATTTTTAGAAGGTATATAATGTTAATAGGTCAAGTTCACCAAAATGAAACATAGAAAAAGTGAAACCCTAAGATTTGACCCTAGGGTTTAAGCACTTTTCCTAAATGTTTCATTAAATATTTGAAGGTGGTGGGGGGTTTGATGGATTTGGACAAGATATATCATTCAACTAGCCTAATGATGCAATTTAAAAGGTGAGTCAACCAACCCTTAACCAAATTTGGAAATTTTCTAAGGATGAAATGCAATGATTCAACTAGCCTAATGATGCAAATTATTGTTCTAATGCAAATACTGTTAGGAAAAATTCGATTGCGGAACAAATTTTCCTAATGCCAACACTTAGAGGAGAATATAGATATGTCTTCCCAAAGTTTACAATTATAGTTCATTAAGATGCACATGAAAGAAATAACAGAACGAGAAATAAAATCAAACACAATTGACACCAGATTTACGTGGGAAAACCCTTACGGGAGAAAAACCCACCACACCAAAGAAAATCACTTGTATTACAATAAATGGATTTACATACAAGTTTCAGACTCTCCTTTCAGATGATAATTTTACAGCAACAATATTTCCCTAATCAACCTTTTACAAAATAACACTATTATAATGCTCTCATACCAGCATACAATGAAACTCTCAAAACTGACCATCCGATCAACTAACCATCAAACCCCTACACAGTTCCTGTACGTTGCAATGTATAGCAACAACCATGTCTGATTATTTTTCTGTATGTTTGATTTAGTTCAACTTCCTCTGTTGAACAAACCGTCAAACTTCCAAATCATCCCAACGACCACCTTCCAAGTCAGCAAACAACCTCCACTGATCGACATACACCTCAGGAGTCAAAAAATTTGCACGTCTGTTCTCCTTTCATCGTGCTACTGCTTCACATTCCACAAGCTTCGCGGTGTGGTGGTTTACCTCGCTACCGCTGGACGGGCGAGACGTTCCCACGGTATGACGATGTCCACCGCTCTACCGCTCCATAGTCGAGAGATGCCTGCAGTATGGTTTTGTCCACCACTCTATCGCTATGCAGTCAAGAGCTTCCCGCGATATGGTAGTAACCGCCAAACAAACTGCAAAGGTTTACCACACAACTGCTTCTTAACCGACGATCACCTACGGTATGGTGGTAACTGCGCCACCGTAGCCCAAGTTAAGAGCTTTCGCAGTATGGCGATAACTGCTCTACCACGCCATATGTCGAACACCTTCGCGGTATGTCGGTAAGCTACCCAACCACTAGAATGGAAGGGTTCAGCACGCTCCCGCTGCACACTCGATGACCACCTGCGACATAGTGAGAACCGTGCCACAACCCAAGGAAATAATACCTATGGTATGGTGGTATCATTGCTCTATCGCTAGACTAGTCAAAAGCTTCCACGGTATGGTGGTAACCCCGCACTACCGTGCCTTCTTAGTAAGCACCTGGCGGTATGGTGGTAAAGGCACAATCAAAACACTTAAGAAAACTTTGTTGCTCGGTGACAAAACCAAGGTCTCTTCCAGTGAGTTTGAGGCACATAATCTCAACAATCTTCCACTTGAAAAAGAACTTACTGAACCCTTTTCAATACCTGAAGTCATTGAATATTCTAGACCCCAAGGCCCATCGAACTTGCACACCATCTGAACTTGTTTGTGCTCAATGGATTTGTCAATGCATCATCAAAATTCTTCAGAGTATTAACCTTATCTAAATCGACCTTTCTATCCTCCACAACATCTTGAACAAAGTGATACTACACATCGATAAGTTTCGTCCTGGCATGGAAAGTTGGATTTTTTGCCAAACAAATGGCACTCTGACTGTCACAATAAATAATAATCTTCCCCACATCAAAACCAATATTCTAACATAATCTTCTAAACCAAATGGCTTCCTTACAGGAATGAGTTTTTGCCATGTACTCAGCCTCTGTAGTAGATAAAACGACTACAGCCTACCGCTGGCTCATCCAGCTAATTGCACCACCATTCAACATGAAAATATATCCACTGGTGGACCTTTTGCTGTCAATGTCCCCTGCCCAATCATAATCCACATATCCATGAATATTGAGAGTCCTTTGTGATCCAGCCAAATTTCTATGGTAACACAAAGCATATACCGAAGTGCCCCTCAGATATCTAAACACTCTTTTCACAACATCCCAATGTGTCCTTCCTAGATTCGCCATAAATCGGCTAAGAACTCCCACTGCTTGGGCAATGTTTAGCCTTGTACATACCATTACATACATTATAATGCCAACAACACTAGCATACGACACTCTGGTCATGTCCTCCATCTCAGTAGAAGATGTTGGACAATCTTCAACAAATAGCTTTGTTCTTTGCAAAACTAGAACAACTAGCTGCTTGCAATCATTCATACCAAATCTCTCTAGAACAATGTTAATATACTTACTCTGGCTAAGCCAAAGTTTTTTTATTTTTCTGTCCCTGGTTATTTCCATCCCCAGAATATACCTAGCTACACCAAGATCTTTCATTTCGAACTTTGCAGACAACTAAGACTTTAGATCATAAATCATTAGCTTACTATTTCCTCTGAACAACATATTATCAACATAAAGAGCAATAATAAGAACCCGATAATTTTCAGTCTTATAGTACACACAATGATTTGATTTTGATCTTATAAATCCCAATGACAAAACAAATGTGTCAAATTTCTAGTACCACATCCTAGGCGATTGTTTCAAACCATACAAATATTTTTTCAACTTGCAAACTGGATTTTCATTACCTTTTTTCACAAAGTTCTCAAGATGGGACAAATAAATTTCTTCTTCAAGATCACCATGAAGAAATGTTGTCTTCACATCCATCTAATCATCTCCAAATCATATGCTGCTGCAAGTAACAAAAGAAATTTGATAGATGTCAGCTTTTCTACAGGAGAAAAAAATTCCCCATAATCAATTCCCTTTACCTGGGAATAACCTTTCGCAACCAACCTCGCTTTATATTTTTCAACACAGCCATCTAAACCAATTTTATTTTTAAACATCCATTTGCAGCCCATAGGCTTTCTACCTTCAGGGAATGGAACCAGATCCCAAGTATCATTTTTTCTTAATGATTCCATTTCTTCATTCATGGCTTCCAACCAGGAATCTGAATCAGACATTTCAGTTGCCTCTTTTACATTCCTAGGCTCATCCGTGTTAGTAATCAAAGCATAGGCACAACTATAATCTAACATAAAGAATCCATTCCTATCTGGTTGTTTCTTCTCATGTATAGACCTCCTAATAGGTTGAGGCTGAGGTTGTGGTTCTTCTTCTTATTAAGAACCCTCAGAGCTGCTCAAACTCTCCTCAATTTTAGGTACACTTTCAATGTGTTGTTCTTCTTTTTCTGGAGTTAGAGGTATCTCAACAACATCATTCTTTTCTTCTTTTTCTTTCGTCTTTGATTGCAAATCCACTAAAGAAGGTTTTAGCTCCCAAAAGATTACACTTCTGCTATACAATACCTTCTTAGTCACAAGAATCCAAAGCTTGTATCCTTTCACACCAAGTCCATACCCAATGAAGATACATTTTTTAGATTTGTTGTCCAATTTAGATCTCTTCACATCCGACACATAAACATATGCTTCACAACCAAAGGCATGAATATGTCTAAGAGAGGGCTTCTTACCAGACCAAGATTTTATAGGCGTTTTATCAACAAGTGTTGAAGAAGGTGATCGGTTCAATAAGTAACATACCGTAGCCACAACCTCAGCCCAAAAATTCTACTCTAGACCAGCATTGCTCAACATACTTTTTGCCTTCTCCATCAACATCCTGTTCAACCTTTCAGCAACTCCATTTTGCTATGGAGTGTAAGGTGTAGTTTTATGCCTCTTAATCCCATGGTATTTGCAATACCTTTCAAACTCATCAGAACAAAACTCACCACCATTTTCAGTCCTTAGACACTTTATTTTCCTTCCAATCTAATTTTCCACAAGGTTTTTAAATTCCTTAAAACAACTGAACACTTCTGATTTAATTTTTTTAAAGTACACAAATGCCCGTCTTGAATAATCATCAATAAAAAAAACATAATACTTAGACTTCGATAATGAAGGAACATCCACTAGACCACACACATCAGAATGAATATAATCCAGAACACCAGAAGATTTGTGAGGACTAGAGTAAAATGAAACACGGTATTGTTTACCATATATACAATGTTCACAAAATTCAAATTCAAGGTTACAATCATCAAGCCCCTCAACCAGGCTTTTATTTTTCAAGGCTTTTAAAACTTTCTCACTAATATGACCGAGTATTTGATGCCAAAGCATAGTCTTTTCTACTGGAAGTTTAACTTCCAAGGAATTTTCCCCAATAGGAACATTTTCATTCTTCTCTTTATGAACAACCTTCTGTGACTTTGTAGAGACACTATTGCATTGAACAACCAGTGCATCCAGATTGAACAGAGTACCAATCTGGGCACCCCTAGCCAGCACCATCAAGCCTCTACTCATTTTACAACCATTGCTAGAGAACGAGACTTGCACTCCAACATCGTTCAACTTGCTTACATAAAGTAAATTTCGAGCCAAACTTGGTATATGCATTACGCCATCAATTCCCTTAATTCTTCCATCAGGAAATTGAATTATGACTCTTCCACGACCAACTATCTCTAGAGATGAATTGCTTGCGAGATACACCTTTCCACCATCACATTATTCATACTTTGTAAACCAGTCTCTATGAGATGTCATATGGAAAGATGCTCCAAAAGCAATCAACCAGACATCATCTGATGTCTGAGTTGCCAAGGCTGCAATAAAGGCATCTGCATCGCTTTGAGAAGAATCATTTTCAGAAGAATTCCTCTTCCACTTCTTTTTCTCCTCTTTGCAATCCTTTTAGACATGGCCAAGTTGCCCACAATTCTAGCACTTCACCTTGGAATTTTTGCTAGGAGACTTTGATCTCCCTTTTGATTTTGATTTGGACTTCTTGTACTTTTTCTTGCCTTTTTATTTCGATCTGCCTCAAACAACAAGAGCCTCCTTCGCCATCTCAGAAGATTTCCTTCTCATCTCTTCTGATAACAAAGAAGCAACCAAATCCTCCATCTTGAAAGTGGTTGTCGTGCTCCCAATCGCCATCACCAAGTGATCCCAAGAATCTGGCAAAGAACATAAAAATAACATACAACGATCTTCATCATCAATCTTCACACCCACAGATGTTAACTGAGCAATCAACGTGTTAAACGTATTCAGATGATCAACCATAGATGCCCCCTCCTACATTTTCAAAGAGTATAACTTCTTCCTTAAGAATAATTTATTTACCAAGGATTTACCCTGATAAATATCTCCAATCTTCTTCCATAATGAAGATGCAATCTTCTCTTCATGAACGTTCAAGAGAACTGAGTCTGCCAAACATAGTCTTATCAACCCTTTTGCTTTTCTATCTGTGAGATCCCAATATTCTTGTTTCATGTCAAAAGGTTTCGTTCCAGACACAACAAGCCAAAGATCATGATCCACCAATAGGTCTTCCATTTTAAGTTTCCATGACTCAAAATTTCTACCATTGAATTTCTCAATTTCAATCCTTCCAGATGTACTTGTCGCTACCATCTTAATCTATAATTAGACAAACTTCAAGACTTCTACAAAACTCCCACTAAACAAAAATTGACACAAAAAACCAACCTTCCCACAAGGATAGCACAATTGGCTAGGCTCTGATACCACTTGTTAGGAAAAATTTGATTGCGGAACAAATTTTCCTAATGCTAAGACTCAGAGGAGAATAAAGATATTCCTTTCCAAAGTTTACAATTACAGTTCATTAAGATGCACATGAAATAAATAACAGAACGAGAAATAAACTCAAACACAATTGACACCAGATTTACATGGGAAAACCCTTACGGGAGAAAATACCACCACACCAAAGAAAATCACTTGTATTATAGTAAATGGATTTACATTCAAGTTTCAGACTCTCCTTTTAGATAACAATTTTATAGTAGCAATATTTCCCTGATCAACCTTGTACAAAATAACACTGTTACAATACTCTCATACCAGCATACAAGGAAACTCTCAAAACTGACCATCTGATCAACTAACCATCAAACCCCTACATAGTTCATGTACGTTACAATGTATAGAAAAAACCATGTTCGATTCATTTTTATGTACGTTTGATTCAGTTCAACTTCCTCTGTTGAACAAACTGTCAAACATCCTAATCATCCCAACGACCACCTTCCAAGTCAGCAAACAACCTCCACTGATCGACATACACCTGATCAGCAGTCAACAAATCCATGCGTCTGTTCTCCTTTCACTGTGCTACCGCTTCGCATACCACAAGCTCCGTAGTGTGGCGGTTTACCTCGCTACCATTGGATTAGCGAGATGTTCTCATGGTATGGCGGTGTCCATCGCTCTACCGCTACGCAGTTAGGAGCTTCCTGCGGTATGGCAGTAACCGCCAAACAGACTGCAAAGGTTCACCGCACAACCGCTTCTTAACCGACGATCACCTGTGGTATGGTGGTAACCGTGCCATCGCAACCCAAGTTAAGAGCTTCCGCGATATGGCAGTAACCGCTCTACCGCGCCATATGTTGAACACCTTCGCGATATGTTAGTAAGCTGCCCAACCACCAGATTGAAAGGGTTCATTGTGCTACCACCGCATACCCGATGACCGCCTGTGACATGGCAGTAACCATGCCACCACAGCCTAGGGAAAGAATACTCGTAGTATGGTGGTGTCACCACTCTATCGCTAGACTGGTCAGAAGCTTCTGCAGTATGGCGGTAACCCCGCGCTACCACACCTTCTCAATAAGCAATTGGTGGTATGGCGATAAAGGAACAATCATAACACTTAAGAAAACTTTGCTGCTTGGTGAGAGAACCAGGGTCTCTTCTAGTGAGTTTGAAGTACATAATCTCAACAAATACAATAGATATGAGAAATCACAAACATATACATACTACATAAATAGACTTAGCAAGACACTAAGCACCTATGGTATAAATTTGAGGCAAAAAATGGAGGACATAGGCACCTAGGGCGCCACTATCATTGTAGGGAAAATTCATATATGTTTTTGTAGTCCTTAGGTGCCAGATCAGAGCTTTTGTTTCCCGCTTGTTGCATTATTGGATAATTTTTGTAACTAAGTTTTCATGAGTTGTCAATGTATAGGGTTTCAATTGCAACAACAAATAATTTATCCTCAATCTTCCTTCAACCTTATTCAAACTTGAAACCTATACATTCAAAGAGAGAAGAAAGGTTGTGCCATTTAGGGGCTTTCCTTAGTCAAACACCATGTTAGTGTTTCCACTTCCATAATGACAATATCAACGATAAAAGTATAAATGATAGGAAAGAATGATGAATCCACATAGTGTTGCATCTAACCACCCTTTAATAGATTTCTTGAAGGATTGAAGTCATACATATCTCCTCAAGGTCTTAGTCTTGCTTGCTTGATTTGCTTAAATGACTTGAATTGCTTGGAGACTTATAGAGATTAGCCTTCATAAACAATATGAAAACATAAACATGAATACACTCACATACATTTTAACATGATGTTTGGATATTGAATTGCTGTAATAAATCCTTTAATGACTTCTCTTGGCTTGTTGAATAATGCTCTTGTTACTAATTCTTGCTCTTAATTTTCTCCTCTTGCTTGTTAATTTCACTTAATGCCCAAATGATGCAATAACTAGGTATTTATATGCTATTTATTTAATTTCCTAAAAATCAAATCCCGACAGTTGACTTTAGATATTTCAATTCCAAATAATAAAAGGTTGACACCAACATATTTGAACATGCACTTGAAAACTATATGAAGAATATGTAATGGGGGGTGATCCCACAATAGTGGTTTACAATTTTGGCCAAACTGGACACTAAAATGATTATTTTAAACTAAATTTTCACATTTGGGCACCTATAGCGGCTAAATCGTGAGGAATTTGAAGATGATGCAAATTAGAGTCTCATCACATTTTGTTTGTAGATTCTAAAAATATTTCTTTCAAATTTTTTGGAATTAGATTGCACTTCTTTTTCCATCTCCCACGAAAATTGGTTTATTTTCAGAAAACAACATTTTTAAAAAGTGACGCACATCGCATAACGCATGATTTTTTTTCATGAAGGATAAAATTATAATTCTTTCGAATTTAGATTTTTAACTCCGATATCTAGTGCTTCCACTTGGTTAGATAGTTTTTTATTGAATATTTTTTATTTAATCAAGTTTCGAAGTCAAACCAATTACAATTTAAACCTAGTGCGATCGTATAGCGCGTAACTTTTTTTGTATATATCGAAATTCAATTTTATTTTTTTGTTGGATCAAGGAATTCAATATCTGGTGCACTCATATTTTTCAATTTTTTTAATAATCTGCTATTTTTCCACATGTGCAAAACAAAGACCTTCATTTTTGGTGAAAAACCTATATTTAATAAAACTAAAAAAACAAATACATAATAAAACCAAAAAAATCAAAATTATATTCGCTGGATAACTCGTTTTGAGCACTACCTGATTCCAGTTGGGTTTGTGAAGTCTCTTCCATTTTCATGTTCAAATTGAACTTCGAAGTGCAAAAATTTAGATTTTTTTATGAATTTTATCAAACATCAGGGAAATGGGGGGTTCGCTCGAACCCAACCCCCTTCCCAAAAGGGTTTTCCATGTGAATTTTGTCCTTGCATATAATTAATAGGTTCGCAAGCGAACCCTTTTTTGGTTTGTTCGAACCCCCAAAATGTAAAATTTTGCTATGGGGTCGATTTTTGTGAGTTTTCTTTTCTCACTAGAATTGTAAACCACTATTGTGGCTTCACCTTCACCCTGAGGTGATCCCACAAAGTGGTTTACAATTTTTGGCCAAACTGAACACTGAAATAATTTTTTCGAACTAAATCTTCACTTTCGAGCACTTATAGCGGCTAAACCGTGAGGAATTTGAAGATGATGCAAACTAGTGATTTGTGACATTTTGTTTGTAGATTTTAAATATATTTTTCAAAAAATTTGGAACTAGATTGCACTTTTTTCCATCTCCTTCGAAAACTAGTTTTTTCAGTAAACAACATTTTTAAGGAGTGGCTCACCATATACAAGATAACTTTTTTTTCCATGAAGGATAAAATTCTATTTTTTTCGAATTTAGATTTGTAACTATGATATCTAGTGCTTCCAATTGGTTTCATAGTGTTTTATTGAATATTTTTTTCTTAATCAAGTTTCGAAATCAAACCAATTACAATTCAAACATAGGCAGACCGTATATGCAACTTTTTTTGTATGTATCGAAATTCAATTTTTTTTTGTTGGATCAAAGACTTCAATATCCGGTGCACTCATATTTTTCAATTTTCTTTTTTGATAATCTACTATTTTTCCACATGTGCAGAACAAAAATCTTGATTTTTGGTGAAAAACCTATGTTTAATAAAACTATAAAAATAAATACATAATAAAACCAAAACATATTAAAATTATATTCGTTGGATAGCTCATTCCGATGACTACCATCATCTAGTTGGGTCTGTGAAGTCTCCTCTATTTTCATTCTCAACCTGAGCTTCAAAGGGAAAAATTCTAGATTTTTTTTGGGCTAGAGGGTTTTCTTTATTTTTTTTGCAGGGATGGTGGGCCTAGGGCATTTAATGGGTTCACTCGAACCAATAAGTTTGTTTGAACCCCAAAAACCAATTTTTTTTGGCATGGGATCATTTTTTGCAACTTTTCCTTCCTCACTTGAATTGTTAACCACTTTTGTGGGTTAAACCAATGCACTAGTAATGTTTGGAAATACTTATAGTAACAATGTCTTGAGTTGCATATGACCATATACAAAAATAAAACAAATAATAATTATCCTTAATGTGTTATTTGCATAATGTGCATTTGGCTAAATAATTTTGTAAACATTTTACTGCTAAAATGTGATATGATACAAACACAACTTTCCACTTATACACAAAGACATCTCCCACACTTAGGTTATAACAACCACCCCTCAGTTACTACTATTTTTTATTCAATTCACAATAACTACCAACTTAATCAACAACCATCATGGAGATGAATCCACACCACCACTCAAAGATTACACTAGAGAGTGTTAAGCTCCTGATATTAGGTTCATCCCTGGACCCAAAACTAAACCTTGGGGGGTTCATTTGTGATGACCCTTACTAAATATCCCCTTTTGAGAATTAGAGGCTTCATAGTGCATACACCAATGTTAGAGAAAGCTCATCCTCTTCTCTTGTACGAGATCTCTAATCTCACTTTTTAACTCAAGACTATTAATCAAGTTTATGCTCTTAAATTAGTCCAATTACACTAGAATGACAATAAATCTAGTCAAATACTGGTTCCATACCAACCATTAGTGTACAAACACACAAATCCACATAGGGGTAATATCATTTTATAATCCTAAGTTCACATAGTAATTGGCTCGAGCATACATCACCTATACACTTAGGGTGACTAGTTCATACACATATCACAAGTATAACAATGACTAGCTAATACACATATCATATGTACAAGAGTGACTAGCTCATACAAACATCATGAATACAATAGTGACTAACTCATACACAAATCACAAGTACACCAATGACTAGTACGTACACACATCACAAGTACAACACTAACTAGCTCATATGCACATCACAAGTATAACATTGACTAGCTTAAGTATACATCACATATATCTAGTGTGAATGATGCACATAATACATCATAGGTTCAAATGGAGAACAATTGGAACCATGGAAGTGGATGCAATCTATTGTATGCATCATCCCACTACCTAGTTTACTAACACACAAGCTTGTAAGTAGATCTCATCTAGAAAAGGAATGTTGGTGCATCTCATACCACACTGTGGGTCCCATCCATTTCACAATCCATCACCATCTATGATGATAGTCAAGAATCATATGCTACTTGATGTCATCAATGGCAAGGGCACTAGTAAAACAAGATACACAAAATTCAAGGCAATTTACACAAGCACACAGTAAGTGACTAACATTACACAATGAGTGACTAACACCTACCCTTTTAGTGCATCCCAAATAGAAAAAGGAATTTCAGTGCATCACGTACTACATTGTGGGTCCCATCCTTTTGCTTGGTCTCCCACATCAACTATGATGATGGAAAGCATCTCATACTACTTTTAATCATCACTAAATAAGGAGTAAGTATAACAGAGACATCACAAGAAAGACACAAATTCTCCTAATACACAAATTTCAATACTGAACTCTTATGACATGTAGATCTTAACATCTTCACCTATATGTCGTTGGCCTTAAGGCTTGTATGCCATTGGCAAAAACCATCCAATTGTCTAGCATAACACTAGACATCCATCACCTACATGTTATTGACCCTAAGGCCCACATGCCACTAGTAGAAACCATCTTGCTATTCATGGGATACAAATAAATAGTCTATAGGTAGATAATGATCTAATTGTACTTACTCCATTTGTCTTGTGTTGCCCAAGAAGTCAACTCCTATATCGATCTCAATTTAGCATTGAGATATTAGAAAGTACTAGAACATAGATCAAACAAATTACATGAAGGGTTTATACCATGACTAATTAATATGGTTACATTACCTGAAAGGGATTTGGTAAACTATGCAATTATCTTATAAGTTTTGGGATAATTTTCCAACACATAAGTAACACATCGAATCCCTATAAGATGGCTTCTATCCAAACACATACATAAACCCATGCAAACTCACAAGAAACCAAAGTCCATTTACTTCAATTAATTATTATTTAGAAACACATTATTTAATAAACAAGAATAAGCCATAGATATAGTATTAAGTAAAATACCACATCATATTGGTAATACTTACCCTCATAGTTGGCAAAGGCCACTCTTAAGAACTCAATTCTATGCTCAACACAAATCCAGGTGTATATTAAAAGTAGGCACCCTTCCTAGGAAAAATAATGCCCATTATTCACCTAATTAGATTTTTCTAGCCAAGTTTTGCATCATTATTAGATATGAGTTATCAAGTTTCCTTAACTCTTCCTAGTCATCAAATGCAAATTCTAGCCGCTAACTAAAGCTTAGTAAAGAGGGAAGGTTGAACAATTTTAGGAACAACCCCAATCTTTGGAGTTATCCCCTAAAACCTCCCCTTATGAACTTGAGATCACAAGGGCATCCTTTACTCAAGGACTACCTACATACTCACTTCTAAATGGGATTGAAGTCACATGTAGTTCTCCTCACTAGGTCTCTCTTAAAGAACACACTCTTGTAATTCCTACACATAATACCCCTCATCTAAACAATAGATAAGGATAATATGATTTTCCACCCAAGGGGAGTTAATTAAACCTTAACAAACTAACATTAATTTGTCCTTGCAAACACACCCATGTTTTATACACAATAAGATTCTCTTATGCAGAGGAATACGGGTTAGCTAGGTTTTGTCAAGAATAATGTTATCCAATATATACCTCTCTAGTGAACGAGATCCTTACATACCTAGGCACACGTTTCCATGCAATCTTGACTCAATCTAAGAATAAAATACTAGAAAAGAGTGTACATCCTTAGATAGTAGTAGTCAAATCATCATTATGATGCAACAATGATGTACAAGTCTCAATAAGGGTCCTAATGAGGCCCCGCTACTATATGGTTCAATGATATTGCGTATCATAATCATAATCATATTATATTATGACATCCTTCTAGATGAAACACAACATGCATCAACAAGGCTCCATAAAGACCTTTTGAACTTCAAAGATACAATAGTAATTATAATCTTGCTTTAAGCATGATCAATGTTTCACATATTGAAGATGGCTAGCAACACTACATCTACAAAATCATCATATGATGATGCACACTCAACAATATTATAGTAATAATATTCTTAACCTTCTGATTCATTTATTTTGTGGCACAATCCCATTTTCTTATAATAATTTGATTTATGAACTAGATAATATGTATACTTTCCATTTATACTAAATCTAACCTCAATGATCAACAATAAATGATTTCATATAACATCGATACATTTGGAAATCAACCTTTTTCATTATGATCAACAAAGCCTTACCGAGTCCAATAGATTCAACTTCTATAAGTCTATGCATATTCGAAAACTAAATCTCAAAGTTTTACCTTGACATCACCGTCAAACACAATCTAAGGAACATTCATCAATAGAAATGCTGCAACAAAATCAATGGTAATAATAATTTACACAATTGATTCTCATAATACAAGGAACAACATCCGTGCCGGATTGATTAACCTAGTGAAATTTGATTCTTTTCCCAACTCGAAAAGGGTGTGGACATTCCTTGCAGCCAAGACACTCGCCTCACACCAAAACATCATATAAACTATATTCGATCAACTAAACTCGGTTTAGAATTTACCTTAAAATTGTAATATTTCAATATTCAAGAGGCACCTTTGATTCGTAAAAACTTAGAGAAAAATAATAGCATACCTGTCCCACTGCAGCATGACTGTCCCTAAATTTGTGGGTTACTATAATTATCATTCATGATTACAATCATAGAAAGAATCGCTGATAAAGAAATAATTATAAATATTATTCAAATCCTTCTTGAATCTATCAACATCATTTCTTCAGAATCGTCATAAATATAAATATAAAATGATTTGCGGGGTCTCTATATAACGCAGGACAGCTTAAAAAATTGCAGCAGTCGTCATGAATATAATAAATATAAAATGATATGCAGGGTCTCCATATTATGCAGGACAGCTTAAAAAATTGCAGCAGTTAAAAGGTGAGGTGCTCAACTCTGCTGCAACTTTATGGCACTGTCTATAGAGGCAACAATTTCTGGCACTGTCTATGCAGGTTACAAAATGCACTCCGTATCTGGTCAGACTGTCAGTACTTGGATTCCATCAGACTGTGCGTCAGTACCCGTCAGAAACAATTTGACATTGATTATTAATTTATTATTATTGTTGCTTATTAAACTATTTCTAAAGCGGCCTTTTAAACTAATCCATTTTGTGCATACCTGCAATCATTGTCGTCCACAAGGGCAACATCTCCCATCTACTCTTTGCACCCAGTCCTGTAGTCGGGTCTCCTTTTTCTGGCTGCAAATGCAAGCCCATATCATATTTACGTGAGTTGCAGGCACTTCCTTCACTCACCGTGCAGCCCATTCCCCCGCCATCCCTCCTGTTCTCTCCAAATTTATGCCCACATAGCAGGCCTATAACGCAACCCATGCCTCATTAATTCGGCTACACTGTCTCTCTTATTTTATTTATTTTTAAATTCCCACTGATCTAAACGTGGGATGTGACATTCGTCTTCCTCAGATTAACAGAATATTGACTATAGCTATAATAAGTAGCTCTCTCGAAGGCAAAATTGATATTTGTCCTTCTCTCCAAATATTATCCTCGGGGCATATCAACCCCATGAAATCTACTAGCTTGAAAATTTGCCTACAACTCTTTGATGGAGTGCATTCCTTCCTACAAAAAAACAACTAATAGACTATACTTGCAAGGTTTCTAACAAAACCATGTATGCAAATGCTTTCCTACTTTTCTCCATTCTACTACTCTCCTTTCTCCTTGTGTACATTCTTTTGTGGTTCTTTTCTAGTTTTATTATGTTTAAGGATATTGTTATTATCTCCATGGAAGTGATTTGCATGGATCCAAGCATAATTAGGTCTCCTCTTCACCTTGCTCTTGCTCTGATTAGCCCTTCGTCAACCAGCTACCAACTTGAGAAAGAGTCATTCTAATCGCAACCATGTTCATTAAAAGAGAATTCAAATGTTTCTATTCCAAAGTTTGTTCATTCAAATTCAATCATCCTAATCAAGGATTTGACAACTTAGAATAAAAGAATGGTCCATACGGAGTTGAGCATTATCAAAATGTATGCTCCATGAATTTCAAAATGCTGAAGGTGAAGGGAAATTTTTTGGCTTCTATCTTGTAGACTAAGAAGGTCGTGAGATACATACAACTTGCTTCGATGACTTGTTGCAGATGAATTCTATGTTTTTGTTCAATCTAGCGATGTTAATGTGATCCCTAGTAGTCACATTAAAATTACCAACCCTATCTATAACTGATCAACCAATCCATTAGAGATAATCCTCCAATCGTCCTCTAGAATAACCCTTTGTGATTCAGTGAACATTAACATACCTACCACAACTTTCACTTTAAAAAGATCGAAGACCGTGATTCCCTTGTTGATGTTATTGGTATACTATTGTCTATATCTCCCATCTCCATTGTACACAAAAGAAATGGCTCTGAAACAATAAAGCGAACTACTAGAATTATTTCACATCAAGTTTTAGCATTGACATTACACTTTGGGGTTCCCATTGTGATGTAGATGGTAAACATCCATTCCAAATGTGCTTAGAGCCAAACCCTCCCATCCTTCTACTAAAATCTGGTCACTTTGTCTCATGGAAAAAGTAAACAATTGATATCATTTTTGCAACTAAACTACTTGGTAACCTAGACCTAGATGAGATGCATTCATTGAAGTGCTTATATATGTTTTTAGTCTATTTGCATGAGGTTAGATCAGAAAATTAATCCCAAAACAATTTGTATACCAAAACTTTGCTACCACAACTGCTAAATTCATCATGAATAAGGGAAGATATAGTAGGTATCCTCATTGTTGATGACTGGTAGCTTCGGTCAGAGATCATAATCATAATGTGTAAAGAAACTCAGGTGAAGAAACAGCTTCCTACACTAATCTCTAAAGGAAAGTATTGTCCAAATTGTCTTAAATCCTTACAATTTCAGATTCGTTAACTACTTTAACAAAGATATTGCAGCCATATACCATGCATACAAAAAATAGAGAATGACACAATGATTTACCCTGGGGAAAACCTTTCAGTAAAAAACCCCAGCACTCCAAAACCTACACAATGTATTATCTTCAACACAATGGTTACAACACACTTGCAATGCAAGTTCTTTCAGGAGACAATCGACTCTCAAAGACAAATCCAGTAGCGCCTGATCATACCAACAATACACTCTTTTTCTATCACAGTCTGTAACCCTAAAAACGCTTATATCATGCACTTGCCTTTTTAGGGCAACTTCCAAAGATAGCCGTATTAGGGTTTTACCATTCTCTGAGAAAATAGGAACCCAAATTTTTTTTTCGGGAAGAGTGTACAGTACTCAACTTTATCGGTTGCCACATGTCTTGCATGTCTTCACCCGTCATTGAATCTTCTAGAAATAGCTCTTACGTGTCATAGGAATCCATCATAACCGTTTCAACCATGATCTCCTTTCACACAATTCAAGATGCCTACACATCAACATGCCAACTAGACATGTACACTCACACTTAATTACATTATTTGCAAGAAATACATTTTACAAAACAAATAATAAGAATAGGAATTATCCAAGGTTGAGACACCTTATTCATAACATAATGTCTGTAATCTTACATAATCATTATTGATAACAAAACTCCTATCCTAAGTATAATCTGCTTTTCAAATAAATCAAATACATATATATGATTGAGTGTCGGCCTTGTTAAAAGGGGTAAAATTCAAGAGTCACATCAATCGAAAGGGTGTGTCTTTTCTCAACCATATATATGGGAGTCTTGATCTTCATAGTAGAATATAGAAATCTAACAATGTTCTGCTCTTGTAGATTAAATCTCTCCAGAAAGATATTAAGACTTGTCAAAGTTATTCGATCCTCAACATGGTATCAGAGTTGCGTTACAACAAGTTTGAACAATATCATCGATTACATCAGAGGAATTGTTACAATTCAGTCCCACGATAGAAACTCCACAGAATTGGAGAGGATCCCGGATCTGAAAGAGTCACCTATATGTTCAAGCGGATTGGTTGCTCGATGAAAAAGTCAGCCTTCGTGAAGATCTCTGGCCAACAGGCCATTCAATCGGGTGTCGTTGAGGCTCATAGCGACCGGGGGTTTCAGAGTGACTTCAACACTTGGGAAGAAGTTCTAGTGATAATGGAAGGTCTCGCCGATAGGGATACGCACTGAAGTCATCGGCATAACCTATGGTGGCTCGGTGAGAAGTCTTACTGAAAGTATCTTGTCTCAGCGACAGTGTTGGAGCTTTTGGAGAAACTCTTGGGTGATCGGTAAGAAGTCTTACCGAGAGTGATATGTCTCACCAACGAACACTCGGAGTAACTCAAAAGCTTTGGTATGAAGTCTTGGCGAAAGCGGTAAGTCTGGCCGACAAGATAGGCTCAGGGTGACTTGGAACTTGCGGGGTGATGTCTTGGCAGAAAGTAATTGTCTTGCCGATAAGAATGCGATGGACGTCAAAAGTCTCGGTATGACTTTGGAACCACAATATGATCTCCTGGCGAATGTGGAATGTCTGGCCGACAGTGACATTGGTATAACATAGAAGGCTCGATATGTTCTCTCAGTGAATGACTAAAGTCTTGGCGACTAAGGAACGCTTTGGAATGACTTATGAGCTCGATGTAATGTCTGGCGAAGAGCGATAGTCTTGTCGACTGATGAACTCTTCAGAATACCTTGTGATCTTCGATGTGAGGTCTTGGCGACATGACGAAGTATGAGCGATAGCTCTCTGGACTCGATGTAACCTCTTGCTGATAGTGAAGCCTGGGCGGTATCGATTGTAAGGACTTATGGCATTGGGGAGACACGGTCAATGTCTCACCGACATGCCATACGTTCGAACTGTTTTATTGCGTGATGTATTCTGAGCCATTGAGACAACGCTGAACGTGAACCGTTGGTAGTTGAACAGTTGCGATCGTTTCTGGATGGGGTGGCCAGAGCCGAAGGTGTCACCAGTGATTGCGGGTGGCGAGAGCCGAAGGCTACGCAGCCGCCAACAAAGAGATTTGCCCCGGAAAATAATAATTAAAAATGATTATTAGCTTTGGGCACATATCATACAAATATAATCGTTATTTTAGTTATTATTAAATATTTAATAATTTTATTATTTATTTAAAATAGTTTTTGCAGACTTGGTATAATCGAGAATACATCCTTCAACTATTTGCTTCCGTGCTGACTATGCTACTTGGAAATTAAATAAGCACTGTCACAGGAATCTTCGATTTTCAGCTCATGCGAAGAGCAGACTCGATGCGATCGACGCCACTGTAAAGGGCGGAGAGAGCAGATATTGTGATTGATCGTTCAAATTCATGACTTCATTAAGGATGGATCAAAATATTTAAAGAGATAAGTATTCTTTGGTTGCTGATTTATATCATTTGTTTTGATCTTGTGAATTCTCTTGAATTGTGTTGTGTTCACTAGCATAAGATCCTTTGAAAATTTCATTCATGATATAACTTGTATGATTTTTTTTTGGATAGTTATGAACTATTTATAATCTCTTCTAGATGCTTTCAGGATGGATCAGAAGCATAAGAGATTGTTTACAAAAGAAGAAGAAAATGAAGACTCTGCTTGCAACCATTAGATTGTGTGGATGGCTGAAGTCATCACTTCTAAGAAGAAGTCATTAGAGCTTCAGAGGGAGTCTCATCTTCACTTGTTGTAATGCTTTGAGATAGAGAAATATGAGGTGAAAGCCTTGTTCATCTCTGAGACTGAAATGAGGCGTCATGTTAAGAAACTCCATGACGACAGGTCCCAGGATCTAAAGAGCCCCATGCACCCACAGTATGGCTTAAGGGGGGGTGTTGGATATAAGCCACACCCAGACTAATGATGGGCTGGCCACAAGAGGCCAGTAGCTCAGTTAATAAAGCACTCTTGCTGCAAATGGAAGGTCCTAGTGAATCCTCTAAGCCAGTTTAGGTGTGAGCCAAAGGAAATTCATCTTTTTGGCTGTAAAAACACAAATTGAGATATCTTCACGACACTATTGGATATAGTCTTCTTTACAGAAAAGACCAACTAGATCAACCTAAAAACTTTGATTCAGTTTGGGCTATGATCTCTTGGATCTGCAGAAAACGGTTTTTTGTAGCACAAAGCTCGACAGAAGCTGAATATATTGCAGCCTCAATGGGAGCAAGAGAAGCAATTTTGGCTTCGTAAATTGCTTGTGGGACTCCTTTGATCTAAGCACATTGAGATCCCCTATCTTTATGTAAGAGATATGGTGGAAAGGAAATTGATCCAGTTGGAGTATATTAGTTCAAATGTTTAAACAACGGACATACTCAACAACTTCTCTCCAGAGTTAAGGTTGAACTCTTCGGGAAGAAAACTTGGTATGTAATTTGATATCATGTTTGAAATTCAAATTTGTTTATAAGTTGTACTAATATATAAAGATGTTTAATGTGTAAACTCTTTTGTCATGTGTGCGACTCCATGACCTTATGGGCCTACTACCCTGTGTACATTATTGAAAGGTGACGATCTTTCTAATAATGAACACTTGTATTTGACATTGTAAAGTGACGACTCTACAATGATAAACTATCATGATAGATATCATGTGACTTGATATCTGTGGACATGTCACGATAGTATCTCTTGGACACTTTGATGGATATCATGGGACTTGATGTCATCTGAAGATCATTGTGATCCTTAAAGAGGTAATCACGGTGGATATTTATATATCTGTGGATATGCCATGAATTATGGTAGACATCGTGTGACTTGATGTCAGTGCACATACCATAATGAAGATATGTTATGAAGAATGTCATGGGACTTGACACTTTCTGAAGCATACCATATCTTTTGATATCACGAGTTAGTTTTAGAGGGAGTGTTGAATAAAGAAGATGTGTTATGTCATGTGACTTGACATATCATATCTTCTGATATCACGAGTTAGGTGATATCACTTTATACTTGTTTGGAGTTTATCCTCCCTAGCTAAAAGGGAGTGTTAATAGAGTTTATCTTCCCTAGATAAGAGGGAGTATTGAACAAATGAAGATGTGTTATGAGGAATGTCATGTGACTTGACACTTTCAGATACATACCATATCTTCTGATATCACAAGTTAGGTGATATCAGTTTTACTTAGTGGAAGTTATTTTCCTTAGCCTAGAGGGAGTATTGAATAGTGAAGATGTATTATGAAGTATGTCATGAGACCTGATGCCTTCAAAAGCATTTCACATCTTCTGATATCACAAGTTAGGTGATATCAATAAATACTTGATTGGAGTTCTCTTCCCTAGCTAAGAGGGAGTGTTGATGACTAGTAGCTTTGGTTAGAGATCATAATGACTATAATCTTACATAATCATTATTGATAACAAAACTCCTATCCTAAGTATAATCTGCTTTTCAAATAAATCAAATACATATATATGATTGAGTGTCGGCCTTGTTAAAAGGGGTAAAATTCAAGAGTCACATCAATCGAAAGGGTGTGTCTTTTCTCAACCATATATATGGGAGTCTTGATCTTCAAAGTAGAATATAGAAATTTGACAATGTTCTGCTCTTGTAGATTAAATCTCTCCAGAAAGATATTAAGACTTGTCAAAGTTATTCGATCCTCAACACTCATGAATAAAGCCTCTATACAGAGCGTTCATATTCATCACATTCTGAAGTAGATTAAATTGGGGTAGAGGATCCTCTTCCCCTGGTCTCTTTGGATGGTCAGAAAATATCAACGTAGAACAAATAGTTTTCCAAACCTGATATCCATGTATGAGAACCTTGAACAAATTCTTCAGGGTGTATTCCTGAAAATAGAAATGTAAAAAGATACCCTTTTAGTCACATCGAAAAGAAACATGTATAAGCATTATTTCAAGCATGAAAGAAGTGGCTCATAATAAGGAGACTCTGCATCTTACCCTTTGCTGTACACTGTAGGTACTCCTCCAAGTTTGTTGTGATGGGTTATATATCTCAATATGTTAGTATACATCTTCATGAAATGTCTCTGGTTTAAAGATACTATCTATGTTGAAATTTTGTGCCCCTCAAAAGAATTGCAGCGTTTTAGTCTCTTGTATAATGAGAGAAGTAAGGAAAGGTAAGTATGGTCAGAAACAAATCATGAAACCATGTGAATTTGCAGTCAATTGAGTGGCCTCACCGAGATATATAGCAGTCTTTGTTACTTGTCTTCTGCCAAACAACAGTTTCCTCTTGCTGGGACTAATAGAATCCACTGAGGAGATCTCCAATACTGGTTCTGTCTTTCCTACTTCATTAAGCATCCTTTTCCATTCTTCCACTCTGGAGTTATCTTTCCTATGCTTTCTTCAATGTCATGCACCCCTATGCTGATCTCCTTCTGTTTAGCTCTCCATCAAACATTCATTGGTTTGTTGCTCAAGAATAGCTCAAACTCACGGTGCTGCAAGGATGCTTCCTTCAACTTCGATGACCTCTGGAATGAATTTATGCACAGGTATCAACTGCTGTCATGTACTCCTATTCACCGATTACTTTCTACGGTCCCTGCAAGCAAGTTTATAACAACAAAGGATAGTTTCACATTCTTTCTATTACGATTTTACTGCCATGAGGATCTTCTACGTGTTTCTTCTTCATCTTGACAAATCTCAACTATGGCATGCATGTTTGCTGCAGTAGCCATTGAGTGAATGACAGAGTGATATGGCTTAATGGTGACTTCTGAATGAATCTACACCTCACACATTTGCTTAACGCCATATTTTTTATGGCCAACTCACCATAAATATTTTTTAAGGGTACTAAATTTATTGTATATATTTTGACTATAGCAAAAAGAAAAGCAATCCAAAAATAATTTCCTTTGATTGATCTCTTCAAAAAAATGAATTGAAATTAAATGTAAAATAGCTCTACAAAGAATATTAAATTGTCAGTTCATTATACATAGAACAATCAGACATCAGACAAAATATTTATGATGGTTATTTTTAATATTATAGATATTGGAAGTTACTTTTCGAACTTTAGGAAAAGATAAATACAATGATGTGATTGGTTTATTTAGTCCAATTCCTTGTTTGGTTTGATTGCCCTGCCATGGCAGGGACTGACAACAAATATTGGTCTAACTCAGATCCCAAGGTTACCAAATAACATTAACTGAATTTGTTGCACTGCTATTGGAATTACACTGGCAATAGGAAAATATTTGCAGCAACATCCCCATTAAGTCAAACTGGAGGGACCAAGGCGGATGGCATTACTCAATCCCCTTTAATGTCAACTTCTAAAAGCACAAGTCTCACTTGTCTCAACCTCCACCATCTCCTCTGCAAAAAGAGCCAAGATCTCCAAAGCATTACACAATCTGATTTCAAGATCAGCAGATAAAAAGTTCAAATGGTTCATAAAGAATTCAAGTAGAAGTTGATGAGTCAATAATACCTTGTGTGTTTTTGTAGCCCTGCAATTTTCTCTAGGGTACCCTAGCAGTTGCTGAACCAATAGTTTTGTATACATCTGGATAGGAAGAGAAACTTGAATGCTCCTGCATGTTATCTTCCTGGTCTCCACTTGTGTTCCAGAGGAAGGATGCATATGCTGCAAGAACATCACTGAAATAAAAGACAAAAACAATATTATTAATAGAGATTTGACATAAAACATCAGTGAAGCAAGCAAAATGATTCACTTCTCAAAACGACCTATTTCCATAATATCATAAAATGACGAGGTCTGATACAAAATTTCAAGCAATTAACAGAAACACTATTCTCTGTTACTATTTTTATTTTTAAAAACACTTAAAAAGGTTAGACTTCTTAACAGGTTAACAAAAGTTTAGAGCATAATGATCTAATTGCAAAGGCTTCACTTGTAAATGGCAAATGAAAGAAGCATTAAATTTAGCTATTGAACTTAATTCTGCAGAAGAATGCTAAGTTCCAATTTGTAGAAAATTAAGTTGGTTTGTAGAACCTTATTTAATATCTCTTTTGTCTGTATGGTGCATAGTGTCTTACACGAGCCAAATAGTACTGAATGGAGATGCAAAAACTTAATTATCATGTTGAGCCATATGGTACGGTCAGTCACAAAAATTGGAAACCATTGTAAGATCTTTTCACTGTCAACCATTTTTCCGTAAATCTGTGCCCATATAGATCCTTGCTTCATTGTATGATGAAAGATGAGGGAAACTTTTTAGGTCCCGACCTAGCTAATAGGCCAACTTGGTATATGAAACCCCTTCTAGGAAAAAAAAGAAGGGGTGTGGCAGGGGGAGGGGGCGAGCTGTGGAGGAAGGGGACTTTTATGAATTGAACAGAACTACAAGAATTAAACTTCATTTGCTTAAAATGTTCAATCTTCCATAAAGATTTAAAGATTTCATTTTACACATGCAATAAAGAACAGCAAGCGACAAGTGAGATGCAAAACAAGTTTACCAATCTGCAGGAGAAGCTTGTACAGCTTCCTCAAAACAAATTGAGGCCCTTTTTTCATCTCCATGAAGTTCCCACATCAATTTGGCATACTGAGCTAAAACTTTGCCATCAGCAGGCTGAGCCAAAATTGCCCTTGAATAATACTCTTCAGCCTTGTGATAGTCATTCTTTGTCTGTCATGCAAACATGAATATTGAAATCAGCCTGCAGGTTATCAAGGACTAGTACAATAAATTCAAAGAATCAATTCCCAACAAACAGAAGAAAGTCATAAAAGCTAATATTCTAGGGAAAAGAAAGAGGTGAGCTTCTGAATCTGCATATCTCAGAGTCCATCAGGTGCCCATAAAGAGCTTATGGCAGTATCAGAAGAAATTCTGATGTTGTAAATAACAGGATTGAGTATTTAGGGAGAAAAGGTTGTAAAGGAGAAAAAGAATAACGAAGCTATATCACCTTTCAAAAAGGATCAGATTAGGACAATGGGACTTGAAATTACAGTACTGAGCACAATTCGAGGACTAGGAGTGCCTAAATAAACTCCAAAGATATTGGTAAACATTAAGAAGAGTACATATACAAATATAAATTATATGCCCATCTGGAGGTGCAAGAGATGTCCAGTAGAAGCAGGGGCAAAACTTGTCCTCTTCAGTAGATTATGAGCAAGAAAGCAAGCCCACAGGTACAAAGAATCTCCAAACTATAGAGCAAAGAAGAACAAAGCAAATATGTATTGTATGCTTGAAAAAAAGAAGAATCTGTCCTGCAAGATATGTTTAAAAGGTAGAAAATATCCTCCAGAAAAGATGAGGGTAAGGCAATGGTCCCATGGAAGGGGCTTCTCTTCTGTATTCTTTCTCTGAAAATGTTGTTTAGTAAATTTAGGAGCTTTTTGCAGTCAAAGGTCCGGGTGGATATAATATTTCACCTCTGCTACACCTGTTTACATTAGTGGCTATTTCATAATTCTTTCCCCAAATGAATTTTCTTTTGGTCTTGCTGAATACCTATAGAACTCGTAAGCTGGCATTTAAAACTTTCAACACACCTCTTCCTTGGCCTACGGAATATCAAAGTTCAGCTTGGCATCATATGTTTGAGTATTGGCTGCTATGTAGTTTTTTTGGCACACAAAAATCTTTAGGCACTGCTGCTTAGCTATGAACCCTTCAGTTGGTTTTGCAAACTTCCAGCCCCTCCAGTAGCAACTTACAGTAGGGTCCGTTAGGATGGGGTATTGCTGCAATTTTTCTCTACTAGATAGTCCCATGTAGTTGCAGAACTGTAAAAATAACAAAAGAAATATTTTCACCCCAAAGTTGAAAGCAACGAGTGCTTCAGAACAGAATTTTCAGAGACTTCTAGTGGTTGTTGTCACATCCCATTTAATTAGCCTAACTTAATCACTAGATTATTGTATTAATGGATTAAATGAAAACAATTAGATAGACAATAATTTTAATTATGTTAAGTATTGTTGAAGCATAAACAAAAATTATTATGCTGACAACTGATAGTGCAAGTATGACAGGAATTGTTGACATCCTCTCATGTGTGAGAGAGAGTATCATTGAGGAGGTTTTAGCTGATGGAGGTAACTTGTCATGATGGAATCATGCACACATACTCATGTAGATAGGTTGCATATGTGAGAATAAGATTTGGAATTATGAATTTTCTTATATCAAATATAATTACATTATTTTATGAATGATGTGTGTGTGTATATATATATATATATATATTTGCATGAGAATAAAATCCCCAAACTTTGAGTTGTGGGCTTTTAAGTTTCCTTGCATGAAATTCTTATTTTAAAATAACTTGACCACTTGGGGACTGCTAGCCATTAAGAAGGGATATAATAATATGAAAGTCTTCCTTTAAAGCTTTCATGAATTGATTGAATTTTCTGTTATAAAGACAAATAAGCATAAATGTTCCTTTGCTCGATTGGTTTGATCTCATGATACAGTTCACATGTTACTTTAAATTGGCATATCCAAATGAACCTGGCATCATGCGTTGAATGGGCCCAAGGCCACTTCATTTGCCACGACCTCCACAATTATGCACTAGCTGTCATAAGAGGGGTTTCCTTGGACACCTAGCTTTTGGTGGCTCTTGTTGCTTGGCACTTGGATAGTGGAATGTCACACTTCATTTTTTATAGGAGGTATTATTGGGAAAAGGGGGAAATCACAAAGGGAGGATCGTTGTTTTTCTAGAAGATACCTAAAAGGTCATCTTTTGGGCTTGTTCTCTGTTCATTGCCTTGTGGTGTATCTGTAAATGCAAAGAAACTTTTTGCAGGTGACTCTATCCTTTCCATAAGGTACCCCTATAAATGCTATTTGAATCACTAGCAGATAAATTCCATAATTGCCTTGCTTTAACTACTATCTCTATTTAGTTTGATACTTCTCTAAGGGATGGTTGGAAATAAAAACTCTTAAGGTTGTCTGCTACTTCTAATGCATATGTGCATACTTCCATTGCTGGTTATTTTATAATCATTTTAAAAGAAATATTGAAGAAAACAATATAAATGGGAAAGTGGTATGATAATTATTTGTAGCAGCTCAATACAGAAATAATAGTCATATTCAGAAGAAAAAAAAAAAAAAACGTGCCATAAGCTGCCTTTGGTTAAACATATAAGGCTTAATGTTGGTCAACTAAATGTTTGATTTTAGACTTATTATTGTTGTTGATGAAAAACACTATATAATTATGTCTTATGTCAGGTTGGTATGTATCCAGCCCGGGAGAAACAAGCTTGAGAATCTTTTCCTCTCTTCTTTTTCTTTCTCTATTTTTCCGCTTCCCTCTCTGCTTATTCTATATTAAATACTTAGAGACAAAGTTACAAAAGGCTGGAGCATTCTACAATAGGCTGTATAGTTGTAGTGCTCTTGTCTTTGAGGTGGGAATCGGTGAACATTCTAGATGAAGCTGCTACCTTGTGCTTCCCTGAGCCTTCAAGAAATTGCATCTCTCTTACTCAAAAACCTCATGGTAGTCAATACAAATGTTCTTTACCTCTTGTATTGCTGTTAAGTGTGTCTAGTTCACATTGGAAAGAATCATTTGTATATCTCTGGTTATATATTACCAATTCCTAGTGGAGGTATGGTTTCCTCTTTGAAGGGAAATTCAAATCAAATTGGGTCTAGTAACCTAATTTTTTTATAGAATAAAGGTTACTAGAGGAATGAAACTAATATGGCCAAATAAATTAACTTTGAGTTTGAATGTTTAATAGTAAAATGAATTGGAATATTTAGTTGCAAATTTCGTGAAATTTTGCAGCTAAGGAATTGATAGTATATGTAATTATTAAATGGATTTGGGATGTTGCCAGCTTGTCAAGGGTTATCATTACACTATACCCATCTAGGCTCTATCATTTTAGTAAGGTTGAGATGGAATCTTATTCAAGGTTTCCTAAATGTAGCCAACAGACTGTCTTTTGTTTACTGCTGTTGTGATATGAACCTAGTACGTTGTATTACAGACAAAACTGCTCTTAAATGGTTCGGTTTTTGAAAAAGTTGTTTTGGGTTTTGTCCTTCATTCTTCTACCTTTCCAGAACAGATTGAATTTTGAAAACTAGCCAAGGGATGTGAAAGATATGACCATTTAAACGCTGCCCTGTTTGCTGCAAACTGCAGATTGGAAGTTGAGAAATGATTTATATGGTTTAAGTATGCAAATATAATGATTATTATCATTATTTGTGAATATGGGTGAATTTATTAAATAGTTTGTCACCAGATCCTAGAGAAGGGTTCTATATCCGAGGAATTAGAAAATGAGGAAGTAAGACTTCTTGTTCCTAAATTACCTAGTATTGAATGAAGTTAGAAATTATGGTTATGTTGCAGATTGGGTTCCTTAATGGTGGCTCATTAGACTTGTTTACCTTGGAAATATACTTAGTACTGTTCAAGTTGAATTTTTAAAGGACTAAACATCAGATACAGACTTTGTCTTTTGGACATTGTCTATCTATCCTAGTGAATGTTCAGATATCATAAGAAGATGATCGAGACTTTTTCATGCTATAAATATTGATAGTCATTGGTTACATTCATAAGTGCATTGTTTTGGTTGATTTACATTCTCTTCCATAATATGTTTATCAATAGATGAGTGCATTAGATATGCGTTGCATGGGCATATAGGTATGTCAGCTCAACAGTGATTCACTTAGTATCTTAGATTCCATCATGCATGTTGACCCATGCAGCTAGATCCTTTGTGATGGGTCGGGCTCCTCCAGTGGAGTAGCATGGGGAAGCTTGATGCTTAATGGCAAGGTGGATGTCACCTTGACGATTCTCTCTCTCTTTTGCATCAGATTACAGAGAAAAGAAATAGAGAAGGGTTTGTAATACAAGTGTTCATATATTTACACATTTGAATATATTGTCCTTTACAGTTCTAAATTTGTTTTGGGAGAGCATGGCTACTGTAATTAGTTTTGTTGTATATGTCATCAATCTGGTTTCAAAGAGTGGGTATCTGCATCTGCATATAAAATGAATCGAGTTTAAAGTTATGTCAAGTATTGTAAATAGATTTGTGTTAATACTTAATAGTAGTAGTTGTACAATCATTTTATATGTTCTGATTTTTTTTTAAGTCATTGCTTGACCCCTCCTAGATTAGATCTACATTATCTTCATGTTATTCACTAATTTCCATACTTTATTAATGATTAATTGGGTGGTTGTTACAATGGGAGACTGAAGTTTTGCAGCGGTCACAAAGAGAATTTTATGGCTAAAGTATCAGTTAGTAACCTTCAAATTTTTTCATTAGTTTTTTTTTCAAATAACCTTCTCGCTTGTAAGAAACTTTTTTGTAGCCCATAATACATAAAATTTAGAAAATTTAGGACCATTTATCTGCAGCAGGCTAGCAGCCATAATTTATCTCATTGGCAGCTGGAAAAAATTGCAAGAATTCCCCTTCTATGAAACCACTAGGTTAAAATTTTCCTCCTAAACAGTGGGAGCTCCCTCTAAGGGAAAGACTCCAAGTTTTGCCCTTTCTAAATGAATAATGTTTCATGGAGCTACCCATAGATTAAAAATAGGAGTTGTCCCTTGATAGCACTATGGCCTAATGAAATGACTTTAGATGTACCAGAACTTACAAGGAACACGAAAAAGTAGACACCATTCTCTAGAATCGTTTCCAAAGAATTTTTTATTCTAGGAAACTCTAAATAATGTCTCTCATTATTAAAGTTTGCCAAGTGACTTTGCCCTGAACTTTTTTCCTCGGAAAGCAATTCCAAGAGTAGATTTAGAAGCTTTCAAACCCCATACATTTGAATGTCAGAATATAATAGAGAAAATAAGACGGATCGATTCTGAAGGTTAATGAACATTATTTTACATAATTAGTTATTTGTTTGTAGACAATTGTAATGCAGTTGTAAATTTCAATTATGTTATCAAATCTATATATACAAAATGTAATGTAGAAGGCCGCAATGGAATAATTTCAAGATAGATATATATCTTTTGCAGTTTTTCAGTTTCATTATTGTTTTCAATATTCCATCATTTGGTATCAGAGCCTGTGCCTGTGAGAAGAGGAGGCTAATTCTTTGTTAAGCACTGCATTTGCATAATGAGCGATTAGATAAACTTGTAGTTTGAAAGATGAATGCAAGAGCCTGTGGAAGTAGGCGTATCCTGCTAGGAAAGAATGGATAGAAAATATTGTTTTAAATATGGCGTACTAGTTTGTTGGAAGTGCTACGAAGAATGTTTCTAGAAGAGATTAATATTCCTTTGCCCATGTGCTAGAGAATGCTACTTTTGTGTGGTAGACTGCTATGGGAGAATAGAATGTGTTAAATCTGCTTATGAAGCGTTGAATGCTACAAATTTTATGCAAACGCTTTGGAGTTCACCAAGTTTGACATTCATGTTCAAGTGAAGAACGGGAAACTGTTGGTCATAGAATGTGCGGGTGAAGGGCATAGTACAATGTATGTAGACTGTGTTCTAGTTCTTTTCTTCTTTTAATCTGCAGATTCAATACAATGTATGCATTCAATGTGTGATAAGAGCATCTAGGCGTAATAGTGGACGTGAGACAGAGTGTGCTATGGATTCAAATTCAAGGAGGTTATGTGAGTTTTTATGCTTAGATTTGAAAATTGGGAGCACAACTAATATGGTGAAAGAGAAATTTTCTACATGCTGACATCTAAGTTTGGAATCTTCAAGCTTTTGGTAATCTGTAAGCGCCTCATAAATTCTTTATAGTCAGTTGCACTGGCCTAGAAACTACTGTTTCATTGTTGATGCTATAGTGCATAGGGAGGCACATTTCTAAAGGTCTGTGTGGATTTCTTATACAGAAAAATAATTTTGGGGTTTATGATTTTCTTGTAAGCACTTTATTTCAACATGGTGGATAGCAAGATTGGTAGCAAGTGAAATTGTGAATAATCTTCAATAAATAGGTGTTTGGATC
Source organism: Sequoiadendron giganteum (assembly GCA_007115665.2). Classification (NCBI taxonomy): domain Eukaryota; kingdom Viridiplantae; phylum Streptophyta; class Pinopsida; order Cupressales; family Cupressaceae; genus Sequoiadendron; species Sequoiadendron giganteum. Next base: position 351,322,390 of record CM021102.1, read on the forward strand.
AAATCTATCGAAGAAGAGATATTTTATTTTATATATTATTTCATGAAGTAGATGGTCATTCTCTGTTGTTGCCAATTTATAAACCATCAATAAATTTGATTCATTTAAGGGTTGATTATATAAGATCTTAACAAAAAAATCAGATATGGAGGGTTATGGTTTATGATGTTTGGTTTTGGAATAGGAGATATAAGGGGAATAAGAGTTCAGATTTTGTTGTATGTTAAAGATTAAAGTTTTGTTTTTTGTGGGGTATGTTATTTTTGAAATTCTTATTTTAAATATTGTATGCATTGGAGTAATAAGGAAAATAAGGGTGTATTGTATGTAAAATGGGAAAAATTGGTAAAAGAATAAAGAAGGAAAAAGATGTTTTAGAAAAAGAACTATTGGAAGTTAAGCAATCTAATCCCAGATTCATCGCAGATTTAAAGGAAGTTCACAAGAAAAGATAATGGATATTTGTGTCCAAAACATAATCTTGAAAATGAATTGAAGAATGCTAAAACAAAAAATGGCGAATTAGAAGATAGATTGAAGTTGTTTGAAGAAGTTCAAAAGAAAAATGAAAATTTAGAAGAAAAGTTGAAAAAATCAGAAAAGAAAAATTGTTTACAAAATGATGAGATATCTAGGTTGAATACAAAAAGTAGTCAATTAGATCAGTTGCTTGCATCATGTCAAAAGGAAAATGAATGTTTAAAATCAAAGCCATTAGTTTGTGATGTTTCATGTGGCACAAAAGATTTGTGTTGTTCCTTTGATCAATCAGTTGGTTTGTGTAATATCACTGAAGTTATTTTTTGATGAAGAGTGTAAAGATGAAGATGATAATATGTTTGAATCTGAAAATCTTGTTAGTTGTATTGAGAAGAATATTGGTTTTCAAATCATGAAGAGAAAGGGATATAAAGGTCAAGGATTAGGAAAACATGGACAAGGAATCACAGAGCCAATTGAGCCAATTATGAGGCCAAAGTATGAAGGTCTTGGTTATGTCACAGGTAAAGGGAATGATGTTACAGGTGTTACAGGTTCAAACAAATATGTTCAAGGAATGCAATGTGTACAGTGTTCTAATTGGAACTAGAAAGGACATACAAACAATCATGCAGTTTAAAAAATCATTCTGAAAGATGTGTTGGCATAAAATGTGGAAAAATGAATATATGACAGAATGCATGCAATGAATTGTGGATGGATTCATGGATTGAATTGGGAAAAGATTACACGTATGTTCACAAAATTGTACAAGTATCAATAATCATTTATTAAAGATGATAGTAATCAAGCAAGGTTTGGTGGTTTGCGAAGAGTGACAGATATTGTCTTGTAAGACATCAGAAAAATTACAAATTTATGGTTGGATTGTGAGACAAGTCCCAGGATTGAGGTTGCAAGACATTGCTGATAAAGGAGAGCTGACTATGTATGATCATGGTTTGGAGTGAGCACCAGAAGCACGTCTCATGATGGTCAACTGAAGTTTGATCATCTTTGATTGCAGAGTGACTGCATCAATGATTGGAGAATGCAGATTCACCATTTTTTGAGAGATGGCTAGGGAGAGGCCCTAAATCAAGATAGTGTTACAGCACGTATTTTGGAGATTTTCTTCAAAATGTTCATTATGGGGGAGAATGAAGGATAAAATGTTCATTATGGAGGAGAATGAAGGATAATGAACATTATTTTACATAATTAGTTATATGTTTGTAGACAGTTGTAATGCAGTTGTAAATTTCAGTTATGTTATCAAATCTATATACAGTATATACAGAATGTAATGCAGAAGAAGGCAATGGAATAATTTCAAGATTGATATATATCTTTTGTAGTCTTTCAGTTTCATTATTGTTTTTTATATTCCATCAGATTCCTCCAATAAAAAAATTGTGATCTGCAGAGCTATGATCTCATGCTCCTTCAAAATTGTAAAACAACCTACTCACAACAGGTACAGCTTGGTACAATCTGTTTATGGCTGAAAGAATATATTGTTAAGCTGGAAGCGCCGTCCAGATGCTTCTAGACCTTTGAGTTAATTTTCCAATTGAGTAGGGAATAAGATCTTACAGGGATTAAAAAGTTGAGAATATAGGGCTTTCACCATTGGCAAGGCTGGTGTGATTCCTCTTGCACCTAGGTGTAATCCCAGAAGGATCACTACCAAAGGGCAGATTGGCTAAATTTGGGGGCTAAATCACACAAGAGCAGAGAATGAATGAATTTAATCGTCATTAAGCTAACATTTTCAAATTGACACTGTAATACTGAAAAATAGTAAAATACTAACCTCATACAAAAACTGAGCATAATTCCTCAAAATGAGAGCATTTACGGGATTTTCCACAAGCATTCTCTGATAATATTTCTCAATATCCTCAGATCCAGCATCATATCCATCTCCTCCGCTACCAGTAGGAATCCCTTCGGTAGTAGAATTTCCATGCCCGCTTCCAATTCCCATGTCTGTCGAAGGCTTCATCACAGTCACACCGATCCCAGTTCCTAGAGCCATAAACATCGGCCCTGCCATAACTATGTTCTCTTCATTTCCAGATATAGCAAGGTCTGTCACACTGGTTTTTCCCATGTCCTCATTTCCAAAGCTAAATTCTTGCATATTTGATTCCAAAACGTCAACATCATTTTTCAAGCTTTCATCTTGATCCGCTTCCGTCTTTTCATTACAGTACCAGGAAAGTGATGCATTAGATTTCAGAGAAGGCAATCTCTTGTAGGATAGCTTTCTAGACCATGGCTTGTTTAATGAAGCGAGATTAAAATCATCAAACATTTCAGCAGAACCCTTTGCTGGAACAGGGGATTCTCGGTTAACCAAGCTCTCCAGGTCGCCTTCTGATTGAACTCGCCTGAAACTGGACAAGGAGTTCACTTCTTTCTCATTGTCGGCAGGGCAGGTGTTATAGCTAGAATGCAAGTGAGAGTGAGAATATGTACTGTGGAAACAAAACCGGTTGGCATTTTCTGACAAGGTAATTGCTTTCCCTATATTTTCCCTGATATTATCTGGATGAGGGATCAAGGATCCCAGTGTCGGTGCTGAGGAGCTACGGAGCAACATTATTGTCGAAAATCGAGGAGAAAACCTACGCGATTCTACAATTGATTGAAGAATTCGAAGGCTCTGTAAGAACGATCTGATTGGAACTGCGGAAGAATACATAAAATATCAATATCTTTTAGGCAAGTCTGTAAACAACGACAAAACTTGGAGTGAACCAACAAATTCTAGTTGATGGAGAAACTTTGCGACGAACTGAACAAACATTGAAGCTATCAAGCATAATTATGCTGAGGAGAAAACACAGCATGAAATCAATGCAGATAGATTAACTCAATGGAGCAAAATGATATCAAGAAAAGCAAATACTACGAACAGATTGCTGAAAATATAAACTCAAAGTTATATAAAAGGAATCTTCTACTGGAAAATATGGCAAACTTTTGCCAAATGAAACAATTAGTTTTATATAAAGACATATTGTGCCGAAGCAAATAATAGTAAATAAGGCAGAGCTGTCTCGAACGAAACCAATATTCTACAAAATAAGAGAAGGGCAAATTAATGGCAAAAGTTACGCCAAACGAAGCAAAGATCGTATGAATTACTACAAAAATTAAGTAAACAAAGTAAAATTAGGAAATACTAACAACATTTGCACAAATGGTGCAAAAATGAAAGGAAATTATATTAAGCAACAGACACACAAAATGCTGTAAAAATTGAATTGAGCCAAGCAAATCAGAGGTACATGGAGAGAAGATTGCGAAACAAAGGCAAACAAAGCAAATACATTGCACAATATGGGGTAAAAGTAATCACTGAAAAATTGAAGTCCGAAGGAAATAAATATACGAACTGCTGCAAAAACTGAACCAAGTGGTATGAAGCAAGTCGACAGCGGTTTCCGAAAAGAAGCAAATATATCTGCAGTTTCCAGGTAGCTTAAACTAATGTAAACGCAAACTCTTTATTCAAAAAAAAAAACAAGGTGCAGACTGTTTACTTTCAGGCTTCCAGTCTTCTGATTCAAAATAGAAAACGCTGCAGAAAATACAAATAATCAAACAAATTTCAAACGAAACAATATCACTGGTGTAAAATTGGAAGAAAAGAAAAACTCTATGGCAAATTGAGCAAATCTTAAACGAGATTCCGCAGAGACTGCAAAAATCAGATCAAACATCAGCCAAACTACGCAAATAACATACTGCATACAGCAAAAACTTAAGCAATCCTTGAAAAATCAAATCCAAGCAAATATTGCACGAATGCTGCAAAATTAAAATATTGCACGAATTCTACAAAATTGAACTAATCAAAGCATAATCAAGCCAAACAGAGCAAGTATTACAAGAAACCTGCAGTTTTGAGCCAGAGAATACAACGCATAAGGGAGCAATTTAAATTTAAATAAAAGTAAAAATATACTCTGACCTTCTGATTCAAAAGCTTCTCGCTTGGATCTTACAAATTTGCACGAATCCACTTCAAGCTCCCTCTAAAATACAGCCATTTAACTGATATTTACCAAGGTATCATGACAAAATGCTTTCAAATGCCTCAAATTCGATGAATTTTCCAGTTCAAATGCAATTCCTGAAAATAGGTCGTAGGATTTCAAAGACATAAAACAATTTGACCACGCAAACTTCCAAGGCAGAGGCACTAACGAAAAAAAATATTAAATTAAAAAAAAGGTGAATCTAGCGAAGAAACACTGTGAGGGCCCTTCCAGCTGTCACGTACCATCCACGAAGAGTGTTGCTTCCTTGGCATCTTCGAAGGCTTTACTCACATCTACGTAATTTATCAACCGCGGTTATTAGCGGATATAGATTTGAGCTTGAAACAAGGGTTCCGAAAATAAGTTTTAACTCTCGTTTAATAGTAAAAGTTTCCAAAATCTTATTTATTTCATAAATCTCAGATAAATATTGGTTTTCTAATTAGATGAAAACATTATATTTCTATTTGCAATATTTTTTGTCAATTTGATGGCAACTTTTTTTTTTCATTTGCATTGTTTTATGTTTTAAATATGTCTGCAAATATTTCAAAAATCAAATAATACTTAATTTATTAAGACAAAAATCTAGATTTTTCTAAGTTTATTTCATTCCATTATATATTGTTTTATGTTTTAAACATGTATGCAAATATTTCAAAATCAGATATATTTCAATTTTTTTTTAAGGAAAAAATCTAGATTTGTCTAAGTTTATTTCATTCCATTATATATATAGCTTCCAAAATCTCATTTATCACCACACCATCAGATATAGTCAAGCTAGGTCCACTGCCCCATTCCATTATTTTGTTCAATCTAACCACATACAACTAAAATTTGTAGCACATGACATCCATACACACTCATGCACAAACATGCACTCTCTAACATATTAACATACATTTAGTTTTCTATCATCGTAATGCTTGAACCTCCTTTAGGTGCAAGTGCTAATATTTAAACTAAATGAAAAACAAATTTAGGGAGAGATCCAATAGGAGTGACGAGAAAATATAATTAACAAAAATTAACAAGGCATGAACAAAAAAAAGACTGTGTGGTTCTCATTTAAAATTATTAGAGATAAAAAAGTTAAAAATATAATATTTCAATATACAAATGTTATAAAAAGACCCTTTTTTTAATAATAAGAAAGGTAAAAATTTATTCAATCAAACAAAAGCCAAGAGTACAAGCAGCAAGATTACAAATAGCTAAAGCCAGGAAGGCATACCAACCACCAAGAACCAAAGAAAACCAAGCCACATAAATAGGAAAACTTGAACCTGTTCATGGACCATGCATATCCTCATGAATCAACATCTTTAGGTTATGAACACAATCACTGGGAAGATGCTCCCAATCATCAATCTTCCAATCACCCCTAAACTCTGAGGCCCATTTAGAAAGACAATCTGTCACATTGTTCCACTCCCTAGAGATATGAACAAATGACACCATCTCAAGTGAATTGCTTAACTGTTGAATCTGTTGCATAGTCGAAGGCACTTGCCAATTCACCCCATCAAAACTCTGCTTATTTAACAAATTAATCACAATTTGTGAATCTAATTCACAAATAACCTTGTGCCAACGAAGAGCACAAGTCTTTTCCAAATCAACAAGAATAGCTAGAGCCTCCATGAGATTATTAGTTTAGTGGCCATGATACTTGGAGAAGAAGAAAAGGGCAACCCTAGAGCTATCTCTCCCCACACCTCCCACACTAGCATAATCCAAATTTCCCCTAGAAGAGCCATTAGTATGATTTTTCAAAGTCCCAACAAGAGGCAAGGGCCAACTACCTTCTCTTTGGATTTTCTTGTTGGGATGTCTCCTCCCTTTGGAACAAACCTTCCTTAAGTTGAGACCATTCAGACCCAAACCCAAAAGCACCACAACCTCTCCAACATTCAAAGGAGCTCCAACCTCACATTTAGTTGAAATAATCTCCTGAAGCATACCAAGAATTTGTTGCCAAACTTGCAAAACCATCAACTATTTATACTAAAAAAATCTTGCAATTTCGCTTTAGCCAAATTTGACAAAGAATGCATGAAGTCCCAATAGTCCAAGCCATTTGGAGAGGGCAAGAGTAAGAAAGGGGCTTCCCTAAATTCCTCCAAAACTCAGTAAGGGAAAGACCATGCACACAAGAGTGTCCCCACCTCGCCCACCAAAGGTGCCAAATAGATATGGAGAAAGAGCATTGGAAGAACAAATGTGAAGAAGACTCCTCACTACTACCACATAGGAAACACATGGAAGGACCCAAAAATCCCTTCTTCAAAAGATTATCCCAAGTAAGACACTTGTTATGAGCAACTAACCAAAGGAATAAGTTGCATTTAGGCCACACAAACTTATTCCAATCATATTTATACCAAGGGGCTTCATCCTCCCCGTACTTCCTTCTATCCAATTCATGATACCTGACAGCCACCGAGTAAACCCCTTTCAGTTTAAAAGCACAAGCCAAGACATCCCTCCACTACAAAGATTTGCAAACTCTCTTTGCTCAAATCCTAGCCAACTTAGCATGGTCCTCTTTCAAGCCCCCCGGGGGCCACAAGTAACACACTTTCCACTTAAGCACCTCCACCTGACCCAAATGTTCCACAACTTTGAAATACTCACCTTCGACCACCCAAATTTTTGAAACTACAAGCCTAGAGTCTGCAAATGAGGATGGGTGGAAAAGATCAGGGGGTGACCACCCCAAGAATCAAGCAAAAAAAGAGCATCCTCACCCTTATGACAAATACTGAATAGGCCCTGCTTGATTAAGCTTGCTTATTTTTTAAGTGTATCCCAAGTCATAAACCCCTTACCATCCAAAGAGCATTTAGGAATATCATTCTCCACAACACCTCTCACATTTATAGCCCTGAGAATCTTGGCCCAGTGTTGATCTAGATTAGTACACCAATGCCAGTAAAGCTTGGTAGCCAAAGCTTGGCCAGTAATAGCCACCTGTCAAAGACCCAAATCACCCTATTGTATAGGCCTATAGATAGAGTCCCACTTAACCAGACTCCACTTCTTGGAATCCAATCTACTAGACCATACAAATTTCCTAGAGAGTGCATCAAGCTCTCTAATAAAACTTGCAAGAGCAACTTGAACCATACACCTATAGATATGAAGCACCTGAACCACAACTTTTAGGAGCATGATCCTCCCAGCAAAGGACAACCACCAACAAGTGCAATGATTGATATAACCCTTGAACTTATATAGCGCACTCTGCCAAGTGCCTCTTGGCAAAGGGGACACATAGAGGGGAACACCCAAATACAAAAAAGGAAGATTACCAATATGAAATCTAAGAATGCGAGAAATCCTAGATTGAATAAGTACAGGAGTCTTGAAGAAAAAGATAGAGTATTTCCCTTCATGAATCCTCTTACCAGAAGCAGGAAGATAAGTGTCAAGATCTCGCCTGAAGTTGCTCGCTTCTTTGATTTTGGCAATGCCCAAGAGCGTAGTATCATCCACAAATTATAAATAGGATTGAGGAGGCAATCCTTCATCCCAACACCACTCATGAATAAGCCCTTGACTCAGATGGGCTTTTAGAAGTCTTCCCAAACCTCCAACCATAATAATGAAAAGATAAGGAGACGGGGGGTTACCCTGCCTAAGGCCCTTAGAGGCACCAAACAGAGAAGAAGGCACATCATTAATTAGTACAAGGTATGACACTGACATGACACAACTCATCACCCAATTAATCTAGCTCTCATCAAACCCAAAAGCACAAAGAACCTTGCAAAGAAAGGACCATTTGACCCTATCATAAGCCTTAGCCATGTCCAATTTGACAAACATAGCCTTCTCTTTGGACACCTCCATGGAATGGATAGCCTTAACCGTAATAATAACACCATCTTGGATATGTCTATCAACCACAAAACCTCCCTGCTCATCTGGGATAACTTTGACCAACCAAGTCTCAGTCTCTCAATAATTAGCTTAGATATGATTTTATAGATGACATTACAAAGGGAAATTGGTTGAAAGAGGTCAAGAGAATTAGCACCTTCTCTCTTAGGAATAAGAGACATGAATGTGGAATTCATGGCTTTCAACATTTTTTATTATCTTGTGATTCCTGCACAACCTCCAGAATATCCCATTTGATAATCTCCCAATATTCTTGAAAAAATTCAATAGGAAAACCATCCGGATCAGGGGCCTTTCCTTTTTTCATACTGAAAATAACCTCCTCCAACTCATCTAGGTAAATTAGTCGATTGAGTTCAACATTATCTTAAAAGGGAGCCACAAAAGGAATACAATCCAAAATTCAATTCACCTCCTCCAATTGCTTGAGAGAACTTTCTATGAATAGGGAAGAAAAATACCTAGTGGCCTCCTGAGAGATATCCCAAAAAGAAGATAACTGAACACCCTGATAGGAAATGATAGAGGTGATTAAATTCCTATGTCCCTTGGGTTTGACGGAGTTAAAGAAGAAGGTTGTATTTCTATCTCCCTCTTGAAGCCAGTCAATCCTTGACTTTTGCTTTCAAAACAACTCCTCCTATAGTTCCCATTTAGATAGCTCCTCCAAAACATTTGATTTAGCTTTAAGGGACTCTCAAGTAATCCCTTGATCTCTATTATTCCTAGAGATGATATCCAACTAATTTTGAGCTGTAAATTTTTCCTTAAAGACATTCGCAAAGCATTCCCTATTCCACTTAGCTGAAATTTCACTAAATGGATCCTTTTGACAAAGGTATACATGGTTGTCCCATGTGGAGGCAAGCCACGAGACTACTAGTCTACCAATATTTTATAAGGTCTTACAAAGAAGGCTCTTGTAGCCACATTAACTAGAATTTGAAGGAAGGATTCTTGGCACTTTCTTGACCATGCACTGAAAATTTTATAGGCCAGTGGTTTGAGACTCTTCAATCAAGGATTTCTAAACTAGAAATCTGTTGATTGCCTAACCAAAAACTAGAAACCAAAAACCTATCCAACCTCTCAAAGATAGAATTCAAACCACTCCTGTTTTTACTCCAAGTGAACAAACCATTGAAAGGATTTATATCAATCAAATTTAGTTGGGTTATATTATTTCTAAACATTGATGAAGATGGGTCCAGACGATCCAAACCTCCCCTCTTTTCATCAAGACAAAGAATATAATTAAAATACCTAGCCACAACCCTGGTAAACAAAGGAGCTAAAGATCTCACATACCTTATATGGTCCCATAGTTAAAGCTTTCCAGGAAAGTCAATCAGAGTGTAGACATTAGAAAACAACAAGATTTCTCTAGATTCAAAACATGAAACAACCATGGACAAGGAATACCTAGCCACAATCCACCATAGGGGGAGATCTTTCGCTTGTCCGAAAGACATGCAATCCCACCAGCATTTCCTTGTGCCCTAATGCACTAGCACTGACCATGGCACCATAGCTTGGAGGCTACCTTAACCATTCCCTCCATAGAAAACTTAGCTTCCTGGATAAACAAAAAATCAGGGGAATGAGCCTTGATCATTTCCTGGACAACCTTTTTCTAAGGGATGTTGTTCAAACCCCTCAAATTCCAGAAGAGAACAATCATTTTTGGGGCTTAGAAAAATGGGAGTCGAGAGGTTTTACTGAGCCTTGATCATTTCCTGGACAACCTTTTTCTGAGGGATGTTGTTCAAACCCCTCACATTCCAGAAGAGAACAATCATTTTTGGGGCTTAGAAAAATGGGAGTCGAGAGGTTTTACTGAGCCTGACTCCACCAAATTCTCACCCATTAACTTGATCTTATCCTGGTCTTTCTTCCTCCCTACCTTGGAAGGCTTCTCTGAGTTCCCCTTCTTAAATTTCTTTAGGTGCAACCCCAAGGAAGAAGAAAATAAGAATCCCTTACCAAGATCCTAAGCCACAACCAATGGTTGTGAGTCCACACTATCCATATTTGGTTCAATATCCACCTCAATCTCCACTAGAGTAACTGGTAAAAAATAAGATTCCAAAGCATGACTAGAGTTTATCAATGACTTAGTACTTGTTTCCATTAAAATATTACCACTCCCATCCATTTTGGAAGCCAACTACTCCACCTTCAAGACAGTATCAACTAAAATACCCTTATCAGGGACAACCAATTACTGGTCCAAATCTTCTATGGCCTCAAATCGGTTAAAAATTGCATCATCTTGCATGTCCTTAAGGGTTATTTTTTTCCTCTTCCCTTATTGTGAGACTTCACTCGAGCAAAACCCTCCTTATCTATTTCCCCTTTAGACAGAGGGGATTTCCCTTTATCTCTCGATGGTGCTGATTATGGAGGCATCCTAGCTGAAACCCCATGAGTGGAAGTACCTGAGACGTTAAGTTTAGGAAATTTTCGCTGCACGTGACCATAGTCATGGTAGACTCAACATCGAAAGGGAAAAGTCTTATAGTCCAATTGTTGAATCCATAAAGTGGACCCAACCTAAAGTTCTAATGAATCCGACAATGGGTTGTTTAAGTCGATATCCACACAAATATGGGCCAAAGAAAGAACCCTCTTCTCTAGAGTTTTGTGAAGGCCCCATCAGTTTACCCAACAAAAGAGAAATCATGTGCAAAATGTCATTCCTCCATAACTCAATTGGGAGCCAGGGAAGTCACACCTAGATCGAAACCCTTGACGAAAGCTCTTCAGGTGGATTAAATCTAGTATGACAGGGTTTAATGAGCAATCCCACTTGATTGTAGAAATAGGGACCCCCCTCAAATGCTTTATTTTGATCTTCCAAAAATGAAAATATCACCATAAAATAGTCATTTGTAGATTGCATCACCTCCATGTCTCCCTTTGGATTCCAAGTTTGATGAGCCTAGGATTCAAGGAACGAGAGAGAGACCTTGATTCCCATGAACTTACATATTAAAGCATGATTCCTCAAATGTTCAACAGCCTCTGCAATAGACTCTGGTTGGATAACCAAAACCAAGCAACTCTCACTCTTAGCCAAACAACCATTCACCTTCAAAATTTTAGAGAATCCACCCCATGAAGAACCAACACCACTCAAAGCATTGTTTGCAAAATTTACAGTCTTAACTTGATTAGACAAGGAAAAATCAATCCCCATCACTACATCTCAAAATGACATCATGTCTGCACTCATAGTAGTAGCATCCAACTCCATGCATAGCCCCAAACTAGAAAAAGAAAACAAAAAAGGAACCCTACAACCAAATAGAAACCCCCCTTCTGGAAAATAGCAAGCAACCCACATAAACTCACTCTCAAAGAAACAACACACCCCACCCACGAAACGGCTCCAACACCCACAACAAAGGAACAAAGGATTAGATGCATGAAAAGAAAGGCAAGGCCATGCAGGCCATGACCTAGTACAAGCCACACACTTGCAATAATGCCAAAACCCTCACTATCCCACCTTCCCTTAATTTCATCACAAAAGACCCTTTTTGAAAAGGTATAAATGTCAAATTAGTTTAAGTTGAATATTTCATAAGTTTTTAAAATAAGTTTACATCTCTCTTATTTGAACCTTAAGTGCACATTTTTTTATAGTAAATTATATTTTGAGATTGTTTCATTCTATATAATATTCAACTAAAATTACAAATTTCAAAATTTCATTAGTTTTGGGTTATGAAAAAACTCAAAACATTTTCCAATAGGAGTATAATACAAAAACTTGTTGATACATCTATTTTGTAAACTTCAAGCTTCTACCATCCACCTATGATAAAAACTATAATCCATGTAATAACAACTATTATACCTACATAAGGGTAATGACTATTTATGAATTTCATCTTTTGAGCTATTAATGACAAGCAATCTCATTAATGCCTTCAAAAGTCTCCACACCCATAACTTTCTTTAAGGAAGTTGTTCCTCCATTTCTTTTCTTCTATCTGCTCCCCTCCTATTGAAACTCAATTTTGTGGTGCAAAGAGTCCCTTCCCTTTTTTGTGTGGCATAAACCTATTTGATCCATTATTGATAATTGATTTGAGACACCCTAAGTGAATCTCCTAAGAGTCTAGAGATGCAAAAACCCATAAAAAAAGTCTAAGTCTAAGATATTTTTGGTGTTTTCCTTAGTGTTTTCTATGTTTATTGAAGTTGTGGACTTTTGGGGTTTCCATTGATGTCATGCATTTCCCCTTAATGTCGATATCCCAACCCTTCACCTAAAAAGTTTCTAAGTCCTTTACATCGGATTTTCAGACTTTCCCATCCCCAAGTGTCATTTCCCTCAAAACTCTATTATTCCAATCTTTTGCCAATTTGAAGAATTATGTAGGTTCTAGACTTAGTTCTACATGCATACCTTTCCCATCCAACTTAGATTCCCTGATCCCAACATTCCAAATCCGTGTTCCTTGTCAAAGTTCCCCTTTTTGACTTCCCCTATTTCACATCTCATTATTTATTAAAACAGAGGAAAATGTAGGTGATCCTAAAATGGAATGTGGAATGGGAGTATGCACCTACACTTTCCCTATTTCATTAGAAAAAAGAGACCCCTAGGGCAAGATTGAATTTCAACCCTTAGGTGAGTCAATCTTAATGGAGATCTTGTTGTTTTCCTTATGATGGAGGATAGCGTAAATCAGTCTGAAATGGACTTTTGGGAGATGAATGAAAAATATCAAATGAATGCAATTATGCAATGTAACACATGAATCATCAATTTAAAACCTTAATTTGACAGAATCCAAAAAGTTCCAGCTGATCTAAGAGGGTTATGATTTTATGCACCTATCACCAAAAGCCTCTGTGGAGTGTCCTCCTGGGATATATTTTACCTAGTGCAAATGGGTCTTGCTTTAGGGGTTCAAAATTTTATTTCACAATCCTCTTCTCCTATATTTACACTCTAGATTCCTTCAGGTTTCATAGTCGAAAATTCAAAATTAAATTCTGAAAGTGAGTTTTTGTGGCTTGAATACAAGTTGACAACTTTGACAACTTTGCAAAATTGCACTTTTGATGAATCTTCAATCCTTCTTCAACCTAATATCTGCAAACACACACAAGAGGGAAAATTGTTTGTTTTTAGTGAATGGGGGTTTGCTTTGGTCAAACCCCATTTTGGTAACTACACCTTGAAATGAAATGATGAAACATGAAAGGAATGATGAATGAACACTTGCTATGTTGCAAGTCACCAAATCTTTGAATTGAGATCCTTGAAGGATTGAAACTTAAGACATCTCTCCAAGGTCTTGATCTTGCATGAAATGGCTTGATTGGATGTTGATCTTGATGCTTGAATCTTGACTTGAATGCTTGAAACCTACATCACAATGTTAGCTCCAAGAATATGCATTAATGAAGATAACCTTGACATGATTCTTGAAATCTTGAGTGCTGCAACAAATGACTGATAAATCTACTCTTGAACACCTTTGAAAATAATATTTTCTTTAGGAATTGATCTCTTGAAAACTCTAGATTTCTTGGGATTTGAATTTGATAAAAAGACCATATATTTATAGGTAATTTTCAAATTTCTTGAAAATTAAACATTATAAGCCGACATTTGAAATTTGGATTTGGATCATAAAAAGGTTGCAAAAAACATATTAAAATTTTGAATTTGGCAACTAAAGAGGACCCATTTTCCCAAGGGCGAATGGGTCTTGACATAAATTTCAAGGACTTATTAATTTTGGGGTGTTAAAAAATGATAATTGCATTAATTAAATAGTATCTCTCCTTTCAGAAATTGTAATTAATTAGGCTTGTAGATGCATTATTGGGCCAATTAGAGGTTTAATTAAGTCTTATTTATTAAGGGACCCAAACATAGTGTGAAAATGTAAAGGAGTACATTTTCTGACTCTAGATTTAGCCCCCACTTTAGTGAGAGGATGAGCCCTACGCTCAAACTCACACTAAAGTAGAAAAAAAAGCATCAAGAGAGGTCTACTTGCACAATTTTTGGAAAGATGAGACAACAAAAGGTCAAGGAAGATGATCAATCCCCCAAGCTCTAAGATCTCATGACAAACCAACAAAGGCACAAAGAGACACATTCCTATGTTAAATATGCAACAACAAGGTAAGATACACAAGCATACAATGCAAAAATTAATGAGAAGAGAAAGAGGGGATGGATCGAGCCTCTACTTCTTGTCCAATCGGTATGGATCAAGCCTTAGCTATTTGTCCAAAAAAAATTACAAGTGGAAACCCATTGTCCACTATGCAAACAAAATGTACTCACACAGGCTAGTGAAATTCGTTATCCACTAGGTGAGCAACGAATGGGAAGTTGTGCCAGGTCTACAAGCTCCCATTGTACTAACCATACCAAATTTATACCTCCTAATAAATTTGATAAGGTGCCACAGAAAAAGACTCCTTAAGGCTAGCAAGTTGGATTATGCTAGGCACTCATGAAAAAGGCACCACTAGCAAGCAATTTGTGTTATTCTTGGTGGGCTTGATACATGCAATAGGATATTCAAAATAGTTTTTCTTAGTTCATGAAAGGTATCACCTTAGGGAACATCATGCTTAATGTCTCCAAGAGGGGAATAGTCAAGAATACAAGATTCATAAATTATGGCATGCAATTTGTAGCATCACCACTAAAAGGAATGCCATATGCCAAGAAAGGTCACGCTCTTGAAGGAAATCAAACCCAATGACACCACCAAGAAGACACATCACGTGAAGTAAGAAGACCACACTATGAAGCAAATAATGAGTGGGGATGTGTATGCCCCCACTTTAAAGAAATTGCTAAACACCATGCTATAAGCAATTACTTTAAAGTAGAACACAATTAATGCCAATACATGAGAGTTTTATTTGTAAAGCCCTATGTAAACATATGTTTCCAAGATAGAGCTACACCATGGAAAGGAGGGTTTCCCCCATATGCAATCATAAGATAACAAATAAGGGATCCATGAATTTTGGGTCAGTGTTGTTGTTGCTATAGTGATATAATCGAGCTTGGAACTGTCATCAATCCCCAAATAACTCATGGAACAATGAGCACAAAGGAATAATGACACATAGAGAGTGAAAACACAAAGAATCTTTTGGGTCAACATGGAAGAGACTTGAATGTCTCAATGCCTTACATCATCCACAAAAGGAAAACAAAAGACAAAAGATAAAGGTTATGACATATAGAAGAATGCCACAACAAATTTGCTTCCTTTGTATCCTTTCACCGATGAAGTGACAAGGGTCATCCAAAGTAGGCTCGCAAACATATAAAGACACACCAAACATCACAATTTTGGGGATCACATTATGCACATGCAACCACAAGAGCATAAAGACAAAGACTACTAGTATGACACATGTGAGTCAACCTATAGCAAGTCATCCACATCCAAATTTTGTTCATCATATACAGAAGGCAGATAACTAGCCAAAGGGACAACAAAAAGTGTTGTACTAGGAGCATCACCAGGTTCAACACGTGGTGAGTCACTCTTGTTAGGAGGATCATCATGGTTGTTATCATCTAAGCTCATGGAAGAGGAAAACAATAAATTAAGCTCATTATACACTTCCTCATCAATCTTAGCAATCTCATCATCATCATCCAAGTTAATCACAACTGGAGGCCTAATGACAATGTCCATAAAATTTTTTATTTATTTTTTGTTGCGGCAAAGAGGGAGAATCACCATGCTTTGCTTCAATTGGTGTTTTATCTTGATTTTCTATTTTATTCTCTTCTTTTAATCTATGATCAATAGCATGATGTCTCCATGCCTACGCTCTTTAGCATTTATGTTTCTTTTTATATGATTTTCAAGTTGTGATTGTGTAGGAGCGGATTTATCAACCATTGGTTTCTTTTCTTCCCACAAGGGAGGAAGAAAAGGAACCATGGAAGGTTGTTCAACCACTTTCTCTTTAGCTTTATATATTTATTTTTTATCTTAGGAGGGACAATAGGACTTATTTGGTTATCTCTTGGTCTTTTATAGGAGATAGGTGAAGGATTTGTCATCGGTTGGTCTTGGTCACTTTGAAGGGATTTTGGTTCAATCATGGTTTCATCAATAATAGGAGGCTCAATCATGGGTTGAGGCATGTTGCTAAGGGATAAAATTCTGCTATGCTCTTTGCCTCAAAATTTTGATAAGATTTGGAAAAGAAGTCTTCACGAGGTTTAATAGGTTCCATAGGTTCGGGCCAAAAGAAATCCAATGAGAAATTTCACTATGATGCATAGTAAAGATATCATTTCCAAATGGAAACTTTAAGCATTTATGCACTACTGACGGGACAACATCCATGGAGTGTAGCCATGGGTAACCTAGCTTCACATAGAATTGGTCTAATGATGGGATGATGGAGAATGAGACATTCAATTGTTTCAGTCCAAATTTTAAAGGAAGAGTGATCATACCTATCCTATGATAAAGTTCATGCACAACCATTATGCATTTTGATCTATGCTTTCGGTTGTTCATAAGAATCTTGATAAAGTTCATGCACAAATAAGAATTCCTCGATTATCACATTCTTTACACACATGAGATCAATTAATATCCCATTAGTAGGCTTGTCATTGATTCTTCCAATGATGTAAAGAGGACCATCAATTGCATGCCTAATTATGTCATTTTGTGAGAAAGCAATAAGGGGAATTTTTGTTTGGCCCTTATGAGGTTGCACATCAATGAAGCCAGCCATACATTTTAATTCTCCTTCATTTTCATTTGTATTGTCATTATTTGTATCTTCAAGTTTTTCAACATTCATCACATCATTCTTAGTACCAATAGCTTTCACAAAAGGGATGTTATGATTTGGCATTGGATTCGTAAGGATATGCAAATTTTGGTTGGGTGGGGAAACAAACTTGTTTCCTTGATCATTAACACCACCAATTCGGATGTGATTAGAATCAACGAGGTCTTGCACAATATGTTTAAGATGCTAACATTGTTTTGTATTTTGTCCATTATGTCGGTGATAATGGAAAAAGGGATTCAAGTTAAAGTTTGGAGGTAAGGGCTTAGTTGTGTCAACGTCTCTAACAGGAGATAAGGTAACTAAGTTCTTACTTATAAGTTGCAACATGAAAGAGTGAAGGGTATTGGGTAAAGGGGTAAATTGTATACTCCTCTCCCTAAATGGATTTGGATTTTTTGTTTTTATGGTAGCCACTTTGGAGTTAACATGTTGATTTTTTTAAAGTGTATTTATTTTTAAAAACCACTTATTTTATTTCTTGAAAGGTTGGAAATTGTTATGGGGCATAGCTTTAGATTTCTCATGATTGTTAGGATTTTTTGCTTCACAATGACTAACTAAATTTTGATAGTCATGAAGGGTCATGCACAAGTGTGTAAAGGAGGGAAACTTCATCATCCCAAGTTTATCTTGAATATTGGTTTGCAAATTTTCAATGAACATTCTTTGAAGGTCGGCATCAATCTTAATGTTGATTTTTGAGTAAAGCAATTGGTATCATGCTATGAAATCAATGACCTTTTCATCTTTGTTTTTCTTACATTTCATTATATTAGCTAAGGTCATCCTGGGACCCATGTACACTTGGAAATGGTTAAGAAAGGCATCAACAAGTTCATTGAATGAACAAATTGAGTTATTTGGTAAAGAAAAAAACCACTCCAAGGTAGTGTCTTTCAAGGATTTAGGGAAAAGTTTATCCAAGAGTTTATCCTCAAAAATGAAGTCACTAAATAAGGTTGTGTATGCTGAGACATGGTTATTAGGGTCTCCTTTTATACCGTATTTCTCAAATCTATGAATCTTTATGCCTTGTGGCATTTGTGCTCTCAATATCTCCAAGGATAAAGGGTTTCTTTTGACATATTGTGAAGGTTGGCCATTTTGACTTTGGTTCAATGTGGAAATTTTTTGTTGGAGAGATGAAACATTTTGAAAGAGTTGGTTAAGGATGAAATCATTATTTGTGTTGTGAGATGGAGGTGAATACGGTGGAGGTGTATATGCATTCAAAGGAAAAGTGAATTGTAAGTTTATGAGAGGATATGTATTAGGAGATGATATTTGAATGAAAAATGCTAAAGGGATTCCCAGTGAAGATACTTAAAGTGGTATTGACATTACTAATGGGTTGTTTTGTTGTTGAAATAGTTGGATTAGTGTATGTAGGAATAGATGTCATAGTTGTGGAAGGAGGAATTGGATTTCCACCTTGACTTTGAGTGTACCCCAAAGTTTGAGCAAAACTAGCTACTTTAGGAACATGTTTATTAATAATGTGAGCTAGGCTACACACAATATCTATTCCTTGTTCATTATCAAGAATTTTACTCATGCTATCTATGATAATAATTGGAGTATAAGCAATGTATTCAAAACTCACAAAGTTTTGCAATTTTCCTAAATCTTCATCCATTTCTTTTAGCTCTTCTTGAGGCACATTAGCAACCATTGTGTCAACATTAGTCACTTTGGTTGTTGGTAGGGTGGTCATGGGAAATGAGGTAACAAAGCTATGGTTCATAGTGGATTGACTAGTATCAACACTATGAGTGAAAGAGTTGGAAAAATTAAGATCCACAGTGAGTGTAGTAGTGTGGGATGGCATGAGTCTCAAACTTTGTCTCACTGTAGTATTGGTAATAGGACACTAGGTTGTGAAGCTCATACAAGTTTCACCAAACCTAAGTGCACCCAAAATGGAGAATAGGCACTAGATAAATGCAATCAAACAACCTAGAATATGAAGTGAAATGCAAGTATAGAAAAAGAGAGCAATTTTTCAGATTTTAAACAAGATATTTTATTGATTATGCTATGCCAAAACATGAAAATGATGTATTTTAATGCAAATTTTGATTTTCAAACAGTGCGTGCAATTTGACCAATTTAACTTAATGCAAACAATTATAGATTTTTCTAATTTCTGAAATTGAAACCTAGATTTAACAACAAATCAGAACAAAGAAAACAAAGACAAATCACTACCCAGAATTTTGAAAAAGCACATGTACATGGACTAATTTTCCCTAGGGCGAATGGGTCTTAGCACAGAGTTTGCAAAAATTTAAATCTAAGTCTAAGGTTCAATGCTATGGTTTCTTATTTCAGACTACAAACTATGGTTTCAGTGATTGAATTTTCCATATTTAGGCGCCCAAATGCAAGTGAATTTAGTGACAAATGATGAACAATATGACACATTTTGAAATGCAATTTTGATTCTATTTGTGAATGTGAATTATGAAATGTACACTAATATGCAAGTACTATGCAAAATTAATGCAATATGAATGCAATTTTTTGAATTTTTTAGATTTAAAAGGATGCAAAATACAAACCCAAAACCCTAAATGAGATGCAAACTAATGCAAATCCTAGATCTAAGGTTTGAATGGACTCCAATTTCAAAATTTTAGATGTACAATGTCGAGTTCACCAAAATGAAACAAAGGAAAATGTGGGTGATCCTAAAATGGAATGTGGAATGGGGGTATGCACCTACACTTTCCCTATTTCATTAGGAAAAAAGAGATCCCCTAGGGAAAGATTGACTTTCAACCCTCAAGTGAGTCAATTTTAATGGAGATCTTGTTTTCCTTATGACTCAAGATGAGGTAAATTAGCCTGAAGTGCACTTTTGGAAGATGAATGGAAAATACCAAATGAATGCAATTATGCAATGTAACACATGAATCATCAATTTAAAACCATAATCTGACAGAATCTAGAAAGTTCTAGCATATCTGAGAGGGTTATGATTTTATGCACCTATCACCAAAAGCCTATGTTGAGTGTCCTCTTGGGATAAATTTTCCCTAGGGTGAATGGGTCTTGCTTCAGGGGTTCAAAATCTTCTTTCACAGTCCTTTGCTCCTAGATTTGCACTCTCAATTACTCCAAGTTTCACAATAAAAAAATCATAATAAAATTTAGAAATTGAGTCTCTATGGCTTGATGATAATGCTGAAAATTTTGAAAACTTTGCAAAATTCCACTTTTGATGAATCTTCAATCCTTCTTCAACCTAAGATCCACAAACACACACAAGAGGGAAAATTGTTTGTTTTTGGTGAATGGGGGTTTGCCTTGGTCAAACCCTATTTTGGTAATTGAACCTTGAAATGAAATGATGAAACATGAAAGGAATGTTGAATGAAAACTTGCTATGTTGCAACTCACCAAACCCTTATATTGAGATCCTTGAAGGACCAAAACTTAACACATCTCTCCAAGGTTTTGATCTTGCATGAAATGGCTTGATTGGATTTTGATCATGCTTGAAACCTATATCACATTGTTAGCTCCAAAAACATGCATGAATGAAGATAACTTTGACATGATGCTTGAGATCTTGAATGTTGCAACAAATGACTAATAGATCTACTCTTGAACACCTTTGACAATAATATTTTCTTTATGAATTGATCTCTTGAAAACTCTAGATTCCTTAGGATTTGAATTTGATTAAAAGACCTTGTATTTATAAGTAATTTTCTAATTTCCCAAAAATTATACATTACAAGCCGACATTTGAAATTTGAATTTGGGAAATTTGAATTTCGATCATAAAAGCTACCAAAAACATATTAAAATTTTGAATTTGGGAACTAAAGGGGACCCATTTGCCCAAGGGGGAATGAGTCCTGACCTAAATTGTGAGGACCTATTCATTTCAGGGTGTTAAAAATGATAAGTGCATTAATTAAATATTGACTCCCCTTTCGTAAATTATAATTAATTAGGCTTGTAGATGCATAGTTGGGCCAATTACAGGCTTAATTAAGTCTAGTTTATTAAGGGACCCAAACATAGTGTGAAAATGTAAAGGAGTACATTTTCTCACACTACAATTATGACTTCCTAGTCAGCTCCAAACCCCAACGCGCTAACCAAAGGCATGAAGTATGGATTCTCTCCAACTCTCAATAGTTCAAATTTCTTGTCATTTTCTTTGTCACTCCTACCTACTCCCCTACACAACCTAGAAGGTCATTTATGACCAATTTCATTGCATTAATATTAGAGTTGATTCCTCAACCCTACATCTCCCAAGGATCACCTACAATCAAACACTTGCTACACATTTAGAGAAAATAAAATTATGAAGGCCAAAAGTTCATTGATCCAAAAACTAATGAATCATTTTGTGCATTTACTAATGAATTATAATATTGAATCTTTATAAAAGGAAAAAGAAAAGAGAAAAAAAAAAACTCTAGCGAAACCCTAGATGAGGATAACATGAGATCATTGCATGTGTCTTCATCCTATGACTTGAGACGCAAAAAAACACATGACCTAAGTAAGCTTAAGTAGCTAGAGTGAAAAGGGGCCTAAGTAGTTAAATAACTAATTGGGTAAATATCCTCTTACTCTAACACTTAATTCTTATAACAATAGTTCTACTTCCTAGGGCACACTATTCACTTAATGAAGGGAGATTTGCATGTTGTGTTAGGCGGAAATGATGAAAATAACCCAAATTTTCCATTTAATGCATAATAATTACTTTTACAACAATCATATGTGAGGACTGAGTCTAAGATGAATTTTTATTTTTCAAGTGCATATTTAAACAAGATTGTAAGTAGAAATGGCATGCATGAAGAAAGGACTTGCACACCTATGCAAAATTCTCCTACACCACTTGTACTTTCAATACATTCTCTAATAGTTTTTCATACATTTTGGGATGTAAATCTCAAAAGAATGATGGTTGTGACTAGAGAGTGATGGGTTCATTCATTCCATCATAATTTTACCATCTCGACGCTCCTTTTTATCATAGAATTGCCCGAATCATAACTAGATATCTATGCATACCAATTAACTGTTTATACAAATGATTAAAATTTCAACCAATTTTATGGGCAAGAATAGTCTACAAGTTATTCTAGGACATCAAACTTTGTTAGTCTAACTATAAATGAATGAATGTATCTTGTAGAGTGTATAAAGTGTCTCGAAACACACATCTTTGGTAATAGTATGTCTCCATGGTTGTTTTACAAAATTGAAGGAAACAATATAAATGTAGTGATTTATTTCTTCTTTCCGCTTTTATTGGTATCAATAAAATTAAGGTTCGGTGTGTGTGATAAGACCTAATGTATTAAAAATTATTTGTAATAACCATTCCTTTGTTCCACATGAGTCTTTTTAGTTCTAGTTATGGATCATTAAGTATGTTCATTGCAATAAAATGTAATCTTTAATGTGTATATGAATACATATTTGGTTTTACTGATACTCTACATGACTGCAGACTTATTTCATCTTTGTTGTTTATGAATTAGTTTCCAAATGGAGTAGACATCAGTCCTTATTGGTTCAAGATCAAATATTTTCATTTACAACATCTCTATTCTAGATAGTTGTAGGAGTAGATTAGGTTTTGTACATATTGTTTGTGGTTGATTAATAAAAATCAAGGAAATATTTTAAGCAAACCAAAACTATTATTTCATCAAATAACCATTACATGTATGTATACACCATTCCATTATGTATGTAATGAGAAATTAAAACACTTTAAGGGATTATAAAGAATCGTATATTTATAGGTGCATGTACAAGGTGTTATCATTTATATGGAGGTCATAGTGCAACTAGTTATGCTTGCTCTAGTGACAATAATTCAGGCCAAGTGTATAGTTAGTTATAATTGTTATTTATTATAGCAATTCCATATGTTATTTGATTTACAAATCTATTTAGGATACTTCTTAGAATACCCTCCTAGGTTTAAACTAATACCAAAGTGAAGGAGAGTGTACCCACTCTCAAAGTAGGCCATTACTCATCCTCAATATGTTGATGAACTTTTATTACACCCTCTTGAAGCTACCCCTAGCCTTGAAGGTGGAAAATTCATGTTCTAGGATTGTGGATCCACGATTTTGGGAACTAGGACCTCCTTTTGAGGCATTCTTATTACAATAAAAGGTCTTTGATGACTGAAAATAACGCTATTGTTTATAAGTAGCTTTCCACCCACTTCTATGAGTTCCTATTAAGATGGCATCAATCAATCCCCCAAGGAAGTGATGCTGATCAAATTTTCAACCATTACTTTTACCTCTTCCTTATCTTTAATGAGGTCTACAAGTACTACTATGAATATTAACAAGATACCAATGTTTACTTTATACCTATGAAAAACTTCCATGAATTGATGTCCCAAAATATATTGTACTGTGTGGAGGAGTAGACCACTTCAGGTTTTGAAAACTTTATTTAATCTTATCTCTAAAATTTCACCCAAAAATGCTATTTTTTTATGGATTCTTACCAAACACACATAGGTATCCATTATAGATCTCAAAGTCAGTTGTGGTGTAACTGAAAGTGAGCTTCAATATAAGGTGAAGGTTTTCTATTTCATCATTGTGTTTCCTTTTTAAAGACTCTTTGTATCCCATGATTAGGAAAAAATAAAAATCGAAACAAATGAATCTCATGAGAATCAATAGATCAATTTAATCCATTAACTTACAAACTCTTAAAATGATAACTCCAATTAAAATTTGATATCTTCAACTCATTCTTATATTATTGCTCAAGTTTTTGTTTTAGCTTTGGCCATGAATTGGCTTTATAGTGTATAATACTTTCTTCTACAAAACAAATTGCAAAATTGGCTAGTATGTCTACTTCTTCATTGATTTCCTTAAATATATGTTGAATGAAATAGTTATCCAGTGAATCTAGGAGTGGCCAAACTATATGGATGAGGTCATTAATTTTCTAATTTTCCAATTTTTCTTTTTAAAGTTGCATTCACAATTACCATATATTTTTCTTCAATTTCAACTTCTTTGCATCCAAAAACGTTATAAATTTTAAAAACCAAGATAATGGATTGGACCTTTGCTTCATTATTCCTTCCCTTGTTAGTTTTTTAAAATTTTCTCTAGTTATTTTACCTTCTCTTTTTCTAATTGTACAACTTGCTCTCAAAACTCTCGGATTTCCTTTGGAAGCTCCATTAAAATTTAACTTACACTAGCCAATTGTTGAGGGGGGAAGGCGTGTTCCATTTTACTTCTCTCCTACTCTTTGAAGAATTATCCCTTCCATACCCATAAATAGGGAGAATCTTCAATCCTTACCAAATTTTAACCATTTTATTGTTCCATAGTGAGAAGAATTTCCCTTTTGAAGATTGTGAAGTTGATATGATGTTTATAACTTTAACAAATTTTTATTCCATTTTGTTAAGAAATGTTCATTATAATAAGTCTTTTTCTTTAAATAATCTTGTATTTATTTGTTTACATATTTCCCATATAATTATTGATGGGCATATGATTTGCATGTTTGAAAAAAGTTGACTGAATTTTTAAGATGGTTCAAGATTTAAAGAGGCTTGGAATATCATTTGATAAGGCACTCTTCCATCCCATCCTTGCACACAACCACTACCAACACTTCTATGAAAATTGGAAATTTAGTAAAGGTGGTTTTCATTTTCCCCATTCTTTTTACAAAGAAAATGTCTTGAAGGGCCACTATAGCCAAGTTTTTAAAATCTATCTATTGTTAAAATTTCCTCTTGGCAAGCTACCTAGGTGAAATCCCCAACTTTGGGAATAAATTTTTTGTGCTAGCAGAGGTGTATAGGAATCTAGTTAATATTTTGTTCTATGGATTCTTCCACCATAAATTCAATATTTTTCAATATTCTCAATTCTTAGAATAATTCCATGCTATAATGTTTTCTTCATTAGTAAAAAAAACTTTCCTTTTTATTAGAATATTGTTTATCTTTGACAAATGATTCATCAAGAGATGCATTCCACTTAGATTTCATTCCCAAAAAAAGACCCCATATTTTTCAATAAGGATTACATAGCTAGCTACTTTTATCCCCCATGCATTTGAAAATAATTCATTTTGTTGAACTAAAATCGCAAAGAGAACCTATTGACATGAAACCATTCCATGAGTCTTCCAAGAGGTTGTTAATTTCCCAAGTTAGATTGTTAGTAGTAATTGATCTATTTGAAAGTAGGAAAGTCCATATACTTGAACCCTTTGGGGGATTCAAAATAATTAGAACTCTAATCAAATTCTAAATATCTAAGTATTTATCTTGCAGTATTCTTACCCATTTCAATTAGGTTTTGAACAAAAAAATCATATTAGTTTTGCCCCTAGGGCTTTGATTTGAATTTTATAATTTTGAAGACCTACTCCCCCAGTATTTTTTTTTAAATAGTTTCCCAAGGAATTAGAGGAATCTTTCTTTCCTTCAAAGTACCTATCCAAATGAAGTTTCTCACATTCTTTTTATATTTGTGAATATTTCTTGAATGAATTTTTAGGAAAGACATCAAATATATTGGAATGGTTGATATTATAGTTTTTAGTGTAAGAATCCTTCTAGCCCAAGATAACCATCTACCTTTTCATGATGTCATGTTTTTTGTACAAATTTACATTAATGAATCCCACAATTTAGAAGAGGAATAGCCTTCAAAAAGAGTAATTCCAAGATATTTTCTTGGAAGGTTTCCTAGTTTAAAACCTAGGGTGCTCATTCTTTCCCTCTACAATTTTATATTTGTATAAAAGAAGAAGATTTCTGATTTTTGTGTATTAACCTCTTGACTTGAAGCTCTCATATAGTAGTTTAAATTCTTCTTAATCATTCTTTCCTTTGTTTCCTTGGATGAATACAAAAATAGTTTTCCATTTATAAATTGCTGATGAATAGAAGGATTATTTCTTTTGTTATAGATATCCCTTCCCATTTACTTCTATTGAATTTTTCTTGTATATATCTTTCAAATGTATTTTCCATATGATGAACAAAAAGAGAGAAAGTAGGCCTTCCTAATAGATTCATCTAGATGCACTAAAAAAACTTTGTACGCTTTCATAAATACCAGAATTGAGTATCTTAGGATGGCTATGAAGCAACAAATCCAATCCAACCACTTTTACAAAACCCAAATTTTTCCATTGATTTCCATCAAAATATTCAATCCACTCTATCATAAAATTTATTAATGTCAAGTTTCAAAATCATTCTACTTCTCGAAGTGGAATATATTGAGAGAAATTATAACTCCATCTAATATAAATCCAATCAGCACAAAACCACTTTCTCCTTTTGAAATAATGTCTGTAAGGAGTAGTTTTAAGTTGTTTTCTAAAACCTTAGATATAATTTTGTACAGTATTTTACACAAAGAAATAGGATGGTAGTCGTCAAAGTGGTTTTCACCTCCTTTTTGGTTAAGAGAAATGAGGGTACTATTTAAGTTCTTCAAAAAAGTGTTTTTTTTCTTTATTATTTTGCATCTATCTAGATATATTTACGAACAATGTATTAGGATTTGTCAAAAAAAATCAGCTAGTTCAAAGCATATGGGCTAGGGATTTATCCAATTGTAGTTGATTATTGCTATTTTTATTTCTTTCTTGATAAAGGGGATCGTTTAAAAGTTATTTTGTTCCTCCTCTATTAGGTTTAGAATATGTTTCAAGATTTTCTTTTGATGGTTCAAATTTGATCCTCCAAAATTGTTATGGAGTTTTAAAAAGTAACTTATGACCTCTTCATTATTTTTCTTACCTTCCACAATCTATTCACCTGAATTTAATTTATACTAAATTTTTTAATTTTAGATTATATAGGTCTTTATTGAATTATGGAAAAAAGGTATTCTATTTCCATTCTTTAAAAAATAACTCTCTTGAATTTTGTTTGCAAAATATGTTTTCCTTTGCCAAAGTTTTTACATACGATTTCATTAGCTCTTTCTTTTTTATAACTTTCCTGAGCCATACGCTTGTGTATTATTTCATTAATGAGACATTCCAATTTTCCTCAATTAATTCCTTTTGTTCAAATATATTTTGTAAATATTCTCTATTCCACTTTTTTAGACATTCTTTTACATGTTGAAGATTTTTTTTGAGAGAGTAAACATTCTTGTTCCTTTTTAGTAATGACATTCAACCTTCCATTTTTCCTTATTATTTAGGAATTATGAGTCTCTAATCCATATATTTTTAAACACGAAGGAACTTTAATCTAGTTTTTTCCTTTTCAAAAGAAGAAGTTGGATGGGAAATTGATTAGACCTTGAGACTAGTAAAATTCTACATTCACATAAAAATGGGTATGAGGCCCGATTTCCACTAAAGAGAAATCTATCCAACCTCTCTACTATGTTGTTGAATCCTAACCAATTATGTAAGTGTATTTCCATTTTTTGGAATTAAATCCTTAAGGTTTTCTTTGGATATGAATTATTTGAAGTCTATTTGAGATTGGGTTATTTTATTCACCTCCCTCTTTCCTCATCATTAAAAATGACATTAAAATTCCCACCAAAAATTAAAAATTCATGGGGATTGGAGATAATAAATTTGTTGTCTTCCAAAATTTTCTTTTTTTGGGTGCAAATAGTAGGACAATACAATTTATTAAGAAAAATCAAAATTAGTATATAGAAAGTTAACTTTGTATACCTACCAATTTTGATCTTCATTTAGTAAATCCACATTGGTTGTTGAGGGTGTCCATAGGATTGACAAGCCTCCAAAATCAACAAAAAATTCTAAAAATACTAACCTTCCCACTTTTCCATTTGAGTTGAATGATATCTACTTCTTTGTTGTTAAGTTGTGCTTCTTATAAGAGGAACATGTTAGTATCCAATGTATCCATACGATGTTTTACCAAGCATATTTTGTTAGAGGTGTTGAGTCCCCTAACATACCATTATGTTATCTTTATTTCTCATTACGAAGGGAGATTTCCTCCCTAGATCTCAACTACACCCTCTGCTTCCTCATCTTTAAGGAGAGTTTCTTTGGTTCTTTTTCACTTACACTTATGATCTCCATACTCTAGTTTATCAATTTTGTATTTTTATCAACATATTCCACAAGCTTCCAAAGAGTTTACTTCCTAGATGTCCTCCAAATCTCCTTTCTCCAGTAAGGTTCCTATTTGAAGCAATCTATTTTCTTTATGTGCATGTTCTTTTCATCTTTTTGAGTTTCTTCCTGCTAACCCATATTTGGAGAAATTATTTTGGTGTAATATACAAAAAGGGAACCCTAAGTTTAATGTGTAAAACCTAGGATTCAATTGGGCCTTTTTCAAGGGTACATTAGGATGTAAATCAACAAGGTGTTTAGATTGAATTTCAACCATGGAAGTGAGCCAATCAGATTTGGATCTACATCTTTTTGAGCCTTGTAATGGATTAGAACTAATTTTTCCTTGATTATACTGATTAGATTATGTGCCCTAATATGAAAATTACAAGATCTTGATAACTGATAGACTAAAACAGAGATTTACAGGTAGAACTAAGAAGGGCGGAGTGTTGTGAACCTATCTTAAAAGTTTGGTGTTGATCTGAATATGAGGAAATTTTTTCCCATAGGTGTCTAAGTCCTTGTATGCCTCTTATGTTTTGTTTTTTTTGTCCTTTAATATCGGATCTGAGATCCCTATTTCCGCTTGCAAACTTGTTGGATCACTATTGGATAATTCTGTAGGTGAGTTTTCATGAGTTGACGAGGTGTAAGGATTTGAATGTAACAATGGATAAATGATCTTCAATATTCCTTCAATCCTCTCCAAACATGAAACCTAAAAATTCAAGGAGAGGGAAAGGATTGTGTCATTTAAGGGCTTTCCTTAGTCAAACCTTGTGTTAGTGTTTCCACTTCCAGTGAAAATTTCAATGATAGGAAACACAAATTATGGGAAGGAATGATGAATCAACTGTGTTGCAACTCACCACTCTTCAATGGATTCCTTGAAGGACTAAAGTCATGCACATCACTTCAAGTTCTTGGATATTTCTTTCTTGAATTTATTGAATTGCTTGGAGACCTACAACAAGGGTTAGCCTTCACAAACAATGAAAACATAAACAAGCATAAACTCACATAGGATTTGATATGATGCTTGGATCTTGAATTGTTGCAACGAATCACTGTATTATTGATCTCAACTTGCTCTTGAAAATAATATTTGCTCAATCATTTCACTTAGTTTTCAAATGATGAAATAACTAGGTATTTATAGGCATTTATTCAATTTCCCACAAATTAGATCTTGATAGTTGACATTTACAAATTAAATTTCAAATGTTAAAGTGTCGACACCACCATATTCAAATTTGGATCCCGAAAAAATAGGGGGACTTAGATGCCCAAGGGCGTCTCAATCCTGGCCCTATTTTATAGGAAACAAGGTGTCGTGGATAAAACATTAAATAAATGTATTTGTTCAATGCTTGCAATTTCTTAAAAAATGTTAAAAATAGGCTATAGAATGCATGATTTAGGAAATTAGGTGCTTAATTAGGCTCAATAATTACAATAAATAGAGTGAAATTGTCAAGGGTGACAATTGGCAATGCTACATTTAGCCCCCACTTTAGTGAGAGTATGAACTTACGCTCATACTCACACTAAACTAGAAAAATATATGTCAAGAGCGGTTCGATTGCCTAGATGTTGAAGAGATAGGATGACAAAGGATCAAGGGAGAGCACACAAGCCCCTAGGATCCAAGATCCCATGGCAAGACAATATAAGCAAAAAGGAACACACACATGTATTAAATGTAACAAGATAACATACACAAACATACACAATTGTCAACATGAAATGCAGAGGAGGGTGTGGATAATCACAGGCTAGTGAGCTATGTTATGCTAGAATTTACACCAAAGGTGTTCATGACTAACACAATAACAAAGTCTGATATTTTCTAGGTGAATCACAAATAGAAGGCACCACGGGCTAGTGAAGTCTGATATTCACTAGTTGAGCCCCCAAGCAAAATGAGAAACACACTAGGTCTAATGAAATTCGATATTCACTAGTTGTGTACCCATTGAAAACCATACCAAGAGTTATACTCCCTGATAAATCTGATAAGGTGATACAAAAATGCTCAAAATTTTGTGTCAATGCAAAACTAAGTTCAACACATGTGAACAAAGTGAAGAAAAAATGCTAAACTCACCTAAGGAGGTGTCGCATAAATGATGACTAGATAAGGCCAAAACCTCAAGGGGTGTTATAACAATACCACCACAAAAGGTAATTTATGAAATCAACAAAGCCTGGGCTTTTCTCAATACATGAAAGGTCACACCTTAGGGAATATCACACATGAAATCACCACCAAAAGAGGAAAATTCATGGAATAGAAGGCTCACACCTGAGGGAATACTAACCATAGCATGACCACCAAGGGGAACGTCATATGCCAAGAAAGGTTGCACTCTTAGAAGAGATCAATCGCAATATCACCACAAAGGAGACACTATCATAGATCAAGAAGGCCACAATTTCTAAGGGATATATGTTATCATTACTAAAAAGGGACCGTTTCCTATGCAAACAATGAGTGGGGGACTATATGTCCCCCCTTAAAATGTTGGTGTACTTTCTACACTAATGTTTTAAGGAGATATAAAGGGATCCATTGCTAGAAGGAATGCACCTAAAACAAGGCTGCCTAACCCCTTATCCCCCAAGTGTAGGGAAAAAGATGAGCTAAAATGGATGATGAATGCTACTCCTTATGAAATAAAATACGATTGTGTAAAACTTAATTTATACCCCCATGCATGGTAGTGAGTATTGTGTGATACTAAAACTACCACATGGAAAGGACAAACAACTAATGCTATTTGTCTATTGTGTGATTAATTGAAGGTCATTTTGATATTTTTTTAATTTTTGAAGGATAATAACAAAGACCTATTGTTGTTTCTTGCATGTTGGGCTCTATAGGGACACAAATTCTTTGTTCTTTTACACCACATCCTTTTCCATTATAGCCAAATTTTTTCAAAAGTTGATAACCTTTTCCATAAATGGCTTTCATTTTTTTCGAACAAAGGTGGTTTTTCATAATCACTTTCATCATAAGTGGATGTGTAATTTTGTTTTTCCTCTTTACTAAAAGGTATGGGTGATTTAGTGATAGATTGTGTTCATATCATTACGACTTATTTTTCTTTTCTTTATTTTTATTGTGTAATCTTGTATTCCCCCATGAATGTAGGCGTGAAATCTAATGATCCCCACTCATCATCTAAATTTTTTTTCATGGATGACATGCACTCATATTTTTCTTCAATTTGTAAAGGTTCCACTTTTGTAGTTGATGTCAATGTTCTAAGAGGATTCTTCATTCTTGTTTCAGTTTGTAAATAATTTTCAAATTTAGGATCAAATTTTATTGTGTAAACCTTATTGTTGTATGTGTGTTTCATTAAATGATGAAGAGTTGAAGGCACTCCTTTCATTTCATGAATTCATGGTCTACCCAAGAGAAGATTATATGAAAATTTATGCCTAGGTATGACATGGATGGAAAGTTTGCAACACAATCTTATCAACTTTGATAGGTAATGTTATTACACCAAGTGGTTCTCTCCCCACATTATCAAAACCATGAATAGGAAAATTAGTTGGTTGAATTGTGGTCTTGTACGCTCTAAATTTTTCCAAGAGATTCACACTAAAAATGTTAAGCCCCAGACCATTTTCAACAAGGGTACGCTTAATCTTGACCTTGTTAATAAAAACCATTATCATCAAACCATCATTTTATTTTTGTGTTTCCAAAGGAGGTAATTCACTTTGATGAAAGACAATATCCACGTTAACCAAGTTCATACCCTCAATTAAGGCTACTACATCATTTGGTCACGCACTAGGAGGAAAAACTTTTTGCAAATCATTTTGAAGCATGCCATGATAAATAGGTGATGTTTGAATCAAATCTCATAAGGATATCTTAGAAGGAGTGTTGTGAAGTTATTCTACAAGGCCATATTCCTTTCCACTATGTTGAGGTAAGCGAGGGACGTGAGGTAAAACATGTTGTGGGAGTGGTATCAATGAGGGAATGGCTTGTGTTTGTCTTCGTTGTTTGTTATTCTTAGTGTTATATGTGTGAGCAACTATGTGATACTTGGTTGTTGCGACACATGATTACTAGTGATTTGTTTTTGCAAAGTTTAAGAAATGGCCATGAGGTTTAAGAGGTCCTATAATGAGAGGTGATTTAGGAGGTCCAATAATTAGAGGAATTTTAGGAGGTACAATAATTATAGGAGGTCCAATAGCCAATTTTGCATTCATAACCTCAACAAACTTAACTTCTTGTCGATGATCTTGTATCGATGGAGGATCTAAGGCCACCTTAACATATTCATCTATGTAACCCATCTTACTATCTTTTGAATAAAATGTATAAATTATTTCATCCTCTTGCACTATAATATCTCCCCAAGTAAGAGAGGTATTGGGAGAAGAATAAATAATATTCTTATGACACTTAATGATTGGTTCCTCTAACACCAAGATACCTCCTTCACAAGTAGGTGATATATCAGGAGAACAAGAACTATGGTTGTCATGATTGTCCATGATTCCATCCTATTTCATTAAAACATTCTCACAAGTGGGAGAGATGTTAGGAGATGAATGAAAATTAGGCAAAGTGATCTTAATAAAATTTTCAATGATTTCATTCTCTTGTGCCGAGATACTCTCACAATTAGGAGAGACATTGGGAGTGTGACTAACATGCTTGTCAATGATTTCATTTTTTTGCTTAGATTATATTCATAAGTAAGGATATTATAATTATACAAGCCATGTGTTACCATATCAAAACCACATATTTGAAAAGGAAGCATGTTGCTACTTTATTTATGGATCAAATGATCAAAATCAAATAGGTCCAAAAGCAAAAATTCAAAAACAAACATCAGATCTAGAAATCAGATTTTAGATTTTGAAAACTAACACAAGTATAAGTATGTTTGTGGTATCTAAAGCATATTTTGGAGGACTAGGATGCCCTAGGGTTTCTAAGTACTACTATGGTTCTTTATAGAATTTCAGTTTCAAAGGCACTACTGACAAAAACTAACTATGTGATAGTGTGTAGGCCTAGATTTGGAATTGATTATATTGTTGTTTTGTGATATTGTAAGTTTTCAATGTGTTGTAACAACTTAGGGTTTTAAATTTTTTCAAGAATGAAAACTAGTTTACCCAAATTATGCAATTCTTCAAAAAATGTAAATAATTCTCCTCTAGATCTAATAATTTCTAGCACTGAAATGCAACAATTATTTTCAAATTTGCAGAAAATTTAGAAAAATGTCATCTTTCTTTCACATGCAATAAAATATTTTCCTAATTTTTAAATCCGACATCAAGAAGCAAAAACAAACTAATAACACAAAGACATGGATCTGTGCAATTTTTTTTTGAGCCACCAGTAGTAGGACCTAGGCGCCCAAGGGTGTTTATGTCCTTGATAAGGCTTCTAAAAATTGAAAGATTAAATGTTTATTAGACTAATTAGGGGTTATGTGTCTATTTGCAAACAGGTTTGATAGTGAATTTTTTTCCAAAATTTCCTCAATTTAATGCAATGTAACTTAAAAAGAAAATGTGTACCAATGAATGATAATTATGAATGCAATTTTAAATGTAGATCTGACCTAAATGACTAAAACTAATACTATTGCAACCTATGATGCACTATGATATGCAATTTTTTTATATTTTTGTGACTTTTATGATGCAAAAATGAAACCCTAAATGAGGACTGCAAAACAATGTAATGCAAAGCCTAGATCTAGGGTTGAATTGCTTTAGATTTCATAACGTTTATTATATCAAAATTTTAGGTTCACCAAAATGTAACATAGAAAAAGGAAACCATAAGTTTAATGTGTAAAACCTAGGATTCAATTGGGCCTTTTTCAAGGGTATATTAGGATGCAAATCAATAAGGTGTTTAGATTTACATCCAACTATGGAGGTGAGCCAATCAGACTTGGATCCACATCTTTTTGAGCCTTAGAATGGATTAGAATTGATTTTTCCTTGATTATCATAATTAGACTATGTGCCCTAATATAAAAATTGCAAGGTCTCGACAACCGTTAGACTGAAAGATTTGTAGGAAGATCTGGGAAGGCCAGAGTGTTGTGTACCTATCCTGAAAGTTTGGTGTTGGTTTTAGTATGAGGATAGAATCACCCAAGGGAATTTGAGTCCTTGTATTCCTCTTCTATTATATTTTTATAGTCCTAAGATGTCAAATTTGAGATCCCTATTTTCGCTTGCTGACTTGTCAGATCATTGTCTGATATTTTTGTAATTGAGTTTCCATGGGTTGACAAGGTGTAGGGCTTGAAATAAAATAATGGATAAATGATCTTCAAGCTTCCTTCAATCCTCTCCAAATGTGAAACCTGCAAATTCAAAGAGATGGAAAGGGTTGTGCCATTTAGGGGCTTTCCTTAGTCAAACCTCATGTTAGTGTTTCCACTTCCACAATGGAAATGCCAATGATAGGAAAGAAAAATGATATGAAGGAATTATGAATCAATAAAGTGCTGCAACTCACCACCCTTCAATGGATTCCGTGAAGGATTGAATTCATGCACAACACTTTAAGGACTTGTATTTTTCTTGCTTGAATTACTTGGAGACCTACAACAAAGGTTAGCCTTCACAAACAATGATAACATAAACATGCATAAACTCACATAGGATTTGACACAATGCTTGGATCTTGAATTTTGTAATGAATCATTGAAATTTTTCTCTTGACTTACTCTTGAGAATAATATTTTCCCAATCATGTCAATTAGTTTTCAAATGCTGCAATAACTAGGTATTTATGGGTATTTATTTAATTTGTCACAAATTAGATATTGATAGTCGAAATTTGCAAATTGAATTTTAAATGTTAAAATGTCGACACCGACATGCTCAAATTTGGATTATTAAAAATAGGCCATAGAATGCATAATTTAGGAAATTAGGTGCTTAATTAGACTCAATAATTTAGGAGGGACAAAAAATAGTGAAAATATCAAGGGTGATAATTTATGATGCTACACTTGGTATCAATTATTCTAAAAGGTACAAATATTTTTCAAAAGAATTGAATTTTTGGTTGTTCCAAGAAACCCCTTCTAGGAGAGCTTTCTCTATGCTAAATTCCTCCATTATTTTATTTTCTATTAAATCCTCCACTTATTTTAGAGTTTTTTCTTTATTTTCAAGCGTTGGATCTTCGTTAGGGGTTGAAATATTCAACTCCATTTTCGTTTCTTTTATGCATTTTTCCTTTAAATGCACAAATTATAAATGATTAGGGAAAAAACTGATGACCCCTCAAATTATATTTTTTGCTTCCAAACCCCTTCTTTAGTTTGTATTTCAATTGAGGAAACAAATTATTTTGCTAAATTTAAATAAATACATATCCATGCATATAAACCTATTTCCTTTACAATACTTTTTCGTCTATTGATATGAAGGTCCCAATGAAATATCCTATCTCCTCTAATATTATAAGGTCCCAATATTCTGAAGGCATATTATAAAGCCTTATCTATATAGGGGTGATAGCTATATTGTACTTCAATGAATACAAATTTGGATCCCAATCGATGTAGAAAACCTACCCCTTTATAATGCAAGGAATCCCATTTAGAATCTCTTCTTTCTTTTCTTTGGTTTCAGACTTTATTTAGTTAAAATATTTTGAAAAATAAAAAAATTTAATTGTTTCCCCCAAATTTTATATGCAATATTTTTTATTTTTCCCAAGTAAGCCAAAAATTGGCTTGTTTTAGTCCAAGAAATTTGTATTCTTTAGATAAAATTTAGCTTTATCATGTTCTTGCTTATTTTGAATAATTAGCATCTTTTCATTTTCTACCTTCATTTTTTTTCTCCCCATAGGGATTTCATTTAATCCAATGGAAAAATTAGGTAGGGTTTGGTTCTATCTATTTATAAATATTTTCTTCTCTAATATTAAATTAAGGATATGCTTGATTCACCTTAATATTACTTTCCTGCTTCTTTTGTCTCCATGTTGAGTGATTCCTTGGAGGAACTTATTGCCTTATGGATCTTAATTGCAAGTGTGGAATTTCTCCATCACAAAGTAGTTATTGTTTCTCCCCTATTGGTAGAAATGTTTAACTTTCAAACTTGTTCCATTATTCCTTTTCTTGTTTGGTCTTTCTAAATTTGTCTCTTCAATTTCTTATTATTTTGTCATGCAATTCCCACTTGCCTTTTATTTTTTTTGATGTTCACTTTTCTTTATCCATTTCACATTTTATTTAGAGAAAATCAATTTGATATATAATATTATATTTTTTATAACCTTCAAGTGCACACTATCCATTCTTACTCTCAAATTTACATGACAACTTTCATTTAATTAAAATACTTGCACAAGCATCTA
Source organism: Sequoiadendron giganteum (assembly GCA_007115665.2). NCBI lineage: Eukaryota > Viridiplantae > Streptophyta > Pinopsida > Cupressales > Cupressaceae > Sequoiadendron > Sequoiadendron giganteum. Next base: position 351,359,179 of record CM021102.1, read on the forward strand.
ATAGTGTAAGAGATGATTTTTTTATTAGTCATTCTTAACAAAATACTAGAAATTATATTTATTTACAACTTTACAATTTATATTATACTAAAAACAAGCAAGAGATAACAAAGTTATAGCTTCTAGTTGTTACTTATAGCCCATTGAATTGTGACACTAAGAGATTTTATTGATGTTCCAAGCTACAATTCTCATTAGTGTCTACATGCCCATAAGTTTCTTATATAAATTGAGAGAAGTATTTAGAATTTCAATAGTTGGATTTCAAATAATTGTGAAGATATTAGTGATCTGAATCCCAAATTATTGAGAACTCTCTTGAACCCTTAGGATAGTAGGATTTTCTAGGCGTACGCTTGTTGAATTCCTAAGGGTCCACTTATAGGTTTAGTGATACAAGGATTTCAAAACCTAGTGTAGAATCTATGTGGTTCATGTAGCAACTTATAAAGATGTTTGTAGGCAAGGCTCGTTTTCCTCAATATTCAACAAGAATGTGAGAACTTTAAGTTATCTTGGTTTACATACAAGAATTCCTCACTTATTTAAATTATTTTTCATTATTTCTTCATTGCACAAACTCCCATTGATATTCTTATTATTTTTCTCCACTAACACTTATTGTGTATTTTATGTTGTTGGAAAGGAAAATTGATGATTAAATTAATTAAATGTCACTACACTGAATAGTGCAAGAGTTGTTATATATTTTATAAGCATTTTATGTTTAACATGAAATTATTTGGAGCCCTCACAAACCCACATGATGTCATAATCTTTGTGAACCTTTAGGAAGAATAGAGTAAGATTTTCATAAGTATCGTATGTCATAAAGTCTAATTTTATAGAATGGAGAGAGATAGGATACCATACATATGATTTAGATGAACCAAGTCCATAGAAGCCCAATTGTCCCATTGGAGCCCCTCTTTGTAATTTGTATTTGTTGATTTCTATTTTTTGTTAAATAGAAATGCAACAACCAATTTTCATGTTTCAACTTTTCCCAAATTGAATTCATGTGTTATTTTCCTTTTATATATCTTCATTCATTTATTGTTTTATAGTAATTTATATTTTTTTATTGTGTAGACACCTAAATTACATTTTGCATTTTCATAATCATACTAGATCTATCCTACATATTCACTTATAACATTAATTGAATAAATTATATTTATTTAATTAATCAATTCAATCATTCTTCTAATATTAATTAAATAAATTTGATTATTTAATTAATAAATCCAACCATTATTTTGATACTATCCTACTATCTGTAGGGTAGGATGGTCAAGTAGCTATTAGTAGAGGGGGAGAGAGGATTCCATGTTCTATTATTTCAACCCACCTCTTTCTATTGTACTTGCTAACACAAAATAATTCAGCCCTTCTTCTAAAGTCCCAAGTTTAATTAAATAAAGAAAAACTATTTAATTGAATTAATCATTCCCTTAGAATTCCCCCATAAATTAAATAAATACAAAATATTTATTTAACTAATTCAAAATACCCCTTGTCATTAGTTGAATAAATAAATATGATTTAATCAACTAACTAATCATTTTCACATTCCTCCGCTAATTTGTTTAAAGTAAACAAAGGAAACCATGTACAAGGCTCCAAAAAGTGCCTTTTTCAATCCTTGCCCTACATCAAAAATAAGAAATCTCCACCCTCCATAAAAAATAAGAAATCACCACCCTCCATCACTTTCCAATCTTTCCCTAATAATGTGCACCAACTTAAGATGTCACTTGTAATATTTTCATCCTCTCTTTCAAATGGATCAACCCCCTCCCTCCTTTACACAATATCAAAACCTGTCCATCTATCAACATTATCTCAAGTCTACAAATCTCTCATTCCTTGATTCATTTCTAAGAGTTGGAATTGGATACAAAGCAAGGTTATGATGTTGGAATGAGAAACTACATCAAATCTCAACAACATTAATCATCTTGAGCATATCCTATATGCGTCATGGTTTTCTTTCAAGTGGGAAACTGTAAGAGAGGGGGACCAACCATGTCAAGGCTCAAGGTCACGAAGAGATGAGAACGAAGGGCTTCCCTAACTTACCTCACTCTAAAGGGGTGTTTCAGATAGAAGTCAAGAATGATGAGGACTATAAGGTACTTCTATCACTATTTAGGCCCGAAACCCAAGTTTAGGCTAGGCGAGCTAGTTTTCAAAGTTGATATTGCACCTCAAACAATTCTTTGTATGAGGATGACAGTGCAGTTTTGGGACGACAACGCAGTGCACTAGTGTCCCTCAGTCGTGCTAGTGTATGTACAACTAGAAAATAGAAAGTACAATATAAACTACCTAAAAAACAAACTAACAACCTAGCTGATTATTTTTAAATGAACAATAAAGAATTACAAGATATGAAAAGTATAAACAAAGGTGATAAAGTAGATAGATAAAAGCTAGGGTGACGAAGATGATCTCACTAATGCGCCAGTTTGCTAGCTAGCTCCAAACACGCGTTTTCATACACACAAGAAAGAGGGAAATTTTTTGGGGTTGTATAAGGGTTTGCCTCAGTCAAACCCCCATTTTGGTGTTTCCACCTCCATAGACAGCTAGACAACAACAAAGTAGAAATATGCGATAAAAAAGTAAAGAAAGTAGAAGTTGCAATGAACGCAAAACAATATAATGCTACTCAAGCAAATCACAAAAGAGAGGAGTGAACTATTACCATCTCCACCCAAAATCTCACTATCCAATGGAGGAGAATGTGGACTTGGCAAGGACCCCACAACCTTGATTGTGATGAGGGGAGGTCTTGCAAGACTCCAAGCCCCTATTGCTATGGCTTGCTTCACATTTGCTATGTGGAGTTGATGGAGTTTTGTTGCTGCATTAGAGTGTTGAAGTTATAAAAATGTTAAGAGATGACTTAAGAATGTGTGTAGAGCTCAAATGAATTGCTAAGAGGGATTCCAGAGAGGAAATGGAGTGAGAATGGATCAATTTGAAGGAAGAATGAGGAATAATAAGGCATTTTTGGGTTGCTTGGTCAAAGAGGTACGTTACAATTTATCCCCAATTAGGAGTGTAACGCCTTTTCCAACTTTGGGTCACATAGGAATCCTTCAAGGACGACAACGAGCCACATAAACGTTTGCTCGTCACGTGCACGTCCCTGAAAAATATTCTCCCACCGACACAACAGACAAATGCCAAGTGGAAGGAAGGCAGTTGGGTGATGTGTAATTTTTCCTTCAGATTTGATTTTCTAATGTGACAGTGTGCGAAAGCGGAATTTGTGTAAGGGGTGCAAATTCACTCTGACACATTTTTCCCCCACTTTAGTGAGCATGAATATTGATAAGTGCTTCGGTAAAGTAGATCGAAGAGTTAGTAGGGTTAGAAATTTATACCTAAATTGTCGAGGAAGCAGAACACGATCTGACGAGCTCAAAAGTATAGGATAGGAAAAGGACTTTGTAGGCACATTACCCGAGGAGTTTCGAACAAAAGACCCCATAGCCCTATAGAACTATGAAGCTACACAAGGTACATGGAAGGTCATCGAACCAAGGACAAACAAATCTCACAGGATGAAAGCATCTTTCAGGCCCACATACCTACGAGGAGGCAACCCCCAAGATCTCACACATGAAGGAAGCCCCATGAAGTATGTTCATTATAGGCTCGCAGACCTACAAGAAGGTATCCCCAAAAATATCTCACATGAAGGAAACCCAGAGAAAAAAGGACCTTATAGGCCCACAAACTTACAAGGAGGCATCCCCCAAGATCTCTCACATGGAGGAAACCCAAAGAAGGGGACTCCACAGAGTTGAATTGGAAAGTAGCTTTACAAGTGTACCTACAAAGCAACATGTTTACCCCCAAATAAAGCATGTCTAAAAATAAAGCGGCCATGCAAGATGTCAAGCGAACAGTCACACATACCTTCAACAAATTGGAAAGCTCTCAAAGGGGCCCCTCAAGAACCCAATGTGAAGGGGGTTCCACCCAAAGGATGCGTCATTTGGATGTACAATCAAGACATTTTTTCTCAAATCAATTCATCATCAAGGAATCCTTTCGAAAGATGTTCACTTCATCAAGGAATTTGAAAGGAAGAAAATGCTCCCTCACGAGGGGAAGGCCAAAGCTTTTTCCACCTTGGAGGAAAGTCCTCATGTTCTTTCTTTGTGAACCCATGATAAAGGAAACATGTTTCATTAGGGGTCCTAGTTGTGAATGTGGTTTTCAAAAAATAAATGTTTGTGAGGATCTTCAAGAAAATATTTTTTGGTGATGGATGCATTTTTTGAAAAAATTAAGTATCATAGGAATGGTGTTGTCATAGGACAGGGACAACTCAAACAAAGAAGAGAAGATAAAAGAGAGAAATACGAGGGCATAGGAGGATCTGGTTTCATGGGATCAGATATGCTTATGCTTATATAAATAATAGGTAACCACAGTGCAAGGCGAAAGATCATCAATCCCCAACTAGATCAGGAAGAATACACAGAAAACAAAGTAAAAATAAAAAATGGGTCAACATGGAAGGGAAACCTAAATGCCCCCAACACTTTTCGTTGTCCCCAATTTTTTGAAAATCAAACACAAACATGGAAGAATGATGATACAAATAGAAGAAGGTTTACAACACAAAATCACTCCTATATCCAATCACCAACAAGGGTGATAAGGGTCATCTAGGAACATGTAGCACAAGTAAGGGGGAACACATCACAACACACATACATCTAATCTAAAGATAAAGAAGATGCCTCCCCCTAACACTCATTGACCAAGAGGTCATCCACTTCCAACTCTAGATCACCATAAGGGGAAGGAGGATGAGCTTACAATGGTGGAACATTAAGGGGAGGTGCTTTTGACCCTCCCACAACAAGGGCTAAGGAAGAAGGCCCTGCAAGGTCTTCTCCATCCAGCTCTTATGGAGCTATGGTCAATGACTTTACGAAGATCACTGACAAGGTTGAAACTTCATTTAGAAAGTTTAAAATGCACTTCACAAGAGTGCCCTATCATACCTCAACAGATGGAGAGGTCTAAGCCCAAGATTCATTGCTTGGCTCACCAAGTGATTCAGGAGTGGTGACGAACTTAGGGGAAGTTGGGACTTGTTCTGTTACCAAGATAGAACAAGCTAGCATAGGACCACCCTTTGGAGAAGGTGGTCTCCTCTTATGCTCTCCATTGCTGGAAGGACCCACTTCTACCTTTGGCTTTTTCAGGGGATGGGAACTCCCCACAAATGAGGCAAGAGGTGCAGAGGAAGAGGAGTAGAAAACCGCAATAGACACCACCGAAGTATTCAGCATGTCCACTAGTTTCAGGAAAGGTGGGATGTCCAAAAGAGACATCAACAAGGGTGGCTCAATTGAAGGAGTAATGAGAACCTGCACCTTTTTTGGGGTCATGTGCATTTGTACTCATAGCGGAAGCTAGAAGCGACATTGAGCTAGGTTGAATGGAAGCATAGGGGAGGAGAGAGGAGGACACAATAGGAGGCCCTAATATGGGGGTGATTGATTCCTCATCCTTACAAAGCGGCCTACTCAGTCGCTAAAGCCTTTCACCAGTGCTTGCGCTCACATGCAAGGCAGTTTTTGGGACTTCGAGCTAGAGTCTAGAAGCCGTGAATGGATTTAAGGCTCCTTCTCAGCCATAGGAGTGTCCACTATAACTATTTCTGGAAAAGGTTAGGGCTCCTAAACAGGAGCAAGAGGAGCAGGTTTAGAAAAAATGGGGAGATTTGACTCTAATGCCTCGACATCAGGCCTCCTCCCATTTACTGCTTTGGGAGAAGAAGTGGTGGGAGGCCATGGAGGTCAAGACATAGAGGATTCCCCATGGGGACCTTTCCTTGTACCATACAAGTAGGGTCAAGGCTTAGGAGGTGTGGTAGGAAGATTAGATATTCGAACCTTGGGTTTTCGCCAAGCCAGTATCATCAGAGTCAGAGGGTAGAAACCAAACATATTCATCCAAAAATCTTCATTGAAAAGGGGAGCAAAAGAGGCACCCTGAGGACAGGCAAAATTCTCCTTCCCCCTTTAAGAAGAGAAGGCAGCTTGTTGCTGCACTACTAGAAGGGTCAAATTTGGCTTTCCTTTGCCCTCGTTCTTATACTTTACATAACTCTTATAAAGTAGGTATTTTCTTGGAGGAAGCAAATCAATCAAGGTGGGCCAAAAGTGATCTAATAAATATCCCCCATGGATTACTAGAGGCTGGTACCCAGTGTCATGCACTACGTGCACAACACCATCATGGGATAACTTTAAACATTTGTCGATGACAGAGTTGATTCCATTCATGGAAGCTAGCTAGGGTATGCCTAACTTCACTCTAAACAAATCCGACTCTGGAATGACATCGAAGACCGTGTCTATGACCTTAGGTCCAACTAGGATGGACAAAGTTATCGAACCGTAAGGTTTAAGAGCAAGGCCATCATGTGTATGGATGATGGACTTCATTTATTCATACTCCTCCTTCTGTAATGAATTCAACCATAATGTCTCCTATGTAACGATATTCACTCAGCTCACATGGTCAACTAGGACCCCTGTCATAATGTTCCCATTGAGATGAGCGAGAATGTAAAGGGGAGAGGGCTTGTTGTTCAAGGGCATATTTTGTGATGTGAATGTCACCTTCGGTGAGTCGGTCATAGGTTGTGCAGAAAGAGTAGTTGTAACCTATTGTGCCTATAGCACACATGCTCCGTTCAGAATGGGGACCCTTTGTTTCCCTTTTGCCTTGCCGAGTCCTTTTTGCTTTGCCTCATTTTTTGTGCCCCATTTTTGGTGTCCCTGACGGTCAACATGTTCTCAAAAAGTATCATTTAGGGTTGACCAAATTTTTTCCCTTTGAAAAATGCTAAGTCTTAAGCCCTTTCGGGTTTTCTCTGTCGGTTTGCCTTTCTGACATCTGTAGGACTCTTCGAGCCCGGATCCTCGGGTTTCCCCTTGCGGGCCTCCCTTTTTGGGTTTCCCTTTTGGTTTTGTTGTTCTGCACGACTATGCCTTGGCATCTTCCTGACCCTCGTACACTATTACCCACACGACCATCTGCTTCCCTTGCCAAATCTTGACGGTTGTGCCCTCGCGTCTTTCTGGACTTTTGGGCCCATCTCTTCGAGAAGCTTTCCCTGGGTCTCCTCGTGGTCTCCAATATTTCTAACAGTCATTGAACTTAGTCCCTCGAAACTTTGGACCCCGACGTTCCTTTCACCATTTGGCTTTCCTTGGCATATTTTCCTATTGCGACCATCCTTCTACGTCCTTCCGGATCTTGGACCCCTGTCCTCCCGTCGTCATCCTGGAATTTGAATTCACCTACCCAGTGGTTGTTGTACAATCATTCATTAAGGGAGTATTTATTGCAGTTCTAGGGGCTATTTAAACAATATTGACCTATCATTTTCACATGTCAAGAAGAAATAGAAATCACGGTGTGCCCCCAGCAACTCCCGCCTCCACACCCAAATCTCAGCTTCGCCTATCGACATTGATTCAGACTTCTACTGCTTCAGGCCCCCGAGGTAGGATTGTCATCTTCCTCTCTTTTCTCCTTTTCCTAAAATTCATAGGTTAAAACTTAAAATGAGGAAGAAAGAGGTTGATAATCCCGTAAAATACCCTAATTTGAAGGAACCCGCAAGTCTGAAAAAAAGAGCTTCCCCATACAACATGAAAAAATTAAACTCCAAAGTGTTGTCCTCCCGCCACTGTTCTTCGGGACCGGTGACAACACCCCTCTGGCCTGAGTCTCTCTCCAGCCACGACACAAAAGTTAACAAAAAAAATGCTTCAATGGAGAAGCTTTCCCCGGGCTCCCTATGTCGGGCTCCCGACACCAGGCTTCCTTGTCTGCTTCATCGTTTCCTTTGGTTGACGACCTCCGTCACTCTGACCCTCAGACTCTGTGCTCGTGAAGTCCACCTAAACTTAGAAACGAAAACAAAACTTCAGAGTCGCCCTCGAACTTTCATCGTCAAGTCACCGTCTTCGGTTCATTGTTTCATACGATCGTTGCGGGGCATTTTCCAGGGTCCCTGGTCCCGGGTGTTGGTTGCCCTTTCACCCTGCGTGATTTCAATAAGGAAGTGAGATGGCCAAACTTTCACTCGAACTCCGTCATCCGGACTTCCATCTGTGTTTCGCCATTCCTAAACAACCGAACATGTCCGCCTTCCCAGACGTCGGGCCCTGAACCTTAGTTCGCCTCAAAATTTTTGACCAACTACTAAGCCTGCCTCGGGTCTGATCTTTTGGACTTTTGTCTCTGGAATTTCGTCTGCGTTCCACCATTTCACACGGTTGTCCCTAGGCAGCTTCCCAACTCTTGTAGCCCAAACTCCGAAGCCCGACTCCCGGGATGTCATTTTCCCTGTGTTGTTCCAAATAGCTGACCCTGGACAGCCTTCCTACAGCTAAGGCCCAAATGACAAAAATATGGCTCAAACGACCTCCAAATTAAAAATGGACTTCTACCCACATGCTTAAAATTGACCTTCTTTCACACCAATCCTTTATTGAACAAATATAAGATCGAGAAAAGTCATTGGGAGCACCTTGTCTTGTTCGCCCTTCTAAACAACATTATGTCAGGGGAGGTTCGACCCTTGGGGCCCAGATCACACGTTTTCCTTCCAATATTATTATCAAGTTTTAGGATTTTCTTAGGTGACAATTGTGGATCTAACCTTGATTTACAGGGGTTTGTTCGAGCCTGCTTCCTCATGTTTAATTTTGCTAGCTCTTGTCTTTCTGTGCAAGATTTATGGAATTTGGTGCAGAAGCTTTCGAGGCAACCAAAGCCAAAGGGAAAATAACCCCCAAAGCCCCTCGAGGCAAAGAAGACAAAGATCAAATGAAATATCAATTCCAGGGGGTGCCACTACATTCCAAAATCATAACTAGTTGGAGAGATATCATAGATACCAATATCAAACATGTCAATATTGATGACTTTACATGAAGAGTCAACATAGACCCAAAGACTGACAACACAAAACTTATCAGAAGCGGCAGACTTGTCGAGGTTGCAGGTTTATCGCCTACCTTAATTGCCCCCGAGCTAGTAATGGCATGTCGGGAGGCATACCAACTTGAAACAAGGACCATCATGGACAGGGATGGCAATATCCTGGCCGATATGTCTGCTCTCGGGATAACAAGAACCTTTCATATACCTATCTTCAAGAGCATGGAGAACCCAAATATTCAGGAGTGCAAGGCATTATGGGATGGGGACCCATTGAAGTGCAAAAATCTGATCAACCAATATTGGTTTAAGGAAAGACTGGGCAGTGCCACCAAAATTCCTCAAGAGCTCTACCGCAGTGACTTCTTTGAGGACTATCACGATCTGGTTACCCTACTAAGCAGAGTAATGGGCCTTCCTATTGCGGCCTTCTTCCAGGAGTGCATGTTGTACTTCATTGAGAAAATTCTTCGTGGGGATGATACAATGTTCTATTGGGGGAAGATAATCAGTAATTGCTTCCATGAGAAATTCACGAGGATGAAGAAGACATCCAAGTTCTATATGATGTCCTACCTGGTCTATTCACTTACTGACTGACAGTATTATAGTGGATTGTCCTTGATGCCCAATGAGGCGTCAAAAAGAGAGCTGAAACCATATGACAAGTACCCTCAGCTACAGTACAAGAATTTCAAGAGGGACTATTGTAGGGTTAACGATGCTTTTACTGCCTACATCATCTGATTGCTTGGAGGTGATTTTGAGAGAAGAGTCTCTCATAGTGCTAGGGCCCTTCTCAAGCACTATGCCTTCCTATTCATCCCATTTCCCAAATTCACCTAGATTCACGCCCAAGGGTTCTCCAAATGTTGAACAGGCTACCTCGGTATCCTAATGATCAGATTATACTATTAGAACTATCTTGGCAGCTGTGACACATACACAACATTCTAAGCAGCAAGCATCTGGTGGGAACCCCTTACACTCGGCCAAGGAATGTATGAGCTTCATACCTCCCAATGCGTGGGCAATTCAGAGAAGGAACTAACTGAGTACCACTTCAGAGCACACACAGCTCGGCCACGAATGGACCCATATGGCCTCATCAGGAAAGCACTTGGACAAGAGTATGCCCACCCCCACTATGTCGACGATTTTTGGGCTAATGGCAAAGATGACCTTGAAGTGCGGGTACGACACTATATGCGTATGACCGCCTACTTCGTAAGGAGGGTAAACCTGTGTTTGATCCTAGCTCAACTTGAGGAAGAGGAGAGCACAGTGATTGACCCAAGATACAGTTCTATTACAAACTTTCCATTGCCTTTAATTGATTGGAACGAGCAAGAGGTTGATGACCTCAACATTCTTACCAAGCCCGTTGAGGCTTAAACAAAGGTGTGGGTCAATGGGCAGGTCGGTCATTTGAAGAAACAGGGAGTCGCCTTGACTTTCAAGTGGCTCGAAAGTGAACCCAATAGTTTTGATGGTGGGGCGGCTTCTCTTGCAACTAGAGAAACATCCAGGTCCCCTTTGTTTGTCCAGTCCAAGAAGAGAAAGGATGTTTACGAGCAACAACCTAACCCAAAAGTGTATGCCAAAAAGGCCTCCAAGGGCGAGCCTCCTAAGAAGCATAGAAGAATGAGCAACATCACTGAGATGCCAGTAATTCCTGAAGATCCACTCCATGAGGGAGAAGATATGGAAGTTGATCCACCAAGATCTCCACATGTTTCATCTATTGTTGCTCCCATTGCTACCATCCCACCCATTTCACATGCAATAGTTGCTTCCTCTCCGCCCGCAGTGGACATTGTTGTCCACCTCGCTTCCATTTCTCCAATTAGGAAGGTCATATCGGTGGATTCATCCTCCACCACTACCTCACCAATCTCGTCATCCTCCATGTCTCCTTCCTTTCCGACCACTATCGCTATTGCTGCAATGCCTGCCCTTGCTCTCCTGGAGTCCTTTGATAAGTATATCCAAAATGTGTCATCTGAAATTTCGGGAATGCTGACAAATCCAATGGTGCAAGTTGCAATCACCCAAGCAATGGTTAACACCCCAACTCTCCCTCCTCCTATGGAACCACCTAGAATGGAGGGTACAATGCAAATCTGTGATGAGCTAGAACAAAAAAAACTAGAGGCAGTGGAGAGGCTGGAAGATGAGGAATTTGAGTATCATGAGCACCCAATATACAAACATTGAGTGATTGATGAGGTTGCTTATGAATCTTCCAACGAAGACAGTGAGGGTCTGGGCACAAACATAATCCAATAAATAGTTGATCCAGAGCTTGACATCGAATGGGCCAAGCAACTGAAAGAAATTGAAGACAAAGAGGTTGGAGGGCAGCCCTTGGTTGAAGAAAGGATTGCAGCTCTAGAGAGTAAGGGTAGTGGGTCTCCTACGGAAAGACAAGATCAAACACCCGAGTACGATGAAGAGACATCCTTCCATGAAGAGAAACAAGAAGATAAGCCCAAAGAGCATGGGCATGACCAAGATGAAGAAGAAAAGGATGTTGAAAGGAAGGACCACCCTGATAAACACCTACCCACCAAATCTCCTATCAAACACATAACGCTCATGCAGGATTTTGATGAGAAGGAAGATATAAGAATTGAGCAAGAGACCCTTAATGATAGGGCCATCGAATGCAGAGTAGAGGATAGCAAGGATCAACATGAATCGCCCAAGGAAGGGCCCCCACTACTCGACTGGCTAGAAAGATAGATTTCAAAGAAGACTCCCGCACAAAAAGATCTGAAAGCAAGACTAGAGCCAATACTGGCCAGAGCTCATATAGGTACTAGGAAAGAGAAGAAGCCTAGAATCAGATCTAAGATAATGATGGATGCCTCTGGATCCAGGGTTGTGCAAATAGCTATGCTAGTGGTGGGAGAACAAGGAATAAGTTACAACATCTCGACCACTGACTTGGGAGTGGCCACTAGGGAACAAAAGGTTGACCATCTTTGGGAATCAGTTGCTACAGTGGTGCACCTTATCCAGCAGGATAAAATTTCAAAGGAAGAACTTAAGGCATAGGTGGCTAATCTAACAGCCTATATTTAGCAATGGTTGTCTCTAGAGGAGCAGCCTACCACATCATCAGCCCCACCATAGTTTTTGTCCAAGGAACAGATCAACAAGTTGGAAAGGAGGAGAAACTTGGATAAGACCACAAAAAATGGTTCTGGCAGGTCTTGGACATTGGGAATACGGGCATCAATCTGGCTTTCTGAACAACAAACAAGTTCCTAGAAGTGCAAATGTCTCTTGATGACATGAGGCGAATCTTTGATGAGTTCCAAAAGAAGTGTAAGGCTGCCTACCCAAAAATTGAGGCTATCCTCACATTGCCAAGTGAGGTTTGGGAAAAGGACCTTGCCTTCAAAGACAATGACCATTGGTTGATGCATGTGTGGAAGCAGGACTTCAATCACCAAAAGGGGAGGCTGAAACAGGTCCTAGAGTGAGTAATTCTGGATATTGAATGGGCCAAGGAGGCCAGAGGAGATTGTTTTAGATACCTGTAGTTGATGACAGGGTACGAGATGCCTACTATCAAGATCAATCCGTAGAGCATAAAGACTCACTTTTGAAAGAGGATGGAAGATGGGATGACGGCCGAGGTTACCACAGATTTTATGAGCTTCGCTACCCGGTCTTTCGCCCAGTCTAAGATTTTCAAAGACCACATTTCCAAGTACGATGAAGACTGGGAGAAGCTTGTCAACAATTCCAAGGAATGGAGCTACCAGGTGTTGAAATCCAACATCATCAAGGTCGACAAGCTCCCGTCAATGGTCATGAAATTCATTGAGTATATAGTGTCGAAAAGGCAGGAGGGCAACCTTGTTATTAATGAATAATTCCTAAAAGAATCCTTGTGGCAGAGACCAAACAACAAAAGGACGAAAATTCTACAGTGCCACCACTAAACGACGAAACAGGGAAAAGAAAAAGTGTATTTTTAAATGTAATATATTTGGGGGTAGGTGAAACCCTACTGTAAAGTGAATCTTGGCCACTCATTTTGTTTTTTGAAAACTATAAATAAGGATCTCCTCCTCTCATTTTAAGAGACTTGAGTTGTTGTAAAGACATGCTACAAAAATTGCAATAGAAATACATTGACCATTGGTGCATTTCTGGATTTCTTCTCATGTTTCATGATTCTTCTCTCATAAGTTAAGATTCTTGTTTGATTTATTCTATTGTTCTAGCTCTCTTTTGACTATCCTTGGTATATTTAGTAATGTTGCCTTTGGTGATGAAGATTCTTGTTGTGTGTATGCTTTTCTTGTCCATACTTTTAGTCATTTGTTGTTGGTAGATGATTGTGCAAAGTTAGTCTGGACCCTGATTTTATAGTTACTCTTCAAACTTTATCTTTATTCACATCTATATGGCAAATGAGTGATGAAACATCTGCAATCCTTGGAAGATAGCATAGATTTCATGGGATTGTGAAATTTTTGACTAATTGAAATTCTATTTTAAGGAAATTATCCACGGCAGAAACCTCCATGATCATTGTTCATCAGTAGTTGTAGGTCTAGGAACTCTCTCTCTCCCTTGCCCTTTTTCCTTTTTTTCTTAAGAAATAACCTATGCTAAGGTTCATTGCACATTGTAAAGCCAAATTCAACGATAAGATGGAGTTCAAGACTACTATTTGAACCTGTAGCAAAAGTGCAGTAATTTCCCATTCGGAGAACTTTGTTCGTAGATCTGATTCTCCTATAGCTTTATCCATGTAAGACCGCCTTGTGATTCTAGAAAATCACATCATAAATCAATTGATATATTCCAAGCACTATCATGACTTGACATTTAAGAGACCTTGGGATAGTGTTCTGCAATTTGATTGTGGAAGACTATCTTTCAAGAGAGGTAATGCACTTGCGCGTTGCCTGTGTTGAGAAGTGCATAAAAACACCATCAACATAACCATGTTGACATATGCCTCAAGCCATGCAGTAGAAGTGGAGGGATCAATAATCATGTTGGAAGAATATGACAAAAACCGGTCCATGTATATATGCAACTCACTATTCGCTTTCGCCATCGATTTGTTTGCATTTTATTTATTTCCATCGAGACAAATTGTATCGTCCTCGATGTGATCATGTATCTCTTGATGCAAGCACATGCAACATTTGGTATCATGTCCATTAACTCGATAGTACTGACAAAAGGCACTCACATCATACCAACTAGGCTAAGGTTCCTTGAGAGGCTTAGGGTTCTCCAAGGTTATGATCTTATCCTTCAACAACCTTTGTAAGATGGAAGAATAAGATTTTGCTAACTTTGTGAACTTTTTGTTGTGTCTGAGGCCGTTATCATTCGTATCAGCTACTACATTCCCAACAACCTTACCCTTTCTAGAGAGCGATACTATGGATTTTCCTTCTGTATGGGAGCGTGAGGAGGATCCCTTGAACTGGACTACCATCTGTTGATATTCTCGTAGTGTTGCACACAAATGCGCGAAAGAAGGGTATTTCATAAGGGCAAACTTTTCCTTCCAAGGTCTTTGCAAGTTCCCTATGAATACCCTATGTATGTCAAAATTGAGCAATAGGTACAAGATTTGTGAGAAGAGAACTTGATACCGCGCAATGAAATCAATTATATTTTTATTATCCCCTTGCTTGTATAGGACAAGATTCGAAAAGGTCATCTTTGATATGATTTTGGCTTGGAACTGTCAGAGAAACTGATTTACAAGTTGATCGAATGAGAAAATAGAGTTGTCGAGCAAGGAATGGTACCACTCGAGTGTTGTATCCTTAAGAGATCGAGGGAATAATTTTTCCATCAACGCATCATGATAGAATAAATATCTGCACATGACATTAAACGTGAACCCATGTGTTTGTGGGTCCCATTTTCCATTGTATTTTTTGAATTTTGGAATCTCCATCCCTTTCGGGAAGGGAATGTTTAAGATTGCTATTGATAATGGGCTATGTCAGAAGAAGGGCTGAAAGAGAGGTTGGGTAGAGGCTTGGGAGAGACTCACCAGATGCTTTGCATCTTGCCCATATTCTAAAGAAGAGTATTCAGAATAGGGTCATTACACGATATAGGACCAGTGGGACCTCCTCCAAAACCACCACTGGAGCCACCTCCAGATTCACCAACGTGGGCACCACTAGTAGGGCATCCACCAGAGCCACCTTTGCTTCTGAATCCACCACCTATGACCTCTATCAGAACCACCCCCACTTTCAAAGCTACTGCCACTACCAAAGTCCCTACCACTCAACCTACCAAAACCTCCACCACTAGAGGTGACAAGAGGGGTAAAACTAAAAATTAAGGGAATTATGTTTACTTTGATAGTTTCAAATCTCTCAAAGGTAGGGGGATGTTTATCAAAGGGACCATGTCATCCATATACACAGATGTGAGAGGCATCGACACTCGTAACTGTCTCTCATGTTCCTCGAGAGTGACCCCCTATTTAATATTAGCATTGTTTGGAGGGGCACATGCTTCATTAAGACTAGAGAGGATAGCTATGAGTTCTATGCATGTTCAGTATTTTCCCACCATATAATTTATCTCGCTAATAACCTTAGCGGCTCTAGCCAACTTCGGGTCTTTCTCCAGGTGATTCTCTATCACCCAACCCTTTGCTAGGGGTAGAGATATATTGTGAAGGAATGTAATCAACTTCATTCTCATCTACTGATAATGGTGTAGGAGATATGGGAGGAGTGGGGGCATGGTCAATCTCATCAAAGAATCCTACCTCGCCCCTCAACAACTTCTCTTGGGAAAAAATACCAACAACATATCTGAGAAAAAGGCCTATAGAGAAACCAAAAGTGACTTTCATCTTCTCCCTTGGAAGGTGTCATAAACTTCTCCTAACAATATACCTGAAGGTCCTGGATTGGGTTGTGATGCTCATAAACCTTCACAACACTTAGGGGTTCAACGATCACAGGGTAAAAAGGGAAAAGATTCAACACCGACAAATGAGCAGATGTTGCTTCATGTTGGGTTCACCAAAATTGTAAGAGAGGGGGACCAACCACCTCAAGGCTCTAGGTCACAAAGAGCTAAGAGTGGAGGGCTTCCCTAACTTACCCCACTCTAAAGGGGTGTTTCAGATAGAGGTCAAGAATGATGAGGACTCTAAGGTACTTCTATCACTCTTCAAACGCAAAACCCAATTTTGGGATAGGCAAGTTGGTTTTTGGAGTCGGTATTGCACCTCAGACAACTCTTTGTCTAAGGATGACAACGTAGTTCTGGGATGACAGTGTGATGCGCTGGTATCTCTCAGGCATGTTGGCATTTGTACAACCAAAAAATAGTTATTACAATATAAACTACCTAAAAACAAACTAACAACCTAGCTGGTTATTTTTAAACGAACAAAATAGAATGACAAGATATGAAAATGACAAACGAAGATGATAAAGTAGATAGATAAAAGATAGGGTGAAGAAGATAATCTCACCAATGCGCCAATTTTCCAGCTAGCTCCAAATGCATGTTCACCTACACACAATCAAGAGGGAAAATTGTTGGGGTTGTATAGGGGTCTGCCTCAGTCAGACCCCTATTTTGGTGTCTCCACCTCAATGAACAACCAGATAGAAATGAAGTAGAAATATGCGATAAATAAGTAAAGAAAGTAGAAGTTGCAATAAACACTACAAAACAATATAATGCTACTCAACCAAATCACAAAGGAGAGGAGCGAAACGTTACCACCTCCACCCAAAATCTCACTAGCCAATGGAGGAGAATGCGGACTTGGAAAGGTCACCACAACCTTGACTATGATGAAGGGAGGTCTCACAAGAATCCAAGCCCATGATGCTATGGAGTGTTGAAGTATTGAAAATGCTAAGAGATGGCTTGAGAATGTGTGTAGATCTCAAATGAATTACTAAGAGGGATTCCAAAGAGGAAATGGAGTGAGAATGGATCAATTTGAAGGAAGAATGAGGAAGAATAAGGCATTTTGGGTCGGTTGGTTGAAGAGGGACGTTACAATTCATCCCCAATTGGGAGTGTAATGCCTCTTCCAACTTCAGACGTAGGAATCCACCAAGGATGACAGTGCACCACATGGATGTATGTGCATCACGTGCACGTCCTTGACAAATTTTCTCCCACCGACACAGTAGAAAAATTCCAAGTGGAAGGAAGGCAGTTGGGTGATGTGGAAGTTTTCCTTCGGATTTGATTTTCGAAGGTGAGGGTGTGCGAAAGGGGAATTTGCATATGGGGTGAAAATTCACTCTTATACATAAACTTATTTTCCTCTCATCATTTGTATGCATTCCTTAGCTGAATAAAAAGTATTCTAGTCTTGGAATTAGGTTGTTTATTTTGCATTTTTTAGTTCGTTTTTGTTCCAAATCTTAGCATACACATTGTGGCATGCCCAATGAAATCACATCTTTATCTAATTTCTACATTGAAAATTTTGTTTTGAGTGATTTTTCTAAGGTTTTCACATGAATTTAACATTTTTTCTAGTTTGGAATAGGAACTCTAAAACAATGCACCTACTCTCAGTCTTAGAATATCTGTATGAAATAGCCAATAGCCACAATCCTAAAGAGTCTTCATATATTTCTTAGCCTCATAGGATATTACCATATATTTTTCAAGGAATATGGAAAAATTTCCACCCTCATCATAGCTATATTGAAAAAATATTCATTCCACTAGGCCCCAACAATCAAAGTGACCTCTGAGATACTTAAGAAAGAAATACGCATAAATCTATTTATTTTTATTATTGACCTTCAAAACTATTATCATTGAAAGTGATGCCTCAAGCTATTAATTGGATGCTATTTTAATGAAGTAAAAGTGATCCCTTGTTTTTATAAGGCACTAACTAACAAAAAACATGCTCAACCCATCTATGAGAAGGAAATTCTCACCATTATTCATTCAATCCACAAATGGAATATACACTTTGCAAGCAAACACTTGTACATTAAAACTGATCATCGCAACCTCAATTATTTTCTAGACCAATGAGTCTTTCCTCCCAAGAAACATAAGGGGGTTGCTAATTTTTTGGGTTATGACTATGATAGCACCTATAAAAATAGATAAGATAATTCTACTTTGAGTTCTTTGTCATTACCCACACCAAATTTTCTAATTTACTTACATCAAGAATTCCAAAAATATAGTTGTGATCAACACCTCATCTAGCAAGTGTCCACTCATCCCTCTTCAAATCCTATTTATTCGTGGGATGAATCTTATGTGTGATATAAAGGTCATTTGGTGTTGGCCTCTGAAACAAATTTATTAAAAAAAATAATAATTCTATGCCACCCCATCATCTAGTCACTCTAGGTTCCTCAAAACATATAAAAGAGCATCACAATTTTTTTGGGAAGGTATGAAAATGGCATCAAGAATTTTTGTAGGAATGTGAGATTTATCAATACAACAAAGGTGAAAAAAATTCCACCCTTGAACAACTACAACCATTACCTATTCCCAATAGGATGTGAACAAATATTTCCATGTATTTCATTCAAGTACTTCCATATTTTTTGGGAAAACTATTCATTCTAGTGGTGGTAGATTATCTCTCCAAATATACCCATTTTGTGTTATAACCCATTATAATTTTTCCTCCATAGTTTCCTAGACCTTCATTGACCAAATATTTTGCATCCATGGCATATATGCTTCTATTTTAAGTGACTGTGACCTAATTTTCACTAGTCAATTATAGAAATAACTTGTCCTATTCCATGATAGCCACTCAAAATGAGCTAAATATATATGACCATACAAAAATAATCAATAAATGCTTAGGAATATGTTAGTGTTGTTTTTATTTTGATTAGAAAAATCATTAGACCAAATGTTTACCATTAGATGAATGGTGGTATAATATCATTTATCATATAGAAACCAAGATAACTCCATATGAAGCTATGTATGGTCAATTTTCACTCTCAGTCTAGACATACATACTAGAAAACTCTAATATACATGTCATGGGTTCCACCTTTCACACACATGGAACCATTCTTTGAAAGCTCAAGTACAAAATGCACCTATCACATAATAAAATGAAGTAGCAAGTTGATCAACACCATTATTAGTGCACTTTCATTTTTGGTGACATAGTCTTCCTTTGAGTATAGTCATACAAGAAATTATCTTTGAATCTAAAGATAATTCAAAAACTTGCCCCCAGGTTTATGGACTATAAAAATTTGTAAAAACAATGGTTACATTGTTTAAAAGTTGGAGTTTATAAGATCCATCTAATTTTTAATGTCTCATGTTTGAAGTAGGCTCATGATCATGCACAATCTACATTACTTGGGCTAGTTACACAAGGATCTATTATCCCAATGCCTAATTAGATCCTCAACATATGATCACGACACCTCTATGATCACATAATCAATAATTTCATCATCCAATGGTATGGATTACAAATAGAAGATGCAACATGAGACCGCTCTTCCACCTACAACAGTAATTTCATCATCTCAATATTTAAGGTTTAATATTTTCACGGGGGGCATGTTAGGAATTATGTCCTTAATTATTTATTCCTAATTAACTACTTTAATATTAAGCTTTATTTATAAAAGCATCATATGTATGCACTTTGTAAGTCCTCCCTCTTTCCAAACTGGTTAATCCCACACTTTTGGGAATTAGTAGTTCCTTTGGGTAGAATTAGTATAAATAAATAATTTGATAGTGGAATAGATCATCCATGAATTATACTATATTGAGAATTTATCAAGAATGTTTTTGATTAAAAAATCAAGGAAAGGGCCCTAATCCTAAAATTTTAGAACACCATAATAAAGGAACCAAAAATAGTAGGAGGGAACGTAGGTCCAACCAAACAGCTAAAGGGCATGTAGGCCCAACAAAACACCAAAACTAAGGAAATTAAACAAAAGGAAAACCAAAAAATACTACACCCACGCTAGCATATCAAACTCTAGTATTTGAGGAGGGATCCAAGGATGATTCCTAGTCCTCATTATCCTTCTTCTCTTTGTCATTATTATCGTTCAATTTATGCTCCATGTCACCTTTATCCCTCTTTTTTATTTTGTGTGGTAATTTTGGAGTGGATAGAGATGGTCCCCATAACAACTTTGTTCATAATGCCATTAGTGAGAATTATGATTTTGGAAATGGAATTTTCTAAATGATTAATCTTGTCATTTTTGTTGGTGGAAAAAAAAATTTATCTACTACTTCCACCTTAGCTTGGAGGTCCTTAATGTCATTGGTGGCTTTATCTTTAGCTCCCTAGGCCATAATGGTTGTAGGATCATTATCCCCATTTTTATTTGTGATATCTAGAAACTTGGGGGAGGGAGGAGTCAAAAAATTATTTTTCATCACCTTCGTAACCATGACCTCATTATGCTCCTTCTCCTTGTCAAGATCTTCATCCTTGTTTTCTCTTTCTTGTTCCTCAATTTATTCAACATCTTCCATATCCTCGTCAAAATTATTCTCTTAGTCTTCTTTCTCACAACCTTCATCAAAAACTCCTCAACGTCCTCTTCTTCTTCATACTCCTCTAGAATCGTTTTGTCTTTATTTTTTTTAGGGCTCTCAGTGTTTAGGGCTTTGGATAGTCTATCAAACTTGTGGCCACCAAAACCTTTGGTAACCCAATGTGTAGTCCCCACACTATCCTCATCTGCCCCCTCAATGTTGGAGATGCCAATAGCCTCACCCTCAACAAGGAGGGGAATGGGGCCTTTAGCTTTTTTCTTATTTTTATCTTAATTTTCGTCATGCACACCTAGGACCACCACCTTTCTTTTCTTAACAAGAAAAATCACCAACAACTTATTTGGGGGTTGTTAATCACCACATGAACCTTACCCTTTTTTTTTGAGACCCACCTTGCTTGTAGGGTTAGGGCTAGGTTTATTCTTAATTGGATAAAGAAAGTGGTTATTAGAGGCTTTATCATCCATGAGTTTAATTTTTATGTTTCTCTTAGCCTTAGGGTTGGATGAGGGGGTAATGGCAAGACAATACTTATAGAGGGCCATGATGAGGCCTTGATGCAAGGGGGTAGGCACCATCAAGAATACAAGCCTCCAAGGACAAGGATAGATAGAAAGTGAGGTTAATTATTTTGCCATGATGTAGATGGTTAAGTATGGGGAAATTGTAACCATGGATGGTCTTGAACCAACCTTCAAGAGTAAAATACTTCATACAATATAGTCTTACAAACACCCAAGGAGCTAGAAGCTTCTCCCTATTGTAGCCATTTTCGAAGTGGATTGGTTTCTCCTCTCCAACA
Organism: Sequoiadendron giganteum; assembly: GCA_007115665.2. Taxonomy (NCBI): domain Eukaryota; kingdom Viridiplantae; phylum Streptophyta; class Pinopsida; order Cupressales; family Cupressaceae; genus Sequoiadendron; species Sequoiadendron giganteum. The sequence goes on from CM021102.1 coordinate 351,380,507, forward strand.
AAGAAGGCCATGATAAAAAAATTATATTCCCCTTGTCTCTTCTTCTCCACCTTGAGGCCTTCAAAATTTAATCCAATAGCCTTAGCAATCAACTAATCACAGACATAAAAAAAAAAAAAAAAAACCCAAAGATAGTGACCTTGCCTTGTGACCATAAATTCACAAATTTAGAGGCGAGTTTATCATTATAACCTTTCATAAACTTGAAGAAAAGGGTGAATCCACCTATTTCAAACAACTCCCAGAGATCTATGTTCTATTTGAGAGATTCAAAAGAGATAGGTTCAGTCCTACATTTCAGGCCACCCATAATAACCATTGTACCAAGAATCACAAAATCCTACTCGAGCCACAAGAAATCCAAGGCAATCAAAAAATAAAGAAGATAAATGATAACAAAGGAGCTTCTCACAATTTTTTTGAAAATGAATTCACTTCTTATGTTTTCAATATAGTAAGAGAAACACAAAATTACCTTTCCCCTTTTGATAAAGTCCCCAACTTTGGCGGTACTTGAGTTGCCATTATACATAGCCTCCATTGTCTTTTGTCCAACAATCATAATCTTACCATTAATGGTCTTAAGAGGGAAAAGACCAATCTCGAAAGTGAGGAGTAAAATTTCCATGAATGAGAAGGGATTTTTCATATTAAGCATCACAATTATTTGCCAAGTGTATTGAAAACATAATGCACCATTATCAATACCCATAGCCTTAAGATCTTCCCTGCTTCATTTACTATAAAACCAATTACAAATTAAATTATCACGATGTAGAATGATGTAATCCATCATGGGAACTATTCTAATAAAATTATTGTAACCCTTTTTTTTACCCAACACGAGATAATTGTGAGTTAAATTCTACATCACAGCCTCCATCACAACTAGGAAAACTTGCCACATCCCATTAACAACATCCACCTTAACATGATCCCTAATCTTATAAATACTAACCATAAAAAATTAGGGGTATAACTATTAATTTTTTCCTGGGTAAGAAAATGCTAAAGGGTGCCTAGGAGATTCAAACTTGAATGCCAATAATTCCATTCTTCACAATGTAGACCAAAATTCCAAGCCAAATTTGTCATGTTGTTGCCTTCCTTGTAGATATGACTAATTATAACCTAATGAAATGTTTTGAGGTCATTTATGCAATTCTCAATAAATATTCCCATCTTCCATGAGGTATCCATGTCATTGTGAAGAAGGTTAACAATAATTTTACAGTCGCCTTCAATTTCCACTACAAGAAAGCCCATCCTCAAAAGTCTTTTTATCCCCCACCATACCACCATAGCCTCAATAACATTTTTTGATTTGCATCCAATAGGCCAAGAATATCCTTCAATGGGGTTTCCTTTATCATCTCTTTGTATACCTCTCACTGCTTCCTCACTAGGGTTTCCCTTAGAACAACCATCAAAGTTAAGCTTAACCCACCCCATTTTAGGGAGGTTCTATTTGGTCTACTTTTTGGCTATGATATTTATACAATTAATATTGGTTAAGCTTTGAGAGATTCCCCAATTCTTCTTGACTCTTAATTTTGCATATGTCAACATTTTCTTGGAGGATCCAAAGGTTATAGAATTTATGTTGTCTTGAAGGTTGTGTTTGAAGACCTGAAAGACAACATTGTTGTTTCTCCATTTGTCACAAAAAACCATATTATTCCATTTTCCATAATTGGTAGATGAATAGACAAGGGATTTGGTTACATATTTCACATAAAACATGATTTTTATAGAGGAACCAAAATCCCAATAGATGGAAAAATCTATAGCATGTTGGGGGAAATTTCAGGAGATCAACAAGTGGTCTAAGATCTCCTCCTAAATCCATCTAGAAAACTCACTATGGAAGAACATATGGTTAATTGTTTCTTCCATTTTATAGCATAGATAAATTTGTTAACCAAGGAGAATCCTTGTGTATTCAAGTTATCAATAGTGAGGATCTTATTATGCATGGCCATCCACTAGAAACAACTAATTTTAGGTATCGCTTTGTTTTTCCAAACCATGTTCCAATTGAACATAGAATTGTCCTTATCCTCTGCAATAAGAGCATAAGAAGTGAAACGGTGAAAAATATGTTGTGTTATGAGAGGGGGGTTCACCAATTTGAAATGTAGACCTATTTCTCACTATTTTATTAGGAAATGAGATCCACACAAAGAATTTACTTACAACCCTTATGTGAGTCAACTCAATGAGGCAATCTACTGATTTCCTTATGCTTGAGGATGGGGATTTCAGCCTAAACAATAATTTTGGGAGAAAAACTAAAAATATAAAATCTTCTCAATTATGCCAATTCAAACTCGAAACAATAATATAAAACTCAATATTGATAGAAACAAATTTTTTTTTGCAAATCTAAGAAGGTTTGAGTGATGTGTACTAGTCACCAAAAATCACTTTTGGAAGGTTGTTTGGGACTCATTCACCCATGGGTGAATGGGTCTCTGCTCGGTGACTTTAAACAACTTTTGGGAGCCTCTGATGCTAGTCTATAGCTTATGTTTGATCCAATTTGTAGTGTTAGAAAGTTGGAAATTAGATATGTAGGCGAGTTTCTATGATTTGATGACAACTTTTCTAATCTTTCTCTCCAAAAGATATTTTATCCTTCTTCAACCTAAAATCTACAACACAAACACAAGAGGGAAACATTGTTTTTTTTTGGTGAATGGAGGTTTGCCTTGGTAAACCAATGTTTGGGTAATTATATCTTGAATTGAAATAACGAAATGTGGAAAGGAATGATGAATTAACAAAGCAATGTTGCAACTCATAAAACCATTGATTAAACCTTTATAAATTTGCAATATGGGTCTTGATCTTGCATGAAATGGTTTCAATGGATGTGGATCTTGATACTTGAAATATGACTTTTAATTCTTACTTGAATCTTTGAAACCTACATCACAATGTTAGCTCCAAAAACATGCATGATGCTTCAGAATTTGACATGATGCTTGAGATCTTGATTGGTGCAATAAATTGCTGATAAATATACTCTTGAATGCCCTTGATCATAAACTTATCTCTTGTAAACTTGCACTTGAAATATAGATGTCTTCTTGAAAAACTTAGACTTGATTTGATAAAATAACCTTGTATTTATAGGTATGTATCCTTATTTTCCCAAAAATTAAATGTTACAAGCTGACATCAAAATTTGATTTTAGAGATGTTAAAATACCACCAAAAAATTAAATATTATAAGGAAAATGGGTCTCGGGTCCCTATTCCTAGAACACAGATTTCTCAAGGTAAAGTGATGTGTTGGCATTAATTATTATCGAGTTTCCCCTTCAAAGAATATAATTTATTAGGCTTGTAGATCTAAAATAGGGCTTATGAAGGCATCATTAAGTCCATTTTAATTGAAAGGGCCCAAAAAAAGTGTGAAAATGTAAAGGAGTACATTTTTTAACACTACAAGAAGATTTAACACAAAAGTACCCAAAAGGGCTAGGTGATCAATAACATGCATCCTTCTTGTCAATTTTGAAGAAAAAACAAGAAATAGTAACCTTGCACATGTTATTCACCTTCTCTATGCAAACATGTTGTCTCTCACTTCTCAAGTTCCTTCCTCTCATTTGACTTTCAAAGTCTTTCCACAAGGTGTGGTGGTGCAGTCACATTAGGAGGGTCCTCAAAGAGAACAATTTGAAACGTGCAACAAGAGTTACACAACAGAAGCCACGTGAAATATGGAGGAAAATGCAAATTCAAACATTCTTATTACCTAAAACTTCAATTACAATCAAGTGGAAACATCCGGGTTCACAGATCGAGCTCACAAGCCTGATACAACATGCTTGAAATATAGTATTCCTATATGCTCCTTAATACAAGCCAAAATATTACATATCAAATCAGTATTCATTCTACTGCCTTTCCTAATGATCTGTTACAATGATTTATATCACATTCAAAGATCTAGAATTCTTCGCATTGGCCAAAGATCATTACAATTTTCGATGAAGGAAACGTAATGTGTGCATGAAATAGGTCGGCCTTAAATTTGAATTTCTCCTTGGTAGGTACATAAGATGAAGTGTGGACCAAAATTAAGGTTGCGGACACTCCACAAAATAATTCAGAACACCTTGCAAGGATTCACAAGTTATGGGAAGGATCCATAAGAGACAAAATTAGTCGTTAGGATCGAAATTGCTTTGGTACTTTGTTCTAGAAACTGTCACTTAATCCAAAAGTGATAACTTTCCAGAAAAAGATCCAATCATTCTAAAATCTTGGAATAAGGGAAAATGAACATTTCCACAATGAAACATAGATACGTAGGGTTCACTGAGCAAATATGATGAAATGTTGAATCTGCTAACTTGAATTGAACAAGAACAAAACTAAAACTAAAATATTTTTGGTTCATGCAAGATTGCAAAGAACTAAGGATGCTCCTACATTAGACATACGAGGTTATTTGAAAAGTGAGTCCCTCACTTTGTTGGAGGTAAAGGAAAACCAATACATTCTACCTCAACCTAATAAATCCAAGAAGAATCCTCCACTGTTCTGCCTTTCCACTTTACAAGATATTCTTTGTATTGTCTTCCACGTGTTTTCCTCCCATCTCTGATATCCAAAATCTCTTCTATCTCATCTGATTGTTATTTAGGAAATTGTTTCTCTAATTTTTCTTTACTGTCTCCACTGAATTTTGCTTCATGATACTGATGTAGATCTTCAATGTTGAATATAGGTGATATACCCATGCCATCCGGTAACTATACTTCATAGACATTTCTTGAATCAAATTTCTTCAAAATCTTGCAGGGTCCAAACTTCCTCATTTTGAGCTTATTGTATGTGCCAACTAGAAATATTTCCTTCCTCAAATACACCATCACTTCATCTCCAACTTTGAATTTCGTATGTCTCCTCTTTTCATCTACTCACTCCTTATACTTTTGGTTCATATCTTCCAATTGCTTCTTTACTTGAGTATGCACTTTCTTCATATGTTCTGCAAATTCCTCTGCTTCTACACTCCTTTTATCTTCCTTACTGATGTCTCACAACTCTGATATACCTCTATGATGAACTCGAGTAACAATCTCAAAAGGTATCATTTTTATACTCTCGTTCACTAAATTATTGTAAGAAAACTCTGCTTGTGCAAGGACTAAATCCCAATTTTCGATCTTCTCCCCAATCAAACATCTCAGAAAATTCCCCAAACTCTTGTTTACTACCCCTATTTTTCCATAATTATGTGGGTGAAAAGTAGAACTGAACTTCAAATCTATCTTTAACTTCTTTAACCAACAAACTTTGTATCTCTGTCTGAAACAATACTCCTAGGGAATCCATGTAATCTGACCACTTCCTTGAAAAACAAGTCTGCTACATGTACTGTATCTTTTTTCTTCTTACAAGGTATGAAATGTGTCATTTTAGAAAATCTATCCACCACCACAAATATAGAATCATTACCTCTTTGTGTCTTCGAAAAACCAAGTATGAAATCCATGCTGATATACTCCCAAGGTCTCTCCAGAACTGTCAAAGGCTTATACAATGCAACATTCTGACTACTCCCTTTTGTAGCTTGACAAACTTTGCAACTCTGCACAACTTTCCTAACATACTTATGAATTTGTGGCCAAAATTAATTCTCACTTACCAATGCTACTATCTTATCAATTCCAAAGTGTCCTACCAATCCTCCACTATGTTTTTCTTTCACCAAGCTATCCCTCATTGAACTACGGGGTATACACAGTTGATTCCCTCTGAACAACATATCCTCTTGAATGAAATAATCCAACCACTGACTCCTATCCTCCAAGACTGGTTCTTTACAAGCTCTCCAAGGTTCCACAAAATCTTGGTCTTCCTCATACAAGTTCTTCAATTCATCAAATCATAATACCTCCACTCTCATATCTGCCAGTAAATTCCTTCTCCTACTCAAAGCATCAATGACTCTATTTGAATTTCCACTCCTATGTTTCAAAACAAAAGTATAAATCTACAAGAATTCCACCCATCTCATGTGTCTTTGATTCAACTTACCTTGACTATTCAACTACTACAACACCTAATGATCTGTATACAACAAAAACTCTTTAGGAAACAATTAATTTCTCCAATTCTTCAAGTCTTGAACTATGACATAAAACTCTTGGTCATACATTGAATACCTTCTCCTAGCATCATTCAATTTCTCACTAAAATAAGCTACTGGTCTTCCTTCTTGTCTTAATACTGCTCCAATTGCATTTCCACTTGCATCATCGTCTACCTGAAATACCTTATTAAATTCTGGTAAAGACAACACGAGCTACTCAGTCACCTTTTGTTTCAACAACTCAAAACTTCGGTCTGCTCCAAATGTCCACCTAAAATCTTTCTTATCCCCTCTCATTGTTTATGCCATAGGACTGCAAATAGAACTGAAATTCCTAAAGAACTCCCAGTAGAAACTATCAAATCCATAAAATGATCTTACCTCTCCAATGCCTTCTAGTGTAGGCCATTCAACAATTGTTCTTACCTTCTCAAGATCCATCTCCAATCCATCCGCAGATATCACAAATCCCAAATATACCAATTCTTCCTTCATGAAACTATACTTCTTAATGTTATCAACAACCGCTCTTCTCTCAACCTCTACAAAACTTGTCTTATATACAAAAAAATTTTGTTCCCTAGTCTTACTAAAAATCAAGATTTCATCCAAATAGACAATCACAAACTTACCCATAAAATTTCTTCAATACCTCATTCATCAGCCTCATGAAAGTACTTGGTGCATTTTTTAGTCCAAAGGGCATCACCAACCACTCATAAAATCCTTCATTTGTCTTGAATTTTTTCTTCCACTCATCCCCTTCCTTGATTCTGATATGATGATATCCACTCTTCAAATCTATCTTTGTAAAGTATTTAGCTCCACTCAAACAATCCCTAATGTCATCCATCTGGGGCAAAGGAACTATATACTTCACTGTGATTTTGTTTATGGCTCTAGAGTCTATACACATCCTCCATTCTCCATCATTCTTAGGTGCTAGCACAACAAGTACTGCACAAGGAGTTATGCTTTCTCTGATCAAACCTTTCCTCAACAACTCTTGCACTTGTCTATTCAACTCTTCATTCTTTTTCAATGTCATCCAGTGTGCTTCTTTATTAGGAAAACTAGCTCCAGGAATCAAATCCATGCAATGAGTAATACTCTTCACGTGTGGCAATCCATCAGGTACATTATCCGAAATGATAGCTTCATATTATGCCATCAACTCCTTTATCTCCTTTGGTTGTTCTTCTACATGCTTCAAGTCTTCATCCTTCTTAGGAACCAAGGCATAACACATGTTCCCATGTTTCATTCCATCCGTAAATCTCCTTCCATCAACCAGATAAATTCTAGCATTCGTACAAACCTCAACTTTAGGAACATCCTCTAATGGGAACAAAGTATGCTTCATCCCATTAGAAACAATGGTATATGTGTTCTTCTTTCCATCATGAATAAGTTGTCTATCATACTGCCAAGGCCTTCCCAAAAAAACATGACATACATCCATAGGCATGATATCACAAAAAACTTCATCATGATAATTTCCTATCTTCAATTTCACCAAACATTGTTCACTTACCGGTATCTAATGCTCATCTTGAATCCATGCTATCTAATAGGGCTTTGAGTGTTTCAATCTTTCCAGATTTGATTTGGTCACCATTTCTTCAGAAACTAGGTTCTTAGAGCTTCCACTATCAATAATCACTTTGCAACATTTACCAACTACCTTGCATTTGGTCTAGAATAGATTATTTCTCTACAACAGTTCCCTCTCCATCTCACTTTGACACAATACTCTTTTGTTCACCAATACTTCTCCCTCTTCCAATTTATTAGATTATCCGACATTATCCTCCTCAACAAAGGTTGTTCTTCTATTGTTCTCTTTATTTCTTCTTGTCTCTCCCTAATTGCATTCAAATTCTCTATTTCCTTCTCCACCACACTTAAAAAAAATTCCCCTAAATACTCTTTTCTCTTGTCCTTTATCACCTTTTCTATAACCCCCATTTTGGTAACCACCATATCCTCCTCTCCAGTCAGAGTTTCCATCATCTCTATGATACAAATTATCATTCTTACTAACTTCCTTATCTTTATTCTGATCTGCAAAAGATCCTCTTCCTCCTCCAGTAAAAATTCTTCCTCTTTGAAATCTTCTACCTCTTCCTCTCTATCTTTGTTCATGTCTTTTATTCAGCTTCTCTTCTGCTTTTAGGGTACATTAATATGCCTCCTCCACACTCAAAAACTTCATCAAAATGATCTCATCCTGTATAGACGACTTCAAGCCATTCACATATCTGGCTACTTGCTCGGTCTCATCTTCTGAATGTTCGAATCTGATATTCAACGTTTAGAACTCCTTAGTATACTCTGTCACACTTGACTCCTTCTGCTTCAAATTCTACAACTTCCAGAAAAAATTGATTTGATAGTCTGCGGGCATAAACTTTATCTTTAACTTATTCACCATCTGATCCCACGATTTTATCTTCTCCTTTCCTCTTCTTTGCCTATCTATCTGCAAATTTTCCCACCAAAGGGATGCATTTCCTTTCAAATTTTTACAAGCAAACTTCACATTCTTTTCTTTGGCGATACCTTCAAAATACTTCTCCATCTTTGTTATCCAATCAAGCAATTCATCTAAATCTAACTTACCACTATAATCTTATGGATTGAAATGTGGTTTAGTATTTACTCTGGTTAGGTCTCTTATGAACTTCTCTTCTCCCTAATCGAGGCCAAGTTGATTTTCTCTTTCCCCTTCTTCATGTTCTTCTACCTCTTCATCACTCACATCATCAACTAGTCGACCTCTCCTCTAGGGTGTTTCGACTGCTTCTAACCTAGCAGCAATTCCTCTCAACATCTCCATTATAGATGGGTTTGCATTTTTGCACACTCCATTTCCTCTACCATTTCTTCTTCTCGCCATCTTTACACACGTCATCTACAACTGCAGGTCGGATCCTCAATTTGCCACCCCACAACAAATCTTCAACAAGACTCCACAAACTCTGACGATCTCTCACAAAATGAATCTCACTCTGATACCAATTTGGTGAAGTCACAATAGGAGGGTCCTCAAAGAGAACAATTTGGACCATGCAACAAGAGTTACACAACATAAGCCACATGGAATATGGAGGAAAATTCAGATTCAAATATTCTTATTACCAAAAAATTTAGTTACAATCAGTCAACAACATTCGGGTTCACAGATCGGGCTCACAAGCCTGATACAACATGCTTGAAATACAATATTCCTATATGCTCCTTAATACAAGCCGAAATATTACATATTGAATCCAATATTCATTCTAATTCCTTTCCTAATGATTTGTTACAATGATTCATATCACATTCAGAGATCTAGAATTCTTCGTGCTAGCCAAAGATCATTACAATCTCTGATGAAGGAAATGTAACGTGTGTGTGAAATAGGTCAGCCTTAAATTTGAATTTCTCCTGAGTAGGTGCATAGGATGAAGTGTGGACCAAAATTAAGGTCGGGGTCACTCCATGAAATAATTTGGAACACCTCACAAGGATTCGCAAGTTACGAGAAGGATCCACAAGATACAAAACTAGTCGTTAGGCTCGAAACTACTTCGGTACTCTATTCTAGAAACTGCCACTTAATCTGAAAGCGATAACTTGCTGAAAAAAGATCCAATCATTCTAAAATCTTGGAATAAGGGAAAATGAACATGTCCATGATGAAACATAGATTCATAGGGTTCAGTGAAAAAATATGATGAAATGTTGAATCTTCCAACTTGAATTGAACAAGAACTGAACAAGAACTGAACAAGAATTGAACAAGAACTGAACAAGAACCGAACAAGAATCGAACAAGAACAAAACTAAAATAAAAACATTTTTGGTTGATGCGGATTGCAAAGAACCAAGGATACTCCTATATCATGTGGGGGGAATTCCAGCTAATGTGCCCATATATTCTGGTACCATTTAATCTTGTAAGTGGTTCCCTAACTAGTTCCAAGATTTGGATAGAAGATAATGAGAGATCTTCAAATCACTTATCATTTTAGAAGTCAATACTCTTATCATTTCCCACATTCCAAACTAACTCCTACCTAAGAACATTTATTGATTTGAGTATCTAGTTCCATGTAATAGAGACATGAGGGACAAAAGGAAAAGAAAAGAAACAACACAAATCATTGTTCTTTAAGTACTTTTCATTGAGAATGTGAGCCCAATCCTTGTTTCCTTCCACTAGATTCCATCTTATTTTCTAAAGAAAAGATTTATTGAATTGCTTCAATCTCCTTATCTCTAATCCACCTTGAATCTTAGGTTTGTAAATCTTATCCCACTTATCCAAAGAAATTCTATTTTTGTCAAATATAGCCCAAGAAATTTCTTTTGGATCTTTTCAATTTTCTCAATCATGGCCACAGGAATTTTGAAAAGAGACAAGCATAATACATGAATATTTTGGAGTGAGGTCTTCAACAATAGAAATTCACCTTCTTGGCTCAAAAGCTTCCATTTCCACCTAACCAGATTTCTTTGCACTCTTTCCAAAATTTGTTCTAGTAAGTGTTAGATAGTGTTTTAGTAGTAAGAGGGAGGCCAAGATAAGTGGAAAGTAGGAAATACTACTAGCAATCCAAAATGTGAATAATCCTATCTTTAAGACTGCTCTCAAAATTGAATAAGTATAGCATGATTTTGTTGCAGTTAATATGATGCCCATCAACAGAGCATAATCATCCAAGATAGTCTTCCAAAGTTTTTCTTCCACCACCATAGAGGCTCCAAACGGGATGGTGTCCTTAATGAATTGTTGATGAGATGAAGAGGCTAAAGAGGAGGCAACTCTAACCCCCAAGAATTTGTTAGAGAATAAGTTTCAGGAAGCTTCTACCCAAAGCTTTCAAAGCTAAAATTAACAAGTATGGGGAGAGGGGGTCCCCTTGTCTTAACCCATTACCCCTTGAGAAAGATCCTCTAGGTATCCCATTCACCAACATTGAGTAGGTAGGGGAGGAAATACAAGTGTTAATAATCTTGAGGATCTTACCAAACCCAATTTTTATAGGACAAAAAAAGGAAGGGCCATAATAGTCTATCATAAGCCTCTGATATAACAAGTTTTAGGAGCATAGTGGGCCTTTTGTTGTTTTTGATAGAATGGATGAGTACATGAGTAATTAGCACTGCATCAAGAAACTACCTGTCAAGGACAATTTCACCTTTTTGGCAAGGAGAGATAAGTCTATGAAGTAAAGGTTTAATTCTATTAACTAGAACTTTAGAGAAGATCTTATAAACAATGCTGCAAAGGCCAATAATATGGAATTCAAATATTGTAGTATCCTTTCCCACTTTAATTACATCTTGAGAGATAATTTCCAGAAAAACTTGGAAGAAAGAAGGAGGAAACCCATCTAGCTAGGGGATTTAAAAGAACCAAATGATAAAATAACATCTTTGACTCCCTCAAGAGATATATCTGTGCATATTCCCATATTATCAGCTTCATTCAAACCCTTAGGAATAACTTCCACAAAATCAGGCAAGTCATTCATCTCTTGCTCTCCATCTTCAAATTTTTACCTGAACAAGGAGACAACATTAGCTATATCCCCTCCTCAAAGACTATAGTGTTATCATTAAGGGTGAGATTAATAATTATGTTTCTTCTTCTGTGTTTCAAAGTAGACTTGTGAAAAAACCTAGTGTTCCTATCACCCTCCTTGAGTCATTGTATTATGTATTTTTTCTTCTAGAATGATTCCTCTTTCTTTATGGGATCCTCCCATTCCATTCTGAGGGTGTGTTCTTTGGAGAAAGTGTCAACATTGATAACCCCATTCTCCATAGATTCTTGGATGGATTTTAGGTCATTTAATAATCTTTCTTTCTTTTGAAAAATATTACCAAGGATATCCTGTTCCATTTTTAAAATTTATATTTGATTAATTTTAAATTTTGGGCTAAAGTAAACATAGGCTTACTCTAGAAGGGGATTTTCCACTACATCTCAATCAAACCTTTGAATTCCATATGGTATTCCCACATGATCTCATACCTAAAATTATAGGGCCCCAATTTAGTAGCCTCCTCCTAGAGTAAAAGGAGAGCACAATGGTCTGAACCATTTGAGGAAGAGCTTAAAGAGAAAGTATAGGTAGAATGTTCTAGTTGTGAGAGATTAATAACCTTGAAGCTTCACCTATATAATGTTGGTACCATGTCTTCAATTATACCAAGTAAAAGGAGAGCCTTGAATCTCAATATCCATAAGACCTGTATTAGCCAAGAACTCTGCTAAGTCATCCATGCTATCAAAATAGCCTTCAAGACCCCCCATTTTCTCAAAATGGAATAACAAAGAGTTGAAGTCCCCCCAATATCAATAAAGCTTCCAAGGAAATATTTAAAACTTTGGATAGAGAATCCCATGGCTATTTTCTGGATGATTTAGATTTGGGCGCATAAATATTAGCAAGAATCCAACGTAAATATTTAAAAAGGTCAGAGAAAGAGACAAGAAGGTTGTTTTTGTTTTTATCTAACATCAAAACCTTCAAATGAAATGGGTTCCAAAGTGTGGAAATACCCCCCTGAGGCACCCTCAATAGGGCTGACACAATATTCAACAGTAGGCCATATATTTGAAGCAATTTGAGTGAAAGCGAGTTTAGACATTTTAACTTCTTGGATGAGAAAAATATCAATTTTATGTTCCACAATACAATTTTTTATCATATATTTTTTGTGTGGGATGTTCATCCCCCTAATGTTCCAAGAGACAATCTTCATAAGAAAAAATAAAAAGGAGGAGTATACTTGGTGGTACACTTTATCTGGGTTTGACAAAGAGGCTCAAATCTAATAGGGATTTTAAAACTCATTTCTTCAGGGTTTTGGATCTTGAAAGCTCCAAGATCCTTTGTTTCCCCAACGCTACATCTCTTTTTTCTTCTCTTGATCTTGTTTCTCTTTGTGAATGTCTACCTTGTTTGAGATATCCTCCCACATCTAGTTTTGTCTTTCTCTTTTATTTTCCATGAATAGGATCCCATTCCTCATCTTAGGATGGAGTGAAGGTTTAATCAGAGGTTAAAGGGGTAACACCAAGGCTAATAAGAGGAAGAGAGTCTTCCAACCTACTACAAGTAACATTTTCCTCAAGCAAAAGAGTAGACAAGCTCCCCACCTTATTTTGCAATCGATTTTCCTCTGTTTGTTCTTTTGGGGGAGGACAAATTCAATAGAGGTCCTTGAAAATTCCCTTCCTAGGGTCCTCTAATATTTCTCCTTCATCTATTTCTAATTCATCTAATGTGGATCTACTATTTTACCTATTAGGCTCCCCAATTGGGGGTATAGGCTGAGTTACTTCTAAAGATTTTAGAGTTAGGGATGTCGAGTGATACCCCAAGAGAGAAAGGGTAACTGGATACATCAAGCGTTTAGGGGGCAGACCCTCAGTAAGAAGGGAGGGAGGGAGCACCAGGTCCTCCAAATTACCCATTGTGCTTTTAGGAATCAAAGGGGAGGCCACCACATCCAAAGGGTCCATGAAATTAGTACACATTCAGAGCCACAAGTGACAACATGGTAGCTTGTTTTTTCTAAGAAACTTCTTTTTGCAATTATTTCTTAGTATCCAAAATTATTGTAGATTTGACCAAAAATACCAGCATTCTCATACACAATAGGTTACATCCAACTCCCAAGCCTTGAATTCAAAGCACTCTTGGAGGGTAGGATTGTGTTATTAGTTGTACATTAACACACATTCTCATAAAAACCAGTCTGTATTTTTGAAGGGTAACTTTGTCAACCATCAACAACTTTCCAAAGGAGTTGGAAATTCTTTGGAATGTATTGTAGTTCCAAAATTCTAGAGGCAAACCAGGCAGATAGATATAGGTAAGAGAAACAAATCCTAGATCCCTGGTAGAGTTAAATCCTAATTTCCATTTAAACAAGGATAGGAGGTTCTTAAAGTTTTTTCAAGATCCCAAGGGCCTCCCATGAGAATATTGACCAAATCTCCCTTAATGAAAATTTTAAACAAAAATAGGTTGTCAACCATAAAACTTATGGTGATGTTGCCCAATTCCTAACTTGATCAATATTGGGGTAAAAATCAAAGAACTTACTAATCAATCAATTGTCTTTTTCCACCAACATAAAATTGAGGAGATCATCAAACATATCAATCACTAGCCCATCATTTGAAACAAAGAGACGAGGGGATGGACCTTGTGCAAGGAAGATGGGTACGGTGGCCGATAATTTTTTCCACAAAAGAAACATGGTCCTCTTCTTTGAAAAAAGTAGAGATGTTGTCACCCACAATCTTTCTAGCCATGTCCCCCTTTGGGACCCCGATTGAGGGGACCATGTAGTCAGAACCCACCAAAAAAAAATTGAAAAGAAAAGAAAAAATAGGACAACAAAGCACATGGAAGGACCAATAAACCAATCACATGGAAGCAACATGAATCCTCTCCATACTATATCACATAAATAATAGAACATGAACCAAGCCATAAATTCAAAAAACTGAGCTTCATGTGTTAACCATGAAAGAATTTTCACTTTGGCATACTATTGCATGAAAACAAAAAATTTCTACAATTTCACAAGAATGTTTCAAAGATTCTACTAGAGCATAATTTAATGTGAATTTATCATTCAAAGCAATATCATCCTTATGTTTCCTTCTATAGAAAATATTTTACATATTTTTATTAGTTGGTTAATCTATTATAGGATGGACCACATCACATCCATTAAAGAGTTGTTAGTTGTCAAAATTTTAGGTGTAGAACAAGGCTCTGACAAGAAAATACATCCTATGATAAAGTCGTGCTATGTAAATCTCTATAATCAAGAATCCATGTTCGTTAATTAAAATATAGAATGGTAACAAGTGCCTTGCCATTTACCTTTTTTGACTTAGAAGGAGATGAAGAACTTGTGGAGTTAGGAATATCTACATTTTTCTTTTGGAGAATACTCATAGATGATCAATTTTCTTCTTCATGCAAATTGATTGTTCATTTCCTATATTTTTCATAGCCACACTTATCTTTCTCTTTGATTGATGACTCATCTTTCTAAGAGGAGGTTTTATTTTTATCTTTAGATAAGGACTTATGTTAATTATTTTAAGTGTTGTATTGATTATTGTTGGACTTGTTATGCTTCATATCCTTATCACCAATATATCTTATCTTTAGTTCTTTTAAATTTTCTACCGAAGCATGTAACTTAGAATGTTTTTGTATGGCCATTTAGATAAGTTCGATTCTTTCTCTCTAGTTATTGTATAAGAAAATATGTTAAAAGAGGGTATCTTAAAGTTAATTTCAAGGGAAAATTTAGTAACATAAAAGGTAGATACAAACATTGAATAATAGGGTCCAAGATTAAAGGGTACACTTTCTATAAACTAACATTATTTATTTTATATCATATTGTTTTCAACTATGTTTTTAATTACTTAAATTGTGTGATAAAATCTTGAATATTTCCAAAATTATTCGGATTAAGAATTATTATGACATTCTCCAATTGATGACCTGTAGGCTCATCTATTTGACCAAAAAAAATATTATAGTTTGTCTTATATTTCCTTAAGAGTTCCTCATTATTATATATGAAAGAGTAGATTATTAGACAACTATATGTAGTGTTATAATCTATAGAAAAAATGAAAACCCAAACAATAGGGTAGGAAATAGAAGCTATAAAATGTAAATATAAATTATATTTAAGAAATTAAAATAGAATTACAAAGTTAGTCTCCAAGAGAGTAATGAAAATGAACGAGAAGAAAAATAGAATTAGGAAAGCACAAAAGCACAAAGCTACATGAATGATAGAAGTGTACCAAAATAATCTAGGGGAGCAATACATATAACCTAAGTGAGAGGGAAGAGGTAAAAATATTACCAATGTGATTACACTGCAATACTCCAAAAATAGGAAAGTATACAACTCACACTCCACTAACACTAATACTCACTTTATTAACATTACCAAGATTAAATAAAAGTGTAGGAAAAACCTATGCTAAGAAATAAAATCCTACACTAACACCCCCTTAACCATAGCTTAAGTGGGTGAAAGTGTGAGTCCTAACAAATGAATCTTGATGAGGTAACCATGTACATATGATTCAACAAAAAGATAATAACCCCAACCATAAGAAATGATAAAAAATTCCCCCTCCCCAAATAGAAATAGAAAATACCCCCCTCAAAATAGAGAGAGATAAGGAAGGACTAATAATCCCCCTAAAAGATGAATCCTTTTGCACCCCCAACAAAGCTCATATTGAAGATACTTTCCTTATCTGAATGGTTTGGTTAAAATTTCAACAACCTGCTTGGAATTTAGGTAGTAGCAAAAATTGATGGCATGTCCATGAATGAGCCTCAAAATGTATTGCATGTGAACCTCTATGCGTTTGGTCTATTGATGACGAATCAAGTTTTGTGAAATCTAAATGGAAATATAGTTGTTACAAAATATGACTAATGGATGTTTGAACTAGATACCAAACTTAGTGATCATATGATGGATCCAAATATCCACAATGGTGAGATTAATAACTTCTTGATACTTGGCCCCAATCATAGATAAATAGAAAACTATTTTTTCCTTGATAAAAAATAGGGCCTAAACAAAGAGAACTATAACTTGAAGTGGACTTATGACCCTAATAATTATCTACCAAATTTAAATGTGTATAGCCCACTAGGTTGATATCAATGATAATTTTATAATGAATCCCAAAATTGTGAGTTCCCTAAATATAATGGAGAATCCAAATGATTTCATTCAAGTGCAACTCATGGGACTCCTACATAATATGAGAGACCATACCCATATAATATGAAATATTTGGTCTCATGTGATTCAAATAAATAAGCCCCCTAACAATTTATTGATACAAAGTACTATCAATGAAATGTGAAGAGCTTCAAACTTCAAGTTTGACTCCAAAAAGAAAGGGAGATGATGTAGTCTTGAAATTAACCATGTGAAACCATGAGGAAAAATATAGAGCATACTTGGATTATGTAATAGTGATCCTTGAATGAAACAAATATATATCAATCTTGATAAAGTTGTTATGACTAAGGTTCTATCAACCTTGTAAACCCTATACCATTTATTTTTCTCAAATCCTTGTGAAGGTGTCTCTAGTCACCTAGGGTGTTATTAGTGTAATAGTTTTCCCCCTATATTTTGTAAATGCATTCATAAGGGATGAAGGGTTTTACTAACAATAGAAATTAATTACATATAACCAATATTAATTATCTCCTCAAGTGAGGGTTCTTGGAGATAATTGTCCATTGGTGTTCATGAAGGTGGCACTTTTTTTGGAGGGAAAATCATTTTGGGAACCATGTTTGATGTATCTTAAATTTCCAAGGGAGAATCCAAGGGATAAGGCATTTGGTTTTTGCAAGAGGGGTTTTTGGGCCCCTCTTGTTGTGGTAAAATAATTATTGTTTTCCCTCCTCCAATAACTCTACGAGTTGGAGCCTTGAGATGAAGGTTTCATATCATATATTTGAGTTTTCACAAGTTGTCAGGTTGAAGACAAGGGAAGGAGAAAGGAAGCGTTGTACTATAATCTCACTTTTGAAGATAATAGATAATTGGCCTCTCTTCTTGGTAATTTTTTTTCCTACAATGTTTTCACTATGCTAAATCTTTGTTGTGATGTTTTTATGTCGTTTGCTAATTTTTTGTTACAAATTTATTTCATTAAATCTATATGATATTATACAATAGGTTGAATGATTTTTCATGATTGAAATAACTTAATTTCATATTTGTAAATTTAATTTTTAAATTCACATCTATTACTTGTTTACCTTTTATTCCCAATAAAAGTAACTCAACAAGCCCAAGTCACTAATAAAATATCTATCATGAAGGGCATTTTTCACTGCCACAATGGTTGAATAAGAACTCTCAATGATTAATCGGTCATTAACATAGAGAATAAAAAGAGGAGTGAACCATCTAACTATATAATATCTACATTAAAATCCAAATGGAAATGAGAGAGCCCAACTATGAGCATAAATGAATTCATCTTGGTATATCAAGTCTGAGGGGTATTTTTGAGATCAAAAATATATTTACTATTTGTAAGAAAATAAAAAATCCTAAAGAAAACATTTTGGTTGCTCCATGTATATCTCTTCCTCAAGGTATTTTTCAAAAAATTATGTAAATCCATTTGGTTAACCTCCCATAAATGTGTTGTAGTGATAGAAAGTGTGGGTCAAATGTAACTCATCTTTGCAATAGGCGTAAAGGTCTCATAGTAATCAACATTAGAAACTTGGGGAAAATCCTTTGCAAATAACCGTTTCATATGCTCATCCATTGGACCATTTGATAAAAAAAATATTTGATAGATCCACTTATATCAAAAAAAAATTCTTCCCTTGGGTAGGGGGATAAGATCCCAAGTGTTGTTCATAATCAAGGAAGAATCCCACTCAATAATGCTAGATGCCTACTAAAAGGAATATTTATTAGAGGTAGTAGTAATTGGGACATATTAAGATCCATAAAAATATGAATGTGTTTTCCTAGTGTAGATGGAACTCTAACCCAATCACCTGTAAAATGTAGTGTCTGTTAAGACCAAAGTAGACTTGAAGTCAAATAGTCTAGGAAAATCATCAATATCTAAATAATGAGTTGCTTAGGATGGAGTTGAATCTTTATCACAAATTTCAATATCTAGTGGAGGAAGGAGACTCCTCATCATTAAGAATCTACCTATATGGATCTAAATCCTTAAAATATATGTCATCTAGTGTAAGTGACTCCAATGTGAGTGTAGGAGTAAGTGGAGAATTGGAAAGAGTGAAACTCAAAAAGACGTCCTCAAAATGAACACTCCTCTCAATAAATATCTTGTTTGTTTTAGGGTGGAGCAATTAATAACCCTTAACATTAGTTGGATAGCATAAAATATGTAAGTCCTACTCAATAGATCCTTGGTCTTACATTTCTGTACAATAATTTAATTCCCATGCAAGATAAATATAAATTTTTGAAGTGAGTTATTAACTATTAGTTTTCAACTACTCTAATCTTTAAAAAGAGTGTCTCCCTTCAAGGCTTAATGAGAAACATTATTCTAGATATAATGAGCATAGTTAACGACCTCTCCCAAATACTAAGGTGCAAGAGATTTGGAGTGTACCATGAAATTCACCATTTCATTCAAATACTTGTGCTTACATTATATCGCATCATTCTATTGAGGAATATATGGAATGGTGTGCTAAAAATCAATCCCCTTTATATTACCAAATTTCTCAAAAAATATGGTTAGCATACTCACTACATGTACAAAACCCTAATGATTTATCCTAAAATTCTCTACAACAAACTTGAATTCTTGAAAGTGTTCAAAGACATCAAATTTATACCTAAGAAATTAAACCCATATACCTATAAAATTCATCAATGAATGTTAAAACTTATTTAGTTGTATTGAAGAAAGGATGTGTAAATAGACCATCCAAATAATTATGAACCAAATCTAGTATCTAAGGAGCTCTCGATGCCTTCATTTTTTCTAAATTATTCTCGAGATACTTACCAAGAATGCATCCATATCAAACACCATTAGAAAAGTGAAAAAAAAGTGACCCTATAACCATGTTTTGTTGGTTAATTTGTCGCAAGTAGTGGTAGTTAAGATGGCCAAACTTCTCATGCCATAACTTACCCACCTTATTAGAATGAGAGAAAAAATAGTCAAATGAGGATTATGAATAAAGTGGGGAAAGAGATAGATCTTAGACTAATGATCTACTCTACCCATTGCAACTATAAAACCATTGTACATTTCAATTATTAGTATTGAATCAAGAATGAACTCAACTCATTTACTTGACCTACTGTGAGTAATTTGATAAACTAATAGGAGATTAGTTGACAATAGGGGCATACAAATAACATCCTAAAAAAATTCATCCACTACATCAACAAACCCTCTCCCACAAACCTCAATAGGAGTGTTATTGCTCATCAAAACAATTGGCATAGAACAAGGTTCCAAAGATATGAACATATGTTGAGATGAAGCCATGTGGTGTAATAACCCAATTCAAGAGCCCAATTGGATGGTGTAGAAGAAACTAATATGAGGGCCTTGCCTCTTCATTTCACTTTATTTTATATTTTGCCTTCTCAAACTCCTGATGCGAAATATAATTTACTAACCAAGACAACTAATATTTTTATTTTCTATAATTCATCTCAAGTGATCTATATATTTCTTCAAATATGTTGGCATCATGACCAATCATATTGTAATAGGACCGTTTTATCTTCTCCTTCTTAGGCTTGTCACTTATTGAAGAAGAGGTCTCATCGACTACTTTTGAGGTATCTAATTTATCATCCTTTTTTCTCCTTTTTATTTTTGTGTTTCTTATCATTATTACCAAATCCTTTATGTCATTTTTCACCTTGATTAAGAACCATGACATGTGACTTTGAGGATTTGAGAGGGCCCATGTGGATGAGGTTATATTTTCTTGTAGAGAGAGATGGAAAACTCATATAAATATGGTATATTAAATTGAGTAGATCAAGAGTACTCTTGGTGGCATGAAATGTAAAATCAATAATTGAATAGTCAAAATTGAGCATAGCTAGAATACTAAGGACCAATTTTTCATATTTCTTTTCAATTCCACATTGTTTCATCTACAATCTTAACAATTTCAATTTTTTGAAGAAGTCTTGAATAGTGTTGAAATAGCCTAGGCTCAAATTTGAGCTCATTTCCCAATTTATGGTCTCTCACAGAATCTTGAGTCCCAAAAAAACTTTCTAATTTAGTCTAGATTTCATTTGGAGAATTCATAAATTCAATATAAAAGAGGAGATAGGGAGATATAGACAAGCATAAAGTTCCATAAGCCTCATCACATTTTTCAAACCACTCAGGTTTTTCTACAAGAAAATTTGGTTCAACTTTTAACCCTATAGTGACTATGTACAAACCATTTTTTTCTTAAATATAGCACCATTTTAGATTTCCATTCAAAGTAGTTGTATGGTGCAATTATGAACTAAACATTGATCCATGATACAAAAAATAAGAATGTAAAAAGTAAAGTGTGTTGGAAAAAGATAACACAAATACATCACCTATTACTAGTTCCTAAAATAGCCGCCAACACATACAATGTTTGACACATTATGATTAGTACATTTTACAATGGAAACTTCAAAATTTCAAGGTCTTACAAGACCCAAAAAATCAAACTATTAGATATAAAAATCACATACAATATGAGATGAAATAGAGATCTCTAGCACATATAAAAACACGCTCTTAAACAAAGGGGACCCAAAAGGGATTTTATATGAACAAGAAATAGCACTTATAAGGTCTCAAAATGAGAAAAGCACAATAAAATTTTGTAAGAAACGTAGATTTCTAAATTTTTGGAGTATCAAACTAGAAAACCACTTAAACCAATTTAAAGAGCATAAAAATCTACCCCAAATGAACAAAAAATCTTTAAAAGGGGCTTCATATGGCTACAAATGAGCTTCCCAAAGTTTGTCTTGAAATCTAAAAATGCAAATATAGGGGAGGTAGACTAGCCTAGTGGTTGGTTAGAAATTTGTTAGTGGCATACTAGAGGAATTTTAGAAGGTGGATCTTTGGTGGTAATTAGGTGGTTGATTGACAATTAGAGTCAATGAGACACTTAGATGACATAAAGGTGCAAGGGTGGTGGCACAACAATGTTGTTGGTGATGGTGGTTGCTAGGTTAGGCTGGATGACTAAGTTGTTGATAGTTTGCATAGTGCATAAACACTAAAAACTAAAATTTATTCTAATTACTATACAAATTAAACTTGTAAATATTTTTCTTTTCTAACCTCTATGTAGTACACTATGATCATATCTTACCCGAAAAAAACCCCCCAAATTTTACTATCCATTTTTTGCAATTTTTTTTTAAAAATAGGGGTTTTTAGGCCTTATAGATGCAATGCTAAGGTTTCGTTGGCCTCAAAATCCCATAAAAATGAGCACCATGCCTAATGCACTATTCAATCCCCTATTCACAAACTAGCTTCATGATCTCTAATTTGATGAAACAAAAGGAAAACTTGAATTTATCAATCTTTTTGGATACTATGGAATAATTAAAAATGATGAAAGGATTATAAAAAAGTTGCAATCATTTAGATTTTATAAAAATCAAGCGTAAAAACATAGAGGTTAAAAACTTCACAACAATTTTTTTGATTCTCCACATCATCTAAAGGTCCAAGAGAAAAGTGCACTAGGTTTTCCAAAAACTTACATGCAAAATATTATCCCTCCTGAATCTCTCAAATAAGAAAACTAAAGATCTACCCTAGCACCAAAATATCTAATAACATGTTAAAATCTATAGATAAATGAAAACCCCAAAACTAGTGTAGGAAATAGATGTTATAAAATTGTAATTACAAATTATTCATAAAATTAAAATTGTATTGCAAGGTTAGTCTCAAAGGGAGTAATGCAAATGCTCAAGAAATAAAATAGTATTATGAAAGAACAAAATCATGAAGCTACATGAATGATAAAAATGTACCAAAATAAGATAGGAGAGAAAGTATAAATAAACTAAGTATAAATATGACCAATGGGAGGGTTACACCACAAGAATCTAAAAAATAATAAAGTGTAACTCCCATGGAAGATGTCGATAACTCACACTCCTCTAATATTAACACTCACTTTATTTAACCTAAGCAACCTTAGACATTAGTATAAGAAATCATATGCTAAGAAATAAAAGCCTACACTAACAAATAAGAAGCCAAAAACTTAACCACATTTGTCAAACCAGTTAAGTTTATTTTCATCTCTTAGGTTTTTTAGTTCTTTAATTTATAATGTACAACCCCTTAGCCATTAGTAGCATAGTGATCTTTGTTTTCAAAGAAATGTAGATGTAGGGTGTCAAAAGTTGACACAATTTTAGATCCATATTGATGACATTAAAGGAAAGAACACAACGATAAATGTGACCATGCAAGTACACCCTCTCCCTTACAAGTACAAATATTGGAACTTTATAAGTAATTTTTTACAAAGTGTCAAACCATATGCTCGTAAGATCATAATGGTTTTAAAAAAATCTTGAAAATCAAAAGACCTTGGAAAATTAAACTATACTATTTGATTCTTCTAAAACATATACACTTTCCAAAAAACTAGTACTCAAATTTGATTTATCATTTGAAACTTATGTTCTTCTAAATTTAAACACCTTTGTACATGAAGCCAAGTTCTAGAGGGTGACATGGTGTTTGTATGGTGTTGAGGTGATGAGACACCTTTGTGGCACTAATGTAGACATGAAGGTGAATTATCCAAGTACAAATTACAATAGACTTAATATTTTTGTTTTATATTGTGGAACATAAAATCCCTTAAGCTATGTCACTACTAAAAAATTAGAGAGTTATTACAAATGACTAAGTAAGTGCCATATAGTGTTTAGTACATTCTTTTGAAATATTATAACGATATTATATTTTTTTGTAAAATAAATATTCAATGTAAATGGGGTTGAAGTAGTATGCATTGCACCATCTAGAGGTTTATTTTCTTCATTAGATTTTCTTTTATATTTAATATTTAATTTTTATATTTTCAAATATGTAATATTTAATATATTTCTTCTCTTTATAATATTTGTTACATAGATGTTTTAGAAATAAAATAAAATGGACACGAAATTATCGTGGATGAAATTTTGAATAAAAATGTTAACAACCACATTTTGCCTCTATATCTTCAAATTTTAATGTAATGAATAAACCTATATAAGATGAGAATATGATATGAAATATGTTGAAAGTACTTGATAATAGCTGAAAATAACAAGCCACTTCAAGGAGGCAAACCTCCAATTATATTCAATGAGAACGCAATTCACAATTTGATGATCAAATGAGACACCGCCTCTTTTATATCCCTACTTATTCCTAGGATATCACCTGGGCTAATTTAAATAACCCTATATAAGCCTTAGATTGACCTAAATAATTAAATAATAATATAATAATGATAATATGACTTATTAAGCATTTTAAGGTAGCCACAAGTTGACTACTAATAACCCTATGTATACTCTAAAATTAAGGGTGTAGCATGACCCCCTCTTCAGATAAGCATTTTACTCAACGCTAATCAAGTGTGGATTCTTTTGAATGAACTCTGTATCCTCCCATGTGGAATCTTTAATTTGTAAATTCTTCCACTAGATGAGATACTCTGTGAGTGTTTTAGTCCTTAACTTTTTTGTGTGTGTCTGATGAATGAACCTTGGTTCCAATATGATTCTCCCTTCTTCATTGAGCTCTAGTAATATTTTCTAAGTAGGTATATTATTCCCAATTACCTTATTCAAATAAGAAATATAATAAATTGGATGTATCTTTGTTTTTGGCAACAAATCAAGCTTGTAGGTGACATTATTTATCTTTTGCATGTTTTGGTATGGACCATAATATTTTGGAGAAATTTTTTTCTTTGTTTGTTACTTCAATGATATTTTATTGTAAGGTTGCAATCTCAAGAAAACCTAGTCCCCAACTTCAAAAATTATTTCAATACGGTGTCGGTAATGCCTACTACTTCATTCAATTTTGTGCCATGGATAGATTCTCCTTGAAACCTAAAAGTACTTTTTGTTGATGAAGCATGTGATCCTCCATGACCTGAAATATTAGTTACACATTCAATGATGATGTGATTGAAAAAGGTTGATATCCATATAGTGTCATTGTGAACCCCAATCCTAGACCTACACAAACATGGAAAACAAGCACATTATTAGATCAAATGCAAGTTAGAACAAGGATTCCCCATGAAATTCATCTACAATACTCAATAATAGGAAAAATGAAGAACAAAACATAAAAGATAAATGAAATCCTAATTAAGCAATGCAAACACTCAATCCCATGGGGGAGTTGGTGTCAATTGTGTGTAGAAACCGGCCCTTTCCCAACTCCTTTGTAAGCTTGATGATGGTTGATCCACTTGATGGTGAAGAACAATGTGACTCCTTGCTAAAATCTGAAATAACCTAGCTATGGTGATGAAAAATGCTCAAGAAGATGAATATAATTGCTCTCAATTGAAGATAATAACTTTGCATTCAAATTGTGGATGATGAATGAGAGGAAGAGTCTCTCATTTATAGATTTGAAATTGCAAGAATGAGCAAGATTTGAGCAATTTGGGATCATTCAACATCCAATGGCCAAGTGCCACTTGTCAAGATGTGAATGGGGGAAGGTTGTGCACATTTTGATGAATGAGCCAATAAATGATATTAGATTCAAATTTTGAATTTGAAAGTTGGCAAGTTTGAGGGAGAGAGGAATGGAGTTAATGTCATTTGACTCAAGGCCAAGGACATGTAAGAGACATTAATGCCTTGTTGGAAGTACCCATCCCCTTTTGGAGGGATCTTTCAAATTTGAAGAATATTCCCTTTTGATGCCAAGTTAAGAGAAAATGGATGAATTAATAAATCAATTAAATTGATTTATTGGTGCAAGTTGCAAAAAAAAGAGGATTTTAGAGATTGAGATTAAATAAGTCAAAATTTGATCAATTTAATGAGAGATTAGATGATTTGACAATTTTGACTTAGATTTTAGGATTTATTTAAATCAAGATTCAAAGGAAAATGATTTAGAATTTAATTAAATAAAACTTTTGATTTATTTAATTAAAGGGGGATGATGTTAGATTAAATTAAATAAGGTTTAATTTATTCAATTTAATAGGATGACTTTAGAGATTTAATTAAATAAAGTTGATTATTTAATTAAATAGAAACATAGGGTTAATTAAATTAAATTGATTAATTCAATCAATAGGGAAGAATGACTTAATTAGATAAATAATGATTTATTCAATTAAGGGATGAAAGGTGATGATAAGCTGAGAAGGTGATTCAAGATGAAACGGTGTTAGTAATTAGGATCAAGTGTGTCGGTATATTTTCCATGTCTATAGTCATAAATAGAGACATTTTTTTATGAACTATGAAAGGAAGTTTTATACCACCATTATGCTAGTGGTAGCCAATCTACCCATTGAGACTGTTTATCTAAAGTGTCACGTCTCAAATTTTGCTTGCATTTAATAATGTTAAGTTATTTAAATATTTATGGAAAATGAAATTTATCAATTTTGACTTGTGATAAATTTATTATTTCAATGCTATTTGAAATATATCTATATTCATATGATTGAATACGAAGGATGACTGTTATGGAATCTTTTCATTTTGAGCATTGGTTAATGGTTAACAATGAAACTCTATAAGTGCAAGTGTGTGAATGCAGGAACAGGTTGAAGACTCAGAGCATGGTTGAGGTAGGATTATTTAGCCAGATGACAATTGGTAAGCATGATAGAATCTGGAACGTGCACACACCACTAAAAAATCATAGCAATTGCATTTAACTTGCAATTGATAGATATCATCTTGCTTGTGTGAAATGTATAAATGATTTCATAGATAAGCTTATGGAAACGTATTCATTGGAGAATTTTCTCTACTTTGTCTATTCGATGTTAATTTTATAATAACAATGGTTTTGTAAATGTATTTTTCATAGACATATTAACTAATCTTGAGTAGAACGATTCAATTAAATTTGAATATAAAAACCCTTGCAAGAGGTTAAAAAAAAAAAAGAATAAATAGTTATTTAAAAGGTTATTATTTTAAATAGTTAAATAATATTAAGTGCTCTCGATGTTTTTAAAATTTTGAAAATGGGAATTTATTGGATTGAGGACTGCCCATAATCCATAAAACATAGGAGAGATTTTATTGCAAAAGGTGGGGCAGCTAACTTAATTGAGCTCCACAATTTTAGAGAAAAAACATAGTTTCAAAGGGGAAAAAAACATTCAAAAGGTAGAGTGGAGATATCCAGAAGAAAGGAAAGTGATTTTTCATCCAAAAAGTAGGGAAAGAGGTTGACTAGAGTGAGGAAGGACTATGTTTCATCGATTTTGTGCAACAAATTGAGGTAATGTCATTCCCTATTAGAATGTTTCCATCTTGCACATTGATGCTTTCCTTACTCCATCGATTGGCTATGATTCTCTAAGACAATCATGTTTCTATTGAAGAAAAGAGGAACCATTTCTATTTTTATATCTCTACATATGGGTCTTTGTACATGTATGGTGTTGGTCTTTCCATTTCAGTATCAACCCCATTCCCCTTTATTAGAGAAAAGCCCATGTCTTTGTCTGGACATCAACACCATGGCTCACCTCACCCAGTCCATTTTGGTTTTTTATGTGAATGTATCAGGTCATGATGATCCCTGCATGTGATTGCATGAGCGACAAGGGTCGACTATAATAATCACCCCTTATCACTTATCTTCTATGTTGTTGGCTTGGTCAAAACCCACTCTTTTCCATTTTTTTCTTGGTGTAAACAATAGCAGGTTTGATCTGGTTGTGATCAAGTATTTCATGAGTTCAAACCTTGTAATAAAAATGTTCATGGTTGCAAGATTTCTTCGTTCCTTCAACAATATGTCTTATGATTTTTGATCTAATAAACTGAGTTTATCTGAAGAGGTAGAGTAGAACGACACTATCATTTTATCCAAATGCTATCTTTTCTAAATGTAGCCTTTAAAGGCTAAGTGATGCTCTTAGCATCAAGCTCATATCATTGGATATGGTAAAGACTAAAGCATTCAATCAATTCCATTGTGTATTAAAAATCCATGGTTTGGTTGATCGAACCGGAGAACGATACCATCATTCTATTTAATATAAGTACTTTCTTTGATTCAAAATATGTTGCCTTAGTTCAAACGATTCATACATTTAATTCATAGAGATCTGCATTAGAAATAGAGTGATATTCATTGGATTTTAATGGAAACCTTAATAGGTCGATTGATGCATTCCCATCGACTCAATATTAATCTCTCAAGAACAAGATGATATATATAAACATGTATATATACATACATATATGTATGTATGTATATGTATTCACATATATACATATATAGTCGATCATTATATTTATATGGTTTACAATGATGTTGAGCATTCACATTTACTATGCTCATGTCTCAAATCTAATGGAGCCTTTATAAACTGTAGAATCGATTCCATATTATTCTATGGAATAAATAATAAAAAACTTAAATGATATATGCATAAGGTTGAATTATAGCATGTGTATCATTCTGAATGATCGCATGCATATCGTTCTGAACGATTTAATCAAGGTTTTTAAAGGATGACTCAACAGAACAAAATGATGTTCAACATATTGTTCTAAATAATATTTAACTTTTAAAATGATGTATAAAACTGAAAGATATAAACCTATCATTCCTTGATATTAAGTTTTTATTTGAAGAACAAATTTAAACTGAGTGATATGTATCATTCTGATTAAAGTTTAACTTTTAAATATACTCTATTTTTTAAATAGTACAACACTTATATCGATCTAAAGTGTAAATCGAAACCTTATCATCTCAGAATGAATGCAATGGAAAATAACTATTCTATACTAAACTTGTTTTACCTATTGATGTTTTATTTTTACTAGAACAAACGATGACATGGTATAAACAAAACAAAAATTTCATATAGAACAAACGAATTAAGAACAACTTTGTGATTTCCCAAGAGAAGTAAGTAAGAATAGATTTTTTTTATTTTGATTGAACATAGATTAATTATGATGTAGATTACAATTTGTTTCTATGTAAAATGACTTTGTGACATTTTAGTTGAAATTTAGATTCATACAAAAGGCTAATGATTGCTTATCCTTTATGTTTCAATTGAATCTAATTGTGCATCTAATGAAAGTTGACATCTTTCTGAATATGGAAAATCTATTTGTAAAATGGATCTTTCTTTTTCAAAGAATGTATACACATACACATTTTTTTAACAAAATGGCATATATGTGTAAATGCATAAATATTCCACTATATATGTGTACATGCATAAATATTTCATTTATGCATTACACATACATGTGATATACCTTTTTTTAAATTGATTTATTTTCTTTATCTAAAAATGTAGATTTCATTCCAAGTAGAAAGGAGTAAAGGAAATATTGGTAAACTGTGTGTTGATGCATGTACTATGATATTCTTATCTTAATTGATGAAATGGAATGTTTATTTCATTTAGATGATTGATTGCATTATTAGAAAATATGATTTAGTTCCTTTCATATATATTTTGTTGAATCAGAATAGCCAAAATGAGACAAACATAGACAATGTTGTAGATTGTTTGATTCTTATTCATGAAAATATTGGTTAGAAAAACTACTAGAAACTAGGTTGAATATTTTGCAATTTGAGTAATTTGGATAAGATGTATGCTATCTTATGTATGTGGGAGGTTACCTTTCAGGATGGGTGCTAAAAAATGGGTTAATAGAGAGAATAGATTTTGCTTTTCCAAAATCTATTATTTTTAGTTGTATACAACATATGCTTGGCCAAGCGTGTGTAGTCCATTATGTTGAATGGTCTAATTTATGATGTAAATCTCTACCATTTCCTACCATAGATCTTGCATGTTCTAAATGTGGATAGAAATGCATGTAATTGTTAGGCACGCACCAAATTCCACCTTGCATATTGTATTCTCTTGCTAAATATTTTGTATAGGGTCGGGTATTCTTTGCGTTAGGAAGAATTCTAGGGAATCATAGCTTCATGGTTGGGTGGAAAAGCACCTGAACCATTTTCACGCCCACCAAATGTGGCGAGCATTGAAGAGGAATCATAGGAATTCCATTTTTTATTATTGTACTTTCTATTATATGATGTAAACTTGAGTTGACTAAGTGGCGATGTTGGCCTAAGTCAAACTATGTAACTTGTAAAATTAACATTTGGAAATAAATATAAATTATTATTTTTGGACATATTGTTCTATGATGGAAAATAGTTGATTGATTATGTCATTAATTTTTTATTCATAATATCATATTTTATTTATTTGGTGTTATTTAAGTATGACACATTACATTTGGTATCAGAGCTTAGGGTTCAACTCTAGGCCTATGAGCCTACATTGGTCGAAATTAGGGATTAGTTGACCCTTAATTCAATTTTGAGTTTAATGAATCTGAATTGAATGCAAGTATGGGAAGGTCAAAGTCTAAGAAAAAGAAGGGAAAGACTGTTAGGACTACTAAAAAGAAATTTGTTGTCAAAAAGAACCCAACACTTGAAGTCCAACCTAAGATTCCCAATGATGAGACCTCCTCGCATGCCCTCACTCTACTTAAGTTAGAGAGGGAAAGAAAATAAAAGAGTCTAAGCACACTATAAAAACTAAGAAACCTTCTGCAATTCGATATTGGCCTTTGGGGTGTAGGCCCTATGCACCCATTCTGACTAAAGAGGAAAAGGAGTGCATGTATGCACATCCTTCCTCTTCCAAGAAGATTGTAATAGACTCCGATGAGGACTTGGAGGAGTGTCCTCTATCTGATAATGAATAGCCCACATAGTGTGGGGGGAATTTTGTAAATCAAGATCTTTTTAATCTATTATTATAATAAATAAAGGAAGTCTTTCTTTGTGTTAAAATTTGTGAGCTTGAATCACTTATCCTTGTTATGAATGAACATGAATATTTTTTTTTAAATTGCATGTCATAATACTTAGTATTATGTGTTGAAATAATTAAACATAGAAAACTTGTATCAATTGTGCTAAATGTGGGCTCTGACGCGGGTCATTCATGAACTGTCATGGTGAACAACAAGAATGGAGATTCAAGTGGTGGTCAAAATGAAAGGCTAGATTGAATCATCAACCTCCTAAACTGAAAGCAAAATAAAATGGAACATTTGGAAGGGAAATTCCAAGGTATGCAAGATGGTTAGAACCAGAGGAATGAGGAGCAACCATAAGGAAATAGAGATCCAGATGTCAATAATTGAGCTAGAATCGAAGGAGAGCTTGCAGACAAGGACTTGAAGAGAGTGGCTCTGCCAAATTTTGACGACAAAACCATCAGAGATACAGTGGAAGAATGGATCATTGAAATGGATAAATACTTTGGGTTCTGAAACTTATCAAATGGAACTAAGGCTGTATGGGTAGCCTATCAACTCTCTGGTGAGGCAGCCACATGGTGGGACAATGAAATGGTAGAACAAAAACTGCAACTTGGAGAGACCACCTAGGAAAAATTTCTCCAGCATTTTCAAAAAAGGTGGCTCCCTCAACACTTTTTCGATAAGAAGATGACTGATTTTCAAAACCTAGCTCAAGGGAGCATGTTAGTAACTCAGTGTTGGGAAAAGTTAACTCATTTTTTTTAAGTATGTGCCTTAGTACCAGACCGACAAGTACTTTCAAATCTACAAGTTTATACTAGGGTTAAGGTCCCAAATTGGAGCGGAGGTGGATATATATAACCCACTTACCATGGAGGAGGTCTTTGAGAATTCCATCAAGCAAGAACAAAAATTATAAAAGTTGTCCAATTTTTGAAAGAATTCAAATTCCAAGCCTTGTTTTGGAAGTAAGAAGCTTCAAAAAGGAGACAAACCCTGCTAGATCAAGAGTATGAAAATGGGAAGCGACTCTCAAGAGAAAGGAGGGGGCAACAAAGGAGAAAAGAACAAGAAGGCTAACAACAACAAAGGCAACTTTGATAATAAATAAAAGAGCTCCAAGTAAGATGGGTCGGGAGGTCAAAAAGGGCCTCGTGACAAGTGTTACACTTGCAAAGGTGATCATTATGCCCCTAGTTTTCCACAACGTTCAAAGGAACGAAAGGAAGGAAATCAACACCAAATCCATGTGGCAATGTATGATAGGAAAGCTAAATATCAAGCCTTGTCAATCTAGTTGTTGGGTAAGCTATATGGAAAACCTGTTTCTATTTTGATTGACACTGGAGCCACTGAAATTTTATTTGATCTGAGAATAATTTCTAAGTTACCTCTTAGACCTGGACACATGGTCAATTCATGGATGGTATAGTATGGAAATTGAGTAGAGCGGAGGGTGGACTCATGTATCCTTTGCAAAAATTTAGAAATTCCCAGTTTCTAGACCCAATTCAACCTCTACGTGGCACCCTTAGGTTCCTACAATGTGATATTAGGGATAAATTGGTTGAAAAAACATGTCCATAGTGAACTGTGAGAAAAAAATTGTTAGTTGTTTAGATGAATATGGGAAATTGGTTGAGGTACATGGGTTACAAAGGCCACTAAAGCTTAGGAATATCTCAACCATGTAGCTCAAGAGGGCTCAAAAGAAGGGGTGTACCATCTATGCGGTACATGTTAGTGAACCTAAAAATATGAAGCCTTATTTGGATGATTACCCTATTCTCAAGGAGTTCTAAGATTTATTTCTTGAGGAACTCACAGAGCTACCTCCTAAATGAGAATTTGATTTCTCTATTGATCTAGTATCATGAGTTGAACCACAGTCTAACACCCCATACAGCATGACTACCACCAAGTTTTTCGAATTGAAGGCCCAGTTGCAGGAACTATTGAGCAAGGGGCTTATTCGACCTAGTGTGTCTCCTTGGGGTGCACCAATTATCTTTGTTAAGAAGGATGAAACCTTGTATCTTTGTATGGACTATTAGATATTAAACAAGGTGACCATCAAGAATATATATCCTCTCTCGAGGATTGATGATTTATTTTATTAGATGAAGGGAGCAACAATGTTCTCTAAAATAGATCTCAGATTTTGTTATCACTAGTTCAGAATAAAAGAAGAGGACATCCCAAAGATTACTTTTCAAACTTGGTATGGACACTACAAGTTCATATTAGTACCTTTTGGTTTGACCAATGCACCATCAACTTTTATGAATCTCATGAATAGTGTATTTAGAGATTGTCTAGATAATATTGTCTTAATCTTCATTGATGACATCCCGATTTATTCCAATTCCATTGAGGAGAATGATAGGCATCTAAGGATAGTATTATAGCATCTGAGAGAGAAGAATTTTTTTGGAAAGCTATCTAAGCACTCATTTTATTAGTACAATTTGCATTACCTAAGTCACATCATATCAGTAGAGGGAGTCTTTCTGGATCTTGAAAAGATAAAGGCAATAGTGGAATGGCCAACACCTCAAAGTGTGACAAAAGTCTAGAGCTTCATGGAAGTCGTAGGATACTACAGGAAGTATGTACAAGGATTCTCTCAAATCTCTTGACGCCAATCACATCTATTCAAAGGAAAGGGAAAAAGTTTGTGTGGATAGAAAAGTGTGAGAAATCTTTTCAAATCCTAAAGGAGAAGCTCGCGATAACCCTAGTATCAACTATACTTGATCCCAATGGTCAACTCATAGTGATCACAAATGCTTCAGGGGATGGTGTTGGAGCTATATTAATGCAACATGGGAAAATGGTGGTGTATGAGTCAAGGAAGCTAAAGCAACATGAAATGAATTATGCACCACATGATTTGGAATTGGTTGCAATAGTGCATGCATTGCAGATGTGGAGGTATTACCTATTGGGGAAGTCATTTGAGCTTAAAATAGATCATCTACGAATGAG
Organism: Sequoiadendron giganteum; assembly: GCA_007115665.2. NCBI lineage: Eukaryota > Viridiplantae > Streptophyta > Pinopsida > Cupressales > Cupressaceae > Sequoiadendron > Sequoiadendron giganteum. The sequence goes on from CM021102.1 coordinate 351,414,261, forward strand.
ATATATCTTCACCTGACCAAATCTCAATGCATGTCAGAGAAGGTGGTTGGAATTCCTTAGTGAGTATGACTTTGGAATTGAGTATATTAAAGGAAAAGAGAATAGAGTAGAAGATTCTCTTAGTAGAAGAAGATATTTGGTAGCTATGCTCTCAACAAGGTCTAATTTAAGGTAGTAGGTGAAGCAACACTTGTAAGGGGATGAGCACTATGAAAGATTAAAGCAAGCTCTTCATGTGAACCCTTCAGACCATTGATATGATGGGTATGAATTTGAACTAGATGGAATCCTAATATATCAAAGGAGGATATATATTGTAGATTCTAGAGATCTCATAAAGTTGTTCTTGGAGGAAATTCATAATGTACCTTATTCAGGACACCCCAAAGTTGTCAAGATGATCGTAGAGTTGATATCTTTGTATTTCTAGCCTAAACTCAGGAAGGATGTAGTTGAATATGTAGCCAGATTCTTGGAATGTCAGTGAGTCAAGACTAAACAGGTGCATCCAACAAGGATTCTCTCCTCATTACATACCTAAGTACAAATGGTAGGTGTTCAACGTGGAATTTATTTAGGTGTTACCATTGAGTAAAAATAGGCATGATGTCATCTTGGTAGTAGTTGATAAGCTAACTAAGGTGGCAAATTTCATTCTAGGGAACCTTAAGGATGGATCGTTGACCTTGGCCAAGAAATTTTTCCAAGAGTTCTTTTGTTTGCATGCAATGCTTGAGACTATCATATCTAACAAAGATACCTAGATGACATCCAGATTTTTGAAAAATTTGAATGCAGCTTTGGGAACTACATTGAATTTTATTTCAGCATATCATCCTCAAACTGATGGTCACACAAAAAGATTCAAATAGGTAGTAGAGGATCTCCTATGAATGTATTGCATGGACCAATAGTATAAGTGGGAAGAGTATCTACCCTTAGTATAGTTTTCATACAATAACTCTTTACATGTGTCCTTAGGTATGACACCTTTCGAGGCTCTTTATAGGCGAAAGTGTCGTACACCCATCAGTTGGGATAGACTGGAAGATAGGATTATAGTGGGTCCTGAAATGCTCAAAGAGATGGAAGAGCAGATGAAACTCATCAAGGGTAGATTGAAGGAAGCAATAGATAGACAAAAAAGATATGTTGATAATAATATAACCTTCAGATAGTTTTTAGAGGGATATAAGGTCTTTTTGACAGTCAATCCACACAAGAGCTCAATTTATTTTGGAAAATATTCCAAATTGGACACTAGATATGTGGGTCCCTTTGATATGTTGGAAGTGATTAACCCAATTGCATACTGACTTTCTCTACTACCTGCTCTAGCTCGACTCCATAATGTATTTCATGTTTCTTTGCTTAAGCCATACCATCCAGATGCATCTCATATACTTGATTGGAATTCTTTACAGGTGCAGGATCCAAGAGTGGTGTTGGTGGAGCCCATTAGAATTTTGGATAGACACAACGCCAAGTTGTGAAATACAGACATTGACCAGTATAAGGTTTAAGGGGACCAATATTATGAGGACAGTGCTACGTGGGAGGATGTGGAGGAAATAGAATGCTCCTTTCTTCATTTTATTTCTAGATAGACTCTCAATGTTTATTGAGATAATATTTCTCCAACATTTTGAATTGGCATGTTATATTGAAATTTTGTCTTGAAAAACAATATGATTAAATGTTGAAATAGACATATGTAATTTAGTATTATTTGATAAGACATCGGGACGATGTCTCTTCCTAGTGGGGAAGGATTTCATGTCTCAAAGTTTGCTTGCATTTGATAATGTTAAGTTATTTAAATATTTATGGAAATGAAATTTATCATTTTTTCTTGTGATAAATTTAAGATTTCAATGTTATTTGAAATATATCTATATTCATATGATTGAATACGGAGAATGAATGTTATGGAATCTTTTCGTTTCAAGAATTGGTTAATGGTTATTGATGAAACTCTACAAGTGCAACTGTGTGAATGCAGGAATAGGTTGAAGACCGAGAATATGGTTGAGGTAGGAGTATTTAATCAGATGATGATCGGTAAGCATGATGGAATTTGGAACATGCACACACCACTGAAAAATAATAGCATTTGCATTTAACTTGCAATTTATAGATATCATCTTACTTGTGTGAAATTTATAAATGATTGCATAGATAAGATTATGAAAACGAATTCATTGGAGCATTTTCTCTACCTTATCTATTTGATGCTAATTTCATAATAACAATGGTGTTGGAAATGTATTTGTCATATACATATTGATTGCTCTTGAGTAGAATGATTCAATTAAATTTAAATATAAAAAACCTTGCAAGAGGTAAAAAAAGAAAAGATTAAATCATTATTTAAAAGGTTATTATTTTAAATAGTTAAATAATATTAAGTGCTCTAGATTTTTTTCTAATTTTAAAAATGGGAATTCAATGGATTGAGGACTGCCCATAATTCCTAAAACATAGGAGAGGTTTTATTGCAAAAGGTGGGGTGGCTAACTTATTTGAGCTCCCCAATTCTAGAGAAAAATCATAGTTTCAAAGTGAAAAAAAAACATGCAAAAGGTAGAGTGAAAATATCCAGAAGAAAGGAAGGTGATTTTTCATCCAAAAATCAAGGAAAGAGGTCGACTGGAAAGAGGAAGGACTCTGTTTCATCGATTTTGTGCAAAAGTTTCAGGTAAGGTTATTCCCTATTATAATTTTTCCATCTTGTACATCGATGCTTTCCTTACTCCATCGATAGGCTATGATTCTCTAAGATAATCTTGTTTATATTGAAGAAAAGAGGAACCATTTCTATTTTTCAATCTCTGCATATGGGTTTCTATACATGTATGGTGTTGGTCTTGTCAGTTCGGCATCGACCCCATTTCCCTTTATTGGAGAAGATTCCATGTCTCTATCTGGACATCAACACCATGGTTCACCTTACCCAATCCATTTTGGTTTTCTATGTGAATGTATCAGGGTTGTAATGGTCCTTGCATGTGATTGCATGAGCAACGAGGGTGGACTATAATAATCACCCTTTATCGATTATCTTCTATGTTGTCGGCTTGGCTGAAACCCACTCTTTCCTAATGTTTTTCTTGTTGTAAATAATAGCAAGATCGATCTATTTCTGATTGAGTATTTCATGAGTTTGAACTTGTAAGGAAAAAATTCATGGTTACATGCTTTACGTCATTCCTTCAACAATATCTCTTATGATTTTTAATCGGATAAACCGATTTTTTCTTAAGAGGTGGAGTAGAATGACACTATCATTTTATCCAAATTTTATCTTTTCTAAATGTATCCTTTAAAGGTTGAGTGATGCTCTTAGAATCAAGCTCATAGAGTTGGATTTGGTAAAGACTAAAGCATTCAATCAATCCTACTATGTATTTCAAATCCATGGTTCGGTAGATCGAACCAGAGAATGATACCATCATTCTATTTAATATAAGTACTTTATTTGTTTCAAAATATGTTGCCTTAGTTTGATTGATTCATATGTTTGATTCATAGAGCTCTACATTAGAAACAAAGTGATATTCATTGTGTTTTAATGGAAGCCTTAATAGGTTGGTCGATTCATTCCCATCGACTCAATATTAATGTCTCTCAAGAACAAGATGATATATAAACATGTATATATACATACATATGTATGTATGCATGTATATATATACATACATATATGTGTATGTATATATATATATATATAGTTCATTAGTATATTTATATATTTTACAATAATGTTGAGTGTTCGCGTTTATTGTTCTCATGTCTCAACTCTAATGGATCCTTTATAAAATTTACTACGAATTCCATATTATTCTATAGAATAAATAAATAAAAAATTAAATGATATATGTATAAGGTTGAACGATAGCATGTGTATTGTTTTGAACAATCACATGCATATCGTTCCAAAATTGGTAATCAAGGTTTTTAAAGGATGACTAAACAAAACATAATGATGTTTAGCATATTGTTCTAAACAATATTAAACTTTTAAAATTATGTGTAAAAATGAAGGATATAAAATCTTATCATTGTTTGATATTAATTTTTTATTTGAAGAATGAATTTAAATCGAGTGATAAGTATCATTCTGATTAAATTTTAACTTTCAAATATACTTTGTTTTTTAAAAAGATCAAAACTTATATTGATCTAAAATGTAAAACAAAACCTTGTCATCTTAGAATGCTTGCAATGGAAAATACCAATTCTATACTAAACTTGTTTCACATGGTATAGACAAAACATAATGTTCATATAGAACAAACAAATTAAGAATAACTTTGTGATTTCCCCAGAGAAGTAAGTCAGAATGGAATGTTTTGATTTTGATTGAACATAGATTAATTATGATGTAGATTACAACTTGTTTCTTGTAAAATGACCTTGTGACATTCTGGTTGAAATTCATATTCATACATGTCTAATGACTGCTTGTCCTTTATGTTTCATTTTGAATCTAATTGTGCATCTGATGAAAGTTGACATCTTTCTATATATGGAAAATATGTATGTAAAATGGATCTTTCTCTTTCAAAGAATGTATACAGATACATATTTTTTTAACAAAAGGTTGAATATGTGTACATGCATAAATCTTCCATTTATGCATTACACATACATGTGATATACATTTTTAAAAATTGATTTATTCTTTATCTAAAAAATGTAAATTTCATTCCAAGTAGAAAGGAGTACAAGAAATATTGGTAAATTGTATGTTGATGCATGTACTATGATATTCTTTTGATGAAATGGAACGTGTATTTCATTTAGATGATTGATTTCATTATTATCAAATATGGTTTAGTTCCTTTCATATATATTTTGTTGAACCAAAATAACCAAGATGAGACAAACATAGACTATGTTGTAGATTGTTTGATTCTTATTCATGAAAAGATTGGATAGCAAAACTACTAGAAACCAGGTTGAATGTTTTTCAATTTGAGTAATTTGGATAAGATGTATGTTATCTTATGTATGTTTGAGGTTACCTTCTAGGACATGTGCCAAAAATGGGTTAATGGAGAGTATAGGCTTTGTTTTTTCTAAAATCTATTATTTTTAGTTGTATACAACATGCTTGGCCAAGCGTTTGTAGTCCATTATGTTGAATGGTCTAATTTTTGATGCAACTCTCTATTATTTCCTAAAATAGATCTTGCATGTTCTAAATATAGATATAAATACATTTAGTTGTTAGGCACGCACCAGATTCCACCTTGCATATCATATTTTCTTGCTAAATATTTCATGCAGGGTCAGGTATTCTTCGAGTTAGGAAGAATATTGGGGAAGCGTTGCTTTGTGGCTAGGTGGAAATCACCTGAACCATATTCTCGCCCACCAGATGTGGAAAGCGTTGAAGAGGAATCATAGGAATTCCATTTTTTATTATTGTACTTTATACTATATGATGTAAACTTGAGTTGACTAAGTGGCGATGTTGGCCTAAGTCAAACTATGTAACTTGTAACATTGACATTTGGAAATGAATATAAATTATTATTTTTGGACACATTGTGCTATGATGGAAAATAATTGATTGATTATGTCTTTAATTTATATTCATAATGTCATATTTTATTTATTTGGTGTTATTTGAGTATGACACATTACATAAAGTGAAACAACATAGATATTCTTTCAAACACTTATAATAATCTATATTTTCCCATCAAATTTAGGATGTTATGAATAACTATGAGCCAATTGAGTACCCAAACATGATAGGATCATGGTCACTAACAATAACCTTAGGTGTACCATGTAGCTTTTATATATTTTTTAAAATTACTTTTGTCACTATACTCGTAGTAAAAGGATGTAATAATGTAATGAAATATATATATTTAGTTATGGGATCCACTATTGCCATGATGACATTCTTATCGTTAGATCTTGGAAGCCCTGTGATGAAGTCCATGGAGACCTCTTCCCAACATTGGCTAGGAATAACTAATGGTTACAATATATCAAGTTTCTTAATTGTCTCCCTTATTTCTTTGACAAACCAAACATTCAACCACGAATTTTTGAACATCACCTTTTATCCCTTCTCAAAAGAAGTTTTTCTTGACTTAATGATATGTCTTCAAAACTATTGAATGAACACAATATAGAGATTCATGAAGCTCTATGAGAATTTTTTGTTTGAGAGTGGAATTCTTGTAGAGATACAATTTCTCTTTATACCACAAAGCATCTCCTCCAACAAAACTTATCTGAACTATTGGGATCACTATGTAACTATTGAATAATATTACTTGTAGCAACATCATTTTACCACTCTTCTTTGGCTTCCACTACCCAATATTCTTGTAATATCATGGCACACAAAAAAGCTTCATCCTTCTCACCCTTCCTAGACAATTTATATGCCTTGACATTTTCCTTCCCTTTCTTATATATAATCTCAAAGTCATATCCCAACATCTTAGTGAACCATTTTTGTCGCTCTTCAAAAGATAATCTTTGTTTCAAAAAATATTTTAGGATATCATGTTTTTTCTTAACCTTGAAGTGTCTACCCATTAGATAAGGACTCCATTGTTTTACTGCATGAAGAATAGCTAGCATTTCCTTCTTATAAATAGGTTTGAGTTGATTCTTACCCTTCAATTGATGAGTCTCAAAAGCAATGGTCTAATCGTCCTATTTGAGAATCGCTCCTTTACCATTTCTTGAAGTATCACATTCCATAATAAAAGCCTTGGTGAAGACTAGAATAGAAATAAATGGAATAGTACACATAGCCTCCTTCAATCTCTCAAATGTTTCATTACTCTTTCCATTGAAAATAATCCTTCTTTAATAAAGTTGTAAGGGGATGTTGTGATATAACCATAATTCTTCACATATCTTCTATAGTATCCAGTCAATCCCAAGAAACCCCTCAATTTCTTAATGGTTTTGGGAATAGACCATTCCATGATATCCTTAATTTTGTGAGGGTTTTCCTTTTCTCCTTCATGTGAAATTGTTTGTCCAAATTACTCCACCTCTTTGAGACCAAAACCACACCTGGAAGGTGATGGGTTTCTTTATTAGATTATTTTTTGTTACTTTCATGCATACCTTCATACACTTTCAGATATACCTTCCAGACAATACTCCTATATTATGCTATTATTTCATACTTATTATGTAGACTTGGACCTAAATCATAATGATGGAAAAATGGTTATGACATAATGGTATTGCTTGGTTTATATGTGAGTATACATGAAATTTGGATGGAGTTCTATATTTTAATTATGGTAATTAGTCTTGTGCACATGCTTTGTGAATTAAGCTTTTTGCAGCCAAGGAGGAACTATAGCACATAGCAGCTGGAAGTTGTAACTCGTATCAAAAGGAAGATAACAAAATAGGGGAGTTCCAGATTAAGCTGAATGCAATAACTATTGTTTGAAGACAATTGTTGGAGATTGAATGTGGATCATTATAACAATTTAATAAAGCATTCGAGAAGAAATCTTTTGTTGATACGATTCTGATAAATGTTTATGTGTTTTACATGTAATTTTGTTTTACATAGTTTTAGTTCTATTAGGATTCCTCTTTCTTTTCAGTTATGGTTTAAACAATTCAATCTTAACTATACGCTATGATATCTAGGAGTGGAAGTTAATGATTTTAGTTAGTTTTTGCTTAGAATAAGACTTCCTCAGGCTTCTATATAGTTGATGGTTGAGTCCTAAGATAAGTTAGTTGGTTTTTCAATCTTTCATTATCATTTATTTTTAGTTTCAAGAAATGATGGATATTTAGAATGATTTTCATTGAATATAATTTGTGAAGAAGATCTTATGTAATATTTCATGATATGAAATGAATGAATTCAAATTCACATGGATGTGTAGAATCTGTTAGCTAGATTTGGTTCCAGATAAGTGAGAACAACCACTTGAGCAAGCCACTCAAGGTAATTGTTCTTCACTTCATTTTATAGTTGTTTATTTTTAATAGTTTTCTTTATTTATCATTACTTTGTGAACTACATGCAAGTTAAACTAGAATCTCATACTTTGCTTATTGGTAATGAATGCTCATGGGTATGCATGTAATGGTTAACCAGTAGTACTCTGAAGGTTAGATTAGATGAGTTGTTAGTTTTGATCAGTTTTGAGTTGATACAATAATACTTTATTAGCAACAATTCAGCTACAGGTTAAGTTGTAGGTGATGGCACTCTCAAATTTTGCAAATTTGAGATGCCTATTTCAAAATTTTGCTTATGCGCTTTCAGAAGTGCACCTGATGTGCACCTGATGAATCAGTCTGGGGGACCCAATTTGGAGGCTTGTATTTTGAAGCTTGTTGATTGTCGTGCAAAACCCATTTGCAAACACATTCAATTGACCTATGTGAGTAGGCATGTCAAATTTTAGCTTCCCATGATAAGTTTTGATAGAGTTTTGAAAAGTGAAGCTGAAGGGTTTTGACATTCTTTTGTTGTTTGTAGACTGTTTGTTTTGTGAAGTTGCTTCTTGTTTGAGCTTGGTTTTCGCAACCAGTTCACTGTCATGACAAAACGAATGCTATTCCATATTCTCCATACCTAAATGATCTCAAATGTCAATTTTCAGAACCTCATGATCTGATTTGCTATTTTTAGCAGATTGAAACCAAATGTAGTTTGTTCTGTTTTGCAGCTGCATTCGTGACAGCCTTTCTGAATGGTCAATTTCGATCATTAATATCTTTTGATCAATGATGATTCAAGCAATTTCCTTTTGCACACGTGCTCAAGGTACCTAAATGATTTACTATGTCTATTGGCAGCTCATCAGGAGTTGATTTACTATTTTTACAAATTGGCAGTTAAGTCAGTTTCAATTGGTTCAGAACAGCTGCTGTTTCAGAAAAGCCTGATTGGGTAACTTTGACGCTTAATATCTTTCACCTTGTGATCTTTTTTTTTGAGCCATCTTTTGCAATGTACTTTTGGGTCAAATGACTATATGCTTGCAAGTTTTGATGTCCCCTGGAGGTCGTTTGACCAGTTTCCCAGGACGATTTCTGAGCCTACTAGGTCAATTTTGCCCATTTTGCAAAAGTGTCAGAAAACAGATTTTGGTGAGGACCCAATTTGTTTTTCAACTTCAAAGGTATTCAGAGGCTACGTCTGATCAATTCTTGGAGAAAACTTGTTTGAAAATGAATTTTTTTTTAGTCGGACCCATATGGGGCCCGACATGTTTTGCACAATGGTAAAATTGTAAGTGTTGCATTAAGGAAATCACTTCAAGAGAATTGATTTCCAATAAGGGAATTAGATAGATGGTATACTTTCCTTCAAGTTTTAAAGTGAAAAGTGAGATTGACTTTTCAAGTGTGGAATCTGAAAGTCATGCCATTATCGATCTCAAACAAATGTTGAATGTTTCTTGTGAAGACTTCAGTGGACAACATATTAAGGCATTAAAAATGGAGGATTGGTATTCATAAATAGTGGGAAGTTTCATTGTCTACATTAGAAGGATATTTGGATTGATGATGCCAAAGTGCTTGATGAACCGACTATTGAATTTCTTTGTGATATGAAACATGCCTGTCAACCCAGTCCTGTATGATCTTGGTAGGCTTCTTGGTAACTTGACCATGATGAAATGGTTGAATATAAGAATGATGTAACTCCATTTAAGTTTGAGCATTACTCCCTCCTTTGTCTCGTGCACCTCCATTTGTACGAGAAGAAGCGGAATAAGCAGTTGGAAATCAAGATATATTGGGGAGCAAAGGAAGGGGCTTCAAAATTGAATTGGTTCCTAACTAGTTCAGATGGAACACAACACGAAATCAAGGGTCCTACTAGCATTTCATATGCTGTTCGAAATAAGGATATTGACATCCCGCTTTGTGTTTCATGTGAGCTTATGCGTATGGATGGGGCGAGAGGCCATATCATGTTATCTCAGCGTGAGGGACCTATCTTACCTAGCTTTCTTTCTTGAGAGTCACTTCAGTTACATGGTTAACCTGTAGAAGGAGAAGATAAAGGAAGCATGAAACTGCAGGCGCACAAAGTGCATTCGTTGAAAAGGATTTTTCTAGCAAATGCAAGAGGCAAGGGACCCACAGCAGGAAGAAAAGGCTAAGTAAGGGGCCTGCGCGCCAGGTATGGAGAGACCCACACCAATGAAATGGAAGAGGACATCCATGTAGGCCAGGCAAGGGGATGCGCATACCAGATTGGGGAAGGTCGGCAAGTGAAGAGTGGGGGTGTGTGAGCTTTAAAGGAGCCCATGACCAGCATGAGAAGGATGGCACACTGGCAAGTGCAAGGAACATGCACCATGAAGAGAAACAGAGGCGCAACTAGCAAGTGAAGAGTGGGGGTGCGCGAGCTTTGAGGGAGCCCGCGCCAGAGACCAAGGCAAAGGTATGCAACGACAGAGAGTTTGGGGGAGGCTAGTGTGTTGTTTGCAAGTGCATCGACCAATCAGTATGGGGCACCATGGAACAAGGAAGACACAGCCCACGCTAGAAGATGGGTGTATCCATCAAAGCATAAGGAATGGAGGCACGCCAGTGATGAGAAGGAAAACAAGGAAGTCACCATGGAGGGAGACTTCCAAACAAATGCCATTGGCAGGGAGCGAAGAGGCTTGATCGAAGAGGATTGCAGATGTAGAGCACGGGAGCTCAAAAAATTAAAATTAGGGCATTTTCAACCCTTGCTCGTGGACCTCGCGAGAATTTTGATGGTGTTTCCAAAAGGAGTGTGAGGTTGGCGAGAACGCACGGGAGGAACCCGGTTTTAATTTCTGCAAAAAGTTACATGGTTTGTGGTTAAAAACAGGGTGGGGCCCAATACAAAATTTTAAAATGGCTAAAGTTGCCCGGTAAAATCTTTAAAAGAGAAAAGATTTCATTAAAATGTATGAGGATGAATACTTTATTTGTTGGGAAAATATTATTATTTTTAACATATGGAAATGAGAGTAAAAGCAAATGGGCACACAAATATTTTCAAGGAAGTGAAATTGTAAAAATCAGTGGTGGGCCCCATGAATATTTTAAATACTCTGTGAAACTTTTCACTCAAGGAATATTTAAATTCAAATGTGCTTTGAGTAAAGTTAAATGCTTTCCTAAAAAAGGGTGAGGCATTTTAAGTGAGAAAGACAAGTAAAATTTTCACGGGAGAAATTGCATAAAGTGAGTAAATATTCACTTTGCAAAATATTTTATTTGTTGGGAGAGTTGTGAGCAGTTTTATTAAAGTTGTAAGACTTTGATATCTGGAAGTGAATTTATTCACTTTATAAGGAAAATATGTGTTGGGAATTAAACTGCAACAAATAAAAGGTAGAAACAGGTTTTGCATGGGAAGAGATATTTTTCAGCTAGGTGAATTTAAAGATTCTCCACATAGGCATGTTTTCTGTTGCTGGGCAATGATGAGCAAATGTTGTTTTTGAGGGAATAAGTTTGTTGCTGCAGAGGAAGAATGTGGAGATATTCTTTTCAGTTTGATCAATGGTAAATGGAGCTTCCAGATGGCAATTCCAGATCGAATTTAGGGCTGCTCCTGCTTGCCTCTCTTCTTCTATATCTTCTAGTATTCTCTCATTGTAAAGGGTTCTGAGTTTTTTTATTGGGCTGGGTAGATAGAGATTTGTATTTTCTGAGTCATTGTTTGAGTCTGTAAGCTGTAATTTTATGAATTCAAAAGTAAATACAGCCATTTTATGCAATTAACATCATGAAGGTGTTTCCACATTCATGAATGTCATCAGATTGTCTCCATTTTTGTACACTTTCAATTATATAAATTCAATAATACAAAGTGTCTTTGAGTTTATCATCTCAAGTCACCATTTTGTTGGTGTTTTTAATAACCCAGCTAGACTTTGAAACTCTCTAAGAGGTAGCCAACCTCTATTTTAAAGAACAACTAAGGCTAGTGGCCAACTGACAAGATTCAGTCAAAGACTGACATCTCCTACACTTCTGGCTCTGCAGAACCAAGGTGGGTAAACCTACACAATGTTTAAAACTTAATTCAACCATACACACTGACATTGCTTTTTATAGCAGATAATTCCCAATGAAAACACACTGAGGGAAGCATTGACAACTTTAAATTTGGCTAAATTCTCAGCAGCTCAACCCTCTCTCAGCCATTGGAAAGCAAGACAAACAACCACCTAAACAGTAGGATTAAAAATGATTTTGCAATTAATTTTGTTTCTAAGATGCACAAAACTACATAATAGATCAGTGCCAGTTCTAGGCCATGGAGTCAAACACACAAAACAAATTCTCCAGCAAACAGTCTTCAACCAGTGGATTTAAATTGCTAATGCTTTGCATTAACTGTTAATGCCTTGCACCAACAATCCTTCTCTTGATATCAATCAGATTCTTCTTATCAAATCCCATCTGCACACCTAAAATCACAATCACCTACTCAAAGAATTTTAACCATTTCCTTGAAACAGAACAATGAACAGACAAAACAATCTTATGAAACTTGAGATGAAAAACTCAAAGACACTTTGTATTATTGAATTTATATAACTGAAAGTGTATAGAAATGGATACAATCTAATGACATTCATGAATGTGGAAACACCTTCATGATGTTAATTGCATAAACTGGCTATATTTACTTTTGAATTCATAAAATTACAGCTTACAGACTCAAACAATGACTGAGAAAATACAAATCTCTATCTACCTAGCCCAATACAAAAAGTCAAAACCCTTTACAAAGAGAGAATAATAGAAGATATAGAAGAAAAGAGGCAAGCAGGAGTAGCCCTAAATTCGATCTGGAATTGCCATCTGGAAGCTCCATTTACCATTGATCAAACTGAAAAGAATATCTCCACATTCCTCCTCTGCAACAACAAACATATTCCCTCAAAAACAACATCATCTCATCATTGCCCAACAATAGAAAACATGCCCATGTGGAGATTCAATTATTTTCCCCAGCTGAAAAATATCTCTTCCTGTGTAAAACCTGTTTCTGCCTTTTATTTGTTGCAGTTTAATTCCCAGCACATATCTGATTATAAAGTGAATAAAATTCACTTTATAAAATACCCACACTCTACTCAAATATAAAGTTTAAACAATAGTGAATATAAAATCCACACTTTACATTTATTCCCAGCAAGGAAGACACTTTGTGAATATTTTATTCACTCGATTGCACCCTTGGACAAATATTTAAAATTTTACCTCCTCGGGCAAAATATTTAACCTCTAAATATTTTGCAATGTAAACATTGCAACGGGCCCACCCTGTTCATTTAATCAAACACCACATTTTAAATATATTTTTCCCTCCAGAATCAATCTCACCCACCTCGCACATTTTCCATGATGTCACCATTTGTTTTGCGAGGTGTGCGAGCAAAGGTTGAAATTGCCTCTTTGGAAAAAAATTCGGGGCCCACCTCAATTTTTAATCAAAACCATGCAACTTTTGAAAAATCAAAAATTGACCCCTCCCATGCATTCTCGCACACCTCGCGACATTTTCCATGATGTCATCTTTCCTTTTGTGAGGCTTGCGAGATTTACCCTAAATTTGTTTTATGTTTGCTCCCGGTTGCTTGACATTCATGGCGGCCTCCACTTGCAAGTCGAGCCATCCTCCACATTCGTGCGGGCTTCCTCTAGTTCTGGTTGTGCCTACCCTGCTGGATGTACACACCCTGGCTTCCTCTTTCAGCATTGGTGTGGGCCTCTCATTTAGCAAGTCGAGCCTCCATGCTGGTCGCAGGCTACTCTCCTGCTCCATACATGGTGCAGGCCAATCTCCTCTTTGACCAGCGCACTCCTCCTCATTCTTCACCTGCTCTGCTGCCCAAAACTGGTGTGTGCAGCCCCTTGCCTGGCCTACATGGATGTCCTCTTCTATTTCATTGGTGCGGGTCTCTCCATACCTGTCGCACAGGCCCCTTACTTGGCCTTTTCTTCCTACTGCGGGCCCATTGCCTCTTGCATTTGCTAGAAAGTTTCTAAATCCTTTTCAATGAATGCACTTTGTATGCCTATAGTTTCATGCTTCCTTTATATCATCCTTCTACAGGTTAACCATGTAACCAAAGTGACTCTCAAGAAAGAAAGCCAGTTAAGATAGGTCCCTCACGCTAAAATAACATGATATGGCCTCTCGCCCCATCCATACGCATAAGCTCACATGAAACACAAAGCAGGCTGTCAATATCCTTATTTTGAACAACATATGAAATGCTAGTAGGACCCTTTATTTCATGTTGTGTTTCATCTGAACTAGTCAGGAACCATTTCAATTTTGAAGCCCCTTCCTTTGCTCCCCAATATATCTTGATTTCCAACTGCTTATTCCGCTTCTTCTCGTACAAATGGAGGTGCACGAGACAAAGGAGGGAGTAATGCTCAAACTTAAATGGAGTTACATCATTCTTATAGTCAACCATTTCATCATGGTCAAGTTACCAAGAATCCTACCAAGATCATCCAAGGCTGGGTTGACAGGCATGTTTCATATCACAAAGAAATTCAATAGTCGGTTCATCAAGCACTCTAGCATCATCAATCCAAATATCCTTCTAATGTAGACAATGAAACTTCCCACTATTTATGAATACCAATCCTCCATTTTTAATGCCTTAATATGTTGTCCACTGAAGTCTTCACAAGAAACATTCAGCATTTGTTTGAGACCGATAATGGCATGACTTTCAGATTCCACACTTGAAAAGTCAATCTCACTTTTCACTTTAAAAATTGAAGGCAAGTATACCATCTATTTAATGCCCTTATTGGAAATCAATTCTCTTGAAGTGATTTCCTTAATGCAACACTTACAATTTTACCATTGTGCAAAACATGTCGGGCCCCATATGGGTCTGACTAAAAAAAAAATCATTTTCAAACAAGTTTTCTAAGGGAATCAATCAGGCATAGCCTCTGAATACCTTTGAAGTTGAAAAACAAACTGGGTCCTCACCAAAATCTGTTTTCTGACACTTTTGTAAAATGGGAAAAACTGACCCAGTAGGCTCAGAAATAGTCCTGGGAAACTAGTCAAGCGACCTCCGGGGGACATCAAAACTTGCAAGAATATAGTCATTTGACCCAAAAGTACAATGCAAAAGACGGCTTAGAAAAATAGATCACGAGGTGAAAGATATTAATCGAAAAAGTTGCCCAGTCAGGCTTTTCTGAAACAGCAGTTGTTATGAACCAATTGAAACTGACTCAACTGCCAATTTGTAAAAATAGTAAATCAACTCCTGACGAGCTACCAACAAACATAGTAAATCATTTAGGTACCCTGAGCATGTGTGCAAAAGTAAATTGCTTGAATCATCATTGATCAAAAGATATTAACAATCGAAATTCACCATTCATGAAGGTTGTCAGGAATGCAGCTGCAAAACAGAACAAACTGCATTTGGTTTCAATCTACTAAAAATAGAAAATCAGATCATGAGGTTTTGAAAATTGACATTTGAGATCATTTAGGTATGGAGAATATGGAACAGCATTCGTTTTGTCATGACAATGAACTGGTTGCGAAAACCAATCTCAAACATGAAGCAACTTCACAAAACAAACAGTCTGCAAACAACAAAACAGTGTCAAAACCCTTCAGCTTCACTTTTCGAAACTCTGTCAAAACTTATCATGGGAAGCTAAAATTTGACATGCCTGCTCACATAGGTCAACTGAATATGTCTGCAAATGGGTTTTGCACGACAATCAACAAGCTTCAAAATACAAGCCTCCAAAGTGGGTCCCTTAGACTGATTCATCAGGTGCACTTCTGAAAGTGCATAAGCAAAATTTTGAAATAGGCATCTCAAATTTGCAAAATTTGAGAGTGCCATCAGTAGGCACCTGTAACCATTAGCGCTAATTTGTTTCTTTTACTGTTTTACAATTTTGTGAGTTTCTAGCAAGTAGAACATCTTGAATATGATAACTTAGGTAATTTTGAGTCTTTGAAGGTGTAGACATCCAAATTTGATCACTTCCATATGATCAAAATTGTCTACTTTATTCATCTATTCCATTAATAGTGATTAAATAATGTATTTAATCATTATTTAATTTTCTGCCTAAGGTTCCTAAAGTATCTAATTAAATAAATTAAATACTTTGCCTTACCCCATTTTCTTCTCTAAATTAAATAAATATGACAAATTATTTGATTTAGTCTTTTAACCCATTTGAATTAAAACCAATTTTTAATTCATCTTTTTCTCTCTCCTTGTCTAATCTGGATTAAATTAATTAATCTGTGATTAGGATGTGCACCACTTAATCTTGATTAAGTGTCACATCCTCCATAATCTCCCACTTGCCTCTAATCTCTCATTAATTACCTTAATATTAGAATCATTAGCCACATTTGGCTTACCTTTTCTGGTCAACCTTCCCACTTACCATTTTTGGTATGGACTCCCTTCCCCATGTGAATTTTTAATTCACATTTATTCAACCAAGGTTCCCCTCTTCCCCATGTGAATTTTTAATTCACTTTTATCTTCCCAAGGTCTTCCCCATCCCCCATGCAAGATTCTAGAAGCCTTGACTTGTCACTTCACATGTGCCAAGGGCTTCTAGAACCTTGGACTTGTCACATCACCCACATGTGACAAATCTCCAGCTTTTTGGAGACACTCTCTTATCCACTAGATTCTTCCAATCATTGTGAATTTTTAATTCACTTTTATTCCTCCAAGGAATCTTCTCATCCCCCAAGATCCACCTCATTTCCACATCACTCCACCCTAAGACATCTCACCTTCCACATGTCAAGATGTGAGGGCTTGTGAGTCCTCAACTCACCATAGCCCTTCATCTTGATCTTTGTTGGATCAATCCCAACTGTTGAATTCTCTAGAGAATTCAATTTAGCCTATAAATACCCCTCATTTCTCCCATTTTAGGAGAATCAAGTCTTTTGCAAATAAACTCTTCCAAAATTGTCATTCAAGCTCTCATCCATTTTAGCACCCATATTGCATCAATTCATCTTGCATCCACTTCATTTCATTGCCATCCAAGGAGCACACAAGACTTCAACATCAAGGGCCAACCAAGGAAGCAACAACATGAAGGTATAACAATAATTTATTTGTTTATCTTGCTTTCATATTGTTCATTTTCTTAGGCTAATCATTGAGGTGCCCTATTATCTTGTTGTTTCTCTTTATTGCACTATTAGTTCTTCATCTTAACATCTCACAATTAGGAAGCAGCATTTTATTAGGATCACAGAAGGCACATATACTATAACACCATCAAAATTTTAAAAACCTTGGGTTGACATTTTAATGTAGTCTTTGCAATGTTGAGTGGACTGTTCAGTTAGATAAGCCTCTGAATTGTGTAGGTTCTACAAAGTTTACAATACATTAGTTCATACTCTACATTTTTGGCACTATTGTCGGGGATGGTGCTATCTTCATAGACATTTTTTCTAAGATTTTATAGTTTACATTTTGTTTTCAACATTAAGACTGTTAGATTTATTTCTTTTACAACACCAGAAGATGCACTAATATTGTGCAGAACCGCTACTATATAAAGCCATATTTCATGAATGCGGAGGTAGAGAGATTCTATGGGAATATTTCTTCCCTCTACACACCAAGAAGCCATATAAAAATTTGGTGAAACTAGTACTAAAAGTGAGGGTTATATTGAAGAAAAAAATTCCCTATCACCAACATCTACTACACTTATAGAGGGAACATACTGCACCATGGGTCATGCAGTGAATATTGATCCTGAACGTGCAACATTTGAGTTCCCAATCACTAACCAAGAAAGGGCTACAGTATTGAAGAACATTTCTCCTTCAGCCTTACCAGTCTTTTATGGGTTAATTCCTGAGTACCCAGATACATTTTTATTTGAATTTGATGTCCTGTGTAGAAGTTATGACTATACTTCAGATTCTCATAGGCTCGATCTCTTCCCCACCACTATATAAAATATGCAACCCTAAGATGGTTCATGGAATCTTAGGCAGGGATGTTGTTCCTAATTGGGACACCATGAAGACATTGTTCTTGGAGAAATACCAAGACTATTGTAGGGGACCTGATAGGAGGAAAGATGAAATTTTTAGAATTTCATAGAAGGAGGATGAACCACTAGAAGATTATGTGGAGATATTTTAGTTTTCCTTAAAGAAAAACCCATAGAAAAATTTGTTTGAAGAGTCCCTCAAGTTAGTATTTTTGAGGGGAGTCAATGATGATTGTATGGATTCCCTCAACCTCATTGGCAAGGAGATATCTCTTAGATACCATTTTCAAGACATTTATAAAGTCTGTAGGAATTATTCCAGGACCTTCACTAACAGACCGAGATGAGATATGACATCTACCATTGGAAAATCATCTATAGGGATTTCAAAGATAGAATTAAGAAACCTATTGTCCAACATGAAGGGGGACATTATCAACCACTTGGAAACTCATTTGGATACTCTCCACATAAAAAATAAGTAGGAGGAAGCTAACTCAATGCTCACTGAATATTGCCCAAGTTGTGGGCAAAGGAAAGAAAATTGTAAATGCAAAAGGGTGGCTAGTATCCAACAAAAGTTGAAAATTTTGATTTCCAACCACTTGAAGGAGAGGACAAACAAATATTTTATATAGCTCAGAGAATTCCATGGAAACAAAGATAAGGTATGCCACAAGACCCTCTTAGATTCAATTCATCCTTTCTCATTGGAAATCTGAACTTTTCTGCTTGGAACTCTCAGCCCTGGCTAGTAAACCGAAATCACTGGTAAAACCCTCAATAGTGGCCACAACCCCGAAAAAATGGGAATTGTCAGCAATTGAATCTTGGTCACAACAAAATTTACATGGTTCCAATTAAAATCCTCAATGGCCAACACAGCAGAACCAGTGGCAACCTCAATGGAAGAAAGGCCAATAGTGGCAGCAACAAAATGTGAACTATTAGCAGCCTATGCTTCCTCCTCCACCATAATAGAAAGATATTATGCCTCCATAAAATCTTATATCCTAACCACCCAAGCCACCACAAATACCTAATCAACCTACACCTAACCCTAACAAAAATCTTGTTTAGCAGGCTTATACTAACAAAGCTATGCAACACCCCACTTATGGGGTAGAGGTGAGTGATCTCCATCTCAGATCAAGAAAACAACTTTTTGGACCTTCATCCCTTCAAATTACTAAGATGGAGGATGAGGAACCTACAGTTCAAGATTCAAAAAAAACACCTTTGGAGCCTAAGTCAGATCAAGTACACCAAACTACCTAAAGCCCAAAGCTTCCTTTTCCTAAACACTTAGGCATTCAAAAGAAACACACACAAGTTGAGACAGACCTCTTGGGAAAATTAAAAGATGTGAGCATTAAGGTTCCACTCATCCAAGCTATCAAAGACATTCCTATTTATACTAAAACTGTGAGGGACCTATGTCTTAAGAAACCAGGAAAGAAAAGGAAGGATCCTTAGATAGTACATGTCTTGGAAAACCTTGCAGATATCATGTTAGGGAACATAATTTCCTCTAAGTACATAGACCCTTGTAGTCCAATAGTGGACATCAAGATTAATGGGACCCTTATTAAGAACACTTTGATAGACTTAGGGGTAGCGATCAATGTTATGACTAAAGAAACAATGAAATTACTTTAGTTAGCCAATCTTAGACCTAAACAAATTGTCTTAAAATTAGTTGATAGGTCAATAGTCAATCCTAAAGTAATCATTGAAGATTTAGTTATTGCATTGAACTCTTGGGAATATCCTATTGATTTCATATTTTTACAACCAAAGGTTAATCTTGCAGGATACCCGCGCATCCTAGGCAGACCTTTGTTAGCTACAATTGATGCATTCATAGGTTGTAGGTCTAGAAATATGATAATATCTAATGGGACAGTGGCCAAGAAATTGGTCCTCTATCCTGTAGCCCAACCTTATGTTGATCTTTAGTAAATGATTTAACCAATTTAAATGAGGAAGACAATTATTCCCTATAGACATTAATGACTATAGAATGCAACCCTCTATTGGATGATTGGGATGACGATGAGCTCATTGCTCACATAATCTAGAATGATTGCGACAGGAGCCCACAACAATAGGAGTGTCTCAAATGCCTGCAAGACCCCTTGCAAAGTATTATACCCACCAATTCCTTAGAAGAAATATCTCATATTTTTCATTTCTTACTGCCAAAATAGTGTGTTCCAATCATTCCAAGACTTGTCCTCTCATCCATGCAAGAATCGTCAAAGCAATTAGAAGTCATGCCAAGAAAAATCCTGAACATAAATAATTCCTTGACTAAAGAACAAAAATATTCCCTACAAATAGTGTTGCAGGCACACAATAGCATATGCATGGGATTACATGATCTGAAAGGCATAGATCCTAATTTATGTATGCATAGGATCTATATCAATGATGGGTATAGACCCATTAGACAACCTCAGAAACGCATGAACCATGCCTTGAGAGACATAGTCAAAGATGAACTTAAAAAACTCCTTGATGCAGGCTTTGTCTATCCTATATCTTATAGTGAATGGGCCTCACCTTTGGTAATTGATCCTAAGAAAGGTGGAAAATGGAGAGTTTGTGTAGATTACTGGGAACTGAATACAACCACTAGGAAAGACCACTTTTCATTGCCCTTCACAGATCAAGTACTTGATTCCTTAGCTGGGAAAAAGTATTTTTCATTCCTAGATGGTTTGAGTGGCTACAATCAGATAAAAATTACTCCAGAAGATCAAGACAAAACTAAATTCACCTATCCTTGGGGTACTTATGCCTACTTTGTTTTTCCCTTTGGTTTATGCAACACTTCGGCTACTTTTTAGAGGGTAGTTCCCAACATCTTTTTTGATTATGATCATGACTGTATGGAGCTATATATATATATATGGATGATTTCACCACATATGGAGAGACTTATGAGGAAGCCCTCAATAATCTGGAAAAGGTATTGAAAAGATGTAAAGAACACAACCTGTCACTCAACAATGAAAAGTGCTTTATGATGATGACAAAGGGCATTGTTTTAGGGCACTTCATATCCAATGTAGGGATTGAGGTTGATCCACATAAAATAGAAATTATTTCTACACTACCCATTCCATAGAAGCAAAGAGATATCAAAAGTTTCCTTAGCCATGTAGGCTACTACAAGAGGTTTATTAAAGACTTCAATAAGAATGTTGCACCATTGTTTATTTTGCTAAGTAAAGACATTGAATTTGAATGGACATTAAAGAGTGCCGACACTCATTTGAAGACCTAAAGAAAGTCTTGACTCAAGCATCTATTTTGAGGGGGCTAAATTATACCTTACCTTTTCATATACATATAGATGCTTCAGATTTTTCTATTAGAGGAGTTTTGGGTCAGAAAGAAGGTAACAAAGAGTATGCAATTTACTACATTAGTAAGAATCTCCAAGGAGTAGAGCTGAATTATACTATAATAGAGAAGGAGATGTTGGTAGTCGTATATGCCATCAATAAATTCAAGCATTATATCACTGGTTATTTAGTTTTTGTCCATACATACCACACTACTATTGGATATCTTATGAACAAACATGTAGTAGGAGGTAGATTAGTCAAATGGTTGCTCCTTCTCCAAGAATTTGATATTACCATAGAGGACAAACCTAGTAAAGCTAATGTAGTGGCAGATTTTTAGTCAAGATTACCCACACAATCAACTGAAGGAGTGGTGGATGATTCATTCCCATATGAACACTTATTTTCTCTAAATACACATATGCCCTGGTATTCTGACATTACAAATTATTTAGTAAAGGGCAGATTCCACCAAAATTTTCTCTGAGGGAAAAGAAGCAGCTGGTACACAAAAAAAATCGATACTCTTGGATATCAGGTTATTTGTTTTACACTGGACTTGACAACATCATGAGAAGGTGCATAAGGGAAGATGAAATATTTGATATTATGAAGGCTTGCCATGATGAGCCATGTGGAGGTCATTTTGTAGCAAAAATAATAGCCTTTAAGATTCTCACCACTGGTTATTACTGACCAATTTTGCGCAAGGATTCTATTAAATACAAAAGGAGTTGTTATAGGTGCCAAAGTATGGGTAAACCAACAAGAAGTGATGAAATTCCATTGCAACCTCAATTAACACTAGCTAATTTTGACAAATGGGGTCTAAAATTTATTGGACCAATCTCACCTACTTCCAACAACAAGGAATGCATTCTTGTTTGCACCGATTACTTGACTAAGTGGGCAGAAGTAAAGGTATTACAGTTTGTCAGAGATAGAAATGTGGATAAATTTTTGTATGAGGATATATTCACTAGGTTTGGAGTACCTAGAGAAATAGTCATTGATAAGAGTCCACAGTTTACTTCAAACCTCATCACCAAACTGGTTGAAGAATACCAAATTAGGCATAAGAATTCGACCCCTTACCACCCTCAGGCTAATGATCAAGTGGAGGTTACATAGAGAAATTGAAAGTATTCTCACTAAGACAGTGCAAGTACATAGAAAATATTGGGTTGCAAGGTTACCAGAAGCAGTATGGGCATATAGAACAACCTGGAAAAAATAACTGGTTTTACACCCTATGAGCTAGTGTATGGAAAAACAACAGTCCTTCCAATTGAGTTTGAATATAAGACATTAAGGACAACAGTGGAACTAGAAATGGACCTAACTATAGCTCAAAAGGAGAGGTTGCATAATTTAAATGCATTGGATGAAATTATGATGGAAGCAATCCATCACACTAAGGTAGTACAATAGCAAAGGATGAAGTAGCATGACCAGTATATCAAAACAAAGGAGTTTAATGTAGGGGGTTGGGAATTGTTATATGATTCAAGGTGCAAATACTTCAAAGGGAAACTATAATCCAGGTGGTTGGAACCCTATGAAATCAATCAAGTCTATCTTAATGGAGTAGTCAAGTTGCACACCATAGATGCAGTCAGATTTTCTCTTTTGGTTAATGGCCACAAATTGAAGCTATATAAGAAGCCATTATAGAAAGATAATTTTATTTTCTACTCATTTCAATAGTACGGTGCTCGCAGTGATCTGGATATAGGGTCAAACACATAAAGTGATATTTCAATAGCACATGATATACCAGGCACTTCAAGCAACCCAATGATTGAGCTACACAACTCGATCCCTAAGATCACTCGGGATTAATTTCTCACTTTATCTCACAAGCACACATATCACAGTTATAATGTTGTTTATATTTTCTCCAGAGGGGTCTATTTTTATTTACACCTTCAAAAAGTGTCATGATGTCATAGGGACCTATAGCATAATAGTTGTTAACATTCAAAATGGGTCTTGTTATCGAAGGTACCCATAGTGTCGTCTGGTAGAAGAAAGGAAAATTTCAAATCACTTGGTGCCACATTAATTGTAAGATTACATGCATTTACCTCAACATAATCACATGTAATATCCATCTCTTTATAAGAAGTACCAACAACACAATTCTATAATTTCCATCTACGAATTCAAATTTTAAATGTTCAAGCTATCACATCACCAGCTACTATCCGTCTAATCCATCCTATCAATTTGCATTCACCACCTCACAATTCATTCGTCTACAGTTATTTCTGATCACATCATCAAAATCTGGATACATGCTTTTTAGTTTACACACGTGATGATCGGTTATCTCTTCCTATCGGTACATAAGGTACGCTATCATAATTACCATAGATTTCTTTAAACTTTCATTATGTCTTTCATATTAATTCATGCATGTGAAATATTCATACCACTAATTTCCATTATTTATAATTTTACCACTTCCCAATCACAACGTGAAGTGAGGTCACTTCAACCATTAAGTTGGGGGGAGGGTACAACTCAGCCAGTTCTTTTGAAATCCGCCACCCAATTTTTTGAAATCTGCCACCCAAATCAAATGCAATAGATAGCTGCAACATGCAAAACCCTCCTAAAATTATACCTACCTTTTACTGATATCTCCAATTTCCAAATTTCCAGTCATGAGAACTTGAGCTAAGTCCAAACTAAATTTGAACCTAGAACCTCTTTTTGAGCACAAATTAAGTGGATAATAAGAAGGGGAGTTGCAGTTATGGTATAGCAGTAAAAGTATATGAGGAAATAGCAAGAAGGAGAAGGGTTTTGAAGGTGGTGGAGTGAATTGAGTTGAATTTTTAAGACTAAATTAAACACATTAAGCAAAGAAAATAATATCATAATGGGAGGCAACGTTATTAGGAGAGAGTCATCAACTCATAAGAAAATTTTGGAAGATGCAATGATTTTACCCATTTTTACTAGGGTTGGTTGGCTTGACTATTTCCTAAAACTAACAGAATTTGATGATAATATTACAAGAAGGTTTGTAGCTATGCTTGAGTATGATGAATTAATGGTGAAGGGACTATCAGTGGATGCATATGAGGTTTCCATAGCATAAATTACCGGGTTACCTAGAACTGAGGCAGAGTTTCCAACACATGCAGATGTAGTTGCAGCCAGAGAGGAATTTTGTGGACAAGGAGAGGATTTGGACTCATCTTCACAAGGTACAAAGAGAATATTTCCTCCCTAGTTATGGGATAATTGTGCTTCCTACATTTTTTAGATATCTTACCTATGATGGTAGGAAAAATATCTTGAATACAGAACATTTTAAGTTACTTAGTCACCTTTGACAAAATAAGTTGGTAAATGTGCCAAATTTTCTCTATAATATGTTGAAAAGAATGGCATCAGGGTATCAAAGGAAACAAAGTGGAAATTGCCTATCACACCACTTTTTGATTTCTTTACTAGTAAAAATAATTTTGAGGATTCAATACCCACAAGTAAATTGGGAAGATCTTAAGGAATGTAAAGATATTAATAGTTTATTGGATTCACTTGTGGTACCTGAGACTATTGAGCCACATGATGAACCTATAAGAGAAAGTCCTCATGTCTCACCTATAGCTTCACCTACTTGTATCCAAGGTAAGCATGAGGAACATAATGAGCCTGAGTCTAGGTCACTTGTAATTGAGGAAATTCCATTTTTTTCAAAATCACAAAGACCCAAGAGCAGAAGAGCCAATACATTCACATCCTCCACACCTTCTAAAATAGAAAAAGAAGGATGATGTTCAACAGAAGAAGAAGGATTTTCAACAAAAGAAGGGTGTTAAAAAGGAGAAGAAGAATGTTAAGAAGGAGACACCTACACCTAGACATTCAGGAAAATTAAAGAGACAAGATGTCATGAGGAGAAGTATGGAGAAACCTGAAGAAGAAGAAAAGAGAAAAGAACAGAAGGAGGAAGGTGTCATGATAGTAGAGACAGACTCTAAAGGGAAGGGATATATCCCTGGTAATGTAAATATACTAGTGAAAAGGAAGAGATACGTGTCTACTACTTTTGATTTAGAATCAAAAGAAGTGTTTACTGCTAAGAAAAAAACAAAAGGAAACCCTAGACAGTTTTACCTATGAGGACTATGAAGGGGGAGGTAACAATAAATTCATGGAAACAGAGAAAATGTATATAAAGGAAAGAGATGTTAGGAAGGATCTCCAAGAAGCCTTGGATAGAATTAAACACTTGGAAGAGTTAGTATAAAGCTATGAACAAAAGGATGGGGAGAGGAAAACGAAAATACAAGAAATGGAGGAGAAATTGCAAACATATGGCCACAGTTCTAAGCTTGATTTATTTCCATAGTTGGCCATAACTAAGACTAGGGATGGAGAACTGGTAGTACCAGATCAGAAACCTCCTTCCATCAGAACTCCAACTCACCATACCACCTTGTCACTTGGTCATCAACTATGGAGAGTGGTTGATGAGTTTTATTAGGAAAAGGAAAAATGGAAGAAGGAAAAATAAATTTTGATTGAAGAGCATTCAAAGGAACTAGAAAAGAAAGAGATGGAGTTAAGCAGATCGACAGTCAGGTTGGAGGAAGTGGCAAACAAAGTTGCACAAATCATTAGATGTAGATCTCCAGCAATGACATACGCATTGTTTATGTAAGAAATATTTCTATGTTTTCAGTTCAATAGGCTAATTAGTAAGCAATCAATTGGGATGAGTAGATTTTTTGAGTTTCTTAATGTTTTTGTTAATTCTAAATGTGAGGAGAAAGATCAGTTGTGTGTATTATTTACACAAGTATGTGGTGCTAGATGAAATAGAGTGGAATCCTCTTATTTTTGTGGGGGATCTTCAGGTAAGGACACTTGCATCCTATTACAGAAATGAACAACTTGGGGGGAAAATACTAGAAGAATATGAGGAGAGGGAGAAATCAATTGCTCTCCCCATAAGGAAAGAATCTAAAAACCCTGATGCAATTATTGATGAATGGTTGAAACTCATTGATCATAAGGCTGTAGGCAAGAAAATTATGAAACTCAAGAAAGCAGATTATGAAAGAATGCAAACATTAGCTATAGGTTTGGGACAACAACGCTATAGTTACATGCAAAGTAGATGGAGCATCTTGACTCTAGAATTGCAGAGAAAGGAACCTCATTCCATGTATAATTTCACCACTGTGCTTCAAAGGGTACACAGGTACATGACAATTGGTGTTGAGAAAGGGATTTATTGGGTGCCACTCACATTTCACCCACCTATGCTACTTTATCTAGATCCATATTGGATTGGGGAGAAAGGAGAGGAATGTGAGAGAGCATGGAATACCAGAATGAGGCAACTTGCATCTTACAGAGGTTTTTACTTGAAACAGACCCAGGGAATTGATGTTGTTATGGACCTGAGGTAGATCACCTTGCAATATAACCTATACCCCTAGTTTTTTTCTTGAGGACAAGCTAAAGTATAGTTGGGGGAGTGATGGGTTTCTTTATTAGCTTATTTTTTGTTACTTTCATGCATATCTTCAAGCACTTTTAGATATACCTTCCATAAAATACTCCCATATTATGCTATCCTTTCATACTTATTATGTAGACTTTGACCTAAATCATAATGATGGAAATATGGTTATGACATAATGCTATTGCATGGTTTCTATGTGAGTATGCATAAAATATGGATGGAATTCTATGTTTTAATTATGGTATTTATTCTTGTGCACATGCTTCATGAATTAACCTTTTTGTAGCCAAGGAGGAATTGTAGAACGTAGCAGTTGGAAGCTGTAACCCGCAGCAAAAGGAATATTGGGACAACAAAATAGGGGAGTTCCAGATTAATATGAATGCAATAACTATTGTTTGAAGACACCTAATGGAGATTGAGTGTGGACCATTATAACAAGTGAAAAAATTGTTAGAGAATAACTCTTTTGTTGATAGGATTTTGATAAATGTTTGTGTGTTTTACATGCAATTCTATTTTACAATGTTTTGGTTCTATTAGGATTCTTCTTTCTTTTCAGTTATGGTTTGAAAAATTCAATCTTAACTATACGCTATAATATGTAGGAGTAGAAGTTAATGATTGCAATTAGTTTTTTCTTAGAATAAGACTTCCTCATGATTGTATATAGTCGATGGTTGAGTCTTTAGATAATTTAGTTGGTTTTCAGTCTTTCATTATCATTTATTTTCAGTTTCAAGACATGATGGATATTTAGTATTATTTTCATTGAAGACAATCTATGAAGAAGATATTATGTAATCTTTCATGATATGCAATGAATGAAGTAAATTTCACATGGATGCATACAATCTGTTAGTTAGATTTGGTTCCAGTCAAGTGAGAACAACCACTTGAGTAGGCCACTCAAGGGTTCTTCACTTCATTTTCTAGTTGTTTATTTTTAATAGTTATTTTATATTTATTATTGCTTCATGAAGTACATGCAAGTTGAACTAGAATCCCATACTTTTCTTATTGGTAATGAATGCTCATGGGTATGCATGTCATGGTTAACTAGTAGTACTTCGGAGATTAGATTAGCTGAGTTGTTAGTTTTTTTAGTTCTGAGTTGATATAGTAATACTTTATTAGCAATAGTTTAGTTATAGGTTAAGTTATAAGCACCTCTATCCATTAGAATTAGTTTGTTTCTTTTATTTTTTTGTAATTTTGTGAGTTTCCAGCAAGTAGAACATCTTGAATAGGATAACTTAGGTAACTTTGAGTCTTTGAAGGCACATATAGTGCAGCACCATCACAAGTTTACAAACCTTGGGTTGAAATTTTAATGTAGTCTTTGCAATGTTGAGTGGATTGTTCAATCAAATAAACCTTTGAATTGTGTGGGTTCTACAAAGTTCACAATACATTATTTCAGACTCCACATAAGACTTAACATAGAGTTGGTGATCTTTGAGAAATTTCAATTCTTGATCTACATGTTGCAAATGTTCCTCCCATGTCTTGCTATAAATCAATATATCATCGAAGAACACTAATACAAACTTCCTCAAAATTTTCTCAAAGATGGAGTTCATCAAAATTTGAAATGTAGATGGTGCATTAGTAAGACCAAATTCCATCACCAAAAAATCATAATGACCCTCATGAGTCTGAAATTTTGTCTTAATAATATCTTCTTAATTCAAATTTGGTGATACCTAATCTAACTTTGTAAAAAACATAGCTCCATTCAATTAATCTAACAAATCATCAATGAATGGAATAGGAAACTTATCTTTGATGGTGTACATGTTGAGAACTTTGTAGTCCAGGCATGCACCAAGTTTGATCCTTTATATGCACAATCACCATGAGAAAGGAGTAAACACTTTTGTTACCCCTAATAATTCATGCCTTTGGCATCTTTTGAACAATATTTTCAATCTCACTTTTTTGTATATATGGGTACCTATAAGGCACAATCTTGGGTGGTTGGATCCTTGGAACTAGTTGAATGGCATGATCACGATCCCTCTTAGGAGGAATTCCTTTAGGCATATCTCCAAAAAAAAAATTGTGATGATCCATAATTGCTTGTGAAACTGAATGAGTAGGAGCAGTTGACTAATATGCTTTTAATGAACATAATTGAGCAATAAATCTATCAAATCCTCTCTTAAGCAACATTTGCATTTGATGAGAGCTTATCATTTGTGGGGAATTTTCATGTAACCCTCTTATCTCCAATGTCTTTCGTTTTGATTTAATTCTCATGAATAGTTCCTAGAAATTCACCTCAATTGGTTTCAATGTAGTAAGACATTGTACTCCCAAAAAAATATTTGGTGCAT
This sequence comes from Sequoiadendron giganteum, assembly GCA_007115665.2. Lineage (NCBI taxonomy): Eukaryota > Viridiplantae > Streptophyta > Pinopsida > Cupressales > Cupressaceae > Sequoiadendron > Sequoiadendron giganteum. The sequence continues at coordinate 351,443,474 of CM021102.1, forward strand.
CCATGGAGATAGCAAACATTTGGAAATCAAGATGATCATCTCCCATGGATAATTTAATGTTGTGGTATTTTCTAGAACAACTAATAGTACCACCATCTACAATCAAGACCTAAAACTTTGGAGCTGGATATATAAAACATTTAAGATGGTAGCCAATTTTTTTGATGAAATTATGAGTACTCTCTAAGTCAATCAACACTATTACTCTTTACTTCTTTAAGAAACCAACTACCTTGAGAGTTTGTGGGGTGCTAAAACTTGAGAATGCATGATAAGAAATTATTGGTTGGGGATCTTGTGATTCCTCATCTAACTCCCTATCACCCACTAATATTAGTTCCTTTTCTTCTTCATCGCTTGGATCTTCAATATAGAACAATTTATTTTCATTGTATTTATGCCCTCAACTGTATTTTCTATCATAATTGAAACACAACCCTTTTTCTCTCTTCTCCTTGAACTTTTGTAGAGTCAACTTGGTGGTTTGAGGCAACAACTGTATAGGAGAGCTTCATTCTCTTATGTTTGTGATCCCTTTTTTCCTATTGGCAAAAAACTTCTCCTCAACTTGTCTTGCCATAAGTATCGCTTGTGAAAAGGAGGTTGGAACAAACATACCTCATATTTTATGTGGTCATTTAAACCTCCTGTAGACATCTAAATTTGATCACTTCCATATGATCAAAATCGTCTACTCTATCCATCTAAGTCATTAATAGTGATTAAATAATTTATTTTCAATCATTATTTCATTTTCTGCCTAAGGTTCCTAAATTATGTAATTGAATAAATTAAATACTTTACCTTACACCTTTTCTTCTCTAAATTAAATAAATAGGACAATTTAGTTAATTTAGTCATTTGACCTATTTGGATTAAAACCAATTTTTAATCCCTCTTTTTCTCTCTCCTTGTCTCATTCTCCATAATCCTCTTTTAATTCGGATTAAATTAATTAATATATGATTAGGATGTGCACCACTTAATCAATATTAGTGTCACATCCTCCATAATCTCCCACTTGCCTCTAATCTCTCATTAATTATCATAATCCTGTGTTTGCACAACCTTAATCAAAATCATTAGCCACATTTGGCATACCTTTTTTGGTCAACCTTTCCACTTGCCTTTCTTGGCCTTGACTCTCTTTCCCATGTGAATTTTTAATTCACATTTATTCACCCAAGGCTCCCCTCTTTCCCATGTGAATTTTTAATTCACTTTTATCTTTCCAAGGTCTACCCTATCCCCATGCAAGTTCTAGAAGAATTGACTTGTCACTTTAAATGTGTCAAGGACTTCTAGAACCTTTAACTCGTCACATCACCCACATGTGACAAATCCCCAGATTTTTGGAAACTCTCTCTTATCCAATAGACTCCCCTAAGAATGTGAATTTTTAATTCACATTTATTTCTCCAACTACTTCCCTTTTTCCATGGAGATTTTTGAGGAATTCTAAAATTCCTCAAATGTCTCTTTCATGCTCATTTGGGGACAATAAGTTCTTTTTTGAGGAAATCTTCCCATCCCCCAAGGTACCTACAAGGTACTTGTCCTTCACCCATATCATGTACCTCTCTTCCACCTCATTTCCATATCATCCCACCCTAAGCCATCTCACATTCCACATGTCAAGATGTGAGGGTTTGTGAGTCCTCAATTCACCATAGCCCTTCATCTTGACTTTGTTGGATAATTCTCAACCGTTAAATTCTCTAGAGAATTCAAATTATCCTATAAATACCCCCTCATTTCTCTCATTTTGAAAATGGAAGTCTTTTGCTACCAAACTCTTGTCAAATTATCATTTGCAGCATTTTAGCATCTCCATAGCATTTTTCATCAATCCATCTTACATCTTGCATCCATTTAACTCCATAGCCATCCAAGGAGCACACAAGACATCCAAAGATCAAGGGCCAACCAACGAAGAAGCAGCATGAAGGTATAATCAATTTCAATTTTCATCTTGCTTTTATGTTTATCATTTCTTAGGCTAATCGTTGAGGTGTCCTCTTTTGTGTTATTTTTCTTTATTGCATCATTAGTTGTTTAGCATCTTACATTAGGAACATAACATTTTAAGAGATCAAACCTCCTATAAATAATTCCTTCAAATTTTATCCTATAACATTCTCCGCTCTTAGACAAAGGGTTTGGAATTCATGAGTATATTCCTTGACCGTACCTATTTTCTTTAATTTAGTGAGTTGGAAAAAATATTTTTCATAAAATTATCTCCATAATGGACAACAAGTTTGTCTTGAAAAAATTTCCATGTGACCACACAACCCTTCTTTCTTTTCTCATCGCATAACCAAAAATACCTAATAAATTATTTTGGTTCCAAGTATAATTATGCCATAGCCAACTTCTGTTGACTTGGAACATGGTACAAATCAAAGAATTTATCCACTTGGAAAAGAAAATTGGTTGGATCCTTGCCATCAAAATTTCTCATATCCAAATTTGGTATGAAATTCTTAAGAATAGTGTTATCAAAGAGCTAATCCTTCTTGAGACTTGAGTCAAGGCCACAAAATTCATGTCCAATAAGAATATTATTTTCCACCTTATTAGGTGAATTTTCTCCCTTATACTTCATCCCCTAAATAAGTGTGTCCAAATTCCTAGAAAATTCATTCATCTCCTTCCTCATTGATGGAATTTCACCCTTGACCTTGTTGATTTCCTCATTGGAGGTAATATCCTCAATTTCTATATCATACTTATATGAAGTTTTCTCAAGCGTGGTAGCATTTTTTGCCTCCTATTGTAGGCCACATCATGATAGAAGAAAATATTTTTTTAATAAATCAAAAAAAAAAAAATGAATACTTTAAAAAATTTATTGTAGCTTATTAGAGCCTAGGTCACACTTCCCCAAAAAATATTCCAAACATTAGGTCTTTTGCAGCCTTGAGAGTGAATTTATTGAAAACCATAATTCTACAACAAATCAATTAATTATCCTTCGATTCCCTTGAAATTTGAACTATAGGCATCACTCAATTTGTAAAAAGTCCACTAAAAATCAAGGTAAAATCCATTAGTATATGGGAGATATGTGTTTTCCAAATAAATTGGGAAGAACCCTAATTTTGCAATAAATCACTGAATTATGCTCCAATTCCTCTAAAATATATTATATCTATTCAACAGGTTCTTCAAAAACCCTTTTAAAATAAAATAAAAAATCCAAAATTTGGGGTATATGCGCTTCCAAAAATGACCTCCAAAATTGAGAAAATGCCTTGCCTTTACAGTGCCTAGATCATTCTCTAATACCACTTGTAATGAAATAACTTGCACAAGATGATAATATGATATGAAATATGCTAAAATTACTTGATAATAGTCAATAATAACAAGCCACTTTGAGGGGGTAAACCTCCAAATATCTCCAATGAGAACACAATTCACAATAAGACTCATTACCTCCTATATATAACCTACGTATTCCTAGGATATCAGCCAAGCTAACTTAGATAACCTTATATAAGCCTTAGGCCAACCTAAATAGATAAATAAAAATATAATAATGATAATATTACTTAATTAAGTGTTAAGGTAGCATGCAAGGTGACTACTCATAACCCTATATATACTATAAGATTAAGGGTGTAGCATTTATATATTAGATAGTAACAAATTAATGTAGAATTTATTAATTTTGAACTATAGTAATAATGTTTTTTCATTATAATGGTAAAGATTAGGTTTCAAAAGGTACCAAACCCTTTTACACAAGAGAAAAGCAATTCAGGAGCCCCGACAACAAGGGAATTATACCAAAAAGGTTATAAAATGTAGAAAAAACAAAGTTAAGAGAATGTTGAAAGCAAATAGAAAACATGCAAAAAACTAACAACATCAACTAATCATAACCATAGCATTCTTCCACTCTTCATCCAAGAATTGTAAAATTATCCTTTGATTCCTCAATCTCAATAACCTTCCTCTTAGTTTGGTTTTCGGTGTGTGTGTGTGTGTGTGTGTGGACCCAAGACTAACTGCTTATTTTTCTTCCCTAAAATCCCTTCCTAAAGAATTTGATGATTGAATGCAATTTTTTGCATGGTTATATGTAGATGCAAAACCTTTTTCAAATTCCTCTTTATATTTCCCCTCATTATGAAGCCTAACAATCTACTCATTCTATAATTTATTCTCCTCTTTGAGTTTACAAACCTCACTAAATAGGTCTGACTACTCCAAATTAGTGTTCCCCATATGGGGAGGGTTGAAGGAAATGTAGCCTAGCCTTGAGCCTATAATTATCCAAGAAGAGACATTTTAATATATTGTGTTGCAGAGTTAAGTTAGTCTCCATCACCCCCACTTTATCTTGCTCATCCCCCATAATGACTCAAGCACTTTATACCTATCAAACAAAAGGAACTCAACATTGGAATAGGGACACTCATCCTCCTAGCTTCCTTTAGAATATCTATAGACTTACATCATGATATTTTTCCTTTTACCCTTATCTTGATTCTTATTTCCTTGCATAATCCCATTGGTCCCCTTACTAGCTTTCAACTTCTTCCCTAGCTTGTACTCCTTATTCCTCATATTTAAATTTGAAGGCCTATGAACACCATAGTTCCTACCAATATTATTCTTAATGAAACCACCCTCTAATTAGGTATCACCAATAAAAGGTTGGCCAAGCTTGGGAATTTTGATCACGATAGATCTAGGACCACCAACAAAATTACCCCTAAACATCTTATCAAGAATTTTAGAAATGCTAGAGAAGGAATTCACAACATCATTGATATCTATGACATATATCTTAGGGGGAAATTTTAAATCCATTGCATGTTTAACTAAAATATAGATGAAATCTTTATGCACATGCAACTTAGTTTGACATATTTAACATCAATAATTAAATACTCAAGGGACATCAAAAGGAAAAATAGAAGGATAACCAAGATTTTATGCCTAAAACGGTTCAAAATTATAAATGATAAGAGTAAACACACTTCAATTTGCCTTCAAGGATCACATATTTGATTATTTGTAATCTCACCTCATCCTAGGTTAGGAAGTGACTATGTGAGGTAGCTAGCTTGAAAAAAAATTAGCTTATCCTTCGCTCTCAAGAAGGGATGAATTTCAACCCCCTTACTTCTCCTATCTTTAAAGTCTTTTAAGGCTTCTACACATGTCTTAGTTGCCTATGCAATAACTTCTTTAGAAACTATATTTTTGACACCTTTGAGAGTCACCTTTCTAGCCTTGCATGCCTAGGTAGCAAACTACAATAATAATTTTAGAATCTTATGACTTATTCCTTTTTTATAGTGAGATGCTAGTTATAGTTAATTGATTATTGGTGAGAAATATTTTCTTCTATTATAATTTAAAAAAATATAAATTAACAATATTTTGAAAGTTAATATGTAATAACTTAAATTAAAATTTAGGTTTTTAAACTTATTTTGGAATTTAAAATGTCTAATTTAAAAATTAATGAATTATTTAATTTATGTCCTAATTTATAAATTTTTAATTCTCAAATTATATTTTTACTAATATAAATATAAAAATTAGTTACAAATAAGTGTTGTTGTGAAGTTGGAGTTCATTCTAAAGGTTGCAAGAACAAGTGTGAAGTAAATGCATACAAAAAATTATAATAGGGATTACCATTGTTTGGTTCAACATGCATAGAAATCCGCCTATTAAGGGAAATTAAATAAACAAACTACAACAATCAATAGATTTCTAAAGATGCACATGTTGTACGATGTATTTTACTTAACCAAATTTTTATGAAGATGCAATGAAGCCCAAAGTAAATAGCAAAAATCAATGAAAGAAAAAATTGATGTGAGAAAGAAATGGCTTATGGGGATTAATTGACATCCCTAAAGCTACACAAGGTTGTCATAGAATGATAGGATTCAAATGGATTTAAAAACTAAGAATAAGGTGGATGGACTATTTTTTACAAAATTTATCTATACATATTTTATATTATAATAGTATTGAAGGTTGTAGAACATTTGCAATGCCTTATTTTTACTTATTGTATATCAATAAACATATTATGGTTTGTTTTTGTAATAATATTTTAGCACTATAATAGATCAACAAGGTACCTTTATGACAAAACCCACCTTTATGAGGAACCTTCCAAGGGTCCATGTACCTCCAAGTACCCTACCTCAATCCCAATCATCCACTAACTCCCATGGAACATCTCATCCCTTGATCCTCCACCAATCTTGGGCCCTCCACTCTCACCCAACCACCATTTGCCACTTGTCACTCTCTCTCCTTGTTTTATAGATCTCAAGTCATTCCAGCCATTGATCTTCCCAATCAATCCTAGCCATTGGTCCCTCCGATCAAAAATCCAAAAATCCAAACCCAACCCAAGCCATTGATCCCTCCAATCAAAAATCTAAAAATCCAACCCCAAACCAAGCCATTTTAACAACTTGGAATGCAAGATATGTTGTCAAACTGTGAGCACACATACAATCAACATTTGGGCAAAACCACTCTTTATGCAACTAGGTGATTTTATATGATTTAATTTATGTTATGTTGTACTTTATTTAGATTTTCTATCACCTAATTTGAGTGTTTGCTTGTTGTTGTGTTGGGCAATTTGATAGTTTAGGTTGTTCACTTCATAGCACAATTACATGCACACAATTACAATTTGTAAAAAAAAAATTATATTATTTAAGGTGCATAAGACATAATATTTGTTTAAGGCTTTGCAAATATGATAGCAAGTTAAGTGGACTTGATCTTGGGGAAACTTTATTTTATATATAGAATTATAACCCTAACCCTAATCATAATTTTATCTCTAATCCTAACCCTGATTTATAACCCTAACCCTAACCCTAATAATTTTGTCTTTCATGTTGTGCTACGAATGCTACTAGCATATATATATTAATTTATAAATAATATTTATAAAAACACCCAGAGATATCTTTCTGGAGGCATCTATTTTTCAATCAATTACTCACATAAAAATGTAATAGACGTCTCAAAAAGAATATCTCTCAATGTTTATATATATATGCTAGTTTTATTATTATTATTATTATTATTATTATTTATATTATAAAACACACAATATTTGTTTAAAATTTTGCTAATGAAATAACAAGTTAAGTGGGTTCAATATGGAGGAAAACTTTATTATTAACCCTTCTTGAATTGAAATGGCATTGAAATGATAACCTTTTTAAAAAAATCTTCAATACAAAGAATGACAACAAATTGACTATTCATTCTCATGAAAAGTAAATATAAAATATGAATACATAAATTTAATGAAAAACCTAAACTACAAAGATATTATTATTTAACACACTACTGTCTATAATGATTTTTTTTAAAGCACACAGGGAAACATTTAAGAATATAATTGCCTGAAGTGACGTAAGTTTCCTGTCAAAAGTTCTGTGCGAAACGACGTAAGTACATGCAGTCCAACTTTTGTGATGAACATGCGTCTGTCTTACACAATTGGAAAGTTGCGCCGCTTTGGTAGACGATTTCGACGGATGAGTAATGGAAGTACTGTGGGATACCACCTTCACGTGATTAGATCGTCATGGCACGTGAACAGACTTTAAAAACCAGAAAATAATAGCATGTGAAGGTAAAAAGCTCGGTTGTGAAAGCGATACTGTACTTAAATGGCATCACAATCATGCACCGACATTACCCACATGCAAAGGGCCAAAAAGAAAATCTTTAATGACCACGTCCCAGACACGTACCAGAGGAGTGAACTGGTCATCTACCATTAATGGATCGATGTTGTAATGGAATGAATCAGTTCATGGATTGGGATACTTAGCCCGTAAGCATAGGTTAATTCTACAAGATTCAAAAATAATTGATTCAAGTGCCATAAAAGTTGTCTGATTCCTTTTTCTGGTAATGGCGCTTTTTATTTCTTTACTGTTTTATAGTAACTTGTTTTCTCAATCTTGTTGTTTATCAGGAACAACACTCCTCATGTCTGCAAAGAGCAAATTGGCGTAGTTTCTTTAACTGTGACGTTTATTAGCTTTGACATAAAGGGAAGTGTGATTCCGTGTAATGACTGGCAGATATTGAGGACACAGGAAAAAGTGCTGGAAGGAGCTCCAAAACAACAGCATAACTAGTGCAGGCTCATGTTGATTATCAACACACATGGTTGTGAGGAATGGTTATTCATAAGATATTATTCAGTTCAATAGTCAAATTGTTACCTTTGGTGAATAAAATAGGGTAAATATTCATTTTTTTTATTTTCATGTATATAAGATGTACAATTGTTATTGATTGGTTGATCATTGAATCCAGTGATGTTAAAGTTCAAATAACTTTACTATGACTGGAAATATTGAAATAATCAAGAAGAGCTGGCTAGGGTTTCTTGACTTTACTTGTGTCTATGTCAATACTACTTCAAAAAGTTGAAGTTTAATGGTTTCCCCTCTATTTATTTTAGTACTTCCCTAGTCTACATGTCTATGGGTGACTTTTGCCTCCTTTAAATAGTCTCAACCTTTCATTCATCTACAATTTTTGCTCCTTGAGTTTTTAAGGTTCATCATCAATATGCAATGACACCCCCACTCAAGTGATTTTAGAAGTTTGTTCCCAAGGTGTTTCACAAGGTACATCCCCTAAAACACCCCTAAACATTGTTCTTCTGGTTCTTGAATTTGATAATGCATGCGATTAGTTATAAAAATTTAATTCGATGGGGTAATTTGTGATTAGGGCCCCCCTAAAACATGCTCAAATATTGGGTTACTTGGGCTTGCTAGACATTGTGCAAAATCTTAGTAAATTTTTATTTTTTAAAATTTTGTTGAGTCCAATCATGTTGGGCTATTTTTAGCCACAACCTTTGGCTTGTTGAGTCCTCATTGTTGGTGTTCAAACCTTGGACTCAAGACTTTGTTGTTTCTAATGAAAAGTTCCTTAAGGTTCCCATTTAGGTTGAATTCTTTGGGTTACCTATGCCATGCTAGAACTTTTTGAGTTAGATTGCCTCTTCTTTAGGCATTATGGTTTGTGTTGAACTTGAACGATTCTTCTCGACTCATCCTCAACATCAAATATGTACTGAGGTGGAGTTATCCAAGAACCTTACACAAATTGTTGATACTTAGATTGGTCAAATGAGACACACTTAATACATTTTTTACTTGAAATTATTGAATAATTGTTATTGATGTAAATCCTATGAACATAAGATTCAAGATTGTCCTTTTGGTTTCTCCTCATCTAAACAATTATACCTAGCCCACCTTTATGTTACTGCCTCTAGCCAAAAAGGGAAAAGGTTGGTCTACATTTGTTAGTCACAAAACCAAGAGCTTTGGAAATAGAAATTCTACCACAAGGCTTCCTCTAGCTCTAGGGGTCAGGGTATTAAGATGGTTTAAAAATCTTCTAAACTAGAGAAATATGGTCTTTCCCACCTTGGGGAGACCTTTGGTGAGGTAAATATGTTTGAGCTCCGCTAGCAATTATTTTGTTGTCTCAATTGGAAAACACTTTTTTCAACATGCTTCCCCTCCTTTGGTTGCATGGTGGAGATCTCATAGCCCACCAAGGCATCTAGATGAGGAAGAGTTTGTTTCAAATAAATTTCAACTAGTCCATCTTATCTAACAAATAGAAGGTTTTGATTCAAGCGATGCTATTCTTCATGGTAGTTATTCTAATTTTGATGAGTTGGCTAATGAGGAAATTACTCTTAATACTTGGTTATGAATCTTATGTCCAAGAATGTTCAAATTTTGATGGAACTCCCAAGGAAGTACTATATTCATGATTCTTAGCCCCAATTTCTATGTTTGGACATTCTTTGTTTACAAGAGGTTAAGTTTTCTAGTTTCTTGTATTTTGTAGCTTGTGTTATTCAATTTTCTAGTCATTTTTCTATAGAAAATATGAAACAAATTGGGGTGGTGTTGTCACCTGTGTTTCCCCTATGTGGCATCAACACTTATTTAATTAGGTATGTGACCCCACTAACTAAGCATTAAGGGTTCCTTTCGACATTAATAATCATACCTTTGGATTTATTAATGTTTATGCTTTGAATATTGTCGTTTAAAGATATACATTTTGGAGATAGATTACAATTCAATGCTTGTCAACACTTGGATTGTGTATGGATACTTTAATATGATGATAGGGCTTGTAATAAAATGGGGCTTTGCCTATGCATTGCACAACTAGCAAAAGAGATATGTACTATTTTTCGTGCAATAAATTGGGGATTTTTAATCCCAATTTTAGTCATCACTAAGATAATACAACATGGAACACTTGAAGTAATCTAAGATCTAGGCCTAACATAGTGTTTAACATCTATATTATACCATGCTATTAGCTTAATTATTTTTTCAATTGTTATTCCTTCTCAATGGAGCCTTTGTCAAACATTGTCCTTTCTAACCACTTTGAAATACAATTTTGTATTGAGTAACAATTTGTCAAGCCCAAAGCTATAAGGAGTCATTTTTTTCTCAACATGTCAATTTGCTCAATTATAAAGCCACATCAACACACATTCAATGTGTTTGGAATTTGGAACTAGGTCTCATGTATGGGACCAATTTTTTAGCTTGGTGGAATGATGCAATAACTTGCACTTCCTATTTTATTTTCATTTATGGAAATCAATTAGTGTTCTTTCATTGTCGCTCATGTGAGGCTACCGCCTTCGATCTTTGCAAGGCCACTACTAATCTGGAAGTGCAACCATTTGATTTAGTTACTCATTTTTTAGTGGCTCAAATTCACCACTAGAAATAGGTTGTATATTCCCACACAACAAGGGGGGCTCAAATCAAAGCTCAACTTTACTAGCTCAAGATAGGAGGCTAGCTCTCTAAAATAAAATTTAGGCACTACATGCTTCACATAATTCTCAAACCATTAAATAAAGCAAGGAGCGGTAGTGGGTTTTCAAGGAGCTTTTTGACATAATGTTGTCCTTTTTTGGCACTGTGAGAAAATATTTGCTACTTAGGAGTGTACTCTAGCTTGGTCAATTGTTTTACAATAATTCCTTAAGGTGTTTTCTTGCAGGGTCTCCAACTCCTACGACCTTATTTGTGATCCTCTTCTCACAAAAAATGATATAAGGGAAGTTGTTTTCTATATCCAATAACAAGACCCCTAGTCTAGACAGATTCACTTATAAATTTTATTTAAAAAATGGGATATTATGGGTGAAGACCTTCAAAAGGTATATTGAAGCATTTCATTCCAAATATTTAAGAAATTAAATCAATGGGGGAAAACATTAAACTCATACATAAAGATAGAGATTTGGAAGACATACAAATTGAAGAGGGCATTGAAAGATCTCTCATAAGGGTAGCAAGAAATGATAAGGTTTCACCTTCTATTAATGTTTCCACACACTTCAATGAAGGAAAAGGATTACATAACAAGCCCTACAATCATGAGTGGTCTAAGATATCCAAGCATAATGATAAATAGATGGTTCTAAGGCATAGAAACCAAAGACACCAAGAGAGAGAGACCCCTAATCCATTGAGGAAGGGTCACATGAATCTTGAAGAGGACTCATTTTGATGTGACCTATGTTATTTTTCTCATGATTTGTCAAAGTTTATTTTTTCTATAGTAATTTTAGAAGAGAAATAATTCTTGGATGAATATGGTTCAATTGAGTACTATGAAGATGACAATGTGCACTAGCATGATGCCTAGAAGTAAAATAAATTCATTCAATGTGTTCAAGATAGCTATCATATTCAATATGAGATAACTAAATTGAAATTTTAATTAGCTCTTAGAAATGATGCAATAGAGGTATAAGAGGGAGAAACCTTCCAACAAGGACATCAAAGCTCTTACTGATGCATTTGTCTTGCAAGTTCAGAATTAGTACTAACTACAATACAAACAAGTGGGTGTCAAAGGTATGTTGTAAAATGTTCTTAATCTAGAGGCATCAAAACAATAAACAAATAAAAACAAAAGGACAATATTGTAGAAAATGACATGAATAGGGCTACAATAAATTAATCACTAAAGAAGAAGATTCATATACTAGGCACATCTTTGAAAAAGAGATATGTCCCTAAAATCAATAGTGTTGATATCACAATTCGTAATATGGAAAATCCAAAGGATGCAAGAAGAAACACTAAGAAAAATCAAGTGAGAAGAGTTGCAGATGAAATAAAATGAGACGATACGAGGGTTGAGAGTACTAAAAATATCAAGCAAGTTGTTATTAATGATTGGGTAATGCCTTTTATTCCTAACACTGATCTTATAACTACTCTATTGTCCACTCCTTTAATTACATATCAGCCAACTGATATAACTATAGCTTTTATCCAATTAAATATTCAAGTGCTAGTGAGAGAATTTCTTAGGATCCCATAACATGGAGAGAGGGCTTTGCTATATATCAAGGCCCCAATTATTTTTTATCAATGCAATGAATCCCCAAATGATCATAAGGATGGTATAGAGGTTGAAGCTAATGCCTAAGAAACACTAAATATCTACTTAAACACTATGTTTAATTGTAACCAATAGATTATTAATCCATTTTATACTTCTTTGTTGATAAACAATTAGTTGATCCATAATTGCATGCTCAATTCTGGAGCATCCATCAATGTGATTCCTCTAGAACTCATGAGCCAGTTAGACTTGAAATTTTATATGTCTTATGGACAATTCTAAGCTATGGACTCTAGCGAATTAAATCTAAAATTAGATTTTATCAATTACGTTGAAGTGCAACCTACTACATACCTAGGTAAATATTTTTCAATGGATAAATTATCATAGTTGATTACACACCTAAGTGGGATATGTTGTTATCAAGGAAATGGGTAGATTTGATTGGCAATAGAATCCAAATAGATTTATCTCAAGCTACCATACCATTGCAAGGAAAAGAGGTCTAATTTCATAGAGAGAAGACACTCCACATTATGGAGAATCTTGATGAAGCAAAGAATGAGGTATGTTACTTAAGACACTAAACCTAATAATTTCATAGGGTATTGTGATGATGAGACAAGTAATTAGGTTGGTCTTAGTTTGTCTCCTCAACCTCAAATATTTAAAAATGATAAAATTTGGAGTATGCATTTTGATGGTACATTGTTCAAGAGAGAAATGGTGTAATAATTGTTCTAGTGTCACCAAATGACACAAATTATATGTTCACTTCAAGTAGCTTGAAATGCACCCACAATATCATTGAATATAATTTTTTGCTACATGGTTTAAGTATGGCTTAGTATAGGATCAAATGCTTAAAAGTGTATAGTGATTCAAAAATAGTTGTATCTTAGATAAGAGACACATTTAATATTGCTAAATAAAAGAATTAAGGATGTACAAGAATGCAACATGAGATGCAATTGAAATGTTTGATGCTTTTGAAATCAAGTGGTGGGTAGAAAAAAATGTAAAAAATGATGCACTTTTATATTAGCCTCGATATTTGATGCATCCTTGACATATCTAGAATAAAAGGTCATTCAATATGATCATACACCTTGGAAAAAATATTTTTTAGGAAAATGTAGTCTTCTTTCATCCTAATGATGGATCATGGAGTGTGATCTGAGACGTTGATGCAAAAAATACTTAAACAATTGAAATCCAGAAACAATTTACCAACATTCTATATGGATTGCGGAAATCTACTATCTCTTAAAGAGTCTTCTACTAAGAGAATTGAACCCATTCCATACCTTCCTAGACAACAATGATATTATCTAGAATATATTTGAATTTGATGAAGCCAATTTTCTTTCTCAAGTCAGATTATTTGTGGGAGGAGATGACACACCTTCAAAGTGAGATCTTTGGTAATGTTTTTTTAGGAAACATCGAGCAAGGTGATGGGTCTTCAGTTGCATATGTCCTCAGAATCACTAGCCTTATGTATGAACTTAGTATTTTATTTATTAATAACTTTTTCTAAAGATTTGTAATGGAAAGCTTCTAGATAAACTTTAAGTAGGTCCTTCCCCATACAATCCTAGAGAGCCTTCCAGAATTCACAAGGAAAACCATCAAACCGAGGAGCCTTATCATCAACCATGGTGTGAACCTCCTTGAGATTAGCAATGGAGAGCATTTGATCACAAAAGGCTTATTGTGAGGAAGAAAGCTGACAAGGAACAACCTGAAGGCACTCCTAGAGGGCACGTTCTTGTTCAAGAGAACTTTCCTAGGTAGTGAATACTTGACCAAAATGCTTAAGAAAATACTGGAGAATATCCAACAATTATTTGAGCATATTTTGACCATCCTGATCTGTTTGATGCCATGAGAAGTGTGACAATCTCTAAGGGATTGGAAAAACTCTTTGGAGGCCCTATCAACACTTTAGCCAATGAAGTTTAGCCTTAATTTGAGCACATTTGTCATAATGGTTATTTTTTATTTGCTTTTGGTGGCTTAGCTTCGGTACCCTATTCTACAAAGCAAGGGAAAAGTGGTTGGCCTCAAGTGCCTATGTGGCCTTGAGAAGATCTGAGGTGGTGGCCTCATATGCTCTTCTCTGAAAGATTGTTAGTTAGCGGCTATAACATATGCAGAGAAAACAAAATCTACACTAGATGGCTCTATTCCACCAAGCAATCCACCCAATTGGCTAAGTGGGACGACTTTCAAGATTTCAAATCTTTTTGAAATTAACATTGAAATCAACTTTTTTAACCAAATTTCCACTTTCTAACACCTATAGCAACTAAACCATCAATAGTTTGAAGATGATGTGAGCTAGTGGTTTTTGAGATTTCGTGTGTAGATAAATGTTTTTTATTTTTTATTTTAATAAATAAATTGTGATTTTTTTAATGTAACTTTTGATATTTGTTTTTTATAATTAATAATATTTTTGAAAAGTGATGTCCCTTCCATACAATATCTTTTTTTTAAAATGATTAAATTATAATTTCTTAAACATAGAGTAATAGGACTAATATCTAATGTACAAATGCTTTTCATAACATTTTATTCCATAATTCTTTTAAGAAAAATTGAAGTGAGACTAACAATAACTTAAACATAGGTTACTTCCATATAGCATATTTTTTTATATTTATCCGAATTAACATCTTTTTTGTTGAAATAAGGATATTAATATAGTGCTTAGATATTTTTTATATTTTTTAATCTATTTTCTCATGTGTGTGGAACAGAGACCTTGACAATTGGAGAAAAACCTATGTTCACTAGAAAATAGAAAATAAATATAATAATCAAATTAAATATATTCAAAATTACACTCATTGGAAAACTTATTTTGAGTGCTACTATATTACAAATTATTTTGCCATATTCATTCCATTTGTTGGTCCAACCTAAGGTTGGAAACAAAAAAATTGAAGGAAAATTCCAGGCCTAAGGTGGGAAGGTCACTTCTAGGACCTTTGTTTTTAAGACCTTTGAGCGAAGGTACCTTCATTTGAAGGCATTTGAAGGCATTCAAGGACCTTCAAACAAAGGTATGCCATTCCCACAAAATAATAATAATAATTTAAACATCCTTTGAATGAAGGTAATTTCTTAGAAAAAAGGCCTAGCTCAAAAATCTTTTTTTCATTTATGAAAATTACCTTTGTTTGAAGATTTTTTTATATTTTACACCTTTGAACAAAGAAAATATTTTACTCACATTTGATGAAAGTACCTTCATTTGAAGAAATGTCTTCAAACAAAATTATTTCCTACTTTTCACCTCCATTTGAATTGAAAAATCTAATCTCCCAAGTTCGAGGCTCACTATTGTAGGTTTACCTAAAGAACTATCATCATGCTCATTGATGACCGTATTATCAATAAAACATGAGGCACAAGATAGAGGTGTAGCAATCTCATGTGAAGGTTAAAAATTGGTGCCATATATTGTCATGTATCTAATGATAGAAGATGCACAATCATCATAGAACTCGCCACTAAGGTAATCATCATAGATAAGTAATCCCAAGTTAATGTGTATCTCTAAGCATGAGAAAAGATACATCATCATCATATGTTGGTGAAAGTAAAATATGTGCATCTACACTAGGTTTTTAGTAAAAAGTCAAGAGAGTTGCATCGAAGAGAGCTACTATGAGATGTGTGAAGGGTGCGCTTGCTAGCTATAACATCATATGAGAAAAAAATCCCTAGTTTTATCAAGTTTATATAGGGATGTAATAGCTAAGTCGCTATCATATGCCACAAAAGATGTATAACAACAAAGCATGGTGACATGAGTAATGAACATGGTAAGGAAGGGGAAGACGATATCCATGATAATACAATGCAAAAAATAATATGGAAAAGGGTATTTAATCTCAAATAAGAAAATTAAAAAAAATCATATTTAAAATAGGTGTAAAATGTAAACCCTAAGGCCAAAGCAAGGGTGGGTAAAGTAGGTAAGAGATCTGAGATGTATGAAATGCACCAAACCCCAAAAATGAAGGTGTATCAACAAATAAAAAGATGAAAAAGGAAGAAGAAACTTAAAAATAAGATGCAAGATTTAAAAAGGTAGATCTAAAAACCCTAACAATGATGTGCATAATTCGTGGGGTTCATGATGTGAGGAAAATAAGCATTCCTTAGGTGTTAATCTAGGCTAACTAAGAAAATGCAATCAATTAAAGCAAAAATCAACCTAGATTAACTAAATATAAATAGTTGTCATTGATAATCAAATAATTGTACATGCTACTTTAGGAAAGTAAGTGTGAAGAGAATAAGACTATTTAGCTCTAACTTGGATGATGGACAATTTTGTTGTGGCACAAGAATTAAATTGATTATAATCTAGCACTTGCACCTCTTTGTCATTAGAATCCCTCTAGATATACACTTCATCAAAGATCTCACTACCATGGGTTCTGGTCAAGTCCATAATCATAGATTTGTCATTCACAATTAGATTCAACCTTGTGTAGTGTACAATCCTCTATTATTTGCTTAGATGATATTCGTCTACTCTACTTTTCCCTAATATTTGAAGGTTAATAGGGATTGATTCTTAGTGTAAATAAAGTCATTATTCATCTAGTTAGTTGATAACCTTTCTAGAATTGACCTATTCGCATTCATAACTTAAGTTTACTTAGGTATTCTAGGCTTTTGTCTCACTTCATAGAGGCACCTATTGCATGCATATCATACACTTGTTCACACACTTGTCAAATGAGCTCACAAGTGTTGCACATTTGGAGGGGTAGTCAGTCATTGTCTCCTACCATCTCACCTCATCCACCTTGCCTATATATGCAAGGTTTCTCATTGTGTTATACAATCTCATTTATATTGATAGATATCCTACTGTGTTTATCATTTCACTTGTGGAAGGTTATCAATTTGAGCTCTTTGATCTTGCCATTCTCCAACACTTATGTTGCAAGGGGACATGTTTTCTTAGGTTGACCCTCAAAAAATGTGTACAAAAGTTTAAAAACAAGTAAGGGCCCTAAAATGATATATACAAATTTGTAACTCATTTTAGTACACCAAATCCAAGTGTCCCACTATTGATTACTCCTTTAATGTTCTAAAATGAGAAATGACTTTTGAATTTGAATGTTCAAAATGAACACTAGTGAAAATCTTTAAGCAATGTTTAAAATGAATGATACTAAGTGTCTTCAAGTATTGGTGTCAAATTTGATGAAATGTGTTCTTAGTTGACTTAGTGTAGGGAAATAAAGGTGCAGCAATCATTTCTATAGTCATGAGGGCACATAACATCAAATTTTGCAAAGCATGTACTTAGTCAATTCACTGTGGGAAAACCAAGGGAGCCCATTGGTCAACATTCCAATTTGAATTTTATTGAATTTTAGAAAGGCATGTGTAAAGTTCAATGATTGTGAGATCAAGCTCGTGACTCCAAAAATTGTAGAATGTTCAGGTTTAAGTCTATGATGGCCATATTGAGGTAGGTGTATGAGTAAGTGTAATAAAGATATAGAAAAGATGAGTATATTGGAATATGTAAGTATAAGATAAGGTGAGGACTTAGTGAGTAAGAATAAAGACCTATGACAATAGATAAAATTAGGAGATTGAGTCCAACTTCACACAAAATTGTATCATTTATCAATATACATAAATCAAAACATTCTCCCAAAATAAACTCAAAACTAAATAAAAACTAATACTACTATATAAATTTCACCATTAAAATATATTACTTTAAAAAAAAAAAAATTACACATTAAAAAGACATGTTAAAGAATTCTATATTCAATTTATGAGACTCCGCCCCCCCTTCCCTTCCCCCAAAAAAAAGTCAAAAGATTCTACGTAACCATGATTTCAAGTGGACTAGAGTACAAGGTTTGAACTAATTCCAGGTCAAACAACATTTAGAGGCCCAAAGAAGATAAAAATTACTCGTTAATGTCTTCATAGATAAAAATTACATTCATGCCTTTAATGTCTTCATGTCTTCGTAAGCCAAAGCTAGAGTCATCCTTCACTATCTCCATACCTAGAGCCCACAATCTGCACTACACACGTTGAGTTGCCGTAGAGCTCCTCCAAAGAGATCAATGTTGCTCATGCTCAGATCAATGATACTTGTAGAGTTCCTGTGGTTTTTGCGAACCCAGCAAACCCTATAGGTACTTCATGTCTATAAAGTGATATAATACTTTATAGATCTAAAATTTCCCTTTTAATATACGGTCACGGAGGCATTTGCCGTGCCATCAATTCCATAGCCATCAATTCCATAGCCACTAGAAGCGAAAGAGAAACTCGAATGCTCCTGCTCTTTCTCATCCTCGTCGCCATCTGTGCTCCAAAGGAAAGACGCGTATGCTGCATGAACATGACTGAAGTAAAAATAAAAAACAACATTGTTAGAGAGATTTAACATGGTAACATTAACAAACAAAAAGAGAACATGAAACATTTTCTTAAAACTAATCACTTATTCTAATTCTAATAAATTGATCGAGGTCTGCCACGTTTTTTCATGCAATAAACAAAAGTGCTATTTCCTATAACTACCTTTATATTTGAAACACAAGGCGAAACTGCTTTAACAGTTTGACACATATTGATCTAAATTAAAAAAATCTGATTGTAGATGGCAAATGGATGAAGAACCAAGTGTAGCTACTGAACTTAATACTGCAGACGATTTCTGTTCACAATTGTAAAAAATAATGTTGCTTTGTAGAACCCTTTGTATAATCTCTGTTTTATCTGAAAAATGCACGGTAACTTACAAGGCCCAAATATTAGTTAATGGAGATAAAAAAATCTTGGTTACCATGTATTCTATAGGGGTATGTTAGGCAGGCATTTTAGAAACGACTGTAATAATTATAGACTAAACAAAAAACACATACATTAAGAGTTTTATGCACTTACATTTTGAATCTCTAACAGGGCAAACTATTTTGTGTTTGCAAGGATCGTCCCTCAGGGGATAATTGCTTCATTATATAATATAAGGGAAAGGTCAAGCCATTTTTATAGGTAAGGTCAAGCCAATTTATAGGTTACAACCCAGCTGGCAGGCCGTAATGGCATGTGAAATGCCCTTTGCGGAAAATGAACTTTAGGAATGGTAAAGAATTACTAGCATCGAACTTCATTTTCCTAAGATGCTCATCTTCCATTATAATCTAACATTTCACTTTAGACGGCCAAGCAATCAGGAAAAGCAAGAGACAGATGAGACGGCAAGGGAAAGTTTACCTGTCCGCAGGAGCAGCCTGTATAGCTCGCTCAAAATAAACAGAGGCCCTTTCTTCGTCTCCGTGAAGTTCCCATATCAATTTGGCATACTGTGCTAAAACTTCGCCATCATCAGGCTGAGCCAAAATTGCCCTCCCGTAATATTCCTCTGCCTTGTGATAGTCACGCTTTGTCTGTCAATCAACCAAAAGCGTTCACTTCAGTGTCCACGATGTCAAAGGATTGGGAGCATAAAATTCAAAGAACCAATTCACAATAAACAGAGGAAAGTCACAAAGGCTGATATTCAAGGGAAAAGGAAGAGATATGAGCCACTGAATCTAGATTTGTTATACTCCATGCTATGCTGGGAGCCTATTGCAGTTTCAAAAGGTCTTAGAGGTCCTCAAAAATGTTGAAAAAGTGAAAATTAAGACAAACGTAAATGAAGAACAGAAAAAATTTAACAAAACAAGGAATAACTTAAACCTAATCCCAGAAAGAATCACCTCAACCTTTCCCTTTTGATTACAAATTGATTTAAACGTTAATTTATTTTCTAAAATTTTATTTCTCATTACATTTTTTATTATTATTTTTTTTAAAATTATTCATTCTCTTCTTTTAAAAATTTAGATTTACAATTTAAATATATTTTTTTCCATAATTTTCTGTCAAAAACATTTATTTAAGTATAAAAACTTGTAAACATATGTCTTTAATGATACAACACTAATATAATCTTACCTCGTACAAAAACTGGGCATAATTCCCCAAGACGAGAGAATTGGCAGGATTCTCCTCAAGCGTTCTCTGATAATGCTCCTCAATATTCTCAAATCCACCGCCATACCCATCTCCTTCGCCGCCAGTGGAAGTCCCTTTGGGAATAGAATTTCCACCCCCACTGCCCGTATCTGTTGAAGGCTCCATGACACCGATCCCAAGCCCCCTAGCCATGAACATTGGCTCTGTCGATACGATGTCAAGTTCGTCTCCAGATGTGGCAAGGCTTTTCACACCGATTTTCCCTGCGCCCTTCTTTCCAAAGCTAAATTCTTGCATATTTGATTCCGCCTTGTACGCATCAGAAAAAATTTCCAATCCTTCATCTTCATCCTCTTCGTCTTCTTCATTACAATAAATGTCAAACGATGGAACAGATGCCAGATAAGGTAATTTCTTCTGGGCAGATCGCCTCCTAGACCATGGCTTGCTTAATGAATGCAGATTATAGTCATCAGAGCCTCTACTGAGCAAAATCTCCAGGTTGCCTTCCGATTGGACTCGTCTGAAGGTTGAGAAGGAGTTTGCCTCTTTTTCATCGTCCACAGAGCATGTGTCAAAGCTTCTTGAGTGCGAATTATTGTGAGACGGTGTGCTATGCAAACAAATCCGGTTTGCATTTTCATAAAATAGACTTGCTTTCCCTACATTTTCCCTGATATTCTCTGAATGAGGAACGAGGGATCCCAGTATCGGTGTTGACGAACTACGAAGCATCATTGCTGCCGAAAATTCGAGCTTGAAAGAGAAAATTTAAGCGATTTGCAACAAATTGAAGAAATTTGGAGCTAGGGTTTGGTTAGATCTGCACAAGAATTTGAAGACTCAGTCAATTTCGGGCAGATCTGCAAATAATTGCAAAATTTATACTGGACAAGTGATTTTTAGCTGAACCACGAATCTTTGCGACGAATTGAACAATAGCTGAAGTCATTATAAAAAAAATTATGTTGAACGACTTAAAAATTAAACCAAATAATTTTCTCAAGCAAACCAGATATTACAGAGTATACTGTAAATATTTAACTTAAGGAAACGAAATCATGGACTGTGAAAACCTAATGCTCGAAAACGAAAATGGACTGTGAAAACCTAATGCTCGAAAACGAAATCATACAAACCGAAGTAATTAAAGAGTACGCGCTGCTAAAAACAATATTTCATTACCTATAGGGTTGCAAAAGTTTGCCCACAGAAAAACAAGAAGATGCAAATCGTACAACTACGGCAGAATATGTTTAAAAACGAAGAAAAAAATTAAAAAGAAAAAAAAAATCCAAAAAGGCAGAATAATTTTACGCATATTACTCCTAAGTGCCTCAAAATGGGAGTATTTAAGCAAAACCAAGCCTAAAGTAGGCATAGCCTAAAGAAAACAGCCGCTTTGAACCAACCAGCTTAAGAGTGTGCCACAATACACAAACTTCTTGGTCGGGAAAAAGCTCATTTTTCTATATTAAAAACAACTCAAAACCAAGTACTTGTTAACCTCTGGAAAAAGTTTCACCTTATCAACTATTACACTGGCTGCTGCTAAAATTGAAATGATTAAAGCAAATTCATGCATAAAAATAAAATCTCACAGGAAACGCTTCCCCCCAAAAAATTAAACAAGTAAAATTCTGCCAGACGAAGCAAAACAGCATGCTAATAAAAGCTAAAAATAAGTAATAAAAGCACAATTATATCAAACGAACCAAAAAAAACATGCTACTAAAACTTTAAAAGAAGTAATGAAAGAAAAATTATGACAAACGCAAAAAACAAATGCTAAATAAATAAAGCAAAATTTGAAATAATCGCTGAAAAAGCAAAATCTCGCAAATATTGTAAAACTAAACCAATTAAAGAAAAACCAAGCCAAACAAAGCAACTGCTACAACAAAACCTGTGGTCTGCTGTTTAAACTAGTTTCAGAAGAAAAAAAAAAACAGATCAACAAAACTCCTTATTCAGCTAAAGAATCCCGTGCCTTGCGATTCAAACAGTACTTACCTAAATACAGCAAACTTGCAAAGCCTCAGTACTAAAATCCAATATTTTTTTAAAGAGTGGCTGGATGAAGGCTTTAGCTACGATTTTCTTAAACAATTTAAGCAAAGGGCTCCAAATAACTTCAATTTAAAACACTCCGCCGAAAGACAACTCCAATACCTCAGATTCAATGATTTTTCTGGTTGTAATGCAAATCGAGGTATATCAATGGAATCTACTCCATAAGCCTCCGTTCAAAGCGCAATTTGTACCCCAAAAAGGTAGTGATATTTTCAAGACTCTTCCACATTGTGGCCACGCAAATTTCTACGGCGTTCAAAGACTAAAAACAAAAACCTCATTTTCCGACAAATTGCTCCTAAATTATTTAAAAAAACAAAACCCTAAGAAAAATCCGATTTGGAATCATTTCCAGCTGCCTACTCTTCGTGGGAAAGCGCTGATCGTACAAACCAATTGCGTCCATTCATTTCTTCCAAAAGTGGTCTGCCTTAGCCTTGGCGAGTCCAATTAACGCTAGGATATTTTCCTTTAGTCACGTGTACATAATTTTTAACCGCAGTTGGTTTAGGTGCGAATAAAATTATGTCGTTTTTCTGTGACTGTGCCGCGGGGTCCAAGGTTAACCGCGGTTAGTTTGGCATATTCATTGCGAAAAAGTATCTGTTGCACGTTGGAGAAAATGATACACCAAGGGGCAAGGGTTAAGGACCATTATTTGCGCCTAATATGGCCAAATCACGTTATTGTCTATCAAACATATACATCCTTATTACAGCTGCATGGGGCCTCAATCGAGCATCAAATAAAGAGAAATATATTTAAATAAATTAAATCAGGTCGGTAGCATTTGCTCTCCACATATTTTTAAAATGTAGATTTGGGAAAAAGTTATTTATTGTCATAATATTATTCATTGATTAGTTGAAAATTGGTTTGTGTTATATTAATTTATTAATAGGTTGGATAATAGTTAGATTTTTATAAGTCGTATGTATCGCAATCATACAATGGCAAGCACCTTTCTATGTCCTATTGTAATAAAAATATAGATTCTTGTAAATCATATGTATAGCAACCACATAGTGGCATGCACTTGTCTTTGTACTATTGTAATAAAAGTAGTTTTTGTGTAGTTGATTGATGAGTCATGCCAACGATTTAAAATTTAGGACATGTTTTTTGTAGTATTGTAATAAAAGTATTTGTTGTGTAGTTGATAGATGAGTTGTGACAACAGTTTAAAGGTAGGCTAGATAAGAGTTTGAGATCAACAAATTCTTGGGAGTATCATGATTTTACTAGGTTGATGAAAATTTAGTTGTTAGGGCCTTGACCCCAAGCTTAATTCATGCTAGACGCAATTGTGACTAGCATAGTTCAAGTTGAGTTTGTTCATTAAAATAAATATTTGTTAAATTGTGATGAGCAAATAATTTATTTGAAAAGAGCCTTTATAGTTTAGTTAGTTGATTGTGAGTTAGATAGTCAAATAAAATAAAATGTTATCTAATTTCAACAATAAAACAATTACGTGGAGAGGCATTTAGTAGTGGCAAAATGGAGTTGAAAACCTTGTGTACATAAAATCAAAAAACAAACAAAACAATATCCTATCCTTTAAAGAATGAATAAATCACAATTTTCCAATCTCAATTAGAATGCTTTTATTTATTTTTCTTTAAAGTTGCATGAATCAACAACTTTCTATTTTTCGATAAGGACCCTCTATAAACCATTATCAAATAAGATTCATTTCATTTGTGAGCACATACTCATCTGAAAATTGTTCAGAAGTTTTTCAATGCCTGAAATTTTAGTCCCTTCAACATGTCTCCCCAAGATTTTTGTCTTTGCATTTTGTTTTGTAGAATGGATGTGAGACGATGCCTATATAGATGGATAGATCATCGGATTTGAAGGTGGAAGAGGTTTATCATGGGAGATTTGACTTCATATGTGAATAAAGGTAGTTGATTTTGTTTTGATGTAGATTTTCTAGCTTTTATGGAGAATTCTTGCTCTTAAATCAAAGAATAAAATTCTAATTACATAAATCAAATCTTTTGTTAATTATTTGGGTAAAAGATTTGTATTTTTTTTGTCTTTTATGGAGAATTCTTGCTCTTGAATTAAAGAATGAAATTTTGATTACATATAAATCAAAGCTTCTATTAATTTTTTGGGTAAAAGATTTATATTTTATGAATTGATTTTGGTCGGAAAGGTCTTTGAACTCAAAATATTCAGCTAAGCTTAGATTTCATGTCATTTTGTTGGGAAATAGGAAGATTGTTGGTTCTTTTTCTAACTGGTTTCCTAGGTTTCTCTAAAGATTAGCCAAAGTCCTATTATCAAGAAGCCTAGATCAATGGCCAAAAAATGAGAGATTTACCTCACACTTTTCTCCCATACACTTTAGGCTCTATAAAACCTAGGGGGTCACCCTCAACGACACTGGATGCAAATCTTCAGCTAGTGGTGCAACATAGTGTCCAACAAATAAACTTAACACTAAATAAAAAGGATTTTTATGGCTACATTCATGAACGGTACATCCCTTGTTCTCATTTTGATTTTGATATGAAGCGAAACAAAAAAATAAACATAAAACATAAATGGTTGTTTAATTTAAGATTTATTTTTTATGATGGGGGAAGAAAATAATGCAAGATCGGTGCCTACCTTAGGCTATAGAGTCACATATCATGCACTCATATTCTAATACTATAACATAATCTTGATAACCTACTAACATCTATCACCTTATGATAGAAAGGTCTTATTTGGCCTATTATGAAATGCTTCGCAATGATCCATTTAAAACCACAATACCTTCACTACATTCATGCAAGCATTTACACCACTCCTTGAATGGACAACAAATAGATAACTAGCTCAAATAGAAAATATGCTTGAAGAACCTCAATAACCTTATTACTTTGATTCAAAAGATATTACATCTTAGAGTTGGAGACGATTACATAATAGTATATATTCATATAATTTGTAATCAAGTTATAGGAGCATTACAATACTTTGACTTATAGAACAATGATCTCACCTTTGAGACTTAACACTTTTTGTACATAGCTTTCTTCCTTGAACAAAATTTAGAACCCTTACAAATGAGCACAAGCATCCCTTTTATTCTAAGAGAGAAACCAAAAAAGTGTGCCTAGGAAGAGTGTCCAACACTCTCTCAGCCACCATCATGCTTTCACATTAATAACCCCTTGGTATGTGCATCGAAGGAGGATATTACCCATGAAATCTTCAAAAAAGTATGGCAAGGGATGGCCTCTAACATAAAGGAGTCTTCAAACATAAATGAAGCATGGGTGCTACAACCTTTTCCCAAATCCACACTCAAAGCATTAAAATCCCTCTTTGTAGTCTTAAAATTTGAGATTAGATGTTTGAGGAGAGTTATTACACATTAATTATATTTACGGCTTGAAAACATGCCTCCCGAGAACATCATCAAAGTTTCTGGCCCAAACCAACCATTGGATTAAACATTAAATGGTTTGTAACCCTAAAAGGTCACCTTTTGCAAACATAGAGCGTCAGCCCTAATGCATACTACATATCACATTGATGAAGAAGATGGCATGAAGAACATTGAAACCACAATCCCCAAAAGATAGCTTTTTCCAAACATTGAGATTCAATTTGATGTTTACTAGAAGAAAGGAAGGAGGAAAGGTGGACGTCGGGGATCGAGGAGACATAACCTTTATTGCAAAATTGTGATAAATGATAAGAGGGAGACCCAATCATCGAAGGCTAAAGATATGGTGTCAAGGATCAGGATCGGAAGTATGGCTTATGTCTTATCATAAGAATAAGACAAAAGATAGAAGAAAGATCTAACTACCAAAAATTGAAGATGACGCTGGTTTGAAAAACCTTGTTGGGGTTCAAAGGTGGTTTTGAAACCTTCGTCAAAATTCGACAAGTTTTTTGTAACCTTTCAAAATTTCAACAAAAATCTTGTGGTTTGAAGTTTCAAAGTGTATTTTTTAAGCATCAATCAATATACCTGGTTTCAAAACCTTTATTGGGGCTTGATATAACCACATCAAAGCCCAACAAACTTTTTAAAACCTTTCAAAGTTATAACAAAAACATTGATCATTTAGGACTTCATTATGAGGTTTTGAAACCACTTTTGGATCCCGACAAGGTTTTCGAAACCATTAAAAACTCTGACCAGTGATTGGATGGAAGACTTATGGCTTAGAAAGGAAATTGATAAGGATAAGAAGAAATGTTGACTCTCAAAAGACTGAAGACTATGACGTCGGGAATTGGGGATCATCAGGAAAGATTAAGACAAGATGAAATGGTGGTAAGGGGTAGGGAAGATGGTTGATCCCTGTAGCTTGAAACTTTAATATATGTTTTAAAGGATTTCATCAAAAATTCAACAATCAAACAAGGAAAGGGAAGAAGGACATGAAATCAATAAGAACTAAGAGTTAAGGCAGATGATCGAAACTTGAAATAATTATACTTACACAAGTAATGGATAGAAAATAAAAGAAGTAGGAACTTGAGAGTGATGGAGATGGTATGCAAGAAAACAAACAATTGAAAGCATAAAAGTCCAATTTTTTTTGTAAAAAGGGGTAAAAAATTTATTGAAATCAAGAAATAACCAATATAAAGGAATTGGGGAACCCGTAGGCTCCCAAGAAAGTAAGTGCAAAAAACAACCAGGACAACAACCACCATCCACCCAACACAAACACCTTATCCATCCATATCATCAGTAATGGCCCTCTCTAATTCATGATAATAATTAGGGGATAATTGCCCCACTCCTCGATCTTCCAATCCTCAGCATGCTCTGAAGCCCACTTAGCCAAACAATAAGCAACCTTATTCCATTCATGTGAAATGTGGGAAAAAGACACCACTTCCAACATAGAGAATATCTACAAAATCTAACGAACCGCCAAGGCAAGCTGCCAGTTAACCTCAACCACCTTCTGCTCATGTGACAGATTAACAATAACCTATGAGTCTGATTCATAGATAATCCTACACCAACCCAAAGCATAAGCACACTCAATATCCCTAAGAATATTCAACCCCTCTATAAGGTTGTTAGAATGTTTCCCTTTGTGAATGGAGGAAAATAAAATAACCGAGCTAGAATCATCTCTTCCAACTCCACCAATCCCAGCAGGCCCAACATTACCCCTAGAGGAGCCATCCATATTGATCTTCAGAACATACACTAGAGGAGGCAACCATCTTCCAACCCTTTAAACCTTCTTTTTAGCCTGCCTACCTCTTCAAACACATGCAAAGATAGGGGTCAACCCTTGTAAGCCCAATCTATTCACAATCTTATCATCACTCCTTTCTAAAGGAAAAAATCACCTCACATTTGGCTTCCACCGTCTCTTGGATCATACCAACAATCCTATGCCAAACCTAATGAACTATCAGCCTATCCCCACAAAATATTCTATATTTTCTTTCCAACCAAATTTTTCAAAGGATTAAAGTAGGACCAATGCACCACACAATCTGGAGGAAAGAGGCTTGGGAAGGAGGTCTTCCTAGACTACTCCAAAACTCAACAAGGGAAGAAGTATGAACACATGGATATTTCCATACATCCCACCATAAATGCTAAAGCAACATACAATAAGAACATCAAAAAAATAGGTGGGAAGTATCCTCCTCACTATAGTCGCACATAACACAAATAGAGGGACCCTGGAATCCTCGCTTCTGAAGATTATCCCAAGTCAAACATCTATTCCAAACTAGAGTCCACACAAAACAATTACACTTTGGCCATAAAATATTGTTTCACACATATTTCCACCAAGGGACCTCCACCCCACCAAAATTATGAGCCAACAACTCTTGATATCCTCTAGCCACAGTGAAAACATCCTTAGGATTCAGGCTCCAAGCAAGTAAATCCTTATCCCTAAGGGAGTTGCATTGTCTACCAGCCAAGATATTTTGAAGCTCAGCACAATCCTCCTCTAACCCAACCACTGGACAATCGCAAGGATCCTTTCACCTAGCCACCTCCATCTGCCTACAAAGATAAAAAGTCTTAAAATCAATCACCCTTGACCAACCAGCCTCTTGAAAGGGCTGGCAAAGAGTTATAAAATTAGGATATTGGCACAAAATGGGGGGTAAACCATCCCAAGAATCTGACCAAAAGAGGGTCTCAGCCCCCTATTACATATCCAAAACAAGCCTTCCTTGATCAGAGTAGCCCCTTTCTTAAGCATTTCCCAAATCATAGAACCTTTCCCCACCAGAGGATACTTGGGAATCTCCTCCTACAAAACCCTGGGAAGGTACTTGTGAGATAAAATCTTGGCCCAAATATGGTCTTGTTCCACACACCACCTCCAATAAAGCTTTGCAGCCAACACCAACCTAGACCAAGTCGACTGCTACAATCCAAGACCCCCAAACTACTTTGGGCTACACACAATATCCCACTTCACCAAGCTCCACTTGGTAGAGGAAAAGTTGACCAGCCATAAGAATTGTCTATCCAAAGAATTTAAATCCTTCACAAACCAAACCAGAGCCACTTGGAGCATACACCTATAAATAGGGAGAGCTTGCACTGCTGATTTAAGTAGTTGAACACACCCAGAAAAGGACAACCATCTATGAGTCCAATGATTAACCTTCATATGAAACTTGTCCAGAATATTTTGTCGGAGGCTACTAGGAGAGATAGGAATGCCAAGATAAATTAAAGGGAGTGACCCAATCTGAAACCTCAAGATACAAACAATCCTTTGTTGAATAAGCCAAAAAGTATTGAAGGAAAAGATTGAAGATTTATCTTCATTTATCATTTGACCAGAAGCAATCAGATAAATATCCAAAGTCTTATGCAAATTTGTGGCTTCTCTAATCTTATCCATTCCCATCAAAGCAGTATCATCCAAAAATTTCAAGTGAGACTTCCCCATGCCCAGCCTTGAATAAAACCCAACTCAACATTATGTTTCACCAATCTCCCTAGACCTTTAGCAAGAAGAATAAATAAATAAGGAGAGAGAGGATCTCCTTGACAAAGGCCTCTAGAAGCACAAAAAAGAGAAGAAGGCTCACCATTTATTAGCACCGAGAAAGAAGTGGAAGTAACACAAGACTATAATGTCACAGAATTGCACCAAAGGGCAATTCCACATTTTTGCATGTTGCCTAGCATTTATGACACCTTAGAACAGTAATGATAGAAATCCCATGAGTTGGAATTTCATAATTCTGACCCAATGTGGACCAATGGCAGAGCAACAGAAGCCTAATGAGACATTTCCTAAAAATATAGGCCTTGGACGTCTGTGCGATGTGCGAACGTCTGCGTGACATGCTAGCATCCTGACAATTTTCTGAGTTTGAAATGAGGAATCTCAAACCTTGAATCTCTCGACACATGTCCTAGCAATCAGATTTCAGATGTAATGACTCTTTTCCACCCTTACATGCAACAAAAATCCCTCTTTTTCTCTCATTTGTGGGTTCAATACATTTAGTTAAGCTCTCTCTTCACTCCCACTCTTGATTTCTCTTCATTCTTGATAGCAGCACTCTCACAAGCAAAGCCATGTTGGATTTAGGTCCCTCTAGCAGCTACAACTCTCAAGAAAGCACTCAACGGTGTGTCTGTGTGCTCTAGAGAGGGTCTAGGCATGTGGGTAATTCTCTCTCCCTCACTCCTTTCTACTTGTTTATTTACTACTTAGTGGTGTGGGTTCTACTCCTAAAGTGATTTTTTCTTTCACCACATGCTTTGTCCATTTTGTTTACAATCCTTTCCTATTTGGCTATCCGTGGATGTGAAAACACCAAAATGGGGGTCTAACTAAGGCAGACCCCTATACAGCCCCAACCTTTTCCCCTCGTTCTTCTATGTGTAGGTCATAAATCAGAGCTTAGAGTGAAGACTCGAAGGTCCAGTTAAAGGTAAGTTTTCTCCTAGTTTCCTTCGTGTGTTTTGCTTAAAGTTTCATTCTTTGGTTGATCATTTCATTTAGTAGACCTTAGATCTAAGTCAATAAGTGAAACCTTGTTTTTCCCATTTGATCTCCTTAGCACTCTATTGCTTAGGATGCCAGTGCACCATTTGGACGACAGCGCACCGCACTGGTGTCATGTATCTACGTTGATGTCCTTTGGTCGAGAGCTCTTTTTTTGAGGTAGAAATCTAAGAGTTTCACTCTCTCAAGATCTAAAGCAAACTTCCTTGAAATATAACTGGTGTACATTCCTTTATGATCCCTTCATTTTGTTTATGCCAAGGTGGATAAGGGTAGTTCATTCCCTGGTGATCTCTTGAGAAGGAAGAGACCTATGTGCAACGAATCCCTCTTATCTCACATTTTGGTGAACTTGACATAAAACATGTCGGATCTATTCTCACAATGTTTTAATGGCTATGAGAATATTTTCTCTAAGGGATATTTCGATGTGTTGGATGATGCTCTAGATGACTTCTTAGAAGTGCCTTCCACTATCTGCAAATCTCTCGAGCAAACCTCCTCTCTACAAGTTGAAGAGTCAGTAAATGTAGTTGTGGTCTCTTTGGCTCCACCAAGCCCTAAGAAACCTATCATTTACGTGGCCCCAACTAACCCTTCTCCTAAGGAGGATTTTTTTGTCTATGGGATTTCATGTCGTAGTGATTCATCAAATTTATATTCAAGGTTTGTAAAAGTTACGAACTCCACTTCCTATAATGTTTTTGGGCACACATATAATATAAGAAGAAACAAACAGAACTTATATCAACAACCTTTTGTTCCTATGTCTCAACCCATTGAAGTTCCTTCATCTTTACTGCCTTCTCAACCAATCCTTCCTTTAGCACCTAAGCCTGTGATCAAAGCACTAGGTGATTATGATCTTGTCGAGCAACTCCGTATTACTCCGGCTAAGATCTCACTTTGGGACTTGCTTCAGACTGCTCCAATTTATCAGAAGATGCTTCAGGAATCCTTGTAAAAGATCCTCTTATCTACCTCCACTAGGCCTACGGATGTTAATGCGATGTTGGCTCATATTTCAATGGATTCGTTGAATATCATGTTCCATACATAAGAACTCTCACCTTTAGACGTGCAAAAACAAGCGGACCCCTTAATGATTATAATTAATGTTAATAATATCGGTATTAGGTGTACTCTCATTGACATTGGTTCAGCCCTCAACGTCTTCAGTATCGACCAACTACCTAATATTAAAGTTGATTCATCTTCTTTAGCTGCTTCTTTTTATACATTCATGGGTTTGATAATGCCAGTCGTCGGGATCTAGGCTCGATAATACTGCCTTTGCAGCTAGGCCCTGTTACGTTGCCTACTTTGGTTTATGTGATGCCTGGTCCTTTACCTTACAATATTCTTTTGGGGAGACCCCAAATTCATGCTATGGGTGTTGTAACCTCTACTTTACATTGTTCCTTAAAGTTTGTTGCAAATAATTGAGTGGTCACGATTAAAGATGGTCCAAAATTTGTTCACCTTTGTGAGCTAGCGGTTGCCAGTTGGACTTCAATCATATCCACTCTTAAGAATTGTGTTTCATCCCTAACCGTTGATGTTATGGTGTATTCCTTGATAATACCCTTCATTGAAGTTGTCCCCAAAGTGAACGCCACTAGAGATGAACCACCTAAATCAAAAAATCCTAAGTCTTCCTCGTCTTCTCCTTCTCAACCAAATGCTTCCCTTGGTGATGATTGGGGCTCCTTAGAATTCTCTAAATTATTCAGTACAAAATACAAAGCGATTCCCTCTCGTATAGAGTTTCCAAACACCTCTGATGTGAAGATAGATTATGCTCCCATTAAGGAGGAGAGATGTGATCCTCTACAGGAGATTAGTCCTACTCTTGTGAAGGAGGTTAATGTTTGGGAACCAAGCAAAGAAGGTGGAATTTCAACCATGGATGTGTTTGATGTTCATTGGTGGAATGAAACCCTCTATGTAGAGTTGCCACCTCCTGAAGTTTTGCAAACTCAATATGGTTTCAGATATGAACTCGCTTCTTAGTATGGATAGAGGAAAAATGTCCTAGGGCATATCGATCAAGGAATCCAAGTCCCTATCTATTTTAATCCATGAAAACACAATCTAGGTTTGGAATGCTCTACTAAATAGTCTAAGCAAAAACCTTGGTGAAGTGTTAACATGATTTCGATCAAACCACTAAATTTGGTCCATCCTAAATTGATAGAAGATAGGGATCAGGCTGAGAAAATCCCTTTAGATGTCTTCACTTCAATTGAAGCACTTGAGGAATTCATAGGCACCTACTCCTCATTACCTCCCTTTCATCACAAGAGACGATTCATGTATCGCCTGCATAAACAAGCATACTTTGGAGAATCTATCTTGAGTATCGACGAGGAGGACCCTTTATCCAATGTTGGTGATGATGTTCCAATATCACAACTTGAAGATCGTAGTTCTCTCCTTAAAGGAGATACTACTAAAATCTTTATGGATCCTAAGTCTCCTGAAAAGGTAATTAATATTGGGAAGTGCCTTTCTTCAGAAGAAGCGGACGAACATTATGATCTCTTAAATTCTCATCCTAATATCTTTACTTGACATACGAGGATATGCCTGGTATTGATGAGTCTATAGTGGTTCACAATATCGTCCTAGGTCTCAACACTAAATCAGTCAAACAAAAAATCTAAAAATCAATCTCAGTGTGGCATTGATGGTTAAGACTAAGATATAGAAGCTATTGAAAGCATGCTTTATCCATCTGATCGACTACTCCCCTTGGGTCTGGAATATTGTTGTTGTTAGTAAACCTGATTGTCATATTCGCATATGCATTGACTTTCATGATCTTAAAATGGCTTCTCTTAAGGATGAATTTTCGTTACCTAATATAGATATGATTGTGGATTCGATCGCAGGCCATGCATTGTTATCTTTTATGGATGGATTCTTGGATTATAATCAAATTCATATTAATCCAAAAAATTAGTACAAGACAACCTTCACTGCCCCTTGGGGTACTTTCTGTTATGTCATCATGCCCTTTGGATTAAAGAATGCAGGAGCAACTTACCAATGGGCGATGACCTTGATTCTTTATGATTTTATTCATAAGATCTTAGAAGATTATGTTGATGAAATCTTAGAAAAATATATAACTTTTCAAGACCATGTAAAGAACCTTCAACTTATTTTTGAAAGGATTTGGTTCTATAAGATTAGACTAAATCCCCTTAAGTGTGTCTTCAGTGTAGATGTACATTAACTTTTGGTATTTATAGTTTCTCACCGTGGAATCGAAGTTGACACAAATAAAATTGATGCCATTGTTAACATGCCTCCACCCAAGAATATTACTGAGTTGCAAAGTCTACAAGGGAAGATCTTGTATGCAATTCAAAGATTTATATCTCAACTGGTTGATCTTACCTTTCCTTTCACTCGTTTGTTGAAGAAAGATGTTCGCTTTATATGGGATGAGGAGTGCCAAAAAGCTTTTGAGTCAATCAAAGCCTATTTGGCCAATCCTCCTGTATTGATGTTGGCTATGCAAGAAAGACCCTTTTTGCTTTACCTTGCAGTGTCACCATATGCTTTGGTAGCTTTGTTGGCTCAGTATGATGATGCTGGGAAAGAGAGAGTGGTCTACTACATTATTTATGTTCTAGTGGATTATGAAACCCATTATTCCTCCATGGAGAAACAATGTCTGGCTCTTGTCTTCGCTACACAGAAGTTAAGGCACTATCTTCTCCATGTTGAAACACATGTTATTGTAAAGAGTGACCTTTTAAAGCATTTGTTCTCTAGTGCCAAACTTGTTGGAAGGTTAGTGAAATGGATTAAGTTCATCACTCAAAATTCAATCAAGGGTCAAGTTGTTTTCGATCAATTGATGGATGCTCCCTCATCTCGCTCCATCCCAGGTCTGGACTTGTTCCCTGATGAGAACATTTTTGCAATTAATTATGCGTTGGTATGTGGCAACTGATCATTCTATACTGTACACTCTTCATGTATCCTCGCCATGGTCCGGGGTTGGGCTGGGCCCCAGGTGGGGGTTCAGGGGTGGTAGCCCCCGAGAAAAATTTTTGGCCTATTTTTTCGTGAAATTACTAAAAAATGGAAAAATCACAAAAAGGGAAAAAACCCCGATTTTGCATATCCCTAATTTATAAAGGATTTAGGATAGAGTTGCAGTATCATAAGAAACAGGCGATTATTCACGATATTGTAATAGGGTTTTGCACTGGTTAATAATATCATTGGATGGCTGCGGTTTGGTGGATGTAGCCCACATTGGGTGAACCACGTTAAATTCTCTGTGTGTTTTACTTCTGGTTTATTTGATAAAATCTGCATTTAGCTTTTAGATATCTGCCATTGAAATCCTAACATTATGACCTTGAATGGAAGATGTATTTTGATGGGTTGAGGTGAGACTGGTTCCAAAGAAGGTGTGGTCTTAATATCCCCCAAAGGTAAACTGATCCCTCTATCCTTTCAATTGGATCTTCATTGCACCAATAACATTATTGAGTACGAAGCTCTCATTGTTGGCTTACGTGTCATGATTTCACTAAGAATCAAACATCTTCGCATACTAGGTGATTTTGAGCTTATTATGAATTAGATTACAGGAACCTATCAAGCTAAACAAAGTAAGTTGTCATGATATCAAGACGTTGCTTTGACCTTGCTCAATTGGTTCTCTTCTTTCACAATAGATAGTATCCCTAGGGGGGAGAATAGACATGTTGATGCCATGGAAAGCGCTACTTCCCTGGTACCATTAGAGGAGGATACAAAAGCATACCATTTCATGGTTCAGATTCTTCGGTCTCCAGCTATTTTCGATCATCCTGAGCTCGATATCCTTGTGTGTTCTCATGTAGACTCGGGAGAATAGTTCTCTAATATGTATAGCTATCTAAAGATTGGAAACTTTCTCGATGATGTGACAAAGAACAATCACACTCATATACGAAAGCTTTTAGCACGCTATGTTATTTTGTCTGATGTTCTCTACCAAAAATCCTATAACGACATGTTTCTTTGATGCCTCACTAAAGCAGAGATACCCCTTTCCCTTAAGGAAGCCCATTTAGGCTCTGGGGGTGGACACTTTGGTGGTAGATCCCTAGTGAGAAAGTTGGTACACATGGGGTATTTTTGAAAAACGATGGAGAAAGACTCCTTCAATTTTGTTAAGAAATGCCTGCAATGTCAACAACACAGTCATCTTATTCACGCACACGCACAAGAGTTACAGAATCAAACCTCTCCTTGGCCATTCACAAAATGGGGGTTGAATATTATTGGAAAAATATCACCTCCTTCTTCCAAAGGACATACCTTTATCATCATCGCTATGGATTACTTCACAAAGTGGGTTGAAGCTATCCCACTTCGTTCTACGAACGTTGAAACCATATATAATTTTCTTCTAAACATTATTGTGACCAGGAGAAATACACTAATCTAAAAATGCAAAACAAAGTAGAATGCAAGATAAACACATAACACCTAACACTTCAATGATTAGCTTAGTTGGATTCAAAATAAAGAAAGATGAAAATAAAAACCGATTGTACCTTGTCTTGAATCGATCCTTTGGTTGGCCCTTGATATCATTTTGATGTGTGCTCCTTGGATGATAAAATTGCAATGATGGTGGTAGATGAATGATTAATGAAGGTGGGTGAATGCAATAATAGATTCTAAGATGAAAATGCAAATACTAAGAGATTGCAATAAATTGCTAAGATGGCTTAAATGGCTTGAGAGCATAAGTTTGGTATGAATGCACTAACACTTCAATTAATGAGAAGAGGGGGGTATTTATAGAAAAAAATGATTTCTCTAAAGGATTCAACGGTCAAGATTGAGCCACCATGGCCAAGATGGAGGGCTATAGCGAGTTGAGGACTCACAAGCCCTCACATCTTTCCATGTGGTGGGTGAAGTGTCCAAAGGACAAGGTGAGATGGCAAGGGTACAAGTGACATGGAAAATACCATGCAGTCCCAAGGTACTTGCACTTGGGATGAGAGAGGATATCCACAAAAAGTAATCCCTTGTCCCCAAGTGGGGCTGAAAGTGGCAAGTGAGGACTTTTAGAAAGTCCACACTTGTCACCATGGGGATTGGAGATGGCCTTGGAGGAATAAAAGTAAATTTTTAATTCACTTTTTGGAAGAGACCAAAAGGTAAAACAAGACTTCCCTAAAAGGGGTCTTTGTCCAATGGGTACGATGTGACATATGAGATGTCATGGGGAAGACAAATGCATGGGGGGAATAAGTGTGAGATTTTAATTCACATAGGGAAGAGATCAACCCAAAAAAAGTAAGTACTAAGAAGGTTGACTTAAGGAATGCTAGAAAAGGTAAGTGATTAGGATTGTGCAAACAAGTGATTAGGCTAATTAATGATGATTAGAGGCAAGTGGATAGATATGGAGGATGCGACATTAATCCAAATTAAGGTTATGCACATCTTAATGAAGGATTAATTAAATTAACCCAAATTAGTGGGAGGGTTATGGAGGATGTGACAAGGAGAGAGAAATAATGAATTAAAAATTGAAAAGGATAATTGACTAAATTAAATAAATTGATTGCATTTATTTAATTTAGAGATGAAGTGGCCTAATGTATAAAGTATTTAATTAATTAAATTAAATACCTTGGGAACGTTAGGGAAAAGGGGAAAATAAACAATTTAATTAACATTTGATGAAGGGGATGAAGTGGATTAATGAAAGGGATACATTTGACCTTGTGTAAAGGGTCAAATTTAGGTGTCTACATTTTTTCCCTCTTCCAAATATTGTTAGAATAACAGTGTTTCGAAGAAAAATAAAATGCAAATCACTCTATAGAGGAACCGACTAGAAAAAGATGCCCCAGCACGGAAGAGGTTGGGCGAGCCACCCAAATGGAGGGGAGTGAAAGGGGATGCCCCGATCAAGAAGGAAGGTGACCAAGAAAGAGATGTGGATAGATTGGTAGGGTATGCCCCCTCGAGAGAACGGTAGGGGAAGAAAAAGGGGCCCCAAGAAACTTCTCGATATGAAGAAACAAAAGGTATCGCTGGAAAGGGCTCGAAAAATCAAGCAGGTTTTCCATTTGAACGGATTCAAACGGACACACGGTGTGCAAATGGTGGCCTACAGAAGTTGGAGGATTAATTGGAGGAAAAGAAAGTTAAATAAAGGGGAAAAATTCCCTGAATTTAAAAAAAGGGGGAAAGTTATAAATAGTAATTTTAGAATTACTATTCCTCATTTGAACAGTTGCCAGTTGAAAAAGAGAGGAGAGGAGAGGAGAGGAAGAAGAAGAGAGAGACGATGTCAGACGATTATGATGACGAAATCATCCACCGCACGAACGAGGTGCGGAGTTTCTATGTCAAGCGTGTCGTCCCATGCCAGGTTAGGTTCAAAACTCCCCTTTGTGATTTTAGCATTTTTGGATATATTTTGAAGTTTAATGCATGTTTGAAAACATGGGTTTTGGTTTCGAGGTAGATTAGGAAAATGGGTAGGAGATAAGATTTTATTGCTTTAGGTGGGTTGGGAGAAATGTCCAATAAGGACGAGGTGGAAAAACAAGGGGTTAGAGGAAACAAAAAGAGGGGTTAGTTTAGATTTTCCACAGTTTGCCCCATACAAGGGTGACCATGCCTGGAAAATGGGTGTCCCCATTTGAGAAAGGGCGGTCGCACCCTACAGAGGGGTAGCCACACCCAAGCGGGACGACCATGCCCGCGTCGGGCGGCTCCGCCCTGGGCAAGGGTGGCCTCCACCCAATGGGTGACAGTGCCCCAAACAAGGGCGGTCATGCCCCAAACAAGGGTGGTCATGCTCCTGATGGGCGGCTCCACCCGACGGGCAGTGACACCCAGAAAAGGGGCTATCGCGCCCTAGAACAAGGGTGACCACACCCCGAAAAAGGGGCAGTTGTGCCCAAAAATGAACATGCCAAGGGCATGAAGGGGAAAAGTGGAAAAAAGAGAGAAAACAGAGGAAAAGCCTATGATGGAAGAGTGCTAGAAAAAAGTAGTGTGTGGTCAGGAAAGAAGAGAAGGGTGTGGTAAGGGTAGGAAATGTGAGTGAGAAAGGTTTCCAAGGCTGGAAAAGAATTAAAGGGAATGATGTGGTAACTGACAAATCATGTGGTTTGACTTCAGAGGTTCAATAATTTGCAGATGCACGAGAGGAGATC
Source organism: Sequoiadendron giganteum (assembly GCA_007115665.2). NCBI lineage: Eukaryota > Viridiplantae > Streptophyta > Pinopsida > Cupressales > Cupressaceae > Sequoiadendron > Sequoiadendron giganteum. The sequence goes on from CM021102.1 coordinate 351,482,217, forward strand.
AGAGATGCTTGCAGCGACATAGAGAGCGATGATCAGAGCGGACCATCAATGTTTGGCACAAACAGGGTTGATGCATTTCATAGGGTATCCATCCATCAAGGTGCATTGAGTGATGTTGACAGCCCTGATCGAGTGTTGGGATTCAGCGACATCGACATTCCATCTCCCGACATGAGAGATGAGAGTGACGTTGGAGGATGTCTGGCGGATTTTGAGATTGCCTATAACAGGGCGGCTGGTGAGCGAGAGGAGTTGGATCATACCATATGGGTCCTATTCGTGCTTGGACATGGATAGATACTTGGGGTTGGGAGTACCACCGTTGCCTTTGTATCTTTGTGGGTTGATCAACAAGATACTCATTCTGGATAGGAGTGGGAGACACTGCAAACTTGGCTATATGGAGGTTATCTGGCATATCAAGGGGAGGGATGGATAGTTCACATGGGGTCCATGCATCCTAGCATAGCTATATAGAGACATGCATGGGATCTGCTATCGGGAAGTGTGTCTCACATGACATTGTTGCAGGTGTGGGCCTAAGAGCACATTAGTGTGGCCAAACCAGATGTAGTTTGAGCAGGGCGTGAGGACATGACATTGACAGTGGGCTGATGGTACAGTGCAGAGTACGAGTGGGTTTTTTGATATTAGGGGGTGAGAGATATAGATAGATGGAGGAGGTTTTTTGATGATGTAGAGGAGGAGGACATAGTGTGTAGGTCGTATATGACATGAATCTTTAGGAAATGGAGGGAGGATGAGGTGAGACACAGAGGATACTTTATGACTCACTATTACATAGTTGAGAGAGAGCCGCAAACAGTAGAGTCACACGGGCCAAATCGGGTGATGAGGCAGTATGGGCTAGTACAGGATATTCTAGGTGCCCTAGATATGTTCAAACGGATTATGTGGGAGTGACCATGGAGTGAGGTGATTTCAGCATAGTTTGCATGGTAGCACTAGGCAACACTGGTGCGAGAGCTAGTAGAGTACCCAGAGAGGGCTGAGAGATTGGTAGATGTAGGGATTACTATGAGATATGTGGTGTGGTTTTTGTGACACCGTCCTAGACGGATTACACCCAAGGTGTCGATCGTAGAGGCATTAAGATTCATAGTGGAGGATGAGGCCAAAGTAGCAGGAGGGGGGAGGAGACAGAGGGCAGGCAGGGTCGGGAGGCAGCAGAGGAGAGGAGTAGGGGCAGCCCGAGTAGGAGGAGAGGAGCAACCAAGGGCAACCTTAGCAGGAGGAGTTGAGCAGAGAGGGCCAGACCGGGCGAAGCCAGAGGATGGCGGGGGAGAGTATCGAAAGTAGGCAGAGTAACAAAGCAGCAGGAGAGAGTACCGAAGGTAGTTGAAGAAGGTGGACAACAGGGGGTGTTAGAGGCAGACAAAGCAAGGGGATAAGGGGAGGATCTAGAGGGAGGTTAGCGGAGATCCGGTAGGAGGAGGAGATGGAGGGCTCGGGTCCAACCCGAGGAGGAGAGACAGGATGTCGAGGTGATGGAGAGGGATGAGGTTGAGGCAATAGATAGTGGAGCTAAACAGGTACCCAATGATCCAGAGAGGGAGATGAACAAGGAGAGAGAGGAGCCTGAGGTGAGATGAAAATTGAGGGTTGGGTGGAGGGGAGAACCAAGGAGAGTTCAGGTGTCGATCGAGGTTTAGCGAGAGCCCGAGAGACCAGAGATGGAGATGCATGAGGAGAGAGATGTTCAGGAGGATGCGATGGATGTGGACGTCCTAGTGGTGGAGCTACTAGAAGCTATACCGTGTGTACCACTCGAGGACCCTGTCGTACTATTGAGGGAGGCCCAAGAAAGGCTCTGGATGATTGAGCAGAGGCTAAGGATTGCAAAAGCAAAGGTTATCAAACTCAGGGCTAAGGGGAGGAGGCTTCAGGAAGAGGTAGTTAGTTTGGAGGTCATAGGACAGAGGGATTATGGCTTCATGGTTGAGCTCCTAACGTCATAGGTACATGATGCAGAGAGGGAGAGAGATGACCTATGTAGTGAGCTAGACAGGGTGACTTGGGATCGTGATAGATTACAAGCAACGATGATTATATCATAGGGCACAAGACAACATGAGTCTAGAGGGGATGGGTAGTAGGCTGAGAGGGAGATGGAGGATCTGAGGGCATAGGTGATAGGGTTGGTTAGGGAGAGGATTGTGCTCCAAGATAGGGCGTCCATGATAGAGATAACACTTGGGGATGTGAGGTCGAGGGCAAAAGCAGCAGAGGCCCAATTAGAGATGGCTCAGAGAGAGAGGGACATGATGATGGCAGAGATACAGGACTTGCAGGCATAGGCTCAGGTGATGTAGGGGGGAGGGATACTACATGGGCACAAATAGTGATATTATAGAGTGGTGGTGATAGATCAGGGGTAGTGGTGCAAAGAATGTAGGGAGAGGGGGATGCCTTAGAGGTAGGAGCAGTGGAGGAGGTGAGAGATCGGCTAGAGGGGGAGATCGATCAGCTAAGGAGGGCATAGGGGGCGTGGGGAGAGGAGAGGAGAGTCATTACCAAAGATTAAGACAAATACAAAGAGGAGTGGAACATTCTCTGGGGTCAGGCTATAGAGAGATATGAGTACTTGAGAGGCATCCTTCTGGATGATTGCTTATTAGCAGGTGGTTCAAGATCCATTGTAACGCATGTTTCACTTTGAGCGGTGGGCTCCTTAGATGCTCACGCCATCCTAGTCATTGGGGCAATTGACCCAAGGATACAGTGGCTCTTAGATGACCATCCCTCGTAGAGGATTGGTGCCTGAGTCTCCTCAGTAGTCAGATGTGGGCAGCTCATTTGGCAGATGACGGGATATTAGATTTTGCCAAGTGCAGGATGGATGGGCAGTACAGAGTAGCAACGATTATATTTGATGCAAATCCTTGTACTTGTACTTTATTTTGTGATTATGATGGATACGATGGAGATCATGATGGGTATTGTATTTTTTTGGATTTTGGACATGATATGCGAGATCCCTTATTGACATTATATTATGCTTATGTGATGGATGATTTATTTATGCATATGTGTATGTTTATGATTTTATGATGAATGATGTGATGTATGAATATGCCTATATGGAATTATGTTTATGCCTAAATGGATGTATGATTATGATGCATAATGATTATTTTGATACCTAACATTTATGATGCAGGATGTGATAGATGATTTCTATGTGCATGATGTCTAATTTCTATGATGCAAGATGCAATGGATGATGTGATATATTTATGAATGCATGATGTCTGATGGATATGATGTTATGGATGTTATGATTATTGCTAGTGTGGATGATTTATTATGACATGCATAATGGTTAATGTGTATGATGTATGTGGTAATGAACCTAATCAAAATGAATGAATGTTAAGATGCATATAATAATTAACGAAAATTAATCTACACAACTTAAAATTTTATGCAATTTAATGAACCTAGAATGAGAATGTTATTTAAGTAAAATCCAATGTGATCCTAGATGCAAATAAGGGCCTGCATAATGATGGAAGCAAAGAAGGTGATTGGTGTGTGACTGCACCTGTCAAGAACCATAGGACTCCTGAGAAGAAAGGGAAAGGTGGAGGGAATCATCGTTTGCACAATCCAAAATCCTAAGTCAAGGGGAAAGAAAGGATGAAGGATACATGAATGCTAATGCAAGTTATCATCTTCAGAGCACTAATTTTTTCTATATCATAAGACATTAGGTACCATGGTATGTGAAACCAAGGTGGATTAGTGTCTAATGCATAAACAAACACATCAAACAAGAAGGATATCCCAATACCCCAAAGTCACGATGACTTCAGTTGGTCCAGGTATTCGGATAACCACAAGCACAAACATATGTCCTAGCGTAACACAAGACCTCAAGGGTCTTGGTGGGTACTACGCAAGACAACCAGGAAAACAACAAACAAAATTAAAATCAAGATATGCCCCTATGGAAACCAGTCAAAACACACCAGAATATGAGAAATTATGGCGGCCTTGATGAGTGATGATAGAGGGCTCAAGTGATAAATAAAAACCAAAAACATCAAAAGATTGCAATCAATTTCAAACATCCTTTGCCATAGGATCAAGATGATGGATGGGGTCGATGTGGTCTGTTAGGAAGGATACATCCTGTCAAGACCAAAGATGGCTACTAAACTAAAAGATCGATTCATGACACAGGATATTTGAAAACTGATTAAATCTCATGACACAAATGGATTCCATTTGTGAGGTACCAGTGAGATAAGGGCATACCTTGATGACAAGACACAAGACACGAGACACAACCTAAAGACCTTGGGGCTTGGGGGTTGATCAAAGATCATCCTTTCCTACATGAAAGCGCATAGCCCTCGTAGTTCAAGAAAAGACCATGATAAAAGCGAAAAGAGGATGATGAAGACAGATGATGGAGGACAATGATCAGACTGACTGACCACAAAAGAGAAACAAAGAGAAACCCCGGGGTTGGATCCAATGATCAGCCTTGCCTACGTAAAAGCATAGGGGAAACGTAGTTCAAAAAAGACGAAAGACCAACGATGAATAAGATTGAAAAGTGGACAATGGTGACAGATGATGAAGGAAAAAGCAGACGGACATGAGTGTCTTGAGGGCAGATCAAATGGTCAACCTTGCCTATGTGAAAGCATAGGGGCAATGTAGTTCGCCAAAGATGGATAGACAAAGATGATAGACAACATGAAACCCCGAGGGTAGATCAAATAATCGGCCTTGCCTACGTGAAAGCACAGGGGCAACGTAGTTCGCCAAAGATGGACAAAAAAAGATGATAGACAGCACAAAACCCCGAGGGTGGATCAAATGATCAGCCTTGCCTACGTGAAAGTGCAGGGGCAACGTAGTTCTCCAAATATGGGATGGAATCTAGATGGATACAAACACGATGGATGATCCTAGATGGAGACGACCAAAGCTTAGATTAGGATAGAAGCTCAGGATGTTGGATAGCGGATGATGTTCATCCAATGCTCAACCAAAAATATACCAAGCGACCAAAGGATGCAAGTGGATGGGAGGATATGATATGATGACATGGATAAAGCATAAACTGATTAAGACATGAGGTAGATAATGATTAAGCCCTATACGAAGGCACTTGTTGCTAGGTTTTCACCAATCATATGTATCCAAGGTTCCACACAGGGGTGGTTTTCATTGCAGGATGAATTATTTCTCTTTACTATTTTTGGATTTTCCCTTTTTTTTTTGGATTTTGATAATTTTTTACTTTTATTGTATTTTTGAGATTTTAGCAGGCAGGATACCTCTGCTGACCTAAGTATAGAATTTCTTCAGATGCATGATGTTGATGGGTTCTTCCAGGGGCTCTCCTTCAGGGGTAGATAGTTTGTACACTCCAGAACCATATTTGGTGGTGATGACATGAGGGCCTAACCAATTAGCTTCAAACTTACCCTTCTTATCTCAATCTTGCTGAATCTGCTGATTTTCTTTGAGAACTAGGTCGCCAACATTGAATTGGTGAGGGTGAACCTTCTTATTGTAGCTTATTTTGAGCCAATGATGATAGGCTTGTAGATGGTTGTAGGCCTTGACCCTTTTTTCATCTAGTAATTCCAATTGTGTGAGTCATGCAACTTGGGTATCTTCCTCGGTGATCAGATTCTTTAGTGATATTAGAAGTGAGTGGATTTTGACTTTGATTGGCAAGATGGCTTCGACACCATAGACAAGGGAGTATGGAGTAGCATTGGTGGGGGTGTAGATGGATGTACGGTAGGCCCAAAGGGAAAGATGGAGATGAAGGTGCCAATCTCGACTAGTGCTATTAACCATCTTCTTAATGATTTTGATCAATGTTTTATTGGTTGCATCTGCTTGACCATTACCTTGGGGGTAATAGGGGGTAGGCCAAAGATGTTGGATATGATACGCTTCATAGAGGAATTTCATGCCCTTATTCTTGAATGGATTTTCATTTCCAATGATGATAGTGGAGGGGATTCCATACCTACAAAGGATATGGTAAAGGATGAACTTAGATATCTGAACACCGGTGATTTGAGTGAGTGGTATGGCTTCCACCCACTTGGTGAAGTATTCAGTGGTTGTGATAATGAAAGTGTGACCATCAGAGGATGGAGGGTAGATCTTGCCAACCAAGTCAAAACCCCATTGTGAAAATGACCAAGGTGTCGTGATAGGCTATAATTCATGTGTCGAGGCATGAATCAAATCTACATGTTGCTGACAGGGAAGACACTTTTTGACAAACTCACAAGCATCATGTTCCATCGTAGGCCAGTAATACCCTGCTCTTTGGCTAAGGCCATATCATTAGAATGTGCCCCACAAATACCACTGTGCACTTATGCTAATGTAGTGCGGGCTTCAATTTTGTTTAAACATTAGAGGAGGGTTCCATCATACCCGCATCGATAAAGTGTATCACTGACGATGGTGTAGCAGGCGGTGCATTGGATAAATGATTTTTGTTGGTTTCTTGTGAGGTCAGATGGTAGGGTGTTATCACGAAGATAAGTATAAATTTATTGGTACCAAGGGGATTTAGGGTCTGCAATGCCACAAACCATTTTGCTCTCAGGGATGTCATATGTGGGGATTAACAATTATTCTTCTAGGAACTCGCATTCGGTACGATCTCTGGGCATATCCAGGAGGGAACCAATAGTGGCCATGGCATCAACAACTTTATTTTGTATCCTAGGGATTTGGTCGAACTAGATGGAGATAAAATATTTCTTGAAGTTGTCCACCATGCATTTATAGGGCAACAACTTGTCATCTTTTGTGAGGAATTCATCATTAACTTGCTTGATCACCAGTTGAGAGTCACCAAAGATGTGCAAGTGTGAGATACACCATTGAATGACAATCCTAAGGTCTATGATAAGAGCTTTGTACTCACCGATATTACTGGTGCAAGGAAAATCCAATCTAAATGATTTGGGTATGCAGTCACCTTAGGGGGTGACGAGCAATACTCCTGCTCCAGATCCATTGTTAGTGTGGGACCCATCAAAATACAATGTCCATGTGGTGGATTTTGACACTGCAAGGACCCCTTCATCTAGAAACTTTGTCTCTAACGGATAGGCATCGACCAATGGAGCATCTGCTAATTGATCCGCAATGACTTGTCCTTTGATGGCTTTGCGATCTATGTACTCTATGTCAAATTCACTTATTAGCATGACCCATTTAGCCATGCGACCTATCAATGTTGCTCTTGATAACATATATTTTAGCAGATCAATTTTGGAGATTAGCTTAATCGGATGACTAAGCATGTAATGTCTGAGTTTCTAGGAGTTGAAGATGATGACTAGGTAGGCCTTTTCCATTGGAGAATAATTGAGCTCATAACCAACCAAAGTCATGCTGATGTAGTAAACTGCTCGTTCCTTAGAGGATTCATCATGTTGTGCCAATAATGCCCCCAATGCCACAAAAGTAGCGGAAATATAAAGGAGGGGCTTTCCTGGGATAGGTGGCATGAGAATAGGTGGGTGAGCTAAGTATTCCTTAATTTGATCAAAACCAAGCTGACATTGTGGGCTCCACTTAAATGCAGTGTCTTTCTTCAGGAGATGTGCGAACGATTGATATTTATCGGCAAGTTGAGCAATGAATCTATAGATGGACTGGAGCTTACCTTGGAGGCTTCTAAGATATTTGAGAGTTTGTGGTGGAGGCATTTCCATGATGGCCTTAACCTTAGCGAGATCAACCTCAATTCCTCTGCGAGAGATGATGAACCCCAGGAGGCTGCCAACTGTGACGCCAAACACACATTTCTTTGGATTGAGGTGTAATTTATATTGTTCCAGATGTTCAAAGATCTTTTTGAGGATGGCGGGGTTCTCTTCCCTTGTTCTTGAATTTCCTAATAGATCGTCAACATAATCTTCCATTATTATGTGGATAAGTTCATGGAAGATAACCGTCATAGCCTACTGGTATGTTGCTCTCACGTTCTTGAGGCCGAAGGGCATGACATTATAGCAAAATTTACCCCAGGGTGTTGTGAAGGCAATCTTGTGTTGGTCCTCAGGGGAAATCTTGATTTGGTTATAACTGGAGAAATAATCCATGAGAGACAACATCTCGTGTCCTACAGTGAGGTCGACCAACATATCAATGTTTGGTAGAGGGAAGTCATCCTTAGGACAAGCCTTATTAAGATCTTAGAAGTTTGTACAAATTTTGATGTCTCCACTAGGTTTAACAACTGGGACTATATTGGATATCCAGTCAGAGTAGTCAATCGATCGGATGAACCCTGCTTCCAACAACTTTTCTAATTCTTTCTTCACAAGGAGGGCTACTTGCGGGTGCATTTTTCTGAGCTTCTGTTTAACAGGTTTTGCATCAAGACGAACATCTAGGTGATGTACCATCAAAGATGGATCAAGGTCGGCCATGTCTAAATATGTCCAGGCAAATTTGATGATTCCTTCTTTCAAGAGGTTGATGATGGTAGAGTTTTCTTTTGCTAATAGTGCCTTAGCCACATAAGTGATCTTGGGGTTTTCTTTGGTTCCCAAGTTTACTGCCTATGTTTCTTCGATCAAGATGGATGATCGACTGAATAAGTGAGTTACGACAAGGGGAAAATGAACATCCCCATCTTCTAGCGCCTCTTCAAGGTTTTCACTAGAAGATATGTCCTTTTTTTTTACTGTTTCTAAGTCACAAAGTGCCTCAGGGAGGTTTTCACTAGGTGACCTTTTTTTATTTTGTTCCTTTTTAGTTTTGCAACTAGGGCGTTCATCTTCCCCCAATCCCATGAGTTGCACATATTGATCCACTGAGGGAAGGTGCTAGGAGGTGTGATACCTTATAGGTCATAATCTATGAGTTTAGGATGTTTGAGGGATAAGGTGATGGTGCAAACGGATAGGCATTCAAACATGGCAAGGAGGTCAACATGATCTAGGTCATTGTACGCTTAAATGATGGATTCCTCCTCCGATATGTCTTCGAGGAAACTTTCGTCGACACTAACATTTTTAGAAGTGTAGGCAGACACCACAAGACCCTTTTGTTTTTGTTCATAACCCAAGCCCAAATTTCATGGCTAGATGGTAGTTGCTTCGATGGGCCGACGTTTTCCTTTCTCTTCTATACCAATACCTTCGCCTTGGTAACTGCACTTTTCAATGAACTTAGATGCACATGGGTAGACCTCTTGGAAGTATTCTAAGAGGGTACGTGGCAGCTCAAGTTCTTCTCTGTAAACCCATTGACTGATATCTTCTTCCATTTGATCCTGAAGGGAACCCAGATCTCTGAATGTTGTTGAGCCCATGTTCTTGGAAGTGAGTGTAAGTGTCTTTTCTTCCTCTTTTGGAACAGTGTGAGAGGATTGGTCATATGTACGTGGTGAGGGTGGCATGGTTTCCACGTTCAATTTTGAATTCATTTCATACTTTCCACATCCCTTGTCAATGATCTGGACCTTAGTGATGGTGTAATTAGGTATGGATGATGGTGTGGATGAAGTGGTGTTTAGTGTGTTGGTGGATGGTGGAGAGTTTGATGTATGAGCTGCCCCCATTTTGACTCCAGGGCAATAGTGGGAATGCGGAAAGGAAGCCTCTAGGGCACGACAATATTCAAATGGTTGAGGGTCAGCTTGTATGGTTACTTCCATTCCTTGAAATGGGAACTTCAAACATTAATGGTAGGTTGATGGGATAACTTGCATAGAGTGAATCCATGGTTGGCCAAGAAGGATGTTATATGGAAGTTACAGGTCCAGAACATGACACATAATATACTATACAATGGGACCCACCTGAATAGGAAGACAGACAGTGCCCTCAGAGTCTCTTTCTGCATTGTCATGGGCTTTAATGGTTATAACTTGATTATTTAGGTCAGCCCGAGTGTATCCCACCTATTGTATAAACTTTAACCTACAAAGATTTAGGGCCAAACCATTATCTACCAATACCCTTTTCACTTTTTGGAAATTCACCCCGACCTCAAGGTGAAGGAGATTATTATGGCTTGAGTCAAGGTGTGGCATGTCCTTCTAACTAAAACCTAATTGGTAGGTTGTGGACAAATTTCCTACCAATGCTTGGAACTGTGTAGGATCGATATCGTCAGGGATTTGGGTGTTTTGTAAGGCTTTGTTCAAGATGTCCTGATGCACGGGGGAAGACCTAAGCAAATCTAAGATAGAAATCTGAGTTGAAGTCTTGCCCAAGTGGTCAAGGATGTTGTATTGTGAATTGACGGATGGCGGTTAGGTGGATGTAGGAGCATTTGGGACTGTGATGCGAGTTCGACGGGTGGTAAAAACACATTGTGGATCTTTTCCTTTGACGTGTATCATGGATACACATGGATCCACTTGTTCTATACATGTGACCACACCTTGGTAATTATATGGCACATTTTTATAACTGATATTATGTGTTGTTATTTTTATTATTGTTGTTACTAGGGCCAGGATTGGAATTGGATGTACTAGGACCCTAATTGTGTTTAGGAAATGCATTTTGATATATTTGGAGTTGAGCATTGGATGAAGATGTCGTGTTAGCATCCACATGGATTTCACCCCGATCAATGAGGCCCTAGATGTAGGTTTGTAGGCCTTGACACTTATCTAATGTGTGACCCTTAATCTTGTGGAAGTTGCAATACTCATTCTCCTTGAACCAAGTTGGCTTGGGTTTGGACTCATCCAGGGGCTTGGTCACAAGATAAGTGATGGGGTAGTTGGCTTGGAGGAGTTTTTTAGACATGACGCTAAGGGGTTCTTCTAACTGAGGGAACTATCATTTATTCCCCCCTTGATTGCTGTCATGTTGCTCCTTGGGGCACATATATGGCATTCAAGATTGACTGCTGCTATTGAGGAGGATATTTTTGTGAGTTGGTGGCCACCTAGACATGTTTGGTATCAATGAAACCGTTGTTGACAACATTCTTATTTTTATTCCAATATCGAGGCTTATCCTCAGAGGATTTCTCTTTATCAAAATTGAAAAGTTTGACTTGCCCTTTAGCAACAAGGGCTCGTTCCAGGATGGGACCCTTCTCCATGAGTGCTACAAAAGTGGTGATGTAGTGGATTCAAAAGTTATGAGCCATGTTCGGATGGGAATTTTTGATAAACAATGTAACCATGTCTTTTTTCGACAGTAGGGATTTCATTCGGCTGGCTAAGGTGTGCCATCTTTGCAGATAGCTTGCAAAGGTCTCCCCATTACATTGTTTTTCTTTCAGGAGATCAAGCGTGTCAATGTCCTTCTCCAGATTGAAAGAGAAGTGGGAGATGAATTTTTCAGATAGTTGTGCAAAGGATTTGATGGATCCTTTTTCAAGGCCCATGAACCAGTTAAGGGTGACCCCCTGTAGGCTCTTAGGGAACAGTCGGATGAGATAATTGTCATTATGCATGACCTCTTGGCAATAGGCATAAAATTCTTGCAGATGGGCACTAGGGTCCTTGGTTCCCTTATACTTATCAAATTTCAGTATCTCAAAGTGCTTGGGGAAGGGAACCAAGGAGATGGAGGGATCAAAAGGATAGGGATAAATGTCCTCAAACTTGAACGACTGCTTGCCTGTTCCAGCCTATAAATCTTTCAATGTCGATTTAACTTATTCCAAGTCCTTGTTGATAGGTGTTGCGGGAGTTGGAGTAGGTTGATTGTATGGATAGTATTTTGGGTATTGTTGGGTCTCAAAAATGCAAGTTTGAACCATGAGAGGTTGCCAAGCTCTCACAACACTTTTGGCCAACTAACAAGGCCAACCAATATAGTTGAACCTTCTGCTCTTAAGGCTCTGCTAGACCAAGGTAGATGTACCTAATGAATGATACATATTTAAAAGTGTTTCCTAGTTGATCAATTTATCCACAATGGCAAAGGGTAGTGGACAGATGAAAAACCACTACAACTAATCCTACTCCTACTGTATAAATGAACGGTTTTTTGAATGCATTGTTTGATATAAATTTGTATCTCTGGGTTGAGGTAGATCAGTGCCTTCTATCCATATGGGTAATGGAGTCAAAAATAATGAATTATGTGTGTTTCCTTCTCTAGTTTAATTCAAGTTGTTAGGCACTTTAAGAAATGAAGTTCTAATGACTGGCATATGACTTCATTAATTTATGACTGGCATAAATAAGGCTGGAATGTTTTCTTACCAAATTCTACTTCAACAATCCAAAAGAAATCCTAAATCATAGTGACTTACTTGAAGGAATTTAATTCTAACTTGCAGACACCAGCAAATAAAAATCACACAGAGTGGAGAAATACACCTTGATAAATCAAACATATGCTTGATATATTGATTTAAATGATAAGAGGACTTCAAGTTGGAGACAATTAGATAAGAAATATATATATAATTATAGCACAACAACTAAACACAAAATGGATTTCACCAATTCAAAATAATTTGTCCATTGATTTGCTTCGGAAAAGGTCTGTCATTATTTACATTTGCCCAATTCTATTTTTTGGAAAAATCCCCCTACAGCCGTCTAACTACTACCTCCTATCTACCTGCTCCTTTTTCTGCAACTGAATTTTCAAAGCATTTATACAGTAAATGCCAAGGGTCACGACCCTTCACCTTTCTGGTAAAACCATTTTGCATTTGTTAGCAGAAATTAAAATATTTAATTGCATTGCCTTATCGGCAAATTAAATATTTAAAACTATAGTCGTGCTTTGATTTTTTCCTTTATAGCTTCTCTCGCCTTTTATTTCACTTTATTACTTTGCATGTTGCTCATATTTCCTGTGGCTTTTATTACTTTCACCGCTCCACCACCAATTTCGTTCTAACTGTCCACGGTATAGCAATGTCTAGAATTAACTATTAACCTCACCTCTACCCGCGCTACCGCAGTCTCCATCCTAACTGTGAACGGTACCACGACTTGACTGTCGCGGTCTATCCTTTCCTCTAGCGCACTATCGCACCCTTCATTTTGTTCACTCGCAGTATAGCGGCAACTAGCAATGACTGTCACCTTTGTTCTCCACCGCGCCATCGTGGTCACTATCCTCGTCAGCCACGGTATGGTGATAGCCACCTCGTTGCTTGCTAATGGTTCACCGTGCCACTGCAGTCTCTGACTTGAGCGTCAACGATACCACAGTGGGTCATCTGTCTGCTACCTCCACTGCTAACTCACCACTCACCGTAGTCACCAGGGTCTGTGGTTTGACTGTGCATGGTGTAGCGGTGGTTGTTTGATGACCGCCGGGTTGAATCTTAATTGCTCACTATGATACCACGAGCCACCCTGAAAGGGGTCGCGATATAGAGGTAAATTGGTATAAGTCAAGAAGGATCAGTGATAAGACAATGGTGAAAGATTTTTTAGCTTTATAGATGGGAAATAAATGAATTATTTTATGAAAAGGTAGGAAAATGGAGGGCACACATGGTTTTTATGAAAAATATTAGATTCAAATGGGGAAACCTTAGGATTTTTGAGTGAAAATTAGGGTTCTAACAAGTATGATGAGGATGGCCCTATTGCGGTTGGATCATAGGCGGGTTGAGCTGCATATGAATGTGTTTGTTGATTCCGATAAGTGGATTGCAGATTGATGTATGGTGGATAGGAAGATGGAAGATTGTGATGAGCGGAAGCCACTTGTTGGTAGGGTGGTTGTTGCTGATAGCAAGAAGCGGGCAAAGTGCCCTGCTATTGTGTAGGATTTTGGTAATAAAAAGAGGTAGGACACCCTTGTTGATGTGATGATGGTTGTTGGTAATAAGAGATGGAAGGTGCACCTTTTTGGTAGGTTTGTTGTTGCTGAAGATAGGGTGGATAAGATTGGTATTGTTGTGCAATGGTGGGTTGTCGTGTAATGTATGAGGATGGATTTGATGGTTGCTAGTGGGGATGATTTTGTGACTACGGAGGTTTGGTGTAAGGTGGCAGTTGGGTTTGTGTTTGGTTTTGGACATGGGATGGAGCAGTATATGTGTTGGATGGATGATAGAGATATTTTGCATAGGGATCTGTATGTGTTGTTGTGGAGGTCGCTGATGTGACTATCGTTGGTGAGATGGGTGAGATGGAATATTTTGTTATTGGGGGACTGCTATTGAAGTGCCATACGACAGTTGTGACTATTGGGATGTTGCTTGTGTTACCTGATGTGGCGGTTGCATGGGAGCCAAGATGTTTTGTTGTGGGATGAGAATATTGTGCTGTGAAAGTTGTTGATAAGGTGGTAGGGATGAAGCAACAATGGTTTTAGTGTGTTGAGGTATTGTTTGCAATGGAGTTGATTAATGGGGATTGATAGGAGGTTGTTGGAATGCAGGTGGGGGTAAGTTGTTAGTAGGTGCAGATCTCGAAGGTGGCATTTATGCAAGGGTAGGTATGCCCCCAGTATTGATAAGTGGTTGACTAGGATGGTGAACTGGAAGTTGTGGAGAGGCTGGGATGTAGGATGGCATGTCGTATGTGTAGGGATCATGATGCTCAGGTTGTGTTGCCGAGGTTGTAGTTGGGAGGCGAGGATAACTAGTGACTTGATGTATTACAACATTGTCCAATTTAGGATGATACCAATTTTTTGTGGGTGCACCTTCAAGGACATTTGAATTTCTTGGGACATTTTGTGAAGTTTGTGGATCGACGGGTGCGGGAAGAGTGTGTGTACCAAGATATTGTGATGCGTCGAAGTCAGATGGTGGCTTGACTCCTCTCATGAGCAAGGTTGAAAGAATCTTATCTCCACATTCATTTAGGAGATAATCCATCATCTGGACATTAACATGATCATTGAGGTATCCATCAACAGTTTCTTCAGGTTGGGTAACCATGTTCTCGTCACTAGGTGGTGCGGTTTTATGGATGTCGGTATTGGATTGGGATGAGGCATTGTTATGGGGATCTTGTGGGATGTTGCGAACATTGTTGGGATCTTGTGGGATGTTTGGTTGGGAAACTTGGCTCTGTTGGTCTGCCATTTTCTTTTTTGTTTGTGAACAGGTCTAAACGGGCATGAACGTGCAAAAAAACAAGTGATCTAACATGCAACTAAGCTTCTAAATGATGATCTAGATGATGATTTGGATTGATTGATTTGGATTGGATAAAGATTGTCGGAATGAATAATTGGATGTTGGATTGATTGATAGGATATCAATTGTTGATGTATCAGTTGATTAGATGATTAGATTAGGATTGGATTTGATTGGATTTGATCAAAAGAACGATTGATAAGATTGGATGAAATCGAATTGAAGATCAAATGATTGGATGATTGGAAGGGTTTCTAAACTGGGTTTAGAAATCAACCTAGGCGATGTAAGGTGTTGATTGATCAGATTAAGGGATGAACTAATGATCATGTCATCGAATCTACCTTGAGATGGAAAGGGATTGATAGGCCAAGGATGATGATCAACTTAGGATGGATAGTGATCCTAAGTGGATGTTCAAGGATGACGATCAGGTTCAGGCACCTTGGTCAATTCGGATAACAACTTCAAACGAAGTTTGGAGGATTTAGATTGATATGATGATGATGGATATATAACCTAAAGATAAGTATGAATGCAACTTATATGATTTGGATGTCGATGTGGATGCAAATAGATCATGATGCAGGCGAACAAGATGCACAAACAGTAGGACAGTCAACGGGCCTTTTGGAAACTGTGGGAGGTTGGATTTTTTGGATCAGATTCAGAAACAGGTGCAATTTTAGGATAGGGCCGCCCAAAATTTTGAGCAAGGTCGCCCCTCCCGAGCAAGGTTGCCCATACAAGTCCTAGTTTTAGCTTAGAGCAAAAAACGGTTAAACGATATCAATAAACGAACTTCTAGAATGGGTAATCGGAATTGCGAAATGGGAAAACGACCACTCAGAATAGGTGAACAAATGTACAAGGCTGGGGAACGGTACTCAGAATGAGTTCTCAAAATGGGTGAACAACTTCCTGGAACAGGTGAATAGCTTATCGAAATGGGTGAACAACTGGGTGAAAAAGGGGAATGGTGTTCAGAATGGGAAAATGGATATTCAGAATGGATGCACGGATGGTAAAAATAGGTAAACGGGTACTATGGACGAGGGAACAACACTCGAAAATAGAAAATAGGTACCTAGAACAGGGTAACGACAAGCGAACAAAGGTCAAAAAAGGTTGTTTGGAAGGGCAAGGTCGCCCCTTTAAGGAAAGGCCACCCCTTTTGGACAAGTCCACCCAAACAGGGGGCAGGGCCACCCAAACAGTAGGCAAGGTCACCCAAACAAGGGGCAAGGTCGCCCAAGCAGGGAAAATTGGCAAAAGTTTGACTTAAGCAAGACAAACAACAGTTGAGGTAGGAGAGCATAGTCACCCCTTTATGTCAAGGTCACCCCTTGAGGGCAAGGTAGCCTCTATGGATTGATATGAACCTAAATTACTCAAAAATAGTGATGGCAAAGGATGAAAACAACAAGTAAAAGGCCAAAACTGACTGACAAGTACTAGTTTTTGACAAGAAAACACTTCAAACAACACAATCCTAGTTTTGGTGTTAAGGGTACGATCAACACGATCCTCTATATAGGATTGACAAGGTTTTCTAAGGGTGTCCCTAATATATGCATGGTACATGGGGCACAACCGTGAACACCAATCCGTCACAAGTGTGAGTCCAGAGCAACCAATGAGAGATTGGGAGCTCATACCAACTCTTCACGTCTATCTAGGTATCACCCTAGCTTCGACGCTCCACAAATTATGACATGATTGGATTGAGGTATAGATTTCTCCTCCCCCTTTATATACCCCATGGGTACGTGTGGTTGGGATCATCCCTTGTAGTGATGAAATCCCCAAGCAAGCCCTGCTAATAAAATGAAAAAGGGGTAAAAGGATTAATTGGACTGTGATTTCTCTTCACCCAAGATCGCCAAATGACACAAGGGGATTGGATACATCAATAGTCCACTCCAAACACCACAAGTAGATTCTTTGACCTTTTAATTAGTCCTATGTTCCTAGTTTAAAGAAAATGAAAGCACAAGACTAGTTAAGCATAGTTTCTCCACTTGCAATACACTTGTCAGTAGTTTTGATTTCTGTCTTTGACAATCAAATTCTATTTTTGGGCATGGCTGCCTCTATCTTTTGGGTGTTGTCGCCCCTTTATGAACCTATAGACAAAAAAAGTTAAGAAAATAACAAAAACAACAACAAAACAATCTGTTGTTTGGGCAAGGTCACCCCTCCTGGGCAAGGTCGCCCCTCTGTGAACCTGCAGACAAACAGGGGTCAAAAAATAGTGAAAACAACAACATAATAGTTTGTTGTTTGGGCAAGGCCACCCCTCCTGGGCAAGGTCGCCCCTCTATGAACCTGCAAACAAACAGGGGTCATAAAATAGTGAAAACAACAACAAAATAGTTTGTTGTTTGGGCAAGGCTGCCCCTCTATGAACTTGCAGACAAACAGGGGTCAGAAAATAGTGAAAACAACAACAAAATAGTCTATTATTTGGGCAAGCCCACCCCTCTTGGGCAAGGTCACCCCTCAATGAACCTACAAACAAACAAGGGTCAAAAAACCATGAAAACAATAGCAAAACAGTCTGTTGTTTGGGCAAGGTCGCCCCTCTATGAACCTACATACAAACAAGGGTTAGAAAACAATGAAAATAATAGAAAAACAATTTTTTATTTGGGCAAGGCTATCCCTCTTGGGTAAGGTCGCCCCTTTGTGAACCTACAGACAAACAAGGGTTAGAAAATAGTGAAAACAACAAAAAGATAGTCTGTTGTTTGGGCAAGGCCGCCCCTCCTAGGCAAGGTCACCCCTCTATTCCAAAATTTGCAAAACTTCAAAAAATAGCAAACGTTAATGCAATGGACCTGTGACATTTGTCCCATTGGATGTGCCAAAAATGTGATCAGGAGAAATACACTAATCTAAAAATGCAAAACGAAGTAGAATGCAAGATAAGAACATAACACCTAACACCTTAATGATTAGCCTGGTTGGATTCAAAACAAAGAAAGATGAAAATAAAAACCGATTATACCTTGCTTGAATCGATCCTTTGGTTGGCCCTTGATATCATTTTAATGTGTGCTCCTTGGATGATAGACTTGCAATGATGGTGGTAGATGGATGATTAATGGAGGTGGGTGAATGCAATAATGGATTCTAAGATGAAAATGAAAATACTAAGATATTGCAATAAATGGCTAAGATGGCTTAAATGGCTTGAGAGCATAAGTTTGGTATGAATGCACTAACTCTTCAATTAATGAGAAAAGGCAGGTATTTATAGAAAAAATTGAATTCTCTAGAGGATTCAACAGTCAAGATTAACCCATCATGGCCAAGATGGAGGGCTATGGTGAGTTAAGGACTCACAAGCCCTCACATCTTTCCACGTGGCAAGTGAAGTGTCCAAAGGACAGGGTGAGATGGAAAAGGTACAAGTGACATGGCAAAGGGCATGTGGTCCCAAGGTACTTGCAAGTACCTTGGGATGAGAGAGGGTCTCCACAAAAAGTAATCCCTTGTCCCCAAGTGGGGGGGCTGAAAGTGACAAGTGAAGACTTTTAGAAAGTCCACCCTTGTCACCATGGGGATTGGAGATGCCCTTGGAGGAATAAAAGTAAATTTTTAATTCACTTTTTGGAAGAGACCAAAAGGTAAAATGAGATTCCCTAAAAGGGGTCTTTGTCCAATGGGTATGATGTGACATATGAGATGTCATGAGGAAGACAAGTGCATGGTGGGAATAAGTGTGAATTTTTAATTCACATGGGGAAGAGGTCAACCCAAAAAAGGTAAGTACCAAGAAGGTTGACCTAAGGACATGCTAGAAAAGGTAAGTGATTAGGATTAAGATTGTGCAAACAGGTGATTAGGTTAATTAATGATGATTAGAGAAAAGTGGCTAGATATGGAGGATGTGATATTAATCCAAATATGCACATCTTAATGAAGGATTAATTAAATTAACCCAGATTAATGAGAGGGTTATGGAGGATGTGACAAGGAGAGAGAAATAATGAATTAAAAATTGAAAAGGATAGTTGACTAAATTAAATAAATTGAATGCTTTATTTAATTTAGAGATGAAGTCGGCTAATGTATAAAGTAGTTAATTAATTAAATTAAATACCTTAGGAATGTTAGGGAAAAGGGGAAAATAAATAATTTAATTGACGTTTGATGAAGGGGATGAAGTGGATTAATGAAAGGGATAAATTTGACCTTGTGTAAAGGGTCAAATTTAGGTGTCTACAATTATTTCTCATTTTAGATTTTTTGCTATGCTTGTTTCTGACAATGGTACGCCTTTCAATAACAAGGAAGTAAATAAATTCTTATAAAATTTCCACATTCAACATAGATTTTCTACACCATACTACCCATAATCTATTGGTGTCTAACAAGAATCTTGAGCTTATTCTTCATAAAATAGTTAATAAACATGGTAAGGATTGGCATATTCGGTTAATGTATGCTTTTTGGGACTATCGTAAGAGTGTTCGTACAACGACAAGAATAATGCCTTACAACCTCATATATGGCACTGAAGCTATCTTGCCTTTAGAGTTGGAAATTTCATCTTTGCGGGTTTCCCTTAAAGGGTTAATTGATGATGAAACTTACAGAGAAAATCGCTTGCAAGGGCTAGAGATGCTCGATGGGTGCTGATTGTAGGCCCTCAACCATCTTAAAGCTTATTAGTGATCATTATCTAGATAGTATAATCAAAAAGTACTTCCTAGGAATTTTAAGCTAAGAGACCTAGTTCTTTGTGAGAATCAAAAAAATGTAAATGTGTTGCATGATCAGAGAGGGAAGTTTAGTCCTAATTGGTTAGGCCCTTACATTACTGTCTCTGTATATGGTTTGAGTGCCTGAGGATTATCTTCTATGGATGGAACACCTTTAAAAGAGCATGTTAATGCGATGCATCTTTGTTGATACTATACGTAGCATCTAATGTGTTGTGTGTGTGGTGCTCACTCTCTAAGGGTAGTAACATTGCATATATTGACATTATTCATTAACACACTATAAAAATTTCTTGTGTTATGATATGACCATGTGTGTGTGTGTGTGCAATATACATACATGTGTTCTACTATGCTATGCATCCATGCATTACATCACATCTTTTTAAGGCAGTTAGATCATCATTGAACTTAATTAACATACATCTATGTGTGTTCATTAAATCATGATAGCATCTAATGTAAAGATACATCCATATAAGCATATAATATCCATCACACCAACATACATAAAAGTAAAGAAACATACACATTAAAATACAAAATTTCATGATGTCAAAACTAGTATATGTATATATATATATATGTATGTATATATATATATGTCAATTTTCATGTACATGTATCGAGCCACTACTACCAAAAAATGAGTGGCTATTGAATATATGTCTATACAAAAGTTCTATAAAATATATATGTATCACTGCAAAAATGATATACAAAATAGGAGAGTCCCTATGACTATGGTTCGTGGCTCCCGAAGCCCTCCAACTATGGCTGCTACTGTTGTGTTCAGGGGAGGGGTTACATGGTGGTCATAGATTAGGATCAGTGTGTGTGTGATGTAGACAAGGCTATGCACATCCCTCTGATCTGTCCCTCTAGGGAGCATATGGTCATTCGCGCTTGTATCAACTCTTGTTGCAGCTATTGGACATCTGTCGGGATCATTGTTGATGGTTGCACATCGAGGTCATCAAGGTGGCTTTAAAGGGTGTCACACACCTTCTTGGTGGCATTAGCCCTCATCATGACCACGTCTCACTTGTCAAGCACCGTTTGTAGCTCCCCCGATAGTTGGTCACGCTGCCCCCAGAGAGTGGTTGCCTCTGTAGTTAGTTGCACTATCTCCACTCCCCGCTCCTCGTAAGTGGTCCTTAGATGTTTTAGCCGCTCGAAAATAGGAGCATGTCACCTCGTGGAAACTAGTCAATAAGCCTCGAGAACCGTCACCTGAATAGGCACATCAGGGGCCACCTCTGATATGCATTGAGCCATCAGCCTAGTTCATCCTTGTGCATCCTCTGCAACCACAAAGATAAAGTGTAATCAATATCGCATGGCATATGTATATAATCATGAAGAAAAAAATGAAAGTACTAAAATATAAATAACATGCTCAATATACCTGGGTCCCTTGGCTACCATGTGGGATCAGAGTGAGGAGTGACAGTGGGTCCCATGCCACCGATATTGATAGCTGCTCTTGGTGCCACCAAGGTCATCGCCGCTGTGAGAGTAGGTGTTGGTGGCATCGACGAAAAGGGGCTAGCTGGTGGAGGATTCAACCTCCTTTGTCATTGCCTCAGCCTTTGTGATGTTGCATCCTCCTCTTACGGTCTCTCTTCCTCAACCTACTACCACCTCTATCTATCTTGTGGGGATGGCGGTGGCACGTCCCCCTATGGGCTAAGATACCCTCCAGGGGCATCCTCATCAAACATTGGATGAGGACGGTGCCTATCCCACCACCCTCTAAACTCCATAGTGACCCTGACATTATTTGTTGGTGCCATAGGCAAGAGATCCTAGTCAGGATCGTCATCATCCAAAGGTACAAAATTGGTGATGGTGGGACAGGGACGGTCCCCGAGTCTCGCTAAATTTTTGAAGGCCCAAGTGTATGTGGGAACATCTAGAGGAATGGTATGTACACTGCCATGCTATCATATGACTCGACTCTAGTAGTATGGTACAATAATATGATTGTGACGACCTATAAGAAAAAAGTCCCACTATAGGTTCCTGAGATACCTACTATCATCTACCCATCTAAATGATGCAAAAATCAACATGAAGCGGTATGTGATAGCTTTCCCCCAATATCTTTATGATGCAAAAATCCCTTGTTCTAAGGTTGGGAGACCTCTTGATGAAGTTTATCATAGTACCCCCTAAATCAGATGCCCTTACTACCCATGAACTAGATTCCCTTACTAGACATCTCTTGTTTTAGATGCCAAAATCCCTATATTTGTTGGTGCAAGGGGTCAAACCTTTGAAGTCGTCCCACATTTTTATGGTTCAAAATAGAGATAGAAAATTCCTCTTTGGGGAATTCAAAACTTGGTATGCCTGAGAAGTGAGTGCCGAGTAAGGGGGAGCCAATGCTACCAAATTCCTAAGCTATCCGCTCTAAATAAGCGCAACTGGAGAAATCCAAGTGGGAACCCAACAAATATTGTCCTTGCCAACCCTAAGATTGTGCATGATTGTTTTCATCTTGAATTAAGAGTAAACTCAAAAACATTATGTCTACTTGTGTATTGCATGTGTGTTCAAAATAAATGTCAAACAAACACCACACTTGAAACTTACGACATTCAAACTTTGAACAAACTAAGCCAACACACCCAAAACAAGCTTGACATTTAAACCTATTTAAACCAAGGAATTGTTCACTTCATTTCTACCATCATTCATCCATCCATCACCTCATCATTTTGCATTCCCCATAAGTCTAAACTTTAGGTCATCTTTTTAGCTTGCATTAAACATCTTACATAACCTCTTGATTAGGAAGCCCATCAAACTTAGACTAGACTATAACCTAAAATATGTATTCTCTTGACCTTATCTTCTAAACAACATTTATCCTAGTCCTTGTAATTTAGGTTGGTTTCTCAGCTCATCAGGCTAGTCTGAGACCACCTTGTCAACATATTCTATCAATATTTACTATATCCAAGGTCATTGGCAGTCAGATTAGTTTATATACCTATCTTAGTTTGATTAGCAACCATATCTTAGGTTTTAGCCTTCATACTAGGTCATACTATTATATCCCTTCATTCCACACTTTGCATAGCTTAGTCATAGACTATCATCACCTTGAATCTTAATCTATTCATTGTTATTAAGCATCCCTATATATTCAAAAAATCCAAAAAAATAGTTGCACTGCATTTAGACATACCTTATTACAAAAAAACCAAAAACATAGTTTTAGTCTCATATCCCCTACCTTCTCTTTGCAAGTCCTTTCATGGTTGAAACTAGGTCACAAAGAAGTAAAAAATACATGGCTTCCCCATCGAACAATGAATTTTTTAACTCGTTTGCAAACTCCTCACATGTTGTAGAACACCTAGACCCTAAAAATCCCTATTGGAGAAATTTGTCACTAGAGACCAAAATGGAAATATTATCATAGAAGAACTAGAAGTTGTTGCCCAAGATCCTAAATTTTCCTCTTTTGTGGATGAATTCTTGGCACAAGACCCTCAACGTTACCTAGCTAAACTATTGATAGAAGGTGCCACATTACCTCACAGTTTTGATGTCAATAAATTAAGAGCATCATCCACATTCATCAACCAAACTCAAGTAAAAAATACAACTATCTCTAGTAGCTATATCTTGCAAGTTAATACATCTATACCATTAGGAGGAAGCACACAAGACATAACAACAATTCACACCTCCTTATTTGGCACACAAGGTACAACACAAGGGGTAACCTTTAACACAATGCAACCAATGACACAGTCCATGTCACAACCCCTTGGTTCTACAACTAATCCATGCAATACAATAAACATATCTTCAAATCCATTTGGAGCATCAAGTGCCATGAACACCACACCATCAAATCCATTTGGAACATCTAGGGCCTTGAACACCATGTTATCAAATATTTTTGGCACAAATAAAAGGACTAGAGTTCATATTCATAGAACTAACATAAACACCAATGTACCATAAGGTCCTAACACAAGTATTCCTCAAAAAAATCCTCAAGGATCTTTCCAATTCCACACTCAACATTCACAAGTTCCAAATACTTCTAATATTTTTTAGACACAATCCAATACTCACATCCCAACTCAAAATTTCACCTCACACATTCCAACTCATACTACACAAATCCCTCAAATCCAAATTCCTACATCGACTTACATCCTGACCATTACTCATACCATCCCAACTTTGAACAACCCCAACATACAATCCCTTCAACACATTGGATTGAAAAGCACAAACACTAGGCCTTACCAAAAAATAGTTGCAAACACTATAGATACAACACTCACACCATATGATGCCCTAGACAATCAAATGTTGGCCTTGCAAAAGAAAATGGAAACCATGACATTGTCAAATAAGAAAACTTACTCTATCCAAGAGTTATGTCCCTACCCATTTGATAGGACAGTATACATGCCTTCTCTTCCTCCAAACTATGTCATGCCAACTTTACCTAAATATAAAGGAAAATGAAACCCCATTGAACATGTGAGGGAATTTCATATGACCTTTATTGACATTTCTTTAGAACAAACATCTTTAATGAGACTATTTCCTAGGAGTCTCACAGGACATACTTTAGAATGGTTCTCCCACCTATCGGTATGCATACGATCATGGGATGAACTTGTTGACAAATTTATCACCCACTTTGCCTTCAATATCAAAAATGACATCACCATTGCTACCCTATGTCAAACTAAATAAGAAGAGGGTGAAGCTTTCATAACATTCTTCCAAATATGGAGAAGTTTAGCTAGCCATTGTCCTGTTGAAATTCTTGAAAAACAAAAAATTATTATGTTCATGCAAAACCTAAATACAAACTTAAAATATGCATTAGAGGTGCATTGTTGTTCCACATTTGCTGACCTTGTTGAAAAAGGGGCCATCCTTGAGAAAACCCTTATTGCTAAAGGGGGAATTAAAACTTATACCAAAACACAAAATGCCTAAGGAACATCAATTGATAAAAACAAGTTTTGGTCCTGCAACAAGAATGTAACAAATGACGGATTTGTAGATGCGAAAGATGTAAACAAAATAGGTCCCACATTGACTCTCAAAGCACCCAACATGAATAATAACACACTATATGTTTCCAATCAAGCATCTAATGTGATACAAAATAATCAACAATGGGGACCCCCAAGACAACCAAACTGGCAATACCTATAGAGGCAATACACCCCTTTACTAAAACCAATTGAATCTGTCCTAAAGAATATAGTATAATCAAACATCATACAACTCCTAGAGCCCAAACCATACGACCCCAGACAATTCAAACCCTCTTGGTGGGATGACAATGCCTTTTGTGATTATCACCACATCAAAGTACATAAGGCCTCATCATGTCATTAGTTGAAGAACATGATTCAAGACCTAATTGAAAATGGAACCATGAAGGTTGAGGGATAAGAAAAAACTCCCAATAAAAACCATACAATTTTCAAGAATCCATTGCAAGACCATGAAAAAGCCTCTAGTTCGGGTCAAAAGACAGACAACCATGCCAATTGTACTAATGCCTCTTTTGACTACAAAATTATTAACCACTTCTGAGCTGTTGATGATCATATTAACACAATCACCATTAAGAAGAAACCTAAAATTATCATTAATGGTTACCATATCTGGTCCTCCTCCAAAGAAACCACAATCCAAAGCCCAATACAACCTTGTTGACCAATTGGGAAATACACCCGCACAAATTTCCATTCTTGAGCTTTTGCATATATCACCTAAACACAAAGCTATCCTTGATAAGGCTCTAAAAGAAACCTTTGTCCCTACCAACCTTTACATCAACCAATTTGAAGCCATGGTTGGGTACTTGGCCAACTCTCACCATGTCTCCTTTTCTGACAAAGATTATTCTACATCCAATTCAAACCATAATGACCCATTACACCTTGAGGTCTTCATCAATAAATGCAAGGTCAGACGAGTCCTAGTAGATGGCGGAGCTGGATTGAACATTTACACTTTAAAACTAGTAAAGGCATTGTGTCTTTCTGAAGCATGTGTGGATAAAAATAAGAGCATTATCATCGAAGCCTATGATGACGAAGAATGTTCTTTCAAGGGCGTTATCACACTGCCTATCAAGATTGGACCTACATCGCTAGATACTACATTCCAAGTCCTAGATCTTGAACTACCGTACAACCTAATCCTCGATCGGCCTTGGATCCATGCCATGAAGGCCATCCCATCCACATACCATCAATGCCTGAAGTTTCCTTACAATGGAACTAGAATCACAATCATTGGCGATCTTGACCCCTTTCAATATTGTACCAACTTGAGAGGAGTCCTTAAACACCAAGTGCCTATAAACTGTGAAGCTACAACATCTGCTCAATCTAATTACATTGACCCATCCACTTTGACTAATTTCTCCATATTTTCCATTCCATCTGTTGATCCCAAGATTTAGATCCAGGACAAGGGGTGTGGGGAATATCATATGACCACTTCCTACTGCATCACTAAGTTACCAAAGTCTCCAAAGTCTTATGAAAAGCTCATCTTTAAGATGGAACCTAACGTTGTCATCAAAATTCCTCCCACCACTACCTTCACAAGCTAGGGAGAGTTAAACAAACAATATATTGATGATATTTCAAATTGGATCTACAAGGATGAAGAAGATCTGCAGCCGCTACCAAGAAAACAATATGGTGAAGGCTTTCAGCTCATGAAACAAAAGGGTTATGATGGAATCAATGGACTCGACATACATAAAAATGGAATGAGATAACCCTTGATGCCTCTTAAATGACCAAAGAACTTGGGGCTAGGATTTATACCAATTACGATTGGCGCTTCAAGTACTAAGGTGCTTTCAAATAAGTATGTGAGTGCTTTGAAAGATGTTGAGACATCTAAAAATCCTACCGACCTCTCTTATAGTGACACCGACTCTAATGAATATGAGCGGAATTCCTATACCACCAATGACTATGAGCTTGACTATGTCTTTCATGAGTCTGATACACCCCGCCCATCCTTTACCAACCTCATGGATATTAATATTCATGTTGATTCCTTTCCTGAACCTAACCTAAAAAAGAAAGAACAAGGATAAAATCCTTTTGGGACCCCGATAATACATTTGTCTTTACCCTATCCACTGCTTCCCCATCCTTTAGTAATATAGATGATGGAATTTCCCTCGTTTACCCACAATTAGTCGACTAGGACCAGCAAGATCCACCCACTTTGGGAATATTTGAAAATGATGAAGCCATTGTTGAATTCATGGGACTATGAGAAGGCATACCATAGGGGGACCATAAGGATGGTTTCACTATAGATCTACCTGAAAGGGCTCATTGATGATGAGGAGTACCGTATATCTCAACTGCATGAATTAGAGCTCCTTGATGAACACAAACAAAAGGCCTTGACACATCTACAGGCATACCAGAACTGTCTTTTTCGTAGCTACAAAAAAAGGGTGTTGGTCAGACATTTTGACATTGGTGACTTACTGTTGATACAAAATCTGAAAAATCAAGCAGAACGTGAGAAACCTAACAAATTTGAGCCTAACTGGCTGGGTCCATGTCATAATAGCATCCTTTGGTTTTGGCGCTTATCAATTGTCCATGCTTGAAGGGGAACCTTTTTCCAAGCCCATCAATAGCTTGCATCTGTATAAGTTTTATACCTAACTTCAGAGAGCTAGGAAAAAGTCCTGAAAAATGTTAAAAAATGAGAAAAAGTCCTGAAAAAATACAAAAAAATTAGAAAATTTCTTGAAAAAATTAAAAAAAAAGAGAAAAAGTCTTGAAAAATATAAAAAAAAATCGTTACCTTGATGAAAACCTAGCAAATAGGCATCCTGGTAACAACAAAAAAGAAAAAGAAAAAGAATAGTAAAGAGATTTTTTTTGTCTAATAGTGAAAACCACGTTAGTGGCACTTTGGACAAGTACCATGGTGAAAACCTGGTAAACATGCACAATGCGTAGTCAGTCTTTGCTCCATCATCTACTATCACTCTATCTAGTCTTCCACCTTGATCTGTACTAATTCCTTTACCTTTTGTCATCTCTCATTTGACGCCCATCATTAAGCCTTGTTATCTCTATCTTGACTTCCAAGCAGTTGATGACTTGCGTCCTTTCTTCTGCATCTTCCATCCATAATAAAATCCTGTCCCATCCCATCCCTATTGGCTCACCTTATACCTGACTGGGGGAAATTTCCTAACATCAGGCTTCATTGGATATCAAAACATTCCAAAAATCCCTAAAAATCATAAAATGTCCTGAAAAAATCCAAAAAAATTATAAACTTAAAAAAACCAAAAAATTGTAAAACTTCAAAATTCAAAAAAATCAAAACATGTCAAAACCAAAAAATATTTAGATAACTTTCAAAAAATCCCAAAAATAGAGTCAAAGTTAGTCATGTCAGTCTTTGTCATTGCCGAACTACTTTGCCTCTGCGATTGGACATAGGAAAGGCCATCTGTTGATGTGCCCCTGAGGCATTGGGTCAATCTTTAGGTGTTTTCAAATAAAATTATGATTCAGTCATTTGTCATTCAAACAAATTCAAGGGTCATGTCGAACTACAAGGTCTCTGCGCATTGCTATGTTGGCAAGGCCATCCGTCAATGAGCCCCCGAGGCCCCTTAGGTTAGTCTTTTAAGGTTCGTCGGGTCAATCAAAATAAATCAGACACTGTCAACTCAGACGAGACATAATCATCTACACTTCAAACACAAATCTTAAACCAACAAGACAAGAAATCCAACAAGTCTCCAAGTCAAATCAGTCAAACCAGTCAAATCGATCAAGACCAATGGTCTTATACAGGATGTGTCCTTCCTAAAACCAGACCTTGTCATTGTCACACTTTGTCATTTACCTTATATAGGTAGTTGCATGATCGAAACCAAACTTGACATCTTACACGATATGTTTCTTTTCTTGAAACCGAGCTTTTTTAAATAGTCCCTCGTCGCCCACTTCATCCCTTAACACACTGGCAAACACTTCTTGGAAAATAATTTGAATGCTTGTTGACCTTGTTGGTCTATTTTGTATTATCTTTTGGATTTTCTTCAATCATGTTACTAGCTACCTCACGGATATCCCATGAAAGATTTAGTGGAGTGATGATGTCTCATGACTCTTCTTTTATTTAACTGTTGTCTACGGTTTTTCTTGACAAAAAGACTGGGGCAACATGACCCCTAGTGTGAGTCAGGATATTCCTTGTTTGTGAATATCTGTTTTACAAATGGATGACCTTGTACACCTTGGTCTATGTCATACCATGGTGTTTGTTGTCCATTTATCATATTTTACCGCTCTATGATGATAAAACACTATGACATGCACAAGAGGCTTCATCACCTTCATTTTCCTTCATATCTCTTTTTCATCTACCATTTCTTCCATCATCCATTTCCTTCAACATGTCATCTTTCCGTCATCATCCTTATCTATTTTCCTCTATCATTTTTGTCCTTCATCTTCAAGTCCTCTCATCCATTTCGAGAGAACACTCATGTTCTTCAAACTCGTATGTCCTCTTGAGGGGTCATACCACTACCTCTTCGTCATCCTTTCTCATCCTACTTTCACTAGGGAATATCTTTTTCTTTGACACAACACGATAAACTGCATTGTATCAAAGACGGGAAAAATGTAGACAATCAAAAGTGGTCCTCACAATCGTCCTACTTTTCATCTATTAATTAAATGGATATTACTATTTGTTTAATTCATTCATTCAATAAATTCTTCTATTCATTCATTAATACATTTAAAACCATTAAAATATTATAACCATTTATCCATATTATAAGCATTTATAAGCAGTCATTCATAACCATTATCGATTATTTATCTATTTGCATTAATCTATTATTTGCATTCATACACAAACCTTCATCCATTATATATTTGCATTATTCCATTTCATAAACATTTATCATTTCATTTATCATCTACATATTCATAAATTCATTGTGTAATCATTAACTCATATTCATAATCATAAACCCATTTCATAAATACATTCGCATAAGCATTTGTCTATTTCCTAGCCTTTTCATTTATCATCATTTGTATATTCATTTATTATCATTTCATAACCATTAAAATATTCGTATTCCCTAAATATCATTCATGCATTTATGAATATTCATAAGATCCCACATTCTTCTGAAAATGTGGATTCACCCTGCAAATTCATCTATATAACCATGCTTCCTCCTTGCCTTTCAACACACAACTCTGGTTTCATAATTTTTAAATCCAATTCTACATAGCTTCTTGTGCTTTTGCTGCAAAAAACTGAGAGCAAATAAAAGATATTGTAGAGTGGATGACAATGGAGTTATCTTTCCTTTTGAATTCATTTGCTTGGATTTCTTAGACGTAGTATTTCGTTTCTGCATTGTGTTTTCATTTTGGAAAAGCTCTATTGATATGTTGTTGAATGCATGATTTTGATTTTATGAATCCAATCATTTTTTTTTGTTTTTAGCTACACACTATGTTGAATAGGCTAAAGCATATTGAAAAATAAAATTCTAGACTTATCCTCATTTATTTGTTGACCTAAAGTAGATAATAAAATAAGTAGCACTTTCCTAAAATTAATTTCCTCCTCAATCTTGGCTAACCCCATCAAAGAAATGTTATACAAAAACTAAAGATGAGACTAAGAACTTATATTCCTAGCCTAAGAATAACCTTGAATAAGACCTCTCTCCTGATAGTGATTTATCAGGTGGCCTAAACCTTCTGCCATAAAAACAAATAGATAGGGGAATAATGGATTCCCTTGTCTAAGATCTTTGGATGTTGTAAAGAGAGTTGAGGGAATACTACTGATTAAAATAGATAAGGATTTCATAGTCACACAACTCATAAACCATTCAATCCATTCTAAGAAAAGTTCAAATTCTTATGACATTATGAAGAAAAACCATCTTACCCTATCATAAGCCTAACACATGTCCAAATTAATGAACATGACCTTTTCCTTGAATGTACCCATGGAGTGAATGGATTGTATTGCCACAACAACATCATCCAATATCTGGTGCCCTTTCACAAAACCCCCTTGCTTGAAGAAAATCAAAGAGACCAAACACTTCTTCAATTGATTTAAAACAATCATAGAATTATCTTGTAGGTAACATTACAAAGCATAATAAAGGGAAATAAGTCTAAAGAAGAAGCTCTATTTTTTGGGAGATTAAATCAAGAAAGGTAGAATTGATAGCTCTAAGCATCCCTTTATTAATCTAAGGCTCTTAAACCAATTATAGCTAGTCAACTTTTAAAATCTTCCAAAATTCTTGGGAAAAATCTACTAATAAACCATCTGGTCCAAGATAATCATCAGTTTCTCCATTGAAATGAGTTCTAAGAGAATTTTATTCATGTCCTTTATAACCAAGGGGAGATACATTCAAGAATGATTCTCTCGTTAACCACATCTTAGGGGCTCTGCTATAAAAATAATAAGGAAAAGTGCTTAACAACTTCTTTAGATATATCTTGAAGGGAAGATAAATTTTCCCCACCATCTAAAGTGAGAAAGACTAAAATATTATCGTTTCACTCCATTGATTTATGGAAAAAACTAGTATTACTATCACCTTCCTAAAGCCAATAATTCTAATATTTTTATTTCTAATAGATCTCCTCCCAAAGTTCCCATTTAGAGGTCTCTTTAACACATAAGGATTCTTCCCACAATAACTCCTCAATCATGTCTTCATCTTTAATCTATTGTTTCTATAGTAAAGCTTGGGCTTGAGCAGCCTATTGTGCCTGTTGTGCTTGTTGAGTACCTAGTTGTTTAGGTTGTTGATTTTGGAGCACCTTTTGATGAGCGTTAAAGGGTATTCTCTCGAGCTTCTCTTGAAGGAGACTTTAGTTTGAAATTTTTTTCTAAATGAGAATTTATTCTAATTCTTAACATTATGTTTAACAAACTAAAGTCACTTGAAGAAGGAATACATGGCAGTACCAAATGCAATTTTCCCTTCTATCCACCATCCCTCCATAAGTTTATATAAATTAGAGTCCCGAAGCTACATCAACTGGAATTTAAAGGGGGGTTTTTGGGATTGAGAGAATTGAGGAATGAAATATAATATGCTAGTGATCAAGACTTTTCCACCCCAAAATCTCTAAAGATTAAGACCATTTATTTCCAAACCAAAATTAAAATTAAGAAATTTGTCTAGCCTTTTAGAGATAGAGTTTATTCTACACCCATGGTTACTCCAAGTGAAAGTTCCATTTTGTAGAAATACATCCACTAGGTTAAGAAAGGAAATATTATCCTTCAACAAGGTAGAAGATGAGCCAAGACACTCAAACCCCCCTTTTTCTTATTTAGTCTAATAATAGCATTAAATTTACCTACTAAAATCCACATAAGAATAGGAAATGATAGAATAGAAAATATGAATATGCTAGAGCAAAGTATTAACTGGGAAATTATTGGGAGCATAATTTCTAAGTAGGAAAGATTCTCCAATATCAAAGCAAGAAGAAATCATAGAGATTGATTTTTTGCTACTAACCCTCTAGAATGGATTAATTTGTCTTTAATTTCAAAAGCAAGCCACCTCTAGAAGATCCCCGACCTCCTATGCTCATGTACTATCCTCCTCTCTAGATACTTGAAGATATATTTTCCATAGCTTCATTTGAAATATTAATTTCCTAAATATAAATAATATTTGGTATGTGATCCTTGATAATATTTTGAGCAACCTTTTGTCAGGGGATGCTACTCAAACCCCTTGTACTCCATGAGATAATAATCATTTTATGGGGTTAGAAAAGTGAGTGTACAACATCTTGATGAACCCATACTCAACCAATGAATCCTTATCAATTTCACCTTTTCTTGGTCCTTTTTCCTTGCTTTTGATAACATATTATTATATTCCTTCTTGATAAACTTATGTTGGATCCCTAGCACAAGAGGATCCTTCTTTTTAGTATCTTCCTTTTCCCTATTTCTTGCATAGAAATTGACAATCCATTAACTTCATCCAAATCTATTTGACTCTCTATTATATGAGTAACAACTACCCCTTCCACATGTGTCTTTGGAACCTCCTACTGACTATTATTTATCTCAAAATGACAATGAGCAAGTGCTCCTCATTTTAAAGATAATTGAATGTCTAGAGAAGCCTTTGGAGAGGGAATATTACCTAACCTAGGGAATTATATCTTGTCTTGCCATAGTGATATCCTACTCCACAACATCCACATCCTCAAAAATTGCTAAAACATAAATTCTATTACCAAAGATCTCTTTAGAAGTACCTTTATATTAGTGATTAAGATATTTCACCTTTGAAGGATATTTTACTTGAATGAACCCATCTGAATATAGCACATCAAATTGCATCAGGGTCTTACCTTTTTCTTTTGAACTTATCAATTGCACCTTAGGAGTAGGATTAAAATATTTAGGCCCCATCTTTGTGCAATTTCTCTGTAAGATCCCATATTTATGACATGTATGCATGCCAATAAAATGGAAGTACTTCATAATCAATCTACTAGCTCTAGTTCGTGCTACCCAATCTGATATCCAAACATTTTGGAAGTGGATTATTTAAATTAATTTCCACACAAATATAGGCTAAAGTAGTTATCTTCTTGTCAAAGGTTTGGCGAGAAGGGATTCAAGATTTCTCAACGATACTATAATGGATTGCAAAATATGAAGCCACCAAAAACCCATTGGAAGCCTCAAGATATGTATCCAAAATCAAATTTTGGAAGGTAAATCCTTCGCAAGATCAAACCCCACATGTTAGGGTTTGATGAATAAGCTTGATTGGTTGTAAAAATAAGGGCCTCCTTCATTTTTTCTTTGATTTACCATTTTATAAACACCATACAAAATAACTATTCACCACTAAGATGATTTCCAAATCACCTTTGGGAGTCCAATTGTCTCTAACCTAGTTCTCCAAGAAGGTATAGAAATCCAAAAATCCATGACTATGCAAATAAGAGGACACTTCAATAGATACATAATATCATCCACAATGGATTCTGGGTTAATGATTAGAATAGGGCATTCTTTAGTTTTCTCTAGGAAGCCATTAGATCTTAGTTGAGATCCCATGAGAAAACTAATTTTAAATTATTGAGTTACATGTAGAAGTGAATTAACTGCCTTTACATGATTGGATAAAGTAGGCTCATCCCCTTTAAGCACCTCCTTGAAAGAAAAAATAGGGGGGGTCCCCTAGAACCCCACTAGCCACCATAGTAGCAACCACAAAAAAACACAAGAAAATTTTGAAATCAAAAGAGGAAAAACCTAGTGGTTTTTTTTGGGTGGGTCTACACCAACTAACCACATATATTTTGAGTGATTAAAAGCAAGGAAGTAATAAAGAAAGGTCACCAAAAAACATGCAAAGGTCCCATTGTTGCAAAAATGGTAACCAAGGTCTCTCAAAACCCTTGCATGTTGAAAATACTTACCTATTCTCTTTTCTCTCTCTAAAACCCAAAGATCCAACCATTCATTATTTATTTCTCATTATAGAGAGTATATATTTCTAAAATCTAAAGTGTGCACATTAATGTATTTGTTTCAAATGTCATCAATACTTTTAGATTTATGTTTTTTAAACTTTTTTATTTAACTTGAATAGTAATACCAAACAACTAATTTTGCAAATGTTAGTATTAGTGTAAACTATGTAGCATGCTTTATTTTTGCATGACCTAGAAATCACAAATAAAATTATTTTTATAGTTGAGCATTATTTATCAAAAATTGGTTAAAAGCGGATGCTATTATGGATGGGTAGTTAACTTTAGTAACAAAGAAAGTGCAATACTAATTATTAGAATAAAACAATGGAGTGTTATTTGTAGTGTGTTCAATTTTGAAATTAAACTATTCCGCCTAATCCTACTTTACTACCTTGGGTGTTATCCAAGAATTGAACTCTATTGCACTAATAAGGTAGGCTTCTTTGACAATTTTTTTTTGACATTGTACTAAAGTATGTTGGAATAAATAAAAAAGTTAGTTCTGGATTATATTATTATTTGTGCACAGTAGGTCCCATCAAGGCTTAATAAAATGAAATAGGTTATTGAGAAATAAGAATATATATGATTGTAAATGAAACTAGTAGTCTCAAGTTGCTTTTACCAATGTATTATAGTGCATATATTATTTATATTTAAATAATAATAAAAATATTTCTTTTTTTGAGCTAATTTGGTTCCATGATTTTTTACCTATAATAAGCACAACTACATGTATAATGTGACTTAGAGTTGTTTTTATGCTTATTGTAAGTGCTTGCCAAAATAATGGTTACTATCTATATTTAGAAAAAAAGCATGATTTTAATATAATTTAAAAAAGATAAATATTGAATGTAAGTATGCTTCTTATTATTGAAAATAATTTAGCATATATACATATATAAAATAAAAATCTAAAAATAAATATTATTTAAAATTTAGATGCTTTGTATAATTATAAATTGTTAATGTTTTGACTCACACTCTTGTCTATCGTCAACATTTAACATACATCTCTTTAATAATTATATTTTAGAACTTTAGTTGTTGATCTCATTGCTCATCCAATGATGTAAAATATTTATATAATTGCATTATTTAAAATGTGGTAGGCCACATGATATAAGAAGTCACATTGTATGACCATCAAAATGCTCTCATCAATTATTGAGGCATGTCTCTTCAAAAGACATTTTGAAACTTTTATCTTGAAATGTGGGTGTGTTAGAAATTCTTCATGAATTCAACTTTAGTCATTAATCTCATTATTCCTTGAATAATATAAAATATTTGTATAAACTAAAATAATATATTATATTTCCCCACACCAAATGTTTTTAGTTTAGCAATGATCTAGAGTGTCACATATATATTTATATAAAAATATTAAATGCTCTTGTCAATAATTGACATGTGTCTCTTCAATAGAATATTTTGGAACTTTTATCTTGAAGTGTGAGAGCCAAAGTAAAATTCTCCCAAAAATGAACTTTAATTATTGATCTCATTGCTCATTGCATGATATAAATATTTATATAATTATATTATTTAAAAAATAAGCTATTAAATGAATGGTAGATATGTGTTATTATATATTTAGAAAAGTATGATTATATTAGAAAAAACAAAAATTATAAATATTTACTATGAATGAGGTATCAACACTTATCTCTTCACCAAGTCTATTTTATAACTTTTATCCCAAAATGTGGGCATATAAGAATTTTCTGCCAAAATCTAACTTAAGTCACTTGATATGATATTCATAGAACATTGTAGAATAATTAGATACTTGCATACACATTTATAAATAAAAATCGCAAGTTTAACTTTTCTATTTAAAAAATTGATATAATTTTTTTCGATGAAAAAATTTATGAATAAGAAAAGTAGTATGAGTAAGAAAATATAAAGTTCATAATGCATAAACAAAACTAAAAAAAATGGTATTTCTATATTTCATATTATTTAGTTTTACATCTAAAAAAACACGCCATGATTTATTTAGATAATTTACTAGGGAATTCTATAGGCCCCCTACCTAAAAATATTATAAAAAGTATTCCAAGATCAAAAAGATATTTTTTTAATTAATCAACAAAATAAAAAGTCCTCTACCTAGCTTTGAACTTAAAGCACCAATGTCATCAAGTACCAAAAATCACTACTAGCATGAAATCAATATTGTTGATTTTTGACTCCCAATTCCTACACACCAACATATTCAATTTCACCACTCATGCCCTCTTCAATTGTATTAGGTTCCTTTGTGTTCTCATTCCAAGAAAGACCCGAGGAGGCAAAGTGGACCCTCTAAATACTTTAGTTCTCTTCTTGGGATGTTGTACATCATTTCTAAACAAGATGGTCATAATGAAGTCGCAAGCAACTTTAAGGTGATGCTTATGATGGATACCTTACAAAATTGTAAGCGCCTTCCCCACATCAACATAATAAGTCATCAATAAATTTAATTAATTTTCTATTGCCATTATTCTTTGTTAATGAGAAAGGAAGCCATATTATTGAATTATCAAGCCTCACTCTTTACTTCACCACTTGAATTGCTTCCATTTATAATTGAAAATGTGAAAATCCTTTATAACGATTTAATAGAGAAATTTTTAGCAATAAAAACCTCTACCTAGTCAAAGGAACAATGGAAGCTAGCTTCTCTAAAAACTCCTTTTGGATAGTAGATTTCAACCTAGGAGCTCTCATCATGCCTAGGCCATCCTCACCAAAAACTACCTTAATGAAGCCTAACACAACTAGAATAGGGCATGAGAAAAGAGTATACAACCTATTGTTTATGACCAAACCCTTCCCAAGTGGGTCTCTATCTCATCCAAACTTAAAATTTACTTTACATGCACTTGCAAGAGCTAGACAACTGCCTAATTTATTCTTAAAGATTTTATGAGTGTCCCTATGAGAGAACATTCAACTACCTATGCCAACTAATAGTGATAGTGACTTTAATAAATTAATTAATTAATGAAAGTGAGTCATGAGTGTCTACATGACCTATAACTAATACTATATTATGTTACTATTGTGCATCAATAAATGTTCTCATAGATCTATTATGAAGGTTGTACAAATATTTCATGTGCATGTGATGTTAGATTTTTCTTGATGACTAGAGCTAAAATTATAGATTGAACTTAGGGAATAAATTAATAAGGTATTAATACTCATTGGAACCCACAAAAAGTGTTATTCATGGAAAAGACATGTGCTCCCACCATCTATTATATGATACCGATCATGTGCCAGATTACCAACTAGAAGCTTTGTAGCTTGCACCATGACACCAATGTTATAAGCTTCCATGAGTTGGTGTCCATATCCACAAGCTACAAAAAGCCTTGATCTAAACACATTAGACAACTACTAGTTAATTTAGGAACTAATTTTCTAAAATGTATGTTGGTATAATTTATCTCTTGAAATAAAAAATCAATTGTCATTCGTTGTTAATTGAACGATTATATTTGATCATAAATTCAAGTTTATAATTGACTAAATGAATTAATACTTATACTCTTTCATTAGAATATTTTTAACATCCTCATTATGTAACATTTTCTTTTATCGATAAAGGTACAAGCCTGCAAGATTTTATTAAAATATTCGAAGAAAATTACATCTATTAACACCATCCAAAAGGTGTTTGCAACAAAACAAACAATCACATTTAGCAACCCCTACCACCCTACATATTTCTCATGCTTGAAGAAAAACCACCACCTTATACCCCCGACCCTAAACTTCACATTGGTGAACTTTTTTGGACATTACAAAAAAACCAGTAACAAAAAATTCACAATACCACAACCGACCTGTTTACTAATTTTCCTTTTGCCTTGGAAACAAAGAATCATGTTAAAATCTATATTCTGCTTCTTCTTCTTCTTTTTCTTTTGAACCTTGTGCCAGATCTCCTCCAAATCTCCTTCCCATGCATGTTCTCCCAAGTCCTTATTTGAAAGGCATTTTTCTTCAGATGAGTCAATGCTTAAGCCTGTTGACCTTTCGTCGATCCCACCATTTGGAAGGTTGCCCTGCCCCTCCCCAACATTGGAACTTGCCACCAACTCATGATCCTTCTATGGGGGAACATTAGATGTAGCAATATGTGAATCCCTAACTGGGGCAGTACCAACTAGCTCATCTTTTTCCACTGAATAGTGATGGGGAAACCTCTTTCCACCATGTTGTTGATTGGCCCTCTTATGTTGGGAGCAATGCTCAGCTATGTGACCCATGTTGAAAGCAACTCCGACATCGAAATGACACACCTTCATAATCAAGCAGTTGTTTCTATTCTTGGCCTGAATATTTCAAGAGAGTAGCTGCAGGAAGATCTTTTGTAATGCCCATTTTAACTAAAGTGCGAGCATATGTAGTGTGCAAAAAATTAAGAGAGCCCTAATCAATATCCAAAAGTTTTCCAAGTATGTTACCAATAGCTTCAAAACAAGATTCAAACTAGAAATACAAAAAGAGATTAGAAGCCTTACCCAAAGAGGGACCAACCCAAAAGATTCAGTATTTGGGTTGAAATCTGGATGCCACAATTTAAGCATTAGCAGATATTTATTTTCCCAACTCCATTGATAGCCACACATCATTGCCTTCCTATCCTTCTCATTGTCAAAGACCACCACAAAAAACCCTTTTGCACTAGGGTAAATCTGCACATCCCCCTCTAATATTGGGCACCAGGTCTCCAAAATTCAATGGTGTACCTCTGCAAGACTTGATCAAAAGCCTCTAAATCTTCCAATCAACCCTAGCTCCCCAAAATACCTTGCATTTTCCACTACTTCTTTTGCAATATTTTCCTCAAAATAAATATAGCACCTAAATGGCAAAATATCCTTCCCCATATCTGTGAGTTTTTTTAGCCCCCATCACCCCCTTATGGCTCCCATTCTCCTTCCTCTTTGCAAGCTTTCCATCCAAAAATCCCCCATCGCTTGCCACTGAATCTCAACTTGGAAGAGCAGCTAAAAAAAGGTTGTTTCTGTTCCCTTGAAAACCCCTTATGGACCACCGCATCCAACCTTTGAGCTGGCTGCGAAAAAGGTCACCCTCCATGCACAACTTCTGTGAAGGGGCGACGCCAAGGGCCAGCTGAAAAGACATAACCAATAGAATTTTGTTCAACTCCACCATAGGAAGCCCTAGCCGCCACGGGCGGGAACGGGCGCAGAGAAGAAGCCATTTTTATTATGTAATATTTTTATTACTGAGCAATTTTCCTAATAAATTATTTTGTTTCTTTTGAATTAGATTTGTAATTTATAAAATAAATTATTTAATTTTTACAAATTCAACTATAATTCACTAGCAAAAAAATAAAATAATTGGCAAATATACAAAAAAATCAATTTTTTAATACAAAAATAAACACAAATTCACCAAAAAAAAATATAGTAGATCAAGATTCACTAGGAGTTTTAGGAAGGGTTTTTTAATTTATTTATGAATAAGAACATATATGAAGTAGATGGATCATGACTACAAATGATATACGAATGAAGTAGATGGAGGAATGAGTAAAATATGTTACGAGAAGAATATCATAGGAATGGAGAATACACGAATGTAATGTGAATACCAATACCTATGATAAGAGAGAAAATGTACATGAGTGTAACTTATAATGATGATTGTATAAGAGACCTCAAGTATATGTCATATATATATGATCTTGTTATATGACATCTATTGGTGTATGGATGTATATTTTCTTTAGATTTGGTTTGTTAATTATATGTTTATATAAATTCTTCTTCCTGATTGCATCATATTGAGTGGAACATAAACATTTACAAATCCAATCACTAATCTAGGCTTTTATGTCATAGCTATTATTTTATTGTTGTCAATGTTAATTTGTCAAATATTGTTTTCTTATTCAAACTAGAATTATTTCATTGGTATATCCACACAACTTTAAAAAACTAGAATTATTATCCACATTGAGCATATTCAAAGACTTATCATGGCTCATTCTATATTCACCTCTTTCATGTTCTCCATGTCAATGTTCCCCACTTCAACATAATCTATTTCAATGTTCATCTCTTCGATGCTTACCTCTTCCATGTTTTCCATATCAAACCTCCTCGCTTCAAAATTAGATACTTCAATGTACACCATTGCTCAAGTTTTCTCTCTTCTATCTCTTTGTCATTTTACCTCATTCTCTTGACATGCTTCCATTTCTTTTAGTATTAAGTTCTTTCTCTTTCTTTTTTGTTGATTATGATTTTTATCACCCATTATTACCAATTACTTTAAAAAACTCAATAACATAATTGTTAAAAGTGACTTAAATAACATGCATTCCAAACCCTCTAAGATATAAATATCCTTTTGTTGAATTTAAGCTGCACACTTCA
Source organism: Sequoiadendron giganteum (assembly GCA_007115665.2). Classification (NCBI taxonomy): domain Eukaryota; kingdom Viridiplantae; phylum Streptophyta; class Pinopsida; order Cupressales; family Cupressaceae; genus Sequoiadendron; species Sequoiadendron giganteum. Next base: position 351,523,023 of record CM021102.1, read on the forward strand.
AAAACAAATACCTTTTATTTAAACATACACATATGAAAATTCCTTTAAAAAATAGTGTTGAAGATTCCTTAACACATCTTTCTTTCACAAGCATACTAAAGATTATTTAAAAAAAGGGTGCTCGTATTCCTCAATAAATAGAATGTGCTCACATTTCTTAAGTAAATTGAAGAAATTCCTTTAAAAAGTTAAAAGAGAGTACTATTTTTTGGTCACAAGTATTATGATCTTTGTCAAATATGTAGTAGAAATGGACGTACATATTATAATGATTATTTTATTGAAATGGATTGTTGTTATATTGAAATTCAATTTTTCCTTTGATTTTATTATGGTTTTAAGATAAGAAATCTAAATAAAAAGTTTGGATCGATAATTATAATGTTATGATGTTATTCATTAATAAATTTGATTTTAATAATATAATTAACAATTTTATATTGTATATTTTTTGACACAATCAAGAGAGGTTGTAGATGAGAATGTTTAAGTTTCAAACTTTAAAACTATTTATTAATCTTCAAACACAAAATCTCATAAACTTGAAAATATATATTTTTATTCTTTTAATAATTTTTGATTTTCAAATCTAAATTTTGAAAACAATTGAGCACAATTTTTATTTTCATGTTACAATTATTTTAGGTCAAGTTAGAATATGCATACACAAGTGATTTAGATTCTACCTCAATTATATTAGTAATTATTAAAAAAATATTTGATAAAGATATCGATCACAAGCCTCAACATCAATTGCATTTTTCCACAAAAGGGTTTAAAAAAATAATTTTATCAACTAGTTCTTAGGTCATTACACGTATATTTTTTCCTTTGTAAAAGTTGAAAAAAATGTCACATATGTATATTGTGTACTTAATCAACTTTTATCCTTCGAGTATAAGAATAATTTAAATATTTGAAAACTAAAAAAGTAATTCTACATTTCATATTTTTACACCATATTTGTACTCTCTCTATAAGTGCTTCAAATCATTACCCCAACCATAACTAACTTTGATTTTTAAGTGAAAACCACCCCTTTTGTATCATTTTCAGTCCTCATTAGCTTACACTCATCAATATTCTTATAATAAAAGTAAAAGTTGTGTCTTATGGGCATGAATTTATGACCATATAATGAAACACCTGTGTGCCATCACAATGACCTCCTAAAATAGAGAATTAAATGTTGAAAATGAAAATATATTCTTCACATCAACTTAAATTTTTATCTCCAAAAATGTTTAAAAGGGGAAAATCAATTTGGTAACAAAAATGACGTGTCTTCAATATTATTGATGACTGAGAATAAGTGTTGAAAGTCGATACAATAAAAATACACTATTATGTTTAATGTCAAGCTGCAAAATGATTACAATTAGCAAAGTTTCTTCAAATTTTGATCACTACAACATTAATACAAGCCTTCCATGTTACAATTCTATATTATTCACTTCAAATTGTAGATTTCTTATATTGTATTAAAATTAATATTTTTTATCAAAAGATGACTTTATTTTTGTTGGGGGTTCTTTCTACCATTACAAATTCATAACCATTAAAAATAAATTTGCCTCTTATCATAGAACATCAATTTTGTTCTATACAACAAAATCAAATATTTTATAACACAAATAATTTTAAAAAAATTTCATATATAAAACAATTTATTTTTCCTCGTGAATCACGTTTTATACCCAACAAAATTTAACAAGACAATAAAGAGGAAGAATTGTGCTACTTTATCCTTAAAATACCACTTTACTTCACTATTTATCCATTAAATCTCTACTTTCCAAGACACTCTTAAAATCCTACAAGTACATCCTAGTATTTCTTGGTTATCAGCAGCCATTTCACCAAATTCGAGCACATACTAAACTCATAATATCCAAAAACTACTCACCTCATCCAAACTTCAGAAAACCAAGAAAAGTATAAATCAATCTGTTAAACCCTAAAAGAACTTAAAACCCCTGCAACTCCTGAATCCTACAAGAACTAGCAAACCTCTCATTTTTCATACATTTTCTCCGCTATCCATAATTAATGGCTTCCGTGGGACTTCGTCTTCGTCCTAACCTAAATTACCCCACAAAACTCTTCAGAAGTTTTTCTTCAATACACAGTTCTGCAAGTAGGGGTTCTTCAGCATTTCCTCATGCCCTGAAACCGTCGGTTTTATTTCGTTCTAAAATCTTTCATTCTTCTTCTGCACTGTTCCCTCATGTTATAAGATCCCATCAAACGGTGCGGTGCAAGACAACTTCGGGGTCAGGGTATTCCCCGTTGAACGACCCGTCCCCAAACTGGAGCAACAGGCCGCCCAGGGAGACGATTCTTCTGGATGGATGCGATTATGAGCACTGGCTTATTGTAATGGAGTTCCCTAAGGACCCCAAGCCCTCAGAGGATGAGATGGTGGCCACCTATGTGAAGACCCTTGCAGCGGTTGTTGGCAGGTAAATTTTTCCTTTTATTTGAAAAACGTTTGAAACCCCAGGTTAGATTTAATAATTCTGTGTTTAAGCCCGTCAAATCCTAGACTGGATATCATATTTCAGCTGGGCAACGGAAACCTCTTGATATTCTAGTTTTTCCCATTAATTTCGTTTTATGTTTAGTAAAAACCCCTTGAAACCATGGGTTCGATGGGATATTTCAGCTAGGCGCCGGAAATCCTTAAAACTCTAATGATACCGATTTTCTTTTCCTATTGAAATACAGTTACTAGTAAAGAGAAATGAGAAGTGGACACGACAACATGGTGGAGTTTGTTATTTCTCCGTAATATGTAAACATCCTATTGAAATTGACGAAGTATTAACCATGCAAACACAATAAAGGATTGTGCTTGCAAGTTTGGATAAAAGCTGTTTATTCTTTTTAATTTTGATCCATTGTAAAATTAATATAGAAAAGTATAAGAAAAATGTTGAATAAGCATAAATGATAAATGCACAGCAAAGGTGAATTTTATGAAAATAACTTATTGTGATTGATTCAAGAATTATAATGTGCACAGGCCACAACGCGACGAACATTCATCAAATATTCAATAGTGAGTGGCATAATGCAGGTCCCATTTCAATTACATATTTTTAACTTCGCTTCAAAGTATGTTTTTGCTTTTGCATTTGCTTTGATACCAATGCTGATTGATGGCTTGTTAGATAATTAGGCATTTATAGATTGGTGAAATATGCTATCAGTCCTGCTAAGTCATTGCATTGCTAAGTTATTGATCCTTGTACTGGTTTGGGGGTGTGGTTTGCAGATTTGGGCAAAAAGAATTTGGGCTTGGTTCGTTTTGGATTTGCCCATACAAAAGCATATTAAAATAATAAATACATACATATTTGCAGTATAAGTTCAGAATACCACATACCATCATATAATAAACAAAACTACCATAAAAATAAAAAATACTACAATATCAATTGTTCAAATTTAAATTTCATGATATATGTTTATTGTTCAGACTTGAGTATTAAAATAATAAATAATAATGTCAACAATCAGTCATCAGGCTTCGGTGTCATATGGGTCCTCAAAAATATCATCACTATCATCAATATTAGATGATGAAGGTACTGTTATATTAGAAGGACCACAAGAAGTGTCTCATCCTCAACTTCAGTGTAGCCAATTGGGAAGTAGAAGCATCTAAGTCAATGTGCTTGGCTCTGTTAGTGTTTCTTAGATCAGATTGAATAATAAAAGCACTTAAAAGAATTACAACACATAAGACAATGAACACACAGATACCCTGGGAAAACCCTCCTCTTGAGGGAGAAAAACCCAGCAATGAATCTCTTCTATAATATAGAATAATGGCAGAAATCTGCTTACAACTCAGGCCCAGCAATGGCCAATAATGAATGCTAAGAGGTCGCACCTCTTCTAAATGCACTAGATACAAATGAGTATGTTCTTACTTTAAATCGGACCTGCTGCTATAAAGTGCGAATTCTGCTCTTAAAGATATATTCGAACTTGCTTGAATGAATGTGTAACAATGACAAAAATGACCTTGCGTTTATACAAGTGAGGCGCCTCTTCAAGATAGGTCGGCTCACATAAGGAAATATCAAATATAATAAAGTCGGCCCAAGCTATAACTTTTATATGCGAACCATGAAGGGTCGGCCCTTTGCATTTAATAATAGTGATCATGAATTAAATAGCCGAAGGCTATTCATTTAATTCATGCGCTCTTTCTTGGGAAGTGCAGACCGAAGCTGCTCAATAACATCAACACTCCCTCTCAGCTAGGGATGAACTTCCATCTGCACAAGACATATCATATTAGAATGAAAACAAAATAGAATATCACCTCAACGTGATATTAACCATTATGGCTACTTCCATAGATGGTATAAATAAAATCATCACGGATTCCCTCACGTGATGTTGTCGTGGAGTCACACACATGACATCCACCGTAGCTTCTCCCAGAGGGTGGAAACAAGGGCTTTCACCTCAAATCTCTCTCAATAGAGAATTGCATTATCAAGGGCTTACACCTCAACTCTCTCTCATCAAAGAATTGCATTATCAAGGGCTTGCACCTCAACTCTCTCTCAGCAGAGAATTGCATTATCAAGCAAGGATCACTAATTACTGAGACTCTTTCTCAGTCAAGGCTGCATTCTCCACCATACCAAGTTTCTCTCGGAAGTACACAAACTTAATCCTGGCGAGAGGCTTGGTGAGAATGTCTGCCGTTTGCTCTTCAGTGCTGATATACCTCAACTGTATAGCTTTCCTTTGCACCATATCTCTAATATAGTGGTACTTGATCTCAACATGTTTTGTTCTGTCATGAAACACAGGATTGACAGAAAGCTTCACACAGCTTTGATTATCACAGTGTATAATAGTAGGCTCCATTGATTGTCCAAACAATCCTGCAAGGAGCTTACGAAGCCACACTGCCTCACGAGCTGCCACACAAGCTGCTATATACTCTGCTTCAGTTGTACTCAAGGCCACTGAAGACTGTTTCCTGCTACACTAGGAGATCATAGCAGTCCCCAAACTGAAGCAACAACCAGAGGTACTCTTCCGATCTGAGACACATCCTGCCCAATCAGAATCAGTAAAACCATGCAGCTCCAAATCCACGTTTGAAGAATATCTCAACCCATATCCAATTGTGCCACATAAATATCTCAGGATATGTTTAGCTGCTACAAGATGTATTTGCTTTGGTTCACACATAAACTGGCTAAGTGCACTCACTGCATAGCAGATATCAGGTCTAGTGTTAACTAGATACATCAATGAACCAATCAACTGTCTATACATCGTAGAATCCACTGGTTCTGAACTAGCTGCAGCTTCTTTCAACTTATCTAGATTAGTCTCCATGGGTGTAGACATAGGTTTGCAGTCAATCATACCAAACCTTTTGAGAATGTCAACAGTATACTTGCCTTGACTTAGAATCATCTCATCTAGCTTTTGCCAAACTTCTAAGCCAAGAAAGTAATGCATAAGACCTAGATTCTTCATCTCAAACTCTGAAGCTAATTCCTTCTTGCATTTTAGAATTAGATGTTCTTCACCAGTAATGATCAAGTCATCAACATATAAAACCAAAATCAATGCTTCACCATTTACTACTTTGAAGTAGAGGTTAGAATCTGCATCATTCTTTGAGAAACCCAGACTTGAAAGATACTGATCAATTCTTTCATACCAAGCACGAGGAGCTTGTTTAAGACCATACAAGGCCTTTTTCAGCTTGTAGACATGAGACTCTTCCCATGCACCTCAAATCCTTCTGGTTGCTCAATGTAAACCTCTTCTTCTATTATGCCATTCAGAAAAGTTGTCTTTACATCCATTTGGTGAATCTTCCATCCTCTAGATGCAGCAATAGCAATGATGGTTCTAACAGACGTGTATCGAGCCATAGGAGCAAAAGTTTTTTCATAGTCAACTCCCTCTTTTTGTGAGAACCCTCTAGCCACAAATCTAGCCTTGTGTTTCTCAATGCTCCCATCAGCTGCATGCTTGATCTTGAAGAGCCACTTAGAAGACACCACAGATTTGTCTTTGGGTCTAGGAACTATATTCCAAACATCGTTCTTAAGTATGGACTGATACTCCTCAGTCATGGCATCCTTCCATACTTGTTGACTAGAAGCTTCTTCAACATTTGAAGGCTCTGACTCAATAATCTGACTCATCAAGGCGACATAACTAGAGAACTTGTGAGCTCTCTTGCTTTCTCTGAAAGCTCCTCTTGGAACTGCAAAACTTTCTACTTCCTGCATTGTCCTACGAGCCCAAAGAGGTCTTTTCTTTCCAATCACAATGTCTAGGGGGCCATCAGTAGGATCCAAAGGTTCAGCTGGATCAATATCTTCTTTAGATTCTGTATCCTTGTTTAGGTTCTCTGGAATATGGTCAAATTCCATATCTTGAGGAGGTTCTTCTTCATCAATCTCCATAGGAGTGACTTTGGATCTTCTGTAAGCAACATCTTCCTCAAATGTGACATCTCTACTAATCTCAATAGACTTCTGTCCTGGAATGTATATCCTGTAAGCTTTTGATGTCTCACTGTAGCCTACAAGAATTCCTTTCTTCCCAGAAGGCTCTAGCTTTGTTCTCTTTTCCTTTGGAATATGAACATAGACTGGACAGCCAAAGATCCTCAAATGACTAACTTCAGGCTTCACGCCTGAGAATGCTTCTTCAGGAGTTTTATTCTCTAAGATCCTGTGGGGACTCCTGTTTTGAACATAGACGGCTATTCTTGATGCTTTAGCCCAAAGAGAGATTTGTAAGTCTTGATTATGGATCATAGCTTTCACTGCTTCCACAATAGACCTATTCTTTCTTTCAGCAATACCATTTTGTTGTGGATTATAGGGAACACTAAGCTCCCTCTTAATCCCTGCTTCAATACAAAAGTCACGAAATGTGCCAAAAGTGTATTCTCCACCATTATCAGATCTCAATACCTTGATCCTTTTCCCAGACAGATTTTCAATCTGTGCTTTGAATTCTCTGAATCTTTCTAATACTTCTTTTGATTCTTTAGATCTCAAGAAATAAATCCAAGTCTTTCTAGAGTAATCATCAATGAAAATAATATAATACAAGAAACCACTAGATGATGCAATAGACATTGGACCACACAAATCAGAATGAATGAGATCAAGAATACATTTAGATCTACTTTCACTGGAATGAAACGTACCTTTTGTGTTCTTGCCTAGGGCACATCCCTTGCATGTACCTTCATGTTCTTGATCGAATTTCGGAAGACCGGTGACCATCTTCTCCATGATAGGTAGAGCACGAAAGTGAATGTGAGCCAATCTTCGATGCCAAAGATCACACATGCTAGTACTGTTATGCACAAGCGCTTGAAGAGGACGAGTGCACAGCCTGAAAAGACATTCATGTCTAACTCCAATCACTTGAGCAGTTTTGAAGCTGGAGTTCTTTGCCCATATAAGAACTTTGCCTTTAGAGAAGGCAACTTGATAACCCTTGTCTTCTAATGCTGAAATTGAAACAAGGTTCCTCTTTATCCTTGGCACGAACAGTACATCATTCAACTCCAAAGAAATCCCAGAATCCAAGTGAAGAGTGGAATTTCCAATCCCTTTTACAGAATATCTAGCATCATCTCCAATAACAACTTGATCACTGGAGTTGCTTTCCACTAAGTTTGAAAGGTGACCCCTGAAACCGGTGATGTGCCTAGAAGCACCACTATCAATCAGCCAAGTGTTGGAGTCGGTAGAAACATTGCTAGACAAAGCTGAATAAAACAAATAATCATTGGAGTCCTTTTGTGGAGCGACTTCTTCAACATCTGCAGTGGCAACTTGATGCTTAGGTGATTGAGGACAAACCCTCGCAAAGTGACCATACTTATCACAACGAAAACATTGAATCTTGGACATGTCTCGTTTCCTTTTGAAGGCAGGAGCATCATCATTTCCATCTCCTCGATTCCTCTTGAAGAATCCTTTCTTAAAGCCTTTTCCTTTGTTTGATGAATGAGAGGCAAGGACTTGTAAATCTTCATTCTTTGAATTTTGACCAATTCCCCTTGTTGTTAGTCTTGACTCCTCTTGGATGCAGTCAATCCTCAATCGATCAAACTTGGGAAGTTCAGATCTTGCACTGATTCCTTGAATGAACGCCTCCCATGAAAGCGGAAGACCATTGAGAGCAAGCATAGTCAGGTCTTTATCATCAATCATGTGGCCAATAGTAGAGAGCTGATCTCTTATCTCTGAAATCTTCATGAAGTATGTAATGACAGATTCTCCTTTTGCCATTCTCACATGATGAAGTTGTTGCTTTAGTGCGAGAGCTTGACTAGTGTTGTTGATTTCGTACATCTCTTCCAAGGTTGTAAACATCTCTCTTGTTGTATCCAACTTGAAGACAATTGGTACAACATGATCCTTGACGGAATCAACCAATACTTTCTTTGCCCTAGTGTCTTTCTTCCTCCACTGCAATTTCTCTTCTTCCTCCTCAGGTTCAGGAACTTTTGTTTTCACTGCAATTTCTCTTCTTCCTCCTCAGGTTCAGGAACTTTTGTTTTCACGAACTCAGCTAAATCATTCTCCTCCAAAGTGAGCATGATTCTGAACCTCCATGATGTGTAGTTCGAAATCCCTTCGAGTCTATCCTCGATTTTCAGACCGTTCACCATCTTGAATTTGAGAAATAAGAGATAGACTGAAAAAGAATAAAGTAAGTGTTGCACACTAAATCTGATCACGATCTTTTTCACACCCGCTCTGATACCATGTTAGTGTTTCTTAGATCAGATTGAATAATAAAAGCACTTAAAAGAATTACAACACATAAGACAATGAACACACAAAGATACCCTGGGAAAACCCTCCTCTTGAGGGAGAAAAACCCAGCAATGAATCTCTTCTATAATATAGAATAATGGCAGAAATCTGCTTACAACTCAGGCCTAGCAATGGCCAATAATGAATGCTAAGAGGTCGCACCTCTTCTAAATGCACTAGATATAAATGAGTATGTTCTTCCTTTAAATCGGACCTGCTGCTATAAAGTGCGAATTCTGCTCTTAAAGATATAGTCGAACTTGCTTGAATGAATGTGTAACAATGACAAAAATGACCTTGCCTTTATACAAGTGAGGCGCCTCTTCAAGATAGGTCGGCTCACATAAGGAAATATCAAATATAATAAAGTCGGCTCAAGCTATAACTAGAATATGCGAACCATGAAGGGTCGGCCCTTTGCATTTAATAATAGTGATCATGAATTAAATAGCCGAAGGCTATTTATTTAATTCATGCGCTCTTTCTTGGGAAGTGCAGACCGAAGCTGCTCAATAACATCAACAGGCTCAATATCCCTCTTCGTTGTGTTTCTTTCCTTATAGCGGGTTTGTTTGTGCAAAAAGAGGTGCAAGTTGCAATGCACACACTTAAGTTCTTTTTCTTTCTCGAGTGCAATCGGTTGCGCTTTATTGACGGGATGTAGGAGTATGTGCTCCAATTCCTCTCAAATGTAGATGAACTAGTAACCTATTAATGCAAAGTTGGAAAACTAAGAGTTATAAAATTTTAAAAAATTATAAATGAAACTTCAAAGATTTTATTTTTATTTTTATAAAACTTGTGATAAAACTTTGATTGCAAGAGGTTGTAGGTGTTGGAATTGTTGGCCATGGAAGTACCACCACTTGTGAGCAGACTTCTTGAAGTTGTCATAAAGAACATCAATGTGTTGACTATTGGTGTGTATGAATCAATGAATTCACTTGTGACTACATCCTACAAATTAGGATTAGGGAAGAGTCTATGAAATGTTGCCTTGTGCACTTTGGTAAGTTCAAAATCTTTGTATATGGTGCAATCCTCATTGGCATAAAAAGGATATCAACATTATGCTTTTTTGGACTCAATGCAAAGATAAGAAAATGTGGTAAAGTTTGTTGTGTTCATCTGTCTTCAATGATTATATGCACCTATTTGAATAAATTTTCTTGTGTATCTTTGGTCTCTTATGTGTAATGGCTGCAGGTTGTTCTTCAGGTATGGCAAAAAAATGGGTGGCTCTCTATCACAAGTTTAGGGTTAGATGGGGAGAGAGGGCCTTATTTCCCAAAATCTTTTCCTTTCCAAAGGATGATTTGATCTATAGCCCGCTATTTCATTTGTTTTCTCCTACTCTACATGCTGTCACTTGCTCAAATAGGATGGATACACCAATTTTTTTGGGGCAAACATTGATGGCTTGTCCAAGAATACCACACAAATGGGCTTTCACTTGACTATTTGAGCTTGAATATTGGACACAACACCCATTGCAAATCCAAACATAACCCCTACCTCTTGGAACTTGTTATACCATTTCAACATATTTCCAAAGTGGAGAATTTTGGTCTGGTTTAAAGTGGAGTTGACCCATAGAGCTAGAACTGGCTGCCATTGTAATCTCTTTGGAAACAAGTTTGATAAACAACACATTTAAAACAAATGAAAACAAAATATATATGTAGAGAGAATATGCTTGTGTGCTTAACTCATATAAAAGTTTTAAGCATATGCCATAAATTCAAAGAAAAAAAACAAGACTTCTTTAACAAAACAAATATGCAGGAAAGAAAAAACTTATCTCTTTTGTAAAAATCTTCCTCTACAATCTCGTTGGCCACAAATGGACTCTTGCAGTGCAAGAAATATTGTTCGTTGTAAAAAAATCTCCGTAACTAAATATTCATATTTTTATTATGCAACTAAATAATCATAGAAAATTTCCTTTGTAGAGTTAAACTAAATTTAATAAGTTTTAATCTTTACCTAAAAGATGTTAAAACTCAATTCTCTGAATCATCTGTGCTCATAGTTGAAATGTTAATTGCTTCAATTTCATGGTGGATCTTTCTCTTATTTTTTAAATTTTTGAATCAGATTATAATTAGTAAGCGATAATCATCAAGAGGAACTGTCAACAGCATGCAATGGTAGTGTGATGGCCCTTGAATGCTTTTGTTGTGGGTGCTATTTCATTCAAATACTGTTGTGAGCAACAACAGCTCATGCACCATTCACAGTGGCTGTTTGCTATGCATACCTGTTTCAAGCCATTCTAACACAAAACAACCTGTCGTTGTCATGTTTCATGCAACTATGATGGACCCTGAAAATACTCTGCTGGATGCCATGTGTTATTGAAAACCCTAGGTTGGGTAGTTTGTTTCCGTTGAGACTTTGAAACCTTAGGGTCAATGTCACTTTTGTATTAAATGAAATTATGAAATTCAACAATTTCAATTGTGTCCATGTGAACCAATGGCCTATAGGGACAACAGATGGTACAACTGTCTTAGGTTTACCAAGATGGGCTAAATTCCAGTATAATGCTGCTTCTCCTTTTTCACAAGATTCATTATCTTTCCTTTTGAAAGTATTAAAAGTTCTAACAGGGAGTCCACATAAGGTCTCCATATACTTGACCTGAATGTGATTGTAAGATGGGCGTTTCTATGATGGAAGTGTTCTTGCAGTTTAAATGCCTCTGTGCTACAAAATGCACATTCCCTCTTTACCTTCCTTAGATGCTGTTCATCTACCTTTCTTGCATGCGAGTCTTTCTGAACTAGTCCTTATTCGTGCTATAATTATCTTCTGCCTCTATTTAATTTCTGTTCCTGTGCACTTCTCTCATTGTGTTGTTGTGAACATAAGTGGAACCACTTGCAGAAACTAGCATGTTAATTGCTAAGTGTTAGTGCTGTTGAAGGAATTTTTATCATCTATTATGCTGTTTCTGATTCTTTGCCCACATCCATTTTCAGTTCCATTTTCACCATCCCAACAAGTCTTTTCCTGATTGAGTGGTCATGGATAGCTTAGCAAAAGCCTTTAGAAAATTGTCACCTCAAGCATCAGCTGGTTGAAGTGGGTCTTTAGCTTTTCTCTTGCCCTTCTTAGCAAACCGAGATTCAGGATGTCAAACCCATAGCCTTTGCAACATGGCCTGCTCTTTGTGGTTGCCTTATGCACCAGGCATCTGGCTTGGAGTGATGTTGCATCATCAGGGATGTTTGAAGGATACATCCCCTTCCTCATTCACAGGATTAGCATCCTTGCGATCTCCCTCAGTTACCAAAGCAACAGAAAAACAGAGTATGACAAAGAGCTCTGCAAACCCTTCCCAGAGTACCATGGGGCAAATAGATCACTGGAGCAAGGATAGACAACCAAAATGAAACGAAACCTACAAAATATCAAGATGCAAGGGCCATTTCTTGAATTCTCCTGACGAATTATTCAACAGACAGAAAGCCAGAGGAAGAAATTCCACCAGCTAGTGATATACCATTGAAAACTGTTGATGAATGTAGCTTCAGTCAGTTAAGATCTAGGCTATACTTCTGAATAATCAAATTAGGAGAATAAGTGAAATCGAATTTATAAAGCATAGATAAAAATTCGATATATTATACAGATGTTGAAATTCGCATTTAATATAAATTCCGATTTATATTTATTCGCCACCTTTTGTTTATGTGTGTTAAGACATTAACAAACTGCAGTTAGGAGTGCAGGGACCCGCGCGCTCTAAGGGACATGTCTCTTGAGCGGACACATCCTCTCTTGAGACACGTCTCTTAGAGGCAGGTCTCCTAGATACTTATGGCGACTCCCTCATTGATATGTAAACATCGAAATCAATTAATTTTCTGCAATCTGGAAATTACATTTAGAAGAAATCTGGAAATTACAGTTTGACTTAGAACTTTCTTATACAGATTTTTCAGACCTTAGTTTATTCTTAGGTTCTGGGATCCTAGTTTTGAAAAGATTTGATTACATTTACAAAAACAAAACCCACAAATTGTTAAATTGGAGGTTTCCCCTGTTAAAATCCTTACTTTGATGGCTCCCATGTAAATAAATATTGGGCTTGTTTATAAACCCTTACAACTTGAATAAAACTACTGTACTTCAATTGTGTATTTTTGGTATCACCAGCAAAAGATATCATGTCACAGTTTAGCACTTAAAAACACAAAGCCATTTAAGGTTTTACATCATTTTTCAGTTGGGGACCCTTCTAACATTTACAAAATCCTTGTTGAACAACACCTACTTAATCTTGGCATTCTTTGGAACCTAAAAAATCTATTTTTATTTATTAGCATTTCATGTTTGTTTTTCAAAACCCTCAAGGGCACATTGCAGTGCTTCATTTTACTTGTACATTTTTCTAAACCTGTAGCTTGCAGTTTGATGTTTGACTCTGATTTTCCATGTGGCATCTACAGTGAAGAGGAGGCCAAGAAAAAGATTTATTCTGTATCTACATATACTTATACCGGTTTTGGAGCCCTGATCTCTGAGGAACTCTCCTACAAAGTGAAAGGTATTCACTATTCCCTATATCAAAGTTGTCACTCCCTCAGATAGAAGTCTTTCTCATAAAACAGGGAACTTTTTGGCAATTGTTAAAAATTTAAAATTGTAAATATGCTCGCAGGTCTGCCTGGAGTACTTTGGGTATTGCCTGATTCATATATTGATGTCCCCAAAAAGGATTATGGAGGTAACTTATAGAAATTACTGACACCATCTTGAATTCATGTGCCACTCTTTCAAGAAATTAATGACATTATCTTGAACTCATGTGGACTATTGGTTAATTACTTTAGATCAAATAAAGTTTTCAAAATGGTACAATCTCTGATACCATTAATCATGTTTTAGTTAAATCATTGCCATCTGTGCCTTTGAACTGATGAATGGTTAAGATTTTTATAGTTTTAAAAAAAAATTAAATTTTTTCTATCTAGAAATTATGTGAGGTATGAGGTGCTTGTTAAAGGAAAATGAAAGTTTCTAAGATGTTGATGTGTGATAATATATGGTTTTAGGTGACCTATTTATTGAAGGAAAAGTGATACCTAGACCAGAGTACAGATACCCTGAGAGGCCACAGGGTAGGAATGACCGTCCAAGGCCACGTTATGATAGACGAAGGGATTCCACACAGGTTGAACGTAGGCAGCCAGCACCAATGCAGCGCAGAGATCCAATACCAATGGACCGCAGGGACACTGCACAAGGAGGCAGTATGGGCACAATGCAAACAGAAAGAAGAGACCCCTCACAAGCTGGAGGTGAGATGCAGATGTTTTGTAAGGTATAAGTATAATATTATTTCTCTTAATTTTGTATTTTAATTCTTGAATCAAAATTGCAGGAGGCCGGTAGTTATTCTCCAATCACAAGGTCAACAGTTAAGCAGGAATCTTCAATCGCCTGGTTGCCCATGACATTGTGGATGCTTTAGGATGATTCCAGTCTTATCTTTGAGTGGTATTGTTCGTGTTTTCCATGTATGATCTTGGCATCTGATGGCGGCCTTAAAGCAAGGTTGTAGGTAGAATTTTGCTTGAGCATTATAGAAAACATTGTTCATATGAGTTTCAGATAGGCCAGAATGTGTATGATCAAGTAACTATTTTCCATGGACAGGGTCACTTTAAGCTCATTTCATCTCTAATGATGAATGGATGCAAGCACATCTGTATGTAATGACTGTATGCTCATCTGCTGGAAAATATGATCCAATTTTAGCAAGATATGTTGTATAGCATTGCTACTCTGTTTTCCATATCCTGTGTAGATTTTTTGTGGGTTTTGAGGACTTGATATGGTGCTGTAGATTCTTAAATGAAATCCAGTGGACTACAGAGTTTGCCACTTTATGACTATTTAAGACCATCTGTTGTGTCTTTCCTAATTAGACCATATCATTAACATTTTAGTTTTTTTAAATTAATGCAGGTAACATGTGCTTTCTCGACTCTCTTTCATCTGAGTTTGCCTAAGTTGAATAAGTGCTAATTTTTATGATTGCGTTGGGTATGGTGCTGACAATCAATCATGCCTTTAAAGCAATATTGATTTAGATGATGGTGGGAGAAGTACATGCTTGTTTATGTTGTCAGTAGCGTTAGAAAGTCTATCCACATGATGGAGGCAGAATTATACACGTGTCTATATTATCAGAAATGTTAGAATGGTATTGGGGCCATAGTTTGATGCCAAATATGAGCTTTTTGTGATGTAGACAGGAACGCTACCTATCAGTTAACCAGACTGGTTTAGATTTTGCACATTAAAATTGATATTAAGAAATGTCAGTTATTTTCTATTACATTCGAAATTGTGTTATATCCGTATTGTTATAGTATGGTCTAAAAGCTTTCACTGGATGTTGGATCTATTGTTGTTTGGAGCTTCCAATTATTGGGAATTCTAAATGAGTCTTTTGATCTCAACCTTTTTCTTATTAGTTGGTAACATCCAGTATAAATAACTAAAAGAATGATAAGACTTTAATCAATAAGCTTAACCAGCTGAAGATCGAAGTGCTCTATTTAGAATTGTAATGCTAAAAATTTGGTTTGAACTTTTAACCAAAGAACTGTCTGCTTGTGGGCAATTTGGAGAACAAGTGTTGATGTACGTTCAAGTCTTTGTTGTGGTTACATTTATTCCTGGTATCCTTTATCGAACTTCGGTTGCCCTTCAAGAACTGTTGCCTGTTCTAAGCATATTTCGTCTGATCTGCACATGAGATAAGAAACAACGTTGTGTATCAGATTGACTCTAGCATTTGTTTTTTCCAGTATCCTCAATCGAACTTAATTGCTATTTGAGAATCACTGCTTGTTCTAGGCACCTCCATAGAAGTATATGTTCTTGGACTTGCTTATAACATAAGAAAGTGCGAGCATCTGGTGGTCCATGACATTCGATATAATGTGATGTCTTCAGTATTTAGAAGGTTCGTGATGACCCCAGTTTAGCTTGACACCTCTGCATAGAATGAATTGGGAGATATTCAAACTAAAAACGCAGTAATTCATTTAATTGGCTGTTTAAATCTCCTATAAAGCTTACCATAAGGTGGTTCCGCCTGTTTTTCAATAATTTGCTTTTTGGGGCTAAAACAAAAAAGGTATGTTCAGACTAATTTACTGTTTAGTTGGAAAATTATCCCCCTTAGCTATCAATAGTCAGCAAATGCATCGTTCTTTAAACTGCTATGATGTTTCATGTGAACATTATCTTTTATCTCTTAAAAAATATTTGCCAGTGATGGTTTTTAACCATTAATAGATCCTGAGGGATGTTCTATGAACACAAAATGTGGTGATTCATTTAATTAACTGTTCAAATCTCCTATGCAGTTTGCTGTATGGCTGTTCTGCCTATTTATTAATTATTATATGTTTGGAGCTAAAACAAAAAATATGTCTAGATTAAGTTTACTCTATAGTTGGATGCTTATCCCCCTCAGCCATCGACGATGAGCACATACGTTGTTCTTTGAACTGCGACGGTATTTCACATAAACATAACTTCTGATCTCAAGAAAACATACTGAGCATTCAAATGGTTTTCAATTATTTATGGATTATTGGAATGTGTGCACATTGTAAGTGAAAAACTAGGCCGATCATTATTAGGTGAGTGCTCTCCAAAAGAATTGCTTTTTAACTTGCGATTACTTCTGATCTCAAGAAAACATTCTGAGCATTCAAATGGTTTTCAATTATTTATGGATTATTGGAATGTGTGCACATTGTAAGTGAAAAACTAGGCCGATCATTATTAGGTGAGTGCTCTCCAAAAGAATTGCTTTTTAACTTGCGATTCCACCCATATAAAATACTCAAATTTGTCAATTTCTGCACTCTTCTTTTCGAGCTTCGACCATTTCGACATGTTTGAGCACTGAGCATGTGTTTGCAGGCGATTTGGAGTGAGCATTAATCAAATTTAGTGAACCAATCAGCTGTATATGACAGTTAAGTAACTACACCGTTTATCTATTTTGCGTTTTGGTTTTTTTGGGGTCTTCATTCTGACTATTAAGGCATGACATTATTTGTATTTTATTTCTAATTTTTAGTAAGTTTCTTGTAGCTATTAAGGTTTTTCTGTTTTGCTTGGGTTCAGTTCATTTTTGTGGAAAGAAATGGCATCCACAAGCAATAGAATTGATGGCAAGCCTTAGGAACTTGTTTAGAAATCACACACAATATGTCCAAAGCTAGGAATGGTGATATGTAATTATAATGGACTGCATTTGAGAGAAGACATCAATTGACACAAATATCACTTTACATGGATCAGTGGTAAAAATATTGCAATATGTAATGCAATGAACAAAGAGGGAGTGAGAGATTAAGGCTCTCCTTTGGTTTTGACTGAAAAAAATGAGGAAAAAATGACAGATAAGGTGTTGGCAATTATCATGAGTTCTACAAGGTTAGAGTGGAGATTTGGGGGGATTTTCGTGCATTGGGCCAAAGATATAGAGATCTGAAACAATAGTTAATTTTTTTTCTTTCAACACTTGGTGCACAACTTTCGTTGCAATATATTTTAGTAAGGCTAAAGCATTAAGAGGTCAAGTTGGCACATGTTCCAATTTTTGATACATATCATTTAATGTTGCAAGAAGCCTTTATTATTGGGAGGATGGGTCATTGCATTTATTGTAAAAGAAAGGGGTTCAAGGCACAATTCTTATGTCGAATGAGACTTTGTTTGAGGATGCCATTAAGAACAGATACATTTTAGTTCAAGAACAAAATGAGGTTTATAGAATGAAGGGTTGCACTATTTTATTTGATGGGTGGATAGGTGTTGAAATTACACTCTAATCAACTTTCCTGTGGCTTTAAGCAAACAGATGACATTCTTGAAGTTAGTTGTTACTTCTAATGAAGTGAAAAATAACCAAAACCTTATCTCAACATAATGAATGAGATGGTGATTGAGGTGGGTTGGGAGGTTGTGATGGATAATGCAATTGCATATGTGGCAGTTCAGAGATTTTATAAGGCAAGGCACCTTTTGCCTTTTGGATCACTTATGTTGACCATTGCATTAACTAAGTCATTGATGATATATGCTAACTTGGATAAGCCAAAGCCATGGTGGAAGATACAAGGAATGCTACAATGCATATCTACAACCACACATAGGTCTTAATGTTGAAAGTTCATACATGTGTGCTTGACCATTTTACCATCATTTAAAGAACCTTCTACACTAGCATATCAACCAAAAGGTTTCCCATCGAAGGCATGCGGGGAATTATACCTCTATTGAAACAACATGTGATGCATGTGTACAAAAAGAAAGAGAAGTGATAGCAAGTCATGCATAAAATAATAGAACAAAGACATTTATGCACCAAATGAACTTCTTTTCATTCACCACCTTAATCAATGCTTCAATTGTATGTAAAATGTATTAGGGAATGACAAACTATCATACTAGCACATGAAAAAGTTGTCTTCATTTATTTTGCCCTCTCTCATGAAGATAGGAGACATGTTTATATAGATTCACAAGATCCTCCTTTACATTAATTACCTTACACTTGCTCATAAATATTTGCTCCTATCTCAATTACTTTTTTATTCTAATGTAACTACTTTTGCTTGATTAATTATTTACAATAATATGAACAACTTTTGGTGCCAACATTCTCCCAACACAATCATGTGTTTTTCCTTATAACACTTCAGAGCAACAAATATATAATGAGAAAGATCAAAATTAATGTAGATGGGAAGCACTAGTGTTAGATAGAGCTTGAACTAATTTGGGCGTGACTTGCAACAATTGATCTCTCATGATTTGTTTCTAATACATGCACATAGTCTTAATGTTGCTTTGAGCCTTGACATTGCTATTGTGAGGTGCACAACTTATTCTATATGAGCCACAATGATTTGTACTGTATGGTGCTTGAACACTTGCACATTTTTGGTCATGGGGAAGGTGACAATGTGTACCAATTACACCAATTTTAAAATTTGTAAATATGTTCACCTCACTAGGCCTCAATAATGACAATTTTTTCTTGCATTTGGTGCTACAATCGATCAAAGTACTCCTCACTAAGTCCAACCAATTGACTTGTCTATAGGTGCTTCAACTCTTTATAAATAGGCATGCACCACTTGATCATTCAAGTTTACCACCACATCAATGTCAAAACTTGCCCATTACTCTTGCAAAATGGCCATTGATGTGACCATGACCCTATGTCTCAATTGTGATGTTGCTTCTTTTTGCACTTCACATGTTTCTTCTTAAGTTTGTGGGGCGACTACTTTTGGTGCCTTCTATGCAACATATCTTGGCATAAATTTTCTTACTACAACCTCTCTTAGCACTTAGCACACATCCTCTACTACTTGTTTGCACTTTGACTAATGACCCATCTACTTCTATTGTTTCCGCCCTTATTTCCTCGATGGTGTGTTCAACAACCTATCCTTCGTATGATGCTTCATATAGAGGGGAAGGTTGCAACAATGGTTGTAAGAAATTGCCTAGTGAAATAATGTGTTCCTCTAATGGTGTAGTTGGTGTTGCAACATGTACCTTTAGGGGGAAATATCTACATATGCACCTAAAATGCATTGCTAATCAATATTTCCTTAGCTAATCATTAGGCCTTCTCAACATTAACCCTTTTCAACATCGAAGGCAACAATCTGTGCCAAAATTTGGGCATCCCTTTGTGTTAGGATGCTTTGGAGAAAATCAACTTGCCTTTTGATAGTAGCCTTATCTTGCATTGCTCTTTCCACCTATGTTGGGACACTCGAATCCTTGTATGCGTAGCTTCCCTAACAACATTGTATGCTTTTGACAACTAGCTAAGTTTCTTCAAAAAGGATTATAGCTACTGCTTGAGTGTTCAAGTACTTTTTGCTAAGATCCCTAGTGTTTTAGTTCTCCTTGGTCTTTAGGGTTTTATGATTCATCACTATATTGCTAAAACCCTAGTTCTAATGTTGCAAAGGTTCTTTGTAATGTTGTTATTGTGTTCTATTTTTATGTTGACCAACCTTCCATATCGATTCACTTAAAGTCCATAACTTAATCCCCTTGTGTGTTGTATTGTTACGACCCCTTTCTTTCATTAACCATGGTTTGCCTTCCCTTTATATATTATTAGGTCATGAATGAATGAATAAATTTTAATGATGTTCATGAGACCAAGTGGTCTAAGGGACCAAGAGACACAAATTTACACATTTTCAATTTCCTTTCGATGTCGACTCTTTTATGATGAATCTTGACCAAGAAAACTATTGTTTTGTGAAGCCTTGCCTCCTCAAATAGCTCATTTAGACTACCCACCTTCAAATTGTTTTGAAACAGAATATAGATATCCTCATACACTACACACTCAATGATGAAGTGGCATTTGTTTCAACCACCCATTTGTTGCAAAAAATGCAAGTTCTTTCTTCCTAAACTTCCTTGGGAACTATCCATCTACTCGTTTCACATCTAAGATGATGAGAACCAACCCTTAGCCATGTGACTAAAATTTTAGCTTTTCCCTTAATTGCAACCCTCAAATAGGATTTTTCATCATGTTCCCACATGGGGTTGAACTCTTTGACAAAGTATGTTTTTTTGGCCAATTTGTTTTGTCCACATGGCAATCCATAATTTTTCTAACACACTTTTTTATCTCTTCATTAGTGTTAGGACATTCTTGCAAATTAATGTCTCGTTTGCCCATCCATTTGTTGTTTTGCTTCATCCAAGTCTTCTTCCTACGGTCTAGTTCCTCCACAACAACCATTTTGGACCAACAATGTTTATCCATGCTTTCAACCTTTATTTAGTAGCTTAGCAAACAAATTATCATTGATGCCCCCATTGGGAACATACCAACCTCAACCAAAAGAATCTCATAGGGGCTTGTTAATTTGACTTTGAGACTACTAGTGATTAGAAATTTTTGAATTCTTTCTAATTGCCTCCACTTGTGGTTTGATATTTGTGTAAGGGGGGACTCGAGAAGCGTATTATAATCAAACATAAATGAATTAAAAACTAATATAATTCAAATTAGAGATTTGGATTCAACCCATTACTCACGAAATGAATGATATGAAATTACTGAATTCAATGAACTAAAGCAATGCAATAAAAAGAACATACAAAGAATTCAATTAACTAATATCGTTACCCATCTTGTGTCAAAGTGTATTTGCAATGATGTTGGATCGTTGTATCAATGTGAAGCCTCCATTGATGTGTTGCAAAAACTCCAAATGTGTGTGTGTTGATCGAAGATATGTGTCAAAGTTCTTCAAGAAATCGGTTGTAATTTCAACATTACTTCGTTGTGCAAAATATTTCAATTCTTTGATCGTTTTTGAGGATGAAGATGATTGTTATATAGATTTTGTGTTCTGAAATGAACGACCAAGATCACGTAGTAGAATATCTTGATCAACGGTTCAAAACCATTGAGAGGAATTAGATGGGAAGAATCAATGGATTTTGATTATGTAAGTGGTGTGATTGTGATGAAACCAATTTGAGTAATTATTGGAATTGAAGAATAGATGAATTAGTCAGCCAATCAGAGTGAGCAATTGGGGGATCATAATTTTCTCAATCATGAAAGTGGGTGAGGATAATTAATTGATTTAATTAATTAATCTTTTTGAGTTGAACGTGCGAGTCATGTTTGAATTTTACAAACAAAGTTGTATTTGTTTGTTTTGACCTTTTTGAATGATGTTTGAATTAGGGGAAAGTGAATTAATTAAACTATTATATTTTTTATAATTTAGTTGATTTATGGGAAATAGGATATATTAGCGACATAATTAAATAATTGATGTTATTTAATTAATCAGGAGGAATAAAATTAGATTAGGATTTTATTAAATAAATAAAATTTATTTAATTAGTCAAAAATAATGAAAAAGTGAATTAATTAAATAATGTAATATTATTCAATTAATAAAGAAAATTAGGGGTTTTGATTTAATTGATGTGAAATACAGTGATATTAGGTGATAATGATGCTGATGATGAGAAAATATCATTTAGGATGTGTGATAAGTGTTAGGTAATTTTTATATGTCTACATTTTCCCCCTCTTTGAGACACAAGACTGGTTGCTTTGTTTTAAAGAATTCGATGTTAAGATCAAGATTTGAAAAAATTTATATGCTCCACTGTGCCCCAACAGTTAGTGGAATGATGGTAGGATGTTGGGTTGCCCCCTCGAGAGGTTGGCTAAAAAACATTTTTCAGGCTAGGCTCATGACAATGTTTCATTTCAGATGCATATAGGACAAAATTCTAAGCCTATAGGACCTTCTTTGATAGTTTAGATTTCCTCGGAGCTCCTAATTTCAACCTAGGAGGGTTTCCTAGGTTAAAAAATTAGGGTTTAAGGGGTTAAAATAGGTAATTAGGGTTTAATTTACCTCATTTGCATTATGAGCCTATAGTAATTTCTTGCCTCTAGATTTCGTGATTTTTTGCGATTGTCGAGGAGCTATGGTGAGGATTTGAGGAGCTCCACATCGTGCTGATGTAGTTCGTGAGTTCAAACGGTCTGCTGGCGATGATGCGTTGGTATGTACCCTTTCCTTGTTAGTGTAGGTTTTTTATTCCTTATTATAAGGTTTTTCCTACACATTTATTTAAGCTTGCTTAGGTTAGTAAAGCATGTTTAATTAGGTGAGAGGATTATGAGGTGTCACCTTCCTACATATTAGCATCCATTATCTATCTTGGGAAGATACTTTGTTATCTTTAGTCCGATAGATGGTTGCTCCTCATTGGTCGGTGTTGCCACCTCTTCCCTCTCTCTAGTCTATATAAGCATGCTACCTAGCTTGTATTTTCATTTGATATTGGAGATAGTTATCTGATGCTATTTTTCCATTTGAGCATTTCACATCAATCTCTTGGTATCATTGTTATGCTATTTCAATTGCTTTTGCATTTACAATATATGTTTCTAACTCTTTCAATTGATTCTAGGTTATAATCTGTTTTACGGATTTTAACATGGTACCAAAGCAAGTTTTGTAAGGTTAGATTCTTTGTAGAGATCTTGTAAAATCCTGTATTCTCTTCTCTTGCATTATTTTTGAAGATCTGGAGAATCATAAAGGATTTATGAAGATTCAAAAATCTTGTTTCTATCAATCGGCTTGCATATTTTGTGTTTCAATCAGTATTGCAAGTTGCAGCATACCTTTGCTTATCTTAGGTAGCTGATACATCCTTTGCATGCCGTTTTTTTGGTTGCTGGAGTCGTTTTTTGTTGCTAAAGGCGACTAATTTACATTAGATCTACATCTTTTGTACCTAATCAGGAAAAACGCCTTTTGGGTTTTGTTCACCGCATCAAAAAACCATCTGGGTCTTTTATTTTTTGCATGTAGCTTATATATTTTGCAGAATTGAACTCAGAAAGCTTCTGCCGTACCCCTCTCCGTTGGCAGTTTCAAATTTGAAGACAGTTTTCAAAAGCTCCGTTCTTGCTCATACGGACTCCGTTTCTCACAAATTTTTTTTTGATCTTGACTATTTTTTCGTGCTCTATGCAATAGTGCAGTCATTTTTTGATTTAGATGCAGAGATTTTCCAGAAATTACAGATTCTCAGTCGTGACACTGCACAATCCTCATTTTGGAAACTTCGAAAAGGCATAACTTTTGCATAAAACCTCAGATCGAGGTGATTCTTTTTTTGAAAGTGAATATTTTTTCGTGTAGCTTGCAGTGGTGTTGTTTATTTTAATGGGTATTGTGCCCAAGTTGTATTTTCAGCATATGCTCCTTTTGAGGATCTGTAATAGCATTGAGATCAAGTCCACTCAGTATTTCTTGCTGATGGTAATTGTAAACGCACTAAATATAAAGTGCCAAATCAAATTTTCTTGGGGGGGTTCTTTGATTGAGTGAAAAAGGGGGGGTGTCTTGTGTGTTCGTGCATCTTTTCTTTCCTCACAAACAAAAACAATCTAATTCTGCATTAAAATGGATCAATTAATAGTACCTATACTCACACCCTACAACTACTATGAGTGGAAGTCCAAGATGACTATACAACTTAAGAAGGTAGGATTGTTTCGAGTAACTATGGGTATTGAAACTGAACCATCTCTAATTACAAAAAAGCCTAAATGGTTTAACAAACTTGATGAAGCTTTTGGAACTCTATGTATGTCTGTATCTCCAGATTTACTTTTTCATATTGAGTCTTCTACAACACCAAATGATGTATGGACTACTTTAGAAAAACTCTTTGGTGCACAAGATGAACTAAGAGGACATTTATTGGAGAATGAGTTGATAGGGTTAAATCCATGTAATTTTGATACAATTTAGGATTTCTTCACAAAACTAAAGGCTTTAAGATTGCAGTTGAAACAGTGTGGGATAGAAAAGAAAGATAGTCAGTTGATTCTTAACATTCTTTCCAAACTTGGTCCTAACTACTCTGTGTTTGTTTCTACATTCTATGCCACAAAAAGTGCCTTGGGAACCACATATAAGATGCCTTCTTTAGATGATTTTGCTAATGAACTCACTAAGGAGCAAGACAAATTGGTTCAAATGGGTACAATTAAGCCCTCTAAATCTCATGCCTTGACTGCAAATTAGGGCATTAAAGATCAGAAGGGGGTTGCTAAGAAAGAGAAGAAACAAAAGAACTAAGAAGAAAAGAAGCAAGAACAAACATCAATTGCTTCTAAAGCAATGAATAATGCCTCTTCTTCAAAAGGCGACAAGCCTAAGAAGGAGAAAATTCATTGTTCTTATTGCAAGAAACTTGGTCATGATGAACATAAGTGCTTGAAGAAACAGATTGATCACCTGTCACATCTTCTTGAGAAGAACAATATCCAGGTGCCTGATTCTGTCAAACAAGTCTCATCAGAAGGGTCTTCAAAGAACACAAAAAAGAGTAAGGGGAAAGGAAAGGGCAAGGCCTTAGTTGCAAGAGCTTCTCAACCAAATTCTTGGGTAATTGCATCAGGTGCTTCTCACCACATGGCCAATAGAAAGGAAAGCTTCTCATCCTTGGAGTCATGTTCTGTGCCTGATATTCTTATGGGTAATGATACACCAGAAGAAGTTCTTGGGAGAGGGTCTGTTGACGTTGGTGATGGGACATTCCATGATGTTCTTTGTGTGCCTTCTTTGTCAACTAATCTCCTATCTGTCTACCAGATTACCCATACAGGTTCTGGCAAGAGAGTTGAATTTACACTTGATTCTGTGGTTATCAGTGATCTGCACAATGGGTCTATAGTTGCTATAGGAAAAGTTGATAACCATTCTCGGCTCTATCAATTTTCTCATTTTGTTCCTGATTCTCCTTCACTGGCATTGCTCACTCACTCAGATGAGGTGAGTCATTTGTGGCATCAACGGTTTGGGCACTTGAATTACCGCTACTTAGAGCAGCTTAGTCAGCATGACATGGTTACAGGGTTGCCTTCTATTCGATTCTCTGATGGAGTTTGTCAAGGTTGCATTCTTGGCAAGCATCCTGAAGAAAAATTTGACAAAGGAAAAGCATGGAGAGCCACACAGCTCTTGGAGTTAGTACACAGTGATTTGGCTGGTCCATTTCAACATCCTTCATTCAGTAGAATTAGATATGTTTTGACCTTCATTGATGATCTTTCCCGATACACCTTCGTATATATTCTCAAACAAAAGTCTGAAGTCTTTGAGTCCTTTCAAGAATTTAAAGCTTTTGTAGAGAAACAATCTGGGAAGGTTGTCAAGGTTCTGCGCATCGATAATGGCGGGGAATATGTCAACCAAAGGTTTGAGCAGTTTTGTGCCTCAGAGGGTATTAATCTTCAGCACACAGTTCCCTACAGTCCACAACAAAATGGAGTTGCAAAACGAAAGAATCGGTCATTGAAGGAAATGGCCAATTGCATGATCCACTCCAAATCATTGGCACCTCAGTATTGGGAAGAGGCCATCAACTATGTATGTTATATCCAGAACCGGGTTCCTCACCGAGCTGTGAAGGGGGTAACTCCTTTTCAAGCTTGGACCGGTCGGAAACCCACAGTCAAGCACTTCCGAGTGTTTGGGTCTCCTGCATGGGCCCACATTCCAGCAGAGAAACGCAAGGCAATGGATCTGCAGAGTAGGCCTTGCATATTTGTTGGCTATCCAGATGGTGTCAAAGGCTACAGGCTACTCCACCCTACCACACATGAGCTCTTCATTGAGAGGAGTGTTCAATTTGAGGAAGATACTTCTTCTACCACTTCTCCATCCTTCATTCCCATGGAGACACTGTGACTTCATGATGATAGTTCTTCTGAGGATCAAAATCCTCCTGAGGAGTCTTCTCCCTCCACTTTAGATGGTGATGATGAGGGTTCATCTTCCTCCTCTCTTAGTCATCATTCAGAGGATGATGATTCTCCTCCAAATTATCCTGCCACTGGGCCTCTTTGGGCTCGTCAGACTTTGGAGTCAGCAGGTGATTGGATTTGTGATCCTTCAGATGCGAGACGAACAAGGTCACAGTTCGAGCAAGCTCCTCATCTCTTCTTTGCTTCAGCTTCTGATCCACAATTCTTTAGGGAAGTTTTTGGTGTCCCCGAGTGGGATGCTGCTATGCAGGAAGAGTTCAGTTCCTTGGAAATGAACCATACTTGGGGATTTAGTCCCACTTCCTAAGGGAAGAAAACTTGTTCGATGCAAGTGGGTCTATCGAACAAAATTTGCTGCAGATGGGTCAGTTGAAAAACATAAGGCTCGCTTGGTCGCAAAAGGATTCTCCCAAGTTCCTAGGATTGACTACTCTGAGACTTTTGCGCCGGTTGCCAAGATGACTTCAATCCGACTTGTCCTTGCCATTGCTGCAGCCCATCGCTGAGACGTTCATCAGATGGATGTGAAGAGTGCCTTTCTTCACGGTGACCTTCAGGAGGAGATATATAGAGCAGCCACAGGGGTTCATCCAGGATCCTTCACTTGTTTGCTGACTTCGAAAGTCTCTCTATGGTCTTAAACAAGCCCCACGAGCCTGGTATGCCAAGATGGACTCCTTTCTTCTATCAGTTAGGTTCATTCGGTGCCATTCTGATTCGAATGTCTACATTTTGCAGCAGGATGATACTCTCACTTTCCTTGTTCTCTATGTTGATGACTTGCTGATTACAGGGAGTTCCTCATCCACCATCAAGGCAGTGAAAACTGCCCTTCATGATCGTTTTCTGATGTCTGACTTGGGTCTTCTTCACTATTTCTTGGGCATTGAGATTACATAGTCTTCGGCTGGTATCTTTCTTTCTCAGCCCAAGTATGCTCTTGATATGCTCTCTCGATTTCGCATGGCTGATTGTAAGCCTGCACCAACTCCATTTCTATCAAGGGTCAAACTTGAGGCTTCTTGTGCTTCACCTAAGTTGATAGATGCTACCTTGTATCGCCAATTGGTTGGGAGTCTCATATACTTGACTCACACGAGGCCTGATATTTCTTATGCAGTGGGCCTGGTCTCCAGGTTCATGCAAGAGCCACATGAGCTGCATTGGAAAGCAGCTAAGCGGATTCTTCACTATGTACAGGGCACTCACAGTTATGGGATTCATTTTGCAGCAAGCATGGATATTGACTTAGTGGGATACATAGATTCAGATTGGGCAGGTGATTCTCAGGATCACAAGTCTACTTCAGGGTATTGCTTCTCTCTTGGTTCTGGTCCGATTTCTTGGTCGAGCAAGAAGCAGTCTGCTATTGCTCTTTCATCCACAGAGGCTGAGTATTGAGGAGCAGTTAATGCTGCTACTGAGGCCATTTGGCTTCAACACATTCTCACTGAGTTTGACATTTCCTTTCGGAAGCCTACAATCATCTTTTGTGACAACCAGAGTGCTATTCAGATCTCTCGCAATCCGGTCCATCATCAGCGGACCAAACACATTGAGATTCACATGCACTACATTCGGGAGTTGATTCATGAGCAGGTTCTTGATCTTCAGTATTGTTCGACATTAGATCAGACAGCTGACATCTTCACCAAACCCTTCACTGAGAGCAAGTTCATTCATTTGCGAGCTTTGCTTGGGGTGCGACAGGTGTCCTCCTTTTAGGGGGCTTCTTAGCTCCTTTCTTTCTCTCTCTATTCTGGGGGGGGCATACTCTCTTTTGTGGGGGGGGGCCTACTTCTCTTTTGGGGGGGGGATTTCATTGTACATGGGTACCTCATCAGGCTTGATTTGTAGGGACCCATCTCTGTACCCACCTAAGCTCTGCTTAAGGGGGGGTGTTAGTGTAGGTTTTTTATTCCTTATTATAAGGTTTTTCCTACACATTTATTTAAGCTTGCTTAGGTTAATAAAGCATGTTTAATTAGGTGAGAGGATTATGAGGTGTCACCTTCCTACATATTAGCATCCATTATCTATCTTGGGAAGATACTTTGTTATCTTTAGTCCGATAGATGGTTGCTCCTCATTGGTCGGTGTTGCCACCTCTTCCCTCTCTCTAGTCTATATAAGCATGCTACCTAGCTTGTATTTTCATTCGATATTGGAGATAGTTATTTGATGCTATTTTTCCATTCGAGCATTTCACATCAATCTCTTGGTATCGTTGTTATGCTGTTTCGATTGCTTTTGCATTTACAATATATGTTTCTAACTTTCAATTGATTCTGGGTAATAATCTGTTTTACAGATTTTAACATTCCTTTCTTGTTTTTGATTTTCTATTTTTGAGTAATTAATGCATGCAATCTTTTTATGTGTAAGTGATAGGTTTGTGTTTTACATGCTTTTGAATTGTTTTGACCACTTTTGTAGTTTATAATTGTATCGCTCTTGAGTTTTTTGCTTGCACTTGACATAAATGTTCATTGTCGATAAACTTTTTCGCTTTTGTTTAAAATCTTCCCTTTCAACTTTTTTGGTTTGAAATGTCCGCCCTTGTAAAAAAAATCACTATTGAGAAATATGTTTGCATTTGAAATTTTAACCGCTTTTGGATTTCCTTACCACTTTTGACAAAACAGTGATCGCTTTTGACTATTTTTACTGCTTTTAACAACAAAGTCACCGCTTTTGACAAAAAGTGACCACTTTTACTGTTTATGGAATTTTGAGTCAGTTTGTTTGCAATCATAGGTTTGTTTTGTGTTTTCGTAGAAAAATTTTAACGTCGTGGGTTGAATGGTTGCAAGTCGTTCTCAAACCACTTTACTCGAGGGAGCAACAATCATTTGAGTTGTTTGGTTTGATCATTGGTTTTCACGAGCTTGAGCAAGATGTGTTGGATGTTCTAGGGTTACAACATATACGTTAAATGCTTGTGATTAGATGCCACAAAGCGATGATGACTGCTCTTGTTGAGAGGTGGCACTCTAAGGCATCATCTTTTCACTTACCTACCGGTGAGGCCTCTATCACCTTAGAGGATGTATGGAGGATTCTTCATGTATCGATTCATGGAAAGCTTGTGACCTGTTCCATACGATGGGGTATGTGTGTTATGCGTTGCGTCCTTGGTGTTAGGCATCTTTGAGTTCGTGAGTCAAAGATAGACTTGTCTTCATTCATTGGAAGTGCGGTTCTTGTCTCATTGGTTCTATGTGCTTTGGTTTTGGGGCTCGTTATTCTTGATCAATGAGGTAGATAGTTCCTAGTTGGTTGGGGTGTATGCATTGAACAAATGTTTGAGCATGGCACTAGGTATGCATGGGATCTGTGTCTCCTTGCACATCTTTACAGAGACATGCATGAGGTTTCCTGTCGTGGAGGTAGTTCCATTTTTGTTGGGGTTACCTTACTACATGTGTGGGCTTGGGAGCATATCCCAGTTACCATGCCTGATGTTATTTCGGATTGGGATCCAGAGGATCCTTATTCTTATAGATATGGTGATTTTCTTCATTGCACTTGGCCTAAGCAAATACATTACTAGCATCATGTTATAGATGCTATGCTTGGTTTTATTTGGAGACTGTGGTTGGATTGTGATGCATGGCATGACGACCAGGAGAAACTCCCTTTTTGTAGACAGACTCATTGGTTGATTGTTGAGTTCATTCTTTGCTCGAGAGATACCTACCTGATCGGGTACTTCCCCGGTTTAGTGAGGGATAAAGCCATTTTGTTGATGACCACCAGACTCATTTTGGCAGGACCACCCAAGAGGTCTAGGCATGGGGATTGTAGGTTGATCGTGATGCAACAATGGCCGAGTTTAGGAGACTTGCCCCATCTGGATGGGGGTGGCTTGTGGGACTAGCCGATGCAGGGACCACACCAAACTATGATAAGTGGTGGGCTCGTCGAGTTCCTTTGAGGTTCACAAATCCTACTGGCATTATGCCATCCATGGGCAGAGTAGGTATTATCATTCGCCATGGTGAGCAATAGTGAGTTAGGATTGCTGTGGAGTAGCTGGATAGAGGTAGACAAGACGATAAGCAGGATGGATAGGATGATCCCATGCAACATGATCAGACACATGGTCCTCCTCCTCCACCTGGTGATGCAACAATGACAACTCAGATAGTACAGTTGACAGACGCCCGAGATGTAGAGGTTGTGTGACAATGAGATGTTGAGGCATAGGTGGCAATATTGATCGCTAAGCGAGATACAAATAGGAAAGAGAGGGATGACTTGAGGCAGCAGAGGGATGCTGAGATTAGATGATGTCACGTTTCTGAGGCACATGTACAAGTTATTACAGCTAAGAGGGATACCCTCGGGGCAGAGTGAGATGCTCTCAGAGAAGAGTGAGACTAATATATGAGAGAGGCTACTTATTATTAGACTCTATATGAGGTATTAGTTCCTAGAGCACGAAGACGTCCCCGGTTTGGCGAGCTTAGTACAACTATTGGTGCAACCGATTTAGGTGATTGGTCAGTTAGACAACCCGATCAACCATTAGTTATGTTGTAGCCTTCTCCGTACCAGAGCCAGATCACCAAAGATCCCCACCTCTGACCGGGCAGTAGGACTATTTGTACTTGATCTTTATGATGTTTATTGCTTCAAAGAATTATGTTGTAGACATGATTTTTTTGTATATACATTCATTGGCCAAGCTGAGGCCTCATATATATGTATTTTTTGTATATGATATCACACATGTTACTTCATGATGTATATGACATTTTCAGTTTTTATGATATATATGAGATATACCATGTTTCGATTCATCTTTATTATGTGTTATGTTATGATTATGGATGATGATGTATATATGTGTATGTTCAAGTTTTGTACTTTCTTGATGTATGCATATGATGTGGATGGATGGATAATCTATATATCAATATGATATATGATGTTTTATTATGTATATGATGGATGTTGATGTATATGATGGATGATGATATCTTATATATGTGATGTATGATTATACATGATGCATGATGTTTTTATTGCTTTACTATGATCATGATATGTAATGATGAAATTGTGGATGTAGGATGGAGCTGTTACTTAGAAGAAATGTTGAATGATTGATAAAAAATTAATGTTGTTAGTTATTGACAAGTTTTGATTTTACTTTGCATAGAGGTTTCGTATCTTTATCAATCCTTTTTTATGTAGCAAATAGACACAATGCACCAGGGTATTAATAAACAACGTGGCTTTGTATCCATTGCATGAATTTTAACTCAACATACAAAGAATATTCTTGATCATACCAGACATACAAAAACCTTGTTAGAATATATGGTTGAGTTGTGTTCAAATTTTTTGGACCAATTACATAGAGAGGTATGAAATACCTAACATGCAACTGATACACAAATTATCTCAAAAAAATTCCATACCCCAAACAAAGCAAGTATTCACCGTGATAGTATCATAAAAACATCTTAACAAATAGAACTAACAAAAATCGATAGTTAATACCACCATTCCTTCTTCTCTAAATCCTTATGGACATCATTGAGAGATCTTGTGAATGTGGTATTACAATAAATCAAAAAAGAAAAGACTATAAAAAGATAAACAATGTTGCAATATCACTTGCCATATCTATTTTGAGGTTTCAGGCTATTATCTGGTGTTGATGATGTCTATTGTAGGAATGTTTTATCCGTTGACATATCTCAAGATGTTGGTGAATTTTCAATAGATAGGTAGGTAACACTTTGGCATTTTTTTCACCTGATAGTTATCTAATTGTTTCGATCTTTTCCTTAGAATTTTTGATTTTGATGTTTATTTTGTTTGTTGTTTGCGTTGGCAAAGGGTGGAGTTAATGATTTGTTTATTATGGATGAAAAGTTTATTGTGGTTGGTGATGATGGAGGTAGGACCCTTTTGGTTTTTTGAGTTTATATGATGCTATTTTTTTTGTTTTCAGGGGACTAACCTAGGGCCTTGAGGACTCATAAAAGATAAGACTTACCTACATTGTACATGTAGAGGCTCGTAGTTCGCTTGGTTTGATAAGAACATGTTTTTGATCTTTTTAGTTTTTCGAATATTTTTGAATTTTGAATTTTTTGACTAAGTTGAAAGAAAGCATTGTAGATACCTAAGAGGAATGACCTACAACCTCGGGGGATGATAATCCTTGCCTATATTATACACACAGAGACCATGTAGTTCAAATGGTGTTGACTCAAAGCATAACATGTTTTTGGGATTTTGATGTTTTTGACTTTGTTTGTTTTCTGTTATTTTTTATTTTGATAGTTTTTTGTTGTTTTTTTATTTTGATAGTTTTTGACCATGATGAGATTCTCAAGAATCCAATCCATCACCAGTTTTGGGAAGTTTCCCCCAGTTCGAGATAAGATAACCTTCACTAGGGGAGATGGATTTTGATAGTGCGACAAGGTTTAACACTTGATCGGTTATCGAGTCATGGTTGGTGCATTTTTTTTTTTATGAGATGAATGGGTGGATGCTCCAGATAGTGCTGATAGATAAGGATGCAAGTCTTATTAAAAAATAGTGCATGATTTCTAGGTTTTCACTATGGTACCTATCTTGGAAGCGCCATAAAGTGGTTTTCACTTAAAGAACGTTTTATTGCTCTTTACTATTTTCTTATTTTTTGATTTTTTTGCTTTTTCATCTTTTTCGTTGGGATACTCTGATGTGTTCAAGTATAGAACTTTGTGATATGGTTATTGTTTAGCGGTTCAACTAAAGGTTTTCCTTTAAAGGCAACCAATTGATAAGCTCCAGAACCATAGCTTGCTGTGATGATGAACATACCTAACCAATTGGGTTCAAACTTACCTTTTCCACCTTGATTCAGTTGTATTTTTTGGTTCTCTTTTAGAACTAGGTCACCAACCTAAAAGTTTATGTTCTTGATCTTTTTGTTGTAGCTTCGTTTGAGTTGATTCTAATAAAACTAAAGATAGTTTAACATGCTCAAATGCCTTTCATATAGGAGTTCCAACTCATTTAATTTGGACACTCGATACTCTTCATTGTTGACCATGCCTTTTAGTGATATTCACAATGAGGGGATTTCAAATTTGATAGGTAGGACAACTTCAAATCCGTAGACCAAGGAAAAAGGTGTGGCACCTGTAGGTGTGTGAATACTAGTTTGGTAAGCCCATATGGTTGGGTTTAGTTGTAGATTCTAATCACGGTCAGTGTCATCAACAATATTTTTTAGTATCTTTAAGATAGTTTTGTTAGACGCTTCAGCCTGACTGTTTCCTTGGGGACAGTAGGGCGTGGATAATCAGTGTTGGATAGAAAACTTGGAACAAATCTCTTTGACATCTTTGTTTTTGAATGGGGTCCCATTGTCCATTATGATCATTTGGGGAATTCCATATCGATATATTAGATAATACAAGATGAACTTAGATTTCTATTTCCCTATGATGTATGTTAATGGAATTGCCTCTATCCACTTTGTGAAGTATTCAATTGTGGTAATAATGAACTTATGCCCATTAGAGGAAGTGGGAGAGATCTTACCTACCAAGTCTAATCCCCACTATGAGAAAGGCCATGGTATTGTCATAGGTCTCAACTCCTGTGCTGGTGCGTGAACAAGGTCACTATGTTGTTGACATTGATGACATTTTCTAGAGTTTTGAATGCATTCTTGTTCTATGGAGGGCCAAAGTACCCTGTTCTTAGCAATTTTTGTACTAGTTTAGGTCCACTATAATGGGACCCACAAACACCTTCCTGTACCTCTTGTAAGGCAATTGTGCTTCTTCTACATTAAGACATTAGAGTAAAGTACCATCTAAACTTCAATGATATAAGGTTTCTCCTAGGATTGTGAATCGAGAAGGATGATACTGTGTTGGATATAGTAAAATGTGTCTTTTGGTACCATGGTGAATTAGGACCAACAACACACACTAGTTTTGATTCCGGGATATTGAACGACAGTATGAGAAATTGCTCCACAAGGAACTCATACTTAGGAATGTTCTATGGAATGTCGAGGAGCGAACCTATTGTTACCATAACGTTGGTTGCTCTATTGTTGATCCAAGGAACTTGTTCAAAGATGACGATGATGAAGTATTGCTTGAAGCTATCCACCATTATTTTATATGGAATCAACTTGCCTTCTTTTGTTTGATATTCATTATTTACTTGCCTGATTACTAGTTGAGAGTCTCTATGAACATGTAGTTCTTTTATCCTCCATTCTATGGCCATTTTGAGTCTTGTGAGTAGTGCTTCATATTTCAAGATATTTTTTTCATTAAAAGGATTTATGCCTATATATATTTATATTAATAAAAATATGAACAATACAATAGCTGATATTTCATCCCTTGAGAGCTACCCCTTTACAAAATTATTTTCAAAATGTCATTTTTTGGCTCTCATTAGCCATATTCTATCCCTTGATAATTCCCCATTACTAGTTCTTTAGCAGTATAAAATAGCTAGGCCTAATACCCAAAATGTTACATCATACTATACTGTAACTTGCTTTTAACACCGTTACATTTACATCATATAATGTAAACCAGAGTATCATATGCATTATATTTAGTGTCACCCCCAAAAACCATCTTAAAGATTAACCATTTTACTCCTCCATATGCTATGATTGAACTATATTTTCATCTTGTTATTCACTCAAGGTACCTATTTCATTATGAACTAGAGGCATATCATTCAAATTAATGGCCAAGGAATTGCGTGCAACCATTGGCTGATCTAGACCACTATTTTCATCTACAACCAATGGAACTGGTACTAGAATTGGAGGGTCACGGTCATGTGTAAGAAACACCATGATAAAATTTACCCTCACTCTCACTCTTTCGGCTAGTTCATAATCAATTTCACTTGCAAATCTATTAAGCACTACTTGCAAATGACTTGAATTTTGTTGTGCCAAAGTCTTACTAATTGCAATGTAGAGAGAAGGAAAGGCAGTTCTATGAAGCAAAAAATTCCTAAGAAATAAACCACAAACATACCCCTGACCCTTCCATAAATCATAACCTTGACATGCCTTTGACAAAATGCCATTCTGTAAGTATTCTTCTTTCACAACTTTCTTTGTGACGAATTCAACTAGCCTAACACATTGAAGCAAATCCAACATGTTCAAAATACAAATCGAGAGGAGCTAGGACAGGTAGATCAAGCACCTTGCCTCTGGTTCCACGATTTCAACATCAATTACTCTTTTGACACTTCGTTTGAACTTTGAACAATGATCTTTAAACACCAACTGGAACTTTGCATCTTCAATTGTATTTATAAATGGAAGCTCCCAATCATTGACAAGAATGAAAGCTTTGTAATTTTGAGGATATAATTCCATCTACATTCTTTTACAACCTTTCCAAACTCTTGGCGCCACCCTCAACTCTCCACTATTTGAGCACTCCTGATGATGCATAAACCTAGATACTTGACACCAACAAAAACAGATGCTCAAGACCAAAGAAATCTCTTTACCAAACAATAAGTGATATGTGAAAACTGAAACTTGTTGAAAAGGTGAAAATTGGGGAGCACTCTTTCACTTCTAGGGTTTTGGACCAAAAAGGAGAGATGAATTTTATTGCTCTTTTCATTCAAGAACAAACCCTTGATATTTCAATGCAAATGAGATTGAAATATGGCAAAGGGACTGTTCTAGGGGATGGATGATTTCTAATGAGGGGTTCACCACCAAGTGTAAACTTGGAAAAGGCAATGAATTGCAAAACACAATGTGATATACAAAATGACTAGAAAGATGAACAAAATGCAGTAAAAGTCTATGAGACTGGAAGTGTGCACTTGAAAGATTGAAGAAGGTAGAATGGAGGTCTCGATCAGGGAAAATGCACTAGAGCAGGTTTCAACCAAAAGGGTATCTGGATTTGTAAAAATCTTGATTAGACCTGTATAGTGGGACTCATTTTCCAATAGTGGTGAATTAGTCCACTTCCACTATTTTGAAATTTTTGAACTGGATTTTGTGCCTCTTAGTTTGCTTTGCTCTTTTTGATTGGTTTCTGGATTTGAATATGCAAAATGCCACCTGTAGATCTTCTCCATGCTTCTCCAAGGCTTGAGGAAAACTTTGACAACTTTTCTCCAACTTTGCTTCTTGACAAATCTGTAACCTAGCCTTGCAAATCACACACAAGAAGAAGGAAAAATGTTGTGGGGTTAGAGAATAGGGGCTTGCCTTGGTCAAACCCCTTGTTGGTAATTAAACCTTGAAATGAAAGCCAATATGAATGGAGAATGATGAATGAACAAATAACAATGTTGCAACTCACCAAACCCTAGCAATAAGGTGCTGCAAACATGTAAATAATGGCTCTAATGGATGTAGACTTGGAATCTTGCTTGATGTTGATAGATCTTTGAATGAAGCACTTGATTGAATCACAAACACTACACCACAATTGTTAGCTTTAAAACAACATGATGTGAGCAATATTTGACATGATGATTGATTCTCTTGAATGCTTGATAATCTGCCCTTGAATGCCTTGAATTATCTTATGAATGCTTAATGATCTCTTGTGAATGCTAGGTTATGAATACTTGAATTCTTGGGGTGAAAATGAGAGAAAGAACCTTGTATTTATACTCAATTATGCAAGAATTCCTGAAATTGCAACAACAAGCTGACATTAGATCTAGGAGAATAAAATCTCGTTAAAAATTTGAATTTTGGTCATGCAAGACTCATTCACCCAAGGTGGTGAATGAGTCCCATCACACATAATGTATGGGACCACAAATAAAAAGTGTCTAGAAATGTGTGAAACCTGCATTAGGGCCAAAAATACCTAGGTGGGACTCATTCGCCCAAGGTGAAAAATGAGTCCCAGACACTAAAATTGGGCCACACAAGCCAGGAACACCTAAATTATGATTGGTTGCTGATTGGTGTTGGGATTATCCTCTAAAAGATGCAATAAATGAGGCTTGTGGATGCAAAATAGGGCCAATTAAAGCATAAGAAAGCTCAACTATTAATGACAACCTTAGAGGAATGTGAAAGTGTGTTACAATAATTTAGAACACTCCAAATAAGGAAAGATTAAGATTAGTTATGATTAAAAATATGTTTATTATGCTTAGCTATTTGATAAAACCCTAGAAAAGTGTGAAAGTGTGTTACAACACTTCACAACACTTTTGCAAGGCACCATTAAATTCCATTAGTTCACAAGGGCCCAAGACCTAATGTGAATGTGTTATCCTTATTACAACATTAAATTAAGGCAACATTAAGCCAAAATCCATGAGGACCCAAACGAGTGTGAAAATGTCAAAGGATACATTTTTTGACACTACACTTGCATATACTATATATTCGCCACACAAAGACTTGATGATGGTGCCTTTAAGAAACTGGAATTAATACCCTTGACCTTTCACACAATCAACAATCCATTTCACACACAGTGAAGTTGATACCTACATGCTTAGTAATGAATGAAATTATTTTGTGGATGGCATGCAAAAGAAGTGCTATGAGAAAATTAACATCTGCTAACAATATTTAACAAAGGAAAAGTGTTACATATGAATTATCAATATAATCCATATCAATTAATGATATAAAGTTTCCAAAATCCATATCAATTTCTTGCACACGTTTCTAGATTAGATTGTGTGAGAGTTTATGCATCAACGTTTCAGATCACACTCTATGATCCATCATCAAGATGTAAGAGCTCAAGGAGAAAAGTAGTTTGTTGCAGACCAAGAACAACCTAAATAGGAAAACCAGAGGGGGGGGGGAGGGAAGGGGGAGAAAGGAGGGAGAAGGGAAGGTTGCACAATGACCAAAGAAGACAAGACACATA
Source organism: Sequoiadendron giganteum (assembly GCA_007115665.2). Lineage (NCBI taxonomy): Eukaryota > Viridiplantae > Streptophyta > Pinopsida > Cupressales > Cupressaceae > Sequoiadendron > Sequoiadendron giganteum. Next base: position 351,561,164 of record CM021102.1, read on the forward strand.
AGATTTAAAAAATTAAAATAAATAAAGAACAACAGAGAGACAAGGAAGCAACAAATTGATGAAACCAATTAAAAGGAAGAAAAAACAAGGACAAAGAAAATACAACACAACATAAGAGAAAGGGGGGAGAAAAGACAATAGAAGAAAAGAGAGACAAAAAAGAAGAAAAACCAAGTAAAATAAATTTAAGCCAATTTACAAAATATTAATACAAAGGATAAAAATTGTTAAAATTTAAATTTGATTTTTTAAAAAAAATGAGCTATAATAAATAAAAATAAAGAAATGAAAAAATGCACTAGCATTTTTGTTATAATTTAATTATAAAAAATTAGATTATAACATAAGTGTTATGGAGATAAATTAAAAATCAAACTATAAGCAAAGTGTAATGAAAAATTAAAAAGCTAGAACAAATAAGCTAAGCAAATAATTCAATTTTTTTATAAAAAGAATGGGGCAACCAAATAAAACAAGTATATACAAATCGTCTATATCTCCAAATCTAGCCATGTGTCCCTAAAAATTAGCACAACACTGAAAAATTCACATAGCACTTATATCCTTAACATTTGAATTTATTTGAAATGTACAAATAAATTAGTTAATCCCTGCAAAATAACACACATTAGTAAAAACAATTGTTTTGTTGTATTGATTCATGCCCAACTTGTCATAACCAAACTCCAAGAGATACTCTAGCAATCATTACTCTGCTATATTGCAAATCACCTGTACTCTTACCATTATGTCACACAAATGACATCAACAGGAAAAAGTACTTTGTTGTACAAATTATTCCATTCATAACTTTAATCAAATGATCAAAATTAGTTCTCTAGATTAGCTGATGAAACCCAAAAATAACATATAAGATTAGTCGATAACACCCATAAATAACATGTAAGCTTCTGAATAAATTTGCTACCTATGATTTATATCCCTACATTTTTTTACTTATCCACAAATGTATGTCATTTCAAACGAATACTTTAAAATATTCCCCTAAATGAAATGTATATTGTCTTATGAGAGCCTTGTCATTTCGAATCCCTAAAATGATGTAATATGCAAGTAATATTTTGGCTCTCCTTTCACGATTAATTAGCAATATCCCTTTATTATCACATGACTCTTAATTAGCACATCAATCTCACCACATGTCATTTGAAAACTAGTGATAATGTTATGAGCTACACTTCAAACATGCCACCTATGATTGATAATCTTGCCAATCTATACAATGTTTATCCATGAGATCATCCCTTTATAGATAAATAAAAAACTTACATGTCTCCTTCCACCTTTAAAATACTCCACAAATTCAAATGAGTATTTGTTTGATTTATTTCATGTGTCATCGATTCTATTTATTGATCACAACCTAAATTTGCCAAATAATCTGCAAGACCATTCCCTACTCTATATGTGTGAAGAATTTGATAATTATCAAAATTTTCCAATAACACCCAGATTTGTTCCAAAACATATCCAAGTTGCCAGTTTTGAATTTTACGTTCTCTACATGCATTCAAAATGATGAGAGAATCTCCTTCCACCCGAAGCTTTGAAATTTTGAAAAAAAAATCCATTCTCAGACCTTGCAACAACAACATTATTAGTGCCAGGTTGAAGTTTGATTGATTTTGAAATCAATACCCCACTCTTATAATCTCTAATGACAATCCCTGCTTCAGATATGCTCGGGTTACCTCTATTGGATCCATCAAAATTTAAATTACAAAAACCCTGAGGATATTCTGAGATGTTATTTGTGCATGGGAAAGCAATTATGTAGGCCTTAGGTATACTATCTCCTTGTGGTGTGAGCAATAAGATACTTGCTCCTATACCATGTTAAGTATGGTACTCATCAAAGTACAGGGTCCAACAACTTGTTTGCTCTTTTAGTAGTATGCTTTCATCTGGGAGCTCTATTGTGAGAGGCTGGTGATCTTCCATTGCTACTTCTACTAGTTGGTCTGCTATGATTTATCCCTCTATGAACTTTCTATCCACATATTCTATGTCGAACTCGCTCAATTTCATCACCCATTTAGTGATTCTTCCTATTAGAGCTTCTTTTTCCATTAGGTACTTTAGTGGATCTACCTTTGAGATGAACTTTACTTGTCCATTCAAGATGTATTGTCTCAAATTCTATACTACAAAGAAGATAAAGAGACACACTCTTTCTATGGGTGAATAGTTCAATTCATAGCCCACTAGTGTTTGAATGATGTAGTAGATCGTTGTTTCCTTGTTGTCATCTAGTTGTGCTAGAAGAGCACCTAGTACTGCTTGTGGTGTAGATACATAGAGTATCATTTCTTTATCCGGAATAGGTGGCATTAATACTGGAGGAGTGAGTAGATACTCTTTGACTTGCTGGAATGCTTGATCACAACTGCCATCCCACTTGAACGTGATGTCTTTGTGTAGCAGATGGGTGAACAAGTGAAACTTGTCTACCAATTATGTGATGAATCACCTGATGGACTGTAGTTTCCCTTGTAGACTTCTTAACTGCTTCAATGTCTTTTGAAGGGGTATCTCTTGTATATCTTTTACTTTTGCAGGATCTACTTCAATGCCTCTTCTTGATACTATGTACCCTATCAGTTTTCCAGATGTTACTCTGAATACACACTTTTTTGGACTGAGCCACAATGTGCATTGTTCGAGCCTATCAAACACTCTTGCTAGGTTAGTCAAATGGTTTTCTCTTTTGATGGACTATGCTAGTATGTCATCCACATGATCTTCCATAGTTTCATGCAACATATCATGAAAGATTGTAGTCATTTCTCACTGATAGGTTGCCCCTACATTCTTTAAATTGAATGGCATGGCATTCTAGCAGAAGGTCCCCCATGCACAAGTGAATATTGTTTTATGTTGATCGTCAAGAGACATATTTGTATAATTATATCTAGAGAAATCATCCATTAGTGACAATTTTATACCTGACTTTCAGATCTACAATCATATCGATGCTCAGAAGAGGGAAGTCATCTTTTGGGCAAGCTTTGTTTAGATCTCGAAAGTCTGTGTAGTTCCTTATGTCCCCAGTGGGCTTTTATACTAGTACTAGATTCGATATACATTCAGGATAATCGATTGGTCTGATGAAGCCCACATATAGTAGTTTCTTCAGTTCTACTTTTACCAAAAGTGCTATTTGGGGATGCATCTTTCGTAACTTCTACTTGATGGGTTTAACTCAAAGAAATACAACTAGGTGGTGTACAACCAATGTTGGATCTAGCCTTGGCATGTCTACATATGTCCATGTGAATTTTATCTTCCTTTCATTGATGAATGTTGAGAAGGTCACCTTTGCTTCAGGATCAAACGATGTTGCATGTTATGTGACTTTTGGTGTTTCTGTTGTGCCAACATTGATAGGTTCAAAATTTTCAACTAGGAGTGTTGAATTCTCTTGATATTCAGAAATAGGGAGATTGAATCCTCCATCTTTGGGCACCTCAGAGAGGTTTTCACCCTTAGATTCATCCTTTATTTTTCTCTTTTCAAGATATAATAGAGCCACATTGTGGTTTTCCCTAGGGGATCTCATTTTAATTTTTACATTGTCTTTTTCAATTTTGCGACTAGAGGACACAATCTCCCCTCCAAAATATGCTTCTTGTTTGAGTTCCATGACAAACCCTACTTTATGATCTCCTAATTGTATATTGGTTCAAAGTCCCATAAACTCTGCAATAGCTTCATCATTCTAGAATTGATCCAAAACGATCATATGATGTTGTTGGTCCCAATCTATTAACTGAGGGTAGTAGAGGGGTAGAATTTCATCATTATCTGTAAATCTTAAAAAAGTTTTTGAAATTGTCAAAATATCTCTAACATCATCCTCCCATTGGGTATCCAGGTCATCATCGCTAGAAGTGAAGGAATCCCATTCATATTCGTTAGAGTTTGTTTCATAAGTACAATCTATAAGTATAGTTTTTCTAGGTCGGGTAGGGACTATACTTATGCTAAAAATTTCAAATAGGTCTTCGATTGGTAAGTCATTGTTTATAAGATGGTAGGTATCCAATGTCTTAGTGTCAATAGAAGGAGCTCCTTTCTCAAAAGAGGCACATCTAGTGTTTAGAGTAACCACGTTTATCGAACCATAGCCTAGTCCCATATTCTTATTTCTTTGTTCCACTATAATAGGTTCCCATCTTCCTTGTTTGTGTTTCCCAAGGTCACCTTTTCTAGTGTATCCCATTTTTTCAGCTATTTTATACCCTTTACTGCTAGGATCAATGGGAAAGGGTTGTAGCTATTCTAGGTCTTCTTTCTCTTCTTTGTAGATCATTGACAAGAGGTCTTCTTTGAATATTTCCTCATCTTTCATATCTCCCCACTTGGTAAAGATAGTGGGTTGGAATACCATTGTTACTACTTGAACATGTTTGATCTCCTTTGGCCTTCCATAAACCTTTGGTGTTGGGGGAAGCATTCCAATGCAAAAGGCTTGATTAAAATGATAGTTTTCATTACCCTTGTCAAGTACTTGAACCTTGGGATCAGATTTTGGTTGTTCACTTGATGTGATCTTAGTTGAGGTTGATGATAGTGTTTATGGGTCGACATATGAGGAGTGGAATGATATATCATTACTAGGTACTCGCTAGATTTTTTTGTATTTCTCCTCCAATTTTGTACAGTAGTAGAAGGGTTCAGGATCAACGTATAATGTAACTTCCTTTCCTTCATGAGGAAATTTTAGAAATTGGTGGAATGTTGAAGGAACTACTTGTAATGCATGAATCCATGTGAATCCTAGAAAAAGGTTATATGGTAGCTCAAGGTCTAGTACTTGACATGTTGTTTTTGTTGTTGTCAGTCCTATCTGTACAGGAAGCCTGATTGTCCCTTCTGAATTTCTTTCTAAGTCATCATATGTCCTTATAGTGATGCTTTTACCTTTGTTAATTACATCATCATAATACCATATTTGTTTAATAAATTTCAAGGTACAAATGTTTAGACACACACTGTTATCTATCAACACTCTTTTGAGCTTATGTTTGTTGACACCAACCTCTACGTAGAGGGCTTGGTTGTGGAATGATTTTTGTGGAAGGTCTTTCTCAAAAAAGACTAAATGATGAGTGGCCATGATTTTTCCAACCATGGCTTAAAACTAGTAAGGATTGAGGTCATTAGGGACCGATGTTTCTAAGGCTTTATGTATTATTTCCTTGTGTGCAGGTGATAGTTTCAACAGTTTTAGGATAGAGATCAAAGTGGGTCTTCTTCAGTGGTTCCACAATACTATAATCATTGGATGACTTGGTTTTGGGTTTAGGTGGGGCTCCTTATATTGTGACTTTCCCTTGATGAGTAGTTACATTACATTCGGGGTCCCTGCCTCGTATAGTTAACACATTGACCCTAGTGTCATCTACTTGGGAGAGGGTGCCTATGATGGTTTCACCATAGGTGTAGTTGGTGCTATGATAGTATTGTTCTTTCCCTTTGTAATTTTTATTAGCACGATTAGGAATTGGATTCGTGTAGATTTGGAGGTCTTTGTTTTTGGGACAATGTTCTATATCAATTTCTTCCTTGTTGATTAAGTCTTGTACTATATGTTTAAGTCTCATGTAGTTATTCATTGTATGTCCTTTGATCTCGTGAAACTCACATAAGTATTTTTCATTGTACCATGGTGTTTTAAGACTTGTCTCTTCATAGTTTGTGCGCTCGTTGAATTTGATGAGGTTTTGTTGAACTATTTTTTACATGATTGTCTCAAGTGTTTCCCCTAATGTAGTAAATTTCCTCCTTGGTTGGTTATATTTTCTTTGTTGTCCTCCCCAATTTGTTTGTTGGTTATCTAATTAATTATTTTGGGGATAGTTGAGTTGATTATTTTGTACGTTGTTGGGAGCGTAACTCGTTTGTGCAACTTGGGCTATGTTTTGCACGTTCCATACAACTCTAGCATCAACTAGTCCATCATTGGTAACATTTTTGTTCTTGGCCCAAATCTTGGGTTTGTCATTAGAACTATGGGTTGTCTTTTGAGTTGTTTAGTTTAATGAATCCCCTCACTATGAGAGCTCTTTCAATGTGTCATCCCTTTTCAATGGCCTCTTCAAAGTTATTGGGGCACAACATGGCGATTTGGTAATAGATTTCCTCTTGTACATTGGAAACAAAGATATCCACCAACTTTTTTTTGTCTAGAATAGGCCACTTCCACCTACTAGTTTTATGTCTCCATCTTTGTAGGTAGGATGTGAAGGATTCCTCCTGATTTTTTTTAATCTTGTAGAGGTCAGTGATGGTGACATCCTGTTTTATGTTGAACAAGAAGTGATTCATAAATTTGTTAGTCAATTCCTCAAAATTCTTAATACTTGGTGGCAGATGGGAGAACCATTCCATAGTGTGACCAACAAGACTGAGTGGAAAAAGTCTCATTAGGTATGAATCATTGTTTTGCACTTCCATACAAGCCATTGAGAAATATCACACATGTTCCATTGGATCTCCTTTTCCCTTGTACTTGTCAAATTTTGGTATTTCAATTTTTTAGGGAAGGGGAGCAGAGTAATAGAGCGAATCAAAAGGGAACAAACATATATCCTACAAAGTGTAGGTCTTCTTTGGTTTTCCAATCTGGATGTTTGATATCCTTTGATTCATAGCTTGTAGTTGCATGCCTACCTCTGTGTTTGGTACATTTTTTTGGGGACCTTGTGCATAGTAGCCTTGTTGTCCCAAGATGTTCGTTTGGTCATAGGTTGGGTATGGTGGAGGTATAGGACCTCGGTAACCATGTTGGGCAGAAGGAGGGTTAAGTCCTTATTGTATGGAAGGAGGATTAAGTCTATGTTGACTATAAGGAGGGTTAAGTCCTTTTTGTATGGAAGGAGGATTAAGTCCTTGTTGATTGTAAGGAGGGTTAATTCCTTGTTGTGTGAAAGGATTATTAAGTCCTTTTTGTGTGAAAGGAGGATTGAGTCCTTGTTGATTTTGTTGAAGAGGGTTACCTTGATAGTGCATTGGTGGTACACCTTTCTATGATTGATTCTGTTGAAGGGTACCCTGGTAGCACATTTGCGGTACACGTTGTTGGGACGAATTGTTTTGAAGGGTACCCTGGTAGTGCATTGGTGGTACACCTTGTTGTTGGGATGAATTTTTTTGAAGGGTACTTGGGTAGTGTGTTAGTGGTACACCTTGTTGTTGGGATAAATTGTATTGAAGGATACCCTAGTAGTGTGTTGGTGGTACACCTTGGTGTTGGGAAAAATTGTATTGAAGGGTACCTTGATAGTGCATTGGCGATACACATTGTTGAGATGAATTGTTGGTTGAAAGATCAATCTATGATGCATTCTATGGTGTGTATTGAGTTGGACCTCCTTGTGATGGGATTTTTCCTTGTTCCATTGTTGGAAAGTTTTCCATGTTTTGCATATTGTTGTTTTGTGGCATGCATTGAGTTGTACCTCCTTGATATTGTTGGACCACTGCTGCTTGTTCAATTTGAGATAGTTTCTTAAACAAAGGGTTATCCATTAGTTGTTGTTTAGGTTGATCATTGCGTTGTGAGAAGATTGGTGGCATGTTCAGAATCTCCACTGGTTTAGGTATTTTCCTCACAATTGAGTTATCCCCTAAAGGAATGAGGTGAGGATTTTTAAGACCTTCTACATTAAATTCTATAGGCATTTTAGCACCATTTTACACGCTAATTTGAAGAAGTATGCATTTAGATAATTTCTTAGCAGTTTTTCAATCAATTTGAGTACCTTGGGATTGTTGGAGTGTTGAAATAATTCTTCCTCATCTAATTCTTCCTCACTATCCACTTCTTCTATTACCATGTCCTTGGGATTTTGATTTGACCTATCCATCATTTCTTATTGCTTACATATTAGTTCCTCCTCACTTGGTGGTTTGTTTGGTGTTGTTTTGAATGTTGGTTCCTTTCGAGGAGTTATAAGGTCACTTGGTCTATAATCCCATGGGTCACTTTCATCGTTTATGGTGTTCGTTGGGGGCATACTAGAGCTACTTTTGTTTGCTTCCATCTTTCTGTATTTGGATTACGTGGTTTTCATAAACAAGTGCCAAGACTTTGTGGAATTTGATGATTTCTATCTTATGGAATGAACTAATGCTTTGTCTTTTTTTGGGATTTTCTATTTAAGGAAATGTAGCTATGTTTTTGGGATTTTTTGTTTAAGGAAATGCAGTTGTGGTTTTGGAATTTTCTATTTAAGGAAATGTAGCTATGTTTTGGGATTTTCTATTTTAAAAGGATGGTATCTATTTCCACGCAGGAGGTGGTAATACGGGCCTTCCAGCTGTAAGATCCTCTTTTCGTTCCTCTTTATCTAGGATATTAGCTGCATTTCTCTACTGAGTTGGTGTTTCTTTTCTCTCAAATACAAAACTTCTCAAACTACTAATGATGTCCAATTGTTCACCTTCAATTCATGTGAGGTTTGGTTGTATAATGATAGGTTTCGTAAGATTTGGTTGTTGAACTAGGGAAATAGGATGCCAAATGGTCATAAGGTGAGTGATGTTGGTGAATGTTTTTGGAAATGATGCTAACTTTTGGGATTCAAAATGTTGAAAAACCTGGACCAATATTTCAATTCATTTTATAGAGGATATGTTTCAAAAAATCTACTTGAACTATCCTTGAGGTTCAAGAAAATGTTGATATCTTAGAATTTTGAGTGAAGGAATAATCCAAATTGCTTGTTTTGATTTTGAATTCTATCAACGGGTTGTTGTGTCTGATTTTGCAAATAGGTATGGGCTAATGTAAATTATGACATTTTTTTGGTGGTATAATTGTTTTGTTCTCAAAAAGATTTAACCAGTTAAGATCAACTTCCGATTTTTACCAGAAAAAATGAAAAAGCGGCAATCTTAAAACAATAGCGGTATTTTTTGTCAAAAGTGACCAAATTTTTGTCAACTGTGGCCAAGTCTGAAGAGAAACTACGGTAGGATTTATCAAAAGTTGCCTTTGTTTGTAACTTTTGTAACTAGTGAACAATGAGTGCAAAAGTGTTAGTTTTGGGAAAAAGTAGCTATATTTTCATCAACTGCGAGCAAACAAATAAGTCAAGTGCGACACTGTTAGGATCAATTGCAGCCAGTTTATGTCAACTGTTGTAGGATTTCTCAAAAGTGACAAGTATTTGATAGTCACCGTCAAAAACCAGGGAGTAGTAATGGCCTGCTTTAGGTCAACTACAGCTAGTTTTAGGTCAAGTGTGGAAAAAACATCAATAGCGGTTTTCTATGCAGATTGGTTTTCCAGTTTCTATGTTGGTAGTAATTTGGATAATTTTATAGACTTGATGTCTCATTTTGATCTGATTTTTCTTTTGAGAGTTTTGGAAATTGATACAATGCAACACAACAATCAAAACTTTTTGAACCTAAATGTCTATAGCTTTAAGCATGTTTCTTTCCACAAAAGCTCAAAGTTTGTGAAAGTCAAAATGCTAAAGCCATAGTTTCCAATGTTGACTTTTTTCGTAATGTGACTTGAAATGTAAGACTAAATATTTGGAAACCTTTAAAGATACTTTTTTAAGATATCTTTTTGAGTGCAAATATAGGGCTCTTTTCAAAGTATTCACACTAAGTCTAAAGGGTTTGAAGTTCGATAACCATGTTCAATGCTTGTTTTGATGTGTTCATTTTAAAATCAAGCAAAGTGTTTGATGTCAATAAAGTAACCTTGGCATGAATCAATCAAGTCACCATCGGTAGGTACACTCTTTTAGGTGCTTACCTCATACCTCGAACGAATGATTTTACATGCAATTTATGGAGGAGTGTAGAGGTATGTTAAGAATGAAATCTTAACCTCTACGTCTCAACCAAAAATTGGACTCGGTAAGTAACTTCTCGGAAACAAATTTTCGATGCACTACTTTTAAAGAGCATTTCGGAAAACAAGGATGGCTTCTAGAATAAGGTTCTTAGTGACAAACTGTGAACACCGTATGTACACTACCATTCACTAGTCACTTAAGGCGTGGGATTAGGTGCAGTATGTTGTCGCCCGAGATTGAAGCTACTTTCTTATGATTTCATAACCTTTAATATAGCTCACTAGTAAACATGCTTCGAGACCTTGCTAATGAGTTCTCCATCATGTGATGTATCTCATAGCAAGCCCCCTCTTTAAGGTATTTTTCTGAAATAAAATAAGTGCAAAACTCAAAGTGATTTTCATCACCCAAGATTGTCAAAATACGCAAGGGGAGAGGATAGACACCTAGTTTGCCAAACATGGAAGACACATTATACAATTCATTGCAATATTCCTTTTAAGCCCCTCGAACGACACTATCCAAAAAATAAATGAAGTGTAAAGAAGATAGAATTTTTTTTTGTGCACCAAATTTGAAGTGTTCCAAATTTCAAACAAATAGATAACAGTGTGCAAATCAAAATGTATTTATCCAGTTTTAAGCACCAACTTGAGTGTTTCTAACAATCCTTGTCTTAATGTGGTCAACAAAATAACATCGTTCATTTTGTCGACATAATGAAAGCATTGATCAAAAGAAAGCATTCCATTTTAGAGAATAAAAAATAGTGTTGTTCTAATCTATGAAAGCTTTTGAAAGTTCTTTTTAGGACGCCAAATCAAAAAATTTATCTAAACTATGAAATATTTTTTGAAAAATTCTTTTTAAGGCACCAAATCGATTTTTTTCTAAAGTAGAAAGCTTTTGAACAATTCTTTTTCAAGTACCAAAATCGAAAGCGTGCAAATTGTGGGGTTCATTTTTATAGCACCAATTTCAAAGTGTTTTTCTAAACTAGAAAGCTTTTGAAAAGTTCTTTTTAAAGCACCAAGTCAGTTTTTTTTCTAAACTAGAAATATTTTTTGAAATATTCCTTTTAAAGCACCAAATTGAAATCGTGCAAGTTGTGGGGTTCATTTATTAAGCACCAAATCAAAATATTTTCTAAACTAGAAAGCTTTTTTGAACATTTGGGCTTGGACCATTTGCTTTCTCTGCAATGAAAGTGTTAGTTGTTCTTGATGTAAAGTGTATCATATCCCTACACGAGCTTCACAAACGAAGTCAGCAAACACAAAACATTCCAAACAATCACTTATTAGTGTTAGCAATCAAAAAAATTCTTTGCAGATTTAAATAAAAAATACACAGAGAAAAAGCATAACTTTTAAGCAAAAGTGGCCTTGTTATTTTTGGTGAATGCAGTTAGAAAATTCAAAAGCACCCTTGTCATCAACAACTATGATTCAAATTTTCAAAATCGATTTTATTTTTGAAGTAGAAGCTACTAGAAAATTCAAAAGCAGTTGGAAAAAGAGCAATTGTGGCAGAAATGAAAAAAAGACCGTGTGAGATTCCTATAGCTTTGGCGTGAAATTTTTTCAATTGTGTTTCAAAAATCTACAAATGTGTGTTGAAACCTGCAATTGTTCAATTAAAACTCATAGAAACGTTAGTGTTAAGGACAATGGTCCCACCAGGAATGCTAGAATGTGTAAGGGGGGAATCGAGAAGCGTATTATAATCAAACATAAATGAATTAAAAACTAATCTAATTCAAATGAAAGATTTGGATTCATACCCATTACTCATGAAATGAACAATATAAAATTACTAAATTCAATGAACTAATATTGTTACCCATCTCGTGTTGAAGTGTATTCACAATGATGTTGGATCGTTGTATCAATACAAATCCTCCATTGATGCGTTACAAAAGCTCTAAATGTGTGTGTGTTGATCCAAGATATGTGTTAAAGTTCTTCAAGAAATCGATTGTAATTTCGACATTACTTTATTGTGTAAAAGATGTCAATTCTCTGATCGTTTTTGAGAATGAAGATGATTGTTATATAGATTTTATGTTTTGAAATGAATAACCAAGATCATGTAGTAGAATATCTTGATCAATGGTTCAAAACCGTTGAGAGGAATTAGATGGGAAGAATCAGTGAATTTTGATTATGTAATTGGTGTGATTGATGAAATCAATTTGAGTGTTCAGTGGAATTGAAGAATAAATGAATCAGTAAGGAAATAGATGAATCATTCAGCTAATCAGAGTGAACAATCGGGGGACCATAATTTTCTCAATCATGAAAGTGGGTGAGGATAATTAATTAATTGATTTGAGTTGAACATGCAAGTCATGTTTGATTTTTTACAAACAGTTGTATTTGTTTGTTTTGACCTTTTTGAATGATGTTTGAATAATTTATTTAATTATTCAAGTTTAGGGGAAAGTGATTTAATTAAATTATTATGTTTTTAATAATTTATTTGATTTAGGAGAAATAAGGTATATAAGTGACACGATTAAATAATTGATGTTTTTGATAAGATAAGCAACATTTACAGGGTGTTGTATCCTTTACACATAAATCTCAAAGGGCCAAAGGAAAGCATAGTTCAAACAAAAATTGAACTAGAAGAACAAACATAAACAATTGAGTGACAGTTGTAGAACAACCCCAAAAATTAGATAACCCTTGAACCAGGGGGTTCCAAACTAACTCCCCGAACCCGGCCGTGAAGAGGAAACATATTTTGGGGGACCCTTCTTCTTCCTTAGCACAATCAATCAAGAAGGCTCTAAATCGAGAATTAGCGAGCGAGGCGAGGGGAGAGGATCCGCAACAACCACCTGGGAGAGGAGCCACCATGCAGCAAGGGAGTCGACAATGAAGCAACAGAGAAAGGAGCAAACAAAGTTCCAACAAACTCGATCAACATAGGATGTGCAGGTTCTGACAAAATAGTGTCAGTAGAAGGTTCTGACGAAATAGAGACAACAAAAGGCTCTGCGAAGGGGAAAGCCGAAAGAGGAACCTAGGTAATCATGGGAGGATCGGCCTACAAAGAGGAACTAACCGAAGGAAATCCCGAAGGAGGAGAACCCACAGTGAGATGGTCTGAGAGAGGATCCTTCCACCAAGTCGTATTTCCCTTGCGACGGGCAAGAGGGCAAGTCGAGGCCAAGTGACCCACTGAAAGGGGAGACCCTCATAGTCCAAGAGCTACTTCAAAGGTTTGTCCTCCACCAACAAGACCACATCACCATGGAGAGGTTCGAAGATGTCCAAATCAACTAGCAATCGAGCTACCATATTATGCCCTAGTTCCCTAGTTGTAGAGTCCACCATTAAAAAGTGTCCAATGGTGTTGCCAATAGCTTCATAACAAGATTTCTCCCAAAACTAGAGAGGGATATTTGGTAGACGGACCTAGACTAGTTTGGTGTTCAACGGTTTCATAAGGAGATGGAATGAGCAAGACCAAGGCCTAATGGATAGAGAATGAATACCCCACATCCACCCCTTGTCCAACACATAACTTCTCTCAGCAACAGAAGCAAAGGTAGAAATAAAAAAACCCTTAGCGCTAGGGTAGAGTTCGATCTCTCCAGAGACCAACGACTGCCATGAGTTAGACACCCAAGTATGAAGATCGAGGAGGGAAGGCCATAAGACATTAAACCTGCAGACCACTCCCTGTGCAAAATAATAAACCTCATTCTCAACCTCCTCAGAATCACAAACCACTAGAGGAGAATCCCAGGCATAGGGAAAAGGTTGATGAGCCTGAGCAGGGGGGCAAGCACCCGCCTTAGCAGCCTCTGAAAAATATTTCACATTGTCAGAAGAACCCCCAATAGGAGGAACCGACCCAGGAACAATTTCCGCCACAACAACAACAGATGGAGAGGGAGCTCGCACGTCGTCAGGAGAGGGAGCTCGCACAACATCCACCAAAGACAGAGGGAAAGGGCCCCCACTGACCACACCTCCTATAGAAGAAGACACACCCATGCCAAGCACACCGGCCCCGAACACATCCTTGCCCAAGCCTCCATTGCCGTTTGAAATTTGAGATTTCCCGCTCAGGCTAGACATCGCCATTATGTATCTTGGGAACTTTTAAGGAAATTTGCAAACATGTTAGGAAAATGTAATAATTGATGTTATTTAATTAATCAAGAGGAATAAAATTAGATTAATACTTTATTAAATAAATGGAATTTATTTAATTAGTCGAAAATGATGAAAAAATGAATGAATTAAATTATGTAATATTATTCAATTAATAGAAGAAATTAGGGTTTTTGATATAATTTATGTGAAATGCAGTGATGTTAGGTGATAATGATGTCGATGATGAGAAAATGTCATTTAAGATGTGTGATAAGTGCTAGGCCAATTTTTATATGTCTACAATATGCTACTCGCCCATGCGGGAGATTGTTGCAGTGTTGTCACTGATGTCAATAGGGAGATTGAGATTGTTGCACTATGTTGTCCTTAGTGTTGTCATTGATGCCAAACTATGTCAACCTATAGTTTGGTGTTGAGTAGGTGTTATATATGGGGAGATTGTTGATGTTACAGATGAGGAGATTGTTTCAATCTCTAGTGTGGTGTTGATGAGAAAGTGTTTGTGATGTTGTTGATGCAACTGGCTCACTTGGTTTCCAAGTGCTTTTGAGAAAATTTGAATGAAGAGTGTAAAAGGTGATAGAGATGTGTTTTGTGTTGTGCTTCACATTTCTTCATGGTTGAAGATGTGCTTGTGCGGTTTGAATGTGATGATTAAAGGTGTTCAAAGGTGTTATATCTAGAGTTTCAAATTTTGGATTGTGCGGTAGTAGAAGTTGTCTTTGGTAGTGTGTTGGACTGTGAAGAAGGTTGTCTAGAAGAAATGGAATTGCTCTGCATTTTTCCACATTGAGGTTTCTTGTCTTATGGATTTTGGAACATGTTCATATTGTCTAACCCTACCTTCCCTTGGAGTGTTGTGTGTTTAGTTGTTTCACAAGGTTGGTTGGTGTGTTGCATGCCTGTGGCAGTGTGGTTGGTTGCACATGATGTTAAGTATTCTCAATTGTAGGTGGTTGTGATAGTGTTGTTGAATATTTTGATGGTGTTGAATATTCTTGGATGTTGTGGAGTGTTGCTATGTGTTCTGCATGTTTCCAGACTTTGAGAGACGTGTATGTGGTTGTTTGTTAGTGTAGGTTTGGTCGACCTGGCGTGCTAGCACTAATTGTGGATGTTGTGTGTTGTTTGTGGAAGTGTGGTAAAGCATATCAGTGTAGATTTGGGTCCTAGTTAACCCTTTGTGTGGTTTTCCTTCACTTATTTCCACTACAGAAGTGTTTGGTGCCAACCTCTTTGTTGGTTGCATTTTTGAGGTGAATACATTTCATTGAGGTCGACCTAAACAAGATTGTTTGAGGTCGTGGATGATATATAAGCAAGATTAATTGTTGGATATTTTGAGAGATGTGAAGTGAGATACGAAAGTGATCAAGTGTGGTGATCTAAGTGCGAGCTTAAACACCTAAGGCTACTAGATGTAGTGAGCATAAGGTTTCTACATTTTTAGTGTACCTAAAGTTGTTGGAGGCATTGAGCCGAAGGTTGTGGATAGTGTTGTTGTGGTAGATCTTCTTGTTGCTCTGAGGTAGTGAACCTCCTTGTAACAATATTATTCCATTCTCTTCTATTTTGGACAATGAGTCCTTTGGGTAGTGAGCCATTCGTTTATTTTGGGAAATGAGCCCTTCTGGTAGCGAGCCTATTGTATTTGGTTTGTCTATTCATACATATGTGAGTTAATCCTCATTGTGGTTTTTCCTTGATTGGGTTTTTCCACATAAATCTAGTGTTGTATTGTATATGGTTGTTGTGTTGATGTTTCAATTTTTTTACATTCATGCTAATGCTTAATAAGGGTTTGAATGCTTTAATATACAATTGGTTCATCCCGCCCTCTCAGTTGTCTTATGTGTCTAACACCTCAAACTTCACATCCATATACGGCAATCATCATGACCAACAAACCAAAAAAGGGTTTTCTTGGTTTTTCAATCCTATAACTCCACTTTGTACACCTATTTTGATGAAGGTAAGAGTCTCTCCATCCTCCTTGAATCCTTTTTGTTCTACGTGTCTCTCAACTAAGTCTATTGTGAAAATTAATTCCTAGGTACTTGTATTCTTCCACTATCTCCAATGAGCTTCCCTCAAATATAAAGTTAACTTGTTGCTTCCTCCTTTTCAAAGAAAATCATGACTTTGGTTTTTTGGTATTCACTTGCATCTCGACCTCTTGGAAAAAGAGTTCCAAAGCCTTCAAGTGTTCTCTCAAACCATGGAAATTTTTTACAATTAAAATAAGACCATCTACATACAGAAGTAGCTTCACCATTTTGTTGCACCTAGTGCTCACATGGTGATTTTTATTTGAAGCCTTATGCCTAGGTTGTGATCTTGGGATATGGTGTCATATGTACCCAAGAAATGAGTCATACTTGTCAAATTTATTTGTGTTGAGTGATTTTCATACTGTTGATGCACTTTCATTGGGTTGTCACTATCCACACTTGAATTGCATTAAATAAATGAGGTTCATCAATCTATGACAAGTGGTTGAACCTTATTACATTTTGTGAACTCTTCACATCACATTCTCGTATGTGGGACCCCTTTCACTCTTGCAATGTGTGATGGTTTGTCTTATTTAAAGGAAATGATAAGGTGGACTCAAGCATGGTGGGAAAATGCAGGGTAATTTCTCAAGGTGGATGGGTGATAATCGTTCATTACATTACACCATGCTTCTTTGCATCACAGTTTTCAAGATAGGCCCCATTTTCATATCCTTCATGTGTGATATCCATAAGCATTTAGTGTCAATTAAAAATAATCCTATCCAACAGGTCTCTTTTCTCATGATGTGAGGCAAGTTGGGGTAGCATTGCAACACCACTTATCATCTAGATTGATAAATGTTACATTTCTACTAGTTGAAGTAGAAGGCAAGTCCGTTAAGTGGCTCTAGGTGTAAAATAAAATGAAGAAATTTGGCACTTGTCAAAGCTCCATTGTGTGCACCCTTCATTTTGTAGTTTCAAGTAAATGCACCACACAATGAAGTTGTGATGTGTGATAGTTGTTGATTTTTAAATTGAAAGAGCATCATTTGCTAGGGTTCAAACTTGATTGAAGAAGTAAATGACATCTTCATCAATTTTCTAAATTGTATGCATATATTCAATGTGAAGGTTGGTGAAAATACATACTTTTGATTGAATTATCAAATATATCTAGTATCATTCCAAGAATTGTTACCAAAATTCAAAGGAGTTGTGAGTATCATGAAAAGGATGACCTTTGATTATGTGTCCATGACACCAAAATTCTCCAAATTTTATTTCACAATAAGTGTGAACTAGTAACAAGTATGTTCATTTGTAATTAACAACTTCTCTATAATCCTAAATTGAAAAGGGTTCGTGGAATTATGTTTGGTAGGATTTGGGATTTATTATTCCTTGTTATGTGTAATTGTTTAATTTGTTGTTATCATCAAGCCTGTGTTTTTCCATAAACCCTAGAGAGTCTCTTATCTAAAAAATAAGCCAAACATCTAGCCAATCAGGTCAGTCTAAGAGGCACTTAGACCAAGACCTAATTGACCACTTCTTTGGTTCAACCAAAAGGTTAAATCATGCCCAAGGTACCTGTGTTCTATATGATAGACTAGAGGATAGAGTAGAGCACATCAAGAACATAGTTATTCCCTTGATCGATTGAGAATTATTTTCATATTGCTATAACCATTTTGATAAATCCATACTTTATAATATCTAGAGGTTCGACTTGGGTAATCTTGTATTATCTAATGTCTTTATTAGTTTCAACCTCATATATGCTATTTGTACTAATTACAACCATAATGCTAGAAAATTAAAGGATAGAGAGGGAGTTATGGTCTTCACTCTAAACAAGGAATTGATAAGATATATGTTTAAGCTGAACCCTATGGAAAATAAGAAAAAATATTAAGATGAATTATGTTGGGAATACAAAAGGGACAAGAATAGTTATAGGGTGACATGGCTTTCCTACCATAGGGAAATAGATATTGCAAGAAAAGTAGTGCATATCCTTGTTGAAAAGGCTAGGCCTTTCAATGTTGATACCTTTGAAGATTACTTCAAGATGCCATATGTTGCTCTCTGCTACATCTTAGGCTTTTATTACAAAGTTCAAATACCCACTACCTTGATGATGTTAGTTGCTAAAATTTACCAATAACATGTTAATAGGCTCTTTTATTTTGCATCATTCTTGGTATAAGGTATTTAAAAGGAGATTGCATCCTTGAAAAGTGACAGTAAAATACCTTCATTCAAGTGGTGTTCTTGCATGTGCCACATTCTATTGTTTTTGGGCAAAGATTGATGGGACCTTTCCATTAATGTGAAGTCCTTGTCACTACAAGAACAACCCATCCCTATCTAGAGGTAGACTTACTTTTTAGATTTTCATGGTCAAAATGTTGACTATTGCTTGTTTGAGGATCATTTTATGACAAGAATTTTGAATATGCTAGGCCATACTAAGAGGAATGATTTACAAGGCCCTCACAAGTTTCTTGACATTGAATTAATTGACCCGCGAGGCTAAAATTGAGCACAAATGGGAAGATTGATTTTACCACAACGATCACACAATGATCAAGGTTTTTGGAATTGAGTTAAATCCTCACATTCTTCCATTTCAAGTGCTTGAAAGGGCAACATTATCATAATCCATATGAAAACTTATCAATTTAAACAAAATTAATATTAGGTAGTTATATAAGATGAGTTCCTTCCCTCCAACTATGAAATTTTATGATTTCCATATAACTGCTAAAGAGGGTTTGGATATTTTAGATTCCAAACTATTGGACTATAAGATGCGCCCTACCAAGGGCAGAGGTATGATCTTGAACACTTCATTAACAATGTGAGTAAAAATGAGGAAGGTCAGGGTATGCGCATCAACATGATGAATCAAAGGATTTAATAAGAAGTTATCTCATCAAGGAAGAAAAGGAAACTAGGAGGATAAAATAGGAAGATTTGTTTAGCTAAAATAAGAAGAGCATTGAATGATGGAACCTATAAGACAAAATTATGGAACATTAGGGACCCAATTGAAAGAATGAGGATAATTGTAAAAATTTAGGTGTGCTACACCTTTAATTGTCCCAAAGATGATCCCCATGGAAGTTGTTAATGAAGAATAATAACTTGACTTGCAAGGGGTTGAGCAAGGTACTCTCTATATGAGTAGTCATATTTTCAATTAAGGCCAAAGGGAAAAGAAACTAGTAAAAAAACTAATAGTTTCTATTCATTCAAATCGAAAAGTGAAAGCATCTCAATAATGAATTTAGTCTTCACACCAAATGCCAAGTCCATTGACAACTCTCCATTTGATTTGTGTCAAGTTAAAATTAATTTTCATTGTCATGAACTTCACAATTAGACAATTTTAAATATGAAAGATAATAATAACAAATTGTAATATTCCAAAGCTAATCATTTTTTTTGGAAATGGGAACTTCTAATTGTTTTCTTGCCTCAAATATGGAAATATAGTCTTTAAGTCACGCTAACATAGTCTGATGAGTATTAGAGGAAAATCTACGGTTTAGATAATCCCCAAAGATAGCAAAAGCCTTAGACTTGCACATTCACTATAAGTTTCAAAAACTTTGTTTGGTCATGAGATAAAAAAAAAACAATAAAAATTAAACTCTTAAATAGTAGAGCACAAACCAGCTTCACCAACAAGAGGTCCCAAATGAATAGATACACCTCTGAGTAAACTTTCAAAAGCTACAATAGAAGCAACCAAAACCTAAGCACAAATAGTTTTCGAGTACATTAAAACAATGACATTGATTTTCATGCTTTGATAAAATGATTGAAAAGGCGTTGTTATACATATATTCATCACTGTGGAATCTTGGATAAATTAAAACCAACAACAAAGTTAGAATCATAATATGTTCAAGGGAGGTATATCTTTCTTCCACTGCCCTGATCGGAGATGTATGATCCCTTTTCTTAGAGAGGTGATCATTCTCAGACATAAATCCCCTTGTAAAGGAATTACAATTGTCTTCTGATTATCTAATTCTTTTAGACCTAGACATTGGAGTCAACAAATAAAGGAGGGCAATTGAGATGAATTTTTTATTGTCACATTAGAGCACTTTATTCTGGGTACACCAGTTAGTATAATGTTTAGCAATCAAAAGGCACTATAGTCTCACTATCCTGCAGCTTAGGTCTCAGGAAAAAATGCACATTTCTGGCTTTTTCTCTATATAGCAAAAAAGGTTTATTGGAATTTTGCATTAGGAAAGCTTCTAGAGGGCATAAATTACTTCCTTTTGGGACCATCATTCCCCAATGAGAATTATTAGATCCTAAATTGGCCCTTCATGGTGGTGGATGATAATTCCATTGATCCTTTTGGCCAAAACCTTGCAAAAAATGTGTGACCTTGTTGGGTCTCCCACTTCGATCTTCATCAATTCCTTTGGTGTGAACCTACACCTAAAAATGTAAAACTACAACCAATACACAAATATGAACTAAATTAT
Organism: Sequoiadendron giganteum; assembly: GCA_007115665.2. Taxonomy (NCBI): domain Eukaryota; kingdom Viridiplantae; phylum Streptophyta; class Pinopsida; order Cupressales; family Cupressaceae; genus Sequoiadendron; species Sequoiadendron giganteum. Next base: position 351,581,653 of record CM021102.1, read on the forward strand.
AGAAATGGAATATAAATCTACAATATTTTTTTGTTTTTAAGAGTACTCATAAAAGCAACAAAAACTAAACTCATTCTAGATCATCAATAAAATAGAACATCCCATTCTCTTCAAGGAGCCACCCTCATGTAGAATAGTGCCATCTCCTCCATTACAATTCCAAGGGAAACCATATTCAATCCAAAAGACCCTTTCAAAATGATTATACAACTTATAATGGGGAAGGGTAGGGGATAGCAAAGTTAGTTTACTAGCAAGAAACTTCCCTGATTGAATAATCACCTTCAATCTAGACTCACTGATCAATCATCCTCAATCTATTTAGTTAATGTCATGTAGGGTAGAGGATAGAAAAATTAGTTTGCTGGAAAGAACCTTCCCTAATTGAATAATCACCCTCAATCTAGACTCACCGATCAATCATCCTCAATCTATTTAGTTGAATCGTGCAACAAATCCTACCATACCTCTAAGTGATAACCATCCTTTATTTTGGGAATTCCTTGTTAGATTAATCATGCATTAAATAATAATTAGTTAATATTTAATTGATATTTACTCTAATTTATTCTCATGCACTTAAGCTAAACTTAGGAGTGATTTACTACGTTAACTAGAGAGCTATTATTAAATCATTTTGTCTCATTGCATAAGATGTTGACACTTGTCATGATCTAATTCTTTTCTCATTTAGGGTTGCTCCTATATAGCACTCAACCCTCATTGTATTATTCATGTCTTTGATAGAATTCTCAACCTTTGAGGACTCTCATTTTCCTTGAAGATTTTTGAAGTTCATTATATAGCTTTTTCTTGTTGAAGAATATTGCAATTTTTTGTTTGCATATCTCTTACATGAAGGTGTTTTGTTCATTGTTTGATCTTGTGGCTCATGTTTTTCACAATTCTAACTTGATATTAGAGCGTCGATTCAACAAACCCTTTCTTGATTTATGAGGTTTTTTTCAACAAGGGTTACAAACATCAGAGCTAAATTCTTCATTGTCTTTTTTTGAAATTTTTAGAGGTGAGTGATTTTTAGATGTATTTTGGCACAAAAAGGACCTCATTGTTGGATTCAGAGTTGTCGAGAAAATTAGATTTGTCTTTTTTTTGGCCTAATTTGGACTCCTGAAGTGAGATCTGCAAGGGTTTGAAGCAATTTTTTTTTTTTAGATCTCGAGGGTAGTTGTGATTTTGAAGCATTTTGAGCCGAAAAAACCTCACGGTTAGGTTCAAGAGGCTGATTCGACGAAATTTGACTAGAAATTTTCCCTATTTCACCTTTTGGTGTTTCTAAGGAAAAACAAATTTTCCTCAAAGGTTGTAGACTCCTTTGCCATAAAAATCGAAAAAAAGGCATGCATTTTTTCAAAAATTTAGATTTTTATTAAATTTCAAAAAAAGATAAAAAGATAAAAAAAATTGCAAAAAATATTTTGTAGGGTACGAGGTACCCCTGTTGCGGCAACTTGTGAGTCTCAACTGCACGATAGGGACCCATACCCCTGCGTGGTGCCCAACAACCTCACCGATGGGTTTTCAACCTCGTCGACTAGTCTTTTTTACTGGCATTCTCTTTGCTTCCAGCGGTCAACCTTCATTTTCCAACACTGATTTTTATATTTTCCCGACAACCACCAAATTCTAATGATAGGATTTTTGTAACAATCCTTTCAGATGATTTTTTCCAACTACACAAGCTTTCTCGACGACATTTTTTGTTTTTTCCAGCCATTAGATTTTTTTCGCTAGTGTAGGGAATATTCTTGAAATATGCCACTGATGTCAACATGGCGTCATGTTGACGTCAAGGGTACGATCAACTACCATGGCCCCTTCAAAACCCTCTTTTTGCCCTAAAAGAGGTATTTTTTCATTTGGCCATAACTTGGGCATACAATGTCATTTTTTGGCAAATGAGATATCATCAAAAAGCTAGTTCTGTAAATTTTCCAATGGTGTGGTCTCATCACTTTTTTGATTGTTGGTGCATTCTATAATCTATTGAAATCAGAGGTGTTGTTTTCAATCCCAAGCTTATAAATTTTGACCTATTTCTTCATTTTCACAATTCTAGCGATGTTGGGATGATCTTTCAGAGCTCTTCACAACCATCTATGCACTTTTTCCAGATTTCTCTCTAAGTACATTTTATTTAGTTTTTTGTGTTTTCACACTTTGGTGAATTACTTGGACGTCTTAACTCCTAGAAACTTTTCATTTGCATGGGATGACTCATTTTTTGTTGTTCTACATGTATTTCTGGTATTATATCACTAACTCATTTGACTGCAAAATACGACGAAACATATATAATTAGATGTATCATCGGGTACTTGTGTATTTAATGTGAAATTTTTATTTTAAAAAAAATTTATGCTCGACGTTCGTCGAAATTGTGATGCTTCGTGATTTTCATTGCTATTTCGACATACACTTAAAGTCAACCATCCCCTTCTATCAATTTGTGGGCCGACATATGGTTAGCCTCCTTAATTTGTGGGTCAACGGGTATATGGTTAGCGTTTGTAGGGGTTCCAATGAATGTTTTTTAATAAATAAAAGTGAGTTCGACAATTTATCCATACTTGCAACAATGTTTTGCTATACTTGAAAATTTTCTATACTTGTGACAGTTTGTGGAGGTTATAGGCCAAATTTTTTTGGTGCAAAATATCAAAATTATTAGATTTTGTTACCTATCTATGATTAAAAATTATTGGAGTGTGAGTTTGATATTTTTTGAAGATTGAAATATTCAAGCTTGGTAAAAAAAAATCATGTCAGATAATATTAGTACATAACAAAATGAAGAGACACTTGCTAGATTGTGGGCTAGATTGAAAAGAAAGGGTGATGAGAATTGTTATTTTCCTTGCAACAATTACAAGGACTTCAAGACGAGAAGACTTTTAATCAAACAAATGAGAAACATTGTAGGCAACATGGTCACGTTGAAAGGGGGCATGATTATCGTCCATTGGTAAGTTGTTCATTATATGTCTTTATATTGATTGAATTTGTAAATGTTTATATCATTTTAACATTTTATATATATATAAATTCACTTGATCATGATCATGGTTTATTTGTGTCGATCATTATTATAAAGGTGGGGTGCCCTAGGGCACATGATATGGATTATCATGGTCCGAAGAATGTGTTTTTGCAAGCGGAGGAGCATGGAGCTGTGAATATTGAAGATGAAGTTAATGATCCTATGGAATAAGATGATCATGCGCCAAAAAACACAGTTGAAGATGATGGTACAAATACATTGATCTATGACACATTTAGTGGCGCAATTTATTATGATGATCGAGATGGCTTTGATGATGTTCATGATTTACCTATACTTGAGAAGGTATATAAGCTCCTTTATGAAGGCTCCCAAACAACTCTTCTCTATATTGTATTGTTGCTAGTGAACTTGAAGGTTATGAATGGTTTATCCAACATAGAAATCTCACGGATGTTAAGGTATGTCATATATGCCATCTTTTTTCATCTATTTTTGTTGTTAGTTCATCACTAGTAAATAAATGATGAAATATGTACCATTAATATTCTTTATATTAACAAATTATTTTTTGTTGTAGATTGATAAGTGAATTTTTGTTACCACCATCAAACATTTTACCTCGCTTATACCAAGATTTATTTGGCATTATCAAAAATATTGGAATAAAGTATCAAACAATAGATGCATGTCCCAATTATCATATTATATATCTTAAACAACATGAATTTGCAACAGAATGCCTAGAATATCATATCAATAGATATCGAACATATCAACTAACAAAAACATTCCTACATCGATGTCAATAAAAAAGGAGCATATAATGTTGGCAATGATTGTTCAAGTATTTGTTTACATCAATTTTTTTTAATGTAGTAGCATCTCATTTGTCTTATTTGTTGCATAATGACTTATATATTTTCATTTAATAGTCATGTGCATTAATTTATATATATTGCAATAAAATGGTTATAATAATTATGTAATGTTTATGTTCATTCAATTAGGTAAGTACCAAGTTAAAGATATGAATGTATATATCGAGCCTCTTATCAACGAGTTACTAAAGTTATGAAATGACGTCACTATGTATGATGTCTCTAGACCAATAAGACAAATACAATTTCAATTCCATGCAATGCTTGTATGGACAATTCATAATGCCCCAAAGCTAACACATTTTTGCGGTATGTTATAACGTTCGACTGCACTTTAATGATATTTAATTTTATGAAGTAGATATCATGCATGTTTTTTAAATAATCTATTCATTATATATAATTATAAAAATTGACATATTTAATCCAATTATATATGATCTTGCAGGTCTTCAAACAAAAGGAAAATTTGCATGTCTAGTTTGTGGTCCAAAGATGAAATCTCGTCGTTCAACAAGTTTAGGAAAGCAGGTGTTTGATGAGTATAGACACTTCGAAGTATCGAACTACTAAAAAATATTTTTTCAATGGGAAAGAAGAGACTACATCAAAACCACAAAGAATGACACCTCGCCTATGGAAGTTGGAATATAATAGAATTAATCGTCAAGGTTATACATCAAATAAAAATGTTTATCTATCATACATGACATGTTTTGAATTTATATTTTTATATTGTGTTTTGTTTACTCATGTTGTAATTGACAATGATTATTGTTAATTTTTTTTACTTATATGCTTCATGAAGGTCGTCAAGGCATTAATGGCCGACTTCCACAGGGATTGAAAATTTATCCCAGGAAATTTAGTAGGTTGCTCTAGCATGAGCAACTACAATTTGTGCATTTGTTTGATACAATGCATATCGGAAAGAATATAACATTAACATTATGAAAAATATTGGATGGAGGGCATGACAAAGAAAAAATTGTCAAAATTTGTAGTGACATTCAAGAAGCCAATCATGCAATGAAAAATATCATTCAATTAAATAGCGATGGAGACTAAATTAATATAAGCACCCTTCCTTGGTTATTAATAGAGCAATAAATCAATGCTATAAAAGAAGTCATACTTAAAATTCGATTTCCCACAGGAATTGCTGCGAACATAAACAATATCATAACAAAGAAAGGTGAATTTGGGTCAAGGATGAAAACACATGATTGACATACCTTCATTAAGGTAATTATTCTGATATATTTTATATATATTTGTATACTGCATGTACTTTTTGTAGAAGTTGTCAAAACCAACTTCAGAGTCTAAGAACACCTGCATGCAAAAGAATACCTGTCACAGGGAAGAGAATGGACGAAAAAGAAAATGAGGGTTTGAAGCTCTGAAATATGAAGAGATTATATTATCAGAACAATAGAATTGAAAATATACAATGGATCAATCTTTAAGAAAGGAGATCATGCAAAACCTAAAAGTAACCCTAATAGGTAGACATTTAATAATTAATATAATTATTAAATGTCACATTATGCAAACTAAAGTGAAACCTTAAGAGAGGAATAAAGGTAACTTAATTAACATAATTAAGTTAAAAAATTTACTCTAACACCCCCCCTTAAGATGAGCAAGAGTGCAGCTACAAACAAGTGCAAGAAAGAAAAAGGTAACTACAATGCATGAAAGCAAACAAGGGTCCCAAAAACTAGGCCTGATCAGGTACCCAAATACAACCAAATCTCTGTAAAATGGAGAAATAGAGAAAACCTCATGGGAAAAACTTTACTCCAAAAAGAGATGCAAAAAGAAAATACAAATGGAATGTCTCAAGAGACTCTCTCAAGAACATATGCAGATATACAATTAGATACCCCCCCCCATGAGAGAGAGTGGAGACTCCAAAGCCCCCCCAGAATGAGAGAACCCCTGTGCCAATGATCAAACCAATGTGTCTCCTCGGAGGAAGAAAAAAATCCAACGGTCGAGGAAGAGGAAATCCCTAGATGTGAGCTGAAAATGAAAGTCTTGGATGATGCTCACTGAAGAACTTAACTGCAACATGAGTGTCTAAATAAAAAAATGGTGAATCAAACAACTCAAGATGATCCTGAAATGGAATCTCCAATGAAGAAGGGATATTAGGTGTGTCGAATCTGTCATCTGTGAGGAAAGGAATATCCTCTGATATGGCCTCAACAACTGCACTTGATGGCTCGATGAATGGAGCAACAATGTCAGTCACAGTTGAAGAGGAATCTTGCTGAACATATGTGATCTCAACAAGAGGAAGAGGTGTAGAAGTCTCAACACTAGTCTCATGAACAGATGGAAGAACACATAAGTTCAAGTGACCGAACTTCTCCTCAGATACTACATGCTCTCTTGTAGAAAGAGAGGGAGATGGTGGACCAAAGTGTGTGAATGCATACAATTGGGCAGAATGATCAACTATCCCTGTTGCAACAATATTGCCAGTTTGAATGTCTCTGATGTGCACTGAATCAGGTGTGAACTCAACTGTCTTCCCTGTCCCACTGTGAGAAATCTGATAGATGGAGAGAAGGTTAGTGGACAAAGATGGAACACATAGTACATCATTGAATGTACTGTCATCAATGTTGATGGAAACTTTCCCACATACACTCATATAAGTGTTATTAGCCATCAATATGTGTGGTGAGGACGTAGCCTCGAAAGATGAGAACATGTCCTGAGAAGATGCCATATGGTGTGAAGCACCTGAATCCAATAGCCATCTAGATGAATGTGAATTGGTGGTTGCACATAATGCATGACTCTTATGTGGGGCCTGCCCATCTGTTTGGAATGATGGTGAAGAAGAAGACCCGCCTAATGTAGATGAAGAAGAGTGATGAATATGGTTCTTCTCAAGAAGAGCTGTCAAATCTGAAACCTATTTTGTATATCCATCTATCTTCTTCTCATAACACTTGGACTCATCATGTCCTAGCTTAGTACAATAAGCACACTTAGGTATATCTTTATTCGATGATTTCCCCCTCAGGAGAAGGTGAATCAGAAGTGTTCTGTGAACTAGAATCCTTCCAATGCTCTATGGTCTTTGGCTTTTGTTTCTACTTCTGCTTTTGCTTCCCCTAAGATGACTGTGCTACCAATGCTTGGTGTGGTGATCATGTGAGAGCATCCAACTATGATATCTTAGCCTGCTCTCGTGTCAAATGATCACAAAACACCTCAAAATATGGCATGGTAAAACTTGCACCCAAAACATCCATAGTGGAATGGAAGGTAGATGAGAATATATGAAAGTTCCCACAAAGCTTTAACAAAATTAGGTAAATACACTCTGTATCAGTCTTAACCTTACCACAACCTTGTAGAAGAGATCTATGTTGTTTGAATTTCATCAGAAAATCCTCAATAGTGGGAAAAGAATCAGGTACAAGTGAAGTCAACTCTGCCTCAATCTGTAGTGCACGAAACTGACTGATGGTACCAAATAAATCATTGAACTTGGTCCACATTTCAAGATGATTTTTACATGCATCAAGATGAAACAACAAACTGTCTAAAACATGTAAGGAAATCAAACCCATAGCGTCATCCATCTTATTTCTATGCTGCATAACCTCAAATGGCTTGGTCAAAACTGGTTGAACCGTATCTAAACAGGACCACAACCCCTTTGATTTGAGAAGACGTGTCATGAAGTCTTCCATGTATGATAGCTATGCAGTGTGAGAAGGTCAATGTTGGAATAATGGATGTTGAATCATCCAATGAAGCTGCACACACTTCAAAGGACCTGCCAAGAAAAAATTCAACCACACAGAAAGTGTTGCAACTAAGGGCATGCAAATAGAGATTATCTGATTGATATTCAGAATAATTTACAAAGAGTACATATGCCTGATTATATAGGCAAGAGAAAAACCTAAAATACATAAGATGTTGCCAAGTGTTCAAATCACACTTCATCTGACAACAAGAAACCCTAACAACCTACTTATGGAATGATAACAAGATGGAGATAAGTTCTAGAAAAGACAACTCATCTTCTAGAAGGAGATCTTATCTCAACAACTTTATTAAATGATTAAAAGTAACCTAAGAATAATATGATTAATTAATACCTAAGTTAACTTATGCTAGTGTAATAATTAATTAATTAATTACACTAACACCCCCCCATAAGTGCAACTTAGGGAGGAAATGATTATGCATGATGATGATGGGTCTCGGCTGATGGCCATATTAGGTACCCATGTACATAGGATGAAAATGCAACTAATTTCCCGCAAACAGAGAAAAGAGGAAAACCTAGTGGGAAGAAAACCCCTCTCCAAAAAAGGAGATGAAATGCAAAAAGGTGATGATTGGAGGACTCAACAGATGAAATGCAGAAAGGTGATGATTAGAGGACTCAACATCATCCCCCCAAGGACAACAATCATCACATGGATACATCATCCCCCCAAGGACAACAATCAGCACATGGATACAATATAATGAAAAGTCCCCCCATAGGGAGGAAATAGAGAGACTATATAGCCCCCCCAAAAGATGTGATCACTTGCAAGAAAGGTAAGTGTATATAGACAAAACATGATCCAATGTCGACAAACAACTTGTCTCCCTTTCGAAAGAAACAAAACCAAGTGCAAGTGCAGAGATGCTTCCCATTCCGGATAGGAATTGAAGGGAGGAAGAATGAATATGGATGATGATGTCTCTAAAAGCTGCTCATATGTCTCCTTGCCTGATGAAGATGAAGATGCCACAACCCACTCAGGTACATACCCAATCAATATAGAAGGTGAAAAATTAGGACGATGCTGAACATGATCCAAAGACTGCATTGTGATGTTCCTTCCATCGAAGGAATAGATGGAGACTTGATTTCCCCCCCATAATGAAGTGTCCTCAAAACCACTTAAAGAAGACTGAATCCAATCCAATGGTAGATGCTGAAGGAACTCCGATGAAGATGGAGGAAGTCTCATATATGAAATCGCTGAAGAGAAAGCAAGTGCCTCCAAGATAGTCTCTGGATCCCCAATTAAGGTTGAGACAAAATAATGAGGAGACTCAAGAAAACTCTCCAAAGTAAGATCTGAATAGAGGAGTTATATCCCCTCAAGAATTTCCTCCAAACTTGTAGAAATAGCCCAAGTATGCAATCCCTGAAACAAAGCCATCCTGTGATGTCAAGTCTAGAAAACTGAAAGTGTCGTGATGAATGATGATGATAGAAGCCTCAATCAATGACTCTGGATGAGGAATCACTGAATGTGAAGGGATACCAATTGTCTTTGATGCAGAAGAAGAATCATCTGAAGCAACCTTGCCAACCTCTTCGGAAGATTCAAGGCATTTCAAACAAACAACCTCCTGCATAACAATATCATCATGGGGTACCTAATCTGATACCTGACATTTTGAAACCTGATCATTGAGGAAGGGTGGAGTATCTGAATCTCCATATATCTCCCAAAGGTTAGTCCAAAGGATGTGAGACTATCACAATGATCAATAGAACTCAAAATATCACAATCAACTTGCATCGAAATCATCTCTAAGATAGTGTATTTGTTGCAACTCCAAGACAACTCATGAATACCTTCACTAGGATGGGGAACTGCACCATACAAATGTGGCAAAAATTCAAGTGATTGGAGATGGTGTATGATCCCATCCCGCCATTGTTTATAGTGTCCCGTGTGCAACATAGTCAAAGAAGGATAATATGCAAGCCCCATAATGTACAAAAAAATTTCTCCAAAATTATAAAGACAATGACCTTTGGCAACAAATAGAAACTTCCAAAGCTGATATTCAACTGAAGTGATGCCACCCAAAACAAAAAACCTTTTCCCAAGCTTCAGGATATCCAAGTTATTCAACAGATGCACCAAATTGAACAAAACCAATGCAAGAGTATATGGAGTTGAAACTGATCAAAGTCACTAGACTGATGAAAAGAGCTCTGAATCACCTTCCTGATGCCACTGGAATCATTGAATTTTGATCAACGGTTCCAAATATATGAGCCTTTATGTCCAGATTAGGGTTTTGACTTCAGTTGACTGTAGAATATTCTGGAAGCAAAATTTCCCATAATGGATTTCACCACTAGAAAGTAGAGCAAATCCTCTTTCCGACAGTATCTCGTTTGCTGATTTTTGATACCCTGGTGAAAAGTTATGATAAAATGAAAAAAATGCCTAGATGAGGCACTCTGCAGGCTAAACAAGAGCAAAAAATGAGCCCCTCGGGCACTAGCACTTGGTCATTGATGTGACCACAAGAGCGGGGCTAGCGAAAAAAAATGCCGCCAAGCAAAGCGATGGCTAGGCGGAGCGGGCGACGACCAGGGGGCGCCGCTAGCAGGGGTGAAGCCGGCGGTCGGTGATGTGACCGAGACCTCGGCCAGCGACGTGACTGATGGAGTCCGATGCGGTCGGTGGTGGCCGGGACAAACACCGGGGGGAGGAAAGCAGCAACCAATGGAGCACTGACGGCAAGGCAAGTGGAGGGCCTGATGTGATGACATCGACAGATGGAGCACGACGATGGAAGTCAACGAACCGGCGTGTGATGGGACAGGCTGTCGGATGTACTTCCTGTAACAAACATTGAATGTGGCCGACTACAAAAGGAATTTTGATTTTTAAATATTTGCCAAAAGGCAATTAAAAATCAAAAAAATATGCCGATGATTTTAAAAATAAATCAACCCCTATAGTCTACGGATAAAATGCCGATGGAAGATTAAAATAAATGGTCGCTTCGATTTTTTTTAATTTTTCCGCAGAACTATAGAAAAATGCCCAAATAATACATTTTTGCCAAATATGAGCCCGATATTTTTGAAATAAAAGATGCCTGCAACTAAATTTTTTTTGCCATGATGGAGGATTGAGAGGGAAGATTTTTTTCTGCAAATCTGTACGGATAGTACAAAAATATTGCAAACCCTAGATTGTACCTCAACTGGCTCCTGGATGAAATATGTCCAAATTGGACAAATGGGCAAGCGATCCTAGGGTTTCAAAGCCTTTTCAAGACAATGGCGAGTTCGGATCTGACTCAATCTACTCCAGAAATCAGCTTGGTCCCCGGGTGGAAACAAGTAACCTGCAATGGAAACCTTCAAGCCTACAAGAATCTCTGTAGCCCAACTTTCTTGATACTGGGATGAACCTTCAATGGAATGGCTCTGATACCATGTTGGAATAATGGATGTTGAATCATCCAATGAAGCTGCGCACACTTCAAAGGACCTGCCAAGAATAAATTCAACCACACAGAAAGTGTTGCAACTAAGGGCATGCAAATAGAGATTATCTGATTGATATTCAAAATAATTTACAAAGAGTACATATGCCTGATTATATAGGCAAGAGAAAAACCTAAAATGCATAAGATGTTGCCAAGTGTTCAAATCATACTTCATGTGACAACAAGAAACCCTAACAACCTACCTAGGGAATGATAACAAGATGGAGATAAGTTCTAGAAAAGACAACTCATCTTCTAGAAGAGAATCTTATCTCAACAACTTTATTAAATGATTAAAAGTAACCTAGGAATAATATGATTAATTAATACCTAAGTTAACTTATACTAGTGTAATAATTAATTAATTAGTTACACTAACAGTCATCAGTAGAAGTGTTTTCGGCCATGTTTGGAGAGGTTTAATGAATTGTTTAATGTGAAGATTTTCTAGTTTTTTGAAGTAAATGACAAAAAGCAAGAAAAAAGACTCCCTGCACAATACAAAAAACCAAACCCTAGTAAAGATTTTTTAGCGAAAAATAGGAAAAAGGCAAAAAAGGTTTCAGACTGAATCTTGTGTACCTGATAAATTTTATGAAAGAAATAATAGAAGATCTGAATAGAGCGCATTCACAGCTTTCTGTCGCCTATTCGTTTTCAAAAAACGGAGCAAAAACGACCAAGTTATGCCCTCTAGAGTGCAAAAAAAAATCTGACTTTGACTGCAAAAAAATATAGGCAAACTGCAAAATTTTGAAAATATCCTGCACCATCATGACGGGTTCAAAGCCATCTTTCCAATTCCTATTTTCATTCGAAAAACAGAGAAAAAACGCCCAAGATATGCCCGTTTGAGTGAAAGGAGGTTAAAATTTTTTTTTGGAGGGGCCTGGTGGTTCCCTGGTGGCGCTCCGGTGGCAGGCAGCGCACAAGCTGAGCGCGGGCGACATTGCTTGTCGGCAGCGCGACAGTGGCTGCTGGCCTGCGGCGCACCGGTGGCATGACCTATTTGAACGGGTAGCGCCCAAAAAAATTAAAAACTTTGTTTTTAAATTTTTTTTTGAAATTTTTTCACTTTGGAAGGCGTGCCTCGGGGCCGTATGAGCTTTGGGCAAATTTTTTTTGTCCCCCTGATCAACTGTGGCCAAAATCAATGAATGAACAGTTGATTTAGGGATTTTTGGACGCTACGAATCCAACAACGAGGTCCGGTTGGGTCCAAAGTGAACCCAAAAAATGAAATATGCCAGATCCATAAAAAATCACCCAACAAAACTGTGAATGCCTGATCCAACCCTTGTAGCTCCAAATTATTCAAACAAGAATAGGCATGCAACAAGTTAGCTCTGATACCATGTAGAAGTTGTCAAAACCAACTTCAGAGTCCAAGAACACCTGCATGCAAAATGATACTTGTCACAAGGAAGAGAATGGACAATAAAACAAACAAGGGTTTGAAGCTTTGAAATATAGAGAGATTATATTATCAGAACAATAGAATTGGAAATATACAATAGATCAATCCTTAAGAAAGGAGATTATGCAAAACCTAAAAGTAACCCTAATAGATAAACATTTAATAATTAATATAATTATTAAATGTCACATTATGCAAACTAAAGTGAAATCTTAAGAGAGGAATAAAGGTAACTTAATTAACATAATTAAGTTAAAACCTTTACTCTAACACTTTTTAGTGTATTATGTTTACTAGTTTTGGAAAATAATGAAAACATCATTATATAATTGTTGCAATACGTTCGACCTCTATCTCTCCCAAACAACTTCGACAACAATGTCAAGCAAGTTATATATGATCTTGGAAAATACATGAGGTAAGTAGCGATATTTGTTCAATTCGTTGTATAGATCTTATATTTGCCATTTGTTTTACTTGTTATGTAATATATTGTATATTTTTGTTAAATCTCATTAATATATTTGCGCCTTGAATCACTTGTAGATGGTTATCTAAAGAAATCCATAAAAAATATATAAATTATTGGAGGAGAAAAATTCCTCGTCTAATGTGTGAAATGCAAAAGTGTCTACCTTCGACATTTTTCAATGCACAATAAAACTACCTCATACACCAAGTTGAGGAGATTGAATTGTGTGGACTTGTACACACAAGATCAATGTGGATGGTTGAGAGGAGCTTGAAATTTTTGAACGCTTTGGTTAGACAAAGAGCACATCCTGAGGGTTCTATGGTGGAGTGATATATGGTATACCAGACCATGGTGTACATTACTGAATATCTTCCTAAGTTCACAACAAAGATCCATGTAGATCGCATTTTGGGATCCCAACTCCATTAACAAATTTGAAGGGGAGTACCTGATGGGGAAAGGTAGATTGAGGAAAGTGAGAGGTAATTATAAGATGGTCATGGAGATTAATTAGAATACATTTTACATTGCCTTCAATTGCTTGAAAAGAAACAACAAAGAACTAGTCCAAATGAAAGAATCTTTCACACACAAATAGAAAAGTACTGGTATTGTATTACTCCAGAAAATAAGTCTTTCACTACTAAAAAAGTATTATAATCTTAAAAAGTGTTGATGATCAAATATTACAATTCAAATTTTATATATATAAAAAGAAGACCCAACAAAGGTGTCTCTTCGGATTGTCTTTTGACAAATAATTAAACTACTGATCTTAATTAAACTTATAAAACAATTTAATCTTCTCCTAACATTGACTTAGCCGCTGAGAGATGCTTTTTATACTCCTCCAAGGTATGGGTATTCGCATCATGCACTGCATTTCTGGCTTCATATTTGAGTTTTATCATCAATTCCATATGTTTTGCTTGCTCCATCCAAAAATAGCCCTTCTAATTTGACTGTATCCAATGCTTCCTGAAGCATCCTATTGCATTCATCCATCCAATCATCTTGTTCCTTCAGAAACCCGTTCTTATCACATAATTTGGGTAATCCCAACTTCACAGTATCATCAAACCCTGCATTTTCTGATTGTAAGTCTTTATTATATTTTTCATGCTTTCTCATGATTGTGTCAATGGTCGAGATGGAAGTGGTTTCGAATCCCTCATGTAGTTGCATATCATGTCTCTTATTACCCAATCTGTTTTTCACTCTCCCATGCTCAAGAATGGCTTCATAGTTATTTTTGTGAACATGCCAAATATCATCAAGGCATATCTTCAGGTTTGTAAATCTCTTGTGCAACATCGTTGTCACAGTGTCAAACTAAAGGTCCTTCATCTTTTCTACTAGCTGTTGATGTTCTTCTTGCAACTGCTCATATTCACTCTGCAACTCTGTATCAATTCCAGAGGTGATCCTGATTCTGGCATCTTTCATGGTAGTAATTTCCAAATCTAATTTTTTACTTTTCATTTTGTAATAATTTCTTTCTTTCATCAACTGTATTGTTTGTGCCTTGTTGAATTGGGCAATGCTTATGCCCATGTCTGCTGAAGCCACAAGGTCAGTTTCCCCAAATTTAAGGGTCATCATGTGTCCAAAGTCTTTTTTGATATCGATGATCTTTGGCCTTTTGTGAGGTGGGTATAGTGCCCATATCAACATCGAATTTTCATCAAGATTGAATCTTGACCCTATGTAAATTTCCTCCACACCCTCTATGTTTAACTTCTATTATCCTTCCTTGTTATGCAAAAAACTATCAAAAATTAAAGAGGCACTAAGGTTCCAACCAGGAAATACTATTACACCAGCTTCAATTAACAACTATATACCCCTTTCAGGGGTCATGTTCTACACTTCACTGTCTATATCATCTTTCAACCTTTTCATCAATTTTTGTTCATTTTTAGGGGTAATATTTGGGATGGATTCCCTCAACCTTTTGCCTTTGTAATTATATAAAAAAGATTTAAATTCTCTTGACTTGACAAAATCATTATAAAAAATAAAGGATTCATAGGCTGTAAGCCTATCATCTTCATCGACACGCAATTCCTTGGCTACTTGTAAGTCCTTGTCAAGGAGTTCTTCATACATCATTCATCATCCGAGAGACTGTTCTCTGTTGTGATTGTGCTTCATTTTCTCCCGCAGATTCTTCTTTAGATGAATCATCCATTTCTTGCAACCTTTGATTATTTTTCTCTAACTCCATAAAATTTTCTATAACCTCCTTTGCTTCTTTGTCTTCTTTGTTCTTAAACACATCTTCCCCCGATATAGGAACATGGGTGTATCCACTAAGGTTTTTCTTTTTCTTACAAGAGTGTATGTACCCTTCAGGGTCATAATTCATTCATCGTGTGTACTCCTTTAATTTGAACTCATCCAACAACGAAAGATAATAAGATCATTTGTAGTGGGATTTTAGGTTTTCAGGTACATCAATTATAAATTAAGGTCGTATACTATGGTAATTAACTAATTATACATCGTTTGTGAATTTCATTTTTTTTATACAGTTGGTTGAGAGTGGGATGCACTACATTTGTATGTCACAAACAATCTTGATTGGATGACAATATGGATTGAACGATAGCAACAATTCGGTCGCGCATTAACATTGGAAGGTGTGGCTTCATTGGTTAAAGAAGCTCATCATAATGGAGATTCCAATGTTACACCAATGGAAATTGATTTAGCATATGGTTTAAGAGATAAACAAGTACGTATAAATATATTAATCACCCATATAATTTAATTATTTTCAATTATATTGATGTATATATATATCATTCGACCAAGAATAAATATGTTTATCAACTGACGATGCAATAATTTTTACATGTTTGACATATTGCAGGTGAAACACCACAAGGCTATGTGGTGCAATGGTCATAAATTTCGAATCAAAAATTTGGATGACACGAACAAAACTTGTGATTCTAGGATAACTACAATCTTTCAGGTGATTAATACGCCGGAAGTTTCAAAAAATCGATACTATGGGATTTTGGATGATATACTTGAATGTGACTTTAAGTCCTTCAAATTAGTTCTCTTCGTCGTCCAATGGTACATGCTACGATTGAATGAAAATGATCCTGAGAGAACTGTTATTGAACATGATAATGGATTTACCATGGTTAATACAAGGTTGATCGAGCGAGCTGGAAATGAGCCCTATGTTCTTCCGAGCTAATGTGAGCATGTATTTTACTCAGAGGTTCCAAGTAAATCGGGTTGGTCATTTGTTGTTAGACATGATCCAAGAGGAAGGATGATAAAGTATAATGTGGTGGAAGAAGAAGATACTGAAGAACTAGAAGATGATGTAGATGATGATCAAAATCAACAATTAGTTGATGATGTGCCTGGCAAAGATGTCGAAGAAGAGGAACTAGATTATGATGATGTAGGAGTTAATGTTCATGAAGATGATATCTGTGTGGATGATGACATTATCGAAACTGATATCAATGATGATGATGATGATATGACCAATCCTTCCAATGTCGAATCTGGATTGGATGATATAGACAAAGAGTTGGATGAAGACGAAGATCAATGAAATTGAAATGTATGAGTTATGCGATTATATTATCTATTTGATATTGATTTCTTGATAGAATTATATTTGACTTATATGGTTACATAATTAATTCATGATGTTTTGAATTTTTATGCCATTACATAAGTAATTCATGATGTACTTTTTAATGTTGTTAATTCATGATGTTACAACTATTGTAGCTCTCTTAGAAATTTCCATATGATCAAATCCTAATTACTCTATGACTATTTATGATTAGATATTATTTGATCATATCTTTGGTTATTTCATTCCTAAAAAAATAGTGTTTCCTCATATTGACCTTGCATAGTGACATGTGAATGGGGCCAATGTTGATTTTTTTTCAATTTGTGCTTGTATGGAGTGAAACTTGACATGGTTAGCCTAGACGACATGGGAGGGTTTCGAGACTCAAACATGAGGTCATGCTATATAAAGGCATATTTTCCTTCCTAATAATACAAGTTGCCTTATTCTTCGTCTCTTTCATATATTGTTCTTAGCATTTTTTTGTTTAATGGTTTCAAAAGACGAGGCTCTCTAAGCCTCACCTTGGATCTATTACACATTTTTTTGTGCATTTTCATTAGCAATGAATATTTAGATGATCTTTAAAAAGCTCATTGAATATAAAGATGATAATAGGAAGCTAAAAAAACGAGTATATTTTGTTTATGGAACCTAAACCACAAGGTTTGTCACTCTAATGCTAAAACTAGGTCAAATTAACCCCTAACACCTATTGGAAAAGTCAAAACATGCCTTTCTTTCAAATTCACAAGAATGTATGAAACTTTTGAAACCACACATGCATGTTATGAAAGTGTATGGTAATCCTACTTATAGTGGAAATTCACATGATAAGCTAACCAATGGCACTATATTGGAGGATAAACCCACCTATGGAATTAATTTAAGAGGTAAGGGATGCCTCTTAGTGGAATTTTGAGTTTTAGATTAATCCATAGTGCTAAAATTAGTTATAGTGTTCTTCCCTTGGTGTTATATTTATCTCTACAATTTCCCATACTTAACCATTTCATCACCCCTTTTCCCAAGCTATTTGTATCATAATATAAACTTGGTCCAATCTCACATTAGCCCCTTAGGTAATCATCCATTTCCTCCAAGTTGAATGGAACCTTTTGTACCAATGCATCTATGTTTTCCTACCCTAATGGATCAAGACTTGATATCACCTTAATAATCTTCTTAATGTCATAACATATCTATGAAGTGCCTTTCGCATGCTTTAGATGTGTCAATATTAACTAGATTGAATATATTAATTTTAAAGTCTCTTAACACATTCCATGACAAGAAAATGACTCATTTGATTGAGGACTTTCCTAAACCATTCATTCATATTCAACAATCCCTTCTCACACCCACATCATAATTCATATCCATGTTAGTTGTAATGAGTGTTTTAAACCAACAATCAATGAATCATAGGATAGAAGAAAACTCATTATGCACAAGGATAAGAATCAAAGAGACTGAAAGAATCAATTCACTAGATATGCTCCCCATTACTGTAATAAACCAATGTACAAAAAAAAGTCATAACAAGAATAGGACCAAAAAAAACTAGGAAAAGAAACCTTGTAGGCTACATTAATAAGACATTGATTGCAAGCATTTCTTCCATGATGTTTAAATGACAAAATATCAGATAGCTCAATCTTTAGTGAAGTAGTATTTAAATCACTGATTCTTAGACATCCATCATGATTAAACATCACATATCATAAGCCTTTTTAACAATAACTAGGACTGTAGATAATATTCAATCATGCCATAGGAAATAAATCATCAAAAATTATAAAGAAAGAGAAAACCAACTATATAAGCTCAACAAGCCACCATACAAAAATTATATTTTGTAGAAAATAAAATAAACTATATGTTGACATAGCATATATATTTTGTATATAAACTATATGTTGAAAGCATATATATAAACTATATATTTTGAATTTTGGCCCCACGTGCACAGGAGCACGACATAACATACTACACCGAGCCCTAACTAGAGAGTTGCACTGAGAACCACTGCATCGAGCCCCCGAGTGGAGAGTTGCGAGACTTCACTGGACGAGTGTTGCAAGGCCATTGAGTCAAGGAGGAAGACTAGGAACCATTTGGCAGGAGGAAAGCTAGAGCGAGAGGTGAAGGCACTCAAAAAGGGAAAATCAACCAAGGGACAATGACTGTAAGTGATTTTTCCCCCACATTTAGAAATCTTGTTGCAAATACAATGATTTAGACTCTGTTTGTTCCCATCGAGGTGTTGCATGCTAGCTTTTGGTCAATTCAAGCCAATGTCCCATTGATAAACCCAAGTACTACCTAGTACTGGTGTCTGGTTAGTTTGGACAACCAAGCTTTGAGATGTTCAATCAGTTGGGTGGCTATTTTTGGCCTATGAACTACAGTTTTTGTATCTGTCTTAACATATTTTTTCTACTATAAGACTGAAAGGAATTCTCATCACATAACAACACATGAAGTTCACTAGGGTTCAAATTTCTAAACTTCGATGAAATAAATTTACATATTGAGGTCCACAAATGATCAAAGGGACTGAAAACAATACATGGTCCGTGAGTGCAATGAAAAATGCCTAGTGCCCGTCCATAAGAGAATGTATAGAAGTACATGATGCAGAGTTAAGAAAGAAACAAACTCACACAATCTCATTTGACAAGTCACAAACAATCTTGAACTTTCCTTCTTTTGACACACTTATTCAACTACATTTCCCTTCACAAAACTCAACACAAACACTCAACTTTTGCTTTAGAGTTCCAAACCATTACTAGACCTTCAAAAACCTTAGTCAACTTCATCTTGATCAAAACAAACAATTACCCAGTATGCCCTTTCATTTTACCATTAACTCTCTTGATGATTGTCCTAAACTTCACAATTTCAACTCAACATAAAGTAATCTGACCCAAAACAGTATTTAGGCTAATATAGACCACACAATTTCCATTCCATTTCACTTCAAACAAATGTAAACCATCTACCATCCTTTATTCTTGACAATTTAACAAAATCATATACTGTACTTTCATTTGTCTCTAAAATAGGGATATTATTAGATAGACCAATCAAAGCAATGGACTTTTTAACTTCATGCTTACACCAAACCTTATATCAAATGAGATCAAATTATACCTTTGTAATCTCTTAACCAAAACAACCAAGAACTCACACTTAATCACCAAAAGCCCTTAAAGTTCTTACTGTCATTGGTTCCTTCATACCCTGTTTGCAATGCTTGTAGGTTTACCAACCTATTTGTCGAGGCTTCATTCACAATCTAAGCACTATTACAAAAGTCTATCCACACTTTTCAATACCCTCCTTGCAGATCTAAAAAATATTCAAAACGAGTATCAAAACTTTTACAACATAAGCTTCAAATATTTTTTGTCTTAGACATATTTAGGCCTAATTAGGCCTGATTTGCATAAGGGTTTGTTGCTTTACTAACTCCTGACCAAAGTACACTTGTCTAATGCTTGGGACATGTTTAGTTTGACTGGTATATGCTCTTTAAAGCATCAAAGTCCGTTTACAAAGTATTTTCACAAAACCCTAAGGGCTTAACCTTCATAATTACTCTGTTCACAGACTGTACACACAGTTTTTCAATCAAGAAACTTCATTCCCTCACATCTTATCTTTATGATTTTGCCCTAAATCCATTGAAACATGAAAGAACATTCATAGTAGGAAAATGGTGAAGGAATGTTGGATAGGAAGGGATCCAATTAGCCTATTTAACTGGATTCTTGAGAAAGAAAGAAACTTCGATACATTTTGGGGTTCTTCTGAGTAAGGCCCATTTTTTATTATTTTTATTTGGGGGACCCAAAAAACCATAGGGGTAGAAACCTATGGAGCTTAATCATTAAAGGCAAGGGGTTTGTCCATTTAGAAATAGACTGAAAGGATGGTTGCACAAGGGGCTATTTCACATCAAAGGTGGTCCAAAATTTTTTATCGACTAACTAATCAAACACCAGTACTACCTCAGAGGGACTATTGTCTTCGAAGAAGGTGGTCCAAAAAAATTCATAGACAGGTACAAAAAGTAATAACAACCTTCCAAAAAGTAATAAGAACCTTCCAACAACTAACCCAATCAACCTCCAAGAAACAAGACAATGACTCCTCTAGATGTTCCCAAAACCCAAGGATTCAAAACACAAGGTTGGTGACCCTACAAACCATTCCCATGCTTACCAAGTGATTTCTGATCATCAGACCCTTGCAAGGTTTATTGATACATTCACAACTATTGTTACCTCCACATGCATTTGACTAGTAGTGAAAACCTTGGTTTTTAATCCTCCAACCCCATACCTTCGGATCACATCACCATGAAAGAACTTCATCCAACTTCCTTATGAGTGTAGGTACCACCAAATAGGTATTTGTCAGATCTGTCTTCCTCGAGCAAGGGAAATTCATGAAGAGAAGAGGAAAGCGAAACATGTAGTAGGTCTAAAAGAGGGAGATCAACTAAAGGTCAAAAGATTAAAAGAAAATTCTGTAAACGCATGGAATTTTTTCTTGTTGAAAGGGGGTCACGTTCTTATGATGATGAGAGCATAGACGACATCGAGGTGCCCTTAAGCTACAAACATCTACGGAAACAATGGGTACCCAAGGAACTTCCTCCAATAAACACTGATTTTTGTGTCAACGAGAGGATATATCACATAGCACCATCATCATTACATGGTTTGGGCCTATTTTTCATGGACGACATAAAGGTTTGTTACAAAAAAAATATTGAATTGATGGAGTATGTTAGACCCTATTACAGTTACAAATATTGAATGCAGCTGGTTCGATATACACGAAGTATGCATAGGTATGCATTGTCAACAAATTATATACAACTAAAAGATAAGGATCAAAATAAAGGAGTGGCTGTGTACATTGATGGAAGGCCAAAAGCATCAGGGAATATAGCAGAGTTTATAAACAGTACATGATCTGGGTCAACAAATAAGCAACCCAATTGCATATTCGAGGCATGCAAGGGAAACCGTGTATTTGTACGTGCGATAAAATCAATAACTGCAGGGGAAGAGTTTTTAGTCGATTACAATTTGAACCACATAGATACAAACACAGTTACTATGGGGGTGGTATGTACTATATACCATTTTACCCAACCTCCAATTAATGACTCCAATATACCATTTTATTATTATGTTTTTTTTCGTAAGTCTATTGGTTTCATTTCGATAATATTTTTTTATATTTAATTTTTGTCACAACAAGACATTGATTGCAGGGGGAAGGATCTGACCCAAAGCACAGATTGCGATGCATCTTCAGGTGCTTCTACTCGACACGTTTACCTCATTGTAATTGTACAAATTAGATACAAGCAAATGTTTTATTATTATGTTTTTTTCATAAGTTTATTGGGTTAATTTTAATAATGTTTTTAATATTCTTGTTGTAGTCGGATGATCGGGGAAAGGCACCAACAATAGAGAAGAGCATCCATAGGGAGGTGTAGTCACTATTATGCGATGATGACATCGCATATTCCGCAAACCCTCTTGATATGATAAGGAAGACCCAAAAAAAATGCAATGAAGAAAGCCTTCAGTTATTATTCATAGTGCCTCAAACAGATGAGATAAGAGAAATGGTTAAAATATTGACTAAGAGAGCATGAAACTTGTAAGTAAGTTGTCATGAGATCTTTAATTATAACATAAGTTCATTCGTGGTTTTATATTTTGTACTTTTTTATGTCATTAACTAAAATATGTGTTGTTTTTACAAGATTTTTTGCGTCCTCATGATGTTGTTGGTCATGATCAGGGTACTGCAGGTACTGCCCGGGGAGTAGGGGTTGGTACAAGTGTCGATCCTGATGTTCCTGCACATACATCACATCATCCAACCCCATCATTTGTGCCTATATTTTCGATTGAAATTTTGGCAACACATAGCATGCAGACATCGGGTACTACATCTGGCAACGAACACATGTCAGAACATGTGTCAGGACATGTACCTGGGGATGCAAAGGCCACTAGTACTGGTGATGTTTTAACAACATTTCCTGGATCTTCCCATATTACCAGTACAAGAACATTGTTGGTCACATTTATAGTGATTGAGGATTTCGTTCCCATAAAGATAGAGAAGGTCCCAAGTACTTTAAAATGTTTTAATTATTATTATATATAATCCAATTGAAATTTACTTATTGATCAGTCTTTTTAGATTAATGATCTCATGATCATTTTGCAGGAAATGATGTTTTTTATAAACATATAAATGATATTACATTGCAGATCTTCGGGCCCACCATACGTACACGGTGGAATGCCCAAAATCAAGATTTAAAAGATGAGCTCATTAATCGTTTAGTTGTGTTGTTCGGTAATAACATATTCAACTGAACCAAGGTCCTTAAGAAAGTTGGTACCTATCTAAAGTATGTGAGGGACCAATATAGGTCACATTTAGAGAAGAACAAAAAGTACGAGCGTCCCACCATGATTCCAGAAAGGGAGTGGAAGGATTTAGTGTCAGATGGAAAGGAGAAGGCTGAAAAGAAAAAAGGAAAGACACCACCAGGCCAAGGAAGGTATGCGATACTATCAACAATGTAATTATATACTGATTACTCTTTCTTTTTACATAATCTAATGTATTTCAAATTTTTCATAGGCTGCCTGACACATTGAAGGCAACAAAGTCAAGACTAGAAAAACACAGACAACACAAACTTGGCTCTAATGGTATATGAAATTAGCTGCACGAATTGTAAGTATCAATTAATTAAATATTGCATCCAAATAATAAATTGCAAACAATTTTGGTTTTATCACACCATAAAAGCAAAATTCATGATCTTATGCAAAAATGTAGGGCTTTGAATTTAACAGAGTGCCCAAAAAAGAGGACCTGAAGATTGCCTTCCAGCAAGGCTATGGGGTCGTGGTTGAACACCTAAGACTCTTGACTGGGAAAACACAAGCTTCCACTACATTTGACATAGGTAAATAAACTCAATGAAGTTTATTTAAAAATGAATACTTGTGCAATCTATTTAATATTAATTTCCACCATAAAATAATTATGTGCCTATTTGTTTTAAACAGACAAGTAATGATAATACTGCACATGACATTGGAATGCAGCCTGGTGAGGGTGGAGCACAACCTGTAGATGAAGGTCAATTTGTGCATCTTGGTACTGGATGTATTAATGTGCTATACAAAACACAATATGAATTAATACAATTAAACATCTTTAATTGTAATTGGTGTATTAATTAATGTAACCTTTCGTGTTTCAACTTTAGAGCATGTAGAGTGTGATCAACATGTTGAACATGATCAGGCTAGACAAGATCAGGAACATGATGTGGCCCCATCAGGTAAAGAGGACCACTCTAATGTTCTTTTAAACATATTTAGTTGCAATTGGTGTATTAATTAATGTAACCTTTTGTGTTTCAACTTCAAAGGATTTAAAGGGTGTTCAACATGTTGAACATGAAGCTATAAAACAAGATCAGGAATATGATGTGGCCCCATCAGGTAAAGGGGACTACTCTAATGTTCTTTTAAACATATTTAATTGCAATTGGTGTATTAATTAATGTAACCTTTTGTGTTTCAACTCCAAAGGATTTAGAGGGTGTTCAACATGTTGAGCATGAGGCTATAAGACAAGATCAAGAACATGATGTGGCCCCATCAGGTAAAGAGCACCACTCTAATGTTCTTTTAATTATTGAAATACTTGTAACAATAATAATAAAACATATCAATTTAACATTTCCTTGTTATTGCAGTAGACCCCCCTTGCAGCGGCCTCCATGCCGTGAGTACACGACTAGGCATATATTAAGATCACGAGCAGAGGGCAAAACAATTGAAGGGGGGAACAAATGATTTATAAAACGATACTCCACTTCTTTTTTTAGCTGCTAAAAAAACAAAAAAAAAATGATTGTAATCAATATTATGACAACCATATTTTTGATAATATGTTAATGAATGTTAAAAATTGATATTTTTGACAACCATATTTTTGATACTATGTAAAAACTAAAAGAATGAATGTGAATATGTTAATGAATGAATGTTATATGTTATTGATGGATGAATGAATGATTAATGTTATATGATCGGGTATGGCGAGTTGAGAGTGATGTGAGGGGCGAGAAAGGGGCCAAATGAGCTTCCATTGTCACATGGTTGGCCCTGTTAAGTAGAGAATATTAAACTATTCTCGAAACAAAGAGAAGCTCAATAAGGTAATGCACTTCTCAATATTTCATTATGCTGCACTTTTAAGCTTATGTGATTTTCATTAGTTCTCTTTTCTTCAATATGTTACCCTTTGTACTTATTTTACTTTTTAACACATCTCATATGTTACCCTGGATGACAACTTTTGCAGGGGAAGCTATCCACAAATGGATCCTGCGTCTGGGGATATACGAGTCTGGATTAGACAAACTTGGGATGTACTCATGTAGCACAAAAACAAAAGAGAAGAGCCTAACCATTTCAGCACAAGTATTAACTTGAGACTGGTACGTGGTTCAAACTAGGTTTGGGTATGAGGGGTCTAGGAGAGATCTCTATAACACAACTGGTATTAAATCATTAAACATACAAATATTGTAATTATGTGGTTAATGGTAAAATCATCCACAATTCACTATGTGATGAGTAGTTAGTGATGATGTCATGCCATTGTTTGGTAGGTTATTGATTCTGCAGTTGCTCCCAATAATCATCTCTAGTTGCTTATAGGCCATTTGATCCATGAGGGGCACCTTTCAATCTGGGTACCAATTTTATAGATGATTCTCTTATTTAGTGACCAATGGAATAAGTGAGTGGATGGATTGCTCCTAGTAATCGCCTGCCATGTGCTTCATGCACTGATGATAAAATAATTTCATTGGATAGAATAAATACAGTTATGTATTATATGTTGTTGGTTTGGTTTTTAGTTTGGGTTTAACTGTTATTTTTATTCGCCCAAGTATCATATGAGAAAGCACACACATATTTTGCTAGAGATCCATCACAAAAGTGACCTCTCTCTCTCTCTCTCACACACACACACACTCACTCACTTTCTCGCTCTCACACACACACAATTGACCAAAAATACAATGTATTGTTTGGAAATCATTAGTTGTGGATTTAATTTCTATTTGAACTCAATTGAAATCAGGTGGGATTCATACATTGCAGGAACAATACTTGTTTTGATTTGTGAGCTTGGTGTGTAGTTCAATGATGGCATCAACATACTTGTATGTTGTCTTTACACTAACTTTTGCATGTAAAATGTTAAGAACATATTTTACTTTATTCCACTATGAGAGAAGAAGGTGACTATTAGATTTTTTCCCAAGGAGATCTTCACATATTTGAAATTTTACCATAAGTCTTCCATTTTTTCATTCACACCTGTCTCAACTATTAAAACTGATTTTGTGATTAATCCTTTCAAATTAGTAGACTATGGTTTACTTTTTGATTTGTTAATGAGGGTTTTCGTAGGGATTCCACAACCTTAAGACACAAATTTGGGTCCCTAGTTTCCATGTGTGGTTTTTCAACACTATGCCCATATTCTTTGGGACTTGCATTATTGTAGGTCATGTGAGACGTATCCAACAATTTCTATGGCATTTTTTTCCCAAGTCTTCATTGTTGGGTCTTCTACCATTGTTCTTATTATTGGAAAATATGGTAGAGACAAAGAAACTTAATAATTAAAAACAAATAATATGTACTTCACTTTTTTTTTTATCTTACTTCGTACCATACATATTTATAGGATTTTCAAGATCCTATTTTATAGGAAACCACCCAAACCATATTCCTATTAATATTGAGTTGTTAACCACTATTCTAATAACCCATTAACAACTACGAGATATGATAATATTAAGTTGTTTATTAACAACTTAATATTATTCCACTTATTCATACTTACATAATTAAAATACCCACACAAACTCTACCTATGTGAACACTAATTTCCAACACCCCCCCTTAGTGTGAACATGGGGTGAAAGCACACCACAATACTTGATGACCACACATAGTAGCTCACCAAACACTATACGATAAGAGTAGGGACAAACACATCTACTCATGACAAACAATAGTGGAACTAGCCTCACTACGTTTAGTACTTCCATCCAAGGATAGGGACAAACACTTCTACCCATGGAACTGAGGATAGGGACTAACACATCTATCCAAGGTAATCAAGTTTATGAACAGGGACAAACACATCTGCTCACAACAATTATGATTGGGGACACACACATCCAATCATAAACACCAACTCCTGTGACTGGGGACAAACACTTCCAATCACTTATACCATCTTGTGAATGGGGACAAACATATCCATTCACACACAACCAATAAATGTGATTGGGGACATACACATCCAACCACAAAATAAAAGCTTGAACACCAAGCCCTTATTGTCGCGTATGTAGCCACCACTATAGATCATTGCCACTTTGATCACAAATGATATGAGATGGTTCCCGCTGCCACCTGTAAACCGATCTTGGCTTTGGTTATTTTTGTCACTAATGCAATTTTGCAACTCCGTCATTAGTGACTCACGAGAGGTTGTTGAATATTCTCCAGCCTCCGTTGCCTCCATCCTCCAATAAATTTCATTTAGAGAACATATTCCTCCTCATTGTCTTCGTGTGGAGGGTCTTCAATAGCTACCCCATGAAGGCACTCTTCATCATCATCATCATTAACTACAACTAAGGCCTTATTTGTATTTAACTTGCCATCAAGGAGATCCCTAGCACGCTGAGTGCAATTCATAAAAATGTGTCCCTTCTTTTTGCAATAGTAGCATAAAATTCTATTCTTGAAGAAACGACTTCCCTTTGGTGTAGAAGAACTGGATTTGGAGGAATGGTTAGGCATGTTTTTGCCATACATTGTTGTTTCCTCTATAATTGAGTTGTGTTTCTTAGCTTCTTCATCAATTAAAGTGGATATTGAATCTTCTAAGCTGGCATTTACTTTGTTTAATGTGAAAACAATGTTGCCATAGCTAGAAGAAATGATGTTTAATAAAATAGCTTTTGCATCTTCATCATCTACTTTAGCATTTATCCCAACAAGTTGATTTAATAAGGAACAAAACTTACTTATATGTTGCACAATATTATCACCTTCCATCATCTTCAGCCCGAATAATTTTTGCTTTAATCTCATCTTTGCACTTGAAGCTTGTGATCCAAACAATGCATTCAAATTATCCCATACTTTATTGAGGTCTTTGAAAAATCAATATGGTGGAGGTATGCGTCTGACAGTCCAAGACCAATCATAGCTATTGCCCTTCGATCCTTAGCAATCCACTTTGCAAGTTCATCGGCATCACTTGGCTTTGTTGTTGTTCCACTTACTATATCCCACAGATCCTTTTCAATAAGGATCAACTGCAACTTGATCTGCCAGGTATGAAACTTTGAACCTTGAAACTTTTATATCAAAATACTATTTTTCTCCATACTAAAAATACTTCCCCCTTCCCACCACACCCCCTTAACCAAACAATATCAAAGGTGTCGGGTTCCACCGATAATACACCTTGATACTTTTAAGACCATAGACACTAATGACTCATGAAAAGAACCCTATTTTGAGATAATATAACTTCCAATCTATAAACAAATACTATAAAAACAAAACTAAATACCATTAATGGCCTGACAAAGATCTCTATAGATCAATAATAAAGCTTATAACATTAAACCGTCTAGCTTGAGGATATACAACTGGCAGACAATGAATGAATGGACGTCAATCCAAGATAAATACCTCGCAACCAGTAATAGAATACGGTGTCTGATAAGAAGCTATTACCCCACCAAACAATGCAAACAAATATAGATCTTCTAAGCCACGAGTCTGCCAAGATGAGACAAGCAGCCACTCTTTAAACCGCAACCACCATGATGAGAAGATTAACCTTGTCGCCAACAAAGCACTATGGTCGATCTATAGAATGAAACCTGATCACGATGATATGCCAAGGTCTACAAACATGAAGAGAGTCATCCACATGCAAAGATAATCCAGGCACTCACAACTACTCCTCTCGCATTAAAAATAATGATATTCATCGATGTCTGGGGCTTCCACAGTGGCGTATGAGAATCACGTCCAGATATGACCAGCAATGATTTGTAAATTTTACATTACTATGGACACCAAAAAAATCATGATTCAACACTCACGACCTCCAAAAAAACATTTCACAGCATTCCCATGATCTGTTTGAATATCCACTTTTCTCATAAAGATACACAAATCTCTAACACCTCTATAATTCAATGGTGCATCGCTAAATCCTCTGTGGGCGTCCCACACAACACCCTACATACCTTCAAATATAATCGATTTGCTAGAAGTTGAAAGTAAAATGAAGATTAAATATCAACCAGAGGCAAGAGCGACCCACAACATAATGGTGATAATTGCAGAGATCATAAATCTCATTCTCATTCTTAAATATGATAGCTTGAGGCGAGTCTAGTGACAACCTTGCCATTCACAAAAGAAGATTTGTAGCATTCACTAGAGAATCATATGCTGCTCTGATACCATATTGGAAAATATGGTAGAGACAAAGAAGCTTAATAATTAAAAACAAATAATATGTACTTCACTTTTTTTTATCTTACTTAGTACCATACATATTTATAGGATTTTGAAGATCCTATTTTATAGGAAACCACCCAAACCATATTCCTATTAATATTGAGTTGTTAACCACTATTCTAATAACCCATTAACAACTACGAGATATGATAATATTAAGTTGTTTATTAACAACTTAATATTATTCCACTTATTCATACTTACATAATTAAAATACCCACACAAACTCTACCTATGTGAACACTAATTTCCAACATTTACAAGCTATTTAATCATTATATGTATCCAAGACCCATTGTTCACACATTTCAAATTGTAGAGATATAACATATCGGCCAAGTAGTAACTATGTTGCTGCGATCATGTTTTATGTTTATATTGGTATGATACAATATATTGACACAACAACTAGCAAGCTTCACCGATAAAAACATTGCAGGAATGGCCTACGTGAACGAGGAAGCACATTGTACAATATTGACATAGGCACATTGCATTCATACCGATCGACATAAGAAATTGGGTTGTATATTTTGATTAAAAGGGAACAAATAGAGAATGCAACACCACAGGAAATGCATATCGGCATAACTCATGAAATTTTCCTCGAAAAAATACTCATCGGCCATCGGAAGCCTAACAAGTGACAATTCTGATCTCATTTACTACTCCGATGAAGATAAAAGGCTTGTATCAGGAACACATTCTTTTTGTTCTACTGACGGGTTATTCAAGAAAGTAAAAGATAGACTCACTTGGGATTTTGGCATGAGGTACACCAATATATTTCATCGAAGGAACACATTGATATCGGAACAACAAAAAATGGACCACCCGACGACACATCTTACACCAATAACATCTAGTCAGGAGAACATATCTCAAGTTATGCCGACATAGTGGATAAAATAAGGCACCATTGGTGAAAGTTGTGCCGATGGAATTCATCGATGGGAGTATCACCATTGAAAGTAATGAATAACTTTGGGCCCGATAGAATGAAGTCTCTCCGATAGGATTACATCGGATAAGCTACACCAATAAAGGACACAAGGAAAGAAAAATACTTGTCAGAGTGACTTATACCGAAAGATGCATCGGCCAAATTATTTATGCAAATAACAAAACCCATACATATAACCATGTTAGGGAGGGAAGATGTTTGAACGAATATTTAAAAAAAAAACTGCAGGGTTTCGTCGCAATTTCGATGAACATAGCCCAATGAACCACAAAAATTTGCAACGAGGTTGTTGTACACGCGACGTAGTTTTCATCGTAATGGCAACGACAGTTAGCTCCACCTCGTTGGAAAATGGACGAACGTTTGGTGTTTTTTCGACAATTTCAAATGGGCGTTCTGTAATGTTTTGTATTTTTTGTGTCGATAGATGGACGAAGTTACGTTGATTTTGCGACGGACACCGCCAACATTTTCCGTGGCGTTGATCGATAATGTTGGGTCGTGGTTTCGATGTATAAAAATTGGTCATTAAAGCAACAAAAATCCAGCAACGAAATTTAAATCAGTGTTGCGTAGGTAAGTCAACAATATTTTGTTGATATGTCACCAAATATTCGTCGAAATTTGTAGTCAAATACAATAGTGTATTCTTTTTGGACATTTTAGACATCTTTTCACGCGCATTCTCTTTTGTAGATGCACTGAGATAAAGTGTCATTTTGGTGTATACTTTTTGGGGATTTTGCACATCCTATTGTGCCTTTTGTATTCACACTATGATATAAAGTGTCATAGGGGGGTTGATGTTTTCCTTTGGTTTTCCATCACACCTTTGTCAAGTGAGTGTCCCTTCCATGACAACAGTGAATCCTAGTGATTCTTGCCTCATGTGTGTGTGCCTTAGTTGGCACACCCTTTATTTGCAGATTGTTTCTCCTATATGCACTTCTTGATTTTTCACAGAGTTTCAGTGTACCTGTCATGGCTCTCCCTTTTTCAACATTATGGGGGGGTTTCTACTATTGGTGCTAATGTTTCCTTGGTTTCACGGTTAGGAATGATCTATGTATCTAGTTCTTGTTCCTATATACTTTCAGATACAATGTACATCAACGACTGGTTACCTATGCATTTCAATGAGATGGATCATTTACCATATGGACACTTGCATTCCTCTTTCTGGAATTTCTTCATTTCAACACTATAGCAATCATCATTCGATAACAATCTACGACTTTGTGCTTCAACGATGTTCTACTTGTTCCTCTTTTTTGGGACATTGTTTCGGTTAGAGGCTCCCTAGTCCTTCACTTTGATTTGGAGGCTTTTTAGTCCTTCATTAGTCCTTCACTTAGGGAGTAGTTTTTCCTATGTGGTTTTCTCCTTTTCTCCAGTTGTGAGAATTTTTTTGTTTGTATGTGGGAACCTCACCAGGCCTTGTTTCCCAGGACCCATCATGCATTCTCTTTTTAGAGTTTTTAACTACTCCCTAAGTTTATCTTAAGTAGGGGTGTTAGATTAATCATGCATGAGCTAATAATTAATTGATTTTTAATTGATTATTTATCTAATTTATTCCCATGCACTTAGGCTAAAATTAGAAGTGCTTAACTATGTTAACTAGAGAGCTATTATTAAATCATTCTATCTCATTGTATGAGATGTTCACACTTGTCATGATCTAATCCTTTTCTCACTTAGGGTTGCTCCTATATAGCACTCAACCCTCATTATATTATTCATGTCTTTGATAGAACTCTCAAACTTTCAAGACTCTTGTTTTCCTTGAAGATTCTTGAGGTTCATTCTATATCTTTTTCTTGTTGAGGAATATTGCAATTCTTTATTTGCATATCTCTTGTGTGCAAAGTGTTTTGTTCATTACTTGATTTTGTGGCTCATATTTTTCACAATTCTAACTTGGTATCAGAGCGTGGATTCAACGAACCCCTTCTCGATTTATGAGGTTTTTTTTCAACAAGGGTTACAAGTGTCAGATCTGGATTCTCCATTACTTTTTTTGCAATTTTTAGATGTGGTGATTTTTAGATGCATTTTGGCACAAAAAAGACGTCATTGTTGGATTCAAAGTTGTCGAGAAAGTCAAATTTCGACTCTTGAAGTCAAATCTGCAAGGGTTTGAAGCAATTGTTTTTTTCTAGATCTGGAGGGTAGCTATGATTTCAAAGCATTTTGAGCCAAAAGAACCTTACAATTGCATTCAAGAGGCCGATTCAATGAAATTTGACTATAAATTTACCCTATTTCGCCATTAAGCATTTATGAGGCAAAAAAAATTGCCTTGGAGGCAATACGGTTCTTGGCCCCTTCGGCACCAAAAAAAAAAAAAAAAGGTCAGGCATTTATTATTATTATTATTATTAAGATAAATTAAACACATTACATTTGTTCATTGTTTACAGTGTCCTATAGAAAATTGGTTGCAACTGACAGGTTTACAACATACTGAGATTTAGAAGCTCGATACATTTACAATAGACCCATTATATGAGAAGGAAAATATGCAGCACTAACAGTTATTTTCAAACTTCCAACTGGCTAATGTACTGATGACTTCAACTTCATCTTTAGAGAAGACTATCAAGGTCTCATGGCTGGAAATGTTGGACAATTGAGAGCTTTTGGCGTCTTTGTAACCTTTCTCCCTGTTGCCTTGATCTTTGTACTCCTCTTTGAAGGTCTTCAATGCCTAGATGAAAACAACCAAGCTAGGGTGCCTTTGTTTCCAGTGTACAAGCACTGTACCATCCTGGATTAGCTTGGGAAATTTGCTTTCTGCTAATTCCATGACCTCCACAACCTGCAAAGCAACATTGAACAACTTGAGCCTTTTATTCAACTCAGTAAGATTCCTCCAGACCCCACTATACTTGTCCTCATTCCTTGCTTTCCAAATAACCCATAAAATTTCAATTGTTAGAATAAACTAATAGAGATGGAGTTCTTTACTCAGTTTAACATCAAAACCCATTAGGATCTCTTTCCAATTGAGCTTCCTGTTTGAGCACCAAGAATCATGTTCATTCCAAAACATATTCCAAATTTCATTAGCACAAAAAAAAATATGGTACACATTTTCCGGAACTCTGCAAATTCCACACATATCAACATCATAATTTTTGAATTTAAAGGGAATATTTTGAAGTAAAACAAGCCACCTGAATCAATTCTTCTTAGCATCTATCCCATTGTACCACATATAAGAGAAGGTTTTTTGCCATAGTTTATCTTCAAGATTAGTATTCCAAGCCTTATTCAAGTAATTAGTAGGAGTGCAAGGTGCAAGGATTTCTTTATAAATGGTCTTAGTTTTAACCTCTTGTAGAGGGAGAGTACCAAGCCATTGGATGACAATTGGCTCATCTTTCCATTTTTCCATCTGTAGAGGGAGCCAAGAGTTACAAGCTTCTTTTAAGACAGAGTAGGTTATAAAGTTGGAGGAAGGTATTCCATAGTCCTTTCTCAACTGGTCCCAACAAACCAAAAATCCATCCCTTATAATGTTTTTGAACGTTTTAATTCCCAATTGGTTCCATTTTTGCTGAGCAACCTTGCAAAAGAGCTAGGGGCTTACCATTATGCTCTAAATTCCACCAGATGGATCTGCTCAGGTGGATCATAAGGTTGTTTGAATCAATTAGGAGAGGACTAGAGAACTTGCATCTAATAGCTTCCCAGGCCTTCCAGATACTTCTAAAGACCAGTGATCCTGCAGGTATGACTAGATACTTGATGAAGAGGAAATTATTGAAAGGCAGTGCCTTCCAAGACTTTTCCATTTTGGGGACAGCTTGAGAAATGTTCTTCCTAATTAGAATCTTCCAAGGCTCATTCCCATCTAGGGCCCTGATGACCCACTTCACTGCAAGGGAAACACCATGTTTTTTTAGGTCTTTTAGACCTAGACCTCCATAGGCCTTTTCTAGGAAACACCATGTCCATTTGATAGAGTACATTTTTCTTGCCTTTCCCATCAAACCAGAGAAACCCTCTGATTTTCTTTTGAACTTCATTGACTTGATAGCTATTAAAGAAGCAAACTGAGGCAAAGTAGAGAGTGTATGAAGATAGTATCTTTTGGCATACTTGAACCCTCCCAACAAGGGATAGGTAATGCCTATTCCAGCCATCCAACTTTTTATCAATTTTTCCTTTCAGCCAGTTCCACATTTCTTTTAGGTTTGGAGAAACTGAAAATGGTATCCCCAGATACCTTACCTACTCCTGAGGGCCCCCCCACTTAAGATCAAACTTTTGTAACCAGCTAGGGGGATTGTCAAGCCACCCTAGTAAGATAGACTTAGCCTTTGAGACCTTTGCTCCAGAGGCTTGGCAAAAAAGATCTAACTTGGTAAGTAACCTATTTAAATTTTCCTCTTCCAACTCTAAGAAAATAGAAGTATCATTTGCAAATTGAATATTCAGGAGCTCATTATTATCAGGTAGAGAGACCCCTCTCACTTTTGGAGATAAACTATTGTCCCTTAGTAGATAATAAAGGGCATCTGAGGCAATGACAAACAAGGTAGGGGCAATAGGACACCCCTGCCTAATTGACCTCTCTAACTTAATGGCTTCCAACTTGGCTCCATTCACTTCTATCAAGCAGGTGCATCATTTAGGAGGGTGTTGATCATCTCGACGAAGCCTTGTGGGAACCCAAAAGCTTCCAGAGTCATTTTTAAGAAAGACCACTCCACTCTGTCGTAAGCCTTCTCAAAATCCAATTAGAGCATTGCCACATTTTGTTGTGATCTTCTAGCCCAATCTAGAGCCTCCCAACTAGTTATCATGTTTTTAAGTATGTATCTCCCCTTGATAAACCCAATCTGGGTTAAGTTTATGAATTTGGGGAGGATATTGGTGAGCCTCATAGCTAGAACTTTTGCAAGCACTTTGTAGGAGACATTCAACAGAGTGATAGGTCTCCAATTCTTAATCAATGTTTTATCTCCTTCTTTAGGCAGCAATTTGGTTAGGCCTTGGTTGATACAATGCCCCAAGGACTCTTTGGCAAGGGCTTCCATATAAACCTGGTGGAGATCTTCACAAATCCAATCAATGAAGACCTTGTAGAATTCCACTGGGAGACCATCAACCCTCGAAGATTTATTGTTACTCATGGAAAGGATTTCCCTTTTGATCTCTTCCTTTGAAATCTCAGTAGCTAATTGTATACTGTCTTCTTCAAATACTTTCCTAGGCATCAACCTTTGGAGCTTGTCCCTAGCCCCCAAACAGTCTGCCCCATCATCTTCGTATTTGAAGAGGTCCTTGTAGAAAAGAGTAAACTGTTGCAAGATGTATTCTTGATTTGACAAGGTCACACCATTGTGACAGATCTGATCAATTTGCTCCTTCATGCCTTTTTCTTTTATATACCTGAAAAAGAACTTTGTCCCTTTATCTTTGTTACTAAGCCAATTGAGCTTAGCCCTCACTCTTAGCCCTTGTATCTTATTGGCTTGCAGCTTCCTCACAAAGTTTTTGGCCTTGTTGATCTCCTCATAGAGCTGCTCATCTGTATGATTTTCTTGAATCCTTGATTCAACAACAAGCAAGACATCCTGGAGGTGATCTTCTTCCCTCCTATCCAGGGCCTTTTTCCTGCCAACTGTCTGGAAGATATATTTCTATGTTGAGACATTTTGATTCCATCTTTCAATGGGGCTGAGGTCTTTCAGCATCCGCCTATTAATACCTCTTAAGGTATTTACAACCTCAATGCAAT
Source organism: Sequoiadendron giganteum (assembly GCA_007115665.2). NCBI lineage: Eukaryota > Viridiplantae > Streptophyta > Pinopsida > Cupressales > Cupressaceae > Sequoiadendron > Sequoiadendron giganteum. The sequence continues at coordinate 351,617,774 of CM021102.1, forward strand.
CTTGGTCCCTCAATAAACTAGTGTTGAGAAGGGAAATATCTTTATTCTTGGGCCTTATCTTGAACCCACAATTTATAGTTATTTTAGCTTTAATTGGGTGATGGCCTAACAGTGTGTATGGATAAACCAAGACTTGATTCCCTTCACTGAACGACTCAAAGCAGAAACTATCTTTATTGGCATAAAATCTATCCAACCTACTATAGATTCTTTTGCAACCCTTCTAGGCATTACACCAAGAAAACCATACACCATTGTTGTCTTGTTTAAGACCTTCAAGAGGATCGATAATATTGAGTTTATTCTTCATTATGAGCCAATAGTGTCTCTCTCATTGCCTTTCCACTCCATATCAATACCACCCTTTTTATCTTCTCTATGTTCAATCATGTTAAAGTCCCCACCTAAAACCCAAGGGAGATCCGACAGCCCTACAAGCCACCTCCAGAGCTCACTCCTACTGAGATAATAATTTGGAGCATAAATTGAGCAAACACCAAATTTGGCATCGCTCTTTTCAAAGGTGGCCCAAACTGCCCTATTGCATAAAGAGACCCCTGAGTTAGTGAGGAAGGGTTTCCATTTATTAGCCACTAGGAGGGCAACACCCCCTTTGTCTTTCTCATGCTTGGAGGCCATGAACCATGAGTTCTCCCAAATAAACTTTAAGTTGGTTTCAAGCATAAAGCCTATAGCCTTGTTTTGATCTAGATTAAGAAATCTTTTGACTACATACTTTCTATCAGGGGATTATAAACCCCTGACATTCCAAGAGTTAAGGTTAAGCATCATTATTGCACTTGGGGGTAGGGGCTCTTTGACATTCTTAAACATTTCAAAGAACTTGATAGCACTTTCCTCATTTTTGATTCTCTTGGGAGAAGGTACAACCAACACTATATTGGTATTATTTCTTTTCCTTTTGGAGATCACAGTCCCATTCTTGCAAATGGTTGTGGTGTTGCCTTTCTTCCTGCCCCTCTTTTTAGGCTCTTTGGGGGGGAAGAGGGGGGATAAAATCCCCATTAGCGATTTCAACGCCTTGTAGGTCCAACTTAGGTTTACTTCCAAGGGCTTTCCCATCACTATTCTCTATATTCTCATTACAAGGGAGGCCCACTGTACTTCTAGAGGTCTCCTCACCATCAAGGTAACCCGAGGGACTTGCAAGATCACTGGTTGGGTAGAGAGTGGAAGCCTGCACAAGTGGAGCATCAATCATCTCCATTGACCACCTACTGACCAAATTAGTCAAAGAATCAAGGGAGTCCCCAAATGGGGCAGAGGAAGAGCCCCCACAATTAACTGCATTGGCCTCCTCTACCCCACCTGTGACACCCTCGACAGAGGAACTCACACCAATTAAGGGATCCAACAATTTAAGGCTAGAATCAGATGGGATTTTGGAGGACTGATTAGATTCAAAGGCAGAAATTAGATTCTTGACCATGGAGGAGTTATCCCAGTCCTTTTTGTTTTCACTTACATGACAATTAGAAATAATAGTTTCTTCATCGACCACAGTGCCATTGACATAAGTTTTAATAACCTCAATTTTCTTTTGAGAATTCTTGTTCACATTACCACCTTTTTCAAGATGTCTTGTAGAGCTAACTGTTGTGCATTTAACTTAACAAAGCCTACTGGAGCATCAGGCCTGGAGCTGGGAGCAGGGGACAAAGGAGGGTTAGAGGAGGGGACAAAAGACAAGGCAGAGGGGAGTGAGGAGGGCCCAAGGACAGAGAGGGGTGGCTCATATTTTTCACAATTCTAACTTGGTATCAGAGCGTGGATTCAACAAACCCCTTCTCGATTTATGAGGTTTTTTTTCAACAAGGGTTACAAGCGTCAGATTTGGATTCTCCATTACTTTTTTTGCAATTCTTAGATGTGGTGATTTTTAAATGCATTTTGGCATGAAAAAGACCTCACTGTTGGATTCAGAGTTATCAAGAAAATCAAATTTGCCTTTTGTTTGGCCTAATTTGGACTCTTGAGGTCAAATCTGCAAGGGTTTGAAGCAATTCCAGATCCGGAGGGTTGTTGTGGTTTCAAAGCATTTTGAGCCAAAAAAAACCTTACGATTGCGTTCAAGAGGTCGATTCACCAAAATTTGACTATAAATTTACCCTATTTCGCCATTAAGCATTTCTAAGGCAAAAAAAATTGCCTTGGAGGTCATACGGTTCTTGGCCCCTTTGGCACAAAAATAAAAATAAATAAAAAGGTCAAGCGTTTTTTTTTTTAATTTTGATTTTTATTAAATTTCAAAAAAATAAATAAATAAATAAAAATAACTACAAAAAGTTTTTTGCAGGGTATGAGGTACCCCTACTGCAGCGGCCTGCAAGCCTTAACTGCACGGTAGACTCGTAACCTTGCGTGGGGCCCAACAGCCTTGCCAACGGGTTTTCAACTCCATTGGCCGACCTTTTTTACCAACATCCTCTTTGCTTCCTACAATCAACCTTCATTTTCCAACGCCAATTTTTTAATTTTCTCAATGACATTTTTTTTTTTTTTGGCCATCAATTTTTTTTTTGTCATTGCAGGGAATATTCCTAAAATATGCCACTGACATCAATGGTACGATCAACTACCATGGCCCCTTCAAAACCTTCTTTTTTCCTAAAAAAAGGTGTTTTTTTTCATTTAGCCATAACTTGGGCATACGATGTTGGTTTTTGGCAAACGAGATATTATCGAAAAACTAATTTCATCAAATTTCCAATGACGTGGGACTCTTCACTTTTTTCTATTGTTGGTGCATTATACAATCTATTGAAGTCAGAAGTGTTGTTTTCAGTCTCAAACTCATAACTTTTGACTTGTTTCTTCGTTTTCGCAACCATCCATGCACTTTTTCCATATTTCTTTCTAGGTACATTTTATTCAAGTTTTTGTGTTTTCACACTAATGAATTAATTGGACGTCTTAACTCCTGGAAACTTTTCATTTGTGTGGGATGACTTGTTTTTTGTTGTTCTACATGTATTTCTAGTATTATGTTCTACTTGGGTATTTTAGACATCTTTCATGCACATTTTTTTTTGCAAACACACTAAGATAAAATGTCATTTTGGTATATATTTTTTGAAGATTTTGCACATCTTGTTGCACCTTTTGTATTTGCACTATGATATAAAATGTCATGGGGGGGTTGATGTTTGTCTTTGGTTTGCCATCACACCTTTGTCAAGTGAGTGTCTCTTCTACAACAACAATAAATCCTAATGTTTTTTGTCTAATGTGTGTGTCTTAGTTTGCACACCCTTTTATTTGCAGGTTATTTCTCCTATACATGCACTTCTTGGTTTTTCACAGAATTTTAGTGCACCTGTCATGGTTCTCCCTTTTTCAACATTATAGGGGGGTTTCTATTGTTGGTAGTAATGTTTCTTTGGTTTCGTAGTTTGGAGTGATCTATGTATCTAGTTCTTGTTCCTATGTACTTTCAAAGGCAATGTACATCAACAGGTGGTTACCCATGCATTTCGATGAGATGGATCATTTACCATATGGACACTCTTGCATTCCTCTTTCTGGAGGTTCTTCATTTCAACATTATAACAATTATCATTGGACAATAGTCTACAACTTCTTTGTGCTTCAACGATGTTCTACATGTTCCTTTTTTTTGGGACATTGTTTTGGTTGGAGATTTCTTAGCCCTTCACCTTGATTTGGAGGCTTTTTAGTCATCCATTCACCTATCTCTTTTTTGGAGAGGAGTTTTTCCCATGTGATTTTCTCCTTTTCTCTAGTTGTGAAATTTTTTGTTTATACATGGGTACCTCACTAAGCCTTGTTTGTCAAAACCCATCATGCATTCTCTTTTTAAGGTTTTTAGCTACTCCCTAAGTTCACACCTTAAAAGGGGGTGTTAAAGTAATCATAATCATGCATTAGCTAATAATTAATTAATCTTTAATTTATTATTACTCTAATTTATTCTCATGAACTTAAACTAAACTTAAGAGTGATTTACTATGTTAACTAGAGAGTTATTATTAGATCATTTTATCTCATTGCATAAAATGTTGACACTTGTCATGATCTAATCCCTTTCTCATTTATGGTTGCTCCTATATAGCACTCAACCTTCATTGTATTATTCATGCCTTTGATAGAACTCTCAACCTTTGAGGACTCTTGTTTTTTTTTGAAGATTCTTGAGGTTCATTATGTAGCTTTTTCTTGTTGAGGAATATTGCAATTCTTTGTTTGCAAATCTCTTGCATAGAAAGCATTTTGTTTGTTGTTTGATTTTGTGGCTCATGTTTTTCACAATTCTAACACTCTTAACTAAACCTAACCAAATGCACAAATCCTAACTAAACTTTTGATTCAATACAAACTATCTTTGATTTTCGAGAAATGAAGTTCTATTGTTGACTGTGTTTGAATGATGGCTGGTTCATTGTATCTTTGTTCCATTGGAGGATCCTTAATCACTCGACTCAAGGACAGAATGCTAGCGTTTTGGAGACTGCCAAATAAATGGATTTGGGGGATGGGAAGGTAAAACAAATAAACAATATATATAAATTAATATTTGAATTATTAAAATACAAATAAATTTTTTAAAACCTATAAAAAACTTGAATATACTGAAAGAAGCTAAAATAATTAACATTTAAATATACCTACTAAAACTATAAGCATGAATCCATACAAAGCATATAAGTCCTGAAAACTTCTCTACATATGCGAGTCAATATCTATTCGGAATGGATTCAATTTATAGTCTGTTCTTATGGGTAGCCTCCCTCACTTTAGTAGTGGGATCTCTTCTAGAAAAAGGCTCTCAGCTGGGATTGAAATAAACCTTTGAGACAACTGATAAGATGAGATCACGAGTTTGTTTGCCATTCAACAGGTCCTCGAGTTTCATTGATGATTGTGTATTTTATTCCCTGCTTCTAACCAGCAATGCTCTCCTGTCTATGTTTTTGCTTTTGTAACATAAAATGGATGACAAAGAGTTGAGGTTTAACATTTTGTTTCTAATTTTAGCTCAACTGGATTTTATCTAGGTAAAGGAATTGATTGTTAATGTTCCAAGTTATAATTATTTGTACTTTTTGATTTTATGTATGTTCTGGATTTATGAACAATATGCAAAACTGAAACAGCACATTAAATTCAAACAACTGATTGAAAACCTTGTGAAATCACCCCTCAACTTTCATAACAGCAATTAAAAAATCAATTATATACTCAAATCCTTCAACTGTGCTGCAGATTGGCTGATTTGTAACAGTATAAACCCTAGGGTAAAATATGCTTCAGATCTGAAAATTAAAGAGTTTGTAAGAGCATTTACGAATTCAAGTGGAAATTCCAAAAGCCTTCCCAAACTGAAAGATTGATGCAATACCTTGCTGCTGGTCAAAATACAAATGAATATAAAAAAATAGCAATTTTACTACAATTTCCAGATAAGATGTTATCACGAACTTGATTTACAACTCCATGGCAACAGTACAGCTGGCTGATCCTCCTGGTTCAGTACGGTAGGGCTGCAATGAATGATGCAGCAGCTGAAAACTTGACCCTCCAGCATTCAATTAACCCTCCAAACTGTTGTGCCCCAAACCCTAGCACCAGGAATGATATGGATTTGATGTAGATGATTGGCACTCCAAATGTAAATTTGCTGATGACAAGCATGTAACAGCACTAATGTTGCTAGTCCTGCCCTCTAAATGATGTCGCCCTAATTTATATGGCTGTAGATGTGGATTGCAGTGAAAAATAGGCTTGGAAACACATGCAAAATACCCAAATCTGATTGATATCTTCCAAGAAATGATGGCACCTCACTCCAATAGGCTGGTAGCTTATGTTGGATGACTGAAATAATATTACCAGTAGCCAGGATGACTGATCTAATGCCCAGAATGACTGAATTCTCTCCCAATGTGGTGCTCGGCTAGGGTTGACTGAAACAACTGAGATCCAGCTCTATATGATGCTCAAAATTTACCCAAAATCTGAAAGTCAATGTAGAAACCCTAATACTATGATAAGGCAACAAAATAATGATATTTGCTTGCAAAACACTGCAAGCACTGTAACAGTACTGTAGCGATTGATAATATCTCCAAATCCTCCACAAATCAGCACAATTGTGATTCCCAAATGGAATCACCCAAAATGGGAAAGAAAGATTTTCATTTTTTATCCCAAATGTGGAATCTAAAGGGCTTTCGTCCTCTCAAACCCCGAACAAACCAAGGGTTTTCATCCTTGAATGCCTCAAATTGAACAAACTGCTCAACTCTAAAAATTGGATGCAAAAGGATAACTTGAATGATGATCAAATGAAGATAAGTGCCTCCTTGATATTCCTTTTCAAATTAAGCCCTTGGGTCCTATCTTTTCCTCCAAGTATTTAAAAATATTTTTATTTTTTATCTTAATATTAGTGTTTAAAAACACTTTTTTTTTTAAATTATAATATTATCATTAAGCTGCCCCTAAAATTAAAAATTACTGAGCCCAATTTAAATAATATTATTTATTATTTTAATCCGAAAAAGGGGGCATGACATTGATGTTGTTCAACAACCATGTCAACAAATCACAAAATTTGCTAGCTTCGTGAATAAGTCTTCTCAATTCCATTGTATATGTACTGGAATCACGTGAGACAAATTACAGCAGGCAAGTGCTATCAATCTGGCTTCACTAAATCCGGAAGGCTACCTAGATTCCCAACTCTCTGTGCAGCACCAGATAAGGCTTGATCTCAGTCACAAGAAGCTCATAGGAAGCCTTCCACATTCTTTTACTGGACTATTTTTAGTTGTTTAAAAGCTGCTGGCATAGGGTGACAACCTGACATCACACTGAAGGTGATATGAATCAAGGTTTACCTCCTTTAGTTGTTTTTTTCAAGTGTTCAATTACTTTTCAAACTCTAGGGTTTTCCTTGCCCTTCTATTCTAACTAAGTATACGACTTACTCTGGTCATTCGGCGAACTGGATATTATTATACTTTCTTTCATCTTTCTCTAGGGCAGTACATACCAAAGCATTGGCAAGTCCAATAATATAACCAATATAACCAGTATAATAACCCCAATCTTGACCTGTTTCAGTGAGCTTCCAGCATTACAACTTGGTTTTCTACAGACTGCAATTCCTTTTTGTGTATGTTACATTGCTACCAGCTTAATTCATTTGTCAGTTATCTATTAACTACTATATCGTGAATTAATTGAAAGAAAAATTATTATTTTTGACACTGTAAACAAGGGAATCCCCATAACCATATATGGACGTCAAATACAAAAGACAGAATACTTGGACAAAACACACCGCACATGTTAGCAAAAAAAACTATTGGCAGGCCTGGTGGGAGGGAGAAATCACAGAAAAAGACAAGAAGTGGCAAAGTTAATAATGCTTTCTTGCCTTATCATGAGAAATAAATCCTTAACAGATTTCTTTCATTTTCAAAACCCTCCTATAGTGGAGAAGCAAATAAGAATGAACTATATTTATTTGCCTTTCTGAGGAGCAAAACAAAAGAAGTAAGCTTTAATCCAGTCTCACCATACAACACAATTCTCCAGACTACAACTAAAGATATTAAACTTTGTCAAACAAAGCAGGAAATCCTTGGGGCTCACAAATGTCTCCCAAAATAAGTATCTGTATGCACAACATTCATACCATGGGTCAAAGCATAGATCCGATTACTCTCCGAGTAGCCGAGTAATCTCCACAAATTTTGCATGCCGAGTAATTTCTGCTTTTACCCTCGGGCAGTATGCAGATGGATTTTCTCCCGTCAAATTATCAAGTAATCGCCAATAGCTCGCAAAAAACCCACAAACTTGGCAAGTTTGCCTGTGTATAAATATGTCTGCGTGTATATGCATGCAAACTTGGCATTCTGTGTATGTTTATAGATATGTATGTGTGCACAGTGCAGTCCTGAGTATACACATACATAAATATCCACACATATTTGCCGAGTATTTCCCAAGTTTTCCCCGAGTCAAAAATTTTGGGCTTGCCCAGTACTCTCCGATTCCGAGTATGTAAACTATGGGTCAAAGTACTCTGTGATGCCAATTTGAACTTTAGCAGAAGTAATAAACTCAGCATCTAACCCATAAGTATAAGTGCTGTAAAAGCACATAAGATCATTTTATTTACAGAGGATGCATCCAGAAGAGAAACACTGAATAAATAAAAACTATAAGTGTAGTTATATAATGCTTTAAATTTGATTTGGAAAGCAATTTGCTGTAGCACAAAATTAGGAACTGAAATATAAAAGAAGGTGAGAACAAAATCAATTACACAGCAAGAAGATATTTATATTGGTGATTAACATTGGATACTAATGTGGGATAATACTATACACAAAATAGAAAGCCTTTAAGTGATTTTACCAGAGTCTTAATAACAGGTGAAAATGTTTGTATAAAATGATGTTACTCATTTGTAGAATTGTCAACAGGAGAGTCTTCTGATTTTAAAGTCCTCTGAAATGCTGCTATTAAACAAAAATATATTGAAGAACCAAATATATTAAGGATCCCAATGATCTTTAAAAAGGCTTCAAATAGACTCACCGAATGTCTGATAAAAGAAGAAAACAGAACCCGTAAATAATCGAATACAAGTAAACTATCTGACTCGACTAAACAATAAATCAGTATGTTTTCCCTGTGAGAATCTGCACGACCATCTTTATTGCCCTGCATATCACAACCATCACAACCAACCCAGATTTAGACAATTATCCTTGAATCCAATTAACAAAGCACTGATTATGGTGATGACTAGTAGCCATTAGATAGGAACTTGTTAATCAAGCATCTTAAGATGTATTAAACACTCTGCATCTGTAACTTGCCTTCAGCCTGCACCATATCTGTTTGTTGGGGCTCAGGATTAGGATTTTTTTGTGAGACCGGTGGCCCATCTCTTCGTCTCTCATATCGCCGTGGCTCATATGGTCGTTGCTTGGTATAGCTCCTGCGAGCTGTTTGCCTCTCAGCAGGTTTTGGTTGAGGTCTCGATACCACTTTCCCATCTATAAACTTGTCCCCTATACAACAGAAATTTCTATCAGAAACCATCTTCAAAGTGGATATGCATAAAAAATAAAACACCCACAAAGATAACTGGGTCCAGTCCCACAGAGTTATGAAGAACCAAGGTTGACTACAGGGGAAAAAAGACCCTTGGTTGGCTAGACGACTGAAATCCAGCTCCAATTTTCTAACCATTCCAAAGACAGTACTTATGCTATTGTCCGGTAATTATATAGGTCAAACTCCACAAATTAGAGAATGGCAACTGACATGGCACCTCATCAACAGAACAAGTTTATTCCTTGCTTGTAAGAATAAATATTAAAGATGCATCATTGATATGGTACAGCCTGTGTGTTAAATGTCTACTATACTAAACTCTAGAAAGAACTCATAACTTCATCCTTGTGGATATGGGCCCCAAAAGACCAGACTGAGGCCTTCAGCAAGGGACACATATTCTTTCATATCGATATGGGTCCTTAGCCAAAGGACCAAAGATAGATCCTCCCAAGGTGGCGGCCTTCCTTTACTTGTTATTTATTCATACACATGGACTTATAACAGCTTTGTAACAATGCAAGTGCGCTGATTATGGATAAGAATTGAATTCCTAACTTTGTGCTTGTACGCTTGAGTCCTGGTGAGAATGGAACTCACAGCTTTTGACTAGTAAATTTTCCACAAGATTAATGAACCTAACTGGACAGACATTTGCTATATCCTTTGAAAAACAATGTTTTCCTATATTTGACCCACAATTGTCCAAAGGATTTGTGACGTAAGCATAAACATAAAGGGCTGCATTCCTAAGGGAGTGAACCACGATGGGGTAAATTACTGGGAGCACCTATCACTGAGAATGTGTTGTAATGAAAATGCGGTTCATTAGTAAGTGTGCCACCCAGGTTCACAGTGACCTGCCACTGCCGGGAGTAGGGGGAGGCACACTTCAATAGGCCACAGTTTCAGTGCCAAACCCTAAGAAAAAAATGCCATACAAAAGCATCATGAGAATACATGAGAGGCACCATCAGTTCAAAAATAAAATGGCAGACTTAATCATCATATTTACCTCCATAATCTTTGTTGGGAACATCAATGTAAGAATCAGGCAGAACCCAAAGCACTCCAGGTAGCCCTGAAGACAAAAGGCAACATGTTAAGTCCTAATTAACATTTTTTCCACATAACAGAGACAAAAACAAACCCACGAAGAACACACCCTTGCATTTTTCAGACAGTTCCTCTGAAATTAGTGCTTGAAATCCAGTGTAAGTTGTCGTAGACAATGCGTATATTCTCTTTTTGGCCTCCTCTTCGCTACAAAGTACAATCCAAAATTAGTAAAGAATTAAGCACCAGATCTTCGATAACAGCAGCTCGTCTCTACTGAAGATTAGTCACATACAACCTTAAGAAAAATGTTCGACAATACGCAAAAGCATTGAAATACAGAGTAGCAAGTCTTCCATGATAATAGGTCAACCTCATTGCTAATAAATCTCTTACGATTACAAAAAACTGTTCTAAAGTAATTTAGAAATTATTCAAAATACCGTACCTTCCAACAACCTGGGCAAGTGTCTTTATATATGTGTCAACCATCTCCTCTGAAGAAGGCTTGGGGTCCTTGGGAAACTCCATGACAATAAGCCAGTGCTCATAATCACAACCTGGAAGCAGTATGGTTTCCCTGGGAGGCTTGTTGCCCCCATAATTAGAAGATGAATCATTTATGGCACAGCAGATTTGTTTGTTATTATGTATAGTGGGTTTTGTTGATTTGATGTTGGACAAAGTGGGTTTTACTAATTTGGGCTTGTGAGATTGGATAGCCAGAGCAGAGAATGAACTGTTCTGAAATGAGGAATAGATAGCTGGGGAAAGGGAATAAGAAAATGAGGTTTTTGGCAGAGAAGAAGATGGTGTTTGAGATAAGGGTGGATGCTTGGGATGACATGAAGAGGAGCACGGACAGAGATTGAAGAGGGCCATTTGTGAAATGAAGTGATGAAAAATGAAAAGAGTGTCCTAACTCCGTAGTAAAAAGGTATGAATTTAAAAGATGCATCATCCAGCTGCTTTAATAGCGGGGGAGATTTGGGTCGCTTTTTAATAAATTTCCATAAAAACTCTGTTATTGGAAGGGATATCGCATGAATATTGTGAACGAAATAGATAATGTTTATCCTTTTTTCTTATTTCTCTTTTCCTTTTTACATAATAAAAATATCTATATTAATTGTAAAAGTAAAATATATTATATTAAAAGAAAGTTGGGTTGAAGTATTCACAGTTCAAAGTTTTATTAGGTGGAGTCTTAACATTAAATCTAAAGAAAAAATAAAATTGTTAAGTAATGCGAGTTAAAATACTAGTAGTAGGATGTAAGTCATTATCATCTAGTTTCAATATAGTAAGATTATCCTAATCATTAAAAATTGGTTCTTAGTCAATGAGAGTACCTTAGAAAAATAGAGAAGGTTAGATGAGGGAATTTGTCCACTGTTCAGTCATCCAAAGGCTCCTCTAATGTGACGTTAAGGAGAAGTTGAATGTTACTAGGATGATTGGACCAACCTTGAACACTATGACTACGAGCTCTACACTAAGAAGTATGAGAATCATTAGGCCCTTAGGTATTCTAACTTTTGTCATGTCAACACTCTCATGGAAGAGATTGACCCTTGGTGGATGAGGCAAGGAGGTCGGCAGAACTCAAGCAACTGTACAAAAAGCATTACCCCAATGATCAAGAAACACTTGGAAGTGAGTAACTACAAGTGCAACTTTACTAACTTGCACTTGTATCTACATTAACACATTAGAACATATCATAAATTTAGAATGCATGAAGAAATTAATAATTATTTATAATTTTTTAAATTAATTCTTAAGAGAAACATATCATTACATGATGATTTTCACCTTACATTATCTCTTTGTAAAGGAAATAAACTTTCCTTAAGACTAGCCTAAGTCATTTAAATAAATGTGATCCATTAAGCACAAATCGATCAAGATGATAGTTGAGACTAATAAATGTGATAATTGTAATATTTTAGGAAAATAAATAAGATAGATAAAGAGTATTTAGCTCTATGATTGAAGAATGTGTGCCAATGGTAAATGCATTGAAATCAAACTAAAATCTACTTAGAAAAAAAAGAAGTGATTTTTCTAACAATGAATGTCTTTAACTCTATGTTGAGTTTTTGCTCTATCTGGGATCAAAACTATGGGTTTGGTTTGATTTTGTAATCATGGGATCATCCTTTGAGTTAAAACTCAACCTTGTGAAATGTAAGACTTTATCTATTGCTCACCTAAATAATTCTTATGTTTAACTTGTTTTTGATATATAAGGACTAGCGATATTTAAGAATACCATAGAAAGGTTACCATTTAATCTCAAGGAAACAATTTCTCTTAGGTCAACTTTTGAATAGATGTGTACTAAGTTGAAAGATAACAAGTTAGGGCCTAAGAATGATGTATATGAATTTATCCCTCTTGTAAAAGCATCAATTTGAAATGTATCATTATTAATTACTCCTCTAATGCTCTAAAATGAGAGAGGAAAAGTATGAATTTTAGATAATGAGAATGAATGCATTGAATATCTTTAAATAATGGCACATAACATCAAATTTCACAAAACATATACTTGGTCGACTGGGGGTGGAAAAATAAGGGGAACTAGATAACCAAATTTGAATTTTAAAATTTGAGAATAAATTGGTCAAGAACGCGACCATGAGATCAACCCCACAACCATGGAAATGACCCTTGATGAATAAGTGGTTAGATACAAATACTTAACATCTTTGTGAAAGTGCATTGATAAATGTAATAAATGTGTATGAGGTGAATGTATAGAAGTATGTGTTAGAATTGCAAAAAGACCACAAGCCATAGGACCAAACAACAAACAAATACACCTTCCACGCAAGAGATCTGCAAACAATATGTGTAATATTCTTCAACAAGAAAAATGTACAGAAGCAAGAGACTATCAAAAAGATATGAAAGCTCGAGCAATAATTACAATGAGGGTTGAGTGTTATATAGGAGCAAAACCCATAAAAGCACTCCTAAGTTTAGCTTAAGTGCATGAGAATAAATTAGACTAATAATCAATTAAAGAGTAATTAATTATTAGCTAATAAATGATTACTCTAACATCCCCCCTTAAGATGAACTTAGGGAGTAGCTAAAAACCCTAAAAAGAGAATGCAAGATGAGTCCTGACAAACAAGGCCATGTTAGGTACCCATGTACAAACAAAATATCTCTAACAACTAGAGAAAAGGAGAAAACCAAAGTGGGAGAAAACTCCTCTCCAAAAGAGAGAAAGGTGAATGAAGGATTTAAAAAGCCTCCAAATCAAGGTGTGAAGGACTGAGAAGCCTTCAACCAAAACAATGTCCTGAAAAAGAGGAACATGTAGAACATCACTGAAGCATAAAAACATTGTAGACAGTTGTCGAATGAATATTTATATAGTGTTGAAATGAAGAACCTCCTCTGAAACAAATGATGATCAAGATCAAGATAACAAGAATATGCATGAGTTCCCTCAATGTCACTATTTGAATCAGATGGAAAACAAAAGAAAACATCTAGTAATCGAAGATACAAATGTAAGGTTCAAGGAGACTATAATCTGCATGAGTGCCCCCAATGACACTACTCGAATTAGATGGAAAACAAAAGGAAAACATCTAGAAGTTGAAGATATAGGTGGTACATGAATCTGCATGAGTGACCCCAATGACACTACTCAGCATGCAAGATGCAAGTCAAAAATATAGGTACCAATAGTCTAAAGAAAATTGATCACTAGAGAGACAATAATTTGCATGAGTGTCCACCATGACACTACTCGATTCAGATGGAAAACAAAGGCAAACATCTAGAACTCAAAGATACAAACAGTACATGAATATGTATGAGTCACCAAAAAATGACACTACTCAACATGCATTAAAACTGCAAATTAAAAATACAGGTACCTTGGTAGTCTCTAATCAAATGAAAATGGAAGGTCGCCTCTAAAAAATAGGAATTCAAGAGTGTCCATTTGGTAAATGATCCAACTCAGTGAAATGCATGTAACCAACCATTGATGTTCACTACATCTGAAAGTACATAGGAACAAGAACTAGATATGTAGATCACTCCAACGCGAAACCAAGGAAGCATTAGCACCAAAAGTAGAAACCCCCCCATAATGCTAAAAATGGAGAGCCAAGTAAGTACACTAAAACTGTGAAACCAATAACTACATGTAGGAGAAACAACCTACAAATAAAAGGGTGTGCAAACTAAGGCACACATGCATGAGGCAAAAATCATTAGGATTCACTGATGTCGTGGAAGGGACACTCACTTGACAAAGGTGTGAGGGAAAACCAAATGCAAACATCAACCCCCCATGGCACTTTATATCATAGTGGGAATACAAAAAGCACAATAAGGCGTGCAAAATCCCCAAAAAATATACACTAGAATGGCACTTTATCTCAATGCGTCTACAAAAAATAAAGTAAATGAAAAAGATGTCTACAATACATAAATAGTACATAATACTAAAAATACATATAAAATAGCCAAAAATGAGTCATCTTATGCAAACGACAAGTTCCTAGGAGCTAAAATGTCCAAGTAATTCACCAGAGTATAAAAATACAAAAACTTGAATAAAATGTACCTGAAGAGCAATTTGGAAAAAGTGCATGGATGGAATTGAAGAGCTCTAAAAGACGATTCCAACGTCGCTAGAATAATGAAAAATAGAGAAATTGGTCAAAAGTTACGAGCTTAGGACTGAAAACAACACCTTTGACTTCAACGGGCTATAGAATTCTCTAGTAGCAAAAACATGTGATGAAACCCACACCACTGGAAAGTTGATGGAACCAGCTTTTCGATGATATCTCATTCGTTGAAAATCAACATTATATGCCCAAGTTATGGCCAAAAGAAAAAAATAGCTCCATGGAGGTCAAAAAAGGGGTCAAAGGCGCCCTAGCCAACTGTCTGTATGATTGACGCCATGCTAACATCAGCATCCGTACGAATGGCATCATGTTGAAGTCAACATGATGTCAACAAGAATATTTGAGGAATATTCCTCTATGGCTGAAAAAAAATCCCAACCCCTGCATGGAAAAAATAGCATGGAATATTCTGAAATTCACCCAGAATATTCGCTAGGCTTGGTGGAAGAATGTTGCTCGCCGAATTGGTGACGTCATTGTCAGAAAATGCCAAAAGACCGGTTGACTGAAAAAAACCCTGCCAAAAAGGTAAGAGTGTCGTTAGGTTAAGAAACCAGCTACTGGTTTGATGTGGGGCTGCCACTGAATGGCTTGAAGCCACCGTCGGTCGGCAAGGGTAGGGCCCATAGGCCTGTGTAAATTTGACTTTTTTGATAGCTCTGAATCCAACAATGAGGTTACTTTTACACCAAATAAACCTAAAATCGCCCACCTCTAAAATTTACAAAAAAAGCAAAGGGGATTCAGATCTAAAGCCTGTAACCCTTGTTGAAGAAAAAAACCTCATAAATTGAGAAGGGGTTGGATGAATCCATGCTCTGATACCATGTTAGAATTTCAGGAATATTGGTCAAGAGTTGCAAATTACACAATTACACAAATTGAGATAAAAGATAGAATATGAATAATTGTATTGATTATTGACTTGATAGTTGCTTAAAAATGAGTACAATATATATAACAAGAGATGAGCCTTTTAGAATGGAAATTACCAACTAGAAAATAGGCATGTGCCTCCATGCAAGATTGCACAACTAAGAAATCATTATCTTAAAAATCTAATAACTAGAAAACTTATCTAGAGGAATATTTTAGGCAAAATATTCTACACTAACACCCCCCCTTAAGTGTAGCTAGGTGAATAGAGATATGTAAATAATGCAAGGATGGATGCATGAAAACATGAATGGGTCTCGACTACAAGGCCATGTTAGGTACACAATTACAAAGAGGAAAGGAGAAACCTAGTGGTAAAAACTCCTAACCAAAAGATACAATAATGATACCCATCACAAATCCAATCAATCTCCATCCACACAAAGGATGGCAAGCAAAGCCATACAACCCCTTGCGTAATGAGATAATTTGTTGCAAAGAAACATTGGAAGCACACTTGTGGAGTAACATTGGAATCCTTAATCCAACAAGCAAGGAAAGATAATATGTTTGCTAGAAACCATATCAAAATCATTGAACGACTCAGGTTGGAATCATGATAAAGCAATAACATACCTGCTCCCAAGGAACACTCGAAAACTAGCAAACTGGCACAACTTTGGAATATATGAAGCAAAAGGATATTGAAAATGAAGTGCAAAGATCAAAAGAAAATGCAAACCTAATGCAAGCATAGATGAATGTTCACATCTACCTCCATGATTTCCTACCTTGCAATATAAAATGAAATTTTCACTCAAACTAATCTTGCTCTGATACCATGTTAGAATTGTGAAAAAAACCATAAAACCACAAGCCACAATATCAAACAACAAACAAATACACCTTCCATGCAAGAGATTTGCAAACAATATGTGCAATATTCCTCAACAAGAAAAAGCTATAGAAGCAAGAGACTATCAAAAAGATATGAAAGCTTGAGTAATAATTATAATGAGGGTTGAGTGCTATATAGGATCAAAAACCTAAAAGCATAAAAACACTCCTAAGTTTAGCTTAAGTGCATGAGAATAAATTAGACTAATAATCAATTAAAGAGTAATTAATTATTAGCTAATGCATGATTACTCTAATAGTATGTGCATGTAATGATAAGGCAAGGGATAAATGTACAGAAATATATATAGATAGATAGATAGGTAAATCCTAGGAAAATGAGCTCAAATTTACATAATATTATGTCATTTGTCAATGTATATATTTATCAAGACATTTCCTAAAAAAGCACAAAAAATGATGTGAAATGGCATGGGTACATAAATTTCACTATTACATTTTTCTTCCACTTTGAGATGTGTATAATGTTGGGAAAGTGTGAAATCAAAGTGCAACCTTAATATATGTTATATGTGTCTTCAACATCTTGGGAATTGATACTTGGACACACCCATGTAAGTAGTTGAGAGATAATTTTTTATGATTGTTCTCCTTGAAACTTGGAAGAATAGTTGTAATGTAATTTACAAGGGGAGTTATGGTTGGCAGAAGTTACAATCATCACTTTCATAAGGTTTGACTTCCTATTCTAGTGCTTGGGAGTTACATTTTGATAAAAGAGCATCTTGTTATGACAAAAGGGTCCCATTTGAGCTGGCTACTTTATTATGGAGTCTTCATGCTTGGGTCTATGTCCATCAAGGGTTACAAGTCAAATATGTAGTTATTGAGGGGTGGAGGGAGTTACATTCTATTAAAATGCATGCTTATAAGAAATTGTAGTATAAAATTGATAAGCTAAATTTAGATTTTAGATAGAAAAAATAAAAAACATAGCATCAAAGGAAGAAGCTCACACCCAAGATGTTATTGGTGCATAGATGTATGTGTAATGTGTTGTGGTCTTCCTTACATGTCATCCTAGTATTGTATTGTCATCCAAAAAAGTTCCATAATGTGAAATTATCACCAAAGTTTGAACCTACATACACATACGAAATAAGGACAACATAAGAGAAAACCAAGGGATACCAAATGATACCAAAATGAATAAAAAATATAATCTATATATTTGAAATAAAAATGGAGGGAGAAAAAGCATTGCGTGTGATGAAGAGCTCAAAATAAAAACTTGTAGCTAAGAAGAGAAAAATTGTTGGGGTTGCTTAAGATCTTGCCACCCCTATTTTATTCTTTCAACCTTCGTGGTATTCAATATGTAGAAAATATTTTAAATAGTGTGTTCTCCTATCCTAAGCATATCTAGGAAGGTAAGAGTAGTGAAAATTATACGAATGCAGCTCGAGTGTGTATAATAAAATTAACAGAAATGAGATGGACATCCCAACATGAAAAGTGAAATACAAAAGGATTATTTGAAAAATAAGAAGGCAAGATCAAAAAAATAAGAATAATGCCACCTCACAAGCTTGAAGAAGCCAATAAAGAGAAGGTTGTCATGAAATAGTGTAAACACCTTTAAGAAGAGTGTTGTAATAATGTTGGTATACTCACCCAGAGGAACCAATACCAAATAAATGTTGTAGGAAGCTATAAATTACTATTAAGAACCTGAGATTGTAAAACTTTGATAGATTAAATGAGAGAGTTATGCCTTAGATTCAAAAATGAGAAGTAGGAGGAAAGTATGGGAGATAGAGAGTTGTTCAAATCCATAGTCAAAAATTACCATTGACCTAGGCAAGTAATAGGTGGTGAAATGCTTATAAACATATGATAAATAATAAACTATCATGGGACATTAGCAGCTCACACTAGCATATGGATAGTTTCAACTCTAGAAAAGGTCAAACACTAAATAATCACAAGGTTAACATGACTAAAATATTAATTTTCACAAAAGGGACCATGGGAGGAAAGGCCTTGGCATCATGGATAGAAAAAGGTAAGTAAAGGGCCAAATGGACCTAAAAACATGTTGAGGGAGACAAACACCAATGTGAGTCCAAAATATAATGAGAAATTATAAGGGCATGAAATCTTCAATATAGGTACCCATAAATAATTATTTTTTCAACACCTTGTTGAATCAAGGGATAAACTCATGGTTGTGATAATTTAGAAAACCTCAAAAATATAAACCTTGATCCATCCACTCATGTTTGTGATAACCCTTGGGATCAAAGCTCAACCCAACCAAATCATGATCCCATAAATTTTTACCTTGACCAAACCAATGAGGATGATGCTTAGTCACCCCTATCACTCAAAATAACAATTCTAATAATTTTCCCAACCAATATAGGCCAAATCATCCTTACTCAAATTATTTTGTTATGTACTCTGACATAATCAAGATAATCTACCATCCTAAGCATACAAAAACCCTAATTCTACTCAACTTAACAAAGCATTCCCAAAACCAGCCTATAACCTAAAACTATAAATTAATTCATCCCCATTTAAATCAAAACCATAATTTCACATCTCATTCCACCTCCAACTCTTGGTTCCCCCTTTGATCAAGAGTGGTAATAAATAATGAATTTCGTCAAGGGATTATAACTAAGGACATCAAATAAACACAAGCAAATATAATTTCAAAGAACCTTGTCCATATATTTTTTATCAAATCATGTCACAAATCCACTTTCCACGACATTTTGAAATTGTACAATTTAATAAATACAAAGAAAAGGGTGATCCCACATAAAATAATTATTTAGATATGTCAAGAGGTTGTTTGTGATAATATGTATCTTCAAAGAATTTTCCCTCAAATTTTGGGAGGCCAAGCCTTGGATGGTTTCTACACCTTCCTCAAGGATCAATTACCACATTTAGTAACTTAACATAGAATATTTTAAAACACTTCTCTTATAATTTTTAGCATGATCTTACTATTATTAATCTTTCTAATGCCAAGAAACATAATGGAGAAAGTTTATCCTCCTTATATTGATGAATATGTCTTGCAAGTATATTTCACTAGCCCACTTGCACAAAATAACTAGTGCATATCCTCATCACAAGCTTGAATCAAGATATTGCATTTCACCTCCATATGCATTACATCGTGCAATATTAAATGAAACCATTAAAAAGGGGGTGTATATTAAAAAATATATTATTTTTAAAGGTTTAGTAAAAATAATATTAAGACTATAATAAATAAATTAAACTTATTTTTGGCTAAAAAAAATTGTAATCAATGACGGGGTCACAAATTTGAAGCATATGCAAATTTTATACCTACAAATGGTTTTAAGTATGTGAAAAATATACAAAGACCCACTATTCCATGTGTCCAACCTAAAAAAGTGATGAAAAATGTCAACACACCTCCTTGTGGGAAACCTTGGAGGTCATCTTCTAGAAACTCTTTAGGTGAATATGGTAGCATTCCCACTCACCAAACCATTTGATGATACAAAGCCTAAACCTACACATTTAAAAGACAATTAATATTATGATTATCATAGAATCAAAGGCCAATCCGCAAATAAATGTATTAAACTAAAGAATTAATTGTAGGACCTCATTGACAAAGTGATATTAAAATAGGAGATGCATTTCCTTCACCTCACAAAAAAAAGAGAATATATTAAAATCACTACCCAAAGCATGATCAATAATCTCCTTTAAAATCCAAGTAAGCTTAAAACCAAGATCACCACGCCCATAATATCCATTTTTAAAAAATATCATTCATATGACTCTATCATAGGTTGAATATCAACCAACCCAACATACAAGTTATAACCATTAAAATAAAATCATCCAATTGCATCATCACCACAAGATATGGTCAAGTCATTCAAGGGCCTTCTTCATCTACTCTCACTAATTGGCATAAACTCATTGAAAATATATATAAAAATGTAACACAAATATTCATTTTAGATCTTAAAACATCTAATGTTCATAGAGAAATATTGAAATACATCTTACAAGAGTCAAGAGTCGCTAGTGATTTTTACCCTAATAAATTTCAAGCCCTTAGGGAATAGTTATCCTCCACCTACCAACTATCCAAAATAATATTCCACCCCTAAATCATTCCTATAATCATCCATTGCACATTGAATCCTTTATATCCAAACATAAATTCAAAATAATTCTCATAGATAATAGATCTAGATTAAACATGGACATATTGAGAATGGTAAATTAGTTGGGTTACTTTGCTAAAGACTTGGAACCACGTGTGATCACTATAAAATCTTATGATAATATAGAGCATAAATAATAAGGTACTATATATATACCCATTAAGGTAGGGCCCATCTTACAACAACCTATGTCATGTTATTGATATTTATTTTCTATATAATATCCTCTTGATTTTCTCATGGATCTATTCCATGTAGATAATTCCATCACATACCATCAATTTCTAATGTTCCATAATGAAGGCATGGAAATCATTATTCCTTCTTATCCTCATCCTTTTCAATAATAAAATATTGAATATCCATACCAAAAATATAATCATTGTTCCAAAACCAAAGTTATCACCCATACCAAAACTATAAAATCTTCCTCTTATATTGATATTAAGGATCTTGCAGCTACATCCACCATGCAACCTTCTAAAATCCAAGTCAAGATCATTAACACTGACTATAGAGAATATGAGATGCACAATGCCTTCCATGTTAAAAATATACCTTTATCCCCCACAATCTCATGGTTGACCTAATCCCCAACTAAAAAAAAAAAATATATCCTACAGTTTGGTTCCGTCACATTTGTTCAACATGTTTGCCTTGCTAATGAAGACATTGAAGGTACAACCAACACCTAAATCTACAAAGATTAAAATTTTGCATAATTTTTTTGAAAGATACATATCATATAATGCTTGACATTTCAAAAAACATGAAATACAAAGTTAAACATTGGGCCACAAAAGTGAGGTATCCTTGATCCCATATTTTTGAGAGTGGATATTAAAACTTGATGGTTCAAATGCATACCACCTAACGAGTAGTCAAACAAACTGAATGGCACATGTGTGCTTATGGAATATATATCTCCTACTATTGAAAACATTAAGATAATGTCCATCATTGACTCTTTAAATAATCTCATTATAACCATCCTTTTAGACAAAACCTCCATTTGTACCATTGACCTACAATTCGCACATCCTATATTCATTGATTAGGACTAACAAGATCTTATGTCTTCAAATATATTTTAGAACACTAAGGCTATTACCAAATTCAGGGGGCTCTATGATAGTATCCTTGAAGAATATCATAAGAAAGGTTTTGAAATCAACATTGATGCATTATTAGGCATAAAAATGGAAAGATAAAATTAAGTGTACATTGATGAAAACCTCTCTAAGGAATTGATAGATAAAAAACTTGAATTGCCCCTAACACCTATATAGTGGCAAGATAGGTCTATAATTCTAGTTGAAGATGCTCAAGATGTCAATATTTGAATATAAGATAATCAAGTCACTTACATTGCAACAATATTGAGATCTACAAAAAAAATAAAAAACTACTTCAATCATTAAAAATGATACAAATATCTTGGCATACATGGATATGCCTAGATTGGATCCATCTCTTGTGGTTCATCACTTTGGTGTACATCCTCACACTAAGCTAGTTAAATGAAAACTTGGGAATATGTATCCAAAATTTACTCTTTTGGTCACAGAAGAATTATATAAACTACTAGAGGTTGGATCTATTAGACCCAGCAACTATCTTGAATGGATTTATAATGTAGTGTCCCTATAAAAAATCTAAAGGGTATTAATATATGCACTAATTTCAAATTCTTAACAAGAATCTTACGAAAGATGAATTTCCCTTTCCTAACATTGATATGATTGTTGACTCACAATAGGCTATGAAATGTTATCCCTCATGGATAATTTTTTTTGTTATAACTAAATACAAATTTCTTCTAAAGATCAACAAAAAATGACTTCACTAATCCTTGGGGTAGCTTCTACTATCAATTTATGTTGTTTAGATTGAAAAATGTTAGAACCACCTATCAAAGTGCTATGACAATTATATTTCATGAAATTATGTCATGATATCATGGAATATTATGTAGATAAATTCTTGGGAAATTAAAAAAATTGGAAGAACACCCACACATTTGTTGGTGTAAACAAACTTATTTTAACCAACTAGTTAATTAGTGGGTCCTATTTACATGTTAAGTCCACTTAAGTGCTAGGAATATTTCTAGAAGTCTTAGTTGTCACCTAGTTCTTATCTTATATTTTTGGCATTTAATACTTCAATGCTAGGTTATTTAATAATAAGTTTCAAGTTAGTTGTGAAAAGTTATAGGATTGAGACACATGTCACAATCTTGTATAATCCTACCCTTCACCTTGTCCATATAAGAAAGGATACTGTACACTTCATATCATATATCTCATAGAGCTTAATATCAAGCAATCTCATTTCTTGCATACTCTCTCTTGGAAGGTTTTCATTGTTTTTGCAAGTAGTCTTAGGTGTTGAGCTAATCTTCGGCTCCTACAACATCCTCCAATGTTTTTTCAACAAATAAATGAATATAAGGTGTATCTCAATCCAAAGAATTTTTCCTTTGGTGTCACATCAAACAAACTATTGGGCTTCATTATCTCTATATGTGATATTGAGATAGATCCAACTAAAGTTGTAGTAATCATAAAAATGCCTCCACCAAAAAATAGCAAGCAAGTTCACAACCTACAATGTAAGATTCAATCTATTTGAAGGTACATTGCACAACCAACTAATAAATCTCAACCATTCTCTCATCTCATCAAGAAAAATACTAGGTTTCATTACGATTATTCTTGTCAAAGGGAATTCAATCTCATCAAATAATATATTTCTCCTCCAATTATGCTCATGGAACCCATATAAAATGAACCATTTATTTCATACATATCTATGAAACCAATTTCTTGAGGGACACTTCTAACATAAGATGACAAATAGGTCCAAGAAAGAGAAATATACCATATCAGGTGTAGCTTAGTTTCATATGAGCTCAATCACACAACTATTGAAAGAGTATGCTTGGCCATTATCTTCACTTCACAAAATATCTAGCACTATATGCTTAATCATTATAGTAAAAATTCTAAAATTCACCCACTGAAGTATCTTATATCTAGGGATTACCTTATATGATGTATAGCTAAATGGGTCATAATTCTTAGTGAGTTGGAAATTGAGTATGTGGATCTCAAAGAAATTAAAGGAAAATTCATAAATAATAAACTATTTGAGGCACCATTAATCCTATTATTTTCAAATGATTACATCTTGAATCTCAAATATTACCCCACCTAGAAGCTTTACTTTGATGGTTCTTTCACTATTCATTGCTCAGGAGTAGGTATATTGTTCATCGCACTACAAGGGGATTGTATCCTTAAATATTTTAGACTTGCATGGAATGAACAACATTTTAGAATATGAGAATTTACTTACAAGACTTAAAGACATAATATAATGGAACATCCAATAGATTATAGTCTACGGGGATTCTTAGCTTGTCATCAAATAGGTAAACAATGAATACCAACCAAAGGTGATTGTAATCTCCTAAAATGCTATGTTCTAATGTGAGATGCTAAACAATTAATCATGCAATAAAAAGAACTAACACAAAGTAGGACACCTCAATGATTAGCTTAAGGAAATGGTAAACATGAAAGAAAGATAGAACAAATTGAAGTTGATTATACCTTCATGCTGCTCCTTCCTTGGTTGGCCCTTTGATCCTTGAAGATTTGTGTGCTCTTTGGATGATAAGCTAAATTGAATGTGCAAAATGATATGCAAGATGGGTGAAATGCTAAATGCTATGGTGGATGAGAGCTCAAATGGTAATTTTGCAAGAGTTTTGATAAAAAAAGATTGATTCCCTTCTTGAGAGAAATGAGGGGGTATTTATAGGATAATTTGAATTCTCTAGAGAATTCAATGGTTGAGATTGGTCCAACAAAGCCAAGATGAAGGGCTATGGTGAGTTGAGGACTCACAAGCCCTCACATCTTGACATGTGGAATGTGAGATGGCCTAGGGTGGGATGATGTGGAAATGAGGTGGAAGAGAGGTACATGAGGTGGAGGAAGTACAAGTACTTTGTAGGTACCTTGGGGGATGAGAAGATTCCTTGGAGGAATAAAAGTGAATTAAAAATTCACAATGATTGGAAGAATCTAGTGGATAAAAGAGGGTTTCCAAAAAGGTGGGGATTTGCCACTTGTGAATGATGTGACAAGTCCAAGGTTCTAGAAGTCCTTGGCACATGTAAAGTGACAATTCAAGCCTTCTAGAACTTGCATGGGGAAGAGAAGAACCTTAGGTGAATAAAAAAGAATTAAAAATTCTTTGGGGGATGGGGAGAGTTGACCAAGGTACTGATTAGGCTAATGACCTTGATTAAGGTTATGCAAACACGTGATTATGATAATTAATGAGAGATTAGAGGCAAGTGGGAGATTATGGAGGATGTGACACTAATCTTGATTAAGTGGTGCACATCATAATCATGGATTAATTAATTTAATTCAGATTAAAAGAGGATTATGGAGAATGTGACAAGGAGAGAGAAAAAGAGGGATTAAAAATTGGTTTTAATCCAAATAGGTCAAATGAATAAATTAAATAAATTGTCTTATTTTTAGAGAAGAAAAGGTGTAAGGTAAAGTATTTAATTATTCAATTACATACTTTAGGAACCTTAGGCAAAAAATGAAATTATGATTAAATAAATTATTCAATCACTATTAATGACGTGGATGGATAGAGTAGATGATTTTGATCATGTGGAAGTGATCAAATTTAGATGTCTATATTTTGCCCCTCTTCAAAGTACTATTAGAATAACTGTGCTTCGAAGAAAAGAAAATGCAGATGACTCTATAGAGGAAGTAACCAAAAAATGATGCCCCAGTGTGGGGAGGAGGACTTGAGTTGTCCAATTAGTGGGGGAATGGATGAAGATGCCCCAATCTTGTAAGGGAATGACTATGGCAGGGAAAATGGATAAATGGGAAGGGTATGCCCCCTCGAGAGGGTGACGGGGGAAAAGAGAGGGGTCCTAGGAAACCTCTCGTTAGGAAGAAAAAGAGGGTATGGTTGGAAAGAGCATGGAAAATTAGGCGAGTTTTCCTTTTGAACGAAGTCAATCGGATAAACGGGGTGCAAATTGCAACCTCGGGAAGGGAAGGGATTAGTCGAAGGAAAAAAAGGTAAATAAGAGGTAAAAAATACCTCTTAAAAAGGGGAGGGGGAGAGCGGGGTCTCAGAAGACCTCTCATTTGGAAGAAATGGAGGGTACGGTTGGAAAGAGAATGAAAAATTAAGCAATTTTTCCTTTTGAACGAAGTCAATCCGACGCACGGTTTGCAAATGGCGGCCCCGGGAAGGAAAAAAAATTGGGTTGGAGACCTGCAAAGGGGTGGATTTGCGCCACTGCAAAAGGGTGGATCCACCCCAGAAAAGGGCAGGTCCACCCTGGCATGGGGCAAATCCATCCCGGAAAAGGGCGGGTCTCCCCCGATACGGGGCAAATCCTCCCCGAGGCGAATCCACCCCAAAAAAGGGTGGGTGATGGATGAAGGAGGAAGGGATGGGGGAAATGATGAGAGATGAGATGATGAAAGGGGATATGAAGATGACGATGTAAAGTGATGAATAATAAATGATGATAAGTGATGGGAAGTAAAGGTGAGCACAAATGGATTCAAGGACAAATATGATGTTGCCCCAGTCAAGCTACAAGCCAGGTTGGGCAGATGGTTGATGGACTGTTGTGGGTGAGGGAATGATATATCCCAGAACAACACAAGGATAGGGAATGATACATCCTGATGAGGATGAGGATGAGTGTTTTTAACGAGGGAAGGATACATCCCAAAATAATATCGAAGGATAGGGAAGGATTCATCCTGATGAGAGTGTTGTTGATGAGGGAAGGATACATCCCAAAACAACACAGGGATAGGGAAGGATACATCCTTCTGATGTTGTTGATGAGGGAATGATACATCCCAAAACAACACAAAAGGATAGGGAAATATACATCCCGAGGATGACGATGATGATGAGGAGGATGATTGGATCAAGGCTAGGAACAAGACCAAGAGTAGGATTATATGGTGTGAATGTATGAGGATGGGGGAGACATGCAAGATAATGGAATGGAAAATGAAATGCAATCCTAATGCAATTTTCCATCCTTAGAGCATTGATTTTTGCTATAGCATAAGACACCGGGCGTCAGCGTATGTAAACCAAGACAGATTAGTATCTAATGCATAAAACAAACACAACAAACATGAAGGCTATTCCAGCACCCCAAAGTCACGAAGACATTGGTTGGGCCAGATATTGGGAGAACCACAAGCACAAAAGGATGTTCCAACGTAACGCAAGACCACAGGGGTCTTGGTGGGTATTACGTGGGACAACCAAGAAGACAAAAACATAAAAAAGATCAATATACGCCCCTATGTTTACTAGTCAAAGAACACCATGATATGATGGATCAAGGCGACCATGACAAGTGATGATAGGGAGCTCAAATGATAAACAAAATTCAAAAGCATCAAAAGATCAGAATCAATTGCAAACATCCTTTTCCATAGGATCAAGAGGATGGATGGGATTAATGCGGCCTATTAGGAAGGATACATCCTGTTGAGACCAAAGATGGAGGATATATGGGTTGATCGACATGACGCGGGATATCTGAAATTAATTGAACCACATGATAGTAATGACCTTTGTTTGTAAGCACTAGCTAGGATAAGGACATACTTGACGACATGACAAGACGATGAGACATAAGGCAACAAGATGACAAAATGATGAGGCGATAAAAAAACACACCCTACAAGATCGACACACCCTAAAGACCTAGGGGCTCGAGGGTTGATCAAAGATCAGCCTTGCCTTCGTGAAAGAAAAAAGCCCTCATAGTTCGATAAAAGACCATGGATAAAAGTGGAAAGAGGACAAGGGTGACCAATGATGGATGGCAAAAGACATGAAAGATACCCTAGGGGCAGACCAAATGATTTAGCCTTGCCTACGTGAGAGCACAGGGGCGACGTAGTTCAATACAAGGCCAAAGACAGACGATGGAGGATGACAAGACAGAGCCCCGGGGGTGGATCAAATGATTGACCTTGCCTACGTGAAAGCGCACGGGCAACATAGTTTGGAAAGAGACCGACGACAGATAATTGATAAAAGGATGGAGTGGATATGATGAGCCAGGATAGGCCGTGCGAATGGGATGGTCGATATGTTGGATGTGGGTTATGCAAAGCTCAGGGATCGAATAGTGATCTAGATTATTAGAAGATGAATTGGGAGGATGAGAGGATGTATAGATGAATGATGAAGAGTAATAAGATAGGAGGAAGATTTAGGAAATAGATAGGAGGGACGAATTAGGATGTGAATGGCATTGGAGTGCATGGGGGTAGCCTATAGTGAGATACCAATGACAAGGGATGATGAGATAGGAGGAAAATAGAGGGAAAGGGATGGATGGATAAGAAGATGCGAGGATAGGTGGATAGATGATGGATAGATGAGTGATGAAGATTGAGAGGATATTAGAAAGATGTAAGGCTAGGATAAGAGGATAGAGGAATGGGGTAGATAAGGATGAAAGGATGAAAAGGACTAGTGGATGAGAGTATAGGAAGATAAGGATTTGGTAGATGGAAGGGATGACTAGATGGATAAATGGATGGGGAGGTAAGGATGGGAAGGATGGGGAGATGGAGAGGATTACTTGGTGGAATGGATGGACAATGTCTCCAAGGACCCAACTGCAAATAAGGAGATGCCCCCACTCTAGATGTGTCATGCATGATGAGGCAAGAGGAATAGAAAGATGGGTGGATAAGGGAGTGAATTGGGCAATGGAAGATAGATAGAGGTGGATAGGATGCATGGACAATGGAAGATAGAGAGAGGTGGATAGGATGCATAGATAATAGAAGATAGAGAGAGGTGGATAAGGAATATGATAGTCTATGGATGAGGGGAATATATGCTAGGAGGTGTCCAAATCATGTATATAGGTTTTCCCCTACATTTATCAATATCACAAGGAAGATGGAGGGAGTGGGATAAATGGGATAGGATGGATAGGATGCAGAAGATAGGCAGATGTAGGAGATGGAGGAAAGGAATGTGTAAGTGGAGGTTGCTCCCAATTGTGGAAGGAGACTAGATGGGGAATTTACCCATGATGCCTATTTGCTAGGTTTTCATCATGCTACTTATCCAAGGTGCTTTTTTGCTAAGTTTTCACCATTGGACAAATGATTTTCTCTTTCTTATATTTTTTTTGTATTTTTCTGAATTTTCTCTTTTTTTTTTAATTTTGATTTCTTAATTTTTTTGTATTTTTTGGACTAGGATGTGGATGAAGATGGATAAAGATAGGGATATGGATATGTGGCTTTTGAGGATAGTTGTTAAGGAGATGGATGAAGGACTCAAGTATCAAGTTCCATATGAGGTAATAAGAGCCCATGTGTAAAGTGACCAGTGGATGTTGGTACAACCTTAGTAGGAGAAATGGATTATGCAAGAGGATGAATCAAAGGGATTGGATGGGGGAGATAGGGGGGATAGTGGATGGGGTGTTGAAAAGTGTATGGATGGAATGATGGAGTGGATGTGTGATAGGGGAAGGTGTTCAGGACCAACATTGGCACATGTGGTGGATGTGAAAAGATAGGTAGAGGAATGGATGGAGAGGGTGGCAATAATGGAGGAGTTGGGATAGTGATTTTTGGGATGTAGGGACCCAAAATAGATTTAGGAGATGGAGGAGGTGAATGATTTTATGGGGGAATAGCAACTTCGGATGTCGTAATGGACTTTTCAATTGAAGGTATGACACCTTTTTTCTTTGGGATCCACATGGTTTTTAGTTTTTTCTTTGGTGAGCCTTTGTGGCCTTTTGGATTGATTTGGATTTTGGACTTGATTTTTCTTTTCTTCAACATGTCTTTTGAAGGAGACATGAGGAGCATTAGGTTCATGTGGATGTTTGGATTTATAAATTTATGCTTTGGCATCCAAAGTGTGTTTAGTAGCAAGGGGATAGGTGCGAGGACATGGATGATGTGGAGCGATGGAGGTAGGGTTATAGGGATTATGTGTAAATGGAGAATGTGTAGTTATGTGACTTTGTTGATCTTGATTAGGAGTTATGAAGGTAGGATTTTTATGTTGTGTACGAGGGAGAGGGGGTGGATGAATGAAAAGATGAATAGGATAAGATGGAGGGGGTGATTTTGGGATATAAGGACCCAAAATGGACTATGTATATGGAAGATGTGTGGGGTTTGATGGAGGGCTATAAGAACCCATAGTAGATGGAGGATGAGCAATGATGGATGGAGGGACATAAGGACCCAAAATGGATTGAGAGGATGAGGGAGGAATATGGATGGTTTTTTTTAGGTAATATGATGGAGGAGGGGGGATGGCGGCAAATGACTTGGTAGAACAATGGAAATTACCTCTTGTGCCTTTAGAAGAGCATCGTTTAGGATGTACGGAGGTTGTACCGACATCTTTAGAGTACGGGTTTTGGGAGATATATCCAAGACCATGTGTGCCTAGATGTTATTTGACTTGGATGGGCTCTAAAGTACCTTGCTCATGAAGGCCTAAACCTTTTCCTTGATAGTTCATGTTTTGTAGCATGTGATTTATGGTAGGATGCTTATTCTCTTGGAAGCATGATGCAAGCACATTAGTAGGTGGAAGAGGTAGGGTGGTGTATACACGTTGTTTTTCTTCTGTAAGAAGGCCACCACAGATAAGTGTAATGTGACCAAGGTGGTACAAAAGTGGCGTTGGGATGGTAGGACTAGAGGGTGATGAAGGATCATGCGATGGAGATGAGGGGATAGCCACATCAGGAGGAATGAGTGATAAGGGATCAGGAGAGGAATTGGGGAGTATAATGGGATCTGGATTTATGGAAGTTGATGATAAGGGCTCATGAGATGGAGTGATTGGATCTTGAATGCAAAGGGGATTATGGGATGGAGTGGATGAGCTAGTGTGATCTAAAGATGGGGTGGATGGGAGGATAGGATCATGACTTGGTTGAGGATAGGAATCATGAGATGGGATGGATGGGGGATTATGATCTTGGGATGTAGTGGATGGGATGGTAGGATCTTGATTTGGAGGATGGGATATGGTTGTATTCTTTGGATCAAGCTCGTGGCATGACTCATCTTGTGGGGGATGTATGATGATGGGAGAGTGTTGGAGGGACTCCTCAAATGGGGGAGATAGGAGGATGGAGGATTCATGAAGGCCATGGGATTGAAGTTTGTGAATATTAGGACTGGGAGGAGGGGATTGGATTTCTTCAATGGATTGAGTGGATGTAGTAGTAGAAGATGGGGATTTAATGGATTCGATGGGTTTGACCGGCTCAACCGTTTGGACGGTATCAGGAATGGTGATGGGAGGGATAGTTGTACGGTGGAGGAGGGCCTCATCACTAGTGACAATACATGATAAAGTGGGAGGGAATGGTTTCTCTTCTGTTATGAGTCCTTGGGTGACATTTGGAAGGGATGTAGGATTAGGTAGAGTGATGGGAATGGATGGAGGATTAGGGATGGATGGAAGATTAGGATTAGAGATTGGTGGATTAGGATTAGGATTAGATGTGGGCATGGAAATGGATGGAGGACTAGGAGGAGATGGAGGATTAGGATTAGGAATTGGTGGATTAGGGTTAGATGAGGGGATGTGAATGGATGGAGGACTAGGAGGAGATGAAGGATTAGGGTTAGGGATTGGAGGATTAGATGAGTGGATGGGTGGATGAGGATTAGATGTAGAACTAGGAGGATATGGAGGATTATGATTAGATGAGTGGATGGGACTATATGGAGGACTAGGAGTGGTTGGAGGTGGGTTACGTTTAGATGGAGGATCAAGATATAATGTAGTGAAAGGGGGAGTGATGTAGGAGAATGTGGATGTTGGATTAGATTGGGAAGATTGGGATGGTGAGTGATAGAGGGAAGATGTAGATGAAGGATTAGAATGGGGAGATGTGAAATTGATGTAAGGGTATTGGGATGGGGGATTGTGATAGGAAGGTGTGGATGTTGGATTAGAACAAGAAGATTGAGGTGGTGAACCACCATAGGAAGAAATGTATGGTGAGTTGGCATAGGAGGATATGGATTGTAGATTAGGATGAGAGGATTGAGATGGTTGATTATGATAGGAGGAATATTGGGATGGGGGATTGTGATAGGAAGGTGTGGGTATTGGATTAGGATGGGAAGATTGGGATATGGGATTAAGGTAGAGGTATTGGGATTGTTGATGATGATAAGGAGAGGAGGATATGGTTGTTGGGTAGGATAGAGGTTGAAGGGGAGGACATGATGAATATGTCGATGGTGAGGATGTCGGATATCCCTTGTCAAGGGTAGCATAAGGACCATTATTAGATGCGGATGAAGGCATGGTGGGATAGTTCGAAGAAGTAGTGGGATTTTGAGAGGTGATTGGAGAGAGCTTGCTAGCAATGATAGCGTCAAGGGGATCTATATAACAATCTTCATGATCAACAAGATTTTCGTTATCGTCATCAACGTAATTAGGATTCCCCTTGACTACTATTATTGGTTGTGTGAGAGGGGGATAAAGATTCATGATGGATAAAAATTAGCATGAAATAATAGATGATGGATAGAGAACTAGGATGGATTGGAAGCTCATATGGGGATTGGATGAAAGCTCAGATTGGGATTGAATAAAAGCTCAGATTAGGATGATGGGATTTTGATAGATTTGGATAGATTGGATTGGATTGTTTGGATAAGTTAATTAATCAATTGATGATGTACCAATTTGATGATTTTGGATGAGGATTGGATTTGATGGAAAGGGTCCTAAACCCAATTCGGAAACCACCCTAGGTGATTTAATATGTTGGTTGATCAGATTAAGCTGGCTAAATCAAGGATCACGACACTGAATCCGCCTTGAGATAGAAGGGGATTGATTTGGGCCAATGATGCTGACTTACAACACAAATCCACCTCAAGATAGAAGCAGATTGATTAGGTTGAAGACAATGATTGATATGTAGGATAACAATCAAACTTAATGCCTTGGTCAATTCGGGAGATAACTCTTAAAACAAGGTTTAAGGGATTTTGTGTTGAGAGATGATGATGAATGAAAATGGAAGATGCCTTGTTGAAGTGATATTTTTGGAAAGTGCAAATGTTTAGGTCACACAGTAAGATGGTAGAATGGGTTTCCCAAATTGTGAAATGATCAATGTGAATGTGATAAATGGACGTTTAGAAAGGTTAAATGGAGGCTTGGAATGGTCAAATCGATGTTTGGATTTGTCAAATGAGTGTTTAGGATGATCAAACGGTCAAATGGAGACTCAAAGTGGTTAAATAGAGGTTTTGGAATGGTCAAATGGATGAAATTGTTCGTTCAGGAGGGCGTATCTTCCCTTTTGTAGTCAAATAGTGGATTAGGGGGCGTATCCGCACTTCTGCAGTGAAATTTTTTGAAACAGGGGGGCGTATCCACACTTCTATAGTGAAAAATGCTGAAACAAGGGGGAAAATCCACCCCTCTATAGTGGAAAATGTTGGAACAAGGGGGAAAGTTCACCCCTCTGTAGGAAAACAGTGACTTGGTTTGGATGATGAGATTATGGCAAGGACTTGAAATGACTCAATGAGGCCGACTTATCAAAATTTATTGGTTTTTCATAGAAAGACACTTTGAACAAGCACAATCCTATGATTAGTGTTAAGGGGTATGGCCAGCAAAGGTCTTACTCTATGATGAACAAGGTTTCTAGGGAGTCCTCGATATACACTTGGTATGTGAGGCACAATAGTGAACACCAGCAAGCGTGAGTCAGGAACCCCAGCGAGATACTATAAGGCTTAGACCAACTCTTCACGTCTATCTAGGTATGACCCTAGCTTTGACGTTCCACCAATTACGATGCAACTAGATTGGGGTACATATTTGGCTCTCCCCCTTTGTATACCCCGCCGGTACGCGTGGTTGGGATCGTCCCTTGGGTGATGAAATCCCCAAGCAGGTCCCTCTAAGAAGAAGACACTAATCATTTCCAACTACCCCCCGGTCCGCACAAAGTGCAAGGGGAAGGTGAAAACAAACTAATGCCCCCTTAGGGTAACATAAAGAAAGATAGACACAACAAACAACAAGTATTACTTCCCTCTAATTATACTAAGTGAATAGATAAAATAGTAAGGAAAACTTTAAAATTCAAATAAAATAAAGGCCCTACAAGGAAATGTTAGTTGTTTTTATCTTTTTGTCCCATTTGAATTTCGGCAAAAATATTGCAAAGTATCAGCAAAAAATCTTCCCGAACGTGTTGTTTAGGGAAAATCCACCCCTCTACAATGAAAAATGTTGGAACAAGAGGGCGTATCTGCCCCTCTACATAAAACTGTCAAAAACATCGAAACAAGAGGGTGTATCCACACTTCTACAGTGAGAACTGTCAGAAAACGTCAGAATAGGAGGGTGTATCCACACTTTTGTAGAAAATAGTTAGAAAATGTCAAAATAGGAGGGCGTATCCGCACTTTTGCAATGAAAACTATTAGAAAACGTCAAAATAGGAGGGCGTATCCGCACTTCTACAGAAACCGGTTAGAAAACGTCGAAATAGGAGGGCGTATCCACACTTCTACAGTGAAAACTATTAGAAAATGTCGGAATAGGAGGGCGTATCTGCACTTCTGCAGAAAACTATTAGAAAACATCGGAACAGGAGGGTGTATCCGCACTTATGTAGAAAACAGTTAGAAAATGTCAGAATAGGAGGGCGTATCCGCACTTCTATAGTGAAAACTGTTATAAAACGTCGGAACAGGAGGGCGTACCGGCACTTCTACAGAAAACAATTAGAAAACGTCAGAACAGGAGGGCGTATCCGCACTTCTGCAGTGAAAATTGTTAGAAAACATTGGACCAGGAGGGTGTATCCGTACTTCTATAGAAAATAGTTAGAAAACATCAGAATAGGAGGGCATATCCACACTTCTGCAGTGAAAATTGTTAGAAAACATTGGACCAGGAGGGTGTATCCGTACTTCTATAGAAAATAGTTAGAAAACATCAGAATAGGAGGGCGTATCCACACTTTTGCAGAAAACAGTTAGAAAATGTCAGAACAGGAGGGCATATCCGCACTTCTGTAGTGAAAATTGTTAGAAAACATCAAAATAGGAGGGCGTATTTGCACTTCTACAGTGAAAACTGTTAGAAAACGTCAGAATAGGAGGGCATATCCGCACTTCTACAGAAAACAATAGAAAACATCAGAATAGGAGGGCGTATCCGCACTTCTGCAGAAAATTGTTAGAAAACGTCAAACTAGGAGGGCGTATTCACACTTCTTTAGTAAAAACTATTAGAAAACGTCAGAACAAGAGGGTGTATCCACTCTTCTGCAGTGAAAACTGTCAGAATAGGAGGGCGTATCCGCCCCTCTATAATGCCCGGGAGGGCAAGTCTGCCCCTCTACAGGGCAAATCCGCCCCTCTGCGACCTAAACTTGCAAACAACTTAAACAACAACAAATGTAAAGCAAAGAGACCCATATTTGGGTCCCACTAGGCATGCCAGAAATGTGATCTCCTAAAATGCTATGTTCTAATGTGAGATGCTAAACAATTAATCATGCAATAAAAATAACTAACACAAAATAGGACACCTCAATGATTAGCCTAAGGAAATGGTAAACATGAAAGAAAGATAGAGTAAATTGAAGTTGATTATACCTTCATGTTGCTCCTTCCTTGGTTGGCCCTTTGATCCTTGAAGATTTGTGTGCTCTTTGGATGACAAGTTAAATTGAATGTGCAAAATGATATGCAAGATGGGTGAAATGCTAAATGCTATGGTGGATGAGAGCTCAAATGGTAATTTTGCAAGAGTTTTGATAACAAAAGATTGATTCCCTTCTTGAGAGAAATGAGGGGGTATTTATAGGATAATATGAATTCTCTAGAGAATTCAACGGTTGAGATTGATCCAAAAAATCCAAGATGAAGGGCTATGGTGAGTTGAGGACTCACAAGCCCTCACATCTTGAAATGTAGAATGTGAGATGGCCTAGGGTGGGATGATGTGGAAATGAGGTGGAAGAGAGGTACATGAGGTGGAAGAAGTAAAATTAGTTTGTAGGTACCTTGGGGGATGAGAAAATTCTTTGGAGGAATAAAAGTGAATTAAAAATTCACAATGATTGGAAGAATCTAGTGGATAAGAGAGGGTTTTCAAAAAGGTGGAGATTTGCCACATGTGAATGATGTGACAAGTCCAAGGTTCTAGAAGTCCTTTGCACATGTAAAGTGACAAGTCAAGCCTTTTAGAACTTGCATGGGGAAAAGAAGAACCTTGGGTAAATAAAAAGGAATTAAAAATTCTTTGGGGGATGGGGAGAGTTGACTAGGGTACTGATTAGGCTAATGACCTTGATTAAGGTTGTGCAAACACAAGATTAGGATAATTAATGAGAGATTAGAGGCAAGTGGGAGATTATGGAGGATGTGACACTAATCTTGATTAAGTGGTGCACATCATAATCATGGATTAATTAATTTAATTCAGATTAAAAGAGGATTATGGAGAATGTGACAAGGAGAGAGAAAAAGAGGGATTAAAAATTGGTTTTAATCCAAATTGGTCAAATGACTAAACTAAATAAATTGTCTTATTTATTTAATTTAGAGAAGAAAAGGTGTAAGGTAAAGTATTTAATTATTCAATTACATACTTTAGGAACCTTAGGTAGAAAATGAAATAATGATTAAATAAATTATTCAATCACTTTTAATGATGTGGATGGATAGAGTAGACAATTTTGATAATGTGGAAGTGATCAAATTTAGATGTCTACAATGATAAAAACATTCCCTATAAATTAATGGTTGATAGTTTTTGGTAGTACTTCACCTCCATCCTATTTGAATAAGCTCCCCATATTAACAAAAAAAATTGATGCAATGGACACTATGGGTTCCCTTCTATAAATGTTACACAAGATAGTTGACAATATAGATTATTGGTTAAGAAACTTCTAATACCTATGTATGACACCCTTCACACCAAATTGATATATGATTTTTTTTTTCCCAACTCACCTTGGTACCGTGACATATATATCTATCTCCATGAGAAAACTCTTCCACATATGATTTTTCATAACTAGCAAAATTCATTCCTCCAACACTCATCTCACTTTACCCTCCCTGGAGACACCTTATATCAAAGAATTTTTCATAGTACCTTCCCATGATATCTAAATTCAAAAGAGGATAACATCACAATCGGGGAATTCCATAAGGGTAGTTGTGGAGCCCACACTAGTAGTATGGTTCTCACTAAGAATCCCCTCAAAATATGTTACTTTTATCCTACCATAGAAAAATAGGTGTTCCAATATGTCAAGAAATATCTAGCATTTCAATAGCATAGAGATCTCATTTTGTAAAGATTGTGACCCAAAACAATCTCACAAAAATGAATATTATCTCATTATATCTTAACATGGAAATAATAACAAATCAACTTCATTAGATAAATAAATGTCATAACACATCCTCCTACATGTAGTGTGTTTTCCAAGTAAAAGCACATAATATATATTATTCAAAAATATAACGTAAGCTCTCATGCCATATTGTCATCTAAATATACAATTTGGAAGTACGATACTGTAGACATGAAAAATGTACAAGTTCGGTTCGGCACACTAGATCTTGATTACTAAAAACATCTCCTCCTAGATCATACTCTCAACATTTCATCATATTTTATCTCTTAATTTAATAAATCATTATTTATTTAATTAAGTCTTTCTCCTTCAGTGATTAAATTAATCAATTTAATTTCATTAACCTTATGTCTCTGTTTAATTAAATAAATCATTTTATTTGATTAAAATCTATAAAGTCCTCTTATTAAATTAAATAAATTAAACCTAATTTGATTTAATCTAACATTATCCCACTTAGTTAAATAAATCAAAATCATTTATTTAAGTAAGCATTTCCTCTCAATTCTAATTTAAATCAATTCATCAATTTAAGTCAAAATTTTTAAATCATTTAATCCCTCATTAAATTAATCAAAATATTGATTAAGTTAATCCCTATCACTAAAATCTTCTAGAGAATGCAACTTGCACATGAAAATAAATTTAATTAATTTATTAAATCTCTATTTTCCCTCACATGGCATCAAAAGGGAATATTCCCTCAAGTTTGAATTTAAAAAGTCCAGCTGGACTTGTATATCCAACAAGGCATTCATTCCTCTTACATGTCCTTGCACATTGAACCAAGTGGCATTTATTTAATTCATTTTCCCCTCTCACATGTCATTTCTTCAAATTCAAATTCCACCTAATTGCATTTATTGGCACTTTGGCCAAAATGTACACAACCATCAACCATTCACATGGTGATAAGTGGCATTCAACCATTGGGTGAAAGTTAGTCCCACATTGCCCAAATCTTGCCATCTCTTCCAAATTCAAATATATAAATTAGAGGCTCTTCTCCTCATTCTTCATCCACAATTTCATGCAAAGTTACTCTTTTGACATTGAGAGCTAATTTTGTGCACTTCATTTCATCATTCACATATTTCACCATTTTCATAGCTAGGTTATGCTCAAATCTCATCATGGAGATTTGACCAATATACTACTTCAATATTGCAACTTAGGAGTTGGGAAAGGGCCAATTTCAACATTCAATTGGCACCAATTCCCCCATGGGATCATAAGTTTATTGGTTTAATTAGGATTTACATGCATTTTTACATTTTGTTCTTCATTTTCCTAGTTTAAGTTTTAATAGATAGATTCCATGGGGAATCCTTCATTCTTGTTTGCATTTGATCTAACACACTAGTTTGTCAGCCTCCATGAATGGAAAGACCAAATTAAATCCCTTTTTTTAGAAGGCCAAATCCTTATCTATTTTGTTGGTGCAAAAGATCATGTCCTTTGAAGCCGCCCCACGTTATACATGCAGTTTTGTTGTAGAGATGAGAAGTATGTCATAGGAGATTCATGGGTACCGAGGCTTGGATGACTCAAGAAGTGTGTGCCGTGGAGGGGAGTCAGTGTGGTCAAGCATCTAGTCATCCACACAAAATATGTGCAGCTGGATTCATCCAAGTGGGAACCCAACAAAATATCGTCTCTTCATCCTTGGGTTGTACATGTGCTTGAAAATGGAAAACACATTGCTTGGTCCTCAAAACAATTGAAAAACATTCATAAAGAGATCCAAATTTCAAACCCCTTGGAGGAAACAAATATCTTTGATGAATTTAAGTACTCTTGTTTTCCTTAGGTATCATATCCTTAGAGGTTTCTAAGTGCTTGGATTTTATCATCATTTGTTTTCACCAAGGTTAAACCTAGGAAACTTTTTCCCTAATTTCCTTGATTTCCACATAATGGACCTTTGGGGATGAAAAGAAAGTGGGACATTAGACATACAGTTTGAAACATAATCAAGAATGTGCTTTTGATAAAATGAATTCACTAAGGAAAGATTAAAAATAAATTGGACCTCACTTATGTTGTCTCAATGATTTCCCGAAAGGTC
Organism: Sequoiadendron giganteum; assembly: GCA_007115665.2. Classification (NCBI taxonomy): domain Eukaryota; kingdom Viridiplantae; phylum Streptophyta; class Pinopsida; order Cupressales; family Cupressaceae; genus Sequoiadendron; species Sequoiadendron giganteum. The sequence continues at coordinate 351,657,185 of CM021102.1, forward strand.
AAAATCTCAAAACCAAGATTCAAAAGGATCAGTCTCAAAGCTCGCGAACAACGTCTTGAAATGATCCTTGAAGTTAGAGAAAGACTAGTGTATAATTTTTACAGAAAGGCTTCAAGAAACAACCCAACTTTGTGTGCATTCTATTATCAACATAATCTTGAGCTTTTTGAAAGGCTTGCTTTCCTCACATAGGAAGTGTAGCACGTTCTTCAATACCGAGGTTTTGTAAAAAAAGAGTCGTGTCTAGGGTAAAATTTGTCATTCTCATCCGTCTTTACATCAAATCAAATCTCATCCCATCAACAAAATTTTGAGAACTTTATAAAAATCATTCATGCTAAACTTAAAGGCTAAATCAACATCACTCTATCCTGGCTTAACACACTTAGCCAAATAGTCAAATCTCTTGAACAAATTTTCCTCTAGGATAACGCAAATTCATGAGGTTTACTAGTCCATGATCACCACGGTTGGCTTGACACACATAGCCTATCTATTCTCTTGTGCGAGTTTTTCCTAGGATAAGACAACTTCCTAGGGTTTACAAGCTCACCACAATCTCGTTTGTCTTAATACACCTAGTCAAACTATCACAATCAATCCAATCCCTAAATTTTAGCATAACCCCTAAAAGGTTCTTCAAAAGTTTCACTCATTCAATTCATCCATTTATCTCATCATCATCACCACCCCCTTTGATCCTTTTCTTTCCCTAGTTCTCTTTTGCACCTAAAGATTAAGATCAAACAATCCCTATTTTTATGGTCCAAACAAGATCACAATATAAGAAGAACATGGAAAACATCAACGAAACATCAACTTCCAATGACTTGGGTCAAGTAACCACCGAAACAAACCTTGCGGGATCAAGCAATCCCCTAAATGGATCTCCTCTACCATCTCAAAATCCTCAAGAGGAGAGTTATGAGGAGGACATCACAAACGAGGACATGGGGATGACACAATCAGAAATGCTAGAAATGGTTCAGAATTCAGAAAATCATAAAACTGTCAATGCCATGTTTAAATACTTACGCACGTTAATGGAAGGAGGGATCCTGATTCTTTCTAACTTTGACGTAGACGCTAGCATGGACATGCCTCTTACGAACACATCCTCAATGTCAAATCCAAACATCACTCAAGAAATTCCTCAAACCATATCGACAATCACACCAACCTCCCTAATTGTGAAGAAAAGAAGTGCTATGTTTCAAGAGTTACAACATTGCCTTGTAAATAACAAAGAGGTAAGTATCAGCACCACACCAAAAAACTCTATCCCGATTATTCCATCACACCCATATTCCCCACTCACCTTCCATAATCACATAGATTCATTCTCATTACGTGCAACACCCACCTATCCTCCATTACCACTCACATCCACATCACCTATTGGATTGGGTCTTCCCCCCCTACCCACATCTAGTTTCTCAAATCCAGGCAATCCGAGCATCACATCGAATCCTCTCATGTTGCCTATAGTATCACAACAACAAGTGGCAACCACTCAAGCCACCACAGCCAATACATCAATCGGTCCTCAAATCTCTCAAACCATACCTTCTCAAGGGCCGAGCATCTCAACCACACCTCCAACAACTCAAATCTTGACTACCAACACAATTTTTTTTCCTGTCACTACGGTTGGCATCATTCCCAATCCACCACCAATCCCACCAAAATCTAATGTGATGAATTCATTCACCACCCTAATCCAAACCATCCAAAAATCCAATCATCAGAGGGTATTGAAACAAAACCAACAAGGTGCACAACAGGCTACTTAGCAAGCACAAGCACAACTAGTCATCCAACAAGTTGCACAAGCCCAACAAGTCACACAAGATACGCAAGCCACTCAAGCAGCCCAACAAGCGCAAGCCCAAGCTCAAGCCCAGCAAAAGGCACAAGCACAATACCAAGCGCAACTACAAGCAATCCATCAACAAGCATACCAACAAGCCCTGCAAGACTTTTAGGCACAACAACAAGCTAAACAACAAGCTTTGTTGGCCCAACAACAACTCAACCAACAACAAGCTTTGTTGGCACAATAGCAACTAGACCAACAACAAGCTTTGTTGGCCCAACAACAATTTGACCAAAAACAAGCTTTGTTGGCACAACATTAACTAGACCAACAACAAGATTTGTTAGCCCAAAAATAGCTAGACCGACAATAGGATGTATGGGAACAACAAAAAATGGACCAACAACAAGCTTTGTTGGAACATTAGCAACAAGATCAACAACAAGCGTTGTTGACGCAAATACAGGCATATCAATAGGCCTTGAACACACAACAGAGCTTGCAACAAACTCCCACTAGTACTCCTCCCACTAATAAAACACCCCAAACACCTCAAAACACATTTATTCCACCTCCCTATCCAAGCAACTATGTCGCAAGGAAAATCAAACTACTCTCGCAGCAGGTGTTGGACCTCCAAGCGAGAAAAACAACTAGAAAACCAGGCAACTTGTGCCCTTAACCATTTGACAAAAGTCTCACAATGCTACCATTCCCAAAGGGATTCAAGATCCCCAAATTCAACAAGTATTATGGAACAGGTAACCCTGAAAAGCACATCAGGGAATTTCAGGTGCATTTCATGGAGGTTGCATATGATGACACATATCTAATGCAAATTTTTCTTCCGAAGTCTGACTGGTCTAGCCATGGAATGGTTTTCTCGCCTACCCATGGGCATTAAAACATTCGAGGAAATTGTGGAAGCATTCCTTAAAAATTATGCTTTCAACATAGGTGCAAACATTAGTTTGGAAGAACTATCAACGCTCAAACAAAGAAAAGGAGAGTTATTTGCATCCTTCTTGCAAAGATGGTGATCCAAGGCCAATTAGAGCAAGTGGACCATGCCAGAAGAACAAGTTTTCATGATCATATCTAATCTAGATGAAAACTCGGAGTTCTACTTAAAAATGAAATGCATCACATCATACGATCAACTGATCCCAAAGACGCTCAACATCGAAAGAGCCCTTACTGTGCGAGGAGGTACCTCAAAATTTACTCCACCCCAGGATAATCGCCCGTCTAAAAATTACAATAACAAACCTCGCACGTGGTCGAGGAACAAAAGCATCATGAACAATGACATGGTCGATGCTAAAGTGGTCATAAACGCTCCCAAACTAACATCCAAACTCACCACCAACCACAAAATCACAATCCCAATAATGTGCAAACTAATGCAGTAGTGGCACAACAACAACCACTTCCCATCAACCAAATCAATAACTTGGGCAATCAAGGAGGACCACCTCCCCGAATCAAATACCCTCCAAAGAGAAATTTCACAGCTCTTGGGGAATCCATTGAGTCCATAATGAAGAAATTGGTCAAGGAAAACCTAATCAAAGTCTCTAACTCTGAGCAATACATGAAACCTATGACCAAACCGCCATGGTATAATGAAAACCTCCTTTGTGACTTTAACAAGATCAAGGGACATACCACCGCAAATTGCATGAGACTGAAGAATATCATCCAAGACCTCATCGAGGACAAGATCATCAATGTCGAGCAACCAGTTGGTAATCAAGATCTGAAAATATACACAAATCTGATGTCAAACCACAATCAAGGAAATAGTCAGGGAAACAACAAAGGCAAGCAAAAGTATGCTAGTTCTAATCTAGTTTATGAAGAGATAGTCGCATGTGTTGATGAAATGGTCACGGTCATCAATGTCAAGGGCGCGAACGCCGATTGTGGAGTCACCACATGTGGCAGAAAAGTCACCATTGCAGGGGCACAATCTAAGACCCTCACTTCAAATACAAAATTTGTCCCCTATGACTATAATTTCATCGACCAGCTGAAGAGAACTCTCACACAGATCTCCATGATGGAACTGTTAAAAATCTCTGTTGCCCATAGGAAAATTCTTGATGAAGCTTTAGCAGGATCCACTGTCTCCACCACCCTTGACACAGAGCAGTTTCAGGCTATGGTTGGTAATATCATTATCCCAAACCTCCTTACATTCTCTGACCAAGACTTCCCCCCGCAACCATCTCATAATCATGCACTTCACCTTCAAGTGTTGGTCCACAAAAAGAAAGTTAAAAGAGTCCTCGTGGATGGAGGTGCAGGCCTTAATATTTTCTCTCTCAAACTTATAAAGAACTTGGGATTTGTCGAGGATTCCATTAACAAGAACAAGAGCATCACAATAAGGGCATATGATGATCAAGAAAGGGTGTCTCAAGGCACTATTAAAATCCCAATCCAAGTGGGACCTACAACCATGAAGACTACCTGTCAGGTCCTCGACCTCGACTTACCATATAACATCCTCCTAGGATGTCCATGGATCCACAAAATGAAAGTAGTACCCTCAACATATCACCAATGCATCAAGTTCTTGCACCAAAATGAGGAGGTCACTATACACAGGGATCCCGAACCATTTGCCTACTGCAAAGATTTGGAAGCCAAGTTTTATAAGATCCCCCTAGTGCCGAAAAATGATGAAGGCCCATCCACTGCATACATCGACCCAACTAACCTTGCCTGCACTTCTGTGACAAAGACACCCACCATCCCTAACATATCTGACATAAAAAAAAAATGATTCAAGACAATGGATGCGGAGACTACACAATGAAAAAGAGTGCATTTGTTGTAGGAGAGTTACCACAATCTCCTAGGTCACATGGGTAACCTCGATCAATCGAAACACCCTTCCACACCCTTAGGGTAGACCCCTTTGGATTCTGCCATTGGGGAGACCTAAGTCAGGAAAATGTTGATGAGGAAGATATTCAATCTCGATATACCATGATTTTGAACCCACACCCACATTACCTATGGATGAACCCAACAAAGGGCTACAAATAATGCTTGGCATGGGCTACAATAGAAACCAAAGCCTTGGAAGGAACAATGATGGACGACTGGAGCCCATCATTGCAGAAAGAAGAATGAGGAACCTTGGCCTTGGATGTACTTCCCCAAGTATAACCATACATGGCAGAGGTATTCCTAGTAGGGTAGTCAGGTCCTCCCCTCAGGTATCGGTAATCACCCTTAGACCACCCGTATGCACATGTATCCCGCTTGACAACTTCACCTTTCACGTAACTGATGTTTGTGCCAGTAAAGACGATGATGATACCATAACAGGCCTTCCCATTCTTTTTGATGATACCTCCTTACTAATGATTAGTGCCTCACCTACTGAGTCAAACCAACAAACCCACAAAATCACTTTAGTATACCCTCAACTCATCAATCATGACCAACGAGGACCGCCAATTCTAGACTCATTCGAAAACGATGAGGCTCTCTCGTAATTCATGGGACTAAGGGATACAATTCTATGTGGGGATCACAAGGCAGGTTTTAACATCACTTTAGACACCCAGGCATATTACCGGGAGATGATTGAATCCTTCAGCCGCAAAAGAAAAATATCGAGAATAAGCTCGAAGTTATTGAGTGAAAACCACACTGTGGCACTCTCTAACCACAAAACAATAAAAATAAAGGACACATTCAATGGTGAAAACCTGTCTGAGGAGCCATAGGATGAAGGATTCAATCTCCCCTTACTGCACTACATCAAGAAAAATCAGCAATCCTAGCAGAGCAATGTAATCTTGTTAACTTGGGAACGGAGACAACACCACAAATCACTTTCTATGTTGAGTTTCTCCCAACAGAGGAACAAGAACTACTGGTAGCATTTTTGAAAGAAAGGAAGGTAAAATTTACATGGACCTATGCTGACATGCCAGGTCTAGATCTGGAAGTGGTGGTTCATCATTTGGTTGTTTACCCTGGAGCGAAGTCGGGAAGACAAAAGTTAAGAAAAATGCATCCCCAAATAGCCTTGCTAGTCAAGGTAGAGTTACAAAATCTCTTGGATGTTGGCTTTATATGCCTAATTGACTATCCAGAATGGGTATCCAACCTTGTACCAATCTCAAAACCAAATGGGGGCATTTGTATTTGCACAGACTTCAAAGATCTCAACAAAGCATGTCCTAAGGATGACTTTCCACTACCCAACATTGATATGATAGTAGACATGATGTCCGAACATGAGATGCTATCCCTGATGGATGGTTTCTCAGGGAATAACTAGATAATGATTACAAAAGAAGACCAACATAAAATGATATTTACATGTCCTTGGGGCACCTACTGCTAGAATATGATGCCATTTGGGCTAAAGAATGCATGGGCTACATATCAGAGAGCCATGACACTAATATTCTATGACATGATACACAAGACCATCGAAGATTATGTGGATGACATATTAGAAAATTCGAAGAGGAAAAACCACATAGCAACCCTAAGTGACATATTTGACAGACTAGAGATGTATAAGGTCAGGCGCAACCCAGAGAAATGTGTCTTTGGGGTACAATCAGGGAAAATTTTGGGCTACATCATGTCGATGAGGGGGATAGAGATGGATCTCAAAAAGGTTAAGGCAATCCTTGATATGGAAGCACCAAGAACACTAAAACAACTCAGAGGATTACAAGGCAGACTCCAGTCCATCTGGAGATTCATAGCACAATTGGTGGACATACAAATTTCCTATTCACATCTACTCCACAAGGGAGTAACATACAAGTGGGATGAAAAATGCGATCAGGCATTTAGCAAAATCAAAGAATATCTGCTCACACCACCAGTATTGATGCCACCCATTTCAGGAAAACCATTAATCTTATACATCTCAGCAACAATAGTAGCTCTGGGTGCTCTTTTGGCTCAACACGATGAGAACGAAACAAAAAGGGCTATCTATTACATCAGCAGGACAATGGTTGGCCACGAGTTAAACTACACATTAATTGAGAAATCTTTCCTAGCGGTAGTGTTGCTTCACAGAAATTCTGGCACTACATGCTGGCACATAAAATCAACCTCATCGCAAAAATAGATCCCTTAAAATACCTACTGTCAAAAGCTATGCTCATGGGAAGAATGGATAAATGGGTCATGATATTGTCAGAGTATGACATTGAGTATGTGGAGCGCAAGGAAATCAAAGGATAGATCATTGCGGACCAACTGGCAGAAGCTCCCATCTATGTAGAGAACCCACTCATATGATAATTTTCAAATGAGTCCATATTTAATCTCAGCATAACTGATCACTGGAAACTATATTTTGATGGTTCCCACACACAACATGGATCGAGAGTCAATGTCTTCTTTATCACCCCACAAGAGGATTGCATACCAAGATCTTACAAGTTGGCATTCCCTTGTACCAACAACATTGCAAAGTACAAGGCTTTAAACATAGGTCTCAAAATTGCGGCACAATGGTGAATCATGGCATTAAAAGTCTATGAAGATTCACAACTTATCATTAACCAAGTCAATGGTGAATACCAAACTAAGGATGACAAGCTCACACCATACAAGAAGGTGGTAGAAAGCCTCAAAGAATCATTTATTGATATCACTTTTGAGCAGATACCGAGGGAAAATAACAGAGCGGTTGATGCCATGGCAACGATTTGATCCTTGCTAGATATCCCTCGCAATGTCTTGAAACACGAATTCCTGGTAGACCAGCTTCTCGTACCTACTTTTGAGGTACCAAAGTCAGAATATGTGTGTGAAATCATTGGTCTTGGTGATCTTTGGTATCATGAAATCTATACCTATCCGAGACTAGGAGTTCTCCCAGCCGATATCACCCTGAACCTCAAACGAACCATTGTCAAAAGGTCCTTACATTTTTTCATCCTAGGGGAAACCCTCTTTCGTAGAAGCATTGATGGAACCCTGTTACATTGCTTAAAACTTGAGGAAGCCTTGAATGCTCTGACTGAGGTACATAATGGCACTTGCTATTCACACTCGAGTGGTATGACCTTGGCCAAGAAGTTGCTGAGAACCGAATACTACTGGCCGACAATGGAAAGAGAGGCACATGATTTTGTCAGAAGGTGTCTACACTGTGGAGACCTCATTCACGCACCAGCTCAAGAATTACATCCTATTGTTACACCTTGGTCCTTTTCCCAATGGGGGCTCGATCTCATAGGTAAAATCTCACCCACCTCATCCAATGGCCACAAGTTTATCATCACCGCCATGAAATATTTCACAAAATGGGTCGAAGCAATTACCATGACCTATGTCACCGGAAAGCAGATATCCAAGTTCATCTTGAACTACCTCATTTGCTGATATGGCGTCCCTCAATCCATTATCTCTGATAATGGGACACCTTTCAAGAATTAGGATGTCCATGACTTGTGTGAAAAATTCAAAATCCAACATCGCTTTTCCACCCCATATTACCCACAAGGCAATGACCAAGCAAAATCTACGAACAAAACCATTCTGAAAATCCTTAAGAAAACAATCAATAACTCTGGTCGCGACTAGCATCTATAGCTAAATCTTGCCTTATGGGCCTACCACACCAGCATCTACACGACAACAAGCACCACCCCATTCTCCCTATTCTACGGATCAGAAGCCATCATCCCTATCGATATTAATCTCCTGTCACTAAGGATATCATTACAAAACCTCATCACAGATGAGGAATACAGGGTTACAAGACTAAATGAGCTGGAGTTACTAGATGAATGACGCATGGATGCCCTAAATCATCTATAGGTCTACCAGAATCACCTGAAATGTAGTTACAACAAGAGGATCAGGCAACAAACCTTCCAAGTCGGTGAACTTGTGATGAAAGAGAACCAACAGAATGTGCTAAATCTAGAGAGCAAAGAAAAATTTGATCCCAACTGGCTGGGACCTTTCATCATCATAGCCAACTATAAATCAGGAGTATATCAATTAGCAACACCAAAAGGCGAGCCTCTGCAGGAGCCTCTGAACAACTCCCATCTCAAAAATTTGTGTGCCTAAGAACTTGCAAGGTATAGAACCAAAAAATACAAAAACAATCAGAAAAAGTCCTGAAAAAATGGTTACCCTGATGAAAACCTGGCAAACAAGCATCTTGGTGACAACAAAAAAAATCAAAAAATATGCAAAAATAAAAAAAAAGGATTGAAAACAGCAAAGAAAAAATTGTCCTCTAGTGAAAACCACTTCGGTGGCGCTTTGGACAAGTACCTTGGTAAAAACCTCGCAAATAGGTGCCAAGTGTAAATAAAGCACTCCCCATCTGCCAAGATCTGCACGACTCTCTCATTCATTCCAGCACATTTCATTAATTCTCCATCCACCCATTCGCTCACATCCATACCATAGCCTGAGTTGTTGACCATGTCATATTCCACCATAGTACTACTTGGCATATTCCTAAGGTTAGTTTGTCCTGCCTTTATCGAAGTAGTCTATCGCCTAACATTGGGGGCATGTCCTTAAAATGGGCACTAGATCGGATTTGTGTATATTTTTGTGCTCTTCCCAAGTTCATCGGAAAATCCAAAAAACATTCAAAAAATTCATCAAAAAATCCAAAAACATTCAAAAAATTCATCAAAAATCCAAAACATATCAGAAATCTCAAAAAATCTCCAAAAAATTCATCATTGAGTCTTGTTAGTCTTTCACCTAGTCCGAACTATGTCGTCTCTAAGCTTGAACGTAGGCAAGGTTGATCTTTGATCATCCCCCGAGACATTTTAGGTTAGTCCTCAGTCGTCCGTCACAATAAAATGGCAACCTATTTGCCCATCTTTCTCATCATTGAGTCAAGTATATCGTCCAAACGAACTACGTGGTCTCTGTGTGTATAATGTAGGCAAGGCTAATCTATGGATCAACTCCTGAGACCCCCAGGATAGGTCTTTAAGTCAGTCTCTTTGTCATAAATTTTGAAAATACCAAAAACATTGAAAAATGTGAAAATACCAAAAACATTTGTAAAACATCTTGAAAATACCAAAAACAGCCTCAAAATATTTGAAAATCCAAAATGGTGCATCCATCTCATTTTTCTTTCACCCACGATAGTCATCATTCCTAATAAAATCAATCGTCACCTTCACCCTTTGGAGAGTCAGTCAGAAGCAAGTCTAGTAGGTTCAAAAGTGAACACCTAATCATCAAAGTCTTGAAAGTCTAAGTCAGTAAGCAAGCAAGTTGGTCAACTCAGACTATCAATAGCTTATCATCCAATTAGTCTCACCAAAACCCTGATCACAAAATGTCCTAGGATGAATCCTTCCCATGAAAGCATCAAGTACCCTTCAGTAGTTTAGTCTTGGCTAGCGGTATGAAGAAAATTAGCTTGTTGGTTTGTTGTATTTGGGTCTTTTATTGGTTTATCTTATTTAGCACTCATTCCAAGGACCTCTCGAAGATGCCTAAACAAAATAGGTTTAAAGAGAAAGGAATGAGGCAAAGATTGTCGTCTCTTTTATATACTGTGCTTGTGGGATACACTTGTAAAATAACTTAGTCACATATGCTTTGTTTGGTTTGTGGAGAGGATGTTTTGGATATCTTGTTGACCACATAGGAAAGCTAAGTGTGAACAAGGATACTCCTATTTGATTGTCGAGTCAAATTCCATCACACTAGGTATAACGCCATCCCGATCCTTTATAAATTGATGCATCGTACCCATGTGTGTTATCAAACATAATGTAATTGACCCTTTGAAAATCCCAAATCCTGAAAAAGAAAAATCATCATCGTCCTAACTAACTCTCTGATTCTAGGTTCTTCTATCTTCTTTTCATACTAACATGGTATCATAACAATAATCAGAACATTGCCAATGCATACACTCTGCATCCACCACATCAGTAGCATAAAAATCATATTGCATCATATCATTATCTTAAGTTATGAGGAATAATATAAATTTTTTATTCTAAGCATCTTAAGAAATCATTGCATCATACATAATCATTAAGCATCCATTTACCATTTGCATCCATTACACCATCATTACCATACATTCATAGAATCATTATTAAAATGCATGAAAAAGATACAAAAAGAAGTGCATCTATTAGAAACATACATCATATCACATAATCATAAGAAAAAGGAACATCTCATAGCATCACATAAAAAATTAGAATGCATCCATACATGTCATAAAAGGCGAATCATCTCATATATATCATCAAAAAATACACTATTATGATACAGAATCGGGTCAAGTGTACATCAAAGAACATGGTACAATAGGGGCAATAATGCGACCCGTGAATCAAAAAATGAAAAATTGTTTGTGATCAAGGACTAGCCTTGCAGGCTGTGCCCCTCACCCTCTCCCACCTGCCTGTCACCGCGATCCTCTGGCGGCCACATCCCTATCTATTGGGAGAATTTTGGCACTCTGTCTGTTGGTGGCACTACCTGCCTATAGTGCTGCTGATAATACTCGACCTCCCTAACAACCTGTCTATATGCTCGAAGATTAACTGATTGGCCCTGAGATGAGGAAGTTGTGCTCTCTATCTGTCATCGCCGACCAATCTCCTGATCCCTCTTGGATCATGCTTGGTCCCTCTTAGTTGTAACTGCATCAACCTATTCCCATGCCTCATCCCGCTCTGCTGTCAAAACTTGTACCTGACCCTGCAGCTGCTGGTTGTGTTGTTGGTTGCTACTGTGGGACTACCTGAGGTTGGCCATCCTATGTTGTTGGTTGTTGTTGTGCCTGGTCTCTTAGAGGTGTCTGCTAAGGAGGTGGTCCACCTCCTCCTCCTCCCTATCCTCGACCTTTTCTCACTGTCCTACCCCTAGCTCTCCGACGTGGAATCGCTCCCCCAGGAACTATCAACCTCAAAGGAGGTCAGAACCATGCCTTGTATGTTGGAGTCACCCCTGCATCTTCTGGTCCCTGATCATATGGCCATGATCAAGCCACTAACTACCTGAATGAGGACACTACCTCAACTTTCGGGATGGGCTAACCCCATGTTGTCTCTCTCGAGGTACGGGCAAAGATCACCACGTACTGATCGTCAGGCATGTCCTGCATCACGCCAAACTGTTTGGCTACCCTATCAAGGAGATATCGCTCTATCATGGTATGCTCCCGACCCTGCATAAATCTGTCATGACGGGTGAAGAAAAGTTGTTCTGCATCACCATACCATGGGCCTACACCCATCCGCGGTTTCCACATGAACTCTCTCATCTCATCCAAAACCCGCTGCCAGTAGGTTAGACCACCTATGTTGGTATGGGTAAAGCGAATTTGTGCCCCGCCATACCACCACACAATGGGATCATCAATGTCAGTAATAACTGGTGTCACATCTAGGTGAAGCACTGGGATCCACTCCCATCCCCAAATGTGTAGGAGGGTAACTCTGGCCACGAGGGCTCGACTATCCAGCTAGGCAAACTCATGCAAATCTCTGTATATAGAGGCCAGCAATATCGTTCCCTAGGTAAAACACTCCCGATGAACGCACATCCGCTGCCATGCCAATCCTCAACTCGGACTAAAGTATCAGCCACAATCAATCTATAAGTGGGAGCTCTGCCCCAATATCGCTCTAGGTCAATCTGTCCATCACAAAGAACAAGCTCATCAACGCCCATAACATCAAAACAGGGATCCCTACCCTCCTTCGGATCATAGATCACTCGAGCTCCATGGATGGGCAATCAGAGAATGCGCCAGACATCCTCAAGGGTAATGGTGGCCTTGCCAGTGGGAAGATGGAAGGAAGACGTCTCACTATGCCATCGCTCGGCCAGGGCAGTCATCATATCTAAATGTGCCAGAATAGGGGGGAATACACAACATACCGAAGTCCAAGAATACCAAGTTGCTCCTAGAGATACACATGCATACCCTGTAATCTGTTGAGTATCGTCCATCGGTGCTCCCTCGAATGAAGTACCTCAAGGTCCTCCTGCACAAGGAAAACATCACGTCAGATCCCCTGGAAAAATCCATTGTCCGTGCCTTTTTTTGCATTTGAAACAGCAAGTGCGGCACAGTTTGCAAAGTTCCAAACTACACCACACGGCGGCTATGGACAAACCTATTTCACTAACTGTGTTGCGCGATGCTCTTTATGCATGCGACCGGGTTTAGTAGCAAAACCCTAATTTTTCTAAACAGCGCCGCGTGGCACTCTTTGCATATGCGGTCCAGTTTGGAACCGCGCGGCCCCAACCAAGCATTTTTCACGGTGCTATATAGCGTCACACGGCTTAAACCAAACCTAGACCCTATTTAATGCATGAATAACGAGAAAATTAAAAGTTGGATAAGGGTACACACCAGGAGTCCTATGCCGATTGGCCGCTGGTGCACTCGTACTCTCTCTGACATGTACCTAGGAAGCTATCGTTGTGCCATTTCGATCAAGAATCAGAGCTAAAAGTGTGAATTTTCTGAAGGCTAAGATTGCAAATGCATTGAAAGTGACCCCTCAAGGTCTATTTAAACCTGAAAATTAGGGTTTTTTGACCTAATTTCATTGTCTAACTAGGGTTTTGGTCCCTTGATCCCGTTTTTGTCCAACCGAGGGCCATTATGCATCTTTTTTGACATTCAAACGTGTTTTTTTCCATTTCGGGGCATATTTGTCCTGTCAGACACCTTGGCCTCTTTTCTTTCACGAGATCATCCAAAAACTCAAAATTTTCGTCCAATCTCTCGAGGGGGCATTATACCAGCTTAATCCTTCTACTGGGGCAGTAGTGGGGCATCTGAAAAAATTGAGAAATTTTGAACTTTGATCACAACATTTTATTCTTTGAATCAATGCAATAGGCACATTGCTTCAAAGAGGGGAAAAATGTAGACATGGAAAATGTACAAGTTCGGTTCAGCACACTTGATCTTGATTACTAACGACATCTCCTCCTAGATCATACTCTCAACATTTCATCATATTTTGTCTCTTAATTTAATAAATCATTATTTATTTAATTAAGTCTTTCTCCTCTAGTGATTAAATTAATCAATTTAATTTAATTAACCTTATGTCTCTATTTAATTAAATAAATCATTTTACTTGATTAAAATCTATAAAGTCCTCTTATTAAATTAAACATTATTTGATTTAATCTAACATTATCCCTATTAGTTAAATAAATCAAAATTATTTATTCAAGTAAGCATTTCCTCTCAATTCTGATTTAAATCAATTCATCAATTTAGTCAAAATTGTCAAATCATTTAATCCCTCATTAAATTAATGAAAATCTTGATTAAGTTAATCCCTATCACTAAAATCTTCTAATAAAAGCAACTTGCACATGAAAATAGATTTAATTCATTTATTAAATCTCTATTTTCCCTCACATGACATCAAAAGGGAATATTCCCTCAAGTTTGAATTCAAAAAGTCCAAGTGGACTTGTACATCCAACAAAGCATTCACTCCTCTTACATGTCCTTGTGCATTGAGCCAAGTGACATTTATTTTATTCCCTTTTCCCTCTCACATGTCATTTCTTCAAATTCAAATTCCACCTAATTGCATTTTATTGGCACTTTGGCTAAAATGTGCACAACCATCAACCATTCACATGGTGACAAGTGACATTCAACCATTGGGTGAAAGTTAGTCCCACATTGCCCAAATCTTGCCATCTCTTCCAAATTCAAATGTATAAATTGGAGGCTCCTCTCCTCATTCTTCATCCATAATTTCATGCAAAGTTACTCTTTTGACATTGATAGCTAATTTTGTGCACTTCATTTCATCATTCACATATTTCACCATTTTCATAGCTAGGTTATGCTCAAATCTCATCATGGATATTTGACCAATCTACTACTTCAACATTGCAACTTAGGAGTTGGGAAAGGGTCAATTTCAACATTCAATTGACACCAATTCCCCCATGGGATCATAAGTTTATTGGCTTAATTAGGATTTACATGCATTTTTACATTTTGTTCTTCATTTTCCTAGTTTAAGTTTTAATAGATGGATTTCATCGGGAATCCTTCATTCTTGTTTGCATTTGATCTAACACACTAGTTTGTTTGTTGTTCTTGTGCAATTGCAGGTTTAGGGGTTCACATATACAAACAATGATACAAGAATAATGTGAGAAAATATATAATACAATCTTTGACCACCACCAACCCTCCTATTAATTTGCAATTCAAAAGACAAGAACATGGCTTGGGCGCTTTTCTGCCCAACTACAAAGCTTACGCTTCCCCAAAATTCTTTCTAACATGAAGAATACATGACCCTACATGAAGTACTGAGAAACTTGGAAACAAATAAATGTCATACTATCGGGATATGATTGAGAAACATATATATAAATTTTCTAGGTAAATTTCATCTATTTCAATGAACACTTGGCTTTGGCCAAAGCATTGAAAATGAACATAAAATCTTGAAAATAGGATCATCCTCCTCTATTAGCCCATATCTAGCACCCTATCTCGAAAGGTAAACCCAATACACAATAGAAGACAATACCATGCATAATATTCATAAAAACAAATATTTACTCTTTTCTTTCATGCAAATATTTAATTGTACATCTTTCATTGTTTCAAGTTTTCATGCCTAATAAAATAAATAATCATTGACATGCAATTTATTTCTTCACATGCAACTAGTTTTAGCATGCATTGATATTTTAATGTCTTCTCTCTACTTCATGCAAATTACGAATCATACATTATTGTTTGTATGTCATGCATTACTAAATCTAATTGTATATGTGAAAGTATTGTCATTTTGTGCATTAATTAACTAACTTGCTCGTCTTGATTTCTATTTTATGCATTAATTGGCTAACTTCCATGTCTTGCAAGTTAATTCATAAAAAAACTAATTTGATAATCTATGCACACCAATTTTGTTACATATACATAAACATATGGTTGTACATACATACATACATACATACATACATACATACATACATACATACATACATACATACATACATACATACATACATACATACATATATATATATATATATATATATATATATATATATATATTCATAACATATAACCATAGTTTTTATAGTAGAAATGCAGATTTGTTATCAACGATTTAGAACAGAACATAATAGTGTAGACATTAAAAAAATATCATGAAGGATATCATACACTCGAATCAGGTATACTAACACTATTTCCTCCTAAAACCCATCCTCTTTTCACTTAATTGATTAAATTAGCCTAGCTATTTAATTAATTGTATCATTTGCATCTATTAGCCTAATCAATTTAATCAGGTTAATTCACCCCATTTCATGCTAACATTTCATCTCATTAAATTAAATAGATAAATCAAACTATTTAATTTAATTCCCTAAGTCTTCTTATTTAATCAAATAACCTAAGTTATTTAATTAAATGTCATTTCACCTTTCCCCATTCATTAAATCATTTAATTTAATGAATATCACTTTATTCTTCTAATTCCCCTAATTGTATGATTAACATTGTTTAATTAGCAATTATCTAATTAATCTAATTTCCCCCCACTTGCAAGGGAATATTCCCTCCCTTTTGCACAATTAAACTTTGTTGTTTTAATTAGAAAAATATCCTTTTTCCTCACTCATGAGAATATTCCAAAGAATATTATCTCTCCTCCAATCATGTAAAAATGAGAATATTCTCACAAAGCTTCATGTGCAAGTAACCTTGTAATTTCTTGTGCAAGTTAACTTTTGACCTCTTGTACAGGTCAAAAGTGTGCTTATTTGGAAGGAATGAGAACCCTTGATTAAATCTCATCTTGCATTCTCACCCGTTGATGAGAATCCATGATCCATGCCTCCATCTTCTTTCCTTTTTGACCATTGATTAGCCTTTTTGATCTCAACCCTTCATTTTTCATTTTTTTTCCTATAAATAGGTCACTATTTGGAGACAAATGGATCCATATCTCAACATCAAACTTATGATGTTGAAATCACTCACACTCATACTCATACTTTGCATACATTTAACATATTTTAGTTTAAATTACTTCAATAATAGCTTAGCTTCCATTAATGGCTTCCATAATGCATCCATTTAGCTAATTAGAGAACTAGGGTTGAATATTTTTAGTTTAAATCTCATTTACATTAGCTTAGCAATTGCATATATGAATCATTTAGCCTAAAATCATGTTAGATTAGCTTTTGCATCATACTCATTTTAGCATAAATCATGTTTTCATTCACATCTCACAACCGTTTCATCGATTCTCTTTAATAGAATTGATTGAAACAAGCTCACTGATCCACAGGATTGGGAAAGGGTCATCATTTCACATCAACACAACACCAATCTCACAACAGGATAATTTTCAGATGGATTAGAGTAGACATTTAACGCTTTCGTAGTTTAGAATGCTTTGTTATAATGAATGTCAAGTTTAACTTCAATTTGAATGATCTTGTTTAAAGATTGAGTATTATTGGCTTCGATTCTTCATGGATCAAGCATAATCGGCCCATACTAATATCCTCAATCACATTTTGGTGCTAGGAGGGCAAAACCAATCAAATTTAATCAATTTCTAGCTCAAATTTTGTTTGTTTTGACTTTTGTAGGAAAGAGCGACGCTCAAGGCAATTTCAGCGATGCCTTTGTAGGGTGTCACCATACAACAACGCTATCGTCATTTCAAACAACGAAGCCTATTAAATACACCAACGTTGATTAAACAAATAGCGACACTAATAATTTTTAAAGGTATCAAAGATTTGCAAATGGTGACGCTCGACCAAATAGCAATGCTATCGTGTTGTTTGGTTTCTCTATAGAGCGACGCCCAAATTCACCAGAGTGACGCTATCGTGAATAACGACACCCAACTCTGGTAAGAGATTCAATGATCATTTTTCAACATGTTTTTTGATTTTATTCATTTATAAGATTACTAACATGCCTCTAATATTGTTCTGATTTTTAGACTAACAGGGATTTGCAGGGTTAGATGACATGAAGCTAAAGTGAAGAAGAATTTGTATCTTAAGATTTATAATTGTAACAAGCGTTTGATGCTTTGGGGAAATTATAACCCAATTTCTTATGCTTTTTACTTTATTCTCTAGGACCTCACTAAATTTCATTTAGGTTTAAAATGAATGCTCAAAATGGACTAAAATTGAACCCTCATTTCATCATTGTATTTCAGGTTTAAAATTGAACAAGGCAGCTTAACATTTTATTTGGTGCATAAAATGAAGTCGTCTTAGCTTTAGGGGTTAAAATTAACAAGTTTTTTCTATGTTTTGTGATTTACACTTTTTTTATTGAACGCGTATGCAATTCTCTTGTGCCACTCGGCGATCTTGAGAATCAGAAACATTCCTTGATATTTTGTATAGTCACCTACATCTTTCAATTTGGATTAAAAATGAGCCCCTTGCTAGTGTAGGGAGAAGGTGTGGCATGCGTTCTCTCCTTGTTTCATGTGAACTAGGATGATCAAACTACACACGTAACTCCTTGCTATATTTTATCTTTAGAGGGATTTCCTCCTCGCTTCGAAAGGAGGGAATGACCCAAGCAGTAACAAGCTAAAGCCAAGATCTTTCAAGTTGCCATATAAAAATGTGTTTGTGACGAAAGTCATAAACAACAGGTGTGGATGTGTCATACTGACAAGTGTCACCCTTAGTATTTGTGTGATACGTAAAAATATCTTCTTAGGAAAGGACTGGGAGCCCTCTTGATTGTAATAACCTTGAGCTAATCTTGTTGTGTGTATGACCACCTTGAACGAAAGTCCTTACTATGAACCAATTGTTTAGAAACCAAAATCCTTATGCTTGTTGGTGCAAGAATGATTGTTCAAAAGTTGCCCCACACTTTTACTATTCATTGTTGAAACAAAAAAAATAATTAGGATATTAGGATCTTTAGGATTTTAAGATTGGTGGTCCCGAGAAGTGTGTCGTGGATAGGAGCCAATGTCGCCAGATCTCTAACTATTCGTATTGTCTTAGTGTTTGGAGAAATCTGAGTGGGGAATCAACAAGTATGGCCATTTCAACCTAGGATTGTAAATGATTGAGAGACAGTTTAATACCTTGCTTGGATCCAAAACATTGAAAAGAAACATTCATAATATTCCTCAAAATTTCAAACACTTTGGCCTAAGTATGGATACCTTTTGAAATATACTTGATATTAATGCTTGTCCCAAGGATTTCTATCCTTAGAGATTTCTAAATATCTTGAATTATATCTCAATCCATATTTTCCAAAGACAACATAGGCAATTATACCTTCAACCTCATGATTTTCACAAAATGGACATTGTGAAAGTTATTATGTTTTTGACATAAACATTTAGTTTGAAAACATAATCAAGACAAGTGTTTGTGGTAAAATAAACTCACTTAAGCAAGATAAATTTGACAATTTGAACCCCACATGACCATTTGGAGACTGATTGCTCCTGTTGAACAACCTGATCTTGAAGGTGCTATCATTCAACCAAACTTTGAACTCATTAACAAAGAACAAAACTGATATCATTAGTAGTTTGAGAAGTTTTACCTTTAAAATAAAAGAAACCCCAACTCAGTGGAGAAACGTGGCAACAATCTTGGATGAAGAAGGGGAAAAAATTGATATTGAGGTTGGAAGGCCCATATTACCACCACCTGCATGGCAATAAATATCTTATTTTCTTCCATAGAATTAGACTTATCTAAATGATCTCATTCAAAATCAGAATTCCTAGAAGAAGGTCTACAGGTCTTCACTTTAAACTTAGGCATCTTAGTTCAAAATAAATCAAAAATCATATTTCGGCACTCTACCAAAACATATACAAATTGTTAGTAAAATTTTATAAACGTGCACTAAGGAAACATCCAGACATGTATGTGTTTTTTATGAGTAAAAATCCAAGTCTTTTTCATGATAATCAACCTATCTAAAACATTGGGTCTTTAGGATTTGAAACCTTTAGAGGTCTAACATGTTTCTCACTACCTTGGTCTTATCAAATAAAGGTTCACTTTAAGTCAACATTGGGTCAAACATTTCATCCACCCCTTCATCAAATTTCATCCTTCACTTCACCAAACTTTGCATATTTTTTTGACTTAAACATCTATCAAACCAACCCCTAATTTAGCTACTTTGTATGTGAAATATATCCTTTTCCATGCACCTAGCTAAGTTAGTTATCATATTTGGATGGTTTTATCTTGAAGGTCACAAGTCTACCCTAAAGATTCTGAAGTTCATAAACATCCTTTATCCTAACATCAAACTCAAGTCAAAAGTGTTGTCCCAAAATGTTTGCAAAGATCACTCTCCACATCATCCACCTTTTCATCCCCCATTATAATCATTACTCCAAAAATACATAGAGTGTCTCTTTTACCTATGTTTGAGTCAACTAGAGAGTTCAAACATTACAAATCTCAACACAACTCTCCCAAAGGTGACCCAAAATTTATGGTAAAGAAAAGATCACAATACAAGAGAATCATGGAGAAAACAAAAGTCACATTTACCTCAAGTGACCCAAATCCCTTAGAATTTGATCTAAGAAGTCAAGTTACCCCATCACAACAACCATCATCTTCGTCGGAACCATATGAGATAGAAAACATCACAAACAATCCCTTTGAGCTTACTAGGGAGGAAATCATGGAACATCAAGCCTTTGAAAACATAGATCCAATTTCCCCATCATTTGTTGTGCAAAATTTGGCACAAGGATTCACAACTCCACCATCAGGGATAAATAAAACATCAACTCCTAGTCTTGCAACTACCCTTGCCAAGGACTTTGGTCTAACTCTTCCATTCGAAAGCAACACACTTGTGAGTACCCTCGATACCAATCCTTCACCTCCAACAACCAATTGGACACCTACCTTTGGTGTTCCTATTCCTGAAGATCCTAAATAGCCATATAAACCCCTCAAAATTCATTATTCCACAACAACCTCCACATATCAAGGACACCCCTCTTCATCCATACCCATGAGTACCACAAGTGTTCCCACCATCACATAAAGTAGTATGGACCAAGTGTATCAAAACATCATACAAGGGCATGTCAACACCATAATTCAAATTCAAACCTTAATATAGATAGGGACATCTTTACCCAATCCTCCCATTGGTTCGTCCATACCATTCGATTCATAAAACACATCTATCCCATCCATTATCAACCCATCTCAAAACAATTCTTTGGCAACGAATCCCATCAACATAGGTAATACCTTGTTTACATCTCTAGCACAAGGAAATCCTCAAGACATGGGATAAGGGAATTATATAATGGACTCAAGGTCCTAGTGTGTCCTTTCCATCATAAAATCTAATGACACCATCCTCATCTTTCCCCACGGTCCCTTTTACCATGCAAAATCAAATGGGACCTCAAACTTACATTCCTCCACCCCAATCCACCATCATACAAGGAATTTTAAACCAAGGGAACACTCAATCTCTCACTAGTTCACCACCCATCCAAAACATCAACACCTACAATCCATCACATATGTCCCAACAACCAGTTGATCCTACATTGCAAGCACATGCCTTATATTTACAACAAGCACAATGGGTTTATCAACAAGTCATCCAACAACAACAACAACAAAAAACTCTAGCAACACATCAAGCGCAACAAGAAACCCTAGCATCACAAAAATGGTAGCAACAACAACAAGCAACCTTAGCACAACAACAATATCAAGTCCATCAAGCCACCTTAGCAACACAACAACAACAATCACAACAAAAAGAAGCCTTAGCACAACAACAACAAGCCTATCAAGCATCCTTAGCAATACATCAACAACATCAAGCCCAACAAAAAGCACCCTTAGCACAACAACAACATCAAGCCCAACAACAAGCCCTAGCAGCACAACAACAACAACAAGCCCTAGCGGCGCAACAACAATAGTAGGCCTTACTAGCTCAACAATATGCCCAACATCAACAACAACAACAACAACAAAGTTCCTACTATAATCCTTAAGAAAACATCATCAAGACATACACATTGGGAACATATACATCAACACCTCAATCATCTTCACAGAATCTTACACCACCATACACCCCATACAACACACTATCATATCATAATCCCATATACAACTCATCTATCATCCCACCATATGTTCCCCCACCAAACCTACAAGATGATTTAGCATCGCAATTTAGGGTGTTTTCCTAAGAAATGGAGGATCTTTGAATGGGCAAGATAGAGAAGCCCCATATAAAGAACCTATGTCTTTACCCATTTGATTGAAACATTGCAATGGTACCATTCCCTCCTGACTTTGAAATCCCTAAATTTGATAAATACAAAGGGAGAGGAAGCCCTTTGGATCATATCAATGAATTTAACGTCATGTGTATGGAGGTGGCCTACAATGACTCTTATTTGATGTGCCTCCTCCCTTGAGGTTTAACAGGTCTTGCCATGGATTAGTTTTCTCATCTACCTCTCGGTATCAATTTTTTGTAAGAAATCACTGATAGATTCATCGATCACTTCTCGTTTAATATTGACATGGATGCTATTCTAGAAGAGTTGTACACTCTCAAACAAACCGAAGGATAATAATTCACCAATTTCTTGCAACGATGGAGACAAAAAGCTAGTAAGAGCAAGTGGACCCTTCCCAATGAACAAGTGGGGATTATCATAGCAAATTTGGATCCTAATCTATCCTTTCACTTGAAAATTTAGTGCATCACATCTTATGACAAGCTTGTCCCTAGATCCCTTAACATTGAGAGAGCTCTAATCTCACAAGGAAATACTCAAGCTTACAACCGCCCATCAACTAGTTCAAACGACAAGCCTCGTGTTTGGGCTAAGAACAAAAATGTGACAAATGATGGTGTGGTATATGATAAGGTAGTCCTAAGTGCTCCTAGGCCAAACAAAAATCAAGTTGCTAATATTCAACTAGTTGTGAAATAAATAATACCCCCTCAAAACAATCAAATTAACAACACCGAAATGCAACAAAGATGAACCCCTAACAAGAACAACTATCCTAAACACAAGTACACATAGTTATTAGAATCCGTCGATTCCATCGAGAAGAATTTAGTAGATTCAAATCTAATAACACTTCCCAACTTTGAGAACTACCAAGAACCACAAGAGAAACCATCCTGGTACAACAAGAACTATCTTTGCGACTTTCACAAAATCAAAGGACACAAAACGAAAAACTGCATGAGGCTCAAAAACATTATCCAAGACCTCATAGAAAATGATACCATATTTGTTGAGGTACCAACTGGGAATCAACATTTTAAGATATGCAAGACCCCTATGCCAGATCATAGCAAAGTGAACCACAACAAAAAATATAAGGATTACACAAATGTACAACATACCTATTCCAATGTGGTCTCTTCCTGTGATAGTGTCATCACTGTTGTCACCATCAAAGGACCTAGTGTAGAGTGTGGAGTCACCACACAATGTGGAAAGGTCACCATCCAAGGTGTCCCATCTCAATCTAGGGCACAACCTACTTTTCCAACATCGAATCCTAGCAAGTACAATCTCTTAGATCAACTTAAGAAGACACCAACACAAATATCAATATTAGAATTTTTTAGGCTATCCCTTGTGCATAGGAAAATATTAGAGAAAGCTTTATCAGAGTCATCTGTCCCTGAGGATATTGATACAAATTAGTTTCAAGCAATGGTGAGGCATATTACCAATCACCTTGTCACTTTCTCAAAACAAGACCTACCATCACAACCATCTCATAATCATGCTTTACACGTCGAGGTCTTTATTGATAAGAACAAGGTTAAAATAGTCTTAGTGGATGAAGATTTTAGTCTAAATATTTGTACCCTTAAGCTAATCAAAAACTTGGGCTATTCAGAAGATACTATTGAGTTAGCAAAGAGTACCACCATCAAAGCATATGATGACTAAGAGCAGGTATCCCAAGGCATCATTTCCCTTCCCATCCAAGTGGGACCTATCATTGCAGAAACTACATGCCAAGTGTTAGACCTTGATCTTCCCTACAACATCGTGGTTGGTCGACCATGGATCCATGCCCTAAAAGATTTAGCCTTGACCTATCATCAATGTGTAAATTTTCCCTTTGAAGGCCGAGAAATTACCATCCATGGAGATCCTGAGCCCTTTTACTACTGTAAGAATCTTGAGGCCAAGTTTTACAAGATTCCCCAAGTTCCTAAGAATGATGAAGGGCCTACACCCACACCTACCTCATTTGTTGATATGTAATCCCTTGCATCTACCTCAGAGATGAAAGCACCCATTGTGCATAAAATTCATGATATCAAAGCAATGATCCAAGATGATGGTTGTGGAAACTATAAACTAAGGAAGAATACATTTGTTTTGGAAGAGTTACCTCTTTCTCCCAAATCCCATGGGAAACCCACATCTAGCAACAAAGAGCCTGAAACAATCAAGATGGCAGCTACTACCTTCACCAAGTGGGGGGATCTGAACCAAGAAGATATCATAAGGAGGATGTCTCTAAACTCCTTTATCAGGATGAACGACTTGTCCCTATCCTTCCCATGGAAGATGACAACAAAGGCTTTCAGCTAATGAAGGGATGGGGCTATAACAAGAATGAAAAACTGGGACAAAATGATAATGGTTTGCTAGAACCTATTGTTCCTGGGAAATGACTAAAGAATCTTGGCTTAGGTTGTACTACTAGCAAGGTTACCCTTATCAGCAAAGGTACTTTGATTAAACAGGATGAGACTTCCTCTTAGTTACCTCCATCGTGTGATGCGACCTTAGATGACTTCCCCCTTGATGTTGCTAACCTATTTGAGAATAACTCCATGTTCATGATATCCATAACATTTTTTTCTCTGAGCAATCAACCAACTAAAATATGCCTAGTATACCCACAACTCATTGACATGGACCAACAAGGAACACTGATTCTTGATTTACTAAAAAATGATGAAGTGATCTTAGAATTCATGGGACTCCATGACAACTTACCATGGGTAGATCACAAAGCAGGTTTTGACATAGAGCTAGACACAGGGGTGTATTATGGGGATATGATTGAATCCTTCAGTCACAAAATTGATGAAATGCAAATAACATGTAGATCTTTTAGTGAAAACCACATTGTGGCACTTTCTGATCCTAAAATAGTAAAAAAAAAGGACGTATCTAAAGGTGAAAACCTCTCTAAGGTGCCCAGGAATGAGGGATTCAATCTCCCCCTTAGTGCAATGCATCTAGAGAAGTCAATAGTGCTAGCAAAAAAGGAAACTCTAGTTAATGTGGGAATAGAAGAAGCACCCAAGATCATTTTCTATGTTGAATCCCTATTGAATGAAGAACAAACAAACCTAGCAACATTCCTAAAAGAGCGAAGAGCCAACTTTGCATGGTCATACACTGATATGTTGGGGCTTGATCTAGAATTAGTTGTACATCACTTAGTAGTTTATCTTGAAGCCAAAATAGTGAAGCATAAATTAAGGAAGATGCACCCTCAAATAGCACTTTTGGTGAAACTAGAGTTACAAAATCTTCTTAACAAATTGGATTTATCCAACTGATAGATTATCCTGAGTGGGTTTCAAACCTGGTACCAATCTCAAAACCCACTGGGGACACCAGAATATGCACATATTTTAGAGACCTAAATAGGGCATGCTCAAAGGATGATTTACCTCTTCCTAACATCGACCTCATCTGGACTTAACATTTGGGCATGAAAAGCTATCACTGATGGATAGTTTTTCAGGCTACAATCATACCATAATCACTAAGGAGGATTAACACAAAACTTCATTCACTTGTCCATGGGGAACCTATTGCTGGAACATGATGTCATTCGGGTTAAAGAATGTAGGAGAAACCTATCAAACAGAAATGACCCTAATATTTCATGACATGATCCAAAAAATAGTCAAATATTATGTGGATGATATTTTGAAAAAATCAAGGAAAAGAATTGAGCACATAGAAATCTTAGGACCCATCTTCAATAGACTTAAAGAATACAAAGTAAGGCTAAATCCAAAAATGTGTGTCTTTGGGGTCACATCAAGAAAACTTATTGGATATATTGTCTCACAAAGAGGGATAGAAATTGATACAAAAAAGGTAAAATCCATCCTAGACATGGAACCACCATAAACACCGAAGCAGATGAAACAGTTCCAAGGAAGATTGTAGTCCATTAGAAGGTTCATAGTGCAACTATCAAACAAAATCCATCCATTTTCACATCTTCTCCATAAAGGAATAACTTATAAGTGGGATGAGAAGTGTGATAAATATTTCCAATAGATCAAAGAATATATATTGACACCTCCAGTACTCATGTCGTCGATACCGAACAAACCATTGATCTTATATATATCAGCAACATCAGCAACACTAGGTGCTCTTCTAGCACAACATGATGAAGATGAAAAGGAAAGAGCTATCTATTACATCAACAGGACCTTGTTGGGCTATGAAATGAACTATTCATCCATTGAGAAGGAATGCTTAGCAGTAGTTTTTGTTTCACAAAAATTTGGACACTACATGTTGTCACATTAAATCAAACTTATTGCAAAGATCGATCCATTGAAATACCTATTATCCAAAGCAACTCTCACTGCATGAATGGCTAAATGGATGGTGACCTTAACTAAATTTGACATAGAGTATGTGGAGCACAAAGAAATCAAAGGACAAGTGATCACAGACCAACTATCAAATGCACCTATCTATGCAAAGAACCCTTTGATATCTGAATTCCCTGATGAATCAATGTTCCTTATCAATCTAATCAACCAGTGGAAGATGTACTTTGATGGATCATTCACCCAACATGGATTAGGATCAGGAATTCTCTTCATCACCCCTCAAGCTGATTGCATTCCAAAGTCATATAGGCTATCATTTTTGTGTACCAACAACATTACTGAGTATGAAGCTTCATAGGAATCCTAGAATCTATAAATACTACTTTGCCATCTATGTAAATCTATCTATATAGACTACTTTTGTTATTTTATTGTTTATTGTATTTAGATATTTGAGAAAAGATTGTTGTTATTGTTATTCAGGAGAAAAATATTTTTATGACAGAAGACAAAATTGTCATTGTTATTGAGCCATTCTTTATTCTTTTATAAGCTTTTTCTTTTTAAGTAAGAACAACTTTGCTTATTAGAAACTACTAACGTTATAAGATCATACAGTAATAGCAAAGAAAGACATTGAAAAAACTTTTGGTCATTTGTATTGTTTAGTTCAAACCATATACCCGTTATTATTGTTAAATATACATGTATATATTCTAATATTATCTAACAATGTGAGAAATTATGAGTTTTTGTCCTCCATTATAGGATAGAATGTTCATTGAAAGGTTGATACGTATCAACCTTCTAATGACACGTTAGACTTTATCTTTTATGGTGGGTATGAAATGACATTTCAACTAATATTATTATAAATGTAAACCCCCTAGCCTCTTTTATACCCCCTAGCCTCTTTTATACCCCCTAGCCTCTTTTTTTCACGATATAAAAACGAGCGAACAGAAATAAAAAGAGAAGAACTCACATTAGGTTTAGGGATAATCAGTTTTGAACTGATGACTTTCACCACGTCAAGGTGACACTCTACCACTGAGTTATATCCCTTTCCTATCCTCATCTAGAAGGAAAATTGTAAGAACTTCCCAAAGAATCGAGAAACTCCACGAAACTCTATCATTATTCTCCGGAAATTCTATCTTGCTTTCATACTCTTTCAAAACCTCGTCAAAAAAAAGAAAAAAGAATGGAATCAGAGGAGAAGTATATGCCAGATATGACATGGCATTTCAGATTGACCTTTTATTTCAAGAAAATTTGTAACTAAACTATGTAACCTAGTAGGTAAAGAGTTTTTTATATTCTGGATAGACTTATTCTATTTGGATCGACATAATGGAATTAAATTGCCTTCATGTTGATTGTCGAGTTTAAACAAGTGGAACCATCTTCTATCGTAGTACAATCTTTTTCTTATTGAGTTATCACTTTTCTCTCGATCCAAATAAACAAGATGACTGATACTAGCAATTCAGTCAAAAATCAAAATTGAGCCAGCAGCATAGTGAAGTAATTAACTAACTAAAAAAAGAACTGTTTTTCCCTAGACTTTCTCAGTTTATATTGCCGATTGGCGGGCACAGCCGCTCGGAACGAAGAATATATTCTATTGATACATTTTATCATAGGCCATCGAAATAATCCTGAGCAGCCAAACCATGCCACCCAAACCAAAGCACGAAAGTCAAAATCTTTTATCAAATCGATTCCTAGTTTAAATAATGGATAACTACACGGATAAGCTCACATTAACCCGTCAATTTTGAATTGAATTTGTGATTCAAAAAAAAAAAATGATATTTCGAGATATAAATAAAAAATGAGCATATTAACAATAATGGATAAAAAAAAGGTTGTCATTCTTATTCTTTTTAATAGAGAAAGAAAAATGAATCCCGAAGGAGTCGCATAGTTTTTTTGTTATAAAAAAATGGAATATATATATATAATCATTCATGTTAAAACACGAAAACTGTCTAATCAAGTTTTCATAATGAAGAAAGGGAATACTCGAAAAACAAAAATGTCCTACTTCAAAAGAATTGAACGAGAAGCCGTATGAGGTGAAATTCTCATGTACGGTTTTGTATAGTGGCAGTAAAGGTAACTTATCTGTCAACTTTTCCACTATCACCCCTAAAAAACCAAACTCTGCCTTACGCAAAGTCGCCAGAGTACGATTAACCTCTAAATATGAAATCACTGCTTATATACCTGGTATTGACCATAATTTACAAGAACATTCTGTAGTATTAGTAAGAGGTGGAAGAGTTAAAGATTTGCCCGGTGTTAAATATCACATAATTCGAGGAGTCTTAGATGTTGTCTCAGTCAAAAATCGTAAACAAGGGCGTTCTAGTGCATTGTATATTCTTATCTAAGGTAATCACAGGTCTAAGGATAGCAGTTCAGTGGCAGATACAAGAAATGAAAGTCTATGGGGACTCACAGCTAGTTATCAACCAAGTCGACGATGACTAGTAAACTAAGGATCAAAAGCTTACTCCTTACAAGAATATGGTAGATAATCTCAAGGAATTTTTCATTGGTATAATTTTTGAGCAGATTCCTCGCATGAGCAACCGAGCAGCAAACACTATGGAAACAATCAGATCATTGTTAGACATGTCGAACAACATCCTCCAATGTCAATTATTGGTAGAACAACTTCTCGTACCAACTTTCAAAATCCCTAAATCTGAATTCGTGTGTGTCATAGTTGGTCTTGGATCCCCATGGTATCATGATATTTCATATACCTAAGTAGAGGAACCCTCCCATCCGATATCACCTCCAACCTTAAAAAGACATTTATCAAAAAGGCATCCCGATTCGTGATCCTAGGTGATACCCTTTGTCGCCAAAAAGATGAAGGGACATTACTACGATGTCTTAACCAAGAGGAAGCCTTAACTACTTTAACAGATGTACACGAAGACATATGTGGTTCCCATTCTAGTGATATGACTTTAGCTAAGAAATTATTGAGGACAAGGTACTACTGGCCAGCCATGGAAATAGAATCTCATTAGTATGTGAAAAAATGTGTCTAGTGTCAACAACATGGAGAAATGATTCATGCTCTAGCTCAAGAATTACAACCAATGATCACACACTGGCCTTTCTCGTAGTGGGGCATGACCTCATAGGAAAAATCACTCCAACCTCATCCAACGACCATAATTTTATCATAACAACCACTGAGTACTTTACCACATGGGTTGAAGCCATTCCTATGAATTATACAATAGGGAAGAAAATTGCCAAGTTTATCCTAAATTACCTAATCTGTCATTATGGTGTTCCACAAACCCTTATCTCAGACAACAGAACACCCTTCAAAAATCAGGATGTGGAAGAGCTATGCCAAAGATTTAACATCCAACACTGATTCTCTACCCTATATTATTCGAACAAGATGAGGCTATAAACAATACCACCCTAAAAATCCTCCAGAAAATAGTCAATGAAGTTGGTCGTGACTAGAATCTACAGTTAAATCCCGCTCTCTGGGCCTTTCGAACCAGTATTTACATGCCTACAGGTGCAACCTTGTTCTCCTTGGTCTATGGATCAAAAGCCATATTTTCTATTGAGGTTGATTTCCCATCACTACAAGTTTCATTACTTAACTTAATCACCGATGAAGAATATAGAGTTGAACCACAAATTTTTTTCACCTCTTGCACCTCTAGGGTTTTGTACCTAAAAGGAGAGAGACAAAGATCCAAAACTTCATACAAGAACAAAACCTTGAGATTTCAATACAAAGGAGATTTAAATATGTCAAAGGGAGTGTTATAGGGGTTGAAAATAGATAAAAGGGGTTCACCACCAAGTGTAAACTTGGAACATGCAAAGTGTTTGAAAACACAGTGCAGTATGCAAACATAAACTAAATGACCTAGAAATGAAAACCAAATTAAATAGAAAGTTGTGAAATGGGTGTGCACCTAAAAATGTGTTGCAGAATAGAATGAAGACTGGAAATGTTGTTGATTCTGGAGTTTTGACCTATTGGGACGCTTACACCATTATGGGCGACTTAGTCCCATATCTAGAAAACTCTTTTGAAACCCATTTCAGCCAAATGGGTATATGAATCTTCAGAAATCTCCGAAAAACATGTGTAGTGGGACTAATTCGCCATGAACGGTGACTTAGTCCACTTTGACTTTTCTAAAAATTCGAAAGTGGAATATGAAGCTCTCGGTTTGTACTTTCTATTCCTCCAGGTATCCGGATTTGAAACCCTGATTTTCAGCATTGTAAGTGAATTTTTATGGATATTTTGATTTTCCCAATAAGGAGATGACTTCAATAACTTTACAACCTATTCTTCAATTATTTTCAAGCCTTCAAGGTACCTAAATCTGCAAACACACGAAAAAAGAAAAGAGAAATGTTGAATGTTCGAGCATAAGGGTTTGCCTTGGTCAAACCCCTTTTTAGGTAATTAAACCAAACTGAAGAAATAATGTAATGAAGCATGAAATAATAGAGTTGGAAACTTTCCATGAATATTGATCTTGAATTTTTGTAGCAATAGGTGAAGAATCTTCCCTTGAATGCTTCTTGATGACTGAGAATGCCAAAACCCTAGCTTGCTTGAGAAGAATGATGAATGAAGAATGAATGATGAATGAATCAAGAGACTGAAGGTAGAAGGCCCCAAAATGATCGTGGAAACCCTTATATTTATATATGCCCTAATTCTTGAAAATACCACATCACAGGTCGACCTTAGGTATTAGAAAATAAAAACCCGCCAGAATTTTGAACTTGTTTTAATTTTTGAGCCAAATGGGACTAAGTCACCCCAAGTGGTGACTTGGTCCCACTAGGGAAATTCAAGTGGGTGTCGGGGATTAAATAATATTAAATGATGTTTATCAGGTTTATTCTCAAAAAGACACTTAAATAAGGCCTGTAATTGTAAAATGGGGCCAATTAAAGCATAATAAAGGTTTAATTATTGATGACAAACCTAGAAAAGTGTGAGAGTTTGTTACAACTCCTTACAAAACTTTGAAATAAGGCTTGGTAAGTGATAAAAAGAGGTTATTTAAGTGAAATATATTAATAAGATCCTAGTAAAGTGTGAAATTGTGTTGTAACACTTCACAACACTTTTACAAGACATCATAAAGTTTTTATTGATTTACATGGGTCCAAGACCTAATGTGAATGTGTTGGCCACATTACAACATTAAATCTAGGAAAAACTAGGCCAAAATCCACAAGAAAGACCCAAATTAATGTAAAAATATCCAAGGATATATTTTTTGTGACACATTTAGCCCCCACTTTAGTGAGAGGATGAACTTGCTTCAAACTCACACTAAAGGAGACATTCAAAAGAGGGGTCCAATTTTACCAATGTAGATGGAAAAGGTGACAAAGATCAAAGGAGATAGCGCTAGCCCCCAAGATACAAGATCCTAAGTCAAACCATCATGAGTGCAAGAGAACATGCACAAGGGTGAATGATTTGTAGCAAAATAAGATACATGATTATGCAATGGAAAGAAGTAAAAATGAGAAAAGATAGAAAGGTGGATCAAGATTTGACCATTTTTCCAACATGTTGTGGATCAGATCTAGGCTATTTTTCCAAAAATGCATACTCAATCTGAGGTGACGAAACTTTTGACTGTCTGTCAGGTGAGAAATCCAAGAAGGTGAGAAACATACACTCATGGTTGGTATGCACTCAGGCACATGCAAGTGGTTATGGGGAAATTCATGCCTCGGAATGGGTTTCCCGCTCAACCATACCAAATTTATACCTCTTGATAACTTTAATAAGGCGCCACAAAGGAAAATGCTTTTGAATTTTATATAAATATTTTGTTAAATGGGATTTTTCTTTGTTCATGCAAGGTCTCATCTTAAGGAACATCATGCTTAATTTCTCCAAGAGAGGATAAGTGCAAATGGTCTCATCTCGTTTCTAAGAGAGAACAAGTGCAAGGTCTCATCCTGAGCAACATTGTATCTAATGTTTACAAGGGAGGGAATCACAAGAAAAATATAATCACACAATGAAATATGAGTGTCGATGTATGCCCCCACTTTAAAGTGGTTGCTAACACCATTACTATGAGAAATTTCTTTAAAGTAGAAGAAGGTATGATAGTTTATTTGGAAAGCCTTATGCTAATTCATATGTTTCCAAATGAAGCGATGCCATGAAAAATATAGTATGTCCCATGCGAGCCAGCTTAAGGCATGTCGTCCACATCCCAAGCTTGCTTTTATATGTTCATGAAAGGTTAACGTCTAGCCAAAAGAGATAATGACAAGTGACATACTAGGACAAGGCTACCTAACCCCTTGCCCCCACTTAGTGCAAGACAAGGATGTGCCAAAATTATTGATGAAATGCATGGTAGAGTGAAAATCAATATCAATTAGAGGAATGAGGTGCCCCCACTTAAGGAATAGCTTCAAACTCCTTAAGATGTTGGATTTTACTACTCAAATCCTTACATGCATTAGTAGAATGGTCGTGAACTCTATGATATGTGAAAATGAATGTTTGTAGTGGAATTTCTTTCGAGTTCATGGAGGAAGGGATATCAAGTGATCTTGGAGGAGTCTCAAAAAGATACCCTCTTAATCGAAGGAAAAAAAAAAATCCTTTATCTTGTGATAAAGAGATCTCTTGATTAGTACAAGATGTCATACCTACACAAGGCTCTATAGATTGTGAGATTTCGTACTCTCCATTAGAGGAGTGTGTAAAATTAAAATCATTAGTGTTTTACGAGATGACATTGACATTAAGTGAAGATTTTTTTTTTTTTTTTGTGTCAAGTAAAGAATAACACGCAAGACTAATAGTTTCAATCATTTCAAGATGCACTACTGTTAAAGTTTTCATAGAAGGGTGGTTTGGGATGGCATTGATATTGAGGGAAGACTTGTTTATTTCTATCAAAGGACAATAACCAAGACCATGATTTTTTTCTTTTGTGTTAGGTTCAATGGGGACACAGATACCTTGTTCTCTAGCACCACATCCTTTTCCACTATAGCCAAGTTGTTTCATAAGCTCATAACCTTTTCCATAAATATTTTCATTACTTTTGGATTGGGTGGTTGTTCATGGTTAAGGTCATCAAATTTTGTTGTGTGATCTGTTGTCTTTTATTCAAAAGTGGTTGAGGTGGATGCTTTTGAAGGATCTTCTAAATTTTGTGTTGACATGTGTGATATGTTGTCTTTTATTTAAAAGTGGTTGAGGTGGATGCTTTTGAAGGATCTTCTAAATTTTGTGTTGACATGATTGCTTTTTCGTGTCCATTATTTGAATCATTATTTATGATCTTGTATTCGCCCATGAATTTTGGTTCGAAATTCAATGATCCCAAATCATCGATTGATATCGTTGTGAAGGGTTTAGGACATGTGGATTTTTGTTGTTCTTGCATGGGTTCTACTTGTGTGTTTGGTGTTAATGTGGTCAAGGGGTTATCTCTATTTTTCTCAAGTTGTAAGACATTAAATGGCTCAGGATCAACATCAAATGTGTATACTTGGTTGTTGTAGATGTATTTCATTTTATGATGAAGAGTAGAAGGTACCCCATTCATTGCATGAATCCACCATATTCCTAAGAGAAGATTACATGAGAGTTTATGAGGCATAACATGGATTTGTGTATCCAATGTGGCCTTCCCAACTGTAAGAGGTAAAGTGACCACACTGAGCAGTTTCTTTTCGACATTATCAAATCCATTAATAGATAAAGAATCAAGTTGAATTTTCAATCTATCAATTCCAAGTCTATCAAGAAGGCTCACACTACACACATTAAGGGCAGATCCGATATCTACAAGAGTTCTCTTGATCCATGTTCTTTTGTATTGAGATATTATTATGAAAGCTTCATTTTTTTTTGCACCTCCAAAGGAGGGAGATCACTTTGGTGAAAAAAAATATCAGGATTGATTCCTTGAATTATAACTGCTATATCATTTGGTTGCACATTAGAAGGGACAAGAACTTGTTGTAAAGCATTTTGAATCATGTTGTGATAGTGAGGGGAGGTGTTGGCCTCCTACAATGATTCAACAACTAAGCCTTTACAGTTTTGATTCAAAGATTGAACATCTAACCTGAATAGCTATCTCAGTCATCATGAAGGTGCATTTAAATTGTTAACCCAAGGACGTAAACTTGAAATGGCTCAACACTATATGTGCAATAGGAATCCAAAGTAGCCATATCTATCCTACATCTAAGAAAAACACAATGCTGAAAGTAAATTGATTGGAAGGAAATAACATAAATGTTGAACATCCACAAATAAATAGACCAAACTAAAATGCATGACAAAAATGAAAATCTTAGCAACAAATAGGAAACTACTATGTCTGCTTTGGCTATAGGAATAGTCATAGAATATAATTCTAGTGGTTGTAGGAATAGTCAATGCCTAATTCTTAATTATTTACTAAACAAAAAATACTGACTAAGCTAAAGGATGGAATACTCACCAAGTGGGCCCCCTTGGATAAGTATTCCCTAAGACTAAGGTAAAATTAGATGCACAAACTCACAACTTCATTTCATTTATGGAAAAACATGAGTACAAATGATCAACATGATTGTATTGATGAAAAGCTTAAAAGCGTGAGTACATCAAATCAACATTCTTTGACCGGAAAAAGAGAGCTAGCTCAAAAGAACATCAAAGCCTTATTTATCCAACCACCTAGCAAGGTGGTCAACTCTAGCAAACGCAGAGGATGCCACATTAGGGAAAGCGCGGAAGAGAGCAAGGGCGACTATGCATGCACAAAACGTGTCAGGCATGATTGCCTTAACTCGGATTCGACACAATAGTAATGCATGTACATGCTCAACAACATTTAAGATCACTACAAGGCGGTTACAATCTGGTGCATGAGGAATCTCTAGCTGCCAAGAGTCTTCAATGACCACCTTGTTGACTGATATAACACATGTCCAGCTGGTGGAAGCTTCCTGACTGCAAGCCTCAAATTATCTGCATGACAATGTTAGTGTGTACAACAAATGCATATCCATAATCATCTCAAAGTGACATTCATTAATCACATGCAAAATTAACACAAACAGTCCACATAGCATATTGATATCATTTGAAAGCTTATGAAAATAGATTTATGCCAAGGTCTATGGTTTAAGGAAATATTATGAAAAAGATCAACTCCCAAGCACCAAATTCTTAAGTTACTACAAGAAATGGAAAAAAACCCCATCAATAATTAAACCATAAACTAGACTCATCATTTCCCCCCCAACCTAATGTCTTGTTGGTCCTCCAACAAGGGCAGAGTTGTATTTTTATTTGGTCAATGCCCTGAAGTTGGCAACTGCAAGTTGTCCCACATCTATTTTTGATGTATCTGAATTAGGATACCAATAGAATCCTTGTTGTCTCTCTAGCCTTCTCCATCTTTGTCTTTCATCCGCAATGTTATACCTATAAAACCTGTAGTTTGGCACTGGCCATAATAGAATAGGAGGCTAAAAAATTAGTGGAAGCCACAATTGCCCTTTTTTTCTTCCAAGCTGCATATACCTCTCAATTATTTTGAGTGTTGTAGCATATTTGTGCATGGAATTAGGCTCAACTTGCTTCAAATCATTAGATATGGTATTCCATCTCTATGAGAGGTATCCCATCACAGATTTTCATGTGGTTTTTCCATATCTTCATATGCTTTATACACTACCTCTCTCTCATATAGGACTTTGCAGCTATAGCTTGGCCGGTATAAAATTATGTGCCAATCATTAAAAATCTCTCCTAGATGCCTAGATTCATCCCTAATAGGCAGGGGAATGTTGGATTCACCTTGCATGTAAGACTTGTATTGCTTTCCCCAACTTACTTCATTTTGTATCTAGCACATGAATGCTCTTAGTTGGAAATCTCCAACATATAGCAGTGGATTCCAATCTTGATCCTTGGTCATAGCATAATTATGTAAATAGAATTCACATAAAAAAATATCATCTTAGGGGGAGCAATCCGAAAAGCATTCAATAGGGGTTCAAACCTTAAACAATCTTTGCAAACGTGAAAAAAAGATGCTTCTCTTTTAAATACAGGGCATATAACCTCAGAGGAGCTCTGCATTCCAACATCTGTGTCACTGAATTTGTCCTGTCATCCACCTTCTTCTTTAAAACAACAATTTCTTTATTCTTATCCTCAATCTCCTCATCTTTATGTTCAATTTTTTTCTTCAACCTATGTTTTTCTGCTTTCCATTCTTCTTCTCTTCTTTGTACTTCCATCAACAAGTTCAAAATTATTGTATTCATTGAAAAATCAGAGGGCCTACGTACCCCTAATATTATTTTACCTAGCACTTATGTTTGTCCTTGGTAGAGTACCATCTACAGGGCTTCTTCTTGCCCAGCCAATTCTGGCTGCGGGGGTGCTCTCAGCTCGAGCTGCATGGCCTCTTGTTCTCATTCATGCTCATGCTCATGTTGTAGGAACTCTTTCTCTTGTTCGTGTTCATGCTACAGGGCCTCTTGCTGTAGGAAGTCTGCATTTTTCTCCCACATCTAGTTTTCAAATTGCTCAACAATATTCACAAGGTCTGCCAATGTCATGCTTGTTGCTTCCTTAAATATATCCTTCTCCTTTTCATTCACATGCTCCATTGGAGCTTTTGTATCCTCCCAGGGCAATTTTTGAGGTTTAGGGCTTCCCTCGGGAGATACCCCAACGACCGGCCCAACTGATTTTGATTTTCTAGGAGGGTTTCTTCACTTTTCCTTTGCTACAGGAGGAACAATGCTAGTTTTTTGTTTCCTAGAGCTTGGCACTTCCTTTTCTACCATTTTCTTTTTAGGTTTTTCTTCCTTCAGTTTTTCCTTCCTCTTTTGTGCCCTTGTTTTCATTAAGTTTCCTCATCATCAGAATCAGGAGAGGAACCCTCTTTATTAGAATGCTCTGCCTTAGAAGAACTAATTTCAATAGCTTGCATGGCTACAAGAAGGTTTCCACTAGGGCTTACGTCAAAAGTTGAGGTACCAACAGTGGCCCCAAAATTGCTCCTTCTCCTCCCAACGCTACGAGGTTGAGGCAAAACCCTAGGTTGTGAATGCTCTGGTCTAATTTAATCAATTCTCAAAAACTATTCCCAAGAAATATTGGACACATCATGCAGAGATTTTTCAACTAACAATTTAATTAAGCAATGGTGGGAAACATAATTGTCCCTAACTTTCTGAGTTTCTATTGCCATGATCAAAAGAAGGTTGTACAGCATGTTGGGCACATTCATTCTCCTTTTGCGCCTCATGTGGTTCAGAAGCTTAAAATGCACAAAATGCAAATTTGACTGACGACCTTTGCAAGTGATATACTTGACAACATAAATAGTTGCTTGCCTCCAAAGATCGAGCAGAGAACTCCTTTTTTCTCCTTATTTGTCTATGCTCAACGGAGGGTTATTGGGTTTTGTAAATTCGGCCCTAGCTGACCTGGCATCCTTGGCAATAGGGTAATTTTTGTCGTTAGCAGGCAACCCTGTAACTTTTGCAATTCTTTCCTATGTAGATGTGACTTCCAGTCTTTTTACTATGGCTTTCCCTTCAAACAATGTATGAGTGAACTCTAATGCAACACCTTCGTCGAAACCATCCATCTTTAAGAAATATTCTAGCCATCCACAGTTCCTAAACTTAGCTAGGCAAGGCGCATCATGCAGTAACATATCGTGAACCGTGGGTTCATTTTGAATCAACCCACCACCCATTGTCTACAATCAAACAATTACTCTACAAAAATTTCCTCATGTATTTCTTGTTTGGAAACCAAACTTATTCTTCCTACAACTCTGCTAGATTCCAATGTTGGTGTCATTTGAATTTTACCTTTTGATTAAGATAGGAACAATTAAGGAAATAAGGGAGTAATAAATGCAAGTTGTGATTAAGGAAAATGGTGGCAAAGGATTTTCGCACATATGAGCAGTCATTTTAGAATTCAAATTGGCTTAATCACTTAAATCTTGTTGACATGAGTCATTACGGGCAGACATGAGGACATGGCCTTGACACATTTCCCCCAACCTAAATTTGCACATGTGTCCTCACATGTGAGGTGAACGGATGATTTGACAAGGGCAGGAAATGGTGACATGCTATGGAAAATGTCCATATTAAATAAATGCACTAAAAGATAATGAAGATATAACATTTAATGTGTACGTACCTGGGTTCATACTTGAGTTCGTGGAAGATATATTGCAAAGATCATGGAGAAAGTACCGATCATTTCCAATAAATCAGTTGAGCAATTAATGAAAGTGGAGTGGGATGAGGTGGAGTGGAATGATGGTGGAATGATGGAGGTGAGGTGGAAGAGAGAGAAAGGTGGAATGAATGGGCGGATGGGTGAAGAAGTGGACCCCCATAAAGTGGGAATCTTTATTATGAAAAATTACGTACCTTAATTAGCTAGAATAAAGGACACTAGGTCCACTTCCTTCAGCTGCAGGAAGTTTGGATGTTGCATGTTGAGTGAATTGCTGCAAGAACTCCTCCTTAGAATTTGGCTTGTGATACAATCGCAGGCGATGACCATTCACCAGCAGCTTAAACCTAACAGGATCAATGTTAGTAAGCTGAACAACTCCATTGGAAAATACTTCAGCTACGTCATAAGGTCCAAGCCACCTTGTCTGCAATTTTCCTACATTATTTTGATATCTTGAGTCATAGGGCAGTGCCCAATCTCCAGGCTAAAACTTCTTATCCTTGATAAATTTATCATGCCATCTTATTCATTGATTCTGAACTACCTCTGTGTGATGCAAAGTTTCCTTTCTCATCTCATCTAAAGCATTCAACTGCATGATTCTACCTCTTTGTGTTTCAAAAATATCCATTCCCAATTCTACTGTAGTCCTAAGGGTCTTATGTTCAAATTCAATGGGCATCATGGCTGAATTTCCATACAACAACTCAAATGGAGTGAATCCTGTAGTGGTTTTCTAGGTGGTTCTGTAAGCCTAAACAACTTCTAGTAACCTGCTTTCCCAATCCTTTTTATGGATAGCCACTGTTTTGTTGAGAATGGCCTCAATTTCTCTATTAGTCACCTCAACTTGGCCATTGGCCTAGGGGTGATAAGGAGTAGACTTCCTATGCCTAATGTTGTACTCACTAACCAGTGTTGTAACAAGGGTTGAAGTGAGTTGAGTCCCTTAATCAGTCACTATCTCTCTTGGAAACCCATACCGTATGAAAATTTCCTCATACAAATTTTTTGCAACCTTAGTGTCTCTTGCATGCTTCATGGCCTTAACTTCTACCCATTTAGTTACATAATTAGTACATTCTAAAATATAGGATTTACCTTTTGATGGAGGATCAATGGGTCCTACAAATTCCAGTCCCCACTTATCAAATGGGTTGATTACTACCTAAGGACAAAGTGGCATCTCATCAGATTGTGTTGGTTGACCCATCTATTGGCATCTGTCACACTTCATTGTATATCTCCCTACATCCTTGTGGATTTTTGGCCAGTAGTAGTCTATTTTCAAAATCTCCATTGCTTTCCTCTTGGCTGCAAAAGGCCCCCCACAGGGTTCATTTTGGAATGCATGCAGAATATCAAATGTCTCATCTTCCCTTAAACATCTCCTCATGACCTGGTCAATTCCAATATAGAACAAACATCTAGCAATCCATGAGAAAGGGAAATATTTCTCAATGAGTACTCTCCTCTATTTTGAAGAGAATGCTATGTCAGCATACCAGGGTTTCTGCACACTAATGGAAAATAAGTGCTCATCAGGAAAAGAATCATCTATGACTTGATTGTCTTATGATGTGGTCAACCTTGAAAGAAAATCTGTAACATTGGATTTCCCTGGTTTATCCACAATGGCTATATCAAAATCCTCCATCAACAGTAACCATCTTGCTAGCCTTCCTGAAATCATAGGTTTGTTTATAAGGTATCTAATGGCTGCATGATCAGTGTGCACAAAGATTTTGTTGTTTGTTATGTAATATCTAAATTTGTTTAAGGCATAGATCACTTCTAACATTTCTTTTTTTGTCACTATATAGTTGAATTCAGCTACTTGCATATTTTTGCTGACAAAGTAAATGGTGTTTTCAATAGCTCCTTCTTTCTATCCTAGGACTGCTCCTATAGCATAGTTCGATGCATGTTTATGGATGTGAAAAGGAATCTCCCAATTAGGTCCCTTGAGTACAGGAGCGTGAGTTAAAGTTTCTTTCAAGTCAGAAAATGCCTTGTCATAGTCCTCTTTCCATTGGAACTCGACATCTTTAGTGATACAATGGCGTTTCCATTTTTCTAAAGCCTTTGATGAACCTCCTGTAATAACCTACATGTCCCAAGAGAATCCTAACATCTTTTTGTTTTGCAAGAATAGGCAGATTGGTAATTACCTCAATCTTTGTAGGATCTACTTGAATTCCTTTCTGAGAGATGTAGTGGCCAAGAACTACACCTTCCTGCATCATCATGAATCACTTTCACTGTTTAAAGATAGATTGTGGTCTTCGCATCTTTGTAGGACTCTCCTAAGATTCTTCAATGCTTCATTTAAATTAGCACCTTAAATAGTGAAATCATCTATATAAATTTCCATGCAATCATGAGAGATATCTAAAAATATGCTAATGAATGCTCTCTAAAAAGTTGTAGGTGCATTGCATAATCCAAATGGGAGTACTGAGTAGGCATAGGCTCCCCATGGACAGGTAAAGGTGGTCTTCTCCTGGTCCTCTGGTGCAATTTGGATCTGGTTATAGCCACTAAATCCATCAAGAAAAGAAAAGTATTGCTTTCCTGCAAGTGAGTCCAAGACTTGATCTATGAATGGTAAAGGAAAATGGTCTTTTTTGGTGGCAGAGTTAAGTTCCCTATAATCAATACAAACTCGCCACTTCCCTCCTTTTTTGGGTACAATCACTAATGGGGACACCCACTGAGTGTCTAAAATGGGGTAGATAAATCCGGCATCAAGCAATTTTTGTAGTTCTCCTTTTACTATTTATCTCAATGCAGGGTTATTTCTTCTTTGCGGCTACCTTACTGGTGTATAGTAATCTCTTATATATATCCTATGAGTGCAAATTTTAGGATCCAATACCTTCATATCATGATAGTCCCATGCAAATGCATTTTAGTGGGTCCTCAACAAGTTTTCCAATGACAACTATTGTTCTTCACTCAATTTAATGTTGATATTTAGATACTTTCCTTCTGAAACTTGCAATTGTGTAGTTAACCCAACCATAGCTACTTCACTAATGCTTGGTACTTTGAATTCATGTGGCAATAATGCATGTAAAATACCTATTGTTGTAGGAAATTCGACTGCAGGAAACGTCTCTACAGGAAAAGTGGTTGTAGGAAGAGCGGGCAAGAATGTTTTTTACTGTAGCAGAAGAATCATATACTTGAGAGGGAAATGCTTCCTCTACCTCATAATGGTTCTGAATTATGTGGGATAATACTTCATCTTCCTCTTGAAGTTTCAACAAGGGGCTTTTGCATAACATCATAAGTTGTGCCACAAAATTAACTTCTTTGACCTCTTCACCAACATGTGGCCATACTGGATCATCCTTATCATGGGATGGCTGAGCAGGTGGGTAGATAACAATATTTTTGGTGCTCTTTCCATCAGAAATGGTCATGTCTCTTGTTCGGCATCCAATATAAGAATTTTTTGTTGCTAACCATGGTCTTCCAAGAATGATGGGGTACCCACCTAGTGTGGCTTTAAGAGAAAGAATCATAAAATTTGTTGGGTACTCCTAAGAGTCTAGAGTTACCACTAGATCTTCCACTATACCATTAAGATTAATAGTAGAACTATCAACAAGCTACAGGACAGTAGGAGTAGGTCTCATGCTTACAATATTTAGTTGTTGCAAGATGTCCTTGGTCATAACATTTATTGTTGCTCCCAAATCAATCAAAGCATTCTTTATTTGCATCCCATTTATAACTCCTACTAGAGGACTCCCTGGGTCATTGTACTTGGGAACAACCACTTTCCCAAGCATGATGTCAGCAAGTTGTCCCACCACATGAACTATAGTGGGGTCTTTCTTCTTTCGGTCTGGCTTCTTAAGGCATGCTTCCTTGATTGCTTTTCCATATATGGGAACATCTTTGATGGCCTGAAATAGAGGTATCTGGACACATATATGCTTCAACTGATCTAGAATGTCAAAATTTGTGCCCTCCTTTTCTTTTTGTTTCATAGTTTCCAACCTCTAGGGAAATGGTGGTTCAAGATTAGTTTGCTTTGTTGGGACTAGTTCAATATTTTTAGGCTAAATAGGGACATTCAGAGGCTCCTCTTCTTCCACTGGAAGCTCAATGATAATAGGTGTGGAAGGATCTGGGAAAGTGGTTCTTGAACACAAACGAATGTCACTTACACTCACAACATATGCAGGGAATTGATGTGGATCAATAGAGTATATTGGTTGCTACTCTGGTTTATTTTTTGGATTAGGTGTGGGCTGGGTTGGTAGCTGAGTAGGTTTAGGCACATTTGAACTTGAATTAGCAGGAGGAGGCATTATAGCAAGTTTCTAGGGATGAGAAGGTGGTTGCATGTAATTG
This sequence comes from Sequoiadendron giganteum, assembly GCA_007115665.2. Taxonomy (NCBI): domain Eukaryota; kingdom Viridiplantae; phylum Streptophyta; class Pinopsida; order Cupressales; family Cupressaceae; genus Sequoiadendron; species Sequoiadendron giganteum. The sequence continues at coordinate 351,700,319 of CM021102.1, forward strand.
CAGGTTGACTGGTTTGGCCATTGCAATCCTCCCCTCCATTAAGATGTTTGTTTCCAATTCCTTGGAGGTGGCTACCAATTTCCTTGAAACTATTTCCAATTCCCTTGAGGTTGTTGCCACTTGGGTGGAGATTTTTGGTGATTGGGCCAAGAATTTGGAGGTTTACTCCAAGGTTGTGGTAGATATCCTCCATAATTGGATGGGTATGGGGGTTGCCATTGATTAGTAGATAAAAATTGAAATATGGCCCAGTAAAAGATAGTGGATCCGGTGGCATACCCTATCTTGGAGCCCATTGCCTCCTTTGTGCAACATAGTAGAATTGATCATCATCACCTTGGATTGGTTTAAACTCGGGTGCCATCTGTTTGCTGTCAATATTAGCTATTATCTTGCATTTGTAGTCATTCTTCTTTTGTTTGCAATGAGGGCAATATTCTTCCAACATTGCCTCTGCCTCCTCTTGTTTCTTCTTGGTCTAAAGTGAATCCAACTGAGTAGCCAGATTTTTTATGATATCTTTCTTGAAATCTACCAGTAAATGAGTAATCTCCATCCTTGAGACTCTATTGGCGGATGAATTACCCATAGAAGATTGGTAAGCTCTCCCCTTCTTTGAGGCTGCCCTAGAATAATTTTGACATATTTTCTTCATATCCTCCCAAAGAACTCGGGTGATATCTCCTCCTCCCATCAAGTCCAATGCATCAGTGCAATTGTCATTAATTCCTCTCAAGAAAAGCAGCTTCTGTGATTCTCCATTGAGTGTATGGTGTGGATATTTTTGCAGACAAAACAAAAACCTTGAAATGAAATCCTTCAGGCTCTCATCTTCCTTTTGTTGCATTCTAAAAATTTAATCTCCTCTCATGTCATTGCCCTTGCAATACTCTTTGTATTTCTCAAGGAATTTTGTCTTCATGTCCTCCCAAGTCTCCATAGTATCTCTTCCTAGGCTCATGAACCATCTTAATGTAGCTTCTTTCAAGGTGGCAGAGAATAGATTAAGCCTATGGGAATCAGTGGTATAATCATAACTTCTACAGAGGATATCAAACTCAAACAAGAATGTATCAGGATCTTCTATGACAAGTCCATAGAACTTAGGAAAAACTGAAGTAGGGATATTTTTTAGATTTTCCACTTCATTTTGATGAGCAATGGGGAAAGGAAAATTTGGTTGGTTAGCTTTGTTAGGTATGTGTCCATTTGCATCACCCATGCTTGCTTTATGAAATTCCAAAGCAAATTGTTCTTTAGCTAGATTTTGATCTTCAAGGGAAACTTTAGAGCTAGTTAGATCAAGGAATATATCAGCAAAATGGTGTGGCTCTTCTTCTTCTTGGTTTCTTGGTAGGTTCTGGTACTCAACTATCTAGAATAGATCAGGATTATTTGGAAGGAAACTCCCACGAGCATCTCTTCTTCTTCCTTCATGCATATGGTATCAACTCACTATCAACCAACTCACACAAAAAATTGCCAAAAGAATAAGGGGGTAGTAACTCTTCTAACGAGGGGTATACTAAGAACAACTTCTAGAAATACTACAACTAGAAAACTATCAATGACTCCAAAAAACTACCTAGTTTGACATCATCCCTAGCAACAACGCCAAATTTTGGCCTCCTAAAATGATTCAACAACTAAGCCTTTACAATTGTGATTCAAATATTGGACATCTAACCTAAATAGCTATCGCAGTCATCATGAAGGTGCACTTAAATTGTCAACCCAGGAACGTAAAATTGAAATGGGTCAACACTGTATGTGCACTAGGAATCCAAAGTAGCCATATATGTCCTACAGCTAAGAAAAACACAATGTTGAAAGTAAATTGCTTGGAGGGAAATAACATAAATGTTGAACATCCACCAATAACTAGACCAAACTGAAATGCATGATAGAAATGAAAATCTCAGCAACAAAGAGGAAAATACTTTGTCTGCTTTGGCTACAGGAACAGTCACAAAATAGAATTATAGTAGCTGCAGGAATAGTCAGTGCTAGATTCTTAACTATTTACTAAACAAAAAAATACTAACTAAGCTAAAGGATGGAATACTCACCAAGTGGGCCCCCTTGGATAATTATTCCCTAAAACTAAGGTAAACTCAGATGCATGAATTCACAAATTCATTTCATTTATGGAAAAACATGAGTAAAAATGATCAACATGACTGTATTGTTGAAAATCTTAAAAGTGTGAGTACATCAAATCAACATTCTTCGACTGGAAAAAGAGAACTAGCTCAAAAGAACATCAAAGCCTTATTTATCCAACCACCTAGCAAGGTATTCAACTCTAGGAAACACAGAGGATGCCACATTAGGGAAAGCACAGAAGAGAGTAGGGGCGTCCATGCATGCACAAAACCTGACAAGCACAATTGTCTTAACATTTGTTTATGGCACAACAATAACACCTGCACATGCTCAACAACATTTAATATCACTACAAGGCAGTTACAATCCGGTGCATGAGGAATCTCCAGCCACCAAGATTCTTCAATGACCACCTTGTTGACTGATATAACACACGTCCAGCTGGTTGAATCTTCTTAACTACACGCCTCAAATTATCTGCATGACAACATTAGCGTGCACAACAACTACATATCCATAATCATCTCAAAGCGACATTCATTAATCACATGCAAAATTAACACAAACACTCCACATAGCATATCAATATCATATGAAAGCTTATGAAAATAGATTTATGTCCAAGGTCTATGGTTTAAGGAAATATTATGAAAAAGATCAACTCCCAAGCACCAAAGTCTTAAGTTACTGCAGGAAATGGACAACAACCCCATCAATAATTAAACCATAAACTAGACTCATCAAGAGGCTTGAATAAGGTCCCATAATGATATCTTAGCAAAAGTATTCTTTAGTTGGTCAACAAGATCATACTCGTTTCCACAAGAAGGACCTGGTAGATGGAGTTAGGCAAAGGTAAGGGTGTGGAGGTTGGTTGTTGCGGTTCTATGAGCAATAGTAGTGTAACTCGGTTGTTGTGAAACATTATTCTTAGGTGGGTAGAGGATTAGTGCGGGTTTGCTTTGAGTTTGTGGTTAATTTGAGGGGGGGTAAAGGATGAGTTGAGGTTGAATAATATTAAGATCCCTGAGTGAGTGAGAGGCTAATGTTGTCTCTTCATCTTTTTCTAAGGATATGATATTATTATTGTCAATGTTATCCTTATTGTGTATCATGATAATCTCCCTAGGAGGAAGGGTTTTAGGAGAACTACAAACCAACTTCTCTTGACAATCAAAGGTTGGTTCGGCTAAAATGACTTCATCACAATTAGGGGAATGATTAATGGTTGAATTTTATTGCTCCATAAGGTTTTCTCTAGGTGAAAGGGGACAACTAAGATTCTCATGACCTTCATTGATTTTGTTTTCTAACAACAAAGTATCTTCTTCACAACTATGAGAGATACTAGGAGAAGAACAAATGTTATAGTCATGATTACTTATTTTTATGTTGTCTTTTTCATTAATGTCTTGTCCACTAAGAGAAGTAAGAGAGAGAAACAACTAGGATTCCCAAAACTCTCATTGATTGGTTCTTCTAACAACAAAATATCTCCATCGCCAAGAGGAGAGATATTAGGAGAAGAACAAATATGATCGTTAGGAATGTCCAAGGTTATATCCTCTTTCACTAAAACACTCTCATACGAAGAGGATAGGAAATGTTTCTTAGGATGTCTAGATATGTAAGAAACTAGCATTGTGTGAACAAAAACGAAAATCACTTGTAACCATTTCATGCAATGTTTTAGCAATATAAACAATGTATATCCAAAGATACAAAACAGTTTTATCCAATACATGCAAAGCTTTAAGAATGCAAACAATGTATATGAAAGAATGAAAAACACTTTTATCAAACTTATGCAAATTTTTATGAATAGAAACATTGTGTATGAAAAAGTGAAAAGTACTTTTGTCCATGTTATGCAAAATTTTAGAAATGTGAGCATTTTCATATCTAATGATGCTTTAGATTGAAATGATTTGAAAAATGACTACCCTAAATTGATGTTTTTGAACTAGATGCATCAAAAAAATTCCCAAAACTTTCCAAACTTATAGTATATGATACTCGGAGGCTTAGGAAGCACAAAAATGAGGTTTCTGATGCTGTAATAGATAGTGAAAATATGGACTGGGACTAAGTTGCCCAGAATGGCGAATGAGTCCCAGTTAGGTTTTTTTCAAAACTTTCATAAATTTTCAGTTGCTTTTGATGTTGGATGACTAGAAGAAGAAATTTAAATGCAATTTCTATATATTTTTCAATAATTGGAGATGCAAAAATGCAAATTATATGCACTTTCATTAATGCAAAAATTTGAAACCCTAGAATGCAAATTAACTAAGAAAATTTCCTAATGCAAATTTAATGCAAGCTAAATCTAGGATGAAGAAGGACTCCAAATCGAAAAGGAAGGTATTCAAAAGTTAGGTTCACCAAAATGAAATGTAAATTTTTGTCACCTCTTGCACCTCTAAGATTTTGCACCTAAAAGGAGAGAGACAAAGATCCACACTTCATTCAAGAATAAACCCTTGAGATTTAAATATAAAGGAGATTGAAATATGTCAAAGGAAGTGTTCTAGGGGATGAAAATGGATAAAAGGGGTTCACCACCAAGTGTAAACTTAAAACATGAAAAATATTTAAAAACACAGTGTAATATGCAAACATAAACTAAATGACCTAGAAATGCAAACCAAACTAAACAGAAAGTCATGAAATAGGAGGTGTGCACTTGGAAATATGTTGCAGACTAGAATGAAGATTGGAAATGTTGCTGATTTTGGAGTTTTCACCTACTAGGACACTTACACCATTCTGGGCAACTTAGTCCCAAATCTGGAAAATTATTTTGAAACCTATTTCAACCAAATGGGTATCTAAATCTACAGAAATCTCTAAAAAGCATGTGCAGTGGGACTAATTTGCCACTAATGGTGACTTAGTCCACTTTGACTTTTCTAAAAATCTGAAATTGGAATCTGAAGCTCTCGATCTGCACTTTTTGTTCCTTCAGGTATCCGGATCTGAAACCCCAATTTTTGATATTGTAAGTGGCTTTTTTGTGGATATTTTGATCCTGAAAATAAGGAGATGACTTCAATAACTTTACAACCTATTCTTCAATGATTTCCAAGCCTTCAAGGTACCTAAATCTGCAAACACACAAAGAAAGAAAAGAGAAATGTTGAATGTTAGGGCATGGGGGTTTGCCTTGGTCAAACCCCTTTTTAGGTAATTAAACCAAAATGAAGAAATAATTTAATGAAGCATGAAATAATCGAGTTAGAAACTTTCCATGAAGATTGATTTTCAATTTTCGTAGCAATAAGTGAAGAATTTTCCCTTGAATGCTTCTTGATGACTTAGAATGCCAAAACCATAGCTTGCTTGAGAAGAATGATGAATGAAGAATGATCGATGAATGAATCAAGAGAGAGAAGAAGGTAAAAGGCCCCAAAATGAGTGGAAAACTTTATATTTATTCACAATTATGCCCTAATTCTCGAAAATACCACATCATAGGCCGACCTTAGGTCTTAGAAAATAAAAACCCACTAGAATTTTGAACTTGTTTTGATTTTTCAACCAAATGGGACTAAGTCATCCCAAGTGGCGACTTGGTCCCACCAAGTAAATTTAAGTGGGTGTCGGGGATTAAATAATATTAAATTATGTTTATCGGGTTTATTCTCAAAAAGACAATTAAATAAGACTTGTAAGTGTAAAATGGGGCCAATTAAAGCATAAAAAAGGTGTAATTATTGATGACAAGCCTACAAAAGTGTGAGATTTTGTTACAAATCCTTACAACACTTTGAAATAAGGCTTGGTAAGTGATAAAAAGAGGTTATTTAAGTGAAATATATTAATAAGATCATAGAAAAGCATGAAAGTGTGTTGCAACACTTCACAACACTTTTACAAGACATCATTAAGTTTTTATTGATTTACAAGGGTGAAAGACCTAATGTGAATGTGTTGACCACATTACAACATTAAATCTAGGCAAAACTAGGCCAAAATCCCCAAGAAAGACCCAAATGAGCATAAAAATGTCCAAGGATACATTTTTTTGCGACACAAGAGTATCTCGGCTAAATGAGCTAGAATTCTTGGATGAGAGTCGTCTTGACACCCTTAATCACTTGCAAGTATATGAAAACTGACTGAAACAGAGCTATAACAAGAAGATCAAATGTCGATCTTTCCAAGTAGGGGATCTTGTCCTAAAGTAGAATCAGAAGAATCTACCAAATCAAGATAGTAAAGGAAAGTTTGAGCCTAATTGGTTGGGTCTCTTTGTCGTCACCACAAGATATGGATCAGGAGCATACCAATTTTCAACACCTAAAGGTGAACCCTTGCAGGAACCGACTAACATCTTGCATCTTAAAAAAAATTATGCCTATTCTTGAAGGGTATAAATTTGAAAATACAAAAAAATCAAAAAAAGATCAAAATCCAAAAAAATGACAAAAAGGATTGAAAAAGTAAAGAAAAATCATCCTCTAGTGAAAATAACTTTGGTGGCACTTTGGGCAAGTACCTTGGTGAAAACCTGGCAAATAGGCACCTTGTGTAAATAAAGCACCTCCATCTATTCTTTGGCTCTTTATCCTATCGTTCTTACCATCCCATCCATCCAGCGCAACATTCATCCTATTTATTCCATCACCCAATTGCATCCTTATCATAGCTTAATGTTGTGAAGTATTGTACTCCCTTAAGTACTACCTGGGATATTCCAAAGGTCAGTTTGTCCTACCTATATTGAGGTAGTCTATCATATCATGTTGGGGGTGATCTTTTATGGATCAAATCGAGCTCTTGTATATCTTAAGGTTATCGGAAATCTCATCAAAAATCCATAAAAATTCATAAAATCTCATCAAAATCCAAAAACATCATAATCCTATTAAGCTAAAATCTAAAAACATTCAAAAAATTATAAATTCAAAATCCAAAACATCCAGAAAACATAAAAATCCCTAAAAAGGTTAAAACATCAAAAATCCAAAAGCGGTACCATGTTGTCAAACTATGGGTCTCTGAGCTTGAACGTAGGAAAGGTCATCATTGATTTGCCTCGAAGACACCCTAGGTTAGTACTTTAGGATTCCATCATAATAAACTGTCATTCCATCAACTGTTCATATCTCATCTTTCAATAAGTTGAGTCGGTCGAACTAAGAGGCTTTTGCATGTATAACGAAGGAAAGGCTAATCTTTGATCAGCCCCCGAGGCCCCTAGGATAGGTCTTTTAGGTTAGGTTCTTGGTCGAAAAACTTAGAAAACTCCTAAACATTCACATATCAGAAAAATCTTAAACATTTGCAAAATTTCAAAAAACCCCAAAACATTCAAATATCGAAAAAAGGTCTAAACATTCAAATATCGAAAAAACCCCAAAACATTGAAAAACCTTGGAAAACCCTAAACAACCTCTAATAATTGAAAACCAAAACATTCGCATAAATTTTCAAAAATACCAAAAACAACCTCAAAACATTTTCAAAATACGAAAAACATTGAAATAATCCAAAACAATCCATCCCATTTCTCTTTCACCTGCAATAACCTTCATCCATTATAAATTGATCGTCACCTTCAACCTTTGGAAAAACAAATAGAAAGCAAGTATAGTGAGCCTTAAAGTGAGAACCTAAGTGTCAAAATATAAAGTCTAGATCATAGGTAAATGCACCAGTGAATTTTTTATCAACGGCTTATCATAAAGCTCATCATCATCCTAACATCAAACAACTCTTTGATCAACATGTCCTAGGATGCATCCTTCCTCTAATGGACTTCAGTATCAGAAATCACCTTAGCTAAAATAATCTGGCAAGAGATATAGATAACACTGACTATTTGTCTTTTATATTTTCTTGTGATTTATCTTAATGACCCATTCCAAGGACATATCAATGATGTCTATCAAAATTATTTAGAGAGAAAGGAATGGGGCATTGATCATTCTTTCATTTCTATGCTTGTGGGTATTCTTGTAAAATAATCTTGGTGCATACTTGTTTGGTTGTGTGTAGGAATTTTGTTTGGAGTATGTTGTTGACTATTGTGTATGCTTTGGTCCAATCTATTCTAAGCTTCTAACTTACTTTCCAATGAGGTTTTCATATGTCAAGGTGTGAACAAGAACTATCCTATATGTTTGCAGAGTCAAAGTCTATTACACTAGATACAGTGTCATCCTGGTTATCAATGCCTTGATGCATCGTATCTATGTGTTATATCAAACAACAAGGAATGACAAAAAATCTCAATCCTAATAAAATCATCATCATGCATTCATTATCACCATGAATTTCTCATCACCATATCTAATAAAGTCTCGGTGGATCATAGACTTGTTGGATATTTTGCATCAATCATCAAAATCAATGGTCAATCACTCTTATTTCTTCTATCTTTTCTCCACACTAACTTGGTATCATGACAATCAAAAACATCATCAATGCATCTATCCTGCATCCACAAATCATTAGCATGCATACATCCCATATCATGAACATCTCATAAAACATACATATTGCATCATCATTATCATTTAAGTTGTGACGAATAATATAGATTTGTTATTTTAAGCATCTTAAATCATTGCATACATATCATTAGTATAAACATTGCATTATCATATCATAAATCATGAACATCTGCATCCATCCATATGTCCATATGCATACATCATCATCTCATAAAATTGCATAAGAAAATACACAAAAAGAAATGCATTGCATTATCATGAGCATGAGCATCTACATATCATATCATCCATCTGCATAACGTGTCATAAAAAGATACTAAAAAATAAGTGCATCCATCTATCGCATTACATTACATCACATATCATCACATATTGCATAAACATATATAAGCATGTCCCATCAACATCAAGTGCATCCATACATTCATAAGCATGAAATAAAATAAACACATCATATCACATATCTGAATCTATATCATATCATATATATCAAAAAAATGGTTGTCATGGTACAATATCTGAGTCAGTGTATGTGTATCGATCATAAATACAATATCCATGAGGCTATCAAAAAGGATCCCATGAATGTATATCTGTATAAAAGAATTGAGAAACAAATCAAAAATTGTTTGTACACTCAAGCTAGCCCTGATGGTTGCTCCCCTCTCCATCCTATCTCTCAAGCTAATCCTCTTCTCTAGCATGTGCCCCAGTCCTCTAGGAATAATTTGGCTATCTAAGCGCCATGGGGACCTCTTTTTGGTAGTGAATCTTGTAGTAGGTTTCCTCAGTCACAACCTCTCCGTATAACCTAGCAGACAGTGTCCACCCCTGAGATGTAGTTACCATCGTCTCAAGTTGTTGGTGTCTCCTGACCTCCTGCATTAACTACATCTCGACAGTCTATTTAATTTTTTGTTCATGGTATCTCTCTCCCATGATATCCTGTACCTATTGTCGTGCTTGATCCCTCTCCGGATTAATAGCTAAAATATGTTGTCTACCCTGATCTCTCTCACCTGTAACCACCTATAACTGTTACTGCAGCTACTGAATCTATAAATCTTAGGGATCTGGACCCGGTAGTGGTAGCTATTGAATAGGAGGTTTTTGTGGAGGTGGTTGACCCACTAGTGGTGCCCTTGGAATCTTCCCATCCTGCCCATCCTATCCATCCTGACCATCCTATCCTCTACCTCTACCTGCACCCCTCCCTCTTGGCTCCCTCATGGAGGAGCACTCATTGGATTTGTCAACCAGTGAGGGGGTGTGAACCATGCATCATCTGAGCATTTTCCTACCCTTGATCATATGCGCATGGTTGAGCCACCAACTACCAAATTCCCTCAACCACCTCAGGAGCTGGGATCATAGGCCCCCACGTGGGTACCTCTCATACTGATCTGGTGAAGATGACTGTATACATCATCAAGCCTATCCTACCTCTCTCCCAACTATTGATCCACCCTATTTGGTAGGTATTGCTCAATAATAGTGTGCTCCCGACCCTTCATATATCAGGTATGTCTAGAAAAGAAAAGCTATTGCACATCATCATACCATGTTGGCATATGTAGCTAGGGTTTCCATCTAAATATTGTCATATCATCGAGCACCTGACGCTAGTACAAAATCCCAAGCTTCGCAGTGTGTTGTAAAGTAATGGCACCTTTGTATCTCCAAACCATAGGATCATCTAGCTCTACATCTTCCATCTAAATGATTGGTCGAAGCACAACGATGTGCTCCCAAGCCCAAATATGAAGTAGAGCAACTCTTATCTTGATCACTCTTCCATCATAGTAAACGAAGGCATGCATATCATGATACAATGAGGCCAACATCACTAGTCCCCATGTAAATAGTGTCCTTCAGAACAATATCATGTGCCATGCCAAGCCCCATCCTGGACTGAATCCTCTGCTATGTCGGTAGGGAGCGACCAAGCCAAAGATGATCGCTACAACTATCAATCAGAAAGTGGGCACCTGACCTCTGTACATTTCGAGGTCTATTAATGAAGTAACTAGAATGATGTCCTCAAGGTCCATCACCTCATGGAATGCATCATATCTAGCATTGACATCATATATCACGCGTTCAACATGTATCGACAAATGCAGAATCCACCATATATCCTCCAAAGTCACCACCACCTCATTGGTAGGAAGGTCGAAAGAGGAGGTCTCATTGTGCCATTGCTCACACAACGCGGTCATCATCGCTAGATGTGTCCAAACGATGGGCATATACACAATGTACCATAAGCCAATCTCCCCCAGGTGCACCTATTGCAACTCAGATAAATCACCCAGTCTCTCCAAAACTGTGGGTCAGTGCTCGTGGGATATCAAAGGTGGAATGACCTTCTGCACCCACAAAGCGCATGACATCAAATTTTGAAAAAAATTGACTAAGTTTGGAATTTTCATCCCTAAAATGATGATAGTGTCACTATTTACAATAGCATTACTATATTTCAAATTCTAAACTATGACACCCAAGGCTTTTGAAATGTAAATCGCAAGTTGCGTCACTAAACACATATGTGTCATGATTTAATTTTGGTGAAACCTTAACCCTAATTTTCAAATCAAAAGAAGCATCGCAATTCACATATGCATCATGATTTAGAATCTAGAACCCTAATTCTAAATTGTAAACTATGTCGCAATACACATATGCGTCGCTAAAATTCAAATCAACGTCACTGATTCTTAGATTAGCATCACTATAGAGCGACGTCGTCAAAGTTCAAATTCTAAAATGCATCAAAAATTCAAATTTCAAATCAAGTTTCGAATCGCATACCGGTGGTCTTGTGCTTGGAAGCCTCTGGTGCTCTCGAACTCAATCGAAAATGTGTCGTGGAAACACTCATTGCATCATTTCGTCAGAGGGTCAGAGCTCAGAATGTAAGAATTCTCTAAGGTGTGAATTCACAAATGAATTGAAAGTGACCCTTCTTAGCTTATTTATACATCAAAATTAGGGTTTTTTTTCCCTAATTTGACCTGAAAGCTAGGGTTTATCATAAATTTTGCCAATTTTGCCAATCTGAAGCTTATTTTCATCATTTTTTGCATGTTTCTTGCATCTTGGAGCCTTTCTGAACCCCTGGGGTAGTTTTTCACCTTTGTCAAGAAATCAACCCAAAATTCAAAAAAATTGCCCGATTTTTTGATGGGGTAGGGAATTAGCTTAATCTTTTAGTAGTGGGGCATCCTAAAAATTACAATTTTTTTATCTTTTGATCTAAGCAAAAAAATTTCATCCGAAGAGCATCAGCCTTTGAACTGACACAATAAGTACCTTGCTTCAAAGAGGGGCAAAATGTAGACACTGAAAAATGCCGTGAAGGATATCATACACTCGAATCAAGTATACTAACATCATTTCCTCCTAAAACCCATCCTCTTTTTGCTTAATTAATTAAATTAACCTAGCTATTTAATTAATTTTATCATTTGCATCTATTAGCCTAATCACTTTTAATCAAGTTAATTCAGCCCATTTCACGCTAACATTTCATCTCATTAAATTAAATATATCATACTATTTTATTTAATTCCCTAAGTCTGCTTATTTAATTAAATAACTTGTCATTTCATCTTTCCTCATTCATTAAATCATTTAATTTAATGAATATCACTTTATTCTTCTAATTCCTCTAATTGTATGATTAACATTGTTTAATTAGAAATTACCTAATTAATCTAATTTCCCCCACTTGCAATGGAATCCCTTTTGCGCAATTAAACTTTGTTTTAATTAGAAAAATATATTTTTTCCTAACCCATGAGAATATTCCAAAGAATATTCTCTCTCCTCCAATCATGTAAAAAAGGGAATATTCTCACAAAGTTTCATGTGCAAGTTACCTTGTAACTTATTGTGCAAGTTAACTTTTGACCTCTTGAACAGGTCAAAAGTGTGCTTGTTTGGAAGGAATGAGAATCCTTGATTAAATCTCATCTTTCATTCTCACCCATTGATGAGAATCCATGATCCATGCCTCCATCTTCTTTCCTTTTTGACCATTGATTAGCCTTTTTGATCTCAACCCTTCATTTCTCATTTGCTTTCATATAAATAAGTCACTATTTGGAGACAAATGGATCCATCTCTTAACATTAAACTTATGTTGTTGAAATCACTCACACTCACACTCATACTTTGCATATATTTAGCATATTTTAGTTTAAATTACTTGCATAATAGCTTAGCTTCCATTAATGGCTTCCATAATGCATCCATTTAGCTAATTAGAGAACTACGATTTGAATATTTTTAGTTTAAATCTCATTTAGATTAGCTTATCAATTTCATATATGAATCATTTAGCCTAAAATCATGTTAGATTAGCTTTTGCATCATACTCATTTTTATCATTATTCATGTTTTCATTCACATCTCACAACCATTTCATCAATTCTCTTCAATATAATCAATTGAAACAAGCTCATTGATCCACAGGATTGGGAAAGGTTCGTTGTTTCACATCAACACGACACCAATCTCACAACAGGATAAATTTTAGAGGGATTAGAGTAGACATTTAATGCTTTCGTAGTTTAGAATTCTTTTTTTTAATGAATGCCTAGTTTAACTTCAATTTGAATGGTCTTGTTTGAGTATTAGTGGCTTCTTTATGCTTTGATTCTTCATGGATCAAGCGTAATCGGCCCATACTAATATCCTCAGTCACAAATAGATTCTTATATATTTTCATAATTACAATTTTCTTGTAGATAAAAACACTTTCCAACACACTTCAGATTTTATTTTTGCAAAAAATAAGGAATAAAACTGGGTGTTCTCAACTACACACAGAGTTTTCTGGTATAAAACTTGGAAAAAACAACCTAATTGGAACTGTACATGGTTCTAGCATAAAAGTAGGTTAAAAATAGCAGTTGGGAATTTTATGTTCACTATCACACAATATACTCATATTTTTTGATTTAGTAATGCAATAAGCTATATATATATTTATGCATGCATACATATATATATATATATATATATATTTATTTATTTATATTAAATATGTATATCTATATATGTATGTATATATATTTACACATATTTTATTGGTACACAATCTTTTACATAGTTTATACTATTGATGGGCCTTTTATTTCTGAATTGCAAAGTTCAAATTTCATGACCAGTTTTGACAAGAAAGAAAATACAAATAATATTACAAGCAAGGAGGAAAGAGTTGCCAACCTGATTAATTATTTTGGGTTATTGAAAGTGAAATTGGTGTTGCAGCCTATAGGTTTTTCTTAAGCATTGATATGTTATCTTTTCCATGGTCAATGTGAATCCCTGTCAACAATCTCCTCTTCACATTCAATCGATGCTCAAATGAAAAGGTTTCTTTTTCCTGCGTCAGGTTGTGGTTGTCATGAATGTCAATGATAATAAATTATTTCCAAGTCGTGGTACCCCAAAGAAAACTGTGCTCCCTCCCTTTATTATTTTCCTTCTATTTTGCATGTCAAAGGTTCGATAGCTTTACTTTTCCTGCAATATTATTTTTAGTTTCGATTCTTTTATTTTTAAGACTAGCTCTTTCTCGTAATTGCATGAAAATAAACTTTAATAAGTTTATTAATTTTTTAAATCTAATTAATTTATTTATTTTTAAAAATTTATTATTATTATATCTAAAGCTTTTTAAATTAATTTAATAAAAATCATGTAATCTTAATTTTTATATAGAACTTCTTTAATTAATTTTTATTTTCTTTCTTTTATGTAATTTTATGTTAAACTAGTTTTAGAATTTATTAACTAACTCTCATATTTATAAAAATTTATGTATTTATAATAATATAATTATGTTTTATTGTAGAACAAAAAATAGATGTTGTCGCTCTTGAATCTATTGAATTTGTGAAGTGCTAGGGTTTCTGATAATTGTAGTAAGGGCTTGGTCGATCCCGATGGTGCCGAGGGGGTTCCATGCGATGAACCGATGCATGCTAATGATGACTCAAGAGATGGATTGGAGGTCGAGTGAATTTCCTATACCTGTCACGGTTGGCATCTCCCGTGGTTGCGCATTATGGTCTTAATGGAGGTTCTGTTGGGGTTGTGATCAATGCTAACTCCCTAGATTTGGCTACAGACTCCCCTCAATAGACTCATACGATGCCACCTCTTAATAAGGGCTTCATATATCTAGCATCCTTTACAAATACTATGAAAGGTGCAACCCTCTCTAATTCTGCAAAGTCGGCTATTCCAAAGGATCATTCAAGCAAGGATTGCAAGAGGTTGGCCCTGAGTTCTAAAAAGCCATTAAAAATAGATTTCACCAACAGTGTACTAAAATAATTGGAAGAGAATGAATAATTTTTCAAGGAGAATGGGCTAATTGGAAGGTTTAGTCGATTTTGGTTGAGCTTTCCTAACCTACACAACTGGATAGCCAAATTGTGGATGCCTCTCTTGGAATAGAAGCTAAAAATTTATCCACGTGCAAAAGAAATTTCACTATGGTGTTTGACAACAAGAAAGACAAGAATACAATTTTAAGTTATACATGGCTTTGGGGAAAGAGAATGCTAATGCTAAAATCATGACACTTGAACTTCAATCCGACCATTGAATCATTTATAGTCTTTCCTGTTTGGATTCGTCTTCCAAATCTTCCCCTTCATTACTAGTTTGAATCTTTCTTTGTTGCAATAGGCAATGCCATAGGCAATTTGTGTCTACAGACAAAGCTTCAAAAAATTATATGCACACCACCTTCAACTGAATTTTGGTGGAATTAGACATCTCCAAGGAGTTACCAATAGAAAATTTCTCGAACACTAAGGGGCAAGGATGGATGTAACCCTTGGACTATGAAGGTTTAGCCTTCAGATGTAGAAAATGTTAAAATATTGAGCACATAGCAATTGATTGTCCAGACAACAAAACTCAAGCAAAAAAGGAGGCCACATGGTAGAAAGATGCTTCCCCCAAACACAATACCGTCGAATGCCCATCCAAAAGGGGTGAATCTTCCCTAAAGATTGATAAAAGGAAGGGAAATTCTTGCAAGTGGTGCCAGGAAGCTCGACAACACCGAATATAGGTGATTTCTCTACACTAGAGAGCACTCAAATAGTTGCTATGAGTTCGTCATCCAATCATTCTTCATAATCCCCAGTGAGCGGCTTGGGACCCCACTCCCTAGGGGATGTGAGTACATTTACCCAACCTACTTCTCCACTTTCAAAAGAGAAAAATAATTGGTGGGGCAATGAGTGGCACATAATGCAGAAAAGGAAAAATAGAATCCTCAAAATTGAGGAAATCAAGAACAAATTGCAATTGCGATCTCACACTAGAGCAGGGGCCAAATCTGTAAACAAAACCAAATGATCTCAAGAGATAAGTGCCAGGCATGTTGTCTCCAGGATTTTGTTTTATTACCTAGTTACGTTATGGAAAAATATCCAAAACCATTTATTTTATGCTTTGATGGGTTGCGTTTGTAGTCTGCTAGCTTTAGAATTATTTTTCTAGTGTAGATATGGTTGTTGATAGTGGTGTCAGGAACCAGTAGGTAGTGTTTTGAATGGTCTAGTATGACCATTGTTGAATAAATCAAATGTAATCTTGAATTCATGGGGATGAGATCCCTCCTTAGTGATCTCACCTGGTGCGAGCCAGGCCAATTTCTTGCAACATTATAAAACCCATCTCTTATGAAGCAAAAAAATATATAATTATATTTTATTATTTATATATAAAAATAAATTATGCAATTATTGTGAAAATAAAATCTTTAATTTTCCCACCAAAATAATTATTTTAATTTATCCACTTACATTTATTTTCACAATCATGAGACATAAAATTATTCTCCCAAACACAATAGCCATAAAGCATAATCATTATGCACAAAATGATAAAATAATCATATTAACACAATGTAATTATTAATTGCAAGGTAATGTGACTACGTGAGTGTGTGAATGCCTCACGATTCTATCATACTATTCATTTCTAAGCGGCTAAGATACAAATACCTCAACCGTGTTCTCACCTTCGACGTGTACCTACACTTAATCGCACATCAATCGGTTAATCCTTAAAACCATAGTCGAAGAACATACAAGAAATTAAACACATAATCACAACATGATAATTATTTCCATTTCATTTCAATGTATCAAGATTAACCATCAATTTACCAGTCACACACATGTAAATACCATATAATCAAACAATCATAAATGGTGTCCAATAGTCTCATCAATACACAAAAAAATAAATGTAGCATAGGATTGAGATGTGACATCCTTCTCCACTAGGAAGAGACATCGTCTTGATGTCTTATTACAAACATGTTGAAACAATAATGTATCTCACTAAAGAGATCAAATTATCACACTATGATAATAAAGAACACTAAATTAAATAAAAGCATCTCAAACTAAGTAGTCAAATGAGGAAATAAACGGTCTATATCCTCAACATTCTCCCATGTGGCACTATCCCCAGAATATTGGTCCCACTGGATCTTATACTACACAATCTCCTTATTACACAAATTAATGTTGCACCATCCCAAAATTCAAGTGGGCTCTACCAGCACCACTCGTGGATCTTGTACCTATAAAGCATACCAATCAAGTATATGGGTAGCTTCAAGATGATATGGTTTGAGCATACACAAATGAAACACATTATATATTGAGGTGAGAGAAAGTGATAGAGCAAGTCTATAAGAAACTAGGTTGATCAATTCTAATATTTCAAATGAACCCACAAATCTCAGAGCAAGTTTAGATGATTTTCCAAATGAGATGGAACTCTTATGAGGCTTGACCCTCAAAAAGACTTTGTCCCCCAGTAAAAACTATCTAAAATTCCTATTCTTATCTACATAACTCTTCTATCTAGTTGTTGCTTCCTTCAATATTTCCTTTATCAATCTCATTTGATCTTCCATTTATCTAAGAATATCTCAACCAATCACAATCATGTCTTCCACCTTATCCCAACTGATAAGTGTGTGGTACTTTCATCCATAAAGAGTTTCAAATGGTGTCATCTCCAAAGATGCATGGTAGGATTTTTTATCTATGAAATCCACCAATGGAAGATATTCCTCCCATTTATACTATTGATCCATATAATACATCCTAAGGAGGTATTTGACAACTTGGTTCACTCTCTCTATTTGCCCATCCATCTGAGGGTGGTACGTCAAACTAAAATTCAACTTGGTTCTCAATGTTGTATTTAGTGTTGTCTAAAATCTAGATGTCATGTGAGTATCCTAATTTGATATGATTATCTCAGGTGCTCCATATAAATGAAATATCTCTTGGACAAACCTCTTAGCCAAAGTCAAAGGTCCATCCTTAAGATTCTTTGCAATGAAGTGTGCTACTTTGGTCAACTTATCCACAACTACTAGAATAGTATCATGCTTGTTCTTGGACATAGGCAACTCTTGAATGAATTCCATGCTAAACACTTGCCACTTATACTTGGGTATTTCATGTGGGTACAAAAGCCTTGTTGGATGCACATGCTTAGCCTTTACCTACTACCACTCCAAGCATCGAGCTACATATTCAACTACATCCTTTTTAAGTCTTGGCCAAAAATATAGAGACCTTGATTTTTCTACCATCTTGGTTACTCCTGGGTGCCCTAAATAAGGTGTGTTGTGGATTTATTCTAGACATTTTTTTCAAATCCCCTACATCTGGAATGTACATTCTTCCATGATATCTCAAAATTCTATCAAATTCAAACACATAACCATTGAAACGATGGTTTGTGGGGTCCTTATCTAATGCTTGCTTCACTCTAGAATAGTTCTCATCTCCTTATAAATTTTGAATTACTTGTTTCAAATTGTACCTTGATGTGGTTATGGCTATTATATGCCTACTTTTGCTAAGTGCATCACCCACTCTATTCTCTTTCCTTTTGATATACTCAATGCCAAATTCATACTCGTTAAGGAACTCCAACAATCTCCTTTATCGAGTGTTGATATTGAGTTGTGTAAAAATCTACTTGAGGCCTAAGTGATCTTTCTTCAACTCAAAAGGCTTCCCCAAGCGGTAGTGTCTCCACATCTACAAGGCATGATCTAGTTCCAACAACTTCAAGTCATTAGGTGTGTAGTTAATCTCATGGTATTTTAACTTTCTTGATTCATAAGCCACCATTTTCCCATTTTTCATTAGTACTCCTACACCTCCCAATGCATCATTTATCATCGTGAATTTTCCATTTGGATCAGGTATAGTCAAAATTGGAGTTGTAGTGAGCTTTTCCTCCAAAATTTGGAAAGCTTGTTCACACTTGTCAATCCACTCAAACATTTTCCCTTTCTTTTGGAGTGAAGTTATTGGTGTTGCAATTCTATAAAATCCTTCTATAAACTTTTGATAGTATCTTGCAAGTCACATGAAGCTTTGGACTTCAGTCGCATTATATGGAGTAGTCCATTCCACAACTACCTTTATCTTCTTTGGATCTATTGCTGTCCCTTCAACTGAAATGACATGGCCTAGATAATACACTTTATCCTAACAAAAGGTGCACTTGGATAGCTTGCCAAAAAAATTCTCTCCCTCAAGTGTTGTAATACTATCTTTAAATGCTTGTCATGCTCTTTAACGTTCTTAAAGTCAATCAAGATATCATCCAAGAATAGTAGCACCAAATCATCTAAGTAATCCATAAATACACTGTTCATTAGGTTCATGCAACTTTCAAGAGCATTAGTCAACTTGAATGGTACTATTGTGAATTCTTAGTGACCATAATGAGTCCTAAAAGTTATCTTAGGAGTGTCCTCCTCTTTGATTCTTTTTTGGTGATATCTAGATCTTAGATCTATCTTGGAGAACATTGTAGCTCCTTTCATCTAGTTAAAATATTCATCTATTCTTGGAAGTGGGTACTTTTTCTTGATATTTACTTTGTTTAGCATCCTATAATCAATGCAAAAGCACAAGGTTTCATTGGTGCACACCAAGGTGATACACTAGGTCTGATAAACCCTTGCTTCAACGACTCCTGCAATTGGGTCTTCAATTCATAAAGCTCAATTGTGGTCATCTTGTAGGGAGCCTTTGATTGCAGTTCAATTCCATAGAGCAAATCAATAGAGAATCAAATTTCCTCTTTGGTGGCAACTCCGTTAATTATTTAGGGAACACAACCTCATATCCTCTAAGGACAGGGTAGTCATCAAGTACTGGTTTCATCGTATCCTTATCACAAATTTGAATGGAATACATGGAACATACCTTCTTTTGGGCCTTCTTTAGTTGCATAGCTGAAATTTTCCTAAGCTCCAAAGTTCTCTGAAAGCACTAAATCTCAACATGGTTCCCAAAATTTTCTAAAAATCTTACAATATTATCCTCACAATTGGCTAAGGACATGTGTTTTGTCAACCAATTGATTCCCAAAATTACATCATAGGTTCCTAAGGGAGCCACATAAATATTGACTTATGTTTGGAAACTAGGAAGTTCTAACTCACTGCAAGAAATACATGAATCTACCCTCTTTTCTACATGATTCCCATATTGAACCATCCATGAATTTTCCATGTGTCTTGGTATAATTGGTAACATGCAAATTATTTTAGGATCTACAAATAATTTAGTTGCTCCACTATCAATTAATATAGAAACAAGGTGTCCATAGAGCTTACTGAAAAATTGGATGGGTGATGCTTGATATTTTGCTTGCATGTTATCTACAGCTGCATGAATCTGGTGTTGAGGTGCTCCTTGTTGATTCCTTCCCCTTTATCTCATTTCCCATTGAGGACAAGCATTGGCATAATGCTCTCCTCCACACAAAGCATCCACCATGAGGTGCTCTCAGTCCTTTAAGACTATCCTTCCTATTATTGTTTTTGTAATTAGGCCTTTTGTTGTTTTCGTTGTGATTCCCTTTCGCTCTATCCTAGGAATTATTGTCATGCTTCAAGTTTTGAATTTGACGATTGTTGCCTCTTTGCTAGTTATTGTTTTGAAATTTCTTGTTTATGTATAGGAGCGAATTTGCACCCCTTATGAAAATTCCCCTTTTATCCTTCCTCCCTTTAGAAAAAATATCTTGAAGGTGAAATTCCACCTAAGCCCGTTGCCTTCATTTCACTTGGCACCTATTTTGAGCATCAGTAGAGGTGTTTTTGTCTAGGACGCCCATGCGGTGCGCTTACGTCCCTGACAGATTCCCATGTCTACAGCCTACAGAGGCATTACAATTCCCATTGGGAGTCGACTTGCAATGCTCTCTTCTATCCACCGACCTGAATATGATTGTTTTCTTCACTCTTTCCTTCAAATTCACCTCTTCTTCATCCATTTGGGAGGCTCTTCTTCGTCTAGCTTCATTCCAGCTTCTACATTCACTCTAGCCTTTCTTGCACAACTTCATACAACTTGTTATAGAAACTTCAAGCTCTTTTCAACCACTCTCATGCAACACTTTACACTTCACAACAACAACATCGACACTCCATCACTTTAGTAGAGCAAGTGTGGAATGAAACACCACGGTAGTAGAGGCTTGAGTTCCTCTCATTTTCGCCCCCACTAGCCTTAAGCGCTTTGGGCAGAGGTGGTGATCTTTCACTCCTATCCTCTATTATTTGGTTGAGTAGCATAACACTGTTTTGTAGTGCTTTTGTGTTTACTTCCTTTCCTACATTTCTCTCTATCTATCTGGTTGTTCATGGAGATGGGAACACCAAAACGGGGGTTTGACTAAGGCAAGCCCCTATACAACCCCAACACTTTTTATCTCTCTTGTGTGCAAGTATTGAGGACATTCACGCGTTGGAGGCTTCATCACTTGCACGGTTGTAAGCATTTCCTTTCCCTTCTTCCCCTTGTCTTTATCTCTTCTATTTTAGTCTACTTCAGTTCTATCACATTTTGTTATTTCTCACACTCTAGAACTTCTCAGCAATCGGATAAGTGGTCACTTAGTTGTTCTCTGAGATAAACCTACTCTCTGGTCCATACAAGATGCTAGCGCACGTCTGGGATTCTAGCGTTTCGCGTTGTCGTTTGTATTCTGCATTGACGTCCTTTGGCTGAGAGCTTGTTAGTTTGTCTA
This sequence comes from Sequoiadendron giganteum, assembly GCA_007115665.2. Classification (NCBI taxonomy): domain Eukaryota; kingdom Viridiplantae; phylum Streptophyta; class Pinopsida; order Cupressales; family Cupressaceae; genus Sequoiadendron; species Sequoiadendron giganteum. The sequence continues at coordinate 351,722,005 of CM021102.1, forward strand.
GAGATGATACATTGGCACATGATGAATCCCTTTCCACATTTGATCCTGTTTGGATCGATGTTGAGAATATGTCTTCAAGTAATTACTCCACTAGGTGTGATGATTCTGTAAATGTAATCTATGTCTTTGTTGTCCCTCAAAGGCCTAAGAGACCAGTCATTTACATGACTCCAGCTAGTCCTTCTCCTAAAAGGGTTTGTTCTATTGATGGTGTTCCATTTGATAGTGATTCCCTTGATCTTTCTAAGGCTCCCTCTTATAGAGCGGTAGCCCATAATTATGATACTAGGATGAATAAACAAATAATCCTTCTTCAAGCACCTAAACCTACAACTAAAGCACTTAGTGATTTTGATCTTGTCGAGCGACCTCAAGTTACTCCAGCTAAGATCTCACTATGGGACTTGCTTCAGTTTGCTCTAGTTTATCGAAGTATGCTTTAGGAATCCTTGCAAAATATCCTCTTTCCTTCTTCCGCTAGGTCGGTAGATGTTGATGCATTGATAGTTCATATTTGTGCGGATTCGCCGAATATCACGTTCTATCCCCAACAACTCCCGCCACCAGAAGTACAGAAGCAAGTAGATCCCTTAATGATTATAGTTTAACATTAATAAGATTGGCATTAGATGTACTATCATTGATGTTGGTTCGGTACTCAATGTATGTAGCATTGATCTAATGCCTAAGATTAATATTGATCCATCTTCTCTTAATGCTTCTTCTGTTGACATTCATGGGTTTGATAATGTTGGTTGAAAAAATTTAGGCACGATAGTTTTTCCTTTGAGGTTGGGACCCGTTACTATACCTACCCTTGTATATGTTATGTTAGAGAAGTTACCTTATAACCTTCTTGGTAGACTGTGGATTCATGCTATGGGTGTAGTCCTGTCTACCTTGCATAAATCTATTAAGTTCATTTGCAATAATAAAGTAGTCACGGTCAAGGTTGACCCTGATGCTATGCACTTATGTGAGATGGCAACTACCAGTCAAGCTTTGGTTGTGCCTACTCTTATCCCTTTAGTATCTTCCAATGTGTCAATGTTTACTCCAATAGTAACTACTACAAAGGATACTCTTGAGATAAACATCCCTAAAGAAGATCCTTCTAAAGCGAAAAATTCTAAATCTTCTCCTTCTTCCTCTCAAAGAAATGCATGTCTTGGTGATGATTGGGGTCCTTCAAACTTTACGAATTCCTTTGTTCGGGAATATAAAGTCGACCCAATCGGCTTAGACCTTCCAACAACATCGTTCACACCTACCATCGAAGATGGTTATTCTTTTGTATCGCGGGATAATGTGAATGTGAACTGCAATGTTCTTAGTGTTGGTCCTCCTTCTGAGGAAGAGGATTATGCCTCTGCTAAAGAGGACAATGTTGATAGTCCTATCAAGAAGGATGATGACAATCCTGTAGAAGAGTATGTTCCTCCTTGTTGGAATAACGCTCTTTATGAGAATCCTCCCTCTTCTCATGATTTGCAAACACGTTATGGCCCCGGCTTTAGGCTCATCTCTAAGTGTGGCTATGAGCGTAAAATTTGTGGACGTAATGAACAAGGCATACTGGTCCCTATAGAATTTGTGCCTCGTAAGTGTAACCTAGGGCTTGGTTTCTTGAATAAACAATCTAAGTAGAAACAGCGGTTGAATGTTGACATGATGTCCACTCAACCTCGTTCTCGCAGATTGGTCCATCTTCATTTGTCTTCTATCTTCATATCTTCTTCTTGCGAGCAATCAAGCTCTTCTCCACAAGAGAAAGGGTTGCTTCCTGCTCCTCATCCTTTATCAGAGCAAGAGCGTATTTTGTTGAGGCTTCTTAAAGCCCACTTAATCACTCTTCCTCCTCCTACACACAATAAATTCTATAAACATGGTAAAGTAAAACATTCTTTATGTGCATACCATCGAGTGCCTAGCCATTCCATTAGTGAATGTAAGGCCTTGAAGGATAAAATACAACTTCATGATTCAGGTGCCCGTTGATGCACTTGCCTTTTCTTCTCATGACAAGTGATATTGAGGTCTACCTCTATCCTGCATGCTTAAAGTATCTTGTGTGGTTCTCCTCCCCTATACGTTGGGGGCAGTGATAACTTGTTTTAGAAATGTGTGTCCTTCTTAAAGGACCCCCTCGTTTCTCTCTTTCTTTTAAATGTAGCGTCCCTTGAGTGGACTCTGCTCTTTTGAAGGGTTCCCAAGGGACCCCCTTTGAAATTTCTTATCTCAAATGAGTTATATGGCATCTAGCTTGGGGGCATTCCAACTAGACCTACTTCCTATCTTTGTGTCTAGCTCGAGGGCAGCCCAACTAGACCTATTTCATATCTTTGTGTCTAGCTTGGAGGCAGCCTGACTAGACCTCGCTTTTCAAACAACGCATCCCTTGAGTGGACCCCTCTTCCTTTTGAAGGGTTCCCAAGTGACCCCTTTGAAATCCTTACAACTTAGCAATGGTCTGCGTGACTGTCTGTTCATTGTCTTGCATGGTGACTTCCTGACATGTTCTATTTGCAGGTAAACATGTCGCCATCTCTGACTCTGCGGATTCCTCTTTCCTCAGTCTCCTTCATGTGAGATTTCTTGGAGGATACCTCCCTTGCAGGTTTGCAGGTCTATAAGGTGCTTGCTCGGTCTCCTTCATGTGAGAGTTCTTGGAGGATGCCTTCCTTGCAAGTCCATGGGTTTGTAAGGCGCTTTCCTTGGTTTCCTTCATGTGAGATTTATTGGAGGATACCTTTCTTGCAAGTCTGCGGGTCTATAAGGCACTTTCTTTCTTCAGATTCATAGTTTCGCAGAGTTATGAAGTCATTTTCTTATCTTGCACTCTCCGGTTCGCCAAATCGCATTCTACTTCCTCAATGGTTCAGGTATACATTTATAACCTTACTACTTCTCTACTCTACTTTACCAAAGCACTCATCAGTATTCGTGCTCGCTAATGTGGGGGAAAAATATATAGGAGAAAATTTGCACCCCTTATGCGAATTCCCCTTTTACCCTTCCTCCCTTTAGAAAACCAATCTCGAAAGAAAAATTCCACCTAAGCCCACTGCCTTTGTTCCACTTGGCACCTGTTTTGAGCGTCGATAGAGGAATTTTTGTCTAGGACACCAGTGCGACACACAAACGTCTGCACGACGTGCTTACATCCCTAACAGATTCCCACATTTGGAGCCTACAAAGGTGTTAAAATTCCCATTGGGAGTTGACTTGTAACGCCCTCTTCAGCTGGCCGACCTGAATATGGTTGTTTTCTTCATTCTTTCCTTCAAATCCACTTCTTCTTCATCCATTTGGGAGGCTCTTCTTCCTCTAGCTTCACTCCAGCCTTGCTTGCACAACTTCATACAGCTTGTTACAACAGCTTCAAGCTCTTTTCAATCACTCTCAAGCAACACTTTACACTTCACAATAGCAACAACAACACTCCATCACTTCAGTAGAGCAAGTGTGGAATGAAACACCATGGCAGTAGAGGCTTGAGTTAATCTCATTTTCTCCCCCACTAGCCTTGAGCGCTTTGGGTGTAGGTGGTAATCTTTCACTCCTCTCCTCTATTATTTGGTTGAGTAGCATAACACTGTTTTGTAGTGCTTTTGTGTTTACTTCCTTTCCTACATTTCTCTCTATCTATATGGATGTCTATGGAGGTGGGAACACCAAAATGGGGGTTTGACTGAGGCAAACCCCTATACATCCCCAACACTTTCTCTCTCTCTTATGTGCAGGTATTGAGGACATTCATGCGTTGGAGGATTCATCACTCACATGGTTGTAAGCATTTCCTTTCCCTTCTCCTTTTTTTTATCTCTTCTATTTCAGTCTACTTCAGTTCTATTGCATTCTATTATTTCTCACACTCTAGAACTTCTCAACAATCGAATAAGTGGTCACTTAGTTGTTCTCTGAGATAAACCTACTCTCTGGTCCGTACAAGATGCCAACGCATTGCACTGTCGTTCGTATTCCGCGATGACGTCCTTTAGCCGAGAGCTTGTCAATTTGTCAAGAGAATCTCTGTGACCTACTCTTTCGGATTCTAGATCTCTCGCCGCTGTCCTTTGAGGTAGTTTAGGGTAGTTCACCCCCTGAGGCTCTTTGAATGAAGAGAACTCATGAGTAGCGAATCCCCCTTCTCTACTGTTTCAAAACCTAGTGTCTTGATTCTTATGAAAATTGGTCATCTGTTGAAGTTTATGTTCTTGTTTGATATCCTTCTAAAAAAAATCATCTATGGTCAAAGGATTATAGATGTCTACCTCTGCTCCTATCTGGGGTCTCAATCCCAAGATAATCTTTTGGATGCGAGAGTGTTCATCCATCTAATATTGTGGAACATACTTGAGCAATTGGGTGAACTTCTCCCAATACAAATTCATTGTCAAGTTGGCTTACATATCAAGTGCTAAGATAACCACCTCTTCCTAAAAGTGCAAGAAAAGCATCCTAAGTGGTCTCTCCAGGCAACAACTCCTTCTTAGTTTACACATTATCCCATTAGGTAGTTGCTTCTCTAGTGAGTTGGTATGTAGCCCACATAGCCTTGGTCTCATTGGACAAATTTTAGAGATCAAAGTATTTTTTCATCTCAATAATCTAGGCTTTCACACCATCTCCAATGGTTTTTCCATCAAATTTGGGCGGAGCAACCTTTATGAGGTCCTTACCCAATTCTTCTAGAATCCTTCCATGGTTATTTTCTAGGTCTTCATTCCCTAGGATTTATTCCTCTCAAATTCCTCGATCCCACTCCACTCGGTTTCCTCTGACTTGTTGCTCTAAGTTATCCATCTTGTTCCTCATTTTAGTCAATAGGTTTAGGATCTGGTCTAACCTATATCAGGTTGATCATTTCCCAATCCACTATACTCATTGTTCCTATCTTGCTCATTTCTCGAACCACTATTCCTAGTTTGCACCATGGTTACTAGTAAAAAAATATTGAAACACAGAATTACAACCTAGCATCGTAGACCAAAATCCCTAGTGTTAAACCTAGGGCTTTGATACCAAATGTAAGGATCGTGACCCAAAACAATTTCATGAAAATGAAATATAATTCATTATCTCATAACATGGAAATAAAAATAAATCTTCATTAGATAAATAATTGTCATAACACATCCTCCTATGTGTAGTGGGTTTTCCAAGTAAAAGCACATGATATACATTATACAAAAATACAACTTGGTCTCTCATGCCATATAGTCATCTAATTATACAATTTGAAAGTATAATACAAAAAATGATACGAGAATAATATGAGTAAATATACAATAAAATCTTTGACCGTCACCGACCCTTGTCATCCACAAGTCAACAGACGAGAACATGGTTCAGACGCTTTTTCACCCAACCACGAAGCTTACGATTCCCTACAATTCTTCCTAACATAAAGAATACTCGACCTCGCACAAAGTACCTAGAAACCTAGAAACAAATAGTAGAAGAGAATCCAAGTACAAGCCTAATATATCTACGTGCATTTATATCAAGATATGATAGAGAAACATATAAATATAAATTTGCTAGGTAAATTTCATCTATTTCAATGAATACATGGCTTTGGCCAAAGCACTAGAAATAAATAGAAAAATCTTGAAAAGAGGATCGTCCTTCTCTGTTAGCCCATATTCAGCAGTAGCACCCTATCCTGAAAGGTAAACCCAATACACAATAGAAGAAAATGCCATGCATAATGTTCATAAAAATAAATATTTACTCTTTTCTTTCATGCAAATGATAATTGTACATCTTTCATTGTTTCAACTCTTCATTCCTAATAACAGTAAAACAATCATTGACATGTAATTCATTTATGTACATGCAACTAGTTTTAGCATGCATTGATCTTTTAATGTCTTTTCTCTACTTCATGCAAATTAGGGATCATGCATTACTAAAACTAATTGTAAATGTGAAACTATTACCATTTTATGCATTAATTGACTAACTTTCATGTCTTATAGGTTAATTCATGATAAATTAGTTTGATAATCTATGCACACCTACTCTATTACATATACATAAACATATGGTTGTTTGTACATACATATATATATGGATATGTATATATGCATATACATATAACCATAGTTTTTATAGTAGAAATGTAGATTTATTATCAGAGATTCATAATAGAACAGAACAAATTCCTATATATTTTCATAATTACAATTTTCTTGTAGAATCTTTCTTGTAGATAAAGACACTTTCTAGCACACTTCAGATTTTATTTTTGTTAAAAATAAGGAATAAAACTTGGTGTTCTCAACTGCAGATAGAGTTTATATTTATATGCATTCTCGATTTGTTCAAAGTTCCGGTATAAAACTTGGAATAAAAACAACAATCTAATTGGAACTATGCATGGTTCTAGCATAAAACTGGATTAAGAACAATAGCTGGAAATTTTATGTTCACTATCACACAATATACTCATATTTTCTAATTTAGTAAATCCAATATCCTATATATATAATTTTTATTGATAGTTATAACTATCATTGTTGTTCTTGGATCTATTACACATTTTTTTACACAACTTATACTATTGATAGGCCTTTTATTTCAAGACCAATTCTGAAGGAAAGAAAATAAAAATAATATTACAAGCAAAGAGGAAAGAGTGGCCAACCTGATTAATTATTGTGGGTTATTGAAAGTGAAATTGGCACTGTTGATATGTTATCTTTTCCCTAGTCAATGTGAATCCCTATCAACAATCTCCTCTTCACATTCAATCGTTGCTCAAAACAAAAGGTTTTTTAATCTTGCTTCAGGTTGTAGCTATTGTGAATGCCAATGATAATATATTTTTTCCAAATCATGGTACCCCAAAGAAAAATTCACTCCCTCCTCGTATTATTTTTCTCCTATTTTACATGTCAAAGGTTCGATAGCTTTAATTTTCATTCAATATTCTTTTTAGTTTCATTTCTTTTATTTTTAAGACTAACTCTTTCCTGTCATTGTGCATGAAAATAAATTTTAGTAAGTTTTTAAAAAAAAATTAATATATTTAATTTATTTATTTTAACTTTTTATTATTATTATATCTAAATCTTTTTAAATTAATTTAATAAAAAAACATGCAATTTTATTTTTTATATAAAACTTCTTTAAATAATTTTTATTTTCTCTTTCATGTAATTTTGTTTTAAACTATTCTTAAATTTTTTAACTCTCATATTTATAAATATTTCTATACATAATGCTAATAGTGGCATGGTGCGATGGTTAAGTTGTTGTGTTGTTATTCTTGTCATCAAGGTTCAAACCCCATTGGGGTGTAATTGTTGAGAATTTATATTGGGAATGAGGTCCCCCGTTTGTGACCTCATCGGTTCATAGCTCCAAGTCAAAAGCATTTACCCCTCTAAAAAGAATTATATATATATATATAAATTATGCAATTATTGTGATAATAAAATCTTTAGTTTTTCCACCAAATCAATTAATTTAATTTATCCCTTACGTTTATTTTCACAAACATAAAAAATCATGAGACATAAAATTATTTTTCCAAACACAATAGCCATAAAACTTAATCGTTACACACAAAATAATAACGTAATCATATTAACACAATGCAATTATTTAATGCAAGGGAATGCGACTACGTGAGTGTGAATCCCTCGAGATTCCATCATACTATTTATTGCTAATTTGCTAAGATACCCCTACCTCAACCATGTTCTTTCCTTCGACATGTACCTACACTAAATTGCACATCAGTAGGTTAATCCTTAAAAACCATACCTGAAGCACATACAAGAAACTAAACTCAATCACAAAATGATAAATATTTCCATTTCATTTCAATGCATCAAGATTAACCATCAAATTTACCAATCACACACACATTCATATCAAGCATTACAGTGATCACAAATGCTTAGCCCTTTTCCACATAGGGTCTCAATATCATTGGCAAGATTAATATTTCCTCCTCCAATTGTCACAATTTCATCATTACCACCACTGAGTGCTTTACTAAATGGATCATATCCATTCCACTCACTTACAACACTAGCTAACATATTTTCAAATTTATCCTCCACCATATCTTTTGCCACTATGGTATTTGTTCTACCATCATCACTAATGGTGGTAAATCATTCAAAAATTATGAGGTATGTTCTTTATGTGAGGGATTCCATATCAAACACCATTATTTTTCCATGTATTATACCCAAGTTAACAATTAAGAAGAGACATCTAATAAGACCTTAATCAAAATGCTCCAAAATATTGTACTTAAATATGCTATAGTCATGATTGGCATCTCCAACTCAACCCCACCTTTGGGCCGACCATACTAGTATCTATATGACCACAAGTTCTACCACATACTCCCTAATCTTTGAAGTTGACTAGATATTGCTAATTGAGATTGAACTTCCATTGCTACAAATCTCTTTATATAACATCATAGATGTTGAAGAATATAGATTTGCACATCTGCATGAGCTTGAACTACTTTATAGAGGTACCTTAACACCCTAAACCATTTTAAATCCTATTAAAACTAGTTTTTTCATAGTTAGATCAAGAAGATCAAAGATAGAGAATTTGAATTCGATGACCTAGTCCTTAAGGAAAATTAGTGAAATGCCAACCAAGGCCATAAAAACAAAGGTAAGTTCAAACCTAATTATTTTAGTCCTTATATCATCATCACCAAGTATTTATCAAGAGAAATTATTTTTGTCATGTATATTTAGGAGATCAAAGAAATAATGAACACAATGCACCTCAAGCACTTCCATGCCTAATTTTAGTAGTTCCAAAAATGGAAAATCCAAAAAACTCAAATAATCAAAAAAATAAAAAAGTAAAGAAAAAATTATCCTCTAGTAAAAACCACCCCATGGAACATTGGACAAGTACCATGGTGAAAATATGCTTGCAAGCACCATTGTAAAATTTAATTTCATTATCTTCTAGGTTTTCTTTGCACCATCTAATTTTTGTCATTTTATCTTGTCATCCCTTAACCATTCCTTCCTTTTGTGTGGCTAATGCTAGGGAAATTCCTTGTATAAATATTTACAAAGCACCTTTTAATATCCTCCCATTTGCATATATATGGCATTCTAGTGTTTCTCCTTCTAGGAAATATCCTTGAGACACTCTGATATGCAAACATTACCATTCAAAAAGAACAAAAACTCAATAACTCCACCAAATATAAAAGAAAATCTGCGTATTTAACACCATTGATGCACACCAATTGAACAACTATCCATTATGAAATTCTTATTCCATTGTTTCATCATTTTCCTTCATGGGATATATCATTCCACACGTCTGATATCATTATCATCATAACCTTTTTAGTACTTGACAAAAACTAAAACCCCTATGAATTATTTATTTATTGAATGTAATTATTTTCTTATTTATTTACCTACAACATACCTCCTTAAGGTCTCATTACCCGTATATCATGGTGCATCTTTAAGGTATATTGGGGGCATTATTTTTTTCTTGAGTTTTTTTTCTTTTTGTTTGTCTTTCACATATCCCATCAAGGTTGTTGCACTCCTTGATGATATATTAGGGCATCCTCTTATTTGCAACATGTTAATTAGTACTTTATGCACAAGAAACACCACACCATGGTCCTTATACCCTAGTGCATAACAAAAATTATTATAACAAATCCAGGTTACTCATCATATAAATCAACATGTACTTGCATCTAGTATCAAACACACTTATCATAAGAACTATCATCACTCCTATTGTTATTCTTTCTAATGAGTTTTTATTTTAGATGACTATTCCTATCATTATTCTTATTATCATTATATCATTATATCATTTTCATTATTTACTAACGTCAATTTTAACTAACATTTTTATCTTCTATCATTTATTTTCTTCTAAATGTGCCATAATCAAAAGCATGCAATTGTAACTATCTATCTAAGCATAATTATCATATAGAGCACACATTCATAATCACACATGCATCTATTGTACATAACCATCCATAACAATAAACCATAAAACATCTATACATGAATCCATCACATCACCAATCCATGAATTGCTCAAAAATCATATATCATAATTTATACATGTACATCATCTCAAAGTATGAAATAATACATGGCCTTATCAAAATATGTCATAGTTACAAGTAGTCACACATGACTATCACTATCCACTTATCCCTCATGTGGCTCAATTGATGGTTGTGGTGATGGTGGTGATAATGGTAGACTACTCATTGACCATGATATACCAGAATCCCCTAATCGATCACTAGAGTACTCTAAAAAAGAGGACTCCCTCTACTCTATTGGCACAACACACTCCAATAAATATATATAATATTATGTCTTGTGTAGCTCCAATTGTACATCTCTTGAGGCATCATCACATATGCCAATGTGTAGGACATGCCTTTGTTCCCAACAATCCCCTAGCATAGTCACTCTCCTATCTTAGTTGCTAACTCTCTACCTATACAATATCTAGTCAAGTATGCAATTCATCTCTCTTTCACCCAAGTCTATCTATCCCCTTAATGCTCCCTGAATTCCCACCTCAAGTTTTAACTAAGAGGCATCTAAATTTTCCTAAAGGCTATCCCTACAAATATGAGGCTATCTCTCGTCTAGTAATATATATTTCTCTACCTAGATGATGGAATTATCTAGTCGAGCATCTTACCACTCTATCTCTAAAGCATCCATATGATATCATACCTATCTCTACATGCAATATCTTTGAGGTATCCCCTACCTTCTGGTGGCCCTAGTGGCCCAGATTCTACTACCTCTACCTATGTAGGTACATCATCTATATGGCTAACCATAACATCCCCTCCATCATTTCCTCTTATCTCCCTCTACCACTAGTAGTGTTGCGACCACTACCACTGTAAAAATAAACTATACTCCCACTATACTACCTCCTTTCTATTGTTGATAATAGTGTGCTCTCAAAACTTCTTGGACGGTGACCCCTAAATCCCTAGCATACCATGTTGAACATGATATTATCAACCACTTAGGCTTGATTCCCACCCACCAAACATCATATTTAGTCATTATCATAACATTTACCACATATCTTCTATCATCCTACTACACTAGTGCTAGCATGGTCAAGTTATCTAGTTCCTCTTGCCTATCCACGCATGGCCCTTAATACCGAATCTCCCCCACCAAACACACTTAGACATGTGAAATGGTAAGGGTATCCTACTATAGTCCAAACTCCAAACTATATCATCACCCTATCTCTCTCACCAAATACCCATGGAGGAAAAAAATTCATCCATAAGAGAATTTGAAAGGTTTACAACTATCCCTTCCTCATAAAGAGAAACATCAAGCACATCACCACAACCACTCCTACAAGTTCCCGATCTTGTGACAAGTGCAACCCAAGATTTTTGACTTATATCATCAAAAGAATCATTTGGCAGAGTGCCAATACCATTGCATAAGAAAAGGGGAGCCCCGAGAGGGGCCCCAAACAATCACCATCAAAAGTTCCTACCTAAAACTTCAAAATTTTGAAAAACCCTAGAAAAGCACTTTTAAGTCTATATCACAATTTTAGATACAAAACATCGAGGAAAATGTTTGGATGCTTTATTTGATTTTATGGTTTTATAATGCTTTTGATATTTTAAATAAATAACTTACTCTAATGAAGGAAATAAATAAAGTCTCATCTAATTGCTTGAAAAAAATAAATGAATCTACTTTTAGCTTTGCTAAATTAAACTAAATGATTGTGTGTTCTTTTTTTTTCATAAGCAAATAAAATGCATGATTAAATTAAATGCAACTTAATTAATTAAACTAAATGAAATTAATCAATTTGTCCAATGCAATTATTTAATTATATGTAGAAAATCTAACTTTCCTAAAACATAAATCTTTTCTTGAGAAAATGAATAAAGAGATTTTTTTAATTTTAGAAATATAGATTGAGTATTAAAAAAGTAATTAAATCAAAAAATTGAAACAATTTATGGATGTGAATTTTTAGGAAGATGGTAATGTTACATTCTATTGAGGTTCATCAAAAATTTAGTTGTGCATTGTGGAAGCTCATAAAATTCTCTTGAAAGTTCACCACTAAAATATCTAAGAAAAACTAAAGCAACCCTACAAAGAACAACCTCTTGGGAAAAGTTAGGTTTTTGCACATAATGGCTTGTTTTAATGCTCTTGATTTAAAGAATTTTATTTCTCCTTTTAAAAATAAAATAAAGGAATCTACTTTCAAAACCACCCTATTCAAACAAGATCAAGATAGAGTCCTCGATTATCTTGTGCCTAGGAGGTGGCCCCCTCCCTGATTGTATGGACTATGGAGCATTCGTTTGTACAGAAATCGCAAGATTTTTAGGACAAGGAAAGACCGAAGGAGCTAGTGTCGGACAAGACTAAGTCCTTGCTCTTACAATTATGGGACTGTTGCAGGAAGGAGGGGTGGCAAGTAAATGATGAAGACAAGTGAAGCAAGGACTAGCCTTGATTAAGTTGGCTCCATAAGCGAAGCAAGGACGTTATCCCCAATTCAATGGTCATGATTGAGTGGAATCCTCCAGCATAGTAACGATCTATGCTCAACTTTGATGGGACTATCAAAGGCAATCTTAGTCCAGTGAGCGGTGGAGTTGTTTTAAACAATAGCAATGGTCAACCTCTCCTCATTGCGGCTTTTGACCTTGGCAAGGACTCAAACAATATGGTTAAGGCCAAAACTCTACTCATTAGGCTTGAGATAGCGAAGGAATAGAAGTGGAATAGCATAGGTTGAGGGGGACTCAAAGGTGGTGGAGGAGAGTGTCAAGATGGGAAGGTGCAAGGCTTGGAGATTGGATACCCATTATCGCTGAGGTGTGCAATCGTATGAAAGGTTTTGAGAGCATCTCCTACCAAATTCATAGAAAAGTGAATGCAATAGCTGACTACGCAGCCAATTTCAATGTCAATATCAAGGACACCAGGGGTGATGAACAACAAAGTTGGACCAAAGACTTCCCAGATGGTGCCTGAGAGCTTCGTGTTGAGGATAGAAGAAGATAACCTTGTTACGTGGAAAGTAATCATTGTTAGGAAGTTGAAGACAATATTCAAGATTTGGGAGGATTCAACATGGGCATATGGTCTTACATTTGCCTCACCGAGTGGTATGGGAAATTTTTGGCATGAAATATAATGATGCCATTCTCGGTCGTGATGTTAATATGGCTTTGCCAAAGGGAAAGTATGATGTTTTCATCTTGTGCCAGCTTGGGCACCGTGGATATCCTTATTCTCCCTTAATTTTATTGTGTTCTCTTATATGACTGCCTCGTCTAGTTGGCACAAAGGTAAGCAAGGCATGACAAGAGAAACTATAGTGAAATCAAAGTGTAGCGAACCAAAAAGACCAAGGATGGGTGACGATAAGACGTTAGAGAATTTCATGAAGTACAATGAGAGAAATCTCTAATCGAAACCTCAAATAATGGGTTATCAAGATTTGGGGTCTTGTAGAGCAAATATACAGAGCCCCATGTGTTGGTGTTAGAGAAACCATGAATAACCTACTTTTGGACCTTGGCTAGTCCTTGGTTCATTGGAATGTATTTGACACGATACGTTCTCTTAGCTCCGTCACCATGCTTTCCCTAGCGCCAGATACATATCTCTTGCACAATGATAACTCGTTTAAAAATCCAATACCTAGATCACATCCACAAGTATATGGTATCGTAACATAACATACATATGGATGTGCAACGATTGCTAAAGCAATGAAGGTTCCGCTGGCCTCTGGTGCATCAGCTAATGGGTGCCTCGTTGTAAGAAAGAGAAGGATTTGGTTGTGATTCCTCCTCCCTCAAAAAGTTTTTGTTTGTAAAAAATGTACAGGTCATGTTGACCTGCGTAATTTACCTTGCCTCCCATTTTTTGTGTTGCAACTTAGTGTCAATTGTGGTGTTCAAACAGATATTTTGTGCTACTCTTGGGTCGTCTGGTTCACTCAGACTATAATAGGTGTGGGACTCTTGTAAATTTGTAATTTGCCCCCTCCCATCTATTATATGCATTTTTTATGATCTGAGCTTTGGTCGGCCCACTAGGATCGATTTTGGGCAGTTTCAGTGATGATATCAGATGATTATGATGTCAAGACTACTATCTTCAGCTATATTTAATATATGGAATGATTATATATCCAGGGCTATGTGGATTGCACTTTGCTAGGCTCCTATCTCATGAGCTTGGAAGTTCCGGTCTTGATGGTTAAGTCTGGAATCTTCTTTTTTTATTTCAAGGAAGATAATGTCTTTTGAGATGGATCTGATGAGCTCCTTGCTAAACAACACTATTTTTTTTGGCTCCAAGGTGCCTTACCCAGATTTATGAGAAAAAAATAAAAAAATAAAAGTTAAAAAGTATAAAAATTTAAATATCCTTTAACATATCAAAAGACAAATTTTTAATTAAAATCTATCTTAAATATATTATATAAAAATTTATAAAATAATTAATAGACATAATATACTATGCATTGGGCAAAATAATCAGCCATCTGCAAGTTAATGAAATAAATGTCTCGATATTTTAAAATTCAATCTTTCAAATGAAATATGTAGTTTGCTCACTAATAAACTCACATCTGAAAGTGTAACAGCATGCCCGGAATTCTTTTAAGTGGTAACAAATACGAAGTTTCTTTAAATAGCCACAACATATACATGAGTACATTTTAATGTGTCAGATCTGGAATGCAATCATCAAATAAAACCACACAATTTACAGTTTCGGCAAAGATACACGAATTATCATATATATCATGGTAGTTTTAGTAAGCCTTTTTTCCCTCAGTTGGCTATTTTTTACAAATTCGTTATATATTTGAAATTTCCAATAAAAATTTGTAAAAAGCACCAACCAAACTTTACAAATAAAAGAATAAAAAGTACGAAATTATTCATCCATTGTAACTTCCAGCATTCAGCTTGAAAGAAAGGCATTAATTTTTTCAACTTTTTACAGGAATGGTATTACATGAGAAAATAATCACATCAAATTTATTTTTTCACAAAGCATCTAGCTAGGCTCTTATCTCATGAGCTTGGAAGTTTCACTCTGGATGATCATGTCTGGAATTTTCTTTTTTAGTTTTCAAGAAAGATAATGTCTTTTGAGATGGATCTGGTGAGCTCCTTGCTACTAGATTCTGAACAACACTACTATATTTTTTTGGCTACTAGGTGCCTTACCCAGGTTTATGAGAAAAAAAATGTATTTAAATGTTAAAAGTATCAAAAGATAATTTTTTAATTAAAATCTATATTAAATATATTAAAAAAAAATTAAATAAATAGTAGAAAAATAATATACTATGCATTGGCAATGTAATCAGCCATCTACAAGTTACTGAAAAAAATGTATCGATACATTAAAATTGAATCTTTCAAATGAAATATTTAGCTTGCTCATTAATAAACTCGTGTGTGCCATCTCAAAGTGAATAGCATGACCGCAATTCTTTTTAGTGGTAACGAAAACTAAAGTTTCTTTAAATAGCCACAACATATACATGAGTACACTTTAGTGTGTCAGATCTGGAATGTGATCATCAATTAACACCGCGCAGTTCACAGTTTCAGCAAAGATACATAAATTAATATATATCATGGTAGTTTTAGAGAGGCTTTTTTTCCTCAGTTGGCTAATTTTTACAAGTTCTTTATATATTTGAAATTTCCAACAAAAATTTGTAAAAAGCACCAACCGAACTTTACAAATAAAGAATAACAAGTATGTATTTTTTCATCCATTGTAACTTCCTGCATTCGGCTTAAAAAAAAGACATTGATTTTTTCAACTTTTTACAGGAATGTTATACATGGGAAAATAATCACATCAAAAGTAACGGCTCCAATACAGGAATGTTATAGATGCAAACTTGCTCATATCTAATCAAAAGAAACGGCTCCAATACTTTACAGTGCCTTCAGACACATTCAAAAAGATATTAACAAATCAGAAGTATTCAACCATCTAACAGAATCAATTAACTGTATTAAAAAATCATGAGATCTCTAGAATATCAGGTCATGTTTCTTTTCATTCTCATGATGAGATTTTGTCACCCTTCTGAATATGTGACCTGACTTGGATATTTATTACAATGAATCTTGATTGATGAACACTTGAATGATACAAGGTCATATTGAAACAAAGCAGTGGCATCAAGTAACATAGAGGGAGATCAACTGCAGATCAAACTAGTGGGTTACCTCAACATCATAATCACTTTGTAAGCTGTCGTCTGAAGGACCGACCTTGTGCTGTCTTTTTCTCTTTCTCCACATCAGGCTTTGCACGGTTCAATGCCTGAACAAAATACAAGATCTTATTTTCTGAACACCAAAACTAATTAAGGTTTTCAAGAAGCTAAAATATATGATACATACTTGAATCAAAGTCTCGACACGCCGCCTCATTCTGGTATGCATGAAACTCTTTGAACACTGAAAATGAAGAGAAAAATGTGAGTGACATGAAACTGGAATATCCTCTACTGTCAAAAGAAAGATTTCCAAGAACATTTGAACAACACATAATTAATTAAAAAGAAAAATTAATTGAGCTCTTTTGCAGAAAAAATTCAATTCTAGAACAAAGAAAGCTTCTACCAGATCAGCTACAAACCTGTCCTCAATCCTAAAGTGAACCATAAAAACATGCATAATAATTTCTGCCCATTTGACGTTTCTATTTGAATCTTTTTACTCTTAATCAATTTGAGATCATCATTAGAATCAATTAAACTGTATTTTGTTTTAAGATTAGTCAATCAGGAGTTGCAACAGGTCCCCACCCCTAAAATAAAGAGGAAAGAGGGGCAACAATGCAAATGTTAAAAGGTGATTCAAGCCATAACTGTATCATGCCTCTTCATCTGTATGCCAAGAAGCAGATTTATTATATTTTAACATCACCAGAGAACAAAACAGAAACTACATGGATCAGTCTATAATAGAATTGCCTGCTAGGCCTTCAGACTGCTTATTTCTAGATTACGCTGCACAACTGCCAACAGTGAACAAACTTGAAAGAAGTTAAAACCATTGGTCTTTTCAGCAGCTTTCCCAAATATTTTGATCAAAGAAGCAAGAGGAAGAACTAGGCCCTCATAATGCATGATTTTTCATTAGCTAACAAAGCAGGTAAAGACCGTCAAGTGTCAATGTCACATGCAGAGATGCTGAAGAAAATAAAGTTCATCCTCATAAAAGTCAATCCTACACATCTCATTAACAACCTTAAAACAGACAACCATAGCTCCTTGAATACCTCAACCATTGAAACCATCTCTAATAAGCAAATGGAGAAGAACCAAAGCAAAATGACATGAGAAAATATATGCAGTATTGAAGAGAATAATATAAAGGTCAGGTGTGCATTCTCCAGACAAAGCAAAGCCCTTTACAATTTTCCTGTGCCCAGCTGCTACATTGAATTTGTCTGTAAACCAGTACCCACTTACTACGGACTGACCAACACAAACATAGGCTCCAAACACGGATGGTCAAGCAGACCCAAGGCAGATCACCCTAAATCCATGAAGGCCAGAGCTTTCATTTTCCCAGAGCCAGCAACCGCATTCCTACCCATCTTACCATCTGCTCCATCTGAGGAACCTGAACCAAGGGACCAGCACCATTTCTTTGTTGGAACACGTTTGCCGTTGCGCCAAAAGATCAACCTATTAACTACTGACACAAACGCCAAAGATAAATGGATCCACAGGAAGGCGGTTAGTCCATGTCCCAAATCCGAAGGGAGACGTTGGCAATTAGTCCAACAATGGACCCACTTACTACGGACTGACCAACACAAACATAGGCTTCAAACACAGATGGTCAAGCAGACCCAAGGCAGATCACCCTAAATCCATGAAGGCTAGAGCTTTCATTTTCCCAGAGCCAGCAACCGCATTCCTACCCATCTTACCATCTGAGGAACCTGAACCAAGGGACCAGCACCATTTCTTTGTTGGAACACGTTTGCCGTTGCGCCAAAAGATCAACCTATTAACTCCTGACACAAACGCCAGAGATAAATGGATCCACAGGAAGGCGGTTAGTCCATGTCCCAAATCTGAAGGGAGACGTTGGCAATTAGTCCAACAACCCCCTCCCTCCTCCACCCTCACCCCCTTCACCATCACCCAAGGAGATTCGAACCTGCAACCACCGCTCTGATACCATTTGTTGGAACATGTTTGCCGTTGCGCCAAAAGATCGACCTATTAACGCCTAATACAAACACCAGAGATAAACAGATCCACAGGAGGCGGTTAGTCCATGTCCCAAATCAGACGCTGGCGATTAGTCCAACATTCTTGACTTCAAAGTTACATTTTTCCTCTGACTGAGGTTCAACTAAGCTTCACATCAGGCTCTATAACTGCATGCCAAGGAGGGGACATCGATAAAGTCAACAAGCTTTCTTTGACATTGTGAACCACAAACCACATGTAAGTTTCTTATATTGGCTGAAATCCACATGGTGTTGCAACTTCCACTTATATAGCTTCCAATATACTATGAACAGTCTGAATAGCCTGTCATAGTGTTGCAACTTCCACTTGGTCCACTTGCAGCTCAAGCCCATGAAGGATATTCCTCTGCCCTTGAGACACGGTAGAGAAACAAATATTACATAGCTTCATGTTTAACCATTAACACCAGTTTGCTTTGAAATTTTATCCAATTTAGGCATGATTTCGCCCAGCCACTTTATCACCCAAACAATCTTCCCCAACAGTGCCCTGACCATAATTGAAGGGTCCCAAGTCCACAAAGTGTTCCTCAGAATGATCAGATACAGCCCCCACAAAGGGGGTGTGCCTTAAATCACCTTCAGCCATTTTCCTGAGAAAAGTTTTGCTTGAAATAGCCCAGCTAACAAAGCTCTTTCTCATATTGTAAAAGATACCTTTTGTAGAGCACAACAATATTGAGAGGGGGCCTGCTAAAACAATGATAAGAGGAGAGTGAGCATAATGATTTCCGTTACCATCTGAGAAAGGCAACATAAGCTGCCTCAGGTGGCCATTCAATAGCTTCATATGGTTCAAGGTTTTGGAATGAATATATTGCCATCAAGATTTCAGTAGAGATGTAAAAGATTTTAATCTTTAATCTTTTCCTTCTTATTTAAAAATAATTTAAAGATTATTGCCCCTTGGGTAACATTTGCTTAAAAGAACCAAGGGGGCCCTTTACATAGCAAAGGCATCCTTAATTAAGACAGTGTGAAGATCAGGCCACTCCTCTGGAATTCGACTTACAGCAAAGGCTAATGAATGTTGGATCGGCAATGCATTTGGAATAAGGTCTGCAGGTCTATTTGTCTCCCTAAAGCAATGCTAAGACCTAATTTCTACATTCCTGCAAACAAGAGCTCTTGCATCCTCCAGAATATTTTTTAAAACTCCAGCTGGGAGTTGATCCCATCCTCATCGCATATATTACAAGCATAAATTCCCTTTCAACGATCAGTAATCAGATGCCAAGGCTAATGATAAGTTCGAGTTCTCGAGGAGTGCCATTGCTTCAGTTTCGTTATTGGTGCCTTGGGAATGAAGAATGAAGCTGCTTCAAAAAGACTTCCATTGTGATTTATAATCAAACATCTAGAACCTACTAATCTGCTATTTCCTTTTAAGGACCCACCAAAATTCATCTTTGCAAATCCAGGAAGAGCGAGTTGCCCCATGGCATTGAGACACAATTCCTTTTTTATTTCTTTACTGCTTAATGTGTTTGAGCCAAATGTCAGGCCAAGCATCCAGAATAGCTTTATCATTCCTGCTAAGTTCTTAAGGCTCGACTTTGTGGTGAGAAGAGGAGATTGCAGCAATTAAGGTCTCAATTTTAGACCAACACCTAACCAACGGAACTTGCCACAAATAAGACTTGAAGGAGCAGCACGCCACAAAGGTTTCAGCTTCCCAATGCCTTTGGGCAAAGCTAGGTAAACATGCTTGATAGTTTGTGGTCACACCTAGATGAAGGCCATTCTAACCATGAGTTTGTTTTATAAGGATTTTTTATAAGGAAGAAGACAGTAAGTGGTTGGTGCTTTCTTCTTTGGCTTTGCACATTTTGCAGATAGAAGGATTGTCTGCACACCCATTTTCATGACTCTATTCTGAGTCAGAAGTGTATTCTGCACGAGCCAACCAAACCAAGTAATGGTATTAGCTTTTGAGAAAGCAAAATTTCTACAAATCAAATTCAGTGGCCAAGCTTACTGATTATAGACAACCTTAGTGGCTAAGGCATATCTTGAATTTACCTTAAATCTTCCATCCTTGTGTGTGTCCATCTGCTGATATCAGACTCTCCAAGGATTTTCATTGCTTTAAAAAGTAGCATTTCTGGAAAGATTTATAATTCCTTGCTCTCCAGCTACTTACCCTACTCTCTTCTGAGTAGTCACAAATCCATGAGCCCAAATTTACGTAGAATTCCTTACCCATTGGAAATAGTTTTCAGCATGTCTAGATTAAAAGTCCTTGTAATATTACAAGGAATCCAGATTTGAAAAGCAGGTTCTAGGAATCTTATCAAGGAATGATCACTAGCAAATCTAGATGCATTATACAGGGTTCTTCTTCTCCTTGATGACTTTGAGAAACCTGAAGAAAACTACAGCAGAATCCTTTGGGACTACTTTGAGAGTAGTCCCATTTGGGGATATCCTTTCAATATGACATCCGGTGCTGATGAACCATTACAATTTTATATTGACATGAAGAAACAGATTACTTGAGTCGATATAAAATCGTCTTTACAGTACAAAACGTTGGAAATGTATAGAGCCAAGATTTACTTTATTCCACAATATGCTCAGCACTGACCTGGTTACCAGTCAAATTTCCACCTGTCCACAATTCCTTCACTTTACTTCCCTCACCTGAAATATTTATTATCTCGGGTTTTATTTTGCTAATTCCCAAATTTAGTTTCCTCTCAGTATATTCCCTTATATTCCAACATTTTCCTTTGTCCCAATCTGTGTAACTTTGGAAGAAAGTCACATTTCAAAGACCAGAAATGCCTAAGACAAGAATGTAAAAGTGGCAAATGTGTCTTTTATGTGTGATCATAAGAAACTGCCACCTGGGGAAGCAACTCAGAGGTATTGTTTAATAGGATTCACAAAAAATTGGAGGTAAAAGTAGCTTTCGCTACCACAGCAATGGGGATGACTACCAATGCATATTTTGGTACGGGTCATCCACAGAGCTTGTAATAGTACTGAAAAACTTTAAAACAGCATATGCCACCTTACTTGTTTGTAAATCCATTGTTAAATATGGGAAACTGCCATAAAATTTAGATAATAATTGATAAAGTCAATGAAAACTAATTAAAAGCAGCATTTAACACCACAAGAAAATTTGACCTATACACCAAGAATAAGGTACACTAAAAGAAGTCTTCTTGAGCTATGCATCACTATATGAACGTTAAAATTTTCAATCCATACAGTATTTCAAGGCTACATAATCTCACCTTTATATGATAGTTTACATAGGCATGAAAGGTCGATAAGCTCCAGACTGTCCTCTCCAATTTCTTACCAACAACATGTCGAGGAAATATCACTGCAAAAATTCAGCCCACGATGCATAGATGTCAAGTTGTGTTTCCTGTTATGCCACTAATATCACTTTTTTTTCTGAACCACTATATGTTCTGCATAAAATTCCAAATTTAATTGTACTTTAATTTTCAGCATAACCAATCAAAAAAATCAGACATTACACTTTTAGAAACAACAACAAAATTAACCCTTTGGCCACCTGAATAATATGTTAAGATCATTGACAGGAAATTAGCTTTTAAAAAAAACTGTTAACCAAAAGCAGAATAATAGCAATAATTGGAGTAAAGAATTCGGAAGTACCAAAAGAAACAAATCCTGCATTTGCATGCAATGCATGAGCAGGTGCTCCTTTAAGTTCCAAAGGAGGAGATGGAGACCAGACACAAGGCGGTGCATTATTCAATCCTGCTGTCCGCCTTGCCTCCATAAACTCCTGCATGCTACAATTATTTTAGGATGGGATTTGAACATGTATTCTAAATATCATATTGTAACTCTGTAAAACTCTATAATAGAGCTATAACCTTACCTGCAAAAATGACGTTGCAAGTATGACATCAACACTATCTTTGAAACGCATCGGAAACACCACTGTCACCTTTTCTGGCTGTCAAAGAAAACCATGCAACCATCCTGTCAAGCTTTTGAAAACTTCCAATGAACTTGACTTAGGAAAATGTGAAAAAACATTAACTAATTAACAAATAGAAACAAAAGACTATAAGCATCTCAGTTGTACAATGTTTTTTTCCGTAGCCACAAAATAATAAACATATTAGTAATATCTATAGCTTCAACAGTAGAGCAAGCCATGTCATCATTGTAAAAGATTGGTTATTCAACATTTCAACATTGACAGTGAGTTGTATAAAGTTTTAAACAGTTCATTTCTGTTTTCCAGTTTTATTATGCATGTCTCCTGCCTTTAGTGACAGAGTGATGAGTTAGACTTGCAGTGCAGCAATCCCTGAATGTTTATCTCTGGAACACAAGAACAAATTGTTAATAGGAAGTAACTTTTGAGCAGTAGAATAGTTTGATATATTTTTATCAGTTTCGGATGCATCTTCTCCCAACATATCAAAAATCCATTTGTAAATAATTCTTTATTTCATTTTCAATGGAAGTATGATGGGAGTAAGATGTGAGAACTGAGTTTAGGAATAGCTCCCACACCACTCCAGAGGGCAGCGAGTATCTACGCACCGTGCAGGGTTTTAGTCCCTTTACACAATGAATCCACTTACAATCCTTCTCTGCAATTGGCGCACAGACAGACAGAACCTTCCAAGAATTTTGTGAAGGGTCCCCATTCCTCCTCCAATGGGGAGCACACTGCAGACAGATCTCACCCTGTGTATCCATGATTTTCATGGTGCAGACACACAGACTACTTCCAGTGTTTGGCTCAATCTTGAGCCTCCCAAGCACTCTAATCTCATGAATCATTCAAAAGATCTCCCATTGTCAAGTTTAGGTCGGGAATTTCTGAGTCTGAGCAATCTCACAGGAGGCATACTTTAATCTGCTGCTTCATAATTTTGGCCAGGTTTGACTGATTTTAATAAGTGGATTTCAAAAACCTTGATACCTTTTCTAGATGATGGGCTCTTCATATGCCCTGGTTTGACTGATTTTAATAAGTGGATTTCAAAAACCTTGATACATTTTCTAGATGATGGGCTCTTCATATGCCCTTGTCCCAAGGATTTCTTCTTGGTGATAGGCAGATCAACAAAGGATAGGGAATTTTTGCTTTAAAAGGGACCATCATCTTGGGAATAAAAAATACCTTTTCCTGAAAGTTTGGTACCCAGATTTCAATCACCTCAAAAAAGCCTTCTCAATGTTTCCGATTTGGGTTTAGCTCCTCAATCAACCACTGCAGTTTTGGGGCCTTTCCAGCCTCTCTGTTGGGAACTTCAATGTGGTTCTAGAACTTCAATGTGGTTCTAGAAAAATTGCAGCCACATTCTACTTTCACTTACCGCGAAGATCCTTATGGAAATGGACCTTTCCAAACAATTACCAACAGAAATGGAGGCAACTGTTGTATCATGAAGGTGTGGCTTTCAGGTACAGATTGTGCTATGCAATAGGTCATTTGGCAACTACTTGTTCAAAAAACTTCCCAATGGCTAAAATATCCAAATCCTTGAAGCAAGCTACTTGGTAGATAAGGGTGACTTAAGCATTTTATTAGAAAAGAGCTATTGAGAGCAAATAAAAATGAGAATTTAGCCCATGGTCAAATATGGATTTTTCATTTATATTCATATTGCTGATTACATTAAATTGCACAATGCAAATTGCATAGTGCATAAATGATAACTAGATACCAATAGTTTTCAAATTTTCAATTATAATCTACTTTGTGAAACACATTATAGGAAATCAAAGATTGATTCTTCTAAAATGTGAAACTTTTACTTTGGTCTTTAATGCCAGAGGATGAGTGGTTATTTTCCCACATTAACAAGGGACATTAGGATTGGTCTATATAAGAATTGTCAACGCTACTATGTGTTCTATAGAAATGCTAGTTATGGTCTATTCCAATATATATAATACAAATTAAAAATATTAAATAGAATAAATGAAAATTAAAAACATATTACAATATTAAAATATAATTTATTACTTTATACCTAAATGTTATAATTTTATTAATAATAAATATTAAAACTTATTAATTTATATACTAATAAAAAAATTAAACATGCCTAAAATTGAGAAACCTGCCTTTTTAATTACTTGATGTTAAATATTAAAAGGTACTATGTAAACATGTACCTGTCAGGCTTCTGCAGATTTTCAACTATGTTTATGGCCAAGTTTTAGAATATTTCAGATCTGTTCCAGGATTCCCACTTCTATCAAAATCAGAATTATGAAGATCAATTTTCCAGTTTATTTCAGATTCTAAATGCTACGTACTTGTGTGTATAAAGTAGATATATGATCATCAATTCCAGATATTATAAATGTTTACAAATTCAGATTTAGAATATATGTTATGCATACGTCATGCCCTAGAATGCATGGCCTGATGATTGTAGTGGTACATCAATCCCCAATTATGGTGTATGCAATTATGAAAGCAATATTGTTACATCCCACTCTAGATACTTAGAAACACTTTTACTTTTTAAAATTATGACAAATGAATGATCCAAATTTTGATTGAATAATGCTTGACATGATGAGAATTATGCCATTATGATATGAGCTATGATTTATTTCAGAAGGAATAAATTGTGTTTTGATGCCCTCGAAAAAGAAAAGTTTATTTTCAGTAAATACATAGATAGAGAATATGCAATGGAGATTTTATGATATTTAGATATCAAACTAATTTTCCGTTTGTTTGGAGTTTGATGCAAGGTAGCACGTATCGCAATCTCCGGAGGGGGGAAATTTATCATCTGAGTAGAGAGGTAGTGTTGGAATGCTCTGGAATTGCTATCTGAGTTGGGGTTAGGTCAAAAGGATGTAGGAACCCTAGAAGAGTGTAATAGGAGTTTTGTGTTGTGGTAAGTCTTTTGTGTGACTTTTTGGATGTGGTTTTGTCGTGAGTGGTTTTAGGGTTTCGAAACCATTATTTTCCTACTTTCTAACTGTCATAGAAATTAAGCCAAGCAAGCATTTATGCACATGTAAGAGGAACTTGCATACACCACTGCGGGTATACACATATGGACGCAGGCACATGATGGCAGGCAAATTTACGAGCCTGTGATAGTGCATATGCACATACGCGTATTGATGCATATAGGCCTGAACGTGTGCATGGACGATTGTTCAATTTAATTTATTCCCTTCCTGATAGGAAACCTATTTTTGCATATGAACTCGTTGGTAAGATATTACTACCTTTTGAGTTTGATAATTGTGCCATCACCTGGAGGCATTTAATTAAATAGTCGAATACCTTCTTAAGGTTTGAAAGACCAATGTTTAAATATATAAGTATTTAAGTGATTATATTTCTAAAGTGAATATTTTATTAAAATTTAAAAGAAGAAGTTATATTGGTTTGCCTCCAATATGTTGAAGAAAAGATTTAAATATTTAAAATATATATAAAGATAACCCACACATTTGAAAAGAAGAAGTAGGGGCCACCTTGAGATGGCGAATGAGTTATATCTTTACTGATTTTATTAAAAACTAATATTGCCACATTCTTAGACGTTGGCTAAAATTTAGCTAAGGCAGTTCCTTATTTCTAATGCATTGGTGGCATGGAAGTGAAGGAAATCGAGCATAGCTTTATCTGCCACTCATAAACTCATTCTTTGGGGTTTTATTAGCATGATATATCAAAGTTCAAACTCCTTATTGTGAAGGAAGTTGATAAAATTTAGGAGGCAGTTATGATAACCACCTTGCAACCATTCGACCTGATTAGTAATTGTTTCTTTGGCAAAAAGAGAACGCATAATCTTGGCTGAAAGAGAACGCATAATCTTGGCTGGGGAAAAATAAGATTTGATGGTCTTTGTTGAGAGGAGGAGATGAGTCGATGCTGAGAATAGAAGAACTATTCTAAGCTAGAATTTCTTTTTAAAAGAGGAAGAATCCTGTCGTCTACAGCAGAAGCTTGGTCTGAGCTGACAAAATACTAGAAGTTCTTGCTTCCAGATTGCTCAATTTCAGAATTATCAGTTTCAGAATTTTATACCAGGCACATAATACTCTCTGAGTAATTTGTTTTATGGGATATAAGTGCCTTTTTGATACAAGAAAAGTTCATGAGAATATTGCAGCATGCGTTTTCATTCTCTTAAATCAATATAAGTGCTTTCTTGATACAAGAAAAGTCTATGTGAATATTGCAGCATGTGTTTCATTCTCTCAATCAGATATGACTGTTTTGCTCATAAAATGTTCTGTACAGTATGCTTGAAGTTGCAAGTTGTTTATTATGTCTTTATTAGACGAAATCTTTAGCTACAACTTCTTGGCGCCAAACCACCATATGGGTTACTTTGGAAAGAGCTTCTGTGGGCCAAACCTGTAGCTTGCATTTGATTTGCCAATGTTTTTTTCTAGCATGAAATGACAAGAAATCAAGAGGGTTAGAATGAGATTAACCAAGAACAATGATATTATAAAGAATGACAAGAATCAAAATATTAGATTGAACATGCAATTGTTTAGACAATGTATGAAAGAGATTTTCAATTAAAGAAAAATAAAAGAACTGTTTGCTGCTTGATGTAAGAATAAATTCCTGGTTTATGTTTGCATACTACTAGGTATCTTGCCATGCCTGCCATATAGATGGTCAGTATGTGTTAAGTGCAATATGAACACAAAAATTGTCTAGAAGTTTTGAGAGGGGTTTTGTTTGCTTTCTTGGTTTATGAAACCTTGTTAATTGCTCTATTAGGAGTGTTTGTTCTAAGTTGAAACTGTCAGCCATGGAAGCTTGTAGGGTTTCTTAAAACCCTAGTTTAATGTATAATGGTCACACGTGACAGGTAACCAAGAAGAGTGTGTTTTATTTGTAAAAAGCCTAAATTAAGTCAAGAGAGTTTGCCCTAGGACAGGTGTCCTTTGTAAGAGTAAAGGGCGGAGAGAGTCTCTCGAAAGCCCTAGATTAGAAGAGTTTTCCAAGTCGAGCAGGGTGGGTGAGTCTGTACATAAGTACAAAACTGTGGCCATAGTAGGTGCAAGTGCCACTGACTGCACTTTAGTACTCACAGTAACCCAGATACATAACTAACCAGAGTTGTCAGCTTAGTAGGAAGGTATCCTTAGTAGCATGGCAGAGTCAGTTAGGTAGGATTTACCACCAGAACTCAAATGGCACTACTTGAGGGTTTCCAACATTTCCTTTCGTAAGAAGGGAAGGGCCACTTCTAATAAGAAGGTGTGTGAGGGACTGCACGAGTCCGTGGTTGGCGAAAAAGCACTCAAATGATGCTTTCCCTCACATGCAGATGGGAACCGAGTCTTGGAAGACGCAAAATCCATATGAGGAATTCTAATCTCTTACCTCTGTAACTCTTGTTATAGTACTTGAATTTATGAATTCAGTTTTGTTCATGTTCTTTAGTAGAATACTATCTTACTTGTTATTATGGCAGCAATGGTTTGCATCTTACTATGATGTTTTTCAAAAAAAAAATGCTCTAGTTGAGTGAGATATCTTAATTGATTTTAAGTTCAAAGCAATGTGGATGTTACAAATATTAAGCTAAATTCAGAATATAATGCCCAAAGGATTCAAGGCATGGCAATACATATATACATATACATATACAAATATATACATACATACATCCGAACCATTTCACAATTTACAAAAATGCTGCATGTTTATGACATCTGAATGTGCAGTTACAAGAGATGTGTCTGGTTGTCTACTGTAACATAGTGTATATTGCAGTTTTATCCAAACAACCCACCTAATGCTCCTTTTTCCACACTTTCTAAGCATGGAAAAGAATTAATACATCAAAGCAGAGATCATCTTACTTCACAGAGTACAGCTCTCTATGTTTCAATGGTCCATGTAGATCCATGACTTGATGAACAGTCAAATCTCTCAGTCTCATCCAACAAAAATTGACAAAGAAGGAACTTTGAATTAAAACTGGAAGTGCACAAAATGAGATGAAACAGCCATTGGACACTCACACTTTTAGGGAGCATTTAAGTTAACAGTTAATAAGATGACGAACATCAAAAAAGGAGTTGAATGTCCGGAATAACTTTTGCAGGGTAAAATAAAGGCTGTCCTAGAACATAAATGATAAAATCCTAAAGTGACAAGCTTGGACCTAAATACAGATATTTGATATGTAAGATAAAATAGCTATAGCTTGATTCATACAACTGGGATTGAAGGAAATAGTTTCTTGCACAACAAGAAGAAAAATTTGCTTCGAGGAACAAGCACTGCAACTTAATTTGTGAAAATGCGATAGAAGAGGAAATTTTCCAGCTATCTCACCTGAGGAATGAGAAAGAAAGACTCCTTTGGACGGTGCACAAGGGCAATCAGCCTATCTGCATCAGGTGCAACTATCTTAAAAGCAAGATGCTTAAAAATCTCCCTCATAGGTGCTCCTAGTACCACTGATCGCAGTGATGCAATCTTTGTCATTAATTGAGTCCGACGCTCTGTGTGAAAAGAAAGTAAGAACAGTGTGTACCATAAAATAAAAGTTCAAAAAGATAAAACAAGAAAAGACCTGACACAATTTCCTATTCCATTCTAAACAATCACCTTCTGAATAGTAACAGAATTTGTAATAAAATGCAATCATGTAAAAGAGAGAAAAGATCAGCAATAACTTTAATTAAAAATTTCGAAGTCCATCAATCTGCTTTTCATGTATCATTAGAATAAAAAATATTACAATACAAAAATTGATTACAACTATAAAAATTCTCCAAAATCCTTTAACGAAAGTCTTTTTATTTCTTCTTCCCATTACATCATACTGGTCTAGTGCTTTGATAAATCATCTTGTGCAATTTTGTAAACACATAAGGAAAAGTTAAGCCAGAAGTTTGACCGGAAAATCCTAAGCCAAAAGTTTGACCAGAAAATCCATCAATCTCCACAATCCTTAAAAGGAAAACAATTAAAATTTATATTGTTGCTACTTTCTATTATATTATAGAGGTCTACTACTTCCAGTGACAGGATGACACATTAACCATCCCTTGTACAATAAGGTTAATAAAAATATTTTTTATTCATGAAGATATAGATGCTGTATCAACATCCAGAAGTTTACAAATTGACCCATTTCATTCATCCCAAACAACTTAAAGTGGGGAATCAAAATTTTGGTCTTGCTTAAGACCAGTGAACCCACAAACCAGTGTGCCTCAGCCTCCAGTCATAGTCTAACCCAGAAACGATTTCCCCCAGTTGTAGGCAATGAAAATAAATTTTAAGAATCATTACTATTTTACTCAGAGATTTTTAACGCAAAAGCCCATCTCTCTATTCAAGATTTCCCCTAAATCCTTTAGACAAAAATTGGCTTATTACTTATCACTTTATATTGTACACAAATATGCTTTATATTGTACACAAATATGCTACTTGCAATGGCAGCATAAAACAAAATGCATCCTGTCTAAACTAGTAACTTGTTTCTGAGTGACCCAAATGCATCTAAAGGCTAAAAATATTTCAATTGAAGCATAATGTATATCTCTCTCAGGCAATCTAAAAGCTACCAATATTACACTTGAAGCATACTGTCCTTACATATAATGCATATCTCTTTAGTACTAATATCCTGCCAAGTTACATTCAGAACTGGATAAGACAATCAACAATTAAAACCTATAGCCTTCTTAGCTGGACTAAACATCATTAATTGTCTCTAGTAATATGGACAGATTAGACTCGTATATTATTTGTTATTACTATTAGTATTTAATGTTTTA
This sequence comes from Sequoiadendron giganteum, assembly GCA_007115665.2. Taxonomy (NCBI): domain Eukaryota; kingdom Viridiplantae; phylum Streptophyta; class Pinopsida; order Cupressales; family Cupressaceae; genus Sequoiadendron; species Sequoiadendron giganteum. Next base: position 351,752,106 of record CM021102.1, read on the forward strand.
GCATTCTTGCAGTCACTTAACATTATATATCTTTTCCATTGGTTTTCCACTATGTTATCAGTTCTGTGCGCGGGGCCCCAGATCCAGGTTTAATCCACACCTAGTTCAGGATCTGGTTTGGTCCAGCCAGGGAGTCAACCAGGGGGCACCTTTCCTCTGTGGGTTTTCCCAGGATGAACCCATGATGACTCTGACAGTAAAATGCAGGTTTTTGACTGAATCTACTCAGAAAAATGCAGTTTTTTTTTTAATTTCATCCAACATACAGGCTCGGGGAAGGCAAGGGTGAAGATCCAACAGCACCCTTCCCAACTCTGGTGCCTGCATATCCCGCCACTTGTGTTTCTGGAGGGTCATGCTGCCTTATTTTTGTCTGCCTTCAACTAATGCTTGAACGGCTGCATCTGAGGCCTCATATGGCAGAAGCTTTTGCTCGGGGAAATGAACAGCAATGCAGATGCTGCATTTCACGCTATTAAAAAGAGTCTTTACTAAAGGAACTCAAATAGCCAACCCATGTAAGTATATCATGATTTCTGATTCATTCTCAAGAGCTTGGAGTGCATGTACACTGTCCCAGACAAGCTATTTGAGCCGATTTAAGCAATTCTATTAAAAACCACACATGTTTTACCTTTTTAGCACCTTTAGGCTTTTAAGAGTCCATACAAAAGGGTTTACAGATTTTAATAAATAATGTTGAAGTCCATATGATTTTATAAAATAATAGAGCTTTTATAGTTTTGTTTATTATATCAATATACTAAACTTTTATTTATGCTGCAAATATGTATATATTTATGATTTTTATAAGTTTTTTTATGGACGAACACAATCCCCACATCTTTTTAACTGAATCTGCAAACCAGAACCTGAACCTGAACCAGGATCAGTAACTTCAGTTTTCCACAAGCTTATGTAAGGTATATGCCACATCTACATTTAAGGAATATGGATTTCAATGTTTTCAATAATAAACATTGGGAACAAATACATATAAAAAGAAAATTGCTGCTTGTTTTCTTTATGAACTATCAGTCATAGAGTTAACTTGCTTCTTAATCATGTTAATTTATAGAACACAATTGACAGCTATTTCTGTTGCCAAGCAAATCTCAGTAATATGTGTCTGAAGTCCACAATCCCTCACTTATACATATTGGATTTTGGATTGCTGCTTGCTTGGTTCTCACCTTCTTTAACAGATTGTACTTCTCAATTTTCTCTTTTTTCTGTGACTGTAATTTAATTAATTGTTTATTCATCCTCCTTTCTTAAACAAGTTGCAATTATCAATTCTCTCTTCCCTGTAACCATACTGTCTTAATAGAATCCATTCAGTGGCAACAGATGCCCCACATTTATAAAAATTGTTAAGCAAATAAATTAAACTTGCATTTAAGACAGCTTCAGTCATGTAGATCCCAGAATGCTAAAGATCACTAAAATACTATGTTGGTGGGTTCGGTCCGGGACCGGGTACGTTACAGGTCTAGCCCCAGGTATGCCCAGGCAGAACCCTGGGCATACCTGGACAAACCTGGGAGGACCCATGGCCTCAGCCGCCCAAAAAACTTTAAAAACAATGAAAAAACAACTTTTTATACATTAAAAATTAACATAAAATGCCTTGGTCGCCCTCAAAGTGAGATGTAAAATGCATCTCAACTCATTTCACAAACACAAAAGGTCACAAACAACATTTTTTGCCTCCAAGTTGCCATTGTTAAATTTTGAAGGTTGTCATTTTCTTCGAAGGTGAGAGCTACGGAGGAGTTAGACCTACAGCAACAAGGGAGAAATAGCTGCACAAAGAAGATCTGGCCATCAAAGGTGAGAGAATCTTTCATTTCTTTCAAGTTTTCAATAATTTTTTGAAGATTTTTAAGTTTTTTTTTTTGCTTTTTTGGTAAGTTTTGAAAAAAATTTAAGAACTGTTTATGCATAATAAGGTGTTATGATGCCAATTTTTTCTGAAAAAAAATAGTTGTGTTGTTAATTTGAAATGTTTTATTTTTATTTTAGGTTCATATAGAATGGCCGGTAGTTCTAACTCAGTTGGCCTAGATGCAAAGAGTTAATTGAAATATGATGCATTGTCACCTCTTTGGTGACATACGACAATGATTCAACAAATTCCCGGTTGTGGGGGTTATTTTTGGCATTGTAACCAATGTGGAACTCAGTATAAGAGCTCGTACTTTCGAGTGAAAGCTCATTTATGCGCTATTCCTTTACAAGGAATAAAAGTTTGCCCCGGGCCAAATAAAAAAGGGTTGTCAAAACACCAAATATTGGCTTATATTAAAGAACAAGAGGAGGATGGCATGGCATGTAATAAATCAAAGGCTATTGCACATCCTCTTGCCAAGAGAAGCTTGCAAAGACCTCCTAGTGGCTTATCACAACCGGCTGGCCGACATCCTTTCATGCAAATGCCACCATCTTCTGAAAGAGATAATGTTTCAGTTTCACGAAAAAAGAGGCCCATTGGAGATTGCAGATCAAAGCATTGCTCATTGCATTTATGGCAATGGACATCCTTTCAATCTTGTTAGATCACCTTATTACTTTTTGGTACTCGCAAGGCATTGGCGCCTGCGGAAGCGCCTAGGAATGCTCGAGAGAGCTTGCAAGGGTACCTAGGAATGCCCAAGAGCACCTGGGAATGCCTAGGGCATCTGGGGCACTCCCTGGATGCTTCCAGGTGCTTCAAGAGTGAGCATGAGGGCTTCAAATGAAGAACCTAGTAGCTTATGCTTTATTAATTGACATTCATTGTCAAGGACACATTTCGAGGCACTCTAGCTCAAAATACACATTGGCTTGGATGAACCAATTACCAATCAATCCAACAACATTTGTTGCCACCTACAAATAGGCATTTATTTCCTATTCCACTTATTTCTTTACTTTTACTTTTAACTAGGTTTTGGGCCTTGACCAAGGCATAAGGAAAGATAGTGTACTTCCACAAACCTAGCATAGCAAGCTCCATAATGTTCTTTAACAACTCCAAAGTTTTCCTTCAAAATTTAGTGTTCCATAGGGACATGTTCCACCCCCAAAACCTTAAGTTTTTAAGATGAGAACATCCACGAGACATCAAGATGCCAAGAGAGCACACACCCATTGTACCCCCATCGCCACCAACGAGTAGGAGACATCCCCAAGATGTCTTCCTCAAAGAGGGGTTATTTTTGGGTGTCCCCCCTTGATGAGGATGTTGAGGGGATTCATCAAACACTTGGAAAAATAATACCTTTTTTAAATTAGGAATGTTTTAGGAAATTCAAGCCACTAACCCTAACCCTAAAAATTTGTGGGCCCCACCCACACCCATAGCACTCAAAAAAAACTATAAATATGGATCCCACCTTCATTCCAAATCACTATCAAAGCATTAAGGCTTCAAGTTGCAACAGAAAGTGCAAGAGTGAGAACAAGCCTACAAGAGTAAGAGCAAGGCTGCAAGAGTGATATTGTTAGCTAGTATGAGAGCAACAGCAAGATGACGAGCAAATCTCAAGTCTTTATTGATCAACTGTACAAGTTTCAACAAGTCTTCAAGCCTTCAAGGTAACCCTTGGCTCCTTATACTTTGGGATTTTATATATGATATTTTATTTTAAATGCCCATTCCTAAATCTGGAATCAATAAGCATATGACTGTCTTTTTTTTTTCAATTCAGATATACAGTATTGAATATATTGTTCATATAAGGTTATAAAATGTTGTTTTTAGCGTTGTTGAACAGCTGTTTCCACTAAGAATAGCAGTTAGATAACCCTAAAAACCACATTTAGAGGTTTAAGTTTTTAACTTTACGTTTATAATAGCAGTATTTTAGATTTTTTAATTATTTTTTAAATTATTTTTAATGTTTGTTGGCAAATTTGCATAAATTTAAATTTAAAAGAGCTGATTAATTATTTATACTAATAAATTAGGATTACATTTTTTGTGTATCTTTTGCTTCTATGCTTTATCCAACCTAAAGTAAGATAAACAAAAGTAAAACCCTCATTTGACAAAAGCTGAAGATCAAGGATTCATATTTGTGTGTATCCTCTACTTCTATGCTTTGTGCGACCTAAAGTAAGAAAAAGTAAAAGAAAATCTTGTGCCTTGAACCCTTGCATACTGACATATGTATGGTTTAAAACTTAAACCATAAATTTCATTTCTTACAATGTCACTATGAATTCTACTTCTCACAGCATAAGTAATAAAGAGGGTCAATGAAACCCTATGGGGGCTCAATCCACAACTCCAAGTATGATTGTGGGGGTGCGGGGGTGGAGTGAGGCAACTAGTTCTATTGGGAGTACTTTGACAAGGGCCCCTTCAATAAGAAGTCCCCTTAAAGACAATTTCCAACCAAACTATGAGCAAAGCCTAGGGTATGATGGGGCACTAGATTGTGGAAGTGCATTTTTTGTCAAATTGAATCGCAAGGCAGCATTACTAGAGTTAATGTCACCTCCTTCACATCCCGAGCAAAGGCACTTAGGTATGTGGCATCTTGTCACTCAAACAAAGGGCTAGAATAAATAAATTGTGGAGTTGTGCTAAAGAAAACACAGCTGTAACTACTAATATACCATTGAGGGTTCCCACTACTACTAGTACTGATACTTTCCAGCAGCCACAATTTCTTGCTTTTCCATTTAGTTCTAGGGTAGCACAACCTAAGGGGAAATCTAGAGAGACTAGTGATGCTCCAAACACAATGGCAAATTTATTCAAGGAGCAAAATAAGGATGACGCAAATGGTTCCATTGGTGAATTCTTCTTTGCCAATATCATTATCTTCCATGTGGCTCACTCTCCTTATCATAGAAAGGTTGTGGCAAAAATAATAAGAGCAAGACCATATATACCACCAAGGAAGACAAAATTGAGGACCACAAACTTGGATAACAACTATTCGAAGATTAATATCTAAGTTGCCGAATCAGAATTGGAATTGGGTACGTGGGTACAATATGTCGGAATGGCAAAAAAAAATGGGGACGAGGTACATTTGGGTATGTCCGTACAAACCATATAAAAATCATAAATATATATTAAAAATTAAACATATTAATTATATATTAGAAATAAAATGTATATTATATATTAAAACTTAAAAATATACATTATAATTTTATATTTTTTTTTAATTTATAATTTTATTATATAATTATTAAAATATACTAATATAGTGTATAATAGTTTAAATTTTAAAACTATTTTATAATATTAATTATTAACTATAGGGGTTCACTCCTTCCACTGTTGAAGTGCCTATTATTCTTATTCGCATCAGAATTCATTCATTGATCCTCCTGCTCCTTCCCCGTCAAAGTGATTATTATTCTTATTGGGTGCCGCTTATTCTGATTCTCATAATAGTTTTCGTTTGAAACATAGGTTCTTACTCATAATGCAAACTGATATGTTTACGGTTTTTTTAATTTTTGGTAGTAAAGAATTTTATGTTTAGGGTTTTAAAGAGGTAGAGAAGTCGGCAAAACTTAGGGATAAAAATAATGAACCCTAGTCGTTTCTACGTCGATTCCACGCCAGCTCCGATTCCAAGACGTTTCATGCCCAAAATCGGCCTTATTTTCAGGCGATTCAATAACTTAGATTAATATCTTCGCCCCTTAGTTCAATTTAGTACATCTTCATCTACTGATTCAATCAGCTTACATCGATCCTTTTATCAAACTCATCTTCATATATCTAGGTTTTCATTTAAAGTTAATTTATTAACACTAGATATTTGGTAGGGTTTTCCACTTTCCTTCACAATTCTATAGATTTTCACCATCCACACTATTGTTCTCTCATAAGCAAATCTAGGTATGCAATACAGATGATGGAGATGAATTGCAGCAAAACATGAACAACTAAAAAACATGATTTCTGCATGTTCATTAGTTCTTCACATTTCTTAAATGTTTATCTAACATTTTCTCCCACCATGAATTCATCAACTCTTGTCCTCACACAAATATGTGAATTGCTTGAAAACATTTGCCTGAAACAAGAAGAGAGAAATTAAAACAATAGTAAAATAAACATTATCTGATGTTCTGATGTCTTGTCTAGCTTTCTAACTTTTGTAATAGAAATATTTCTTTCCTACTACAGGAAATAGACTAGTGGTCCATAAACTCATCAATTAACAGGTACAGGAAAATAAGTAAAGGCTTCTATACATATAATGCATTCCTGACAAAAGGGTTTCTAAATGTAACCACGAGCTCTCAAAGTATTATTCTGAAAATGCTAGCAGAGCCAAACGTATTTAAATACACCTTGCTACATTATCCAGTCTTCCTAGGATCACTACAGCAATTTAAAGGTTAATTCTAAATATACTTGAATACCAATTCTTTACTCCAAAAAATTACTCTGAACAATGACAATATTCAGCTTAGGAGCTAAAATACATTGTCATTAATCAATTATATAGAAAGCTTATTATGACCTTGGGTAAGAGACTCGCTGGACCTTCATCTGATGGAAGTTTTGCCAAATCAAGCTTTAGAGTAAGCTGAAAGCCTTCTTCTGGAGTGTCAACAATCTGCACTGCAGCGCCATATGCTCCTTTCACAGCTTCTGTTGCACCAAACGGAAGTCCACCAGAAAAAACAGTCTCAGGTGGAGGAGTTGGAATTAATATTGACAAAACCATATGATAAGGATCCTTCACCATAGCCTGTAGAAAGTATGGCATTGATATTATTTTCTATTTAAAGTTTTACCTATCAGAAATTGCTTATCAAAATGTATCGAAAATTCAAGGTGACATGGCACTACAAGACTATACCTGCTATCATATTCTAGAATTAAATCAAGACAATTTCCTTCCCTCATCAAATTAAAACTTCTTAAAAACTTTATAAGCATGTTTAGTTTATCACGATATCAGACAAATATTCCAAAATAAAATATGCTTCCTCTAGAGGATATTCATTCCTGCCATTACCAGCCTTTTAGTAATATAATAGAACCTTGTCTCTACCTGAATATGGTACCGGACATCATCAAATTCAACAAAATGGTAATCCAGCTCTACAGGTCTTTCCAACCTGAAAATACAAACATGAAAAAAATGTAATTCAAACATTGAAGTTTAGAAGCAGCAATGGGAAATTTACATTACTAAATGTGAACTTTAGAAAATAACAAAATCAAAATGGTCAATTTTCTAATTATTGGGATAGGTTTCTCCATATCATGGATCCCTGCATCTTCGGCTATAGATTTCTCACAAAAATAACTCAGCTTTTCTATGTGATACAGCTCCAGGCATTTGTTGCCATTCATGTTCACTGAATGCAGGCTTCTTTAATGGCCATTGCTAAAATGAGGGTCTGGTCCAACTTTGAAGTCAATATTTTTTTTTAAATCAAAAAGTGCTTTTGATCTTTGTGCCACAAACCCTAACTCTAACGGTCTATGGTGTTAGATTTCAGATCAGAAACACAAATAAGCAGACAATACAACACATAGAACAATGAACACAGTATTTTACCCTGGGAAAACCCTCCTACTCGAGGGAGAAAAACCCAACAAAATATTCTCTTATAAATCAGAAGAATAAGTGCAGAAATTGCACACAAAGTCAGGCCCTAGAAAAAGACTGAGTCTCATACAATGAATAATGACACTTCTCCTTGAAGCGAATCTGCTGCTTAGAAGGTGAACCTGCTGCTGAAGAATTCGAATTGGAATGGAATGATGTGATGATGAAATGTGGAGACTCTATCTCCCTTATATAACAAGCTAGGCAACCTCCCTTCTAGGGCCGACCTAGAAAAATACAATTTTTGTTTATAATGCAAAGGCCAACCTGCCTTGAATTAATTATATTTAAGAGAAAATATCTCCCGCTGCTACAAATCACTAACACTCCCTCTTAGCTAGGGAGGTATTTTCAAATATCTGGTCATGGATTCTCTCAATATGACGTCCACAATGGCTACACCGAATTGTGGAAGACACGGCTCAGTCTCAAAGATGTGATTTGTACAAGGGCTTTCACCTCATATTTCTCAATCTCAAAGAAATATACACTACAAGGGCTTTCACCTCATATTTCTCCATCTCAAAGAAATATACACAGATGGAGAAATATACACGACAAGGTCTTTCACCTCATATTTCTCCGTCTTAGAGAAATATTCACTACAAGGGCTTTCACCTCATATTTATCCGTCTCAAAGAAATATACGCTACAACAAAAATTTAATGAAGCTAAGACTCCCTCTCAGCAAGGGCGACATTCTCCACCACTCCAAGTTTGTCTCGAAAATGTGCAAACTTTACTTTGGAAAGAGGCTTGGTGAGGATATTAACCGTCTAATCATCTGTATAGATATACTTGAGTTGGATTGCTTTCCTCAGCACCATGTTTCTGATGTAGTGATACTTGATCTCCACATGCTTTGTCCTATCATGAAATATAGGATTTACTAAGAGCTTTACACAGCTTTGGTTATCAAAGTGAATCAAAGTCGTCTCTAATGTTTGACCGAACAATCCTGCAAGGAGTTTTTGAAGCCATACTGCTTCACAAGCTGCTACACATGCTGCAATATATTCAGCCTCTGCAGTGCTTAGTGCCACAAAGGTTTGCTTCCTGCTACACCAAGAAATCATGGCAAACCCTACACCGAAGCAACATCCAGAGGTGCTTTTTCTATTAGTTACACTCACGGCCCAATCAAAATCAGAATAGCCTTGTAATATTAGATCTCCACTGGAAGTATATCTCAAACCATATCCCATAGTACCACGCAAGTATCTTAGTATATGCTTTGCTGCAAATAGATGTATTTGTCTTGGCTCACACATGAACTGGCTAAGAGCACTCACCACATAACAAATGTCTGGTTTGGTGTTGACTAGGTACATCAATAATCCGATCAATTGTCTATACATGGTGGGATCTACAAAATCTGATTTGGATGTTGAGTCACTTAACTTCTTCAAATTTGTCTCCATAGGTGTAGACATGGACTTACAGTCCATCATCCCAAATCTCCTCAATATATCTATAGTGTATTTTCCTTGACTTAAGAAGATCTCAATGGGTCTTTGCCATACTTCCAATCCCAAGAAGTAATGCAGAAGACCAAGGTCCCTTCATCTCAAACTCGGAAGCTAACTCTTTCTTACATTTGACAATGAGCTTCTCTGCTCCAATGATAAATAAATCATCAACATAAAGAACCAAGATCAAGGCCTCACCATCAACTATCTTGAAATAAAGATTGGAATCTGCATCATTCTTGGAGAACCCCAAACTCATCAAATATCTATCAATCCTTTCATACCATGCCCGAGGTGCTTGTTTAAGACCATACAAGGCCTTCTTCAATCTGCATACATGAGACTCCTTCCCATGAATCACAAAACCGTTTGGCTGCTCAATGTGCACTTCTTCTTCAATCACACCATTAAGAAATGCAGTATTTACGTCCATTTGATGTAACTTCCAGCCTTTTGCGAAGGCAATAGCAATAATTGTCCTAATGGAAGTGTATCGAGCAACAAGATCAAATGTCTCCTCATAATCTATTCCCCCCTTCTGAGAGAATCCTCTTGCCACAAATCTTGCCTTGTGTTACTCAATGCCGCCATCATCTGCATGCTTGATTTTGTAGAGCCATTTGGAAGACACTATTAATTTCCCTTTAGGTTTCGAAACAACATCCCATACATCATTTTTAATGATGGACTCATACTCTTTTGTCATTGCATCTCTCCATACCTGCTAGTTGGATGTCTCCTCAAAACTAGAAGGCTCAGAATCAATGATGTGATTCATCAATGCCACATAACCTGGGAACTTCTAAGGTCTCTTGCTTTCCCTAAAAGTGCCTCAAGGAGCTGCATATTTTTCCGCCTCTTGCATAGTTTGTCGAGCCCATAGAGGCCTCTTCTGACCTACGGCAATGTCTCTAGGCCCATCAGTTGGTTCTATAGGATCAACTAGATCAATAGTCTCGGTCGGTCCGATGGACTCCCTCTAAATGTCAGGAGTATGATCAAGAGATACATCCATATCCTGAGAAGTCTCCTGCTCCTCACTGTCTATCTCCAAGTAAGTCCCTTTAGATCTTTTGAAGGTTGCTTCCTCTTCGAAGGAGACATCCTTACTGATCTCAATCTGTTTCTGCCCTAGAATATAAACTTTGTAGGCCTTTGAAGACTCACTGTATCCCACAAATATACCCTTCTTGCCTGAAGGTTCTAGTTTTGATCTTTTAACCTTGGGCACATGAATGTAAACAAGACAACCAAATATTCTTAAGTGACTAACCTCAAGTTTCACACCTATGAAGGCCTCCTCAGGAGTCATGTTTCCTAATATCCGATGAGGGCTTTTGTTCTGAACATACACTACGGTTCTGGAAGCTTCTGCCCATAGGAAACTCTGTAAACTCTAATCATGAATCATAACCTTGGCTGCCTCTATTATGGATCTGTTCTTTCTTTCGGCAACTCCATTTTGTTGAGGGTTGCACAGAACACAAAACTCCCTCTTGATCCCTGCCTCAATGCAAAAATTACGAAATCCTCTAGAAGTGTACTCCCCTCCATTATCCGATCTCAGAACCTTAATCCTTTTCCCATACATGTTTTCAACTTGAGCCTTGAATTCTTTGAATATATCAAAGACTTCCTCAGACTCCTTGGATTTCAAGAAGTAAATCCAAGTCTTTCGAGAATAATCATCAATGAAAGTCACATAGTACCAAAAACCACTCAAGGATGCCACAGACATTGGTCCACATAAATCAGAACGAACAAGATCTAAAATCCCCTTTGATATATTGTCACTACTATGAAAGGGACTCTTGATATTCTTATCGAGTGCACATCCTCTGCAGATGCCATCGTGCTCTAAATTAAGCTTCGGAAGACCAGTAACCACCTTCTCCATAGAGGGAAGAGCTCTAAAATGTAAGTGAGCAAGTCTCCTGTCCCATAGCTCACTCAAACTGATAGGGTCATGTAATAATGCCTGAACTGGTCGAATTAATAATCTGTATAGGCTCTCCTAATGAACACCAATAACACGAGCTAATTTTATGCTAGAGTTCTTGGGCCACGCAAGAACTTTCCCTTCAGAAAAAGCAACCTTGTACCCTTTGTCTTCCAAGGCTGAAATCGAGACAAGATTTCTTTTGATCCCTGGTACGAACAAGACATCACTCAAATGAAGAGGGATACCTAAATCTAGCTAGAAGGAAGTGGCCCCAACTCCCTTTACAATATAACAAGCATCATCTCCAATTATCACTTGCAAGTTAGACTCTTTCTCCACAGCCTGTAAAATGCTCTCTGTAGCCTGAAATGTGACGTGAAGCACCGCTATCTATCAACTAAGTGTCACTGTCAGTTGGAACATTAATTGAAAGAGCGGAGATGAATAGAAATCCCTCTGAATTATCTTTTGAATGACTAGATTCCTTCTAAGGTGACTCTTCATCAATATCAGCAGTACAAACATGTTGCTTCAACTTTAATTTTAAATCTCAAGCAAAGTGATCATACTTGTCACACCTGTAACATTGAATGTGAGAGAGATCCCTCTTCTTTTTCAATTTTGGGAAAGAATTTGATTTTCTATCTCTATTCCTCTTGAAGGTGCCTCTTTCTCCTTCTCTTCCTTTGCCTCTAGAAGCATGTGCAGCAAGGACATGACTTTCTTCATTATGAGAGATTTGCCCATTTCCTCTTGCTGCCAATCTAGATTCTTCTTGAATACAATCAGCTCGAAGACGATCAAACTTGGGCAGCTTAGATCTCCCACTGATGCTCTGAATAAAAGGCTCCCAAGATTGAGAAAGACCATTCAATGCCAACATAACCAGATCTTTGTCTTCAACTATGTCTCCAATAGTGCATAATTGATCTCTCAAATCAGAAATCTTCATGAAGAAGGAAATGACTAAATCTCCCTTAGCCATTTTTATATGATGGAGTTGTTGTCTCAAAGCAAGGGCTTTGCTGGTATTGTTGATCTCATACAATCCTTTTAGAGCCTCAAACATTTCTTTGGTTGTCTTCATCTTGGAGATAATTGGAAATAGGTGATCATTCACAGAGTCTATCATGATCTTTCTAGGCTTCGTGCCATTTTTCTTCCACTAAATTTTCTCTGTATCATAAAAAGGCTCTGGCATATCATTTTCCACGAAATCTAGAAGATCATTCTCTTCTAAGGCAATGAGAACCCTGAATTTCCAAGAGTTGAAGTTTGATGCGCCATCAAGCCTATCTTCTACCTTGACACCGGTGACCATCTTCTTTTCTTCGAGAGACCTGCCCTAAATAATGAGTTGTCTTATACTGCTTAGCCAAATCTGATCAGATCTTTTCTAAACCCGCTCTGATACCATGTTAGATTTCAGATCAGAAATGCAAATAAGCAAACAATGAACACAATATTTTACCCTGGGAAAACCCTCCTACTCGAGGGAGAAAAACCCAGCAAAATATTCTCTTATAAATCAAAAGAATAAGTGCAGAAATTGCACACAAAATCAGGCCCTAGAAAAAGGCCGAGTCTCATACAATGAATAATGGCACTTCTCCTTGAAGCAAATCTGCTACTTAGAAGGCGAACCTGTTGTTGAAGAACCCGATTTGGAATGGAATGATTTGATGATGAAATGTGGAGGCTCTATCTCCCTTATATAGCAAGCTAGGCGACCTCCCTTCTAGGGCCGACCTAGAAAAATACAATTTTTGTTTATAATGCAAAGGTCGACCTGCCTTGAATTAATTATATTTAAGAGAAAATATCTCCCGCCGCTACAAATCACTAACATATAGGCCACACCCATGCGCTAAACACTCACAAAAAACTTATAAATAGACATCTAAGCCTCATTCCAAATCACTCCTAAGTTTCAGAAATAGCAAGGACTTGGTGTTGCAAAATATGAAGTGATAAAATTGTGGAAATGGCATGCACCATGAAGGTTTGTGTGGTATCAAAGGCCTTTATTTGTTCTTGGAAATCAACCCCATTGTGGCCTCTACCCCAAACCCCCACAAGGGGCATTGCCCCTCAACCCATTGGGGACTTTGTCCCCAAACCCCTGCTGGGGGCTCTGCCCCCAAACCCCCACAAGGAGTGTTGCCCCTTGAACCCACTGGGGGCTCAACCCCTAAACCTCCACCCACCACTGTCCCCAAACCTAGGCCCTTGGTCCCCCCATCCCAAGACTCCATGGAACATAGAAGAAATCTTATCAAGCGTGAGGTGGAAGATGAGTCTCTGCTGATTATAGGATTTACAACGAAAAAAAGTCTATTTAATTGGTTGCTCAAAACTCAGAGTGCATTGGAAATAGGATTCCAAATGATACCAAAATTTTCAAGCAGCTCAATCAATCATGGCTTCAGAGAGGCCAATAAACTTGCTGACCCTGTGCCTCTCATCAATGCCACTCCTCAATCATACCTTGTACCATTTGCAATCTTTTGTCACTGCCATCTAATGTATTAATTACTATATATTGCTGGTTTCAGACTAAGATACTCACACAAACCCACATAACAGTAGCAATACTTTATTTGTTAACAATTCTACAGCATTGATTAATTCTGCTATAACTCTAAGCTTAGTGTTGTAGCCAGTGGGATAAAAGTATAACTATTATCTTGTCTACTAAAAGTATAACTATTAGTATTATCTTGTCTACTAAGTTTTATTATCCACTCTCAAGCCACGTTTCTAAAGATCCAGGCATCCCTACCACTATGCCAGGAGAAGCTTATTAAGCCATTGTACAGTTTGTGTCCTAAACTAACAAGCATTTCAGGTCACTAATAAATAGGTGCTTTTTTAACAAAAACAACATATCACAACACCTCATAGCATTCATTGTGATATAAAAATAAGCAATTAGTAATCCAAGAAAAGTGTCGCCAATCAAAACTTGCACAAATCTTGTTTAAGTTGTGACACATTTGCCATTCATTCCTGTAAGAGAATCTTCAAGAAAGTCTCTACCTCTAGCTATAATTTACTGGGAGAGAATCTATGGTACTAATGGCAAATTGAGAAGTTTGGCCCTTTTAATTGAGGTTAACTGAATGGTCTTGGATCCAGCCAGAAACAGCATATATACATATACATGAATGATCTAGGTTTCAACAACATTAACCTGTGTCAATATAATATACAACGAAAAGGGTATTGCAAACATCAATATGAAACTCGGATGCTTTATAAGAGAGACTCTGTTGTTGATAGCCAAGCAAGTCTGGATAGCTCTGGTATTGAATTTTGATTGCATCAGTATTGCCTGGTTGGCATCTTCACTAGGTGCAGAGATATTATAAAGAAAATTAATTTTGGTTGGACAGTGAATCTGACTTATCTCGGTCCTTTGGTCCACGTGGCAAATTAAGTTGCGCAAATAAGAAATGTATAGTGTCATTCTGCATGCATATCAGTTGTACTATATAATTCACCTCTGAGACAGAATGTCACTTGTTTATTAATAGTCATTACAGAGTGGCAAAAGGAAAAGAGTCAAACAGAATGGCACTCCGTAATGGATTGCTTCATTTATAATGACATCCGATCCCAAGCTAGAACCAACTTTTAGTACTGCCTAAGGAGCGGAAGATCTAAAAACAAGGAAAATTCTAAACAAAATTAAAAATAGAAATTCCACCCTCCAAGAGGAATCTGAATAGCTGCAATTTCGGCCCTAGGATTCGCTCTCTGTCCACTCAGACGTTACATCGGATACAACTCTGGTTTTGCCGTCGCATACACTATTCTGGAGTGTTATTAAAGATCATTTCACTCGCTAATTATGTAACAAACACGCAATCATTCATAGTAAAACACAGTTCAAGATACAGAAATCCAAACTAATTGATTGAACGGGTAGAAATCTTTCATAGACTTAAAATTTTGTGTAATATTTTTGCCGCTTGTGAATGTTTCCTGACATAGCGTTGATACCTGTGCTTTTTAATGAAAAACACACGCAAATCCTCTTGCTAGAGGAAAAAAAAGAGCACGGAATACAGACAACTGCGGGAAAAAATCAAAACAAAAAGAAAAATTAAAAATTATTATTCATTGATAAGAAGACGAAAGGTATAGATAACTCACGATTTCATGCGATTTTGCAGAATCTGGAGAAGAAAGCGCGAGTGCGTCTCAAGCAGAATCATCTCAACAAAAACAGCAACACGAATTTATTTGAAATATTTTAAAAGGAGGCTCCGTTTTTATTGTTGCGCGCGAGGTCTTGGATAGATCCTCGGGGCAGCAAGCACCAGGCACCGGCTATTAAGTGGCCTCAATAATCGCCTTTCATTCTGCGAGGGTTTCACACACAAGAAATATAAATGAGGGTTTTCAGCGGACTGTTTTGGACCGTCCAAATTGCCACGAGCTTCGTACGGTGTTAATCATTTTGTTTTGAGTTTTGTTAGTTTGGGAAAGTAATCAATGTTTTCGATTCTGTGCTCCAATCTGAGATAGTAATGATTGAATCTTTTATTTCTACCTATTTCGCATAGCTTTTGTTTTATGCTTTTAAAATTTTTGTAAGTGTTCTAGGTAATCGTATTTGTATAAATATCTTTTACAATTTTCTATTTTGATGATGGATCATTCAGATTTTAAATATTAATGAAAAAATTAGTACATAATTAAATTTAAAATTTAATTTCATTTAAAAAATATTATTAAATTGAATATTTTGATAAATAAGATTATAATTATCTTATTTATCTTATTACATAATTTATATAGGTAAGGTTGAGATACATCAAGTTGTTGGAATTAATTTTAGCAATTTCATTGTTGTGTGTTGTAATAGATTTTTTATTTTTTTTATTTTTTTTTCATATCTATCATATCTGAATGGCTGTTTAATTTGTAGGCATTTTAAAGAGCTCACACAAAATATTGTCACAAATGTTAATCCCGTTATTTTTTATTTTTTTTATTTTTAAATTTACTTGTCTAACAATTTAACATATATTTTTTATACTTTATTTTTTTTAACATAATTGTTTTATACTTTATATTTATAGATAATTATTATTTTTGTCCATATCTTTTAGTGGTGTCTATTATAAGTTTATGTAGAAATTTTTCTTATAAATTTTATACATTATCAACATATTTGTTAAATACTTTATATTTATAAACAATTATTATTTTGTATTGGAAAAGATTACTTAAATCAATATACTTAAAAAAAATTAATCCATATCTTTTGATGGTGTTTATTATAAGTTCATGTAAAAAATTTGCTTATAAATTTTATTTTAGTTTAATTTTGTAGTGTAAATTTATTCGGAACAAAAATTATAAGAACATTGAAAAATCTTCAATGATGATAAAAAAAATACTTACACATTTTTAACCAAAAGTGGTGGATACATTGGATATGGTTGAAAAATAGTAGATGCAATGAAAATGCTCTATAAAGATATGGATAAGAACATTACTTTAATCAAGTTAATTGAATCAAAAGGTCATCTTCCATTGATCTAGAGGTTATAAAATATTACCCATAAATTTCAAATAAAGATGAGAGTTTCTTTCAACACTTTAAAGTATAATGGTTTAATAAAAACAAACTAAGTATAATCTATACCTTTGTTTATTCATTCTATTCTCTTTCATAATGAGACTTATTAAAATTCCCAACGAAGGAGTTGTCCTTCCTCATTCTGGGTGAGAAAATATTGAGAGTGTATGTTTTCTATCTTTTAGAAAATAGTATTTGTACATTACTAGATAAATGCACAAACTGTGTACCAAATAGAAGATAGTATTTGTACATTACTAGATAAATGCACAAATGTTTTCTTTAGCCCTTTTTTACGAAAGTTATCAGGTATAAATATTGCTCTAATATGTCTACCACATTAAAATTAAGGCAACTAGGTGTTGTAGGCATATCTTAGACATAGGGCCATTTCTTTGCATATATATTTGTGTTTTTGAAAGTCAATAATATACTTGTTTGGAGGACTTCTTTGAGACATTTATTGAGAGATATTTTGACATTTTTAATGGTAAAAAGTTAAGATATTGAACAAAATTTAATTAATTAATTTTTATAGGGCTCATTGTAAACCACCTCTAAACTAAATTATTTTATTAGACTAACAGGTAGAAAAATGATGTTGAAGTGACTTTACACAACAAAATTGAAGTCACTTTTCCTTACATGTACAATTACACATCACAAAGTTATGTAATTATCTATGTAGGTTTCAATTGAGCTCACCAGAAGTTAATCAAAATTTAATTGAAAACCCCTTTTAATTCATCATTTCATAAAGTTAAAGGCATTTAAGAAACTCTCATTCATTAATATAAATTGAAATCCTCTTTTAAAATAGATACAAATTTTACAACAAAAAATGCATTTATTCTCTGCCATTAATTTATTTACTACATTTAAATAATCTATAGGAAATTTGTAAAAATAATTAGCAAATGTTATACATGGAAGGTGATAAATGGAAATATTTTCATCAGCATCATTGTCACTGGAGTTGTTAAAAACCCAACTTTCTTTACCAACAATTTAGTAAAGCATTCTAGAATTATTCATAAATAGATTTTCACTTTACTTGTATAGAGTCAAATGTTAAGGCAAAGTCTACAGTCTCCCGCAAACTGATGCCTAAACAAATCTGCACAAAAAAATAAATTAAACATTTTGAAACGATGGCTAAAAAAATCTGCATAGAAAAAAATTAAACATTTGGACTAATAAACATTTTTGTTGTTACCTCCAGAGAGCCAAATGTCACTCTCTCACAAACACACGATCAATAAAGAAATTTGCACACGAAAAAAATTAACAATAAAATATCAAAAAGTTGTACAAAAACTCTTATTTATGACACCATAAGGACTAAAATTTAATATGAGTTTGCACAGTCAATATTAGAAAACTACTAAAAAATGAGTAAGGAAAAGAGATTATGCATTTGTTACATTAGAATACAAATAATATTCTTAAGAAAATTTCTAAAAAAAAAAAAAATCAATTCCACAATGACAATATATCTACAGATTTCTATTACACACATAAAAAGGCAACTTTTACTAATAGACACATAAAAAATGCAGCTTTTACTAATAGACACATAAAAAAATGCAACTTTTACTAATAGACACAAAAAATGCAACTTTTTTAATGTACACAAATTCTTCGAGAATTGACTTTCATTGTAAACATCTATCGGCATAAATATTTATTTTTTAATTATTTAATAGTATTTTTAAGTATTGTTATTAGTTAGATATTATATTATTATTTGTATTGTATGTTTAAGACTATTTTGTATCCAGTAGCAAATATTTATAGTCTTATTGTTCAAGTAGTCTCATTGCTATCAAATAATTAATGGTTATAAATATTTATAGTTTTACTAGATCGATATAATTACTCGGCTATCAAATAATTATAGACACAAATATTTATAGTCTAATTAATTAAGCACAATTGATAAGACTATGAATTGTACCTATTAAGCATTTAATAGCACATTTAGACACTATTAACATTTTAGTTAAGCTATAATTTAGTCCATATTCTTATCATGTACTCAAAGGGACTATGCATCAAGGTTGAAAAGAGAAGAATGGATTAAGTTAAATGTTGGCATGATCATTCTAAAATGAAATGTTAGTGGAGTTAAAGTTTTAGAATTTTTAGTTTTCGTAATACAAGAAGTGAGGTTGCACTTTAGAAAGATGTGTTGAAGTTAAAATGCTCAAAAAAGAGAAGAGTAAAATGTCAAGAGTGAAGGAGGAAAGTTTGTTACAAAATGTAGGAAGATGGAAAAGTGACATGGTATTGCAAATATTCTTATCCAAAATTCATATGACAAAACTCAAAGAAACGTTGATTATAAGTGTCTCATGCTTTTACAAATCTCCTATCCCTTGAGAGTGTCTCAAATATGAAATAAAAATAAATTATTTTTTATAAATTACATGACTAATTAGTAGTGCTTTACCTTTCCTATAAAAATTTCAAGAAGAAATATGGTCATGTTCTTAATATACTTGTGTGTATAGGAAAGGGGGAGTGAAAGGCTAAAATGTATTATACATATTTAAACCACAATCAAATGGTTGATTCAAAAGTCTCTTAGTTAAACAAATGCATTGTTTTTTTTTTTTGTTTTATTGGCTCTTCTATAGGTGTTGAATGAAGCAACTATTTTTCTTAGCTTTTATTGGGTGGAAAAAAAAATCTTATTATTTTTCCTCTATTTTGAAGCAAGTCTCATAGTTCTTCTAAATACAATGACATTCAAAAATAGGTACATAAGTGAATGTGTATGATCTTTAAAGTTTACACCAATAGAGAGTAAAACCACACCATACAGACTAAACCGCATAATACAACATAATTTTTAGTGTTAAATTTTTTGCATAAAGCCCTCTCATGTCTTTTTCACAAGCCTGTATTTAGATAAATCATCTCTTTCAACTATTCAAAAACAATCTTAAGCTAATACCAAGATAAATGAGATAAATAGCTAAATCTCTCACCATTTACTCCAATCACATGGTCAATTTATAGATTTGATTCAATATCAAGATTGGACTTTAATTAGATTGTATTAGTGTAAGAGAATATATTATATAATAAAAATATTTATAAAGCGTGTAAAATTTATCATGAATGAGCATCAAGTGAAAAATAGATAGTGAATATCAAATAAGAATCATGTAAACATATAAAATCAAGAGGTAAAAAGATGCCCAATGTTGCCCCTAACGGTGAAATAATAGACACAAAATGATACATGGTATATGAGATACACAATGGATAGATGGCATGTGTAAGGAAAACATCAAACAAGATGTGATTGTGAAATATAATAGGGTAGCAATGAATGGAAATTATATGGTAAGTGTGATCATATCAAGCTGAAGTAGGAAAGTATATAAAGGAAGAAATGGACCAAAAAGGAATCTCAATATGTATCATGTAATATAAGATCCAAGTGGATATTGAAAATAACATCTCTATAGATGAGTTGTGTTAACCTAGAATTTTATTGGCTTTTCATATATGGTCAAAAACCCAAATACACTACTACTAGGTTTGGATGTAATGATAAATAGTCCTATCGAGTTAGGAAAAAACTTATCTCTCAATTCTTTTTTGTCATTTGGATTCTTAGGATTAGCACAAATTACCAAATTCTCCAACTAAAAATATTTGGAACTATTAGAGCCTAGTTTGTCTATGCCCAAGTTGCTTGAGTTTAGGCCTCATTTGTGCATCTGGTCTTATTTTTCCCATCATTTATAACTGATATGAGAAATATTAAAGTGGATTATATTTGGTCAAATTTGCAGAAATATTGCTCCTCAACAACCTCCATGTCATTATTAGTTGCTAGAAGTTACAAAAATCCAAGCAAGTGACAATTTCGGGAACTTTTTAGTGGTTTTCTATTGTTTCTACAAAATTGTGGAGTTTCCATGGAGTACTGAAATTCTTTCAATCATCTAGTGTTTGGTTCTGACCTCCATTCCAACATAGAATTTCCACAATATCTATCAAGTTCTTCTTCCTTCACTTTCTTATGTTTCTTCCCTTTTGTAATATTTTGATGGTCATCCAAACATTTATCTTACCTCCCATCCTCTTATACACTTCTATAATGAGTCCCTACACATTCTTATTCTCTTGATTTAGTTCATATTTCCTTTCTTTGTGGAATTTTTAGAGTTCTTATGGTCATTAGGACTTCCCTTCTCTATCCCTTTGTCCCAACCTCCTATCCTATCCAACAAGCCCACAATCTTAAATTCCTCCTTTGTGGACGTTTTGATTCTACCCAAAAAAATTATATTCCCTCCTTCCTCCTAACCTCTTATCTTTCCCCACTCCCCTTTTGTAGAATTTATTCACACCTTAAAACTATTGAACTTCCTCCAATATGGTCTCCACATTCAACCTCTAGTTTAATATGTTTTTGGTGTATCCTTTCCAATCCCTCTTGCAGAATTATTCCCTGCCTCTAGATGTCCAAACCTTCAATTCCCTTATTAGTTCCCACATTCCTTCTAGTTCCCCTTAACATATTTCCTTCGTACTACCAAACATTTGAAATATTTATAATTTTGCCTTCCACTTTAAATCTTCTCTTCTGCATCAAATTCTTGTAAAGCTTCTTGATGATTTCTTACTCATTCCCTCCTACCTTGTGGAGTTTCTCTAGGATTTATAATGTTCCTACCTTTGGTTCTACATCCTTTTTCCTACACTGTCAACTTACTCATGTCCTTCAATTAGTGGTATTTTATTAGAGTTTTAGACTTCATTTATAAGGTCTTGTCTTGACCTCTAGTTATGCATCCCTCCCCTACATTTTTTCCAAAGAGCTTCATTTTCTCTATTCATTATTTTATGGAGTTTTGATGGACTTATAGACTTCCATCAAATTTTTGGTCCTAATCTCCATTTTCAGCATGAAACTATACATGTTTGATTTCAACTTCCTACATCAGATCTCCACATTTCTTTGTATTCACCTCTACTACTCCCCGGATCTTCCTATAATTTAACGATTGGATTTTACCTTTGTAATTACCCATTAAAGTTTTTCCTACCTAGAAACCATTATTTATCTCAAGGGTGTAATTATAAATTCAATGAGGAAGAATGAGGGAGACCATGTTATTAATTTAGTAGTTTATTTTTAACTCTTGGTGATCCTTATTCTTTTCGCATCCATACGATGGATTTCATGGGATTTTACCTCATATTACACTCCAAAGCTATCATATTCACTTCATCAAATTTTCATAACTAGGAGGTTGCATATGTTGGTGTAAATAGGTATTTTTCCTATCTAGTCTTATCTAGGTCCTATTTACATTGTTAAGTCTACTTAGGTCCTAGGAGGGAATCTTTCTAGTTAGCATTAATTAGGGGGGAATCTTTCTATTTAAGCATTAGTTATCACTTATCTTATCTAGTTTACATTTATTTAATGCTCGTGTCCTAGGTTGTTATGAGTTAGTTGTCTCATGTGATAGGATTAAGACACTTGTCATGATCTTGTCTAATCATATTCCTCACCTTGCCTATATAAGCAAGGCATCATGTGTACATTGCTATATTCATCTTGGTTGCCATATTCATTTTGGCATTCTTGCATCCTTAATCATAACGTGATATTTCTGCCATCTCTCTTGTGGAAGTTATTTTGTCTTGCAAATGATCCTGGGGTGTTAAGGAGTTCACCATAAACTCTTACATGGTATCAGAGCTTCAGTGTTGGAGACTTCTTCCCAAATCTAAGGGACCAATATTGGCGTTAAATCTTTGTTTGGTATGAGTTGGGGTCTTGAGAACCTTGCCATTGAATCCAGGGCATCATAGAAAGTTAGGTTTGGCTTTCATTTTGTCAATTTTCATCATATTTTGGTAGATCTACAAGGGCTTGAAGGAAGGCTTTCAATTGTCAGATCCAAGAGGTAGCTAATTTTTTGGAGCAGTTAGGGCGCGAAGCAATTTTTTTAGTTTGTATGGATTCGTATGTGGTCGTACCAGTCATACCATCCGCACAATCTACATTTATATTGGCATCATCAGTGAAATATTCTTCATGTCTATGTCATATCCTACGTCACATCATCCTATTTTCTATGGTGACTAGTCGTTGGTATGTTGCAATCACATCAGTCTTTTCAGAGGGTACGAAATTACATTTATATCGATCACAATTTTTTTAATAATTTTTTATTATTTTAAACACCGACCTTAGGTTTGTTTAAAGCCTTGGTCATGGGCTTAAACCCCCACAACCAACAAACTATGTGGGAAGGGATAAGTGCCCAAAGTGGCATGGCCAATGGCCCGCTACCTCCCAAGCGGCTCTGCTCCTGTGGTGTCGCCGCCACTGGTGGCACCTGGTCATTTTTTAAACCCCTGATTTCTACAGTGGTCATATGGAAAACCAGGCGCCAACCCCAAGGGGGCATAATTTTTTACCCTAGTTAGTTTGTAGGAGCCTCATATAGGCATTTTTTCATTTTTCTATAACTTGCAATCTACAAGGCAAAATTTTTTGAACAAGGTATCATCAAAAAGTTGGTTTTCTCAATTTTGTAGTGGTGTAGGTTATTTTCAAAAAATGTTGTTTTTGGCATGTATTATTGTTTGAAGTCATGTCTTTTTTTATGGCTCCCGAGCTCATTACATTTTGCCACGATCTCTAATTTTCATGATTCGTGCAATGTTGGAAAGGTATTGAGGAGCTCTACATTGCCATTCATGCACTTTTTCTACTTTTGTTCCAAGTTTATTGCTATGTTAGTTCTTTCCTAGATGGGTGTTTTGGAGATTACTTAAATATTTTGACAGTTGGGAGGGTGAAATTTTGACCTTTGCACTTTATTTAAGTTCTAAATCATTTTCCAATCAATTGTTGTTTCACATATTCTAGGGTTGTGTCAATTTGAGAGCTTTCCAGTGTTCTTTGGCATCCAATCTATTGTTTATTTATCATTATTTTGACCTGAGTTCTTGAGTGACTCTAATATAGTTTCTAGCATCAAAATTATCTTTCATTTGGTTTCCTAATTAATGATTCTAGTGTTACTCCATAAGTGTGCTTCTAATGCTTCTTTGTAGCAAGTTATCTCATTATGAGGGGGTTGTATGGTCTCTCTTGTCATCCTTCATATGGAGGGAGATTAATTGGATTTTTGATGGATCTTTTCATTAAGGGGGGCTTGAATGGTCTCTTCTTCATCTCTCTTATGGGGGGTATTTTCCTCGAATAGGTTTTTATCCTCTCATTTATCATGGAGAGCATTTTTATGTTTCATCTCTTTTGAGGAGGATTTTTGTCCCACTGGGTTTTTTCCTTTTCTCCATTTGTAAGAGATTGCATTTGTATTTGTACATGGGTACCTAACATAACCTCGTAGTTGAGACCCATCTTGTGTCATTTACATAAGTACTCCCTAAGTTTCACTTAAGGGGGGTGTTGGTGTAAATAGGTATTTTTCCTATCTAGGTTCTATTAACATTGTTAAGTACACTTAGGTCCTAGGAGGTAATCTTTCTAGTTAGCATTAATTAGGGGGTAATCTTTCTAGTTAAGCATTAGTTGTCACTCATATTGTCTAGTTGGCATTCATTTAATGATTGTGTCGTAGGTTGTTATGAGTTAGTTGACTCATGTGATAGGATTAAGATACTTGTCATGATCTTGTCTAATCATATTCCTCACCTTGCCTATATAAGCAAGGCATCATTTATACATTGTCATATTCATTTTGGCTATCATTTTGGCATTCTTGCATCCTTAATCATAGTATGATATTTATGCCATCTCTCTTGTGGAAGCTATTTTGTCTTGCCGGTGATCTTGGGGTATTGAGGAGTTTACCATAAACTCCTACAACATAGCCATTTGCCTCCCTGCATAAACCAAGACACCATGAATGATATGGTAATGAATGCAATTAGATTAGAGAATCGTCTTTAATGCTTCCTAGTAATGGTGGACCCCTTTGAGGGATGATTTGTGTATATAGAGGTATATATTTTTTTATGTAAAGAGCATGGTTTCAAGTGTATAGCAATGTGATAGTGAAGAAAGAAAGTATGGGCAACCTTTATAGTTGTAGATGATCATGGTCCTCCCAAAGTTGATTTTTGATGTTGAAGGAGATATTTGTATATTTTCAATATCAAAGGATATGGAAAAAAGGTTGAAGAACCAAAACAAAGAAAAGAACTTGTCGACCATTATGGTTTCCTTCGAGCTATGAGTTAAGGCACTTTCTCTATTGTAATTTTTTGGGTTTTCTCCCAAGGGTGTAACATCATGTTGTAACTCAAAATGAATGTCTTAAAATGCACAGTTTTGACATCTTTTTAAATGTATCCATGAGTATTATTTGCATTTCTAATCATTTTATTGATCTTCTTAATCATATTTTTTGATTTGAGTGTTACTTTGATTAGTTTTTTAAATTGAGAGGTTGTATAACCCCTTGTAAATATTTTGTAAATCGTCGCATTTAAGTGACACGAGAAATGTGTAAGTTTTCTTATGGATAACTAAGATAGGTTTGACTGAATGTTCTATAAATTCATTTATATGCTTGCTTGTATGCATAGAGCCTAGCTTATGTGTGGAATCTTGAAGAGATAGTCCTTATTGTTATCTTCATTAAGATATCATAATGTGGGTTTCAATTGATATTTTCATTTGGTTCACAAAACTCTAGACTTGGTTGCTTAGGTGGATGAAGGCACCTATCTACTTTTTGCTCGATGTCTCATCTCACCAACACATTTAAAATCCACGAAATCAGTCTTCTTTTTGCTCTATATTATTTTATTACCTTTGCTTTTATGTATATATGTGTGTAATATCATTAGATTTTGATAGTCATATCTTTAAACTCTTTACATGGTTTTCCATCTACTTTATAAAGGTGCAAAACCATTGCATTGTCAAACCAACATATAAGCACTTATTGATAGATAAATAGGAGTGTTATATTTAGTTATGGGGTTCATGGTTGTTCCCTATAGTTATATTTAATCCAAAACCTCAAGGAAGCCCAATTATCCTAGAAAATCCTAAAGTCAAAGAATTCATTACCCACCTTAGTAAATCAGTCCATTATTTCCCTACCTAATCATAAGTTGAAGGAATTTTTCCCTAAGTTTGACATCCCTAGTGCTCAAAGCTAAATCTTAGGAATTTAGGAACCTAAAAATCTTAGCACCAACAAGAAAAATTCCTTTCTTATAAATTTCCTTTAGTTGATATTTATGTACATGAAGGTTTTTTAAGGCCTTGACTCTTTGTTCGTCCAATACTTCAAGTTCTTTTAACTGTTCTAGATGTAGTATCATTAATAATAATTACATGGAGAGACTCTTAAAGAGGGTTTTTCAAGATCAAGAGACATAATAGCCTTCATCTCTTAAAAAAATGAGTATATTATTCAACCTATAGGTATATCCACATAAGTTCAATAAGCCCAATGTGTAAGAATAAGTTATGAGTACCAAATTGTACCATGTTTGCCAAATGTATTATACATTTTTTGCTCAATGTTTTTATTTGTAGACTTGCCTTTCTCACTTCCTTATAGATAATATGAGTATAGAAGCGTTGTTGAATATATAATTTGTCTAAAAAAATCTTCACTTCTTGATTTTCAAAAGACCTACCATTATCAATAACAATAATAGTTGGCAATCCAAACCTAGACTTTAGACTATCCATGATAAAATCACAAATATTGTATGTTGTTGTATGTTAGGGTGGGATAACTTCAAGCATTTTCCCACTCTAACATTAATGCTTGGATTAGGTAAGACTTGACAAATTTCTATTCTCCCCTAACAGGGCTGCTTTACTTAGCTCCAACTTGTCAGCACTACCCTAGACTGTCTCTGACCATAATCCTATGTTGCTTATCTTGAATGAGCATTTTGTTGTTGGTCCCTTTCTCTTTTTGTTTGAGATAATGTGGAACTCTCACCTGGACTTTAGGAATAATTTTTTTGGCTGGTGGAATATACCTATCCATGGCTCCCACATGTTTAGAGTCTTTCAAAAACTCGAGCATATCAAAAATATGGTAAAAGGATGGAATATGTGGATGTTTGGGGATGTTTTACAATAGAAACGTGAGCTTACTGATAAAATTAAAGAGACCTAAACAAGGATGGAGAAGGGGGAATTTTTTGAGTAGACTTGTCAATAGGAGAAAGATTACCACACATAATGGGACAAAATGTTGAAAAAAGAAGAAGTATTTTGGAAACAAAAGCCCAGAATTCAATGGCTAAAAGAAGGATACCACAACACTTCCTTCTTCCACATCTCGGTTCTCAAGCACATAAAAGGAACCAAATTAAAAAATTAAAGGATGAGTTAGGGATTAAAGCCACAACTCCAGCTTAGATTGATTAATTGGCCTTTGGATATTTTCAACATGCCTTATGTAAGCCTACTGAGGCCCAAAACTCTGTTGTTGATGGCCTATTACTGGACTCCATCCCTGTTACTCTAACTAATTCAAATAATGTTGCTATCCTCAGAGCTATCACTCTTGAGGAAGTCAGATTGGTAGTTTTTAGCATGGGTGCTTTCAAGGCACCTAGACCAGATGGCTTTCCTCTTGCTTTCTTTCAAGAGTACTGAGAAATTGTGGGAGAGGACCTATTCCTTGCTGCCAAAGACTTATTCAGATTAGAAAAACTCCTAAAATATTTGAACCATACCTTTCTAGCCCTAATTCATAAAAAATGATGACCCCTAGACGATGGCTAACTTTAGACCTATCAGTGTACGTAATACAATCTACAAGATTTTTTCTAAAATTCTAATTAATTGTCTAAAACCTTTTCGTGATAAAATGATTAGTCCTTGCAAAAAAGGTTTTTTCTCTGGCTGCCACATTTTGGATGTTGCAATTTCCACACATGTAATCATGCACTCAACGGACAAAATTAATTGTGTTGGTATGTCTTTTAAGCTCAAAATTTCTAAAGCATATGAAAAATTCCTATGGATATTCCTCCTTAAAGTGTTAACTAGGTTGAGCTTCAATCAGACCATGGTGAATCTCATTTCTGAATGCATATCTATTATCAAGTAGTTTGTTCTAGCCAATGGGTTCCTTATAGCTTCTTCAATGTTGGTAGAGGGATACAACAAGGATGTACCCCTTCACCATATCTTTGTATTATGGTCGTTGATGTGCTAAGCAGGAACATTACAAGGATGCTAGTTGATGGTTCTATTATGGGGGTCAAACTGACCACTTCCCTTGAACCTTTGGCTATACAACAATTTGTGGATGATACCATCCTCTTTGGGAAAGCTTTTTTGGTGGAAGCTAGAAAATGGAAGAAGTGTCTAAACAGTTATGCCTTTAGTTTTGGCCAATGTATAAACTACAACAAGAGCATGGTCCACTTCTTTAACAACACATAAGCCCTGAAAGACAGTGTGACTGTTGTTCTGGGTTGTAAGAGTGCTTCTCTTCCTTTTGTGTACCTTGGTCTCACTCTCACGATTAAAGAAGTAACGCCTAGATTTTGAAACTCGGTCCTTGAAAGAATACAAATAAAATTGGTGGGATGGAAAGGCACTATTCTTAGCCATGTTGGTAAGCTATAGCTTTTGGTTGCTTCTCTCCAAGGGATACTGATCTTTTTTTTTTCCATCTTCAAAATCCCTAGATACATTGTTGAGAAATTTGAATGAATTCAAAGGAATTTTCTTTGGTTTGGTACAAAGGAAAAACATAAATTGGCTCTAATAAGTTGGGATACGATCTATCTCCCTAAATCTGGAGGTGGCCTTAGCATAAGAAAAATACAACCTACTAATAAATCCTTGCTTGCGAAGGTTGGATGGGACCAAATAAGGAACAAGAAGGAATGGTGCAAGTTTCTAAATACAGAATATCTCAACAGCATTCCCCTGATCAAGTGCCTCTCAAATGACCATCTCGGTGGTTCATTGATTTGGAATAATATCTACAGGGTTAAAAAGTTGTTTCACTCTAGGTTGAGATGGAAACTAGGTAAGGGTAGTAAAATTAGATTCTA
This sequence comes from Sequoiadendron giganteum, assembly GCA_007115665.2. NCBI lineage: Eukaryota > Viridiplantae > Streptophyta > Pinopsida > Cupressales > Cupressaceae > Sequoiadendron > Sequoiadendron giganteum. Next base: position 351,780,753 of record CM021102.1, read on the forward strand.
GGAGGATCCTTGGCTACTTGAAATTTCCCTCTCTCAATCTGACTTCAAGATTTTGATGGTACCTACTGAGGTGTTTTTGGGAAAGAATGTAAGAGACCACTTATGCAAGTTGCATGGCTCTTTGAAATAGTAAATGTTGGAAAAAAATTTCCCCCATTCCCTAGAATTAAGGCATCAGGCTAGGACTCTGCAAGACATCCTATCCCTAACTAGAATACCTATTTCTACCCTGGAGGATGAATTCTATTGGACTAAGGAAAGCAAGGGTAATCTCTTAGTAAATTCTGCCTACAATTTGTTGTCACAACAAGGAACTCGGAATAGTATTTGGAAATAGGTTTGGAACAAACAACTTGCACCAAAATTATTATTTTTTGGTAGACAGTGAGCCATAACAGGATACTCATTTAGGTCAATTTAAGGAAAAGGGGATTTTAAATCCTGAATAGATGTATGCTATGTAAGAATGAGGAAGAGATTGTTCCTCATTTGTTACTCCATTGCTCATTTACTATGGAAGTCTAGGAGTCTGCATTTGAAAGATTAGGTATTTACTAGACTATGAATGGTGATCTCAAGAGATTTGTTGAGATTTGGGTCAATTTCTATCACCGTCCTCCTCCTAAAGAAATTTGGAGACTGGTTCCTCCTATTCTATGTTGGTGTTTGTGGAAAGAAAGGAATAATTGGATTTTCAAAAATGTGGAAAATATCCCTAAGGAGATGTTTAGTATTGGTCTTAGACTTATCACTAAGAGTGTATATTTATATGTTTGGAAACCTCTAGACAAACCTCCCTCTGTAAGGGATATTTATGGTTAACCTAGTCGGTTTTCCCATGAGCTTAATGTGTTGTCTTATCATTGGTACAAAGCTCTTGATTTGAACCTTGCTATAAGGAACATGTCAATGGCCAAAATCTCTATCAAACCTTTAATTAATAATGAGTTGATAAATGTAATGATGGCATTTATCTATGCCTCAACATACTCAATCAATATTTACAATGGCCTCACAACCCTATGCATATCGAAAATGCTTGTTGGTACATGTGAAAATATTAATGCCTTAATTAGGCAAGATATTCATATTTTTTATGACAAAGGTGATAAATGTTTTATGTACACTGGCTATTTGCATTTTGAATTTTTTTTTGCTTTGTTTTCTCTAGTGAACAGATACTATCTGAGTGTGCAAATGGGAGGAGACCGGATTAGAACAAAACCAGGATCATGCAAAGAATTTCGCCGAGACCCTTTGGTCTGACATATATGTGTTGAAGGAGGTATTACTCCTTTAATGGAGTCCTTCAAAGGGTATGATGAGAATCTCTCCGCTCAGTTCACAATCTCATGGTGTGATAGGAGGGTCACAGTGGGTGGCATATCATTTGAAATCAATGAGGAGGTCATTGCTAAAGCTACAGGGTTGTCATGCTCAAATCAAAAACAAAAAACATACAAAGGTGCAGGATATGGAGAGCATGCAGTCATTCTTCTGTGAAAATGAAAATTCGACCAAGTTGCATGTGAGGTTTGAGAGGAGAAAGATATTGACTCCATGGGACTAGGTGTGTATGGTTTTAATGAAGTGCATTACTCTTGAAGGAAGGTTTAAATTTTTCTACTTCTATCACTTTCCGCTACTAAACCACCTTCGCCATAGAATGTTCATTAGCTTCCCCTTCTTCTTACTTTCATTTCTAGAATGATCGATTAGGGAAATTATGAAACTTGCTACGAGGAATCTTGACAAACCCTTCCCATTACCTCTACATCAAGGTCTCATTCTCTGTCTCTACCACTTTCACCTAGCCCTCTGCCCACCAAAGCCAATCTATGTCATTCGTATTGAGGAAATTGAGACAACTAACCAGTCTCTTGCCAATCCCTCACTGGATATTTTTGTTGGCCCTAAAAGAAAGAACCCTCCTGCAACTAGCCAACCTAAGGATTCCAAAATTAAGCCCCATGCCAAAAAGAAGAAAGGTGGCATAGGTTTAGCTCATTCCAAAGCTGTTGAATGGCTCTATGAGCTAAAAAAATACACCCACTAAGAAGGATGGTAAATTGCTCGCCAAAGCCAAGCCTAAACTGAAAAATGGAAAGAAGGACACCACTTGCCATGTGGAGGAACCTCTCATGGATGATGAACATTAAGACTCTATTGACAAATATTCTCAAGGGGATATGATGGTGGTTGCAAGCATTGACAATAGGGTCAAGCAGACAAGTGTTCGCAGGTCCAATAGACTAGCACAAAGTAAAAAGGAGGTTCAATTTGATGATATATCCAATGGTTTGGAGAAATATGAAGGCTAGGAGGAGAGCAAGTAGGACACTGTTGAGGAGATCGAAGAGCATGTGGAAGGACCAAGTCTCTTCCCTGAGTTAAATAGGATGATCCTGGAGGAATACACATCCAATTCCTCCAATCATCAGACTTGGGTGGAGGAGACTACTAGGGTGGAAGTAGCCAAAGATGAAGACCCCAACAACCTGGTTACTTGTGTTGCTAAACTAGAAAGAAACTTCATAAGGATGACTTGGTTCAGATCAAAATCATCCATCGCTCTACTATTACACTGTCGACGGTGTTGAAAGAGGAGGTCGACAAGAAGGTTGTCGAGGCTGAGTCTAGCAACAATTGGGTTGGGGATGATGCACTGAAACTCCTCATGGAGGAGTGGGAGGGAATAGCTAGGTGATGGGGGGTGTGTGATTTTCTATCAAGTGAGTTGTATTTTTGTTGTTATTATAATGTCTCTATTTTGGATATTATGATATTACTAGTTTTTTATTTTTTGATCTAACTTTGTCCCTTGTGGCCCCTCGTGTTAAGGGTATTGCACCCTATAAATGCGGCTTATGTTATCAAAAACATTCCAAAGTATGAATTTATCATGTTAGATTTGAATGTTACACATGAATATGGGGTAAGGTGCTTGAATACCCTACATGATTTAGATTTGGGTGTCTCTTAAGTGAGAGGTAGATATGTAACAAAATAAAAGAAACAATGTGTACTATAATGCAATTTTTTATACCATTGAGTTGTTTGTAATGATTGGGATTTCTTGGATTGATATTGTTGAGAACACCATAGTTGATTCCTTAATAGTTGTGGCATTCACATTCGATGTGTACTTGGCTTCTCCAAATTGTATTTATAGTATAAAATTGATCACAAGGTCTATGATACTAGATAATATATAATTGACAATTCTTCGATGATGATTAGGAAATCTTTATATTTATGAATCACTTGGGTGAATTTGATGATGAGATAATTTAATTTGTAATCTACGGTAGAAATAAAAGAAGGAAATATCCATCCTTATCCATTATTCCTTTCACGTTGCAATATGGTCACAAGATTTGCTTTCACCTTTAATGACATACCTCGAGCCTTTGATGAGATCACAACTCTTGAAGATAAGTGGAGTCGCATGTCTAGTCACCAATAAGATCACTAGTAGATTTGTCAAAGTTTTGGTTCAAATTTGTGGTACAATGTGAAACTAATTAAATTGGAACATCTTTCATACCTATGTAAAACCCTAATTTTCTTTTTAATTTTAGAATGGGTGATTTGGATTTAAGTTGGGTGATGAAGGGACTAGTGATCCAATATTAGAATGGACATCATTTAGGTGACATTAGCATTGACAAGAAGCTGAAAATGTTTAATAACACAAAATATTTACTAATGACTTTGAGGTCATGACTAAAGTATAATTCATGGTTTTTCATTTGGCTTGACCAAGGAATGAGTCTAGGGACCTCCCAAGATATGGACTTAAAAATACCATTTGATGAGTTATGTAATATAGAGCTAAGATTTTATTATAAGGAAGGACAGGCACAATGCTAAATATCTCTATTAAAACACATGGGAAACTATCATGGATTTAGCCATAGAGGTTCCACCATGCTATGCCAATCACTGGCCATAGGAAGTATTAAGTAGCTTGATGATGATCTATGGATTTGAGATCTGTAACTAACACATAACATGTAGCTAAGGTACACACTTGTAAGGTTTAGCTGCTAAGGCCTTTTCATGTGTTCCATGTCCTATTTTGTAATAATGTTGTTATATATCAAAATTCCTTGTCCCAAAATCATTCCTCCTCTATTATCCAAGAATTTTGTGTCTATGGTCCCTCTCTTCCTCTTTTGGTGTCATTCTAGGTTTCCCAAGTATTTATGGATTTGGGTGAGTTAGGTATTCAAAGTATCTATCGATTTGAATGTCAGACTTCACCATCTTGACATATTGAATGTCCCTTATCCACCTCTATCCTCTTCCTTATTAGGATACCAAAGTTTCCTATTCCATCATCCTCTCCATTTCCTTTTAGTTAGGTTATTAAATTTCCCCATCCTCATATTCCTTTATTTTGTCATGCTACTATTAGTGACTTGTATCATTAGAGTTAGACTTCACCACATTTGCCTACCATATAGGTGTGAGTTCCTCATCATTTTCGATTTCTGAACTTTATTTTTTTTCCTCTTTGCACTACTCATCCCACCTACCACTTGACATGTAAGTGCATTGTAATATTCTTAATAGGTGGATCTAGTTGGGGTTATATCTTTCTAACAACATTATTTAACTAGATGATGTGTTTCTATGATATTTCCCACTATTGGGGATGTGTATATTGTCCTAACCACCATTAATGTGGTAATTAGGGTTTGTGGCCTTAGTTATTTTTACCATTATAGTTGGTGGTTATTGTAGGTTCAAGTATCTACTTCGATACCTCTCTATGCACATGGATATAAATTTTGGCACAATTTACAAGAAAATAGTGCTAGTTGGTATGGACACCCCATTATGTACTTCTCTAGAACTCAACAGTCTCCATGCCAATTTTTATCTCTCTATAGATGATATTTTAGATTGAAAACTTGTGAAGAAAAAAATAACTTTTGAATAATCACACCAAACCCTAATCTAACTATCTTGAGCACTTATGCTTAGACAAACAAATTCAAGGATGAAACCCTATAGATCTATAATGACCAAAGGACAAAAATCCTACTAGTTTGTGTGCAGTCGAGGATAAAAACCCTATTGGTCAAAGAAGTGATTCTCACCTAGAGGTCATGGTTGAGATTAAATGGTGGTCACCATAAATGGTATGAAGATGACATAATACTTGAAGTTGTCACATTAAAAATAGCTATTTTAGAGGTATCCATGGTGGTGGTTACCCACAAGAAAGAACCATATTGACATGTAGAATGGGATTAAGTAATATTTGCATTGATATATTAGCAAGGATATTATAGTGGTATTATAGCCATTGATTTAAATTATATATACAATGGGTTAAAGAGTATTTGTATTAATATACTAGCAAGGACAATACAATGGTATCAAAGCTAGTTTTCTAGCCACTTGTTCTTTTCAAGGATAACCATCATAGTATATGAATTTTATGCATCTCAATGACATAGAAGCTAGGTACTACGTGAGGGATACCATAAAGCATAATGAATATGTTGGCCCATAGTTGTCGTTGCATCAAAAGATCAACCTATTAATGCCTGATACAACTATCAGAGTTAACAGATCCACGGGAGGCAATTAGTCCATGTCATGAATCCTGAGGGGAGTGTTGACTATCTGCCAACAAAATCCCCCTCATCATTATCTGAGGGGATTCAAACCTGACACCTTTGGCTCTGATACCAATTGTTGGCCCATAGTTGTCGTTGCATCAAAAGATCAACCTGTTAATGTCTAATACAACTGCCAAAGTTAACAAATCCACGGGAGGCGGTTAGTCCATGTCACGAATCCCGAGGGGATCATTGACCATCTACCAAAAAAATCCACATAAGGATTGAGATAGAATATTATGGCAAACAAAGAAAAGGAATTTAATGCATAAAATATTCTTGAGGTTTAGGTGGAGAAATTTTGACACGATGTTGGAAATTTTAGCATATATACTACATAAAATGGATAATAATATGAATGGACATAGAACATAGATTAGAGAAGGTAGCTCTTTAGAGGCCAAAAACCATAATATTGCCCCCATAAACACGTAGAGGACTATCCTCATCTCATTTTCAAGACCTTTCCAACCCACATTTATTTATGGGGGGAAAAAGGCCCCAAAAGTCATAGCTCAAAATTCAATCATTGATGATATTACTACTTACTATGTTAAGTACCAAACACTACCAAAGGAAATTTGAATTGAAACGTCCCTTAATATTTTTATAAATCTAAAGAAATATAGTAAGAATGGCCCCAAAAATAATTTGAGACAACAAATTCTATAGAGTGCTGCCCAACATGTCTTAGATAAAATGCACTACTTATGCATGGGTGTAGAAACTAGACATATACCTAACTCTCAAGTCTATGATAGAGGATGAGGATATTAAGTTTTTTAACCTTACATCTAGAAGAGACTACACACAAATAGTGGTACCATGAACTGATCACTCAAGGCCATAGCTCCATCAAGTTATATAGTGAGTTCAACAAGCCACTTATTGAGAGGTTTGATGGGAAGGATCTGAAGCTACACTTTAGGGAACTAGCTTAGGTCAAAAAATATGGGTTAGTGGAGAGCTATATCTCCATCATGGTACTTGATATCTCAAAGAGAAGGCTAACCATGCTTTTTATGGAAGGACTAAAAAATATCTCAAATGAATGGTCAAACCATTTAAATCCCCTTCCCTATAGGAAGCAATCAAGAGGGCTCTATCACTTAAGACCACTATACCAAGATAAATTTATGAAAAAATAACTTTCCTTCCAATGAAACCTCTCCATAAGAAGATATAGCAAGCTGAAAAAAATCAAGAAGGGAAAGGATCCTTGGTCTCCTGGACACAGGTCTCTAGGAAAGGGTTAGATGTACTACATTGCATTAGTCTCTAAATATGAGTTAGGAGTTGAGGAACTTGAGGTTCCAAGCAAAGAGGAGGAATAACCCAAACTCAAAATTGAAGAAGAAGAAGAAGATAATTTAACAGAGGGTGAAGGAACCTTGGGAGGATCCTTTGTCAGGCTTTCTAATATTCCCATGTATAATCCCTTTTGGATTTGAGGGGTTCTAAAAGGACAATAAGTTACCATACTCATTGATATAGGTATTACAACTTCGTAGATGAATAACTAGTGGCAAGGAGAGATTTTCAATTAGAATACTTTGAAGGCTTTAATCTAACGGTCATTGATGGTTTATCTATCCAACACACATAAAATGTCCCTCAACTAAACATTACCCTAGGTTAGTACAACTTGAAATATGACTTTTGTTTACTCAACATTGGAGATAATGTGATGGTTCTAGGTATCCAATGGTTGCATTCATTGGGGGGTAGTTACACAAAACTTCCAATCCATGCACTTGAAGTTCCAATAAAATGAAGGGAAGTAACACTTCATGGACTGATAAATGAAATGCCAAAAATTATCTCTACAAAAATAATGGAGAGAATTTTTAACCATAGATAAGTATATTTGATAGTTTAGTTCTTGATATCAACAACCAACTTACTAGAAAGTCGTAAGGCATGCCTCAAGGAGGCAAAAATAAATCTAAGTAAACATACCAATTTTTTTGGGATATCCCACTTGAGATATCATCAAATAGAGGTTTCAAACACATTATTGAATTGAAGGAGGGTGAAAAGCCTATCATTACCACCCCTTATTGCCACCCATAAAGTCTTAAGGAAGAAATTAAGAAAGTAACTAAGGAGCTATTGAGAATAGGGAAAAATAGACCCAAATCGAGCCCCTTTTCCTCTTCTATATTCCTTATAAAAAAGGTAAATGTGAATTTGTATTTATTACAAGGCTCTAAACAAGAAAAGTATATCAAAATTTGATACTCAATTCAGTGAACTCTATGAGGTGGTCTATTTTTGTATTTGTCCAAGACAGACTTCAAGTCAAGCTATCATCATATTATAGTCCAAAAGGAAGACATTCACAAGATAGCCTTATAATGCCACTTTTAGCATTATGAGTTCTTGGTAGTTCCATTTGGATTGAAAAATGACCTTGTGACCTTATAATTGTGTATTAATTAGGTATTTAAAAAATAGTTGAGTTTATTCTTGTTTTCTTGAATGATGTCCTTGTTTATAGAAAAAATGGGAGTACTTAAAACACCTTGATGAGGTGTTGGGAATTTTGGAGGCAAAAGGTCTTTTTGTAAAAGAGTCTCAATCTAATTTTTTTATGATACAAGTTTTATATTTAAATCACATTATCAAAACTAAGGGAGTGTAGGTAGACATGAAAAGTATAAAATCTGTTATGTATTGGCCTCTCTTGAAGACCCTAATGTAGTTGCAAGGGTTCATTGGTCTTTGCAACTATTATCAAAGGTTCATAAAGGTATTTTCTTAGCTAGTTTCTCTCTTAATAAATCTGACAAAAAATGAAGTATTGTGTGGGGTAAGGAGGTGCAACAAGATTTTGAAAATATGAAAGAGGTAATAAGTTCATGCCTAGTGCTAACTATTCCTAACTTTTCCCTTCCTTTTTTGTAGAGTATGATGCATCGAGGGAAGGGTGGGAGATTTTCTTATGCAAAAATAATTACCCCATTACTTTTAAGAGCGAAAAACTTAAGGAGGTTGAAATATTTATCTTCATCTATGATAGGGAAGTTATATTCATTATGTATCCATTGACTAAGTTTGAATAATACTTGGTTGGTAACCGATTTGTGGTAAAAATTGATCATAACAACCTTAAAATACTTTCTTAATCAAAAGGACTTGAATGAGAGTTAGCAAAAATGGGTTAGTAAATTGCAAGAATTTAATTTTAACATCAAATTTGTCAAATCAATGCCCTATCTAAGAATCTAGCCTTTTGCTTGATGTCAGATATCACAATTGATTGGAAAGTCAAAGTTATAGTAGAATATTCCAAGGAAGAGTTCAACACTAATATTTTCAATAGAAAGTTGTTGGATGGAATATTTATTTTCCCCATGAACTCATTCTTTACAAGGGAAGAATTTACTTGGCAACTGAATAAAAAATGAAAGATTAAAGTCTAAGGGTTGTTCATGATGCTCCTTTGGTAGGGAACCTTGGGTATTTTAGGATGTATATGCATAATAGGAAGAGATTCACATGGAGAGGACTCAAGGATTATGTCCTCAGGCATGTTAGGTATTGTCTATTTTGTTAGTAGAATAAAATAGAGATAAAATTCTCAACAACACTTTTGAAAAATATAATGATTAACAAGTGACTAAAACGTTCTTCAAAGAGGTGCTTAGGATTCACAGGCTACCCAAAATCATAGTGAGTGATTGGGATAGTTAGTTCATGAGTATGTTTTGGCATGAAATTTCATATTTATAGGTTCCAAACTCACAACCGACACTAGCTACCACCCCTAATTAGACAAGAAAATTGAAGTAAATAAATGGTTGGAAGGCTAGCTAAGAAAGTATGTGGTCGCACTACAACAAATCCCTGTGACTAGCTCCTTTTTTTGCTTCGTTTTTTTCTTCCACCCATTATTTTAATGTATTTTTCTCTAACTTTTTAAAAAATTTGGTGCTATTTATCGGGATGGCACTATTTTTGGTATTTTTTACACCGATCAGAAATAGTAGGCACTAAATTAGGTGAAAATTAGTGCCTAAATTAGCACCTACATTAGTGCCTAATTTAACGTTGAATTTAGCACCTACTTTAGAGCCTACTTTAGTGCCTAATTTATCACCTTATTTAGTACCTAATTATTCTGACCTAGCAGGGATTAGGGGTGTTAGAACAAAAAAATCCTTCCCCAATATTCACTGGCCTTCAATTGCTTGCCTAAATTTCACTTACATCAAAATATCCCTCAGCCCTCAACCCTCAAACCTCAACCTTAAACCCTAAACCCTCAACCCTTGTACCCTCTACCCTATACATTGGACCCTCAACCCTTATCCTTCAAACATATACCCTCAAACCTATACCCTAAACGCTCCACCCTCAACTCTTAACCATCAACCCTAAACCCTAAACCCTTAAACCTTCTACCCTCTACCCTCAACCCTAATCCCTCAACCCTATACCCTCAACCCAATACCCTAAACCATCAACCCTATAGGTCCTGAACTCTATACCCTCAATTCTCAACCCTCTACCCTATACATTAGATCCTTAACCCTCATATATATTTATCTCTCCCTCCTCTTCTCTCCTTCTCTCTATCTCACTTCCCCCTCCATCTCTCGCTCCATCCATCCCTCCCTCTCTACCCTAATCCCTCAACCCTAAACCATCAACCCTTAAACCCTTAAACACTCAACCCTAAACCATAAACCCTCAATCCTCAACCCTTAAACCAACCTCTACCCTAGTCTACCCTCAACCCAATACCCTCTACCCTCAACCCTTAAACCCTCAACCCTCTACCCTATTCCCTCAACCCTTAAACCCTATTCCCTCAACCCATATACCCTCGACCCTATGTATTGGACCCTCAACCAAGTATACCCTCAATCCTCTACCCTCAACCTTAAACCCTCAACCCTTAAACCCTAAACCATTAAACCCTCTACCCTCTACCCTCTACATTAAACCCTCAACCCTCGATTCTCAACCCTCAACCCTTAATCCCTCAACCCCAACCCTTAAACCCTAAACCCTCAACCCCTATACCCTCAACCCTATGCATTGGAACCTCAACCTAATCCTTCAACCGTATACCTCAAACCTATACCCTAATCCTTCAACCTAATCTTTTCATTGTAATTAACATGAAATACAACAATTTGTGTGACAAGATCCATACTGTCACCAACATTCCCTTTGTATATACCCATTTATTCCTCTAGATAATCATAAACAAAGAAAATTTTGCCTTTACCACAATATTGCAACATCAAAATAAAGGCAACACGAGATGGGGGCTTCTAATTTAAGAAATAAGCCTTTACTGCAATACCGCCAAGAGATTATATAGCTTGCACGGTAAAGCGATACTCATCGCCACCCCGTAGGGAGAATTATAAGGTAATGCGGTACCTACCGCCATCCCGCATAAGGTGATTCAAAGGAGTGCAGTAAGGCGGTAAATAACAAGATGATAAAGCATACACCGCTATACCATCGAAAGGGTGAGCAACATATGTGGTAGAGCGGTATACACCACAACCCTGCAACAAAAAGTATTGAGCAAGGTGGTAGAGTGGTAAGCATTGGAAGAAAAGTGGACACCACAGTACCGTGTGACGTGGTTTTTCTCCATCAATAATATATGATGCTCATTCTTCATCCCAGAAGCATGGCCCATATTTAAAATCCTTACCAAGGAATTCACACAGGAAGAAAAATGCTTCATTCAATACATACCCTTCAACCACTTTGTGCCACCTTTGGCAACCCAAAATGCTAAAAGTCAAGAAATTGCCCCATACATGTCCTTCTAGAAACTTCTGGTTGGATGCAATAGAAAGGCCAAAAAGGAAGCTTCCAAAACCCCTCCAAAATTCATCCAAAGTGAGTAAAAGTCAATCTATGACCCAACCATACTAAAATCATGAGAAAATTTCCTCCAAATGGTCACATTTTCTCCAAAACTCAATCAAAGATAACCCACACACCTTCCACATGTTGGTCAATCATCATCATTCACTCTTGTGTCCAACTGCTTTGACTCACACTTTTGATGTGTTCAAGCACCTCCATCTTGCAATTATAACAATTCCAACTATATCCCCCTTTGAAGCATTTATATATCATAACATCATTACTTTGCATTTAAAATAACATTTATAACTAAGTGATTTATAAATTATCGCTTAATTAAAATGTTTCACATTTAAAATCAAATGCAAAAATTAAAAAAATAAAACCCTTATACAAATAGCATAAACAAGGTATAAGGGTTGGAGTGTCACCATGGCATACATTACATAAGGTATAAGTTTGTGTTTAAAGTTTAAACAAAGGAAAAATCCTATTGTTTGGCCAAGGGTATTAGTTCAAGTTTGCAAAAATAAAATGAAGGCAAAAAATGCCTCACCCTATCCGCATATCTTTAGGGTAAGAAACCCTAGACACAAAACAAAGTAAAAGTTAGCAAAAACATGTCATTTTTCCATCGAGCTTTCTGGAAGCTCTCTTCTCAACTGCCATAGGGTTTCACTTGGAACTTGCATTTGGAGATTTCATGGAGTTTTTTGAGTAAAGATATTGTTGGAGCCGTGCGTGGTAAGCATTTTATTTGCAGAAAATATACCTTGTTCTTTCATTGTCTGCAAATAAATGCCTTTTTTCAAGCTCCAATTTTGGGAAAAAACAACGAGAATGTTTGTTTCTTTCTTGTGTAGTTGTGTTTTTCCATGTAAATACTCATAGATTACATTATTCTGCATTTTACTTGGCATTTCTATAGAAAAAATGCTCATTTCGAGCCTATCCTTGCACAAAAAATAATGATATCATCAACATTTACTCTCCTTTCTGTAGAAGAAATTTGCTCATTTCAGACCCTATTTTTTCAAAACTTCTATGTATTTCATGAATATTTTATAGTTTTCTTTTCTTATTTCTGAAAAATGGCCATGGCTCGTCCCCTTACCTCAAAACCATAGCACCGAAAAAGGGTTTCACTTCTATTCTAGGTGATGCATTGTAGTGTTGAGGGCTTCATTTCGAAAACCTTTGTAGCCCAAGCTCAAAACTCATGTTTCTTATATGCACTTCAGTAGCATTGTCTTGATTATTGTGTTTTTATCTACATTGCGTTGCTCCTTGAGACAATAAATACATTATGGCTTTAACCATGCATTTTCTTGCTCACCTTGTGCTGCTCCATGTAACCTATGATAGCTCTCGATAGTACCTGATAACTCCTCTGCCATAATGATTATCCATACATAGATATACAATGTCCTTTGCATTTGACATTGTCATGCCTCCCCTAGCTTCTGGTTGTCATCACAATTACTGTGCATAATTACTTTCCTCTCACAGACTGTTATCACATCATGTTTTTCTTGACTGAAATGGGTTCATTAAGAAGATTGAAAGACATATCCAATAGAGTGAGATTTCCAAGAAGAAAAAGTTGTTGAGGAACATGACTCATAAGAAAGTTTCCTTGGTGCTCTTGATTAGTGAAAGCACTGTATTTTACATTGTATTTCTCTTCTTCTCCATGATTTCCCCTTTGATCAACATGATAGTAGCCTACTATTTGGTTCATCGTGAAATGATGAAGAGTAATCTTTATTGATAATTCACATAGTTTTTGTTGCATCTTTTAAATCTGATAATGAAATTTGATCAAATGGTATGATTCCATATTGATTCAATGCATCAAGAATAGGTTTATCAACAATTTGATCAAGTTGCTCAATTTTGTTTACATTCCTAACCCTCTTAAAACACAAGAGGGTAGCATGCTGGGATCAACCCTCTTGGGAGCCATATTTTACTCCACATGTTGTAACCAGATGAAACAAAACAATAACAAATGTTTCACCTATACCTTCACAATGAGCAAACATGTTAGATAAGACAAAGCATATGATAGATGTGTTTGATAACTCTCTTGTTTTCTTGGACATCTATGATATGCTAGCTATTTTAATGTTTATAAGGATTAGATTATATGTTCATGGATGTTTGCCTATGTATTGATTGGTGATCCTTCATTTCTCTAACCAACTCTCTTCTCACAAATGCAGGAAACCTTGGAGCAGTAGGGGCAAGCAACAATTGGAGGCTAGATGGGCAGGAGGACTAAAGCTGACGCCTCTGTAGACTGGACAAAAATAATTTTCCCTAGGTCGCCTCAAAATGTCAAGCAATAGAGTGAAGGGAGCAAAGGGAGCAGACTCTAGCCATAATGAGGTAATTCATTGCCAATTTATAGATTTGTAAATGTTTCCATTATTTCTTTGATTTTTAGTTTTTAGTTTTTTATTTCTAAATTTAAAAGAAGAAATTTATTTTATATATATATAGGGACATGAGATTGACAAAGATAAAGAGGCATTGGCTTCCATATTGGGGGTAGAGGTAGTGAAAAAATTGGATGGTGTGGACTTGACAATGCTTGTCAGATACATAGAAAAATGATCTAGTAAAGCCCTTGAAACATTGCAACCAAATCAACTGTGTCAAAGGGAATCAATTGATTCCCCAACCAGTCCTGGATCAAGCAAAAGATCCAGGAGGAAATAAATAACACTAAACTCTAAGAATGTGGAACAAGGAGCAAAGACTTCCAATATCCCAACCACTCCTAGGACACAGACTTCTTCCACCATGCCATGTTTTGCATCTTGCATTGGTAGCTACGATACCAAGATAGAATACAATGTGGTTTCAAGGGAAGTCTAAATGACAGATTTTGGAAAAATGTTTATGAATAGGTTGAAGGAATCACGCCTTAAATTATTCAAAGACCATCTACATTTTTTATTCTCAAAGATACCCATGCACCTACAAAAAGCAGTTATCCATGACATGGAGACTAAATTTGGCATAGGTTGGTTTGTAAAGAAGATAAAGCTACAAATGTCTCAAAACTACAAGAGATTTCGGTGCAACCAAACAAAGAAGATAAAAAACTCCCTCCCGAGTTAAGGCTCAAAAAAAGGCCAATTGATGTAAGTGTGAAAGTGTGGAAAGAGCTTGTAAAAGCATATGAGAAGTACGATGCACGAAAGAAGTCTGGTGAGGAGAGTACGTAGGTATTTGAATTTTCTCATAAGATTATATCAAATTTATTAAACAATTTTTAAATTTTATTTGTGCATAGTTAAATTGAATTAGTATATGTTTCAGGACAAGGCCTCCAAGGCTAGGCTTGAAAAACTTCGTGCCACGCATCACAGTGGCTAGAAATTTTTACAGGCCTTGATTTGTACATTTGTAAGTATATTTAATATATAAAATGATATTTTTTTTAATTTTCTAGGAAAAAGTAAATGATTGCATATTAATTAGTTTAACTAGTCCATGTGCCATGTTTTGATAGGAGGAGAAATATGGCCGACATCCAAAGCAATTTGAAAAAGAAATGTTACAAAGCAAAAAGTGGATTGATTTTGTAATTTGGATGGAGAACGAGGTATCAATAGTTGACTTTCAATAACTTAGTTGGATATTTGTTGTGTTAATATGCCAATTTTCATTTCTTGTGTTGAGTTGTTTATTGATGTGTAGGATGAGTTTTAAAGTGCTTCTCTATTGGCCATAGATCCCACTCAATTGTCCCATTATTTCATGTTGAGGAAAATTTTTATTGTTTCCTTAAAGGGCAGTGGGTGACATTCATGCCTTATTTTCATCGCATATTTTAATTAATGACCATGGTCTTTTAATATTCTTAAGTGTCCTCATTTAAGTTATGATTTGTATCATTTGAGTAACTTAGTCCCATGTTGATTTGATTTATCTTTTTTTCTCTCAAACATGGTATCTCAAGGACTGCTTCCTTGAATTCATGTTTCCATTCTACTAAGTGATCCACATGCATCTTTTCCATCCTTCCTCATGATGTTTCCATTATTTTAACATGTAAGAATGTTTTGATGTATCTCGGTAGGCATCCTATAGATCTAACACATCCTTGTAGATAACTCCTTTTGCACCAAGGTTAATTCATCATGGATTTCTAATGCATATTCCATGAAATCACCTATGTCATACCTTGCATCCTTGTAGTATTCCACTTGATGTTTCAAGTGCTCAATTTCCTTCTTATGCTCTTCCATTTCTCATGTCATTTTAAGGATGTTTGATTCATTTTCTTGTATTGTGGTGACCCTATTTGTAGCCCTAGCCACGAGATCCATATCATCTACATCCATTACCATTGCAAAACAGTCCTTGTACCCTGACTATTATTGATTTTGTTGAGTTAAATAATCAAGAAAATAAGTTTTTGGGTGGCTTTATAGTTTATTAGTAGTTTGATCTCTTTAAACTCATATTGAAGCATGTGGAATTTGTTCTAAGCCAATTTAAGTTTAAAATTGAGTGACTCCAATTTGGATTTGATGTGGTTGAACAATACTCAGTAACCGCAACTATAGGGGAGATACATTGGTACAATTGAACCCTGCTTTGAAACACCACACTTCTTGATGGAATTGTTATGGGACTTCTATTCTTATGCAAAATTTTCCACCATCATGTATATGTAAATTTGGTTTCCACACCACTTCATAGGATGCATTTTTGTGCCAAAGTAGTGTGTTCCTAGAAACAACGCCATCAATGGTTTAACCTCGAAATACTTCATACATAGCAGGATGTAACAAAGGAATTTCTTCTTATCGAATAGACATATTGACTAAATCATATTCATTAAGTATAAGGTTATCAAGTTGTCTTAACCTCACACTTAACTTGGGAAAAATTCCATGAACCTAGCTTGAAATACAAGCTATTGCTTTATACATTTTATTCCTAGTTCCCATAATGTCTTTGATGTCTTTGGTTTTGGACTTGGGATGATTCAATTTATTAACTATGGAAGTTCATCTTTAAGTAACTTGAACTCACTCACCAAAATGGTATTGTAATGATCAGTTAATTTTTCTGCTCTTATAGAATATAAACAGTGATTCTCTTTCTCAATTAAATACAAATAAATGTGGACATGTAAGTACATTTCTGTGCAGGATCAAAAAAATTGTTCATTTTTTCTTCACCTTTTGTGGATAAATACTGGAACAACACTAAGCACCAGTATTATTGGAGAGGGGTTTTACCTCAGGAACACTATCTCAAGAAGCAATTGGAGGTATGATTGAGTTTTGTCCATTTATTGATCCTAGAAGCCATGATTTTATTCTTTCAATCAAGGGAAAAGTTTTTATTTTTTGTCCTTATGAATTTTCCTTTGAACTCTTACAAAAGGAGCTGAACAATGCATTGTCATTCTAGTTTCACAAGCAACTTGGAAATTAGACTTATATGATATTGGTGCCACTTCAACAGTAGAAGGACAATTCCCCAATAATAATCTGATTTAGCAAATTACCTTCAGTATCTTCAGAGTTTACAACTTCCTTTTTCATCTTCATTAGAGGATGTAGAGCCTTCCAAAATGTGTTTGTTTATGACCCAAACTATATCCCTAGAGCTCAAAACTCAGTTCCAAAAGCCAAAATTCTCAAGTATCGTAGGTATTTTCCCCTCCACAAGACTGCTCATAGAGGAAAAATTTACTGGGAGCTATCACACTATTTGATTATGAATTTTGTATATTTTCCACTATCTTCTCAAACTATGCTTCATGTTCATCTTATTGTTATGTCTTTTAAATTAAACAGCATTATTAGGGCTCCTCATTGAATAAAAACTGATATATGACTTGTTTTAAGCTTTGAATTAACAATCCCTTGGAAACTAAATAGTGTTATCCTTCAATTCATTCTCATTCCAAACCTTATATCACCGTCATCTTGCATTTATGATTGTGATCCTTTGGAATTGTGCTCTTTCAATATTTCTCACTGTCAAGAAGATTTATTTTATAAATGTTCATGCAAGGTGACTATCAGTATTTTTCTGAATTGCCTCTTGTATATTGACATCATGACCTACTGTATCATTTTCAAAGATCTATGGTTTATGAATCTCTTCACTTGATTGAAGCAAGTTAAAATGACATTCTCAAGAACCTAATCATAGTTTTCCTTTACTATCATGCATCATAGTGATTGAGTTTATCTTGAGGACTACCCTTTGTTATGCAACTCATGGAATATCATTGTCATTTCACCTTAGACTATCATCTAGGGTATGGTTTTCATTTCTTTTAGAAAAACTATCACTCATATATGCCTTTTGATCATTTGAAACTCTATATTTTAAGTCATAATAGCACTATCATTCACTTTTCTCATTTGATCATGATCTATTATTTTGCCTCCCATTAATGACTATACTCAAGGCCATTCTCAAACCGCCACTATATTGAAATCAACAGATTTATCATTGATACTTGGTTATCTACACTATTTTATCACTATCCCTTGCCCTAGAGTTTTTAAATGATCTTACTTCATCATTGTTTCAAAAGTATTCTTGATGACTGTTTTCTATAAAAAAAAAATTAAATATGCTCTTTAACAAAAGTTATGACCATGATAATTACATGGTGGCTAACTATCCATTTTGGAACTGTACTTTATCACTACTACACAAACCTAGACTATCACATGCACTCTATTAACAACTGGGCCCTCTCCTTCTGAAGATTAGTTACTCATTTCCTTCAATTTGCATGACTACTACTTGGGTTGCATGTTTCTTTGAAACAACAGTTGCCTCCCTGAATAACAACCATACTTTGACAAGTATCAATCATCCAAATTTCCATCCAGAAATTTAGAACTCCCCATAAATAGCATGTGCTCTATGATTTGAATTGTTGAGACCCTATGTTTCTTCCTCTCATCTTTGTCAACCATTAATAATACATGGTTGTCAAGACCTCTACAAGAACCAAGACAAAGGATGTTTGAATAAAATCCTTTATAGTCATGAATTGCAACTAGAAGAAAGCAACCTTCTCCAAAGGACGTATAACTCTCAAAAATGTCAACTCACTAGCCCTAGCTCTCTTGAATATACATCAATAATTATCCATCAAAATAAAATAGGCAAATACTTCTTCAACATACCCTTTTGATCTATTCAAATTCTCTAGACTTCTTGACATCTAACAGTTTAAAGACCACTTGTGATTCTATGTGGCTTATAGCAATATTCTCTTTATGCTTCTCAAATATGCATGCCATATTATATTTTTATAAGGTTTTCATTTGTATGAGAAAATATCCTCAACATGTAGTGGGGATAAGCAGCCCACTAGTAAATAACCCTCATGAATGAAAAGGTAAGCAGGACACAAAGTCTAAATGATACAACTGTCATATGTTCTCATTCTTTTTTTATCTTTTACTCATTCTTTTTTCAGATTTTGACTGGCATGTTCATTAACAAGTTCATTCCCCCTTCACTATCTTGATACATGAACTAGCAATAAAATCACTATATAAAAATGAAGTTTAAATGCCATGCATGATATTTTATACTTTTTATGATGAATAAGACATTTATTCCTGATAATACAAGGATTAAAACATAATAGAGCAACAAAACTGCTCCTTTTTTTCCTTCCTTAGCATGTGTAAATAAACCCTAAGATCTCTCTCTTTCTTCATAAAACCACCATCTTCAATAAATTTATCTAAATCATCAATAATAGTCTTCAAAATTGGTCGCCAGTTCAAGTTCATTTTGCTTTCATAATACTTTATATCCATGGATTTTAGCCATTCCTTGATGCCATCAAGCGAAGATTGAGGGATGACGTCAATGCGGAGTATATCTTGCTTGAAGTATTTGAAAACAATAGCCATATCAAATTAATTTTTCCCAAGTCCTACTCTCTCAAGGTTAACAATCTCAATCTCACTTATAGTGATTACTAAGAAAGTTAATTCCACCAACTCTACCAAACAGTTTACCATAGGAACAATAAAAGTAGACGCTTTGAAAGTAACTCCATGAAAACCAAGCTCTCTAAATGGTATGTCAAACTCTAGTTCAAAATATTTTAGATGAGGCTGCTCCCAAAGCTTTGTTACTCGCTTGAAAAATCCTTGAAACTCTGCATTGATTTTTATTTTCTTGTCCCTCTCTTAATGTTCTTCCTCGATTTCATCAGGATCATACATTGACCTTCTTGCCCCTCCTAAAGTTTGGACCACATCCATTACCTCCACATAAAATTGGACATCCTTAGTCTTCTTGGTTCACACCATGATATGGATATGTAAATGAAAAGGAAGCAAAGTAATCATCTCCTTCTTCGTTGGTTGGAAGAATGCATGCTTAATATTTTGATACAAGATATCAACTCTCTCTTCTGATCTCATGGTTGAATGCCGAAATCCATTATGGTGGGCCTCCAGAGTTCCAATCATCTTTCTTCCTCTTCCACCAAATGCCAACATATTTTACTAACGTTTATTAGAATTGTTGCATGTTTTACATCATTGGAATGACATATTAGTTGTAAATTTTTTGAAATTTTATTATGGTATGTGCACTTTGATATGATGCAATGATTGTGGTTTTGTTTCATATGTTGTAATATTAGATATATAACAAAAAAATAAATTATTGCATGAAATAAATAATAACTTTTCATTTTAAATATCTATTTTTGTAGAACACGGGTCTTCTAGAAGATCAAGATGATCCTCATGATATAGATCCAAAATATGTTGGTTCTAGTACAAATCACATGGTAGAGGATGATGATGATGCAAATACAAAAGACACAGAGGTTGATTATGATGATGATGACAACGATGATGATCATAATGGTGATGATGATGATGAGGCAGTTGTTGGTAGTAGCTAGTGAAATTCATGATCATATAGACTGCATCATGCATCATTGTTGATATATCGTTATGATGCCTCTTTTCATGGTTACTATCATATGTATCATTTTCATGACCCGCAGTACCATATTATTGATTTATATCATTTTTACATGTATCATTTTGAATTATATCATTTAGAAATGTATTATCTTGACTTGTATCATTTTGAGTTACATAATTTATCATTTTTACTTATATCATTTGTACATGTATCATTTTGACTTATGTCGACTGTTGGACATGTATCATTTTGACATGTTATTGATCTACTGGCATATTTGAATTTCACTTGTTTTAGTTAAATGTGTTGATGATCTTATCAATATTGACTTGTCAATTTATATATATTGAAAGTGGTTGATGATTTTTGGATGGATATTTATTACGTATGATGATTTTAATTTACTTCTCATGATGGATGTTGTCAACTTCAATTAAATTATAGATATTTGACTCACTTGTTTTAATTATAGATGATGATCATGTTATAATAATTATCTTGTTATCAAATCATATAAGTTAAATAATTAAATTACTTACTCTATAATCATATGAGTTATTTAAGAGGCATGATATATTTAACTAATTAAATTGAAATGAAACATATTATTTAATTTATTTACTTTATAATCATATGAGTTATTTAAGAGGCATGATATATTTAACTAATTAAATTGAAATAAAACATATTAAATTAATAAATGGAAGCAAAACAAGAAGCATTTTTAGAAGAAAAAAATAAAGTAACAATGGAAGCTAACCTAGAAGCAAACTAGAAGCAAAAATTGGCATTATCTAGGAAGCCAAAACATAAGCAATTTTAGGTAGCAAATAAAGAAGTAATAATGGAATAAATTTTATAAGCAAAAAAAGACGCAAAAATAGAAGCCATATTAGAAGCAACAAAAGATGCAAAAATGGAAGCAAAGCTAGATGCAACAAGTGATGTTATATCAGAAGCAAAATTGGAAGCAAGATTGGAAGTAAAATTGAGAGCAAAATTGGAAGCAAAATTGGAAGCAAAACTAGAAGCAAACTTGGAAGCAAAATCGGAAATAAAACTAGAAGAAAACCTAGAAGCAATACAAGAAGCAAAACCAGAAGCAAAATCAGAAGCCAAACTAGAAGCAACAAAATCTGACACAAAATCCAGTGCAAAAAATGGCACCGAAGTGTCCAATTCATGAACTCAAATGCACTAAATTTCAATGCTATTTTAGGCACTAATTTCCTATTTTGTTGTAGTGTTAGTTAGTAAAAGGTATGGATAACTTGGCTCCATCTAGGAGAGTACTATTCTTGGACCACCTGTCACATGTTCATTTAGATGGATCCATTCATGGCCTTATATGGGTATGAATCTCAAGGGTTTACTTACCTTGCATCAGCTAACAATAGAAATTTAGGGGTGGGTGACTTAATTAGGTAGGGCCAAGACCTATTGAAGTCACTCAAGGAAAGTATTCAATAGTCATAATCAATAGAAAATTTATGTGGACCACCAAAGGGTAGAGAGATAATTCAAGGTTGGAGACATGGTTTTTATGCAATTTCCACCCTATAGACAAACATCCATGAAGATAAGAAATATAGAGAATCTTAGACCTCATTTCTATGATCCCTACAAAATTTTGAGGTGAATTGGTGAAGTGGCATATAATTTGGAATTTCTAAAGGAGAGTAGAATTTACAATGTTTTCTACATGTCTTGTCTCAAATGAGCCCTTAAAAAACACATTAATCCATCAATTGATCCACCTCCATTAGATGAATAAGATAAAATATTTTTTAGTTATAGCCTCAATTATGGATGTAAGAAAAGTAATGTTAGGAGGCCAATAAATCATTGAGTACCTAGTTTTATAGAAATATATTCCCATTGAAGATGCCACATGGGAAGAATTATATATTTTGGAGCATCTTAATTTTTAATTACTTAAGGGAAAGCAATTTTGAGTCAGGAAAACTTTCCTTGTCCCTTTTTGTAATATTTTTGTTGTGTCAAAATACCTTTCCATATAATCCTTTCTCCTCTCTTTTTTAATAATTTTATGTCTATGTTCCCCTCAAAATCTTTTGGTGTCACTATAGGGTTTCTCAAGTATTTATGTATTTAGGTGAGTTAGGTATTCTAAGTGTCTATTAGATGGAATGCTAGAATTCATCATCTTGGAATTATTAACATCCCATCTCCAAATCCATCCTCTTCCTTCCCAAAATTTTCCTTCCCTTTCAATTAGGTTAGATTTTTCCATCCCTAAGTCCCCTTTTCTTGTCATACCATCATTAGTGACTCTTGTCTCATTAGATTCAAAATTTTCCTCATTTACATACCATATATGTACAAGTTCCTCATCATCCCTAGCTACCAAATGTCAAAAATCTTGCCTCTTTACATTGTTCATCCCACCTATCACCTAACATGTTAGCACGCTATAATATTTATTCTTAATAGGTGGCTTTAGCTAGGATTTTATTTTTCTACTAACATTATTTAATTAGAGTATTTGGTCCTATGTGTATTTCCCACCATTGTAGTTGTGTATACAATCTTGACTATCATTAATGTGGTAGTTAGCGTGTGTGGCCTTGGTACTTCTCACCATTATTGTGGGTGGTTGTTGCAAGTTCAATTATCTTCTTTCGTACTTCCCTAGTACCTCTCTATGCATGTAGAAATAGATTTTGGGTGTTATTCAAAGGAAAATAATGCTAGTTAGTATGGATGCCCCTATGTACTTGTCTAGTACTTGATAGTCTCCATGCCAATTTTGGCCTCTCTACTAATGGTGTTTTGGATTGAAAACCTATGAAGAAAAATAATTTTTGAACACCCACACCAAACCCTAATCATATTATATTACACACATGTGTTCAAATGAATATATTAAAGGATGAAACCTTGTGAATTTATTATGACTAGAGGATGAAAACCCTACTAGTTTACCAATAATCAATGATGACACCCTACTATCTAAATAATCAATTCTCACCCAAAGATCACAATTGAGATTTAATAGTAGCCAACACTTGTGATATCAAGATGACATGATACTTGTAGTTACTATAGTAGAATTGGTTACTCTAGAGGCATCCATGATGGTGATTTCCCATAGGAACCAACTATATTAAAGTTCATTAGGGGATTAATTAGGAATGTTTGTATTAATATATTAGTAGGGACATTACACTATGCCATAAATCAAGATATGCCATGAGTTGGGGTTTCCACAAAGTATTCGTATGAGTTCAATGTGACAATTACAAATATACCACCCCACATGAGAGCATTCCACTTTGATAAAGCCCTAGACAGGTTCTAATGTTGTCATGTTGGAATGCACCCTATGGAGAATTAGTGAAGCTAACTCTCCTTCCAACTGACACAATGGAAACACTCTTAGGCTATGGGTGACCTATAAGTTGGAGTGAATCTCTAGAGAGCATTGGTTCCCCTAGTACATCACCACTTCTATTGTTGTTCACAAGGTAAATAGATGCAAACTAGATCTAAAATTCAACATGAAAACATGAAAGAGGTGATACACTAGAAATCCAGTGGCTTGCACTTGTTGAAACATGCATAATATAATTAAAGAGGCCAATAGACTATATGCATAACTCAAGTTTCAACATATTTGCATAAGTATTTTATAGAGTGGTTTCAAGTCTATGATAATTTTTAGAAGGAATAACATTCACAACTGATCTTTAATATAAAAGCTTAAAGAGAAACACAAAATATGACCTGCAAATTAAGTTATTATTGCATAAAAGGAAAGTTAAACAAGATATGATTCAAAGATAAATGTATTATCACGAGATAGAATCAACCATTTCACAACGTGCATAAGAATACAACTTTGAGTAGGCAAGATATGGCTTCCTTTATTAATCAAGGCACATTATATAGAAAAATCAAGTATGTTACAATAAAATCTCAGAAAAAATATATTCAAAAGTATTAAATAGTCTATCCTTCTCCTTCATAAAAATGAAGTTATGTTTTTTAACCATGCTCGAAGATCCATCTTCAAAGGTAAAAAATGAGTCTACTTGGAATTGAGAAGATAAATCCCTTGGTTCTAATAAATATTTGATTTCATCTTGGATCGAATGAGAACTAGGAGCTTTGCACTAGCATGGAACTTATCACCACTAGTTTCAATAGTCAATCTAGAGGTATTTGCAACCAATTTTCTCGTACAGTCAATGAAATAGATATATTCCTCTATTTGCATGTTCATAACTAAAGTTTTAATTTGATTGGCATGAAAATGATATTTCTAGGCTCCAAACAATGATCTGGCACTTTGTCAGTGGTTTATTGTTGACTAGAAACTAAATTGGGGGTTCCAAATGTTTCTAGAACACCTAGAACCTTCGATTTCATTTTTTCTTGTCTTCTTTCACCTTTTTCTCTTCTTCTTCTAGTGTTGGAACTTAGTCTCAAGAACTTGATCGATAGTTTTAAGTGTTCCTGAAACACCCAAAAGCTCTAACTTGTCTTTTTGTTGCTTTTTCTTTGCTCAATTGGGGATTCACCAGAAATTGGGAACTCCATTGAGGGTTTCAAGAGTTCTTGAAACTTCACTTAACCAATTTTGAGCAAACTTTCTTTTGTGTCAAAGATCAAATCGACAAGGTAACTCGTGCTCAAAATGGAAAGAAGAAAGGAAGACCTTAAGGTGCCAAAAGTATGACACTTAAGTGTTTTGATAATGGCCTGTCGAGATTTTGGCAATTGGGGAATGAAATGTCACATGCCAAATTGGTAAGGAATAAAAGGGAACCTTGATAGCTGAT
Source organism: Sequoiadendron giganteum (assembly GCA_007115665.2). Taxonomy (NCBI): domain Eukaryota; kingdom Viridiplantae; phylum Streptophyta; class Pinopsida; order Cupressales; family Cupressaceae; genus Sequoiadendron; species Sequoiadendron giganteum. The sequence goes on from CM021102.1 coordinate 351,805,996, forward strand.
AGACTGATAGTATAACACAAGGCTGAACTACAAAGGAAACAAGGTGAGGATTAAGGTCGATAAGGAAGTCATGACAACACAAAAAACCCTAAAAAATCTATAACATTTAGACTTAGTAAAAGTTGAACCCTTCAACTTGGAATCTTGGTTTAGGCATGAATAGGAGCATAAAAATATTAACATCTTTAGTGAACTCTCAGGGGTGTTTGAATAATAGTTGTTAGGCACCTCTAAAGAAGCCAACAAAACCAAAGATGCAACAAAAAACTACCTAAAAGGAAGACTTAGAATAACAACCTGACTACTTTTGTATCAACACTTAGAGGAAAGAACAAACTAAAATAAGGTGCATCAATACTTATTGAACATGAAAAACCTATCCTAATATGTACAAGAGTGAAATAGAACCTCAAAAACAATGCTTGAGTCATATCCTATTCACTATGATAGGTAGTTCTTCACCATCTAGCCTGGACAACTAAAAGTAATTATGTTGTTTGCAACTAGAAATCATGTATGGTTCACTCCACATGGAATCAAACTTAGTTAGCCTCCTAGGTCTAGTGTTCACCTCGTCCCACTTGAAAACAAGATCCCCTTTGAAAATTATCATAGTTTTTTTCTTGTCAAATGACCTTTTGGTCTAGGCTTTATGAAACTCCATTGCTTGATCTCTTATCTCTTCCAACTTCTTTAGTTTTACAAATATAATTTCCATGACACCTTCTTCCATCATTTCTAGTTGGTTGACAAGTTTAAGATATGGAAGTTCAAGGGGTAGAGGCAATATTTCTTCTCTACCATAGACAAGCACATAAGGGGAGTAACTTGTAGATCGCTTAGGTGTAATTCTATCAGACCATAAGGTTATTTTTAGTTTCTAGTATGCCATGTCCTCTGGTTCTCCTTCATGGTTCTTTTGATGATACTAATAGGATTCTTGTTTGTGGATTTTTCCAATCCACTCCCTTGGGGGTAGTAGTTTGAAGATGTATATATGCCATTTTTCACATCCATTTACTTATCTTAGTTCCAACAAAAGCCATTGCATTATCATAAATGATGGAATATGGAACTCCAAACCTTAAAACTGTATGTTCATAAAAATCCTAAACAAAAGTTTCATTTGCCTCCTTAAGAGCTATTGCTTCAGTCCACCTTGTAAAATAATCAGTGGTTGTTAACAACCACTTATAACCTCCACTTGAAGGTGGGTTAATCATCCCTATAAAATCCAAACCCCACTTCATGAAGGGCTATTCTACTTGAATGGGGTGAAGAGGGATGGTTGCTAACTTTTCCTTACTAGTGAAAATGAAATATCTATTACATTTTGACCCATGCATGTGCATATAAAATAATTTGGAGAAAAATGGCTTTCCCTCATTATCTTTAAGGTTGTATCCCTTGGGGCAAAGTGCCCACTTGTTGGCCTGTCATAGAATTCTTGTAAAAAAATTCAAATTTGATTTGTTTCAACACACCTTAAGAGAAAAACATTTACATCCTTTCTAAACAAGATTCCACCCAAAAGAACATAAGGAATGAATTGAAGTTTGAAATACCTTCATTTAGCCTTGTCCAAGCCTTGAGGAAACTCACTTGTTCAAAGGAAACAAACCATATCTCGATTTTAACTTGGATGTAGTGGAGATGCAATTTATTGCTGGTCATTTCGCAACACCAAGACATCATATTTATCCTCATGAAAATATGAGGATAGATGTTCATATAATCACTTACCTCTAACTAACTTGGTTATTTTGGTATTCACATCATATTCGATCACCTAAGTGATCCAATCCGATCTTTTTTCATTCAAATCCTTGTTGAAAAGAAACTCTTAAATACTTGGATGTGACACCTGTAGACATATAAATTTGACCACTTTCACATGGTCAAAATTGTCTACTCTATTAGTCTATTTTGTTAATAATGATTAAATAATTTATTTAATCATTATTTCATTTTCTGCCTAAGGTTCCTAAAGTATGTGATTGAATAATTAAATACTTTACCTTACACCTTTTCTTCTATAAATTAAATAGGACTATTTATTTAATTTAGTCACTTGACCTTTTGATTAAAAATCAATTTTTAATTCCTCATTTTCTCTCTCCTTGTCACATTCTCCATAATCCTTATCTAATCTGGATTAAATAAATTAACCTATGATTAGGATGTGCACCACTTAATCAAGATTAGTGTCACATCCTCCATAATATCCCACTTGCTTCTAATCTCTCATTAAGTATCCTAATCTTGTGTTTGCACAACCTTAATCAAGGTCATTAGCCACATTTAACATACCCTTTTTAGTCAACCTTTCCACTTGCCTTTCTTGGCCTTGACTCCCTTTCCCATGTGAATTTTTAATTCACATTTATTCACCCAAGGCTCTTCTCTTCCCTATGTGAATTTTTAACTCACTTTTATTCCTCCAAGGAATCTTCTCTTCCCTATGCAAGTTCTAGAACCTTTGACTTGTCACATCAAGTCACATGTGCGTGAATCCTACCTTTTTAAGGACCTTTTTTTATCCAAGGTACTTTCCACCTCTCCTTTTGGAACCTTGTCTTATCCACAAGATTCCCCGATCATGTGAATTTTTAATTCACTTTTATTAACCCAAGATTCTCCTCTTCCCCATGTGATCATTGAGAGGTCACATAATCCTTTTTCCAAGGTACTTGTCCTTCCTCCACATCATGTACCTTTCTTCCACCTCACTTCCACATCATCTTATCCTAAGTCATCTCACATTCCACATGTCAAAATGTGAGGGCTTGTGATTCCTCAACTCACCATAGCCCTCCATCTTGGCTTTTTTGGCTTAATTTCAACCATTGAATTCTCTAGAGAATTCAAATTGTTCTATAAATACCCCCTCCTTCTTGTCATTTTTTAAAAAAAAAAAATTGCTACCAAACTCTTGTCAATTTTCATTTGCAGCATTTTAGCCATTTTCAAACATTTTTCATCCATCCACCAGATCCTTTAGCCACTAGCATCTCATTACATCTTGCATCTTGCATCCATTCATCTCCATACCCATCCAAGGAGCACACAAACTCTCAAAAATCAAGGGCCAACCAAGGAAATCAGTAGCATAAAAGGTATAACAATTCATCTTATTGTTTTCTTTATCTTTTTTGCATAGATATTCCTTAGGATAATCTTGAATAGTATTTCTTTTGTTTTTCCTTTTAATGCATCATTAGTTAGTTTTGCATCTTAGAATACGGTAGAACATTTTAGGGATCACAACACCAATAAATATTTTTTATTATTTGAAACTAAGTGTCTAAATTTCCTGAGACTCCTTATAACAAGTACCTGTTTCTCTACAAAGGATTACCTTACCACATATCCTTCCAAACCTTGACTAAATAATGTGTTCCATGCCTTCATTATTTTTTGTACCAACATAACTGAGATGGTATCTATGTTTCCAAAATTATACATAATGAAATCCTTGGAAAAACCAGGATTTATGAGGGTAGGAGTTTGTGTTACAATTTGCTTAAAGGATTCAAAACTGTATTTTCCTTCCTTTGGTCCAACTAAGAGGTATGTTCTTCAACATAGATGTTAGTGGATTCATGAAATTTGCAATATCAGAAACGAACCTTCTATAAAAAATAATTATCCCCAAAAAACTTTACAATCAATTCATGTGGCTAGGCAAAGGCAATTCAAGAATAAAACTTACTCTATCAGGATCAATTACAAGCCCCTCTTTGAACACAATATGGCCCAAAAATTTTCCCTCATGGACTAAAAAATATATTTCTTAGGATTGAGTGACATCCCAAACTACCTACACCTATCAAAAACCCACTTAAGATGAGAGAGATGATATTTAGCATGTTTGAAAAACACAATAATATCATCAAGATAAATCAACACAATCTTATTTATTGGTCCTTGAAATACCATATCCATGGCTCTTTGGAAAATTTCCTTTGCATATGACAAACCAAAAGGATTTTACTATAATCTATTTCACCCCACAAGTTTTTAGTGATTTTTTTTGTATTGATCCTCTTTTCCACCAAAATTTGATTGTAACTAGAATAGCCATCAAGGAGTGAAAAATGCTTAGAACATGATACCACTTGTAAAATTTGTTCCATAGAAGGCAAAGGATAGTGGTATTTCAAAGAGGCTCTATTCAAGTCTCTAAAATCCACACAAAACCTTAAATCTCCATTCTTTTTTCTTACAGGTACCAAATTCAAGTCCCGAGAGTTGTGTTTGATAGAAAAGATAATTTTGGCCTATATCAATTTATATAAATCCTTCATGAGAGGCTTTTATTTTGGGTTCAAAGGCCTCTTTTTTTTGCTTAATTGGTTTGGAATTTGGCTCTACCTCAATGGTATATTGTGCTAATTCTGGATTAAAAGCCTTGATATCACTATTTTCTCATGTAAAGACATCACTATATTCTTAACAAAGCTGAAAGAAAACAACATTTTCTTCTTGAGTACACACCTTTCTAAGCTTGAGAAGTTTGTCCTTAAATATAGCAACCTCTTTGTAGTGTTCTTTCTTGATTGTCATGTTGATCTTATCTCTTCTAGCCTGATCATCAACGTTAAATATTGATTCAAGAGTTACCAAACCTTTTGGAAACTTATTTGACTTCAGCTGAATGTTTTTCTTTTCATACTATTGTTGTATCTTTTCTTTATTTTTAGTTGAGAGCTCAACTTATTCTTGTAGTAATTTTTTTATCTATTGGTCACTATAAAAAACCTACCAATGCATGTTATTATCAAGCACAACTAGTCTTTCAACCGCTTTAACATACTACTATACCTTTTCCTTTCTTATGTCATTAGGGATGTCAAATTTTGCACCAATGGTAGCTAACCTATCAACATGTTTATTCTTTTCTCTAGGATTGGATTGCACATTAAAGATTAAAAATATTCAACAAGATCACACAATCTATTCTTATATGACTTTATAAAATCATTTTTTATTACATTCAACCCTCTTACTTGATTTACAACAAGCTCACTATCACCAAAAACTTGGAGACATTTTATTTTCCTCTTCTTGGCTCATTAAAGACCACAAATGAGAGCTTTATACTCTATTATATTGTTTGTATAAGTAAATGAAAATATAAAGGCCGATTAGTGACTTTGTTTTGTTGGGATACCAACATCATACCTCCTCCAACAACATTCTTTCTCCTTGAACCATCAAAGTACATTTTCCAAACACCTTCATGTTGCTCATTAGTCTTTTCAAGGTTAGGCATACAAGAATCCTCTTCATGCAAGAAATAAATAAAAATACCATCTTATTATATGTGTTATTATGGATCAAATTCATGGTTTTCAATTCCCCATTCATCAAGTAATAAATCAGGTATACCCTCAATGTAAGTATTTAACTCTTGGACAACTAAATGGTTTTCTTGATCAGAAATAGTACAATTAGCATTGATAACACTTGGCACATAAGGCTCAATATTTTATTTTTTAATGGGTTCTAATTTTATGGTGACCTTAGTACCATATCTAGTCCTTAAAATCATGTGTGATCAATCGAATGACAAATAAGCCCTATCTTGGTTGTGAAGTCTCTTGATATACATAATGCAAAGTATGGTGGAAGGTCAATAACAAAGATACATTGGGGGATTAAAAAATTAGGGCATTTATGTAGGGTGAGACTCAATCCCTTAATGACACCAAGATTTTTTATTACTATCCCATATAACTATATAACTGCTTTTGTAAGGGGCTCATACTCGAAACCAATCTTATCAACTTTTGTTTGGGCATGACTGGACTACTAGCCCTTGAATCTATCACACAATTATGAACCAAATGGTCACCAATGATTAGTGACACATATAATAGATGAGGTTTGAAATACTTACCTTGTTTTTCACTCTTTGGCTAAGGTGTGTTTGTAAGGATAGTTTGTGGTTGTTCCTTTGATGATGATTTTTACATTCTAATATTAAGAAAGGCAACTTGTAAGAGATCTTTTTTCCTAGGGACGGACAAAGACTCCCACATGGATATGTTCATATTTATTTTCTTCATATGATCAAGAATGTTAAAGAGAATGGAACTAACCTTTGGCTATATAATAGGAGCAATAGTAGCTTCTTGCCCTTATGTTGGTTGAGCATGTCCTTTGAGTTGTTCTTTTCTAGAATTAGTCTTATTTATTTGATTTTATTGCACATTTGGGGTTGAAGATGGACTAGAAACCCTTTAAATCACTGGAAAATATTGAAAAGGCCCCTTATCAATTGATTGTTCTACTTCTACAACCTTTTTCTTTGATATCATGTCAGATGTTATAAAAAAGGAGGATTGATTTTGTCCTTGTAGCTAATTCACCCCATGAAATTCTTCGCCTTGCCAATTCATGAACGTTGTATCATTTTGTACAAGTTATTGAGGAGCTTCTTGTTGTGATGGTGTTCCTTGTGATGCATTTTTAGAAGTAGTGGAATTTTGTACTATCACTGCTTGGTTGAGAACTCCATTTGGACAAGTGGTCTGGTTGTGAGCTTGCTTGCGAGCGAAACACCATTCATAGTCCTATGCAATTTTTTTTTGGATAGGAACTAGTGTCTTAGAAGTGTTGTGACATTTGAATTATATAATTGATAATTCCTAGCATTGATAGCATGGTTTTGGCCTTGATAATTTGCTTGGAATGGGGGCCTATGAGGTTGATTGGGTTGATAAGGTGTTAGGCAAGGCCTATACCTTTGAGCTTTCTACTTTTTAAGATTCGCCAAATCATTTCCAAAAGTTTGAAGAAGACTTTTTACCTCTTACAGGTCATTGGATTTGCTTGAGATGCCTTGATTTTGAGTTGATGTTTGATTGATTAGTGTTGTTATAGAAAATATTGTAGGTATTAGAGATGGAATGAAGTTCCAACTTGTATAAGGTTGTTCTCAACTCTGATTTATATCTCATAAGTGTGATAGGGCCTGATAATGAATAGTAAGAGGATGAGGTTAGGTCTAAAGCCCAACCCTTGATAGGTGAAGTTTAAGTTCAGGCCACAAGGGGAAGTCATGCCCATAAAATAAAAGGAATATAAGGATGGGATTGGGCTTGAAGCCTGAACCCTAATATAATCTATTTTCATGAGCCCAAAAAAGATAAAGGAAAGGGAGGGCTCGGGGCCTAAATATGAAACAGAAGGTGGGCCTGAAGCTCAACCCCTAATGAGGGAATTTTTTGATAAAATCTCATCAATAATATGGAGGAAAAGGTGCCAAGCGATGTGGCCTAGTTTCTATGTGGGTTTGATCATTATATGTGGGTTTTAATATATTTAACAAGTAAGAAAGCAAATTTATTTTAATTTGTTAAAAAACTCACTGTAAAATGTGTATCATAAAAAATAGTTATTGTTTATGGTAGTGTAGCATCCAGTAAATAAATGTTTGACAAAACTATCAATTCTAGTAAACACGTCTATTTCTGACTAACAGTTTGACATGCATGGGGTGGATTTTGTATGTTGGATAGGCAGTGCCATTACAAGGAAGCTTTTTATAATGTGTTTTTTGACGTAATTATTTGGGGAATAAACTACACCATGACTCATTCATTGTTGTAGACTGTTGTTGTTAGTGATCCTTCCCTAAATTGTGATTTTGAGTCAAATTTTGTAGGCATCTCTATAATTCATTTAATGCTCACCTAAACATGTTTACACTTCTTTGGGTGAGTTGGCGGCTAGGCATCTTCTTTTCCTACCATGTTTCTCTTTTTTTAAGCTTCCACTTTCAAAATAAAAGGGAATTCACTGCCTATTGTAGGGGTTCTTCATTTTTTTTTCTCTATAGAGACATGCAATTTTGTAGCTCTACTACCCTTACAGGCCTATGCCTTCTCATTAATAGAATTTACCATTTTTTACTTCCTCTCTATGCTTTCATTCTATGTAAATCTTGTTACCTCTATGCATGTATGAGCACTTATCATTTTTTCACATATGTATATTATGTTAATCTACTACAAGTGTTGATTGTGGGTTATTTATGCCCCTTTTGGTGTCCTTTGGGACCTAACCTTCATACTTACCTCTAATAACTAATAAAATAGATAGTTGTGTGAATTTTTTTGATGTTCTTCATTGATTCTTTGTGCAATTCTAGGCATGAAGAATCATAATTAATATAGGTGCATCACCACCCTCTCCCTTTTATGCATTCCTTCTTACTCTTTTTCCTAGAGATAATTAATAGAATAGGATTAGTTGTAGGATTATTTGGTGTTGGGTTAGGTCATCATTGTTGCATCTAGGTTAGAGAGGAAGTCGACCTTCTTTGAAGGTGTGATCTCAACAACAATGGTCCCATACCTTAGATCACTAACATTGTGTCATTGGAATGTTGGACCTTGTTTAGCCAGGTCTTACCAAAGGAACCATATGGAGGGCTATACTACATTGAGGGGTCCAAGTAAGCACCCTAGGCATGTGTGTAAATATTGCATTGATAATAATAAAACTAAAAAGTTTCTCAAGCTCTCTATTTTATTTGGATTCATTTTTTGCTCCTAACAACTTCATGCACAAGTATGTCTAATGTGAATAAGTTTGAACATCAATTTTATATTAAAAGTAATAATGGAAGATACTTTAAGTGCATATAACTAGAAACTTGATCAAATGACTCACGTGGCAATGGGGAAGTTTTGTAAATAACATGAATTTGTATTATTTACCAAAATGTTTATCCTACAAAATAAAATTACTTAGAGGCTATTAGTTTCATTTTAAGAAAATATTAATTTTTTTAAAGAAAATAGAAAAATACATTAGACATATAGTAAATATGCACAATATCTTCAAAAGAACAAGTTGGATCTACTTTCATGACCACTAGCTACTTATGATTTGCTTTAAAATTAGTAATTAATATTTTGTGCACATCATGTATCTACTAAACAAATAATACTTTTTCCACTACATACATGTGCCAAGAAACTAATGAAGCAAAATTGGGAAAAGCAAGTATCCTTAGGGTGACAACATAGTAGTATGTCCCACTTGTGGCGCATCTTGATTTTTGCCTAAAGTTGTATATATTTTTAGAAATAGTAATGATTTAAGCCTAGAGGGGCTTCATCTAAGGGTTTAGATCAAAATCCCTTGGATAGAACCCCCCTAAGATTAAATCAAACCCTTAATGGAGGCTCCTCTACACCTTTCAAAATGTTTGACAAAAAATAATTTTGTTTCACCTAAATTAAAGATCAAATTATGTCATTTGGAAATATTATTTTGTAAGTATGTAGCCCTTAGTATTAAATTAAAAAAATAAATATGTAGTATTTAATATTATATGGGGCGGGGGGGCTAGCTCAATTGGCTAAAGCATCCTATTGTAGGCAAGAATTCACGAGGTCTAGTCTTCCCCCAAACCCGTAGTACCAAAGGGTGTGTCATGCCAACGTCACCTATCATGTGAAAAAAGTTTACCAAGTGCACTGCAGTTTATAGGGGGACGGATACCCGACCGATTCCTGTAGTCTAAATATATATATATGTATATTGTGATATTGCTATCAGGTTTCAACTGTGTATTTTTACGAGTCACTCATTGACCCATGTTTCATGAGTAGTGGTTCACAAGAACCCATCTCTCATGATAATGAATGGTCCACTTAGCACTCATTGCATCTAGGTGATGCTCATAGACGTGAAGCATTGGACCGTCTTGAGAGGTCACCCATCCCAGTACTTCACCTCTATGAGCATCACCTAGATGCAATGAGTGCTAAGTGGACCATTCATTATCATGAGAAATGGGTTCTTGTGAACCACTACTCATGAAACATGGGTCAATGAGTTTGACTCGTAAAATGACACGGTTGAATCCTCATAGCAATATCACAATTTGACATGTTGTGGAAAAATACCTCCTACTTATCAATATACATATATATATATTTAATTTTATATCAAATGCAGGTCAACTAGAATGAAAAAATAATGACCTATATTCAAGACACTAAGAAAAATAACAAACATTGCTTAGAAAAGTCTCAAAAAATGTACTGTACTCCACATAGATGTCCTTGTTTCAATGAAAAATAAAAATAATCTTGATATATACTAAGAGAAATGTGTTACTGAATAATAGGTTTAAAATTTTTATCAGTACAATGCACAAATTAATAATAAATAAAATATTTTATAAAGAATACCAAAAATATCCATGCATTATACTTTAGAGTTAATGATCTCATGGATTGTAATTATTTTAAGATATGCATAAAATGGAGGTTGAATACCATTAGCCAAATTAAATACCCTAGAGTTAATTTTCCCACATTTTTTATCATTATAAAATATCTCTTAACAAGTGATATCCTTAAATATAGGACCTATTAACCAATTTGAAAGGTTTGTAGCTTACTAGCCTAGATCAAGGCTCAATAACTATAAAAAGAGGTGTGCTCATTTTTTGATCATTCCTAAGGTAATCCAAACCATCATTTGGAAGAGTTAGGTAGTTAAATTTATATTGAAAGGTAATACTTGAATATAAACCATGTTTGTCACTTCGAGCCTAACAATATAATGGATCAAGAGTTACCAAGTATCCAAATGGACTATGTTGGAAAATGTCAACCTATTGAAGTTGTAGACCTATTTTTAAAAGTTCTCTAGTGTTTTTTTGGGGAAATTTTGAAGCCAAAATGATGTAATAATTATTAGTGGACATAGATCTAGAAATAAGGTCAAATTTAGTTGGATAGATCCACGCATCTTCCCCATAATTAACTACCACCAACTTGGTTGTACGCAATATAATGCTTGTTAATAATGAAAAACACCATATAGTGTTGGCCAAGACATTTTTTTGGGAGTAATTGGTGACTCCCCAACACCTCCAAGAACAGTTGCTAGACCAAAATATCCTCCACAAGAGAGAGAATGACAAGAAGGCTTGCTTTAGCAATGCAAGATTGAATAATGGTTGAATATACTTGAATGTAAATGTACATGAGATGCCTTGCTTATAAAGGCAAGGTAGAGAGATAAGATTAGACAAGATCATGACAAGTGTCTTAATCCTATTACATGAGACAACTAACAAACTAACTACCTAGGAATCAAGAATTACTAGCTAGATAAGATAAGTTCTAGAAAATACAACTAAGATTTATAGAAAGAATCATATATCCTAAGTAAACTTAACATGTGAATATGTCTCCTAATTACCTAGTGAGTGAATTAGCTAGTTACAAGACATTTATTCACACCAACAACCCCCCTTAAGTACAAATTAGGGAGAAGATTATTATGCAACTATGCAAAGATGAAGATGAAGATGGGTCCTGGCTATTAGGCCATGTTAGGTACCCATTTACAAATGCAAATGCAAATGCAATCAATCTCTCATAAGCGGAGAAAAGAGAAAACCCAATGGGACAAAACTCCTCTCCAAAAGATAGAAAAGAAAAAGAAACAAGCATGATGCATAGAGGACTCAATGATACCCCCCAAGGACTACATCCATCATGTCTATAAAATCAATGACCCCCCCCCACCCCACCCCCCCCAATATGAGGGAAGAAGAGATATACTATATCCACCCATAATGAAGAAGCTCCAATGCTGATGAAGAATGCCTGAAAACAAAAGATGATCCAATGTCTGCAAGCAACCCATCTTCCCTTAGGAAGAAACTGTCACGTCTCCAACTATGATTTTCCTTGTTTTTTTCTTTATGTGGATTTGATATATGACTGAATGTGTGTGGTAGAATAAATAATAAATAATATGGTGTTTTGGGAGATGAAATAAGAAAATGTTTGTTTTAATTTTGAAAAAGTTTAAATGTATTGAATATAGTTTTATTTTGAAAGTGATGCAAAATAGAATAGTGTTATTTGGATTAATGCATTATATTGCTTTGATTTTAATTTTACCTAGATACTAATCTATTAATGGGTTCATGAGGTTACTTGAGCTACAGGTTGTCGAAGACCAAGGGTGTGGCTAAGGTAGAATAGGCTAGCTTCTTGGCAGGGTAAAGGAGGAACGGTTCTCTCGCACACACACGAGCACTTAGTATCATGTAGATACATTTATTATTTAATTTAGTTAAATTTTTATATTGTTCGTTCTTCTGAATGCTTAATTAAATTAATTTATAGTGAAATAAAAGTGCAAAGGTATAAAAGAATTAATTATAATTTAATTAAATATTTCATTATGCAATTAAATGATAATGCTTTATTGCTAAGGATAATTATTTTATTTGCGAATAAATGATATTTCTTTATTATTTACTTGGAATAAATATTTAATTTGCAATTGAAATGGCATTCTTTATTATTTGTTGAACAATAAGTAGTTTTTGGAAGCACAACAAAGCACAAATGGTGGGAGAAAGAGGAAAAGCAATAAGAAGAGGGAGATCAACTGAAAGCAAATTCTAGGTTCTCAAATTCTTCTCCAATGCTTTCAATTTCAAATGTGTGAATAAACACTTGTTTGAGGAAATATTGAACTCATACATTTAAAAACCCAAATTGCTTATATATGTGGAAATCATATATTTAGTATACAAATGTATAAGTTTTTGTATTATATTATGTGACAAGATTGTATAGGCCTATTTATTTTTGCTTACTCTCCTTGTAATAAGCGCACACACACACACACACACACACACACACACACACACACATATATATATGTGCATAACATACTACCATTACGCTACAAACTGAAATCCCCCTTTCAGAAGAACCAATGTATTTTCAAAGAATTAATGAAATCTTGTATTTATCAAAGTTGTAAGCAATGTTTATACATTTATAGTTATAGGGTCACTGGGTTTATACATTATTTTGAATGTTTAAATGATACCTTGTTTTTTTTTAAAAAAAAAATCATTGAATATTAAAATCGTTGATTTTATTTTATTTATAGGGGGAAATTTTATTAAGTTTTTGTGAAGGCTATAAGCCTCCCAACTGCGCATCCTCTATGAGGATGGCTACACTGTGGAGGTAGCACCCTCCACAGGCTGCGACCTGTGGAGAGGGCGTTGTCCTCCATAGGCAGCGCACCCTCTAGTACAAAGGGGTCATTAGCCTCCTTTGGCCTATCACTTGTTGTGAAAACTTCAATATCTTGTTTTTAATTCGCCTAGCAATTTTGTGTATAGAATTTTCTTCAGCTGCTTATAAATATGAATATATATATATACATACGCTTGTGTATATATTGGAGTATTAAAACAATATTGTGAAATACATAGTTGTAGATGTATATGTTATTTCGTTGGAAAATGTAATCTTCAATAAGTATATATATACATATATATATATTTATGGGTATATGTTTGTATATTTAACATTATAGAATGTAAAAGAATAAATACATGGTTGTAGAAGTATATATCATTTCATCTGTAAATGTAATTTTCTGAAAGTGTATATAAATATATATATATATATATATACATACATACTTAATTAAATATATCATCCTGATAAAATGTAATAGGTAGTTTGCCTGTAGTTGAATCTGAAATAAAATTACTTCAACTGAAAATGTTTTTTTTCTTTTTTGTATATCTACCTATATATATATACATATATATGTATATGTATATATATAACATGAATACCATACAATAATATGAGAGCAAAATTTAAAACTCGAAAAGAAGACCTGTAATAATAAATATTTATGTTTTAAATGGATATATTTATGTATTAACTTGATTAATTTCTGAATATGGAATAAATATGTATATATATAAGAATATATATATATACACTTATACATGAATGAGCAAGTTTACTCTTTAGAATGTTTGCATTTCAAACTGGAAGTATTCTTGTCAAATTTATACAAATATGTTATTTTTAGATTAAACCATTTAATTTGGAAATGGCTTATTGGATACCTTGAAAACAAGTATGAAGATACACATTTTCATTTAATTACCAATATCCATTGGAATGTTAGAAGATCGAGTAAATCAAGACAAATGTGAAATGTAAAAACCAGATGTAGAATTTATTTCTTATGAATTATTCTCTTATGCAATCAAATAGAAAACTTTGGAAATGTAACTATTTTTTAAAAGAATGCTTGAATTATTGAACATAATGCAACTTGTGTGGAACTATGCATTATTTACTCTTTTTATGAGAAACTTCTAGGACAGGATGTCGAATGTGGGCTCCTAGAGACAATAGTTAACCTTTTCTTAAAATACCATTTATTTTTGAATGCTTGGCCAAGTTAATGAACCATTGAAATAGATGGATAAAAAACCTAGATTTTTTTTATGTTGTATATGTCTCTGCCACATCCTGCTTGCAAGAAACATGTTGTTCTAATATAGGAATGCATATAGGCATCAGGCATGCATTGAGAGTTCCCTCCTTCTTTATTGTTCCAGGTTGCTAGGCTCCTCGTACAGGGTCAGGGATTTCTTTGAGTTAGGAAGAAACCCGGGGAAGTCATATTCTTCGTGGTCGGGCGGAAAAGGTGCCTTAACCTCACTCTTGGCCTTAGCGCAAGAAGACCAGTGGTGTCATGGCAGATGAGGATCAGAGGTTCTATATGCCATGGATTTACTTTTTGTATCACTTTTGTATGGCTTGCATAACCAATTTGTAAAATGTAACTTTACTTCATGGATGTAATTATTGATGTAAACTTGTTCATGTATCATTGAAATAGATGAATTGTAACACCCTTTTGGTTTATGTAAATATAGATAATTACTGAACTTGCCTTTGAGAATTTATGGATATTTAATGTTAATCATGTATCACTTTTTCCTTACTTGGAATGCGCATTTTTCATGGAAATATTTTATTTGGTATGTGAGTTTTTGAGCTTTACAGAAACAAATTCATAAGTTGATGACAAAGCCACTCCATGTCCAACTTAAAGGAGGAAGAATGAACTCTCAACATGTATGCCTCTAAAAATTTGAGTAGGAGTCTCCAAGATTGAATAAGCCACAACATAATCATGGTCAAACTCAACAAAGAAACATGACAAATCAAGTGAAGGATGAGACTTTGAATGACAATCTCCAAAGACAAAGAAGATGATATAAAATTTGTGCTAAAATTTTCATTAAAGAGGAGAGAAACCCCCTCAAGTGTGTCTTCCAAATCTGCAATATGAGACTCCATGAACAAGTTAGAAATACCTATAAAAAACTCATCCCACAAAGCAAGATCTGAAAAACTATGATCATCCTGTTGAATAGAAGCATTGCTAGCTGAAGAAGCAAGAGGTGGAGGAATAGGAAGCTCAACACTGGTCTCTAGAGTACCAAGGTGTAGATGACCAAACTTCTCCTCACTAACATGGTTCACACTCAATGGAGTGTGTGATGCAGTCAAAGGAACATTATCACCTTTTGAAACAAAATATGAAAATGAATGCACATGAGATGAATGATCAACCATCTTGATAGCAAAAATATCCCTAGTCTCCAAGTCCCTTATGTACACTCTATTAGGATTAAAATCAATTGTCTTACCTTGATCCCCATGATTAATTTGATAAATAGAAAGGAGCCCATGAGTAATTTGATAAATAAAATAAACAACCCATAATATTTATAGTTGAAGTTCCTTTGACACATAATGCAATATCAAAAAATATTTTTCATGTCATGTAATGCAACTTTGGGCTTTAAAAAATCATTCAATACACTTGTTCACTGAGATAGTTGTCATTTTTTCCAAATAACTCTAGAATAAATTTTCATAATATACACAAAAGTGATATTAGAAATTGTATCAACATGAATTTGCACCCCTAACGCAAATATCATTTTGACCCTTAACATTTAGAAAAATCAAGAGTGGAGGTTTAATCCCACTTAAGCTCGTTGCTTGCATCCACTTGGCACCTGTTTTGTGTGTCGATGGGTGCATTTCTGTCTAGGACGCCTGCACAGTGCACAGACATTCGCTCGATGCGCTTACATCCCTGGCAGATTCCTACTGGTGGAGACTGCAGAGATGTTACACTTTCGATTGGAAGTCAAAGAGTAATGTCTCTCCTTGATTGGCCAACCTGAATATGGCCATTTTTCATCCATCTCTTCATAATCTTCACTCTCTCATGCATTTCGGTCTTCAACACAATTTTGGATAGATTCTGGCAAGATCTTGAATCACTTTCTCCACCATGTTCATCCATTTTCAAGCTTTGTAGCAGCATTCTTCACTCCATTTGCAGCAATCTATCACTCCATCACTCCAACACTCCAACAAGGTGAGCACAAGACAAACACAATGGCAACAGAGGCTCGATTCCCTCTCGTTCACTCCTCCATAAGCCTTGAGTGCTTTGGATGGAGGCAGTAAGCTCCTTTAATCTCTCCTTTTGCTTTTGATTGGGTAAGCATGTACTGCTTGTATTTTTTTGTGTTTACGTAGCTTGTAGTTCATTTCCTTTATCATTATTTCTACTATTCCAAACTTGGTTGTTCATGGAGGTGGAAACACCAAGACGGGGGGTCTGACTAAGGCAAGCCCCTATACAGCCCCAACAACTTCTCCCTTCCTTATGTGCAGGTGGATAGAGCTCGGAGCAAGCTGGCGAGGAGAGCATTCTACGAGATCATCTTCGTCACCTTGGTGGTAATACATTTCCTTTATCGCATTCGTATTTTATTTTCTCTCATCTTAATCTCATTCTATTGCTTTAAACATCTCTAGACTAGGCTGATATTCCCCTTTCTCGAGTTAGAATCTTGTATTTTCAGTTCTCTAGTTGTATGGACACCAGTACACCTGTGAGACACTAACGCATTGCGCTATTGTCCTAAAACTGTGCTTCCATCTTCAGATAGAGAGCTTCCTAAGACACGAGTTTGACTCTAAAAGCTGGATCACTTAGCCTCCTACCAACTTTCAAGATTGCAGGGTGATCGAAGGACATATAGTCATCATCATTCTCATCCTCTTCATCCTAACTACCCTTTAAGCTAAGGTGGGTTAGGGCAACCTTTCCACTCTTGGCCTTTCATGACCTAGGGCCTTACAATGGGTGGTCCCCCTCTCTCACATTTTTTGTGAACCCGACGTGAACCAGTTTGGTTTCATTCTGCAATATTGAAAGCCCATTTCCTCGTATCCTAGGAGTGTTGTAGGTGTGAGTGTTGGTCTTCCTTACAACCCAACTTGTGCCCCTAGTAGGCGTAGTTGAAAGGTTTCGATGGTGTTGTGCAACGTAACCTTGATTGGTTCACTATCCTATCTCATAAACCTTTGGAGGTTCGTAGAAATATTGTTAGTGTGTGCGATGGCCTCTTTCTTAAACCAACCTATTCCCTCTATGCAAATTGTGAATAATGGTACTAGCATAAGCTCCACTTCACAGGAACTGTCGATGGGTTTTAATAGAGATCAGTCTCCTCTTTACATTCCCACGAGGATAAATGGGAACACTATAGTAGGTGTCCTCATTGATCTGACATCACAAGTGAATATCATAGCTGAGGAGATCATGTTGATTAATGTCCTACATAAGGATGGGTATGATGCACTTGAAAGTATTGTCTACACGCACGATGACCTTTTCGTACCTCCTATAGGGAGTATTTTCCTATCAGTCCTTGTTGGACCTAAGTCTATAAGCCTTAAGTTTGACATCATCCTGGGGTCTAAACTCTTCAGAGTGAAGCTAGGTATCCCCTAGTTAGTAGCTATGAATGCAGTTCCCTCGGTTATATACAAGTTTCTAAAGTTTGTCCATGGAGGTTCGGTGCACATTATCCATGACACCGGTTATAGACCACCAGTTGCACATGGCAACTACACCCTAGACTACTTTTGGCCTGCCTCTCTTGGTCCTCTCCCACCTAGAAAGGACCTCTTATACCGATGTATCAAAACTATAAGAAGGGGCGCTAGGTCGAGAGTGAGATACCCTCCTTCGCCTTATGTTGTTTTGCATAGAGCCTGTTTGAAAGTTGACAGTGACACTGCCAAAGTGTGTAGAAAGGAAGAAGAGAAGCGGTCCCAAGATCCTCCTTCTTCCTCTTCCACTATTTAGCCCGATGCTTCCTCTTGTCTTGACATGGTACCATTTGTTTATGTCTCGTTTTTGCGAGAGAATCCCATGGTGCTCGCTTGGAGAAAGGCCAAGCGTCTTGATTTTGAGCTTCCTGTCCTACCCATGGAGCCTAGGCCCATTTGGTACAGTAAACAGAAAGTCCTCCATGGAGAGTCCTCTTTGTCTCAGGCTCTATGGCCTCCTACTATTCCTATTACTAAAATAGTGAATGGGAAGAGGCCCACTACCGAGGCACTAGAGTCAACTCCTCCCGCCATTTCTGAACCTACCTCTTATGCTCCCATTCAGGAGACTGTGCTTCCATTGGATATAGCCATGGAGGACACTCCCATGGATGAGAAATATCCTTTTGTCCCTTCACAAGTCTCAACTTCTGGTTCGAAGAGTCATAGAAACTACCTTGTGCACAAGCGTAACCATCGGTGGAAGGATCTCCTAGTCAAGCAAGCTTCCTTATAGAAGGAGGGGGAGAAGATCGCACCTCCTACAGTGTCTTCATCTCTACCCTCTTTTGTCCCCATTCAACCTAGTTTTGTATCTCTTTCAGTTCCCGCTGTGAGCGCACCTACACCTGGAAAGGTACAAGTGTTCATTGCTCCTTCGACGGAGCCGCCCCTGCTGACTTTTGTTCCAGATATCTTTCCTTTTCTGGAGCCCATGGATATGGTGAACACTTCAATCATATCCGCTATGTTTTTTCCTCTCCTCTCTCGATCCTTGCTTCATCTATGGGGAGTTCACCTCCTCCTTCGAAGAGGGTAGAGCATGGTTCCTCGAATGGTGGAGGACGTAAGAAGAGCCCACCTCCTCCGAAAGGTGGCCCCGTGCTAGCTTGTTCTATCCTAGTGATAGAACCAACTCCAACCTCACTTGAGTTTGTCACTACTCTTGATTCTCTTGGTGAGCCTAATAGTGAACCTTAGGTGCAGAATCCTTCGCCTGCTGAGGTAAAACATGGCACTCCTTTTAAGTGCATGTTCAATTTGATGGATGAATTTTCGACCCTGTTGGTAATCTTTGCAAGGTCATTGACCCTGGACCCACAAGAGCTGATTGACAAAGACCTTATAGGTCCCTCTGCCTTAGCCCTTATTGCGAGAAGATTAGAAGCTCCCCCCCTTAACATTACACTGTTGCAGGCTCGTCATCCCTCCCCTTTTGATGATCTAGAGTGGGAAGCTAACGACCTCTTGGTTGACCAATGTTAGGGGGAGACCCTCTTCTTAATCTCTAGATTATATGTGTGTGTGTGTGTTGTGATATGTTCCCCTATGATTGTGCTTTATGTGCCTGGATGACCCTCATCACCCTTGTTGGTGCTTGGATATAGGCGTGGTGTTTTTTTTGTACACCTTCCTCTATACGTATCTACATTCTTCCATTTTTGTGATGGACTTTCGATAAATTGGGGACGATGCAAAGCATCAGGATCATTTAGGCCTCCTTCCATGTTGACCCAAATTTTTATTTTACTTTTTCTTCTCGTGCATTCCTCACATGGCCTGATATAGTAGGGGGTTGATGACAGTTCATTTATATACTATTAGTATACTTATACATATATTTATGAAGTAGTTCTGACCCTGAAATATTAGGCTACCCCTATGTTGTTTGTGTGTGTTCCCATTTTCTTTTACTTTTCTCTTTATCTTTCTCTCTTCTTTGCTTGAGTTGTCCCTCTCATGTGTGACAACATTACTTCTACATTTCATGATCTTTAGAAAACACATTCATTTCCAAACGAATATTTTCTTGAAGACCCTTCACACACTTCCTTATTAGAATTATATTCTCAACTTGAAACCCTAGCGGAACGTGTTTCCTTCATCATGAGTTCGTAAAGAAAGGACATGGGAATCCTCCTCCGAAGCAGGAACGGTCTTAGTCTTCCCGTCGTTCGAGCACATCTTCTTCCTTTTGAATTCCTTGATGAAGTGAACATATTTCAAAAGGATTCCTTAATGACGAATTGATTCGAGAAGGAAGACATTAGCTTTCGAATGGTGAGTCCCTTGAGTGGACCCCTCTTTTTCACGTTGGGTTCCTAAGGCACCCCTTTAAAAATCTTCAACAAGTTATATGGCGTCTAGCTTAGGGGCAGCCCGACTAGACCGGTATTACATATTCACTTTTGGTCCAGGGGCATCCTGACTAGATCGGTTTCACATTTTCATGTCTAGTCTGGGGGTATCTCGACTATACTTTACCTTTCAATCAGTGTGTCCCTTGAGTGGACCCTCCTTCCTTTTGAAGGGTTCCCAAGGGAGCCCTTTAAAAGTCTTACAACTTAGAGATGGTCTACATGACTATCCGTTCACTAGCCTGTGCGACCGCTTCCTGATGTGTTCTATCTGTCGATAAACATGTCGCCATCTTTGACTCTATGAAGTCCCCTCTACTTAGTTTCCCTCATGTGAAAGTTCTTGGGGGATACCTTCCTTGTAGGTCCGTGGTTCTGTAGGGTGTGTTTCTTGGTTTCCTTCATGTGAGAGTTCTTGAAGGATAACCCCCCTTGTAGGACCGTGATCTTGTAAGGCACTTTCGTACTTCAACTTTGTGGTTCTACAGAACTATGAAGTCCTCTCCTGCACTTCCAAGTTTTCCAGACCATGCTCTGCTTCCTCGTCGATTCAGGTATACACTCTTACTTTGCTACTTCCTTACTACTCTACTTTACCGAAGCACTCATCAGTACTCGTGCTCACTAAAGTGGGGGAAAAATGTATCAACATGAATTTGCACCCCTAACACAAATATCATTTTAACCCTTAACACTTTAGAATAATCAAGAGCGGACGTTTAATCCCACTTAAAGCCCATTGCTTGCATCCACTTGGTGCTTGTTTTGCGTGTCGATGGGGGTGTTTCTATCAGGGATGCCCGCACGATGAGCAGACGTCCATGCAATGCATACACGTCCACGTGACGCGCTTACATCCCTGGAAGATTCCTATGGCTAGAGACTACATAGACGTTAAAATTTCAATTGGAAGTCGAAGAGTAACATCCCTCCTCAACTGGCCAACCCGAATATGGCTGTTTTTCATCCATCTCTTCATAATATTCACTCTCTCATCCATTGCAGTCTTCAGCAAAAGTTTGGATAGAGTTTGGAAATATCTTGAATCACTTTCTCCACCATGTTCATCCATTTTCAAGCTTTGAAGCAACATTCTTCACTCCATTTGCAACAATCTATCACTCTATCACTCCAACAAGGTGAGCATAGGACATACACCATGACAACAGAGGCTTGAGTCCCTCTCGTTCACTCCTCCACAAGCCTTGAGAACTTTGGACGGAGGCGGTAAGCTCCTCTAATCTCTCCTTTTGCTTTTGATTGGGTAAGCATGTACTGCTTGTAGTGTTTTGTGTTTACATAGCTTGTAGTTCATTTCCTTTATTATTATTTCTACTATTCCAAACTTGGTTGTTCGTGGAGGTGGAAACACCAAGATGAGGGTCTGACTGAGGCAGGCCCCTATATAGCCCCAACAACTTCTCCCTTCCTTGTGTGCAGGTCGATAGAGCTCGAAGCAAGCTAGCGAGGAGAGCATTCTGCGAGATCATCTTTGTCAACTTGGTCGTAATACATTTCCTTTATCATATTCATATTTTCTTTTCTCTCATCTTAATCTCATTCTATTGCTTTAAACATCTCTACACTGGGTTGATAGTCCCCTTTCTCAAGTTAGTGTCTTTTCAGTTCTCTAGTCATATGGACGCCAACGCACCTGTGAGATGCTAGTGCGTCAGGTTGTCGTCCTGAAACTGCACTTCCATCTTCAGACAGCAAGCTGCCTAAGACACGAGTCTGACTCTAAAGTCCAGCTCGCTTAGCCTCCTACCAACTTTCGGGATTGCAGAGTGATCGAATGACATATAGTCCTCATCATTCTCATCCTCTTCATCCTAACTACCCTTTAAGTTGAGGTGGGTTAGGGAAGCCTTTCCGCTCTTAGCCTTTCGTGACCTGGGGCCTTGCAATGGGTGGTCCCCCTCTCTCACAAAAATATAGAACATAGTTGGAAAATAAATATGCACCTTAAGATATGTTTCAAGCTTAAGTTATAATCCCAAACAATGAGAATATAAATAAAAAAATATTTCTAAATGCTTTATCACCAAGCTATTTTTAGGCACGTGAAATCAACAAAAAAAATTTTGTGCATATCCTATAATTACAAAATTTTGTGAGACCACATTTCTTTAAGGAATTTTATCAAACACTTCCTTATGTACACCAATACCACAAACTATTGGTGTCAAAGGAAAATAGAGCATTGGTACAATTGTTTATATAAAATGTGTTTCAACAAGTGATAGGTAGTATTGCATGTGGTTTTGTGCCATAAAAGCACTGGTATATCAAATATGAATGACCCAACCATCAAAATCTTGCCAAAAGGTAGAATGCAATTACAGACCAATGATCTAAACTTGTCAATATCCCATAAAAAATTTCATTGAGAACACTATATCATGCACTTTATGGCTTGACAATTAACCTTAAAATCCTCTTCAACATACCCATTACACACTAACATGTGATTACTAGTTTATTCTTCTTCTTCTTTTTTCTAAAAACCAAGTTTTTCTCTCTTTAATTAAAATCTAAAACCTACTTTAATATTCGTGTTAACTTAGTGTAGACACTAAAATAATCCTTCTTTCATCTATCATTATTTTATTCATTAATAATATTTATTTTTATTTTTATTTATTATCAACCGTTATCCTTCACAATCATTTAATTAAATTATTTTATTCTTTAATCAAAGTGAGCTAAGGAGGTGTTTGGCATTGGTGCTCGGCTCATTGAAGAATATTTCCCTCTTTGACAAGAAACTTCCTGAGTTCGGGCCGTTGAACTATGAAATAAAAATGGCTAAGGAATGGCACCAAGATCTAAAGGCTAATGCCTTTGACAATTCAAAAATTTTAGCTAGGAAGAATACCAAATGGGAGCCTCCGAATTGTGGATGGTTCAAAATTAATTTTGATGGGGCTGCTAAAGGCAACCCAGGAAGGGCAAGTATAGGTGGGATTATCAAAGACTCTATGGGGAATATGGTGGCAGGGTTTGCTGGTGCATTGGGATTCAGTCGGCTTTGGTTGATGAGGCTCGTGCGCTGTTCATGGGCCTCAAAATCGTTGTTTCTTTGGGGATTGTTTATCTCCATATTGAGGGAGATTCCAAAGCGGTGATGGATGCGGTGGAAAAAGATAGATTTATAGGTTGGAATACCAAGGAAATTTTGTTGGATGCTAGCTTCCTTATGTCCAAATTAAGGGACAAAAAGGTGACTCACATCTTTAGAGAAGGCAACTGTGTGGCGGATGCCTTAGCTAATCTTGGCTCGGGTTGGGATTCGAATAGATGTTGGAGAAACAAGGAAAGATTGCCACCAAATATTCAAATTTTGATAGAGCAGGACAAGGCTACCATGAGTTATAATGATATTCTACTCTCGAATGACGAAAGCTGATTGGGGGGGCCACTGGCTAATTTGGGTGTGCTGGTGGGTTAATGTCATTAATGGTATGAAGTACAGGTGGAGCTTTCCTGGTGAAACTGAGAGTGTGACAGGTAGAGATTGGAGCATCCACGTGTCTGTACTTTGGACTGGTTGGATGTTTTTAGTTCATAAAATTATGATGAATTGGCAAGGTGGGGATTTATTTGAGAAGATCAAGTTTAGTTATGGCGGCATAATGCGGGTTAATTGGAAGGACGTGACTTCTCATCAGGTGCGTGACCATACTATGCGTGCTACTCTCTTGGGAATTGGTTTGATTGTTTTATCTCCTCAATGCATTTGGAGGAGTGAGTGTATTTATAATGATGTGACTTTCTATAATGTGATTTGGCTGCATTCTAGAGACTTCGGGCAAGCTAATTTAGCTAGGGTTTCCTTACGCATACTTTGGAGAGTTACTAAATTTAATTTATCGATCCGTCCGCATGGGGTTTCGTGCTTTTCCTACATCTCCGCCAACTTTTTCCTTCTCTTCTGTAATCATAAATTCTGTAAAATTTGGGTCTTCTCTCACTGTGGTTTATTTCCTCTCTGCATGTGAATGGTACACGGGGTCAAATTTTCCTTGTTGTAATCGGTTTAATTTGCCTTGTTGTAATCGGTTTAATTTTCCTTGCTCTAATTCCAGCCTTAACTATCCTTTTGAGATTATTATTCGTGACTGCTACTTGTGGTATTCCTTGCATTTCTATGAGCCTTCTATGCAGACCGGCGGTATGGGTGGTGATCACGTTCGGACGGAGCCAGACAATTATGATGAATTTCGTAGCAACCCGCTGGTTTGGCACATTTGTGTGGAGGGAGGTATAGCTCCACTCATGGAATGCTTAGTCGGCCATGATCCCATTTTATCTGGTCAGTTCGCCAGTTCTTGGAAGGACAGGAGGGTTTCCATTGGTGGGATTTCGTTTGACATCAGCGAGGAGGTGATTGTGCGGGCTATGGGTTTGTTGTGTGAGGGGAAGAAATATCCTAAACATACTAAAAAGCCAGACCATGAGAGCCTTAAGGCATTTTTCAGAGGAGAAGAGACCCCGGTTAGGAACCAGGCAAGGTTTGAAAGGGAAGAACTTTCGAAACCATGGGACCAGGTTTGCATGGTACTGATGAGATATGCTACACTGGAAGGTAGATTCAAAACTTGTTTCTTTTATCATTTCCATCTGTTAAACCATCTTAGGCATAAAATGCTGCTTAGTTTCCCATTTTTCCTTCTGATGGACTTGGAAAGTTCGGTAGACAAGTGTAAATCATCGGCCAGCCGAAATCCCTATGACCTCCCATCACTCCCGCTCCATCAGGGGCTAATTCTCCACCTATACCACTTTCATCTTGCCCTATGCCTGCCTAAAGCCATCATTGTTGTTCGTGTTAAGAAAATTGAACCCCTCTCTATGGTGCATATCTCCCCGACCGAGTCCAAGAGTCCTCCCCGAAAGCCAAATATTGACAATATGGGAAATGCCAATACCAAATTTTCCACCAAAAAGCTTAAGGGTGGGTTTGGCAAGGCCCATGCCAGTCCGGTGAAGGGGCTCTACAAGCTGAAAGCCACTCAGGCTGCCACAACTCCCTCTGTCACTAAGTCAAAAAAAGCTAAGGAGAAATGCATGCAAGTTGTGACTGTTAAAGATGGCAAGGGTAAGAATGTGGTTAGGAAATATTCTAGAGGGGATACGGTTGTGGGGAACATGGAGATGACTAGAGGGGAAAGTGCTCAGAGGAGATCGGGGAGGCTGGCAAAGAATAGCAAGAAGAGGTTAATCATCGAGGATTCGGAGGAGGAGCATTCGGATAGCAAGGGTTATAAGGAAGAAGAGTCTAAAGATGTTGAAGAGGAGATGGTGGAAATGCCCTTGCTTACTCCGAAGGATAGCAAGCTCCCTTTTGTTGGCTCTGGCTCGTACTCTCTGCAGCCGCTAGTGGATGAGCCTGGTGAGGCTTAGGATGCTATGGATGTTGGGGTGGAGTCAGATAAGGTGGCGAAGAGATTGGACACCCTGGATAAAAGATTTCGGGGGCTGACCCACTTTACCATGAAACTAGGTCACTTTGTTACGAGTACTCTGTCTAATGCCATTAAAGAGGAACTGGAGGGGAACAATAGCCAGGAAAACAAAGAGTGGGTGGGAGATGAGGCAGTGGACCTCCTGATTAAGAACTGGGATGATGCCAGTTAGTTTTCTCCTAGTGCTGGTCTATCGGTTGTTTCTCGGCTATTGATGTGCTGCCTTTGGGCTGTCTCTGGTTTTTCCTATTTTTTTCTGGTTATGTTAGCTGTTTAAGACTTATCCTTTTTTGGCCCTAGTGGCTCGTTGTGTTGGGTACAACACCCTGTAAATGCTGTTTAACTTTTCAAAAACATTATCCATTAAATTAATTAACTAAATGCACTTATTTATCCACCTATTATCCATTAAATAAATAAATAAATATCAAATTCCACCTAATATGCACCATTTATCCATTTAATAAATAATTAAATCCTTAAATTTCATCTATTTGATTAACTAATTAATCAAAATAAATTAATACATCAATCTATTCAATCCACTTCCTCATGCGATTAGTTCACTCCCTCATGCAATCAGTTCACTCCCTCATGCAATCAATTATTTCTTCCATGCACTTATTTAAGTGTTTCATACAAATAGTTATCTCCTTCTAACTCACTCATCAAATCCAATTGAGTAATAATCATTATTTTAATTAAAAATAAAAAAAAATCTCAACTCCATGATTGCCACATCTCCATATTGACTCCACAATCCATGTAATTTAAGATTAGATCTCATCCATCCAGTCTTCTTTTCAAAAATCTATAAATTCAACCCTTCACCCACCATTTTGATGTAACACAATCCTTGCAAGATTATGTTGTTAAA
The DNA here is from genome assembly GCA_007115665.2 of Sequoiadendron giganteum. NCBI lineage: Eukaryota > Viridiplantae > Streptophyta > Pinopsida > Cupressales > Cupressaceae > Sequoiadendron > Sequoiadendron giganteum. The sequence continues at coordinate 351,832,511 of CM021102.1, forward strand.
TCTATCATCCAAGGAATGCTTATATTATGTTGTAGGAATTGAAAGCATTCACATACATACTTTGAAGCAATATCATTTATCGAGTTTAATAGAGGTTTTTTTAGTATATTTCTTCTCATCACTAAATTGGAGATTTGCTTGGATAGAGTGATTGTATTTTATTTTTATTTTTTTAATGCTTATTTGTTTGCTCTATTTTTCTTACTTACAATTAGAATCTCTAATTAAAATGTATACTTTATCTTATATTATATAATGAAATATTTATCTATACAACAAATAATTACCAAGCTCCGATAAAATTTCAAAGATTTATTGTAATAGTGTTTCAAAAATAATTTTTGATGAATTTAATAAATTTAAATATTTTTAAGGTGTTGAAATAATTTATAAATAATTATTTTTTATTTAATGTAAAAATTAAAGAGTATTTATTCAAAAATTTAGAGCATGATTTTGTTCTCATTGTTTGTAATGATTATTATTTAAATGCATAAATAAATATGTATTTGACTAATTATAGGATTGAGGGGTGTTTACTCTACTAAATTTATTTTGATTACCTAGATGTATAAATAATTAGACTTATTTGACTAAGCACAAAGATAAAGCCACAATTTTGACCTCATACCTTATGTTAATTGTTGTTCAAAGTGCACAAATAATAATATTTTTTTAACTAAGGTATCTACTTTACTAAATTCGTTAAGGTTGTTAAGATGCATGAATAATCAAACTTTTTTAATTAAGAATATGAATTGAGGATATCCACTTTAGCAAATTCATCCAAAACAACAATCACAACCTTATCACTTACAATAATCATTGTTTGAATATTGATCAAATTTTTGACTAAACATAAAAATTGAAGGATATCTACTCTATTAAATAATATAATTCATTCCTTATCATACAAGACTAATACACTTAAAAAATTAATTTCTTATAAATACACAATGATCCTAACAACTTTACTAATAAACTAAAATAGTTTTAAGATGGATGTGTTGAATGATATCCCTTATAATTATTTTGTGTTGTTTTATCTAAAATGCTAAGATTATTTTAATAGCCAAATATATTTTAAAAATACTTCGCACAATATTTAATAAAAAAATTGTTTTTAAAAATGTTTCTCATCATATGAGATTGAAATATTTGTTACCTAAGTGGGCACGAGAGACATAAAGTCATGACTTTGGTAAAAGATGTGGTCACATATTTGCAAAATTTATTTTCTAATGATGTAAAAGGGGTTAATATTACTAGCTAATTGATGTTGATGGGTGAAAACCTCTAAGCATCAAAAGAAGAGAGAGTGGGGTATTATCATTTATTGTACCAGAAAGGTAGGAATATTGCTTCTTTAGTGAAGATTGGACTTTTGTTATTATAGTAGATACATTTTGTGTAAAGATAAAATTAATGTTGTTGGTTATTTTTATTTTATTATATTTTAAAAAAATAGATTGTAATAATTAAAATATGTTGGAAAAAATTATGTATAAATGATTAATTAAGATTTGAATATAAATTAGTCTATTTATGAAGTTGGCGGGTAATATTGTTGATAAAGGTAAGATTTGAAGTTGGTTTGTTTCAAAGAGAATTTGTGGCTTCATAATTAACATTGTTAAAGAGAAACTCTTTGAAAATGAGTCAAGTGAATAAGAACATGAAAGTAATGGGATGAGAAAATCATCTTGTGGTTCTATACATTCACCACTAGTGGATATTGGGAATGCTTCTCCATTCATAATTAAAAGAATATTTTTTCTAGCTTCTACAAAGGAATCATCTAGCCCCTAAAATGCATAAAGCATTGGCAAAACATTTTCACTCGGTTTTAAGATTTAGCCCCATTCTTTAAGGATTTACTCTAAAAGAAATTGTGGGAAATGAGTGAGAGTTTTGCTTTCTTTAAACAAAATAATTATATAAATAGAGCGGGTATGTAATTTTAAATAAATATGTATTAATAACAATTGTAAGAGTCTAAGATAAAGTGAGGGTTGAAGCAAGTGTATTATGCAATGGATCAAGGTTTGATTAAGATTATCAAGAATTAATATGATAAATTTGTTTGTGATACAATTTTTTTATTCTCAAAGATTTTACCACTACTATTAAAATCTACTTTAGCTTGTACATCTAACCTATAACAACTTGGTTGCTTTTGCCAAGGCTTACCTTTACAACTAGGAATATGAACAAGTGTCGTTGCGACCAAAGAAAGATATGTTGCCTAATCAATATAAAAATAAATACAATTCTCATATGAAATTGAAACCCGAAACATTATGCACGCCATTCTTTTGCCAACCTCATAAACACAAAACTTAATGCCTTTAGACGTTAGTTATCAAGAATAAGAAATTTTTAGTGACTATATGTCACCACCTGTCTATTTTTGACATTTCTACATCTCATATTTGGCTATTTTTAGGTTTTTCAAAAGTGTCCAATTTACATATATTTGATAGATTCTCTTGATCCTAAGATAAAATCACGTTCAGTTAGAATTTTAAATTCTTTCATATGGACACATATTATGTTATTGTATATAAAAATTTGGACTCTAATCTTCCTAATTTGCTAGGGGCTAATTTTTATTTTTTGGTCTCACACCATTTCGACATCTTAATCTAAAAGTTATATATTGATAGAAAATTTAGATGTTGAATCACCCTAAAAATTATATACTAATAGAAAAATGTAGTAACTAAATTGTGAAAAACATAGTACATAGAAAAATATAACCATCCACTCTAAAATTTGATTTCTAGTGTAAAAAAATTGCTAGGATATTATACTTCTTTGTAGTGGATATGTCAAAAAATTTATAAAATTTTCAAGAAATCATTTGTTAAAGTATACCTTGATGAAGAGTGAGAAACCCTAAAAGATTTTACGCTAGACAAGTCATGTTTAGTTTGGTCATTGCCATGTACAATAGCCAATGATTTTGAATTATTATCTTGCTTTCAAACAAGCCATGATATGGTAAGTGATGACTTTAACAACACATTTTAACATAGAAGTTCTATTATTACTCCACTTGCTCAATATTATATTTAATTTTAGCCATTTCCAATGTAATAATAATTTTAAAAAATTACCTCTTCGATAGAAATTATGTTATACAAATTGTCAAAGATATTAAGGGTTTGAGATGCGGGTAAATGTATGAAAATGACCAAAATTCAAGACTTAGAGTTGAAATAATAGTACCATAATTTGCCCAAAATTTTGAAACCACTTGATCTTTCATGAATTTACTCAACAAACTTGATCAAAGCACAAAGAATATAATGCAACTCTAGTTCATAAAATTAATATGTAACTTTGCCAACAAAATGGAATATGAATGTTCTTACAAACTATCATCTTCATTATTTAGATCACCATCTTGAAGAAAAGAAAACAAGTGTTAATACATGCTACTACTTCAATGTGGACCAACTTAGAATTATTAGGTTTCAAAAGAAGAGTTAAACACCTCTCATGTAATAGTTTTTAAAAATTAAAAACTAGCTCAAACTAAAAGTGTGAATAAAAACAAAACAATCTGAGAAGTTTGAGGAAAATACATTAGTAAAATCTCTCACATTTCAATATTGTGTAGCTTGAAGCCAATATAAAATAGATAAATGATGTAAATGAATACCTCTAATCATTAAAATTTATGGTTTTTCATTTACAAGCTACAAAATGTCAAATTATTTAATTAAATATCTTAAATCTTCTTTTGATTAAATAATTTCTAATTGTTTAATTAAATTTTTTAATTCCCTCCACTTGCACAATTAAATAATTTCTTAAATTGTTTAATTGGCTAATATTTTCCTCCAATCATTCAAAGAATATCCTTATGCAATATTCCTCCTTTTCAAATTCAATTATTTCCCTCCAAATGGAAATATCTCTCACATGCTCCTAAAATTAAGGGATTTGTTATTGTCTCAAGAAATTTGGACCTTCGATTAGAATCCTTGATCCATGTCATTATACATTATCAACCCTTGATTTTATCCTTGATTAATGTCATCTTCTTTCCTTCAATTTCATCCTTTGATTAGCCAATTCAATATTAACCATTGATTCATTCCAAAAATCTATAAATAGTCTTCATTTTATATGAATTCTCATTCACAAGCATTCAAGTAACCCAACTATACCAAATTTCATACTCACCTTTTGAGATCAATTTTTGAATCAACCTCGCCGTTATCAACATTCATCAAAGATTTTGCACAATCAACCATGGATTAGGCTTTGAATTGAGCACTCCTTATTGAATTCAGCGTTAATCCCCCAATGGAATGAGGTTTGCATTTGTTAATTAGGTCTTTGATTTGAATTATATTTTTGTTTCATGTTTTCATTAAACTTTGTTATTAATTACAAGAATCTCATTGGAATATGGCTTAACTTGATCATTTGTGTTTTTTCTTAGTTAATTCCAATTGCTTTTGATCTTGTTAATCTTCCATGTTCACAAACATGTACATAAGTTATCTTCTATATTGAGGACATGGATTGATACTTATGGAGACTTGGATTTTTGGTATAGTGAGAGTTGAGTAAAAGTACAATGATGATTATGAGTATGGTTTCATGGATATGCAAGTGCATTTGAGCATTGACATGACATGATCATGTATGTGGTTGATTGGTGGTAGTGTGGTTTAGTGATGTTGTTCTTATCTCATAGATGTTTGCTTAGTTCCTTGAATATTACTCATTTGTGGACTTGTTTGGAAAATCATATTAATAGTTTATTTGGTGTTTGAGTCTTAAGGTATGTAAAATTATTTTCTTTGATATCAAGTGGTTTGTAATTTAATGAAGTGTTTGCATGTTTCATTGTTGGGATATTCGAGTTATGAAATTGTGTGGTTTGGCCACCCATTTGGTTGCAATGGGATGAATCAGATGTGGATTGTCTATATCCGTGATATTGAATCACTATTGATGTAGACATTGTTAATTGCCATTTCCTCTGTTCATTTGTGCATTGGTATGTTGCATTGAGATGAGAGGATAGATGATTAGAGTGTCTAGATATTTGGTTATTGGGACTTATAGAATGTTTATCACAATGTTATGGATAGATTGGATACACAACTCAGTGAGATTTTTTTAGTGAATGTTTATTTCCTTGGCTTGGAGATCTTGGTTCGACTTTGGGGTTATTTGCATTATAATTATGTGTGTTTGGACCATGATGATCTTTAGATTAGGAGATAGTTTCACAATACCATGGATAGATTGTATCATGGTTCAATAGGATATTTGGTAGTGATGTATATTCATCACCTAGTGATGGATGATCTTCTATAATTATTGGGTGTCATGGGTAAGCTCTTGGATCATGATTCTTATGCAGTATGTGAAAGGAATCTGGGTAGCGGAAGTAACTTCCTACACTAATCTAAGTAAGGGAGAGTTACAAAAAAAATATTATTAACACCTTGTACTGCTACAGTTTCCAACAAATACACATTCAAAATTTAAACATAAAAGAAATGCAACCATAACACAGTGTTTACATGGGAAAACCCTTTCGAGAAAAAACCCACACTCCAAATCATATAACTCAACTTGTATTATCAACAAAAATAATAGTTACAATACAATCTCAAGAGAAATGCTTAGGATTCTTCACACTACAACAAGAATCTGGAGTAATTCTGGTAGCGTAACAACATCCTTGCAAAACTTCAAATTGTCTCCTAAAAAATGCACTAAGGCATCACCAATTTATACAAGAGAAACTTGGGTGCCCAATATTTCCATGTGTCATCTCTAAATTAACTACATACATGAAAACTAACATGGAGAACATTCAAGATATCCAACTTTACCTGCTTATGCAATTGTCATAATTTCTTGACATGCAAGCTTTTTGTTATAAACTACTATGCATCAAAATTAGTCCATTGAACATGCAAGGCATGGCGATAAATGCAAGAGATTCTCCTCACCATACAAGGCACCTACCACATGTTATAATTCCAACTACCAATTCCTCACTAGTCCCAAATCGGTAGTTGTCATAGTTGACTCTTACGAATATCATAGATTGTCATAACGAGTTGCATAGTCTGGCATAATGCATGACATAGAAACTTATGACAAATTCCATCAACCTATCCTAAAATATAGGTCCTCCATAGTGGATGCATACCTCCACAAATATAGATTACAAAAATTACATGTCAATTTCCATGTAGGATGCCACATCACCGATGGGTCCCACAAAGTGAGTACATATTTGGTAGGAAAATAAACATTATAAAATAAATAAACACATAAAATGGTAATGCTTAAATTCTAGGACTCTAAGGTTGAGACACCCTAATCCCAAGAATATTAGTGTGTTGACATCTTAAGTTCTATTATTAGGAGATGGTTATATTAATATAATTAGAGATATTGATCCTTGGTTTAGAGTATGTTTGGTATTGTGTCTTAATTAATCTTGATTCTAGATTATATTTTTTGCATGATACAGGTTATCTTGAGTATCAAGATGTGTACATTGGTGCATGTAGTATCCTAGGAGGACATTTAAGATCATGATTTCATGATCGGGGCAATTGGAGCATTGACAGTGATTTGGATAGTTCTCTTGGTATTGATTATATTGGTCATTTGTTTGGGAGCTTCATTAGAGTGTTATGTTACATTTAGAGCTTAGCTTGGATTGATCAGTTGTAGGTTCTCAAATATACTTGGAGACTTGGGTGAGGTTGGAGTTCTCTTGTGATTAGAGACATTTGTTGAGATTGTTACTCTTTGGAGGTTTCAATAGGAAGATCAAGGATCCTACACATAGATATGTACACAAGTTCATGATGGAATTGAGAGGAGATTATTCTTGGAGTGATTCATGATGATTTGGGTATCATGGAGGAGCATTCTCATTCCCCACTCTTGGTATACTCAGTATATTATCTTCTAATAGGTATTACCCATCTTATTTTTAGATTCATTTTCTTTATTACAAGTATCTTCTCATGGATATGGATCTCAAGCTTTGGTTGTTAGTTTCGTAGGTATTTAGTGTGGTTATCTACTTGTACATATGAGTTGTTTTATGATGCCATTTATGAGGATTATAGGAGATGTTTGTTGGGATTATTCCTAGTTTTGGGGATGGATATTTTGATTTTGATCTTCCTTGGTTAAGAGAGGATTACATCCATATTGGTTTTACATGATATGTATGTTTCATTTGATCTATGAGATTAGTTGATTGGGTGTTTTTGAGGCTTTTCATTTGGCATTGTGAAGGATATCTTACTTGACATAGCTTAGCACCTTGAGGTGTTGTTAGACAGGCGTGATATGATTTACAAGTTTTCTCTCTTCTTTCTATGGCTACTACCTAGAGGTTCATGTTCATATGATTTGGGAGAGTTATGGTGACATTGTGAGAGATTTTTCAACTATTTGTGTTGCATGTGTGGGTAATTCTTATTGTTCTTGGTATTACATGGTTTTGATCACTAGCCACACCTTAGTTTGAGTGTTGATAGATATACTTGATATGTAATGATCTATTTTCAAACTTGGCATTACCCATACAATGGGAGATCTTGGATATGTATGTTCTTCATTGATAAGTTTTATATAGGGATCTTGTGATTGTAGTTTATGGGTTGTATATATTATTGTAATGAGTTATATTAGGAGGTATGGATGATTGGATGTATTAGCATGTGTTGTGGATGCTATTTCCAATAATGTGGATTTTTTTACCTTCGATAGCAACTTGGAGCCTTTGTAATCACTTGGATTTGATGCTTGTGTTAATTGGATTGGTGCATCTTCACCTTGGCTTGTTCCTTTTCTTCCATTGGTGGAATGTTGGAGGATGATAGTTCTTGCTCGATATGGTGGTCATCTTGGTTTTAACATAGGTATCTTGATGGAGTATGAGAGAATGCTAAAGGTTTATGTGGTTTCATGTAAAGCTATGATTATGTATTTGATTGATTGACCCTTATGCAATGTATACAAGAAGTGGGAGAATGTTAGGAATAGGTGTTGTACACCTTGCATAATATGGAGTATTTCAATTATGTAAAATAGATAAATATTTATTTGTGGTGCATCTAGGACATGTGTTTAGCTACATTAAATCTTTATTTGGGTCTTCTAAATTTTTATGTAATCATTGGGTTGATATTTTATGTGTGGATTGCACATAGTAAAATATTTAATACTTGGGAAACTTAGTACCAAAAACTAAATGTGGGGTCAATGTTTTTGTGAACTCATGTTTTGAGTCACATGGTTTTACCTTACCACTTGGTTGTATTTGTGTGAGCTTGATTCTATGGAATAAATAACATGTTTATTGGTTGAGGTTGGTTGTTGGTGGTATTGGCTTGGTTGAAATTGTATTGAGTATTCTTCTGAAAAGTGCATATGTGAAGTGTGGCATGGGATGTATGGATTCATGTTTGGACACATGGAGGATGCATGGAGAGGCCTGATGTTTTAGGAGTATTCATGGAGACTCTATAAGTGTATTGTAATGTCTCATTGTTGAATAATGCATTGAGTGTGGATGCTTTTCGAGGCTGGGTTTTTCCCTCTATTATGGTTTTCCTAGGGTATATTGTGTGTTATCTTGTGGTATGTCTTTGATCTTTGTATATGGTTATTTTGTAATATTGCATGCATTCTTTTCTCTCATGGGGTTATGTAGGAAATGTAGATTTTAGGTATTTTGTAGTATTTCCTCACAAATAAAATAGTTTATTTTAAAATATGATTTTATTTTGTTGGTTTTTACTAATAGATTTTCTATTTGAATGAGAGTGATCCACAAATAATCTAGTTTTGTACTTTATGATATGTTTAAGGAATTAGGGAACATGGTACAAACTCTTAAATGCTAGAAAATATTTTAAATGGTATGTGACATCAAAATTCAAGTCTTGGTAAGAGAAAAAATATAGAAATGATTATTTTTTCTTTTAGGTGAAGTCATTAGTTACAATAGACAACAAAAATGAAATCATCGAGGCAAAAATGTATTGTTGACCTATTGATAGCAATAAATTCATCATGCTCATTTGTGTCATCTTGTAAGATTCCTATTTCCATTTTTATTTTTGGTTTAACTTCCAAATGCTTTGTAATTTGATATATGTATTATAGACCTAAATTCATCATCTTAATTACATTTGATGCAAGTTAAAGGGCTATAAAATGGGATTTTTATTGTAACTAAGTGTAGCATCAAAAAATTTCACCCTTGACAATCTCACACTATGTTTTTTCCCCTAATATTGAGCCTAATTTCCCAAATTATGCATTATATAGCCTATTTTCACCATTCTCCAAAAGATTGCAAGCATATAACAAAGTCATTCATCTAATGTTTTACCCTCGACACCCTATTTTATAGAAATAGGGCTAGGATTGGGATGCCCTTGGGCATCTAAGTCCCCCTATTTTTCTAGGATCCAAATTCGAATATGTTAGTGTCAATATTTTACCATTTTATTTATTCAAATTGCAAATGTCAAATAGTAGGATCTAATTTGCAAGAAATTGAATAAATGCCTATAAATACCTAGTTATTACATCATTTCAAATAGAACGAAGAATATTGAGCAATAAATATTGTAAAGAGTAGCATTTCAGTGATTTATTGCAAAAATTAAAGACCCAATCATCATGTTAAAGTGTATGTGAGTTCATGTTTTCATTTTTGTGAAGTTTGACCCTTGTTGTAGGTATCCAAACAATTCAAGCAACTAAGCAAGAAAGATCCAAGATATATAGGAGATGTACATGACTTCAATCCTTCAAGGAAGCCATAAAAGGGTGGTCAGTTGCAGCACTTTGTTGATTCATCATTCCTTCCTATTATTTATCCTTTTATCATTGACATTGCCATTGTGAAAGTGGAAACATTAACGTGGGGTTTGACTAAGGTAGGCCCCTAAATGGCACAACCCTTCCTCTTTCTTTGAATGTGTAAGTTTCAAGTTTTATGGAGATTGAAGGAAGCTTTAAGATCCATTTTCTATTGTTACATTCAAAACCCTACATCTTGTCAAGCTATGGAAACTCATAGAATTTTCAAACAACAATCCGACAAATTTGTAGGTGGGAATTAGGAGCTTGGATCTGACATCAAAAGACTGGGAAAATAGATCTAGGACACCCCTAAAAGTACAAAGACACCCTTGGGTGACTATGTCCTCCTACAGTGATTGAATCTAAATTTTTAGGACAAGTACAAAACATTCTGCCCTTCTCAAATATGCCTGCAAATCTTTGTTACAGTTTCAATTGTTGGAATCTTGTAATTTTCATATTAGGACACAATCTAATTAAGTTAATCAAGGAAAATCAAATCCAGTCCATTTGTAAGGCTTAAAATGATGCAAATCAAAGTCTGATTAGCTCACCTTCATGGTTGAAATTAAATCTAAACACCTTGTTGATTTGCATCCTAATGTACCCTTGAAAAAGGAGGAAACTAACCCTAGGTTTTATACATTAAACTTAGGGTTCCCATTTTCTTAGTTTCACTAAGTTTTATTATTGTTTTAATAGCAAAGATAAGGGAGTTTCTTAGAGAGATTTTAATAGTCACTTAAGCTAAGACCAAAGGTTCTCAAGCTCTATTTAAATGAGATATTTCTCATATTTTAGCTAGATTTTTCACCCAAAGTGAGTTTTTAAGTGTATATTAGTTTCTTAATTGCTTTGGTGTTTTACAATTCCTTGTTATTTGTGTTTAGCAAGTTTATTATTTTATGCTCTCTTTATTTAAGATTAAATATGTTAGTAGGTGATCTCATAATAATGTGTCCCTTTTTAAAGAAAGTGGGTCATTGAAGTCAACATTTTTAACTAAATTTTCACCTTTTGTCTCTCATAGAAAATAAATTGTTAAGAATTTGAAGATGATGTGAATTAGTAATTTTTGAGATTTTGTGTAGAATATATACAAAATGATTTATGAATTTTTTATATGACTTAATAACTAATTTTTTATAGTTAACAACATTTTTAAAAAGACATTTATTCCATATCGCATAACTTTTTTACAAAAAGGATAAAACTATAAATTCTTAAATATACATTGTTAACATCAATATCTAGTGCATAGATATTTTTTCATAATTCTTTTTTAGTTTTTTAAAGTGAGATTAATTATACTTGAGACATAGATTTATTCCATATCACATCTTTTTTGTATTATCCAAATAAACTTTTTTTTGTTGAAACAAGGACATCAATACCTAGTGCACAATTTTTTTATAAGCTACTTCTCTGTTTTCCACGTGTGTAACAGAGACCTTGATATTCAGTGAAAAACCTATGTTCACTAGAAAATAGAAAATAATTATGATGATAAAATTAAATATATTTGAAATTATACTTTTTAGAAAGCTTTCTTTAAGGGATACAATCCCACAAATTATCCTATCATGTTTATTCCATTTGCTAGCCAATCCAAGATTTGAAACAAAATAAATTGAGTAAACTCTTGACACCAAGGTAGAAAGGCTCATCCAAGGACCTTCATTCAAAGTTCAAAGGTATCAAGGACCTTCAAATGAGAGGCATTTTCCATGGCCTTAAAAAATATTAAAATTTTGAATAATGTTTCAACAAAGGTACCCCTTCATTCGAAGGTAATAGTGAAAAAACCTTCACAAATAAATATTTTCCAATGAAGGTGTTTTCTAAATTTAATCTCCCTAACTATGCAAATTTATTATTCCCCACAAGTGGGACACACTATTGTGGTTCTACCTAGGCTGATGACTTTGGTCATATGGTATAACTATTCGAGATTACTAATCAAGTGGTGTTGAACCAGGTTCTTTATTTTTGGAAAGTTCATGCATACACCAAGATCAAGTTGAGAAATTATTGTATATTTTCAAAGATACATTGAATCATGTAGGTGGATTGATTTGAGAGGCATGCAAAAATAAGAGTTTGATGTTAATACAAGTTTCCTTGATATGGAGGGTAAAATAGAAATCCTTTCTCAATCTATGGAGAACATGAAAAAGGTCATGTAGATCTTGAACAAGGCCATGGATTTCAATGAAGAAGAGAGTCTTAAAAGAGCGTAAAGAATCTTCCAAGTAAATGTATATTTATGTGGAGGTTAAGATTGATAATTTGTTATTTGAAGATGATGTGCATATGGAGAAGCTTGAAAAATTGGTAAATTTAGAGGTATCTTTTAGCATCCACTCTCTCTTTAGAACAAATATTTTATTTGCTATATTGAGATTAAAAAAACATGCTCTAACTTGGTTTGATATTCACTTGAATTCTATGGCGTTAAAAAACAAGTTCCAATAAGTTCTTAGGATCAATCTATTCAATTGGTTTAGAAGTAAGTTTATCATATAAATGTCATAGAGAGAAAAAAATTATGGAATAGAAATACTTTAAATATAAAGAGGTATAATGTGTACAAGAATACACTAGTGAATTTTGTAGAAGAGTTGTTCAAAAGAGTAAAAATGTGCTAGATGAAGTCTTAATAAAACATATTAGAGGACTTCATTTTCATCTTTATAGGTCTATATTGCTTCCCAAACTGGTGGATGTATATTAGGCATACACTTATGCTCATTACCTTGAGGTATATAGTATTTTGTCCTATCCAAATATACATGGAGAAAAAGCTAAGATAAAGAAGATAAATTCCACAAGCTTTAAAAGGATATGTATGTTGTGATCATTGTGGTAGGATGGTCATGAAGTATCTTCATATTGGAAGTTGTATTTTGAAAAGAGCCCTCGCAAATAGAGTAAGAAAAACTCTATGCCCTATATACATAAAAATAATGTAATGATTAATGATAGTAAGGAGACTAAATGCACTTCAAAGATGTGTTTTAAGCTTTCTTGCACTCCTAGAAAGGTTGATTTATTGGAAAAAGAGGTATTGATTAATATCAAAATTCATGTCAATGGTGTTAATGTTATTGTATTATTTGATTATTGTTCTAAATCTAACTTTATTATTAAATATTTAGGTGATAAACTGACTTAAATTGTAATGAAATAACCTGCACAAGAGAAGAATATAACACAAAATATGTCATAAATATTTAGTAATAATAGGCCACTTCAAGGGAAGAAACCTCCACATGCCTTCAATAAGAACATGATTCATAATATTATGATTAGCAACTACTAGCTACCTCCTATAAATAGGCATCACGAGACTATTCTAGTTTCCTAATCCCAATGGGATTGACTTAACATGTTGTAATTATACTTGTTGACATATATATAATATACTCAATTAAGGATTATGTGGACCCTAGTAGGTTATCGCATATCCCAACATGCTATAGTATAAAGTTCTAGCATGAAATTTCCCCTAAAACCAACATTGTCCTCAATAATGATAATCTATGGATACTTCTGCAAGAATGTTACATCTTTCCATGTCATGTCTTTGCTAGCTAGATTCTTCAACTTGGTTAGATACTTAGTAATCTCCCTAATTTGCAACCACTAGGTCCATGTCTAAGGGTTTCACTCAAGTTTCAATATGATTTTCCCTTCACAACAAACCTTAGTAACTTTGTTTGTGTTGATCAAATTGCTACTTAATTTTATTATGTGTCATCGCCTTGTTCTCCTTGAGACTTGAGAGTACTTCTTGATGGTGTTGAATGGGTTTTTCTCTTTATTTAACCTTTTGGTGTACCTTCAAATGAGAGATGATTAATGGTGTATGGTACCCTAGTACATGATCAATAACTCTTTTAGGAGGTAAACTTTTTGGTATATCCCCAAAAAAAATTGAGTGTCTATCTATAATTTCTTGTGGATATAGTGATGTAGGAAAATAATTGAGCCACACCCTTTTCTACCCCCTTATTAAGAATATTTTGCATTTTGTGAGAGATTTCTATTTGTAGAGACTTTACACATAATCCTCTTTGTTCAAATGTCCAACCCTCAAAGTGAAAACAAGTGAACATCTTTTGGAAATTCATCTCAACTATTCCTAAAGCATTGATCCATGGGAATCCCAAAATAATGTCTACTCAAGCCATTAGGATAGTGAACATTTAAGACAATTCAATATTTCAATGAGTTTAATACTATGGAATTTCCATTAACAACTAACTATGCGTCCATCCATAATCATCACTTGAAATTCCAAGGTTGGATAAAGAAAATATTTCAATCATCTTGTCAACTTATTGTTGATGAAATTGTGAGAACTCCATAAGTAATTTAATATTGTCACCTTATCATGTTTAAGGAAACTCAACACCTTTGAGGGCTTTTGGGACACTAAATCATGATAATTCAATTCAATAAATAGTTGGTTGAGGAGGTCTTGTAAGTCTTCCCCAACCACTAATACCTCTTATTCATCCTTTATTCATCATTGGTGTCCTCAATATAGAACAACTTATTTTCATCACATTTATATCCTCTACTATATTTGCTATCATAATTAAAGCATAATACTTTGGCCCTTTTTCCTTTAATTTTTTAAGGTGAATTGACATAGATGGAAGTAATGATGACATAGGGGTTCTTCAATGTTTGTTCCTAGGGAACTAATCCTTTATGTTAGTTAAAAAAATTGTCTCTAGTTGCCTTACCAAAATAATTGATTGGGAGACAAAACATGGATTGAACTTGCATACCTCATACTTGATGTGGTCCTCTAGAGCACCTAGTTAGTGTTCCTTCAAATTTCCCTCTATAACATATTCCACTCTTAAAGATAGGGTTTAGAATTATTGGGTATAGTCTTGATTAAAAGGGGAAAATGGGTTTTGAAGGGGGACCAAAACCCTTTTACAACAAAAGACACAAATGTTGCACGAGAGGAAATTCTAAAAAACCACCAGTAGCAACCCAACAACCAAAAAACACAATAGAGTGGGTGGTGATCTAAAAATAAGACAAGAAGCTACCATCAGCACCCAACAACCACAAAACAACAAAATATCCTAAAAGAAACCTACACCTAGCAGGAAACATAAAGAAACAAAGAAAAAGACTAGTTCAGGCCACTCAAAGAATTGGCCACCTCTATCTGTTGGTTCCTATGCTTCTCAACCATATCCAACAGCTCTTTCTTCTCAATATCAAATGATTTCTTCCAATTAGTCGACCCTCTAACAACAGGTCCTTTTTCGTCATCCTTAGCAACTTTCTTACCTTTTCCCTTTTCAGCACACTCTTTCTCCATGAGCTCAAAGAAATAAAATTGATCCTCTCTGAGCTCACTATTTTTTCTTAAAAGTACTTCCAAAGAGTTTGCATTGTTCTTTACAAAGATATGGCACGCCTGCAAAAGTTTTTTGATATTAGCATTTATACCTAAAACCTTGGCTTCCAAAGTAGATAATCTTTCCTCACAAAGAGATTTAAAGTCATGACAGGAGCCTTCAAGGTCCACCATTCTATCAATAAGAATGTCTAGCATTGAACCTTTTGGAACATTCTTCATATTTTCCTTTAAACCTCTGATTTTAATGTTAATCTTATTGAACTCCTGCAAAGTCCACTTAGCTAATTTAAAGGTACCCATCATCATAGCTCTGGTCATATGCAACAAATTATACATGGAGGTAGCATCATCATCAAGATAAGAAAAGTCCTCAAATAGAGGATCTGCCTTCAAAGGCTCTTGTTTGGCTTCTTTCTTTTCTGCATCCTCCTCTTCTTGATTCCTATTCTCCTTTTCCTCCTCCTCCTTAGGCAAGTCCAATGGAGGATAATCCACAATGGTCACTATCTTATCACCAACATTCTTTTCCTCACCATCCTCATTGGGGTCCTAGGTCAGAAACTCCAAGGTCTTACTCCTCAAGTTAGCAATAAGTGTTGACAAGTTCCTTGGTTTGTCGACTGCACCCACATCTTTTTCCTGTCCCCACCTCATCACCACCAACAACAACATCTCTCTCAATAACCACCTCTGTAGACTTGGGAGAAGGATCATCCAACCCCACCTCTATGTATTCACTCCTAGAAAGTGAAATCCTTTTAGTTGGCCTATTACTCTTAGTACCCACCACCTTCCTTTTCTTTGAGGACGTAGCCACCATGGCAAGAGAAATATCCTCCTCCTCTTCATTCTATTCCTCCTCCTCATCCGAAGAGGACTCTGACCTCGACGACCCCGACTCGTCACTAAGATTCTTCTCCTTACCCTTGATGGCAGGAACAGGGAGAAGCGTCTTGACATGTTCCATGATCAGTAAAATAAGCCCTTCATGGAGAACAGGGGCCTTCCTATTCTTAAGGTGTGCATACACCGAGACCTCCAAAGATGATAACAGAAAGAAAGGAAAAGAAATGAACAGACCATATCCGAAAATATTGAGGAGAGTAAAATGGTGACCAAGAATAGACCTAAACCTCCCTTCCAAAGTCACATAATGCATCAACAACTCAACAACGCTTGCCCAAATTTTCTTGAGGGAAGTTCTCTCATATCCCCAGCTCTCCAATTTAATTAATTGCTTCCTCTCATCATCTTTAAAAAACTGAGTCATCGCCTCTTCATTGCTCTTCTTATCCTTGAAGAACTTCTAACCAATTGTTGACATCCCAGTAACCATGGCAACCAAATCCTCATTCACCTCCACTTCCATACCTTTAACCCTAAGTTTGCAATTGTGCCAAAATGAAACAAATTGCGCTGAGGCACTAGGGTCATGCCTGTGCAATCTCTCCAAAAATGGCGTAAAATTACCATGGCGTAATAGATTCAAGTGTTTCTTCTTTCACTGAATTGCCCCACAAGAATGCGGCTCGATTCTGCTCCTTTCACCACCCATGGCTACCAACACACGATTCACAGAACCCTTGTGAAAAGCACACAACTGAAGGCCAAAAAGCAACAAAACACCCAAAAAGCATGCAAAATGGAGGAAGGTACTAGACTATAAATTCTGCCACACCTCAGCCCATGCTATCATTCCTCAATAAACTCCTGGCTTCCTCAGGAAGGATCAAGCCCTCATCCCACGAACAAAATTCATTTAAACTAATAACCTCATTGGCAAAAAAATCTGCCAACAAGTTTCCTTCTCGGTAAACGTGAGAGACACGAGTCTCATCACAAGATTGTAGCATGATTATTGTATCCTTAATGAGTTGGTCGAAATTCCAACTCGAAGTATGAGTGCCACACAAGTAATTAATAATGTTCATCGAGTCTCCTTCCACCCATAATTTGGAATACCCTTTATTGATAGCATACCTAACACTTATGAATGCAGCCTCCGCCTCCGCGCGATGATTGGTCTGAGTTCCCAATGAGAGTGCCACCGCACCAAGGAGTCTACCAACATCATTTCTTAACACCCCCCACAACCTGCAGTCCATGGATTCCCCTTCATTACCCCATCAAAGTTAACTTTAACCCAACCAAAGGGAGGAGGATACCATCTAGTATTCAATCTCTCAGTTGAGCTTGACTTAGAATTCAAAATAGGAATTGAAATAATCTTCCAGTTAGAATTCACCAATAGCTCATAACCAGCAAGGCAAGCAGAAGGGGCACACCGAGCAAAATTAGAATGAATTAGAGCAAAATTCTCCAGAATGGCTCGCCTAACCTTGATGAAAAGACTATCTACTTTGAGTTTTAACTCCCAAAAAATCTTGTTATTTCTTTCCATAATCCCCAAGCTATATGCAGGACCATAAGGTCCCACAACCACCGCAAAATAGGGGAAGAAGAAGGGCAAGACCATTGCTCATAAAACTTAGCAAGAGACTCTGGAAAGACCCAACCAATATCCCAGCAGAGCCTGAGAAATTTACTTCAAAGAGAAAAAAAATAATCACACTCAAGGAGAATATGAAAAGCACTCCCACCATCAGCTTCACAAAGAACACATCTATTAGGGATTGCAAACCCCCTCTTACAAAGGTTGTCTTGTGTCAAGACTTTACCTTGCATAAGCAACCAAAAGAAGATATTTACCTTGGGAATCAAATTCTTATTCCATAACCTCCCCCAGAAAGGGAGAGAGGCGAGCACATCTAAAGAACTCAAGAGAGTAGAAGCCACTGAAAAATTATCGCTAGCATAAGGTGCCCAAATGACTCTATCTGGTCTAGGAAAGGAGGGGATCTAGACCCTACATAATAAGTCCTTCAGAACCTTCAAAGAAGGCTCCCAATCCTCAAAATTCTTCCACTCCCCATCCTCAAAATAATCAGCCACCTTAGGCCCGAAAAGGTGTTTGCACAAGGGGGCAATAGGGGGAACCCAAGGAAGACAAATAAGGGGGCAAGCCCCACACCAAGAATCTTCCCAAAATAAAATACTACTGCCATCGTCCAACAACCACTTAACACCTCTAGCAATCAAGTCCGTGCACAACATAATATTCTTCCAAAAACATGAACTAGTCCAAATCTCCTATGAGGACAACATGTTCCAAGGTCTATCGAAACCATACAGATACTTATTACCTGCCAGAGGGGCCCACCCAGCATCCCCATTCAAGAGCCTCCAAACATTTTTGGATAGCAGAGCCTTATTGAAAGATTTCAGATTTTTAATACCAGGACCCCCCCACTTCTTCGGTCTACACACCAACTCCCAGGCCACAAGAGTAATTATGGATTTAGTCTCAATCCCTGAACAAAGGAACCTTCTCATAATCTGCTCCATTTTATCTTCAAATTTAGCAGGAATCCTGAAAAGACTCATAACGTACATGGGAAAATTCTAAAGAGTGGAAGAGATAAGCTGAATTTTACTAGCCTGACTAAGAAGCACACCTTTCCAACTAGCTAACTTCCTACAAAATTTATCCAGCAAACCCAACCAAAAGGATTCTAGAATCTTGGAGATACACAAAGGGAGCCCCAGATAAGAAGACGGGAAATCACCTCTATTGCAAGACAAAATTCTAACAAGCTTAAGCTACAAAGCTTCTAGAGTATTGAAAAATAAAATTTGACTCTTAGGTAAGTTGATCCTCTAACCAAAATCCTTCTCATAGTCAGCCAACAACAACTTAATAGCTCTAACTTCCTTCACAGAAGAAACACCCATCATTATAGTATCATCAACGAATTGTGGGTGAGTAATTGGATCACATCTGGATGGAGCTAAGAGACCACTCAGTACCCCAGCATGAAGCACCTTATGGATATTGTGACCCAAAGCCTTTTCCATCAAGATGGTGAGATAGGGTCTCCCTGCCTCAACCCCGCAAACTTCGGAAGAAAGGAGAAGGATAGCCATTCACTAGGACAACAAACGAGGGAGAAGAAATAAGTTGCTCAAAAAATTGGAGGAACTTTCTGCAGAAACCAAACTTGTCCAAGACATTCAAAAGAAATCTCTAATTCACTATGTCATAAGCTTTAAGCAGGTCCAGCTTCGGGAACAAGCCTGGGTTTTTGGACACATTAACGGAATGATCCAACTCATGAACCGTAACAATAGAATCAAGTATTTGACGACCTTTGACAAAACCACTCTGTTGCTTAGAAATTAGATTTGACAACCATTTTTGTAATCTAGTAGCAAGCACTTTCGAAAAGATTTTATAAATGGAGTTGCAAAGGTTGATTGATCGAAACTCACCAAAACTCTTGGCAGCATTAGACTTGGGAATCAAAACAATGAAAGTAGCATTGACCTCTTTGAGAAGACTTCTTGAGCCAAAGAAATCCTTAGTAGGATTAATCACATCCTCAAAGACAATCTCCCCGCAAGATTGGAAGAATAGGAAAAGAAAGTCGTCAGGGCCAGGGGCCTTATTACCTTCAAAAGAGAAAACCGCTTATTTGACTTTTGAGGCCGAAGGAATAGCCATCAGCTCCTTATTCAAATTCTTTGATACAATTCTGGGAATGATCTCCAGAGAAGAATCCACACCCCCTTGATCCCAGACTAGATCATTCGTTAAGAGGTGTTCAAAGAACCTAGACGTTGCTCTTCTAATATCCTCCTCATCTTCCAATAGCAACCCATCAACATTAATCAAAGAAATTATATTAGATGACTTATACCTAAGATCAATGAGATGAAAGAACTTGGAATTATGGTCCCCAAATTTCAACCATATAGCCTGAGACCTTTGCCTCCAAAAATCCTCTTCCTTGGTAACAATATCATGCAATTTCATGAGGAGGGTATCTTCCAATAACTGTAGATCCTCTGAAAGACCCTTCGATTGAATGACATATTGGATGTCATCCAAATTCTTAAGAACAAAACTTTTAGAATCAAATATGTGATCGAATGACTCTTTATTCCACTTTATGAGATTCCTCTTTACAAAAAACATCGCACAACCATCTACATCAACTTGCCACCATCTTCTGATGCAATCCATAAAATGTGAGTCCCTAAGCCACATGGCTTCAAACCGGAAAGAAAATCTCTTCTTCCTCCCAAGCTTATCGGCAACAAATTCAATGGGGCAGTGGTCTGACCCACATCTCGTAATAGAGGACAAAGAGCAAGCAAAGTCCACAAACCAGGAAGCAGAGGTTAAAGCTCTATCCAATCTAACTTGAATATTATCCGCACCAACACGCTCGTTGGACCAAGTGAAACTAGCTCAGACAACTTAACATCAATGAGGGTATTGTCATCAATAAACATATTTAAGTCAAACTTGCTCTCAGGATTTGCTTGAGATCCTCCCACTTTCTCATTTTCATACAATGGAGTATTGAATTCTCCCATTACAAGCCAGGGAAGATCCAAAAAAAATGTCCTAAGCTTCCCAAGATCATCCCATAACTTCTTCTGATTTCTCTTTAAGTTAGGAGCATACACATTAGAAATAACCCAAGAATAAGAATCCCTAAGCCAAAAAAACTTGGTCTCAATATGGTTGAAACTGTCAGCAATCAGGATACCTCTCAACAATTTCGCATTCCAAAACATGGCCACACCACTCGAAGCTCCTTTAGAGCTAACCCCATGAAACCCGTAGTCTTTATAGAACAAATTCTTCAAGGCTTCCAACTTGTCAATCTACATTTTAGTTTCTTGTATCAATAAGATATCCAGCGTATGATCCTGAACAAGATTCTTTAGGAGGTCCTATTTATGCAATTTATTCAACCCCCTGATATTCAAAGATATGATTTTCATTTGCAAGAATAAGGGGTGCTCTTAGAGGACATCTCAAAGAGGGTTTTCTAGACCCCCTCAACAATATCCCGCTTGCACTCCCTCTCCCTACTCTTTTGTAGGGTAGGTCTGCCCTAGCCCTTCAACTCAAACCCACAATCCACTTTTTGCCTTCTTGTGGTAACGCCTTTATGAGGCTGAGGGGGAGGGGAAGAAGAAGATTTCTTCTTCCTACCCTACACTTGGGTGAAACCATCTTCCTCTTTACTCACATAATCAACCACTACCAGAGCACCATCACCAACCACCAAATCTGAACCAGTAAGCAAAGAAGACGACGAAACAACAACCAGCTCCAACACAAGCCTTTTTAGAGAGCACAATGTCTCTGATACATAATCCACATCCTGAGTTAAGGAGAGACCAGCAACCTCCTCCCCAAAAATAATCAGTTTCTTGCCTACCTCAATAGGAGGAACAAGAGGATTGTCTATATTTATGTCACCCTCCATTCCATTTCCAACAGCATATTCACCTTGGTTCTCTTTAGGTTCCTTTATCTTCCAAACCATAGTCTGCTTACCAGCCTTAGGTGGGACAACAATCATCAGGCAATCCTTCGCCTAGTGCCCTGTCTTCTTACACTTGAAGCAAGTGAAAAGAAGGTTTTCAAAATTAATTTGTTGCTTCCAAGACCCCACCTTGGAGTTTAAAAAGAACTCAGGAAACACGGCATCTTGGTCAATCATGACACAAAACCTAGCTGCCACTAACTGCTTCCTGGACTAAGTGGCCTCATCAATAGAGACAATCCTTCCAAAAGAGTTTGCAATCACTGTGAAGATCTCTTCATCCCAATATTTCAATGGCAGATTTGGAAGTTTTACCCGCACAGGAGCTGAATTAGAAAGGCATTTGGATAAATCCATCTCAGGCTCCCAAGGATGAAGAGCCAAAGAAAGATGCCCAAATGACCAAGGCCCTTTCATGAACACAATGCTCGGGTTTTCATCACAAGAGAAGGCAAAGGAAAAGAAACCTTTAGCCATGGTTGCAACTTCCACCTGACCCTTTAAAGCCCACTTCTTACGCACCCAAGTGCGAACCTCCTCAATATAAGGTTGAGGACCTAAAACCTTGCCAACCAAGGAAAAATCCATTTTAGCAATATTCTTTTCCACAAGAGAATCTAAAACTGAGAAGGAAAAGACACCTTCCTCATTAGAAGAAGACACTGACTCGGTAGCAATGCCTTTTCCCTTAAGCTTAGAGGAAAAAAGGTCAGACTATTTTTTACCTAGTGGGGAAGAAATCCCTTCCGGTCGATTATCTTCCACCGAAGCGCACTCAACCCGAGGAATACTTGGATTATCCGCACAATATTCCCCTAATGGGACCCGCTCTTCACATCCCACCTCTGCTTTATCCCTTTGGATCTTAGGAACCAACTCCAACGAGGGACAACCATCACAAGACACCTTAAGTGTCTCACCCACACACTTCTCCTCCAAGCACATGTCTTTGACCAAATCCTCACTGCATGACTCATCCTTCCCAAATCGCCATCATGGATCAAAAGCTTATCCTCACCACCTGATCTTGCCTTGTCATCTACAAAATCTAAAAAACCCACCTTTGTATCTTGCCCGAACTGCCAGGCACCATGAATCCCTGGGCTTGAGTTCAAATTCAAATTGCTCAATCTTGCCATCAAACCAGACTTCTCTCCACCAATGGTCGCCATTTATTTTCCTTAACTATTAGCAATTTAATTATTGGGTATAGTCAACTATAATTTTTTACCTTAATTTGGTGATCTAACTAAGGTAATTATCTATAAGACTATTTCCATAATGTATTTTAAGTTCCCCTTAAAAAATAGACCATGTGACAATGCATCCCTTCTTTTTCTCCTCATAACATAACCAACAATACCAAATGAATTGATCATATTCTAAATATAGTGATGCCATTGCAACCTTTTGTTGACATCAAACATGATGAAGATCAAAGAACTACTCCATTTGACAAAGCCAACTAGTTGGATCCTTTTCATCAAACTTTTGCATATCCATATTTGGTGTGAAGTTTATGGTCATAGAATTGTTTGGGTGATGATCTATCATTAGAGTCAAAACCAAAAGCAACATGTTCCTTAGAAGACACAACTTCTTCCCATTTTTGGTGTGAAGTGCCTAGCCATAGAATTGTTTGGGTGATAATCTATATTTAGACTTAAGTCAAAATCAAAAGCATCATGTTCCTTGAAAACATGTCTTCTTCTTACATCTTATGATGTAAATCCACTTTCTTAGAGTTTATAGAACTCACAAGACAATTGTTTCTTTCATTAATACTTTGGTATCTTCACTTGTAGTGAACTCTTTCATCTAGATAAAAAACATGATTCAATGCACTACAAAAATACCTCCCACTTATCAATACCCTACAATAATGCAACATATTCGAATCATTAGATACATGTCAAGAGAAAACATGGAAGGGGTAGTGTTTATCCCTAATAAGGAAGAGCATGGAAGCGATATTGATTGTCCTTCAAAGTTTTACAAGTTACATGAATGTATGTATATAATTTAGATCCTTGCTAGGTTCTTTTTCAGCATTGGGGATGATTTAAATCCTCTAAAGGTGGAGACAATAATCAGAGAGTTGACCTTCCTTGATCTTTTATCCAACAGTAACTTATGTATTTCATTTTAATGTAGCTTCCATGCACTAGCATCTTATGGTTGTCATTTTAATGTATCATCTATGCATCGACTTCTTGCTCGTTCATTTTCATGTAGAATATATATCTATCTAAATATTTTGTATTTAAGGCTCTTTTTATCGCCTTTTATTTTATTTATAAACTAAATTTTAAGTGTAAAAAAATATTATTGAAATGTGATACAAAATTGATCCTCCAAAAATTACAAAAGTTTTGTAACTCTTGATAGAAATGTTTGTGCATATGTAGCGAGCAAGTGGTAAACGTGCAATCTTGTTTGTTTTGGAGTTTAAAGCAAACTTGCAAAATTATCTAAAATTGTTGTTAGCACCATCCACTAAAAACTACAACAGTAAAACCCTTAACCCCTAAATTGTCACATTTTAAAGTAAAGATTATGTTATACCATTCTCTAAGTTCACTATAATTTTCCACACTTTTTCGTTGTTTCTTTTATTATTTAAGCTTTTTACCAACTTCCCTTTGATTCTACTTGTAGAGAAGACATTTCTTAAACATCATTTTGCTTCAACTTGGTAAGAAATTTTTTTTTTACAATAGACTCATCCTATTGGCAACAAACAACCCAAATTTGATTTAATGCCTCGAAAGAGCAAGGTGAAAATATTTTATGCAAAGTAATGGAAAACTAACCTATACTACATATAGTACTACAATTAATTATTCTAAAAATAAATTTATTTTAATTAATTAATCTATATAAATAACATCTAAATATATCCCTCTCAATACAAAAAAAAAGTCTCAATATACTTTGTAAATTCATAAATTCATTTATATTTATATTAATTAATATAATGAAAAATGAAAGCCTCAATATACTTGATAAATATTAATATAAACATTAGATTATACTTTTACGATGTATTATTATAATATATTATTAAATAAGTAACAATACATAATTATTAGTATTATTTTTATTAATGTTATTGTATAATAAATTCAAATATTATTATGAAACATTTATTTTTATTTATCTTTTAATATAGTTATGCTATTGTTGTATTATAATTATAATAATATATTAGATATTAAGATTATATTATTATAATATATTAATAAGCCTAACTTTTGAGATCCACGGTGAGACTATTCTACAGGGATGCAAGACGACGAGACTAATTATAACTCAACGTCTCTTGTCGTCCTGCCGGAAGATTCAGTGAACTTCTACAATCTATCAATCTGAAGGATTTTAAGGCGGGCAGTGCTGGAAACCCATGAGGCAGCTTCTCCAGTTTAGGGCAGCGTCTCACGGTCATCTCCTTTAGGGAACTGAGCTAGTCAAAGTCTGTGGGAAGCGCTACAAGCTTATGGCAATCATCAATTTCCAAGGTCTCTAAACAGCTCAACTGCACAAAGCTATTGTGAAGAGTGGTTAATGAGTGGCAGGATATCAATTTCAAGTGAGTAAGACGCGGCATGTCTCCAATAGTTTTGGTAAGTTTATCTAAATTCGACAGTGATTTGAGAGTAAGAGACACAATTGGGAGCTTCTCAAAGCTCTCTGGCAGTCGTTGCAAACTGATGCATCCAGTTAAGTCCAGCTTTTGGAGAGAAGATAATCCGCCAATGCCTTCAGGCAGTTTCCTCAAATTCTCACACCCTTCCATGCTCAGCTCTTCCATTGCACACAACTTTCCCAGGTCAATAGGTAACATTTCGAGAAACGTGCATCAGCGCAGCCTCAGACTAGACATTGAAGATAGCAGCCCAATTTCTTCCGCTACGGAAGTCAACTTTGTGCAGTGTTGCATGCTCAAAAGCTTCAAAATCCCTACTTAATATGGAAAAATGCTATACTAATTACATCTTCAACATGTAAAAGGGATTCATATCAATCAAAGGATTTAAATTTATACAGTATATTATATATTTTATATTTACTAATTATCTAAAAGTTACTATTCCTCTCCTCCACCTCCATTTCCATCTCTATCTTCCCATCAATCTCTATCTCCTTAACACCCCCTTCTCTCTTCCCTCTTCTTATCTCTCCCTCTTTCTATTCCTATGTCTCCCTCACCCTTCCTCTCTACTTATTGCAAACATAACATTAGTCTGGTTGTAATGAAGACTAATTATCTTCCTAATTCAAAATTAGGTTTTAGTTGTGCTTCAATCCTTATAAGTGGATGCATAGTTTTTTGAAGTTATAACTTCTCCATTGAGACCTTTGATGAGAAAACATCATTTGCTAAATGACCCACCAATTAATCTCATGTGTTATACAAATGTATGAAAAAAACAAAAAACAAAAAAAAACAACCAAAATCTTTTCTAATTGACTTTCCACACCTCTTTGACGTACCCATTGCACACTCAAGCGTGATAGCTAGTATATATAACTGCTAATATATTTTGT
Organism: Sequoiadendron giganteum; assembly: GCA_007115665.2. Lineage (NCBI taxonomy): Eukaryota > Viridiplantae > Streptophyta > Pinopsida > Cupressales > Cupressaceae > Sequoiadendron > Sequoiadendron giganteum. The sequence goes on from CM021102.1 coordinate 351,858,740, forward strand.
ATTCTCCGTCCCCTCAAAAGTCATCTCTTTCATTTGTCCTCGAAATATTCAATGACGTTCATCGCAGCCCCATACAATCTCTTCACTCTACAGCAAGCTCAATAGCAAGCCACTGAAATTTCGAAACTTATACATTAATTCAACTAAAATGAATACGATACAGCCTAAGATGCCATCAAACGTAGGATCGCATATCAACTTCCGGAATACTCACTATTTTGTTACTAAAACTCAGACCAGGTGCTGCATATTTTCTAAAATCAACGCACCCCCTACAACATTAACTGCGATCACTGGAATTGCAACTCAAGCTACGCTTATATACAAACAATGAACTTCCGTGAACTCACTGGCTAGACACACCATGGATCTTAATGGTAAACCTGATCAGATTACTACCAATGTTTGAAATCTAACGTCAGCGAGATGTTAATTCGCAGACAATAGTTACCAGAGAACTTATAGTTATTCCAAGTATCTAGGACGTTATTTGAGGCCTGTGCGTACCTATCAACTTCCCAATCAAATTATATTTTGAGGCTTGTGTATCAGCGATTTAACACGAATTAAATTTTAAAATCGCATTTCTATCAACTTCCCAATCAAATCGTATTTTGAGGCTTGTGTATCAGCGACTTTACACGAATTAAATTTTAAAATTGCGTTCCTAACTTCCCAAACAAACTTTATTTTGAGGCCTGTGTATCAGCAATTTTAAACAAATTAAATTTTAAAATTGCATTCCTAACAACTTCCCAATCAATTTGTATTTTGTCTACACTGTCTGTTTCCTTATGTTTTGGGTCGTTGCCCTGCGCTGATTGCAGCCTACCAAAGATTAAAAAAAAAAAGAACTTTGCATCATTTTTTAACAGTTAGTATTTCAATTAAAAGTCACGTGGCCCACATGCCTATAAAGGGGCTATATAATCAGCTGTAATCTTCTCTAGTAGAGATGGAAGTGCAGAAATTTATTAAACTACTGATCCAAGTTCCGCTAAGACACCTAGTTTTCTCCATATATCATTAAAATTGTCAAAAATATTTAAATAATCAGTTACTAATAGGTCTCATAATCATATCATCCGTACATACGATAAAATGTTCAAAGCATCCATACATGTCTACTTCAACAGTACAAAATCTAGTTTTCTCCATATATCACGAAAATTGTCAAAAAATTTAAATAATCAGTTACTGAATGTCTCATAATCAGATCATCCGTGTATACGATAAAATGTTCAAAGCATCCATACATGTCTATTTCAACAGTACAAAATCTAGCACATGTAACACAATCAGAACGGGCAATATTTCGAGTATTACAATGAAAGCATCTGCTAACCCTGATTATTCTTGTGATTTGTGAGAGATTTTGACTCATCAATACATCACCTTTAAAAAGAAGATAAGAGGATATATAATTGAAAGTGTCAATATATACAGCAAGGCCAGGGAATATTGCTGGTTCAACTTTTCCAAATTGGCAATTTATAAATTGCCAGTGCAGTGTTGAGCCTTTCATACGGAAATCTTCAAGAATGAGCCGCCTTACAATCACCAAAATCAAAATCCCTGGCAAATATCCTTCATTAATACGGTCAAACATCAGTCTAAAAAATTATCTCCAAAATGAAGCTAGAAACTCAGTGGCTCTCGCAGTGGAATTAGGAGAGCACCTCAATCAAAAACAGAGGCATCCATTTCTTTTCAACAAATAATATCAGTAGTGGCAGTTGATGCCTCTCCAAGCTAGTTTGATCTCTGGCGTGGTGGAAACTTTCTTTGATAACCACCAAAATTTCCTTGACGATTTCCAAAATTTATCTGTTTGCTGGCAAAGTTTGTAGGCCTCCCACCATTTTGCCTCCCACCAATCTGCCTCCCACCATTTTGCCTCCCAATAATCTGCCTTCCACCAATCTGCCTTGCACCATTCTGCCTTCCACCAACCTGAGCCTGTGCCCTCAGCCGCTGCTCTTTCATATTTGCAAAGAGGGAATCAAGGGTTTGTGGCCTCTGTTTAACAGGTCCATTGACCTAAAAAATGCAATCATGAATATAAATTAACAATATTCATACCTTATGATACAAAATTCCACAACTTTTCTACTAAAACAAAGAATATAACATGATGTTAACATTAAAGATATCAAGTTTCCACAATCCATCTAGTAGCTGATAAATTTCTGGATTTGACTGTGTTTTGATTGTGTTGATGCGAAAAATTAAAAGACAATCAAATCCAGAAATTTATAATGATGTTAATATACCTTATTGGAAGGAACCATGGGTAATGACCTGTTAATTGGTACAGAAAATGTTCCATTCCTGAATCCAACAAAAAGACTATGTTAGGAGAAAAATAACTTGAGCACCATATAAATAAGACTAAGACTCTTAAAGATTCTTTTTAAATTACCTGAAATTTAAAAATTACATTACATATATAATCATACTAAATGTTTTCAACCTTAAAAAAAACTGAATACTAACTGTCAAGTGATAGAATTGAAATCAGCTTAAATTTTGTACTGCTAAAATAATTCTGACCTCACCATTTTATAAGACAAGTGACAAGTGTGATTTTACCTGAGCAAAGTAACTATCTAAATAACAAAAAGAAAACAGGAGCCTTAAAATAACATTCGACCACAAAAATGCCTTGATATCATGCAGCGCAAATTAAATTCTGTCAGTGCAAGAAGAATTCTCAATTAGAATTTGCTGTCTGTCATGTACTCGTCAAGCCACACTAGATGAAGTCTTCTAAGGGGAAAACATGCCGCACAAGAAACAAGAAGAATTCTGGATACTTGGCCCTTGTGCCCATCAAGCTGAGCCAATTCCAACATGTTAGGCATCCTTCTAACAACTGCATAGTAGCAAGAGTGCTGCAGTTTGGTTGTGATCCTGGTTTCAAGACTCTGATTCTAGGGTGTCTGTAACCATGAAAACACCCAAAGCCTCATGATATAGACTAAAGGCTGGGCCTGTAAGAATCTCCATGCTACAACCTGATGCTTAAGAATATGAAAATAACACTTTAGTTGAGACAATTTGTGAATAGATAGGCTTATGGACAGAAGTAGATGAAACACATGGAGGCATTATCCCAACTCAAAGTTTCACCCTCCAAAAAAACATCCTGGCAATGGAAGAGGTCATGTGTGTAATGTATGATAACCTTACAGTGAAAAGTACTGCACCTTAAAAATCTGAATGTTGAGTTACTCTTAGAAACTTGGCAAGCTTTTCTTCTAAACAAGGAGATTTTAGGAACAGATAATTCCAAAACCTCACGAATAGAACGAAATGAAACACCTGGAGGCATTATTTCAACTCAAAGCTTCGCCTTTCAAGGAGAGCATCCTGGCAATGGAAGAGGTCATCTATATGATGTGCAATACCTGTCAAGTGCAAAGCACTGCAACTCAAACAAAATCTTGAAAGTAGAATTACCCCAAAACTTAGCAAGATTTTCTTTTATGCCAGAGATGGGACTGGTATAAAGTTCTCTGCTAATTTCATTAACTGTAGCTTCTGATGGTCAACAATATAAGCACATCAGACTTTGATTTCACATACCATAGAAGAGGATCACATGGCATATACCACATGCATGGTTCAAACTGAAACCTTGGAGATTGTGCCTACTAACTCCTACCCAGATTATAGCAGTCTCAATAGTTGATATAGATGCTGGAAACAAGCCAGAAAACAGCAAACTCAACCAATCACCCTCAATGCAAAATAACTCCTATAACCATATTGGAACACCAATGTAAGCAGGGCCTGATAGATTTCATCAATGGGTCTTTTATTTTTTAGAATGGTTTTATCTCATGGTGATGATCTTGTTTGGTTCAAAGCTTTTTTACTTCGTGCATTTAGGTCAAACCGCCCACAACCATGATAGTAATTTTGTTTGAACCAACTTTCATGTAATTTAAAGGTTCCATGATAGTCTCATCCATCAGATCACCTTCCTTTCCTTGCCTATCAGCAAAAACAAACACCCATTTCCTAGTACTTTGCTTCTGATCTTTCTTAAGATCATCTCTAGCAGAAGAGAGGCAATTGTAGCTTGAAAAAGCTGGAACATATGCCAAGAGGTTACGAAGCCACAACTGAAGTCTAAAATGTCAACCATCACAAAAATATCATTTTGTGAATGATGACCCTGCATTTAAGTTACTTTGCTTGAACAAACCAAAGGAATGTAAAATATGCTCCTTTTAACTTTGGAAAAAGGGGAAACAGAAAACAAACTTCTGTAGTTCTCCAAAACTTCAACCAGCCTCCAAAGTTCAAAATGAACTTCTCCAACTTAACCACAAAATTCATTTAGCCCAAGCACAAAATTTCCATGCAGAACATGCCCTGGTGTTTAGGCAGAATAGAGTTCTCTGCAAGAAGAGAATTACCCACATCAACAAATTAAAGATAATACCACCCACTTTCCATCACACACTATGATTGCAGCTTTGTTATTACTGCATATAGGGACTGATTACTATATTCCTCGATAGAACTCCACCTCTACAAATACAATAAACCAGCTCAATTCTCACAATTCCTTGGCTTCAAATTATACTGTGAAGCCACTACATATCTGTGATGAGGTTCCTCAAGTAATTCTGGTTGAAAATCCTGTAGCTCAATTAGGATAGCGATGGATGATTAAGAGGTGAAAGTAATCAACTGCAACTTGTCATATACTTAAATGACCTTCACGATGGATGATTAAGAGGTGAAAGCAATCAACTGCAACTTGTCATATACTTAAATGACCTTCACAGAAATTTCCCCTATACCGGTAGAAATAAACGGTAAGCACATTACCTGTAACAGAAAATTACAATCAACTTCGTAAACAGAAAGATCTTAACATACACAGTTTTGCAAGTATAAATAAAATGATTCATTTTGATTAGATCTGAAATGAAATACCTTCTCTTGTTCCATTGGACGGATCTTGCAACAGCTACCCTTCTTGCTGCCTCTTTCACAGCTGGAAACTGATTATTTCCATTCCTTGACCTCATCTCTGCAAGCTTTGCCTACAACCAAGAAAACATGTACTTATAATAGCATTCAATAAAAGCACATTGAAGGCATACCTAAAAATAACAATGCATTAAGTTCTACCTGTCTGAGAGCTGAAGATCTTGCAGCCACTGATTGTTGGACATGGGCTTTAGAAGCACCATCCCTTGCACCAAATTTGTTTGAAAAAGGCCGCTGGCTTTTATTCTGCATAGGGCCCACATATTCTCAATACTAAAATCATCTGAAACACCAAATAGAAATTTAAGGAAAAATGATAACCCTGTGCATGAAAAGAGTACTGTTACCTACCGAGCTTCGCTGCTTCCTTGCCTTTGGCTTACTTTTCTTTGACATTTTTATGATGTCATCTGTCGTTAAACATACAAACACATTAATTGATTGTATTGACAGTGGCAATCAAACAGCTGTGGAAATCTTGCAAAAAGGACACCTTTCAACCTACCAAGTGTCATGTCCATTTTCTTTTCAGTAAGTGCAATTGCATCAGCAGTGAGTGGTGGTAAACTTCCCATAGTTGTAGTATTCAACTGCTGGCAAACACTCTACATAGCAAAAAAATTAATTAGATATCTGTGCTACAAGGAAAAATAGCAATCAAAATGATGCTACGAGACCAACACTTAGTGAAATTGCTGCAACTGCATAGTAAACATTGTGCTTGATATAATAATACTAGGGAAGCATGTGAAAGCAACATCCAGAATCTGATTGGAATAGGCACAAATAGAAACCTTACAATTCCAAAACTCTCCTAAAGGCAGGTAGAATAGATATCAGAAGGGTAGCATATAATTTGTTGCACAGAGAACGAAAAGATAATAGGCTAAAATTTCTCAACTTATCCTGAGATAAAATAGCAAACCCTACAGAAACCATTAGAAAAAGAAAAGCGCACATGACAAAACAGCACCAAATGTATTTTTAAAAATTGACATCCAATTGAGATGTTAACACTCAAAGATTAGCACAACCAGCAAATTAATCTTGTCAAACACAAATTCAAAGAACAAATGTCTGAATAATCAATCCACGAACAATAGATTATCTAATTAAATGTCAAATAAGTGAATCATGCTGATATTAACCAAAAGTTAACAGTTATTGTTAAAACAACTGCACAATAGAAAGCATTATCTTCGAAGCAATCAGACCACCACTAGCTGCAAATGCATAAAACTTGTATCCTTGCAGGCAATGCTCAATTAAATATCAAGATTCTGACCAGATAAAGTTCCCTGCAAATTCTGATTACTAACACCAAGTACAGATTGAAGAAATTCAATCCCAAAGACAACTTCAAATAAATGCAATAGGAATACGTCCTAGCTAGCTTTCCTATTATTAGTGACTGGTAAATTTTAGCATATTCCACCAGTTAACAAAACACTTGGAATTGTATATGGACAATTATACCAATCCACCACTTCTATTTAATAATTTTCAAAGGCAAACAAGTGAGATATCATCAACCTATAGCCAAATAATTCATATTCAATGAATATCACATAGAATGAATTCGGATGCAAGCATACAGAGAAAGATGAGATAAAATTTAAATTACGAGAATGTATACAAACAACATAACCTTATTCCCTGTAATGGAAATACAGATGACCCGCATACAGTAGTTCAAAATTAACAAATACATCCTCAATTTCAAACTTAATAATAATATTTAACACTAACCAAGAAAGAAGATGTCACAAGTCTGCATATACTTAGAGCAAGTTCAATGGTAATTAACTACAGACTGTCTTCAAGCATTTATGCACGCAACACATTATACAAAAAAATTCTTACACTGCTATTCAAAAACTTTGTAGCCCCACTCTAAAAAAACAGTAAATGAAATTTTATAACCCTAAATCTTGCTAACATTCCAAACACTAACACTGACAACCTTCCAAAACCCTGATACACTTTCGATAAAAAACAGACACTTTAAAGTCAAAAATAGCAGAAAGATTTCCCGTACAAGCATGTAAAAACAGAGCAACTTTTCAAAACCTTCGTAAACTCCCCACTACCATACAAAACCATGAAATCAATAATCAACCTACTCTTACAAACCCTAGCCCGGTGGCCTTGAAACCCTAAATCCTTCCATCTTATAAATCGGGTACTTCCACCACCTTATTAAGTCAGCCAAAAACAAACATACAAATCAATATGCGAATATGTCAAACCCTCATACTCAAAAGACATCCCAAACCCTAATACTCAAAAACTCTATGACCCCTATCCGCTATTTGGGTTATTGCAAACCCTAGCACTCAAACGGATTACTCCGCAACAAAAAAGGAGAGTTTTTTTAATTAAATCTATCGATTCCGTGTGAAAACATTGTACAACATTTCAGAACGAAAATAACAGAACACAAATGACAATAAAACACAAACCTTCCAAACCTAATGCATTGGGACGTTTACCAATTACCACACAAACAATCAATAATCGATTGTTTTCCTATCAAAGTTAAACCCTAAAATAAAATTTGCAAAACAGTAAAACAAAAACAAAAAGCTTACCAGGAAGAAAGGCAGAACGTGTAAAACTCTGAACGCCCACGTCCTACTGCCCTCAGACGAAGAAATAGCACACTTGCCACTGCAAGCTCAATTTCTCGCCGGCTGCGTCGAAGCTGTGAATGTAGATATCAACTCTGGAGGCTAAAACACGATAAGGATATTTATGAGTCGGTGGATTTGAACGGTTTTAGAAATTTGTTTGAAGAATATGCCATAAAGCCTTCTGAAATCCGTGGAAAATTATAGGGTTTGGTAAGCTGGTTGGTGGATATAAAATCTCTAAATATTAACTTTAGTGGTAAACTGAAGTCGTCCCATAAAAAAAGGTACCCCTAATCTCCTAATTTTAATCCCCGGTTGGTTGGATAGTTTGTGGTTCTATAGTCTTCTTGCTAAATTTTTTGGGATAGGATAAGGTTTAAATCTATGAACTTTGATCAATATAATAAATACCATACATGTATTAATTAATAATATATATAAAAAATGTTGAAAGTTATTTTGTGTTAAGTTTTGCAGCTGCATTGAAAATGACAGGCATGTGGAAGTCATTTTTAAATCTAAGTAAAATAATATAATACATTGAAAATTAAAAAATAGAGTTAATACATTTAATATTTTTGAAAAGAGTGTATAAGATTAAAAAAAATTAAAAATATTTTATATTTAAAATTTAAGAAGAACAATGTTAAGTAAAAAAAAATATGTCAATGGGCTTTTGGTCTACTAGTGAAGTTGAAAGGTTAAATGTCTCGATAATATATATAAAAAACGTTGAAAATTATAACACTTAACATTGTTTATTAAAAAAAACTATTATTACTATTGATATATATATTAATTAATAATATATAAAAAAAATTATTTAAGCATACATATCTTAGTTGTTTATTACAATACTAATTAATAAAATATATGATAAACTAATAATATATATAAAAAACTATTTTTACTATTTATATATATTAATTAATAATATATAAAAAATAATTATTTAAGCATACATATCTTAGTTTGTAATTTTAATCCAAAAGTATTTAAATTAAAAACTATTTATTGGAAAGCTTTTAATTGAAATCTTTTTTGAAAAATAGAAAAAAAAAATCATTTTGTGTGCTTCTTCTTCTTAAGCAGCACATACTTCCACTTGTTGTTATATTCAAAAAGTTTACGAATATTCCTTTGTTCACCATAATTAATATATGTATACTAGTATTTATTATCAGTTTCTTTTTTGATGAATAGGTAGATATCTATATCAATATAAAGATATAATTACAAATTCACAAATAAAGGGGTGGGTGGTGAAAAGGCACACCCCGAATGTCACATGGGCAGAGCCCAGAAAAGCCAAAATATCACATGGGTCTAGCCCAGAAGTCTAATAACAGAAAGAAAAATTAAGTGGTCAAGGCAGTGCCAGTAGATCCTGGGGATCTCTATCATCCAAATTTTTCCTCCATACATCAGCGGGGTTTGGAGTGACGTTAGTAGGAGCACCCCAACCATCATCAACTTTATCTTCATCTTCATATTTTTCTTTTTCTTTTTCTTTTTCCTCGCGCCAAGGCGAGATTTCAAGAGCCAGCCGCAGAAAACTTTTGCCATTGGAAGGCCGGCCAGAGCCAGAAGCAGGCGGAGCATCAGAGGGCCACCTAGAACCGCCACCACCACTCCTCGTAGCACCACTAGAGTGTCAGCCCTAACCAAGACGCGGTGGAGGAGAACGAGCCCACCTGGGAGGCCAAGAGTCCCGTCGAGCAGGAGGCTAGGAGCGGGATCGCGCAGAGTCACTCCGCTTCCGGCCCCAAGAAGGCAACCAATCGGAGGAGGAGGAGGGCGAATCAGGGATCCGAGCCACAATACAAGGGGCATTGCCCCAGTGGTCTAGGAGAACCTGCAGGTGAGCCACTTCCAGTGCAACCTTGTTGGCTTGCACTTGAATCTGTAAGAAAACATTATAACATATAACTGTTTTAGCATAAAGAGACACATTAACATTTAAATGAGAATGAGCAAATATGCAAACATTTATGTCTTTCCAGATATTGATGAAGATTTCCACCCTTAAAGTGTGTCAAAGTAGGTGAACTTAGTCGGGGTTCCAGGCGGGTCCCCCAACAGAACCATATGCCAAGAAAAGGGTTTCGGCCGAAAGAAATCATGAATCCAAGTCCAAAGTTGTTGAGCTCTGGGACAAAACCAAAAACGGTACTTAAAGCTTTGAGACTGCCCACAAAAAGGGCAGCGAGGGTCAGGAACCCCCAAATGAACAAGCCGAGAGCCCACAGGCAAGCCTTGGAAAAGAATACACCAAGCAAAGTGGACCAGCTTCGAATTAACAATTGCAAACCAAGTGGCATCAAACCTCTTACGCCAAGTATGGGCAGAGGAATTAAAAAGTCACCTCTGGTTCAAGGAATTGATCATAGAAAAATGGGGTGAAAGCCACCTGTATTCAAGTCACGGCTTGTAGCTCCTGAGAGGAGTGTCTAGAAACCATTTCTAGTCTTTCCACCAAGGTTTGTGCCCACGAATGCCAACTTTGTGAAGAATTTCCGCTAGAATGGCGCTCACTAGCCCGTCAGTTTTTATAATATAGGTTAGTAATATATTTATTATCAATTTTTAATTTAATATATTCATTTGTTAATTAATTGTTAATAAATTGATTTTGAATCAAAGAATTTTATATAATAATTTTAATAGTTAATATAGGTTAGTAATATATTTATTATCAATTTTTAACTCATTTGTTAATTAGTTATTAACAAATTGGTTTTCAATCAAAGAATTTTATGTTCTTCAAATTATTATTTTTTTTTTAAGTGAATATGTTAAATATTTAATTTTAATAAAAATTTAAAAATTTATTTTGCTTGAACATAATTGGCTAAGAAGTGGGGGGTGTTATGGACAAATTTGTAGGGAAAACAAGGTAAATTTTTCTTTTTTCATTTTTTAAGGATGTATGTAATTGTTATTTTTATTAAAGAAAATCTCACAAAAATCAATTAGCTCTTTTATAGAGATTTGGATTACACTATTAAAATAATAATAATAATAAAAAGTAAATAAAACTTAAATTAAAAATATAAATATAATCTTCTTACAAATTTGATTTTACACAATTAAAATAAAAATTTAAATTAAATCTTAAACTATTTGATATTGCCACTTTTTTATTTTCCAAATTTTATTAACTTCAAAACATACATAAATTAAAATAACTAAAAATATTATAATTATTAATTAAATTCTAATTCTAATCTTATTATTATTCATTGTTTAATCCTAAAAGCATTATACTTGGGATTAAGAATAAGATAAATGTTATGGTTAGAACTATTCAAAAATTAAAATAAACTAAAAATAAGATATTACTAATAAGTATTACGATCATAGGGTTAGAGATGGGTCTGGAATTAGGATAATGGTTTAGAATTTATTGTTAGGGTTAGGGTTAGGATTAAGGATATGATTAAAGTTAGAATTAGGGTGTGAGTTAGGGTTAGGGTTAGGTCATGCAATAACTAATTAACAATACTAAAACACTATAAAGTTACTAGCCACTATTGGCACTTGTTTAAAAAATGTGGAGAGGTATCAATTTAGAACTATTTTATTTACTTAAAAGATTTTTTTATTAATTTTTTGGAGGAAAAAATCAAGGGAGACTTGGCTTAAGGAAGGGGATCGAAACACTAAGTTTTTTCATAATGCAGTAAAGGTCAGGAGATCTTGAAATAAAGTTTTTTCTATACAAGATAAAAATGGAATTACACTCATTGAAAAGGATGCAATATGTGAGGAAGCAGTGCACTTTTTATCAAAGCCTTCAGCAACAGTCAGGTTGATCTCTCATAGGAGAATGAAGTGTTGGATGTAATTCCTAGATGTGTTTCTGATGCTCATGACATAGCACTCACAAATTCAATGACTTTAGAAGAAATAAAATCCACTCTCTTCAACATGGGTGGAGATAAAACTCCTGGTCTGGATGGATTTTTGGCTATCTTCTTCCAAAAGATGTGGGATGTAATGGCTCAAGAGTTATGGGAAGTGGTAGAGGAGTCTAGGGTGGAGGGTTTTGTATTGAAAGATTTTAATAATACTTTTATTGCTCTAGTCCCCAAGAAAGAAGAAGTGTTATCTTTGAATGATTTCAGACCCATTGCTTTATGTAACACATTGTATAAAATAATCTCGAAAGTGATGGAAAATAGGTTGAAAAGTGTTCTAGATGCAGTGATTTCTAATGAGCAAAGTGGTTTCTCTCCAAATCGCTCCATTTATGAAGGCATTATTATTGCACATGAAGTAATACACTCCATAAGTTTAGCTAGAACAAAAAAAATGTTGTTGAAGCTTGTCATTAGAAAGGCATATGATGAAGTGAACAAAAGCTTTCTCTTAAAAGTACTCAGAAGGTTTGGCTTTAGTGAGGTTTGGATTAAATGGGCGGCGAGTTGTATTAATACTCTCTGTTTCTCGGCATTACTCAATGGTAGCCCGCAAGGTTTCTTTGGTTTTGAAAATAGAATATGATAGGGAGATCCCATCTCCTCTTTCCTTTTTATAATTATGGCAGAAGCTTTGGGAAGATTAATTTATGAAAAGAGGGAGGACAGGGGTTGGAAAGGTGTTCATATAGTGGAAGGAGTTGATCCTTTGTCCCATCTACAGTTCATGGATGACACTCTTCTCATGGGAGAATCCTCCTTTAGGGAAGCAAGATTGATGAAAAATATCCTAGATAAGTATAGTAAAGCTTCTAGATAGTGCATAAATTGGAGAAAATCTAAGATTTTCTTTTTTAATACTGGTTGTTAGAAACAAAGAGAAATCTGATCTATTTTAGGAATGAAGATGGGGACTCTTCTAGGAAGGTATCTAGGTATTACTTTATTTGGGGGTGCAAGTAAGTCAACAATTTGGAAGGATCTAGTAGAATGTTTTCTAAAGCGTATGGATGGCTAGAAAAGCAGGTGGTTGACCTCAACTGGAAGAATCCTGATGCTAAAGTCTGTCATCTCAGCCATCCCTATCTTCTCTATGGTGTGTCTTAAAATCCCTAAAAAAATTCAAGGTAGTAGGGCAGAGAATGAGAAAAAATTTGGAATGGGGCAACGGACTAGGATAAAATTCCATTATTATCGTGGGAAAAAAATTGTATGGAAAAAGGGAAAGGTGGTGCGGGGCTAAGATAGTGGTGTCTCATGAATGAGGCATTGGGAGTGAAGCTGGTATGGAATATTTATTCATAACCATCTCAATTATGGGTCAGGATTTTAAAAGCAAAATATTTGGATTCAATGGAAAAAAGTAGAATATTTACTGTGCAGAACCCTCCCTCTGATTCAACAATTTGGAATTTTGTGATTTCTTGTCATCAAGTCATAGTAGACCACATCACCTGGCAAATTGGGGATAGTTCAAGAGCAAAATTTTGGAAAGATTCGTGGTAGGGCTTTCCAACTTCAAAGGAGAATTAAGAACTGCAGGATGTAAGGCTTTGGTTCACACAAAATTGGGGGCAAAAGGTTAGTGACTATCTAGAATTTAGGGGTGATGTTGTAGGGGGTGATTGGGAATGGATATCTCTCCAGGAGGTAGAACTATCAGCTTGACATAAATCTCTTATGCAGGGAATTTTCAAGGCTAGAAAGATTATGAGATCTAATAAGGATGACATGGTGGTGTGGTGTGGAGTTGTAGATGGGAAGTATTCAATGAAGATAGGACATCAATCTTTGGATACAGAGGCTGGTAATGTGAATTGGCCGACTGATTTATGCTGGGGGAAAGAATGCCTACCTAAGGCAGGTGCCTTTGCATGGTTGGCAATTCAAGGTCACATCCTCACAGGTGAGCGAAGGAAACATTTAGGTATCTGTGGACCAACCAAGTGTGTAATGTGCTTAGGGGGAGAGGAAACTTGTGACCATATCCTATTGCACTGTAATTTAGCAGTAGAATGTTGGGAGATGCTCAAGAGGTATTTGGGGTGGCAAAGCCCTACCTCAGATACGCTAAAGGTCTTTGAGGTTTGGCCTCTACCTAGAAAGAAGTCAATCTTTTCTTGTATTTGGAAGGTTAGTCCATCCTTAGTAGTGTGGGAAATTTGGAAAGAAATAAATAGAAGATTTTTTTTAGATAAAGAAGAGACTTTGGAGAGGTTATAATGGAGGATAAACCATGCCATAGAGGAAGTAGTTGGAGCAGCAGCCTCAAATCACTTCAATCCAAAAATCCCCTTCACCATGGAGGATAAATGTATTCAAGAGCAGTGGTCGGGTATTCAGCTTCAACTCGTTAAGGGGTCGACTTGGGTGAATCCAACTGTTAAGGAGCTAAAGGAGGTCACTTGAGAAAGACCTTTAGAAGGCTGGTGGAGAATAAATTTTGACGGGGCTTCAAAGGGAAACCCCGAACCATCAGGGGTTGGCTTTATAATTTGAGATTGGAAGGGGGATGTGATAGCGTTAGGGGTGAAGAAGCTGGTGGAAGGTAAAAGTAACGTAGCAGAAGCCTTAGCAGCTTTATTGGCAATTAAATGCAGTAAAAATTTAGGAGCAACAAGGATTCACTTAGAAGGGGACTCAATGATAATAATTCAAGCGGTGATGAAAGGGACAATTAGCGCATGAAACCTTCAAAATGTCATGGAGCAAATCAAAGAGGAGTTAGCATCTTGCGAGAGTTTCTCGGTGAGCCACATTAGAAGACGGGGAAATGGGGAGGCTGATGTTTTATCTAAATGGGTGCTAACATTTGGTGAAGTCGTGGATTTCAAGTTGGAAGATTTTAGAAGTGTTAACTTAGCAGATTTGTTTGAGAACATTGGCGAGTACAAAGCATTGAATGAACAAGCTGGTAGTCATAGTGAAGTAGTTTGACATGACAAGCAAAATGAAGGAAGGTGAGCGGTGGCTCTATAGGACATGTTGCATTCATTTTGGTATGGGTTTACCAAGATGGCCTTTATTCCCTGGCCCTTGGGTTTGGTGTTTGCATTTGAGTTTTGAAGTGGTGAAGAAAGCTCTGTAGCAGATAAATGGTGGTGGTGGTGTTGGAGATACAGGGTTCTAATGGAAGAAAATTTTACATTCCTTTCTAGGAGGCAATTAAGTCCTTTCCACAGAGATGCTTCAGGGAAGAGGCTATCGAGCTTATTTCTCATTGAAGATGGCAGGTTAGTGCAATGTGTAAAAATGATTTTGGGTAGAGACTTTGGCATTCTCAGACATAGATATAGAACAAATATGGATGTGTATTCCATGATTGTTGCATGGGGTATAGATTTAGGAGAATTAGTCGAAATAATGAGAAAGGTGATGAAGAAAATTGTCCATGAGGATTTCTTGGTGGACATGGAAACAATCCTCAAATGGGCAGTTTCGGGTGTTGGGCTGGATGTTTCAGAGGGAACTGGATGTTTCTGAGGGAATAATGATTGAAGAAATTAAGGAATTCTATAAATTAGTAGGGCTCATGCCATTCATCTGCTGACCTGAAGGGAAGTTTAAATCGCAGTGTCGTGAAGAAGCTCGACTTGGCTAGAAAGCTCTAAAGCTTTTCATCAAGCTTATGGAAGTGGAAGAGATTATCGCATAAGCAAAGGCAGAATTACAGGGCATGGAGGGGAAAGCGAAGAGCCAACAGAAAAAGATGGGAAGGCACCAAAAGAAGTGAAAGTTGAAGTGGTAGGCAAGGAGCATTGGTGTCTGATGGAGCATGTCGAGGAAATGGTCTCCGGGTTTTTGCTTTGTTTTTGAATTTTACCGAATGATATTGTTATGATGCACGGAAAATGCTTGAACACTATTGATGGCAGATGCTATTCTTTGTTGCTTGGTTTTGGTGATGGACTAAGGCATTAGATTTTTTTTATAGTAGTTTGTTAGATGTTGGGGATCAGAGGCTTTGAACAGTCTTCTATTGCACGTCAAGGTGCTTCTGGTTTGTTCTTTTTTGCAAAAAAGGGTTTTTGGTGGGTACCGATAACTTGGGAAAGTTGATGTAAACTCTATTTTATTTTCAAGCAACACAAAAAATCTTGTGTTATCGACCAAAAAAAAAGATTTTTTTATTACTTTGAACAATTTTATTTACTAAATGTGGAGAGGTATCAATTTAGAACTATTTTATTTACTTAAAATATTTTTTATTACCTTGAACAATTTTATTTACTATTATATCTTCAACATAATCTATATAAAATAGGTTGAAAAAAATCATTAGTAAAGTTAAAATAACTAGTATACCTATATTTAAAAAATATATCTAAAGTACACCGAGAGATATCCATCTAAAGGTGTCTTTTAATCAATTTATTTTAAACTATAATTGTAATTATTGTATACTTTAATAATTTTAAATCATAATTATGTAGTATAATTAAAATGAATTATTATAATAGTATAGTAAAGTGCACTTTACATAAAATTTTAGATGTAATTATTAAGCATCTCTTCTGTTGAAAGTTAATGGAATTTATTATGAGTTGATCTTTGTACATTCCTGTAAACAACACATAGTTCTTTAATATTGTTTACATATTAAGAAATTTTGAAGTTGTAAAAAAGTAACAAAATTAAATCATATATAGTTGTACATCTTCAAACATGTCACTGAATAATCAAACACATAAACAATTATCCAAACAACAATACCTATCACATCAAATAATATCAACTTAAGCAACATAGTCCCACATCTAAATTACTAAATTACAATAAAGTAGGTAAAAGAATAATAGATCAAAATATCAAAATAAATCTTAGTCAGAATATTACACTAGAACGATAAAGAGGAGAGTGAGTATTGTTATCTTCAACAAATTATAATCACCCAGTGTAGTTTTTCATGTAATATAATGGCATTTAACTTGTAGTTGATGTTTGAATAGGTTGAGCTCCAATTAATTCAATTTTGAAAGGCAAAACAATTACACAGAGACTCTGGTTTTAAAGCACTGAACATCTTTATTTACTAATACAAAGATTTAAGGCAAATTTTCTTACCAATTTATACATAGAACAAATAAGATGCTTAATAATCCCAATGCCATAGACCTCAAGTCACATTTGGTTCCTAGGTTCATTGGATTTCTTTCTAGTCCAATTGATTGGTTCACCAACAACGAATTTCCTAGATAAATCTTGAAATACAAAAAATATTTTAATGCTTAGAAATGGCGAATATAAGTTAAATGGGCCTGCAGATGCTGAAACAACTTAGAATAGACAAGAGAAAAATGAAAGCCTAAAAAAATTAGGCAATTCAATTACACACAATAGCCTTTTTAGTAGTTTCTAAACAAAGAAAATGCAGCCTTAACATCTACACAAAGCAACTACAGAAAAACTGTAGATGTAAGTAACTCTACCAACAAATCCTCAAAATCATTTTTTTCCATACAATAAGCCAAAGGTACTAAATTTCTCACTGGTATAGACATGAGAAGCAAGGCCTTTTCTTACTGGTATAGACATGAGAAGCAAGGCCTCTATCACCATTATAAGATTCTCAACGACAATAATTTTAGTGTTTTTCTTTAACTATGATTTAACTCTAACACTAACCTGAATTATAACTCTTTGAAGGCACTTCTTGGAATACGGCTCAATCGCCTAACCAAGAGGAGATAGTCATTGGATCAGTCTTAGTGTCACCAAATGTAGAAGACAACTATACCCAACAACAACAGGGGCGGAGATACACAAGGAAGACTATACTCTATTAGCCAGAAATCTTGACCAACAAAAAATTCTTAAAATAAATTTTTTGTACAGTTGTTGGGGTGATCCCACAATGTTGGTTTACAATTTATAGGAGATTTTGATTTTTGTTGAAATCACATATTTTTAGAAAATATAATGATTTAAGCCTTAAAAAGTTACATTTTAAGGATTTCAATTGAAGAGGATTTGATCAAACCACCTTAGATCAAACCCCCTTGGATAGAACCCCGCTAGTTTTAAACCATGTACCTATAACAAAGTCTCCTTTACACCTATTAAAATATTGATAAAAAACCACTTTTGATTTACCTTTTGGGGGATCAAATGAATTCATTTAATTTTATTTTTTTGTAAATATGTAGTCCTTATTATAAGCTTCCCAAAAAGTATAATTTTAAATAAATTTAATTTTATTATTATATTTCTTTTGAATGTAGGTTTTTCACCGAAAATCAAGCTCTTTGTTCTACACATGTAGAAAAATAGAAGATTGTCAAAAAATATTTTGGAAAATATGAGTGCACCAAATATTGAAGTCCTTGATCCAACAAAAAAATAATAATTTGGATACATACAAAAAAAGTTGTGTTATACGGTCCGCTTATGTCTGAGTTGTAATTGATTTGACTTCAAAACTTGATTAAAGAAAAAATATTCAATAAAACACTATGAAACTAATTGGAAGCACTGGATATTGTAGTTACAAATCTAAATTCGAAAAAAATAGAATTTTATCCTTCATGGAAAAAAAGTTATGTGTTATACGATGAGTGTCACTCCTTAAAAATGGTGTTTACTGAAAAAACTAGTTTTCGAAGGAGATGGAAAAATAAGTGCAATTTGATTCCAAAATATTTGAAAAAAATATATTTAGAATCTACAAACAAAATATCACAAATCCCTAGTTTACATCATCTTCAAATTCCTCACGGTTTAGTCGCTATAGGTGTCTGAAAGTGAAGATTTAGTTAGAAAAAATCAGTTCAGTGTCCAATTTGACCAAAAATTGTAAACCAATATTGTGGGATCACCCGTTGAGCAATCTTATTATTCATATTTATATGAACAAACACATCCTTTAGCCCTGTAACAAGATAAATTTGAGAAAAGATTTAACTTGATCCAAATATCCTACAAGGTTCCTTCAAATATACATCAACCAAACTCGAGATGTAACAAGAGAATGAGATTACCTACAACAAGACTTAGCAATTTCAATAGCCAGTTGCAACATGCTACTTCCTATCCCTTGTCTGTGTGCAAACTAATATTATACACAAAAGAGGTTGCAACAACCATAGTTGTAGGCTATAACCACTTACAGTAACTACTTCACCAGAGCCTGCAAAACAACATAAACCTAATTAAAATCCTAGCCACATAAAACCCCAACATGAAACCCTACCACAAAACTATAACTAAAAAAACAAAACTGGTTTGAAGTAAAGAAAAAGTATATCTCTATTTTCCTTTACCTTAATAGAGATTAATTTTGAATTAATTCTTAATTTTAATGTTCTTCTCGTATTGGTTGTGTTACGGTACATGGTAAAAAAGGGTAAAATTACAAAGTTGTGTCCACTTTTATAAAGGAAACGACCAATACGAATCTAACTTTTAAACTTGAATCACTAGAAAGTGGCATATATGTTTTGAATTTTGAAATGATGTAAACTAATAAAATGTGTATTTTTTAGTATATTTTATGTTTATATTTTTTTGACAAAATTAAAAAATTATTTGAATATAGTTTTTTATAAATTAACACTATAATTTAGTTGTTGATAAAATGCTGAAAAATGATGTTCCACTCAACATCAAGCTTTATATAGTAAATTTTCTTTTTTTTCCTTCAATTTTTTTGTGTATATTTATAACTTGAAACTTTAGGGCATGGATATTTTATTTTTCAATTTTAATAAATATATATTTTTAAATAAATATTTAAATGTGTGCATATTAAAACACGGTTGTTTCCACTCAACGTCAACTTTTATATTGAATATTTATCTAAAATAGAAAACAAATTATACTATCTTAATCTAGATTCTTTTATCTAGGGCATCATATATTTTTTTAATAAGTTTTACCATTTTTCTTGACATGGTAATCAACCTAAAATTTGTGTGTTGATAACCTACTTTTAGTAAAAAAAAATAAAAATAAAATAAAAAATAATAATTGTACTATTAAAATAAATATATATTTGAAAACTACACTTATGGATCTACAAAATGGTATTTTTACATTTTTTAAAATATGTTATTTATACGAGTAGGAATTGTTGAAACATTAAATTTTTCAAATAATTTTTTTTTTAGTAAATTGGCCTAAAGTGGTGCTACATATGCATTTAGCCACAATTTTAGTTGGAAAATTTGTGGACATATTTAACTTATCTAGAATGAATCTTACTAGATCATATGTTTGATCAAAATTGATTTTTAGTTATAAATACTAAAATTCACTTGTGCTAATAAGTTAGCCAAAAGTGTGACACAACTTTGTACTTTTACCCAAAAATCTTTAAAGAGAACAATAGAAAACTAACACAAATTTAAAAAGTAGAAGGGTTACACACCAATTTGATTTTGTATCTAGGAAGCTCGTGGTGCTTCCTTGGATCTGAAAAATGGCTTTGCATATAAAAAAGAAGAAGCAAAGATCAAGTCAGATAGCAACAAATAATAGTAAAACTAACTTTGCATTGTAAAATTAAACAGGGTTTCAATAAGTGAGCTAATTGGTCCTAACTCCACAGATTTTCCTGCCATAACACAATACACGATGCTTCCATTCAATTCCCTCCTTCGTCCACAAATCACATCCACATCACTTGTTCTTCGCAGGAATCGAACACAAAACAATCCATATGAAACTCAATGTGTACTAGTCAGAATGTCAGGAGCCACTCCCACCACATAACGAACCAAACATTCCTATTTTCCCATACAAAGACAAAAAGCCAAAAAAAGACCCTATCAATCCCCAAAGCGACAAGGCTCAAGCCCATGACCTGTTCATGCCCAAATTTTGCACCAAATTGAAGAAAAATCAATCCAGTCTGTACCATGGATTCAGTATGACAGTGGCGGCAATGATACACCTCGTTGCGATAAGGCGCTCGTATGCAACACCGTCTCCTATAGTGGGCACACCTATAAATTAAAAAAGAAGAAGCATAATCAACCCCCACAAATAGAATTTCATGCTTGAAAATTGAAAAGCAAATTGAACACGGTACAAACCTATAATCCATTCTTCCAGCATTGAGGTGATTCAATGCGCTGTGCATCCACATTTCTATCTCTCCTTCCATGGTGAATCAAAAAATACAAGAACAAATTGTATGAGGCCTAGATTGTTACATTCAATAAAATGAATTGTGGCATTAATTGTACTTAAATCCACTAAAAAAAGGTAAAGATGGTTGGGTATCTTGGCTTTGCTTCCCAATCTTTCCTTCCTTCTCCCCGTATCCTAACAGTCATATAGTACCTTGTTTGGGAAAATTTATGAAAAATCAATTAGGAATTTATCATGTGGATACCCTAACATGCATTCTTCTCCTCTTCCTAACAACTACTCGTTGAGCATGTCTGGCAGAAGCCTTTTGCCTGCAACAAAACTTCAAGAAACTCAATCCCTACCCAAACCCTAACTACCCACCAATCGTGCGGGAGTAAAAAGACTAACCCTCAAGCCAAGGCATGCTAAGCACGTGGAAAAGCATTAATAACAACATTATATCAAACAATGGGTAGAATGCAATCCATTGATTCTTCTTCTTGTTCAAAACTTGCAATTTTTGAACCAGACACCACTCTTCCACTTACTCACGCCTTAATGTAACTGTTTGCATAATGACAACCAACAAGGATGTCAATTTAAATGCAAAAAGTTTTTCTTTACACAGATGTTTACTTTCGCTGCTTTCACTGTATAATGCCTCTCGGCGTAATAATAATAATAATTACTTTGAACAATTTTATTTACTAGTGTATATATCTTTAAGTTAATCTATATAAAATAGGTTGATAGATATGGATTAGCAAAGTTAAAAATAAATGAAAATCATTGTATGACTTATTATAGAAAATAAAAAATATAAACAATGAAAATAGAATTTTGTGATATTATTCACTTTTTAAATAATTGAAAAAATCAATAAAAAATCATTGCACATGAAAATAGAAAGTAGATTTTTAATTTTCTTTCATGAATCGTGCTCCATTATAGAGTTGTGCCTATCAATGAAGATATAAAATTTATTTGTCACTTTATTTGGAAATATTATGTTATTAATTTTAATATGTTAGCATTTAAATGGAAAGATAAGAGTTTTTGTAAATGCATTCAACATTCCATTCCACCCCTTGCTATCATTAATTAATTTATAATTATAAATGAATATGAAACTTAAGAGTTATATAATTAAACTATTAATGATGTAAGAAAGTTTTCTTTTTTACTTTTGTATTTATTTGCGAATGATATATTATAATTGTGTTCTCATATTTAGAAATATTTTTTCATTTTGTTCCAGCTATAAATGAAGTTTATGTATCGGTTAGTATTTTTTAAAATTATAATGATATCTCTTTTGTTTCTATTATATAGATTATATATAAGGTATATATGCAATGATAATACTAATGTTAGTATTATATTATTATTTATTTAATATAAGTATTATACTATTATAATTACTAAAATATTATTATATTTTCAATTTAATTACATTACTATCAATATTAGTACTATTTGATTATAAATATATAATATTACTATTATATTATTGTTAAAATTATCTTATAGTTATTATAAAGTAAACATTACTTTATTTTTTAATTATTTTATTATTAGGTTCAAAGTTAGGGTCAGGGTTAGGGTTAGGAGTAGGGATAGGGTTAGATTTAGGATAATGATTATGGTTAATGTAGGTGATTAATGAAAGATAAATATTTGAATTGAATAATAAGAGTGGTGCGGTTAAGGTTACAATTATGGTTGATGGTTAGGTTTACGATTATGGTTTATTGTTTAAGGTTATATATAAGTTTAGTTTATAGGTTGGGGATACAATTAGGGGTTATTTTTGGATTTGGGTTATGGTTGGGGTTAGGATGAGGTTTAGGAGTAAGCTTAGGGTTAGGGGTACCTAGGGTTGCGTTGTGTGTTTGGTTTGGGAAGAAATTTTTCTTTTTAATTTTGTATTTGTTTGTGAAGGATATATTATAATTGTGTTCTCATATTTAGAAATATTTTTCATTTTGTTCCAACTATAATTGAAATTTATGTATCGATTAGTATTTTTTAAATTATAATTATAAATATAAATATACTAAATTAATCAAGTGGCGAAAAAAGTTAAATAGGAAGAGTTCAAATAGTAATTATTGAGGTTTTTATAATTATAATGGAGAAAATTGCATACTCATACTCTTTTTTCTTTATATTTTGGGTCCACTTCAACTAGTGAAATTTGCATACTCATGTCATTTCTCATTTATTTTTATTTCTACTTTGAGGGGAATGCTTGGATAAATAAGGCATATTAAAAAATGGTGTGATTTTGTGCAAATTTTAGGCGCATTGTCCCATGTTATATGCCTACTCTATTACACATATTTCTATACCCTTGTCATTTATCCCCTTTCTCATGCTCACACAACCTTATACATTTTTCTTATCTAGCTATTTATTACTATCATGCTCACATGTATTCCTATATAACACTATCCACTATAATCTAGCCCCTTTCTATCCCAAGACTAGTTCACGATCAGAAGGTCATCCTTGTGGTAATAGACTTATGTCACTCTAATTTAAATCTTTAAATTCAAATATATCCAACTTCACATATTTATCCTTTTTGCTTAACTTCAACTAAACACAAGTTTGCATGATATATTTTTGTGTCCTTGTATTTAAGGTAATTAATACATTAAATCTAATAAAGTAATAATTTGAATATCATTCACATTTACACATTTCAATTGGTGCCCTAAAAGGAATGTAATTTGACACAAGCATTCTAGGTGCATTTGCATGACTACAAATTTTTTAATTCAATCATTGTTTTAAATTCTAAGGACTGATCTAGGTGAAAGCACTTTGTGACTTGATGGCAATCTTTTGAGATATTATTAAATACCACAATTTCCCTAAATATCTGGGAAACATGAAGATGAAATGAAGAGTGATCAAACCAATTAGAGAATAATATTCTACAGACCACAAAGGATAAGTTTGCAATCACAAAATCATCCTTTATAGCCAATTTTACCCTTAATATTCTACAGACCACAAAGGATAAGTTTGCAATCACAAAATCATCCTTGATAGCCAATTTTACCCTTACACAATCATAACTAAATATTGTATTTCTCATGTAATTCATATTCTATCATTCATTATTTTAAATCTTAAGTCTCATCACATCCTAGTTCCCTATCAATCTTGGAGCCATATTGGATTATTGAGTGAAGTATATTTATTTTCTACCTACATTTCAATATCTAGTTGTCATTTAGTTACCTAGATTGATTTGTGTGCATTCTCATGTATTTCATTAGATTGGCTTAAGTTGCACATAAGAAAAGTTTATTTTCTTTACATTAGTATACAAATCATATTCTTGCATAAATTTAGCTTATGAAATTATCACATCTTGATCCCTTTACTGTTCATCCCTAAAGATTGCTTTAATTTCTAGATGCCCATTTGTCACCGTAGATTATATTTGTAGGTGTAGAAATGACTAGAGTCGTTTCCATAATCAATATGAACCTCAAACCTTTAAAATTCGAATTTTATATTTAAATGTCAACAATATTTTTAATAGTTGTTGTAAGTTGACCTAGCCCATGTTTGTGTTTATTTGTGTATTATGTTGTATTTAAAGACATTCATTTGACATTGTTAAGGACTATCGAGTATGACTTTGAATCTAATTCAGCATGTCTAAAATTTGATTTATAGAGTAGGATTAAGGAGTGTAGTAATATTTTTTAAGGCATTACATTAGTACACACTATCTTAGGTTCATTACACACTTATTTGTTATCCTTAATCATTATCCCTAAACCATTGAATTGGTCCTCCTAGGGTTTGGCTAAGGAGAATATGACCTTTATTTCTTGATATATTCCCCAAAGGTGTTTGTAAGTGCCACTAATCTTTATTGAAATTCAATTATCATAAGATTAAGGTGAATTCCAACATTTGATTTTTTGACAATCGATTCTTTTGGGTATAGGTTTAGGTCCATGCACTAATTTAGTTCCATATGAATGGAAATCAAGTTTACAAGCATGGATATGAATTAGAGAAAAACACAGATAGTTTGCACATGATGAGACATTCATCTAGTAAAACTCTAAAAATATAGAAATATGATAAACTAATTCCCAACATATTCAATGCCACCTTTTCATCTCTAGAAACTAGATAAGTGTTGTATTTTAATTTAATTAAATTTCATATTTAAATTTAGTATTTAATGTTTCATCCCAACTCATTTTTCTAGGTTAATTATTTAAATATCCTATCCTAGATATTTATGTGAGCACTATTTTTCCCTTACATTTATTAGTGAACTCAACTTTCTTCCACAACCCAAGCTTTTGACATAAGGGTTTATCATTCTTTTATTATATTTTTTCATATATAATTTTTGATATTACATATTTTTATATTCAAATCTCATTGGAGTTTGAATTACCTTTTATGCATGCTTCATAACTATATCTTCCTTTAGGGTTTTATAATTTATTGAATGATCTCATTTTCACTAACGCTACCTGCCATTATTTTTATCTCTAGGGTTTTATTGGTGGATTTTTAATTTTATATCAAGCTCCACTTTCCCTTCCCAAAATTTGGTATATAGGTTTCTATGAGTTATTTATATGCCAATATCTCATTTAAATATTCACATTCCCTCAAGGAGAAGCCCTTGTTTGAATTCTCAAATGGCTTAATCCACTAAGAATGGTGCTCTTAATGACATTCCCATGAATGTTGTTCTTACTCTTATTGGTGAGAATAGGATTAAATATTATAATCATGAAGCACATTTGAAATAACAACTTACACTTGAGCTTGTTGGTTTAGTAGGAGTAGAAAATTTTGAATTTTTAGGTCAATTTTTGTAAGATTTATTACATATAATCCCTTTGGGTGACAATTTCTTCAAGGTATTATTGTGAAGGCTACTCCTAGTTCTTTAAATTCTACATAGATTCATATTGTCCTCTTGATTTTGTTCTTAAATATGGTATACCTCCTAATTTTGTTCCTCCCACCACTCCCCTTGCTATCCTCTTCTTATACCTACTTCCTATCATGCACTTTGTACATATAGTCCTCCTTCCTCCCATCCTACTTCCATTTCACCCACCTTCATGCTATTGTTACTAGTGCTACAACTAGTCATGGTCATAATATAGGCATTTGTATTTTAACACCATTCCAAAGAGGGGGAAATAATAGAAACCTAAAATTGAACATTTATATTTGATCAATTTACCCTAATTCATCCTATTTTTCACCTCTATATTATTTAAATGATATTCATATTATTTAATTAATATTCATGGTTACCTCAATCATCATTTGAAATAATTTCTTATATCCCCTCTAAGGTTTAGCCTAAGGTAAATAATTATTTCTAATTATTTACTTATCCTTTATCCCCCTTCTAAATATTTAAATAAATATTATTTATTTATTTAATTCCCCCTTGTCACATCCTCCATCACTTTTCCTAACCTATTATTAAACCCCTAATCTACCCTAATCGAGTGCACATGCCTAATCGATGATTAAGTGGGGGTTTGATTACTCCAAATCCCCACACAATCCACTTTGCACCCCCAACCTTAAATACCCTTTTTTGGGAAAGACCCACATGTACTTGGGAGGTATGGGCTCTCATTCCTCAAATTCATAAATGAGAATTTCAAAATTCCCATGTGTCCTCTCAAGTACCTTGGGTAGTGTTAAAATAAAGTACCTTTATGAGGCACCCTCCAAAGGTACCTTATAGTACCCCTATCCTATCATCCCACCTCATTATGCCACTTGGCACCATCTCCATGCTTGAGAAATCTCAATCCATCTCCACCATCGATCTCCCAAATCAATCCTATACATTGATCCTCCCCATCAATATCTATAAATATTCCTTTATTGAAGCCATTTCATAACACGCATTGGAATGCAAAGTTATGTTGGAAAACTTTAGTGAGCATACATAAAATTGAGCAAAGGTCAACCATTTCATGCAACTAGGAGGTCTAACATGGAATTCATTGTTGATTTTGTGTTTTAATTGGATTTCTTAATGCCCTAATAAAATGTTTGATTGTCTTTTTGTGTTGTACCTTTTATAGTTAAATTGTTTGTTTGTAGCATAAATGTTTACTCTTATTTTTGGCATGCTTGGTGTGAGCCACATCCCTTGGTCAAACTAACAAAAATAATTTATCTTCAATGTTTATGTTCTTGTAGGTTTGGTTCGACGGATATGCTCTAGATCGATTATATTATGTTGTGGATCAATGGTTGTGTCCATACTTCAACAAATACATTTTTTATGGACTTCACATATCAACCCTCTCTTGAACTCATGTTTTCCTTTGATTTTTAAAATATTTACTTTCACGTTTTTGATAGGGAGTTAATTTTGAAAGGGGTGATGTTGCTTGGTTTTCTATTTCCATCTTTTGCAGTCATTTCAACCCTTGTTTGATAACTTATTTAGAATTTTTATGCAAGAAATGGAATTTAGTGAATATATCTATGAATTGGTGATAGTGTGTTGTGGATCGACAACTCCATGAATTTGGGGCATAAGTGGTTTCATTGACGGATCGATGAATCTGCTATGTGGATCAATAGTTGTGTTGGTATTACTATTTCCCATTTGGTTACGTGTTTAAATTTTTTTATAGATTGACCAACTAATTTGTGTTTTCATGTGATCAATTGAACACTAGTTTTACACACCTACACTAGTCAAGGACGAACAAAACACCAAAAAACTAAAAAAACCTTTTGTAGCTCTACAATTAAAAACATGTTACCACTAATCTAAGAACATTAAAGTAAAATAAAGGGTCAATTTATCTTATTTTTCATGTTTTGGGTCCCTTTAAAGGTGTATTCTCTCTCCTTGCATTGTCACGTATAGATTTTATTTGATTAATTAAATGCAATTAGTAATCATGATATCGTTATTTAAATGGAAATTAAATGATTATTTTAATGAAATTGAAATTCAATTACCATGATTTGAAATGCATTTATATTTAATTTCGAGGTTTGTCATTGCTAATGTAAAATCGAGTGCAAGTGAACGCAGGAATAGGTGAACGTGATTGAAGGCGAGAACAACGATTAGGTAGAGTTGTTTAGCCGATTGACGTTTATAAGTAAGACGGAATCTCACACACTCACTTAGATAATATTTTTAATGCATTTTGTGTTTTCGTGTTTGCAAGTTTTAAATCAAGTTTTAACTTAATTTCTCAAAATTGTGAAAAATGCATGTGATTTAAAAATGATGATTTGGTTAAGTTTGATTAAATTGACTTAAATTAAATGATTGGATTGCTTGTTTAAATATTTTATTATTGTTTGAAAATAATGTGCTTGTATTTAAAATTTTAAAATAGAATTGGCTTTTATTTCAAAATTTATTAAAATTTAAATGAATAAAGTTGTGTTTTATAAATTTAATTGTTTTTAAAAATTGAAAATATGAAAGGAGAAAATATTTAATTTATGAAATTGAACAAAAATATTTAAAATGGAGTTATTGGAAAGAAATTGAAAACAAACTCACGTACACATTGAACTTTGCATTCAAAACTTCAGTTTAAAAAGCTGAAAAAAAATATCTTCAATTAATTAAGAAGCAATAAAAAATCTAAATTGAGATTTAGAGAATTGATCTAGAGATCAATCTAAAATAGTGGATCTCATTTCTTGATTAAATCAATGCATGAAAGAAGAATGATATACTGGAGAATTTCGAAATTGGAGACACAGAAAAATTCGTATTAGTGTTCTTGAGCAAAAACCAAATTGACAGAGTATTATCTGAGAGGGAGAATTTACTGTTTTGTGTGGCAAATTTATTTGGATCTTACTCCACACGCGTAGGAAGAGAGAGTTATTTTTGCTTGTAAACAGTGGTATTCAATCACCACTCACCCCCTCCGCAGCTTAAGGGAGAAGTCCACATAGGAAAAGGCAGGGAAAGCTTAAGAGAGGGTGCGGCCAGCAAGGAAGGCACGCACAACCTTCAACTTCCACCCATTCCCCACCCAGTGGCAACTAGTGAGGGCGCGACTTGTTGGGAGGCCTGCGCAGGATTGTTAAAGAGATGCGGATGGCCTAAAGGTGTGGCCAGTCCTCCCATACCCTCACACTACACATGGCCACGGAGGTCTATCTTCCACACAATAGAGGAAAGGAACCTCCATTCCACGCGGCCCAGGGACTGGCTTCCCAATCCTCTCCATGGATAGGAATTAAGTAAGAGGTCTTAGGAAATAAAAAAGATACAGAGATCTCAGGAGAAAGAATTGCCAGAAAGACTCGAGGAGCAGCATAATATAGGAAGTTAAGCAATAGGTAGGAAATCATCTCTCTTCATTTTTGAATTTATTAGCATGCAACAATAAAAACAAAACACAAACATTCAATTCAAGAATTTACGAGGTAGTAAAGAGAATAATTTATAAATCCTACAATTGTTTTCTAAATTCTTAAATTTAGTTTAAATTTAAAAGAGAAACTATGTTTAATGAAATTAGAAAAGAATGATCTACAGATTTGTTTGCACATCTATTCCTTTATATTTTATTGAAACTTCAAACAAATCAGACAGTCATTTTTCCAGATTAGTATTGAACTTAGAAACAAAAGATTTTTAGGAAAATTCTGATTGAGATCACAAATAAGACAAGTTGATTAAATTTAGGGAGAATTTTCAAAACATAAAACAACTTTTAAATTTAGATTCAAAAATGATCTTAAGCAAAAAATTTATTACTTTTGTTGACAGAAAATTGTAGTTGAAATTGTTTTGACAAGAATTCAGACATAAAATATTTGATAGAATAACTTCAAAAATTCAACACTATTTTCAAAAAAGAGGTATTTAAACATTGGATTTTCACCATTGAAACAAAACAGTCAAAACAGAAACAAAAATGAGTTTTTTAAATCTGTTGAAAGATTATTTAGTTATTTTCTGAAAGTATGTTAAACAGAAACTAAATCATATAAATTTTAATATAATTTACTTCGAAACAGCAAAAATGAACTTGAACATTATTAAATAGATGAGTACAATAACGAATGAACGTGTGCTCTTTTATGACTATTTTACTATGTATTTAATTTGCATACTGGAGATACACCTTCATTATTTTTGATTAATTAATTATTCAATTTTTAAATGTGAATTTAATATCTATGGTAAAAAATGATGAAAGAATAATATTTTAAAACTGTTTTGGTTGAATCATGACTTTCGTTAAATTGTTTGTGAAAGATTGTATTTGACTGTTTAGACCATGCATGCTTGATAAATGACTGTGCATGTTATGTTTTTGGGAAAGTTACCTTCTGTGACAGGTGTCGAATATGGGTTAATAGAGAGTGTAGTTTTGCTTTTCCAAAATTGCTTTATTTGTCGTGCATGACATTTTACTTGGCCAAGTAACTTAAGGACCATTGAAACAAATGGATTTATTGAACTCTCTACCATATCCTAGTATCGAACTTGCTTATTTCTTAAAATGATTTAGAAAAATGAAAATGCTTGTGGTTTTACTAGTTATACTAGGCATGCACTAGATTCCATCTTGCTCGTAGACTAATTTTTGCTAAGCGATTCATGCAGGGTTGGGTATTCTTTAAATGATTTAAAAATTCCGCGGAAGCGAAAGCTTCGAGGTTGGGCGGAAAAAGTGCTTGGTCCTTGTTCTCGTCTTCTTTATTGAAGATTAGCTATTGGAATGAAGATCAATGGATGGCATCTTCTTATATGATTTATGTATTCTTTATTATGTAATGAAGAGCTTAAGGTGACTGAATGCCTAAGTCTCGAATTGTAACTGATATTATTATAATTTATTGTATTTTTAATCAAAATTGTGTAATATGACACATGTTTGTATTTAGACTGGAATTTTATATGAATTTATCTTATCAATTTTTATGTCGTTGTTTTGGAATCAACTAGTTCTTTGATGTCTAAATGAATGAGACGACAACTTTATTTTGAATATAAATGATTTTATTTAAAGTACTGTCGTTGTTTGTTTTAAAGAGTTCCGCTCTTTACATTTGGTATCAGAGCCCTAGGTTTGAACACTAGGGTCCTTTGTCCATTACGCTAAATGAACATTCCTTGATGCAAGAATTCTGATACATAATGGGTACAAGAGGTAAAGAAGCTGCTGCAAGTAATGAGAATGATAGGTTGGATCAAATTCTCAATCTCTTGAATCAGCAGGGTTCCATAATGGATAACCTGGAACATGAAGTTTGAGGTGTCAGAGAGGGACAAAACCCTCGAGTTGAAATTCCCCAAAATTAGGAGCAACCTAATAATGAGAATCCCAGGGTTGAAGTACCAAATCCTCAAGCAAGGATTGAAGGGGAGTTGGCGAAAGAT
This sequence comes from Sequoiadendron giganteum, assembly GCA_007115665.2. Taxonomy (NCBI): domain Eukaryota; kingdom Viridiplantae; phylum Streptophyta; class Pinopsida; order Cupressales; family Cupressaceae; genus Sequoiadendron; species Sequoiadendron giganteum. The sequence continues at coordinate 351,889,786 of CM021102.1, forward strand.
TTGGAAAGGGTAACACTGCCCAAGTTTGATGGTAAGACAATAGGTGATGGAGCTGAAGCTTGGGTAATTGAGATGAAAAAATACTTCGAGCTCAGGAATATGTCCAATGAGACCAAGGCAGTATGGGTTGCATACCAGCTTACTGGAGAAGCTGCTACTTGGTGGGATAACGAGAAGACTGAGAAGAATTTATTACCAAGTGGAACTACATGGGAAATGTTCTTGCAAATTTTTAGGAAGAGGTGGCTTCCATAGTTGTTCTTTGACAGGAAGATGACAGAGTTCCAGAATCTGACAAAGGGTGGTTTGAAAGTTACCCAGTACTAGGAGAGGTTCACCAATCTCCTAAAGTACGTACCGCAGTATCAAATGGATGAACGGTTCCATATTCAGAAATTCATCCTAGGATTGAAGCCATAGATTGGAGTTGATGTGGATATTCATAATCCATTGACGATGGATGAGGTCTTTGAGAAGGCCATAAAACAGGAATAGAAGTTGCAATAGGTGGCAAACTACAGGAAGAGTGTAAATACTAAATATGGTTTTGGAAATAGGAAGTTCCAAAACAATAACAACAATAATCATAAGGGTAATAATAATAATCAACAGATCAAGAATCTGAAAAGGGGAACAAACACTCAGGATAAAGGAGAAGGTAGCTCTGGCAGAAACAAGAAGGTGAACAATAATAACACCAACTTCTCCAATCTAAGGAACAAGACAGGTGGTCATCCAGGGCCACGAGGTGGATGCTATAATTATGGAGGATATCACTATGCCTCCAATTGCACTCAACGTACAGGAGGTCAGCGAGGTGGTAATGATCGACGAGCACCACAACTCTAGATACATGCAGCAGTTGACAGCCGTCAAGCAGACTTTCAGGCTACACCTATCCAGATGTCGGGTAAGCCTTTTGGACAATCTGTTTCTATTTTGATAGATACAGGAGCTACTGAATGCTTTATTGATCCTAAAGTAGTTGCTAAATTACCTATTAGACCTGGTTTTATGTCACATTCATGGATGGTTTAGTATGGAAATCGAGTAGAGAAGAGGGTAGATTCATGTTTATCATGCAGCGATTTAGAGTTACCTAATTTCCAAACCCAAGTTAACCTTTATGTAGCACTGTTGGGTTCTTATGATGTGACCTTAGGGATCAATTGGTTAACTGAGCATAAAGCCATAGTGAACTGTGAGGATAAGGTTGTTAGTTGTTTGGATTATTTTGGACATCCAGTTGAGATAAAAGGATCTCGAGAGCCTCTAGAGTTGAGACATATCTCAGCTATGCAGCAAAAGAAAGCACATCGGAAAGGATGTTCCATTTATGATATAATGGTGAGTGACATGGATAATTCCCAACATAGCCCAGAGGGCTATCCAGTTCTCAGAGAGTTCTTGGATATCTTTCCAGAAGAGCTTACGGAATTACCACCAAAGAAAGAATTTGATTTCTCGATTGAACTGTTACCTGGAATGGAGCCTCAATCCAAAGCTCCATGCTAAAGGTTCAATTGTAGGAGTTGCTGAAATAGGGATTTATTAGACCGAGCGTATCACCATGGGGTGCACTGGTAATCTTCTTTAAGAAGAAAGATGGAACCTTGCGACTGTGTATTGATTACAGGATGCTTAACAAGGTTACCATTAAGAACAGGTATCCTTTACCCAGGATAGATGAGTTGTTTGATCAGATGAAAGGGGCCACAGTGTTTTCTAAGATTGATCTTAGATCAGGTTACCACTAGTTGAGGATTAAGGATGAGGATATTCCGAAGACAACTTTCTGAACTCAGTATGGACACTACGAGTTCACCGTGGTACCTTTTGGCCTAACGAATGCTCCAACGGCATTCATGAACCTTATGAACAATATCTTTATAGACTGTTTAGATGATTTCATACTTATATTCATTGATGACATTCCGATTTACTCTAAAACATAAGAGGAACATGATAATCACTTGAGAATAGTCTTGCAACGACTAAGAGATCAGAAAATTTTTGGTAAGTTTTCGAAGTGTACTTTCTTTCAGAAGAAGGTTCACTATTTGGGGCATGTCATATTTGTTGAGGGAATCTCAGTTGATCCTGCGAAGATAGAGGCAATTGTAGGTTGGCCAAAACCACGAAGTGTCACTGAAGTTCGTAGTTTCATGGGACTTGTAGGATACTACAGGAAATATGTGGAAGGGTTTTCCAGAATTGCAATACCTATTACTTCTCTTAAGAAGAAGGGAAAGAAATATGAGTGGATAGAGAAGTGCGAGGAAGCATTTCAAATTCTTAAACAAAAGTTGACATCGACACCAGTGTTGACTATACCGGATCCTAATGGGCACTTCATAGTGATTACAGATGCATCAGGTGAAGGTGTAGGAGTTGTGCTAATGCAGGAAGGGAAAGTGGTTGCATATGAGTCCAGGAAACTGAAATAGTATGAGTTGAATTATGCGCCACATGATCTTGAGCTTACAACTATTGTGCATGCACTGCAAATGTGGAGATATTATCTCCAAGGGAAGCCATTTGAGCTTAAGACAGATCATTTAGGACTTAAGTACATATTTACACAGTCGAACCTCAATGTGAGACAGAGGAGGTGGCTTGAGTTCCTGAGTGAGTATGATTTTGGTATTGAGTATATCAAAGGTAAGGAAAATAGGGTTGCAGATGCTCTTAGCAGGAGAAGAGATCTCTCTGCTATGTTGACCACAAGGTTAAATTTGAGGCAACAAGTGTTGTAGTATCTTCCAAGAGATGAGCATTATGACAAGGTTAGACAAGCCTTAGAGGCGGATCCTTCAGATCATAGATTTGATGGATATGTGATGGAGTTTGATGGTATTGTCAAATATCAGGGAAGGATGTATATCCCTGAGGGTGGAGATTTGATGAAGTTGATTCTTGAGGAAGTTCATGATGCACTTTATTCAGGGCATCTAGGAGTTATGAAGATGGTAGCTGAGTTGAAGGCTTTGTATTTTTGGCCTAAGCTTAAGAAAGATGTCATGGAGTACGTGGCTAGATGTTTGGAATGCCAACGAGTCAAGGCTGAGCATGTGCATCCAACAGGACTTTTGTATCCCCACGATATACCTGAGTATAAGTGGCAAGTAATCGGTATGGATTTTATCCAAGGATTACCTTTGAGCAAGAATAGGCATGATACCATCTTAGTAGTTGTTGATAAGCTGATGAAGGTTTCACATTTCATACCTGGAAATTTGAAAGATGGATCATTGACTCTTGCAAGGAAATTTGTGCAAGAGATATTCAGATTGCATGGTGTACCAGAGACCATTATTTTTGACAGAGATACCAGGATGACATCTAGGTTTTGGACTACACGAAATGCAGCTTTGGGAACTAAATTGAATTTTAGTTCTTCATATCACCCACAAATCGATGGCCAAACTAAAAGGGTCAATCAGGTTGTGGAGGACTTACTAAGGATGTATTGCATGGATTAGTAGTACAAGTGGGAGGAATATTTACCTTTGGTAGAGTTTGCCTACAAAAACACATTTCATGCATCATTGGGTATGGCACCTTTTGAGGCACTTTATGGACGGAAATTTTATTCACCCATCAGTTGGGACAGGATGGAAGATAGGATCATCATTGGTCCAGATATGCTCAAGGAAATGGATGAGCAAATGAAGTCGATCAAGGGTAGTTTGAAGGAAGCAGCCAATAGACAAAAGAGTTATGCTGATAGGAACAAGACTTTCAAACAAATTTTTGCAGGAGATAAAGTCTTCTTGAGGGTTAAGCCTCATAAGAGCTCTATCTCATTTGGGAAATCATCAAAGTTGGCACCGAGATTTGTGGGACCATTTGATGTATTGGAAGTTATTAATCCAGTTGCATATAGACTAGGTGTTACCACCTGCTCTAGCTCAACTCCATAATGTTTTCCATGTTTCTTTGTTGAAACCATATCATCATGATGCATCTCATATTCTTGATTGGCATTCATTACAGGTACAGGATCCAGGGGTGGTGCTAGTGGAGCCCATCTGAATCCTAGATAGGCATAGCATTAACCTACATAACAAAGATAGTACTCATTACAAGGTCTAGTGGGACCCGTATACTGAGGATAGTGCTACATGGAGGATTCTGAGACGATAGACCGTCATTTTCATCATTTTCTTTCATAGATTAGCATTTGTTTTGTGCGGAGATACTTGATACTCTGGTTTTTGATTCACATGTTGTGAACTTTGATAACATGGATGCTACTATTATTGTTTATGCTTATGTTTGAGAACTATGTTGTTAGTTACTATTTCATTATGATTGAGATACTATGATTTACCTATTGAGATACTATGTTTACTGATTGAGATAGTATGTTTTATTTATGATGATGTTATGCTTATTGAATGACTAATAAGACATCGAGACAATGTCTCTTCCAAGAGGGGAAGGATGTCACGTATAGATTTTATTTGATTAATTAAATGTAATTAGTAATCATGATGTCGTTATTTAAATGGAAATTAAATGATTATTTTAATGAAAGTTAAATTCAAATTCAAATTTAAATGAAATTGAATTTGAAATGAAATTACCATGATTTGAAATGCATTTATATTTAATTTCAGGGTTTGTCATTGCTAATGTAAAATCAAGTGCAAGTGAACACAGGAACAGGTGAACATGATTGAAGGCGAGAACAACGATTAGGTAGAGTTGTTTAGCCAATTGACGTTTATAAGTAAGACAAAATCTCACACACTCACTTAGATAATATTTTTAATGTATTTTGTGTTTATCGTGTTTGCAAGTTTTAAATCAAGTTTTAACTTAATTTCTCAAAATTGTGAAAAATGTATGTGATTTAAAAATGACGATTTGGTTAAATTTGATGAAATTGACTTAAATTAAATGATTGGATTGCTTGTTTAAATATTTTATTATTGTTTGAAAATAATGTGCTTGTATTTAAAAATTTAAAATAGAATTGGCTTTTATTTCAAAATTTATTAAAATTTAAATGAATAAAGTTGAGTTTTATTAATTTAATTGTTTTTAAAAAATGAAAATATGAAAGGAGAAAATATTAAATTTATGAAATTGAACAAAAATCTTTCAAATGGAGTTATTGGAAAGAAATTGAAAACAAACTCATGTACACATTGAAATTTGCATTCAAAACTTCAGTTTAACAAGTTGAAGAAAAATATCTTCAATTAATTAAGAAGCAATCAAAAATTTGAACTGAGAACTTTAGAGAATTGATCTGGAGATCAATCTAAATAGTGGATCTCATTTCTTGATTAAATCAATGCATGAAAGAAGAATGATATACTGGAGAATTTCAAAATTGGAGACACAGAAAAAATCATTTTAGTGTTCTTGAGCAAAAACCAAATTGACAGAGTATTATCTGAGAGGGAGAATTTACCGTTTTGTGTGGCAAATTTATTTGGATCTTACTCCACATGCGCAGGAAGAGAGAGTTATTTTTGCTTGTAAACAGTGGTATTCAATCACCACTCACCCCCTCCGCAGCTTAAGGGAGAAGTCCACACAGGAAAAGGCAGGGAAAGCTTAAGAGAGGGTGAGACCAGCAAGGAAGGCATGCACAACCTTCAACTTCCACCCACTCCCCACGCAGTGGCATCTAGTGAAGGTGCTGCTTGTTGGGAGGCTTGCGCAGGATTGTTAAAGAGGTGCGCATGGCCTAAAGGTGTGGCCAGTCCTCTCATACCCTCACACTACACGCGGCCAAGGAGGTCTATCTTCTATGCAACAGAGGAAAGGAACCTCCATTCCACGCGGCCCAGGGGTTGGCTCCCCAATCCTCTCCATGCATAGGAATTAAGCAAGAGCTCTTAGGAAATTAAAAAAAATACAGCGATCTCAGGAGAAAGAATTGCCAGAAAGACTCCAGATGCAGCATAATATAGGAAGTTAAGCAACAGGTAAGAAATCATCTCTCTTCGTTTTTGAATTTATTAGCATGCAACAATAAAACACAAAACACAAACATTCAATTCAAGAATTTACCAGGTAGTAAAGAGAATAATTTATAAATCTTACAATAAATCCTACAATTGTTTTCTAAATTCTTAAATTTAGTTTAAAATTTAAAAGAGAATCTTTGTTTAATGAAATTAGAAAAGAATGACCTACAAATTTGTTTGCAAATCTATTCCTTTATATTTTATTGAAACTTCAAACGAATCAGATAGTAATTTTTCCAGATTAGTATTGAACTTAGAAACAAAAGATTTTTAGGAAAATTCTGATTGAAATCACAAATAAGACAAGTTGATTAAATTTAGAGAGAATTTTCAAAACAGAAAACAACTTTTAAATTTAGATTCAAAAATGATCTTAAACAAAAAATTTATTACTTTTGTTGACAAAAAATTGTAGTTGAAATTGTTTTGACAAGAATTTAGACAAAAAATATTTGATAGAACAACTTAAAAAATTCAACACTATTTTCAAAAAAGAGGTTTTTAAACATTGAATTTTCATGTTAAACATAAACTAAATCATATAAATTTTAATACTATTTACTTCGAAACAAAAAAAATGAACTTGAACATTATTAAATAAATGAGTACAATAACGAATGAACGTGTGCTCTTTTATGACTGTTTTACTATGTATTTAATTTGCACACTGGAGATACACCTTCATTATTTTTGATTAATTAATTATTCAGTTTTTAAATGTGAATTTAATATCTATGGTTAAAAATGATGAAAGAACAATATTTTAAAACTGTTTTGGTTGAATCATGACTTTCATTAAATTGTTTGTGAAAGATTATATTTGACTGTTTAGACCATGCATGCTTGATAAATGACTGTGCATGTTATGTCTTTGGGAAAGTTACCTTCTGGGATGGGTGTTGAATATGGGTTAATAGAGAGTGTAGTTTTGCTTTTCCAAAATTGCTTTATTTGTCGTGCATGACATTTTACTTGGCCAAGTAACTTAAGGACCATTGAAACATATGGATTTATTGAACTCTCTACCATATCCTAGTATCGAACTTGCTTATTTCTTAAATGATTTAGAAAAATGAAAATGCTTGTGGTTTTACTAGTTATACTAGGCACACACTAGATTCCATCTTGCTCGTAGACTGATTTTTGCTAAGCGATTTGTGCAGGGTCGGGTATTCTTTGAATGATTTAAGAATTCTAGGGAAGTGTAAGCTTCGAGGTTGGGCGAAAAAAGTGCCCGATCCTTGTTCTCATCTTCTTTATTGAAGATTAGCTATTGGAATGAAGATCAATGGATGGCATCTTATTATTTGCTTTATGTATTCTTTATTATGTAATGAAGAGCTTACGATGACTGAATGCCTAAGTCTCGAATTGTAACTGATATTATTATCATCTATTGTATTTTTAATCGAAATTGTGTAATATGACACATGTTTGTATTTAGACTGGAATTTTATATGAATTTATCTTATCGACTTTTATGTCGTTGTTTTGGAATCGACTAGTTATTTGATGTCTAAATGAATGAGACGACAACTTTATTTTGAATATAAATGATTTTATTTAAAGTATTGTCGTTGTTTGTTTTAAAGAGTTCTGCTCTTTACATGCACCATTTGGTGATCTTGGAAATCAAAAATCTTCAAGTGATCCAAGTATTGTGTGTCTAACCCAAGAGCACTTGATCACACATATGCTCTCTCCTCATGCTTCATGTGATCTTGGAGATAAAAAAAACCAAGTGTATCCTTCTCTTTAGGAGGCTTACTTGGGGATTTCATCACCCCAAGTGATGACCTTGATTGTATTTTTTGATGGGGTAAACAAAGTGTGGAGAGAAAAATATATACCTAAAGAGTGATCCATCATTGTGTTTGGCTAAGCTCTAAGACCCTCAATTCAACAAGACCGTAGTGAAGAGTCTAGGAGAGACCCTCCTAGCTAAAGCATTTGTAGATGAGCCCCCAATTTACAAATTTCCCTAGTGGCTTATGCATAATAACCTAAGTGCTACGGTCATTTTTTAGTGTGATGCAAGGGATGTATATCATACCCTGAAGTTACCCATAATGTACCTCCATGTGGTGAGACAGAGCTACCTAAGGTAACTCTTTTAACAAACTTTGGTAAGAAGTTTCACAATTACATTGCTATCCCTAGCTATCCATTCATAGGTAGATGGTACAAATAGATTAGTTTCTATTGTGGGCCCATACTACGAAAATAGGCCCACTTGAATAATTATAGGGCACATGAGCATTTTGGAGTGTCTTCCATTTGATAAGCTATCAAATCTCTTATTTCACAGTCCAATGTATACCCATCCAAGTACATTTTTGTGTTATTTTTACTTAACTATCTTTTTCCAAATATTACCTAGTTAACGAATATGTTATGTTCTTCAATAGTTCTACTCTATCCAAGAATACTTAGATTGTCCAAAAATCAAACTACCAAAATATTCAAATTTTAAAACAAGTAACTTGTTAGCCTTTCAATGAATCTGCTCTATCTTTCAACGAATATGTTAGACATATATGTTTTACTGAGTCAATCCATGTTCAAAATCATTGAAAACATATCACTCTTGATTAGTGGTCTTGAAATCAAATAAGAAAACCCACTATGTGGTTTGGCGGATCTACTACCCTGCACTAAATTATGCTAAAATCCTCAAAAAATTATCAAACTTTGTTTCAACGGTCCTAATTTAGGTTTGGTGGACACACTTTGTGTATCAATAGATCTCTTTTCCTTTTAAATTGACCTTTTCCAGTGCTAAAATCCAAACTAGTCTTTATATCAACAGTCGTATTCCCTACACTATAAAATCCGCTCTATGTTTGGAAAATCCATCCCCATACAATATCTAGAGAGATATTTATGGTCTTACAAACATAGGTATTGCTCCCCTGATTCTAAAATTAGTCCCTCCACCTTTGAGGCCACTTATCAACACAAAAGTCACCCCTCCCTTAGCAAGGACAAATTTTAAACATCATTTATTTCAAAAAACATCATAAACAATCAAAATTACATCATCAAGTATCACAATCCAACTTTTGACAACTTAAAATCAAGATCTTACATCTTAAACAATGAATCTCGTAATGCTTTCTTGAGAACTTAGCTCATCTCAAGTTAGTAGTCCATCAACAAAACTATTTCACCTTGATCCAAATGTATAGTTTTCATCCACACTTCTTCACTCGATAACTTAGCCTATTTCAAGTAAGGAAATCCACATAAATCAAACCTCATCCTAATATCTGGATCATAGTTTAAAATGATATTATATAATCACCCATCCACACATCACATATCAACATAACAATATTCCTGTAATAGAGAGAGATCTCATTAGACACAAACTTTTCACAATCATACCCACACATCCCAACTTCATGCCTATTACGTGCTTGCAAGCTAAAAATAAAATGGAACAAAAATTACCTTTCACCACAAGATTACTTGGATATGAAGGTCCTTATTATACAAATCTAGGAGAAACAACAAATCCACAAAAACAACTCATTAAACAAGAAATGACCTAGTGCAACTTGAGTATTTTCTAAGGTTCCAAGACTTCATGAACAAACCCAAAAACATAGACACGATTCACAAAGTGATTGAAATGAAAAAGGGCACTATACTTGAGCAATTTTTTAATAGAGGTGCAAAACTTCCACCTAACTTTGACTTGTCAAGTTTAGGAGATCGTGTAAGACAACAAACCCTTGAATTTTCCTTTGAAAATACATGTGGTAGTATTTATCCACAAGATCCTCTTCTTGGTAGTAATATATTGGTACAAATTCCTCTTACAAAACCACCATTACCTTCGTTTCCTTTCAAACCACTCACAATTTTGGGTTCCAATCCGGTTCTCACTTCTCAAATTTAATTCAACACACCCAACATTCCTACTCAACCATCCACACCACAAACTATAGTTCATGTTTATGGTTTTTCTCCTTCTACTAACCTATATATTCCTTCATCCATCACATCTATACCCTCTTTGTTTCTTATATCACCATCCCAAAATCTATCTACACACCATGCCCTAGTTTCATCCTATATACATCAACCATCTTCTTCATACAATAATCCACCTCATACTACTTATATTCTACAACCGTCCTCATCATATAACAACCCTCCTCATGCTTCTTACATCCCTCAACCATCCTCTACTTACATCCTTCAATCCTCTTCTTCATACATTCCACCACCATATTCTACTTATATAACACATGTTTGCTCCTTCTACATCCCTCAAACATCACATATATCCATCACATCCTATTTGCACAAAACCACTCAGCCATACTCCACTTCAATATATTTGGGATTCTCAATGCATTCTACCACCATCCAATCCTCAAATTCATATCCAATATGCTACAACACAAAGCGAACCTCTTAAGATGATGGGGAAAACATGCACTTCCTTCTCATCATCTTTGATAATCATGAATCGGAAGACATGAAACACCCTAAAAAATCTACAAGCAAGCACCACAAAGAAACATTACAAGTTTGAAGACTTGTGCTTCTATTTGTTTGATAGATCCATATCAATGGTACCTTCTCCCTCAATATTTTGAAATTCCAAAGTTTGAAAAATACAAAGGGAAAGGTGACCCTCAAGATCATGTTAAATAATTTGTCATGGCATGCCAAGAGGTTGGGTAGAATGATCAATGCATCCTTCTCCTATTTCCTAGAAGCTTAGGTGGGAAAGCCTTGGAATGGTTCATGCGCCTTCCTTAAGGTTCGGTCTCAACCTTTGCGAATTTATCCAAAATTTTTGGCTCACTTCTCACATAATGTTGAGCATAAAGTCACCATGTTAGATCTTTGCAATGCTAAACAAATAAATGGTGAGATCTTTGCAACATTTTTAAAATGATGGAGAGGAATTTCTAGTTGCCTTCCTTGGATATTGCTTGAAAAACAAATTGTCAATAGCTTTATCCAAAATTTAAACCAATAAATATCATTTTATCTACAAGTACATTGTGCTACCACTTTTGATAAGATAATTGAAAAGGGGTAGCCATTGGGAAGATCCTTATAGCTAAAGGATTTTTCAAGATCTTTAAGGAAAACAATGATAATAAATCTAGTGATAAGCCAAGGTTTTGGGCTAAGAACAAAAATATAGTAAGTGATGGAGTCACTAATACCAAACATGTGCAAGTGACGAGCACTTCAAATGTAATGCCCACATGTTCCTTGTCTTGTGATAATTATACTCAGTGTTGTATTTTGTGTATTAAGAGATATGAATTGATGATTGTATTATCATACCTATATGATGTATATATATTATTGTACTTTGTTGGGTGTGTAATCATTGCTTTAGATATTATATTGAATAGGTATGCTTGATGTTTTCCTTGAGGATATAGGTATGGGGTATTTCTCCACTTGAATTAATAGGTCTAAGTTGTTCCCCAATGATGGATAATTCGATGATGTCACATTGGGTCAATTTGTTGTAATGCCTGATTGTACTCAATTTGAGTATGCAATGTGTTGTGAATGACCTATTCTAACCCGAATCCAAATCAAAGGTGATTCTATAATATTTTATTATTGTGAAATACCAGTATATGCATGAATTAAATGATAGTTTAAATTTCCTATTGTCCATAAAAGGAATTGACATTTTAAAATATTTTTTATCAAATGTTTTATTTTTCATGAAATTGGGAAATACTTTTTTTATAAAGGGTCAAGTTAATTGTGTTGGGTATATCTTGTAAATAGGGGTACTTAAATTTGATTTAATCATCTATTTAAAATATGGTAATACAATACTATATGAGTTATTGATTTTGAATCAATTGTATGGTAGGGAAATAAATAAAGTGAAAAATAAAAGAAATAAAGAGATGAAAATAGGTCAAAAATAGATCAAAAGGAAAAAGACTTAGTTGTTTATGCATTACTCATTTTGGAAGGAAAATGCTCTCCAAAAGCTTCTCTCAAAAAATGGAATTCTTGGTGGATTTTTCTCAAATTTTGGATTGTAAAAGCTTGGATTGGATGGAATTATATATATGAAATATTTCTTGGTGTGCATGGTTGATCAAATCCATCAATTTAGAAGAAATTGCTTGTTTTCCTTGTTTTTTGTGTGTTTACAAATTGAGGTAGTCATCTTCTCCTGTCCATTTCTTGAGCCATTTCTTACTTTGGATGCCATTCCCACCCTTAATGGAGCCTAGGAATTCCTTTTTAGAATGAAATATGAAGGCATTTAGTTTAGTTTTTAATTTATTTAAAATTTTGAAAAAATACCATTTTGTGCCCCTCACCATGCCATTTTTTTTTAAATGCTTGAAAATCAAATTTTATAGCTTGAATTAGGTGGCATTCATATTTGAACCAAAAAGAAACATTTTTTAGAAATTTTGGATTTTAAAATTTGAGAAAATTTGATCTAAATTAATGGAGTTTGCATAATTTTTTGGGTTTTTGTGTTTGGAAAAAGATTAGAAAATGTTGAATTTTGCAATTGAATTTGGATGTTTTAGAATGGGGGAAAATATGAATCCTTCATGGAATTTCATAATAAAAAATTTGAGATTATGTTGAAAATATTTGCTGAACTGAAATTCTTGTCTTGTTTTACGTGCCACATTCATTTTTGGGAATGTGGTGAACCTAGGATCTAGTCCTTAAGTTTATTTAGTTACACCTAGGATTTATTGTGATTCATCCTTTATGTGGTCATTGGGTGACCATGCATGCTTGTATGGTTGAGTAAAATTGTCTCTTGTGAGGGGTGTTATTGATTTGACTAGGCCAGTACTCGAGGCCATTGTAATGACTATCCCTAACCCCTTGCTAGTATCTAGTCCTTTTGAATTTTGGAATGGAACCCTATCTTCTTTATGTTGATGTTGAGTGACTCTTGCACACCATGTATGTTGCATTTATACTTTATGATTGGTGTAACTGTAAGCCTACTCTCTCTTGTTTGGTGTGAGTGTGCTTGTGGCTCATGTGATTATCTCTTAGCATGATGGGAGTGAATCTTTGGTTTCCACATGGTCAAGTGGTATGGAACCACTATTAGGGATTCACAGATCTTAGGAGGGGCTTTAAGATCATGATTGCATTGGTAAATGTTTGATTCATTTATTGTCTTGTTGTATAAGGTTGTAAAAAATGTAATTGAAGGACATTTGAGTCCTCACATCCTTTTGTAATGTATTTATTCACAATATCCTCTTCTTGGTAGTAATGTGTTGGTACAAATTCCTCATACCAAACCACCACTACCTTCATTTCCTTTCAATATACTCACAATTTTGGGTCCCAATCTGGTTCTCACTTCTCAAATTTAACTCAACATACCCAACATTCCTACTCAACCATCCACACCACAAACTATAGCTCATGTTTATGGTTTTTCTCCTTCTACTAACCTATATATTCCTTCATCCATAACATATATACCCTCTTTGTTTCTTATACCACCATCCCAAACTCTATCTACACACCATGCCCTAGTTTCATCCTATATACCTGAACCATCTTCTTCATACGATAATCCACCTCATTCTACTTATATTCTACAACCATCCTCATGATATGCCAACCCTCCTCATTCTTCTTACATCCCTCAACCATCTGCTACTTACATCCCTCAACCATCTACTACTTACATCCCTCAATCCTCTTCTTCATACATTCTGCCACCATATTCTACTTATATAACACATGTTTTCCCCATCTACATCCCTCCAACATCACATATATCCATCACATCCTATTTGCACCAAACCACCCAACCATACTCCACTTCAATATATTTGGGCTTCTTAATACATTCCACCACCATCCAATCCTCAAATTCATATCCAATATGCTACTCCACCAAGTGAACCTCTTAAGATGATGGGGAAAATATGCACTTCCCTCTCACCATCTATTGATCATCATGAATCAGAAGACATGAAACACCCTAAAAAATCTACAAGCAAGCACCATAAAGAAACATTACAATTTTGAAGATTTGTGGTCCTATTTGTTTGATAGATCCATATCAATGGTACCTTTTCCCTCAATATTTTGATTTCCCAAAGTTTGACAAATACAAAGGGAAAGGTGACCCTCAAAATCATGTTAAATAATTTGTCACGACATGCCAAGAGGTTGGGTATAATGATCAATGCATCCTTCTCCTATTTCCTAGAAGCTTAGGTGGGCAAGCCTTGGAATGGTTCATGCGCCTTTCTTAAGGTTCCGTCTCAAACTTTAGAAATTTATCCAAAAAATTGGCTCACTTCTCACATAATGTTGAGCATAAAGTCACGATGTTAGATCTGTACAATGCTAAACAACAAAATGGTGAGATCTTTGAAACATTTTTATAATGGAGAGGACTTTTTAGTTGCTTTCCTTGGATATTGCTTGAAAAACAACTTGTCAATAACTTTATCCAAAATTTAAACCAATAAATATCATTTTATCTACAAGTACATTGTGCTACCACTTTTGATGAGATAATTGAAAAGGGGTAACCATTGGGAAGATCATTATAGCTAAAGGATTTTTCAAGATCTTTAAGGAAAACAATGATGAGAAATCTAATGACAAGCCAATATTTTGGGCTAAGAACAAAAATATTATAAGTGATGGAGTCACTAATACCAAACATGTGCAAGTGACGAGCACTTCAAATGTAATGCCCACTTGTTCCTTGCCTTGTGATAATTATACTCAGTGTTGTATTTTGTGTATTATGAGATATGAATTGATGATTGTATTATCATGCCTATATGATGTATATATTATTTTACTTTGTTGGGTGTGTACTCATTGCTTTAGATATTATATTGAATAGGTATGCTTGATGTTTTCCTTGAGGATATAGGTATGGGGTATTTCTCCACTTGAATTAATTGGTCTAAGTTGTTCCCCAATGATGGATAATTCGGTGATGTCACATTGGGTCAATCTGTTGTAATGCCTGGTTGAACTCAATTCAAGTATGCAATGTGTTGTGAATGACCTATTCTAACCCGGATCCAAATCAAAGGTGATTCTATAATATTTTATTATTGTGAAATACCAGTATATGCATGAATTAAATGATAGTTTAAATTTCCCATTGTTCATAAATGGAATTAACGTGTTAAAATATTTTTTATCAAAAGTTTTATTTTTCATGAAACTGGTAAATACCTTTTTTATAGGGTTAAGTTAATTGTGTTGGGTATATCTTGTAAATAGGGGTACATAAATTTGATTTAATCATCTATTTAAAATATGGTAATACAATACTATATGAGTTATTGATTTTGAATCAATTGTATGGTAGGGAAATAAATAAAGTGAAAAATAAAAGAAATAAAGAGATCAAAATAGATCAAAAATAGATCAAAAGGAAAAAGACTTAGTTGTTTATGCATTATTCATTTTGGAAGGAAAATTCTCTCCAAAACCTTCTCTCAAAAAATAGAATTCTTGGTGGATTTTTCTCAAATTTTGGATTGTAAAAGCTTGGATTGGATGGAATTAGATATATGAAAGATTTCTTGGTGTGTATGGTTGATCAAATCCATCAATCTAGAAGAAATTGCTTGTTTTCCTTGTTTTTTGTGTGTTTACAAATTGAGGTAGTCATCTTCTCCTCTCCATATCTTGAGCCCTTTCTTACCTTGGATGCCATTCTCACCCTTAATGGAGCATAGGAATTCCTTTTTAGAATGAAATATGAAGGCATTTAATTTAGTTTTTAATTTATTTAAAATTTTGAAAAAATACCATTTTGTGCCCCTCACCATGCCAATTTTTTTTTTAAAGCTTGAAACTCAAATTTTATAGCTTGAATTAGGTGACATTCATATTTGAACCAAAAGGAAACTTGTTTTAGAAATTTTAATTTTAAAATTTGAGAAAATTTGATCTACATTAATGGAGTTCGCATAAGTTTTTTGGTTTTTGTGTTTGGAAAAAGATTAGAAAATTTTGAATTTTGCAATTGAATTTGGATGTTTTAGAATGGGGGAAAAAATGACTCCTTCATGGAATTTCATAATAAAAAATTTGAGATTATGTTGAAAATATTTGTTGAGCCAAAATTCCTATCTTGTTTTACATGCCACATTCATTTTTGGGAATGTGATGAACCTAGGATCTAGTCCTTAAGTTTTTTTAGTTACACCAAGTATTTATTGTGCCTCATCTCTTATGTAGTCATTGGGTAACCATGCATGCTTGTATGGTTGAGTAACCTTTTCTCTTGTGAGGGTGTTCTTGATTTGACTAGGTCGGTACTCAAGGCCATTGTAATGACTATCCCTAACCCATTGCTAGGATCTAGTCCTTTTGAATTTTGGAATGGAACCTTATCTTCTTTATGTTGATGTTGAGTGACTCTTGCACACCATGTATGTTGCATTTATACTTTGTGATTGGTGTAAGTGCAAGCCTAATCTCTCTTGTTTGGTGTGAGTGTGCTTGTTGCCCATGTGATTATCTCTTAGTACGATGGGAGTGGATCTTTGGATTCCACATGGTTGAGTGGCATGGGACCACTATTAGGGATTCATAGATCTTGGGAGGGGCTTTAGGATCATGATTGCATTGGTAAATATTTGATTCATTTATTTTCTTGTTTTATAAGGTTGTAAAAAATATAATTGAAGGACATTTGAGTCCTCGCATCATTTTGTAATGTATTTATTGGACCTCCTTAGTGGATGGATTGTAAATGGACCATATAAGTGGTGCTATTGTTATGAATGATTTTATATGTCTTGGCGTTGGAGCTGAACACACGTGATTTTTATATTTTCTTTAAAATTTTCATGCAATTGGATAAAGTAAACTTATATCACTTTTCTTTGGGTTTTAAAATGAACTCAAGTTTAAATAGCATCAAATCAAATATTGAAAACTCTAGGATTTTGTGTGTCTTAATGTGTGTTGGATTGTAGGGACCACCTCATTTAGAGGTCATTTAGGGTCCTTAGGTGGTTTTTGAGTGACGAAGGTGTGGAAAATAATTTCCCCTTTGTTGATTGTGTCTTAGTTCTTGTGTTGGATTTTGTGAAGGTTTCTTAGTCCTTAGGAGTCTTCTCATTCGTGGGCTAATGTGTCTTGTGAATAAGCAGTCTAGGATCGTTGTGAGCTCCAGGTCATTTTTGGAGTCCAATTTCGGTTGTATCTCCTTGTTTATAGTTCCTTTTGGTTTTGCATGTCTTGGGGACCAAACCCTAGGTTGGGTTTGTTCATTGGTCAGAACACTAGTGCTAGTCAAGGACTACAATGCATGTCTAGGACTGCAACACTAGTTTGAGACTCCATCACCATATTAGAACAACACCAGACGTATAAAATTTTGCTTGGTGCTATTGTTCCCTCTATACTAGTTCCTGTTTGGATGCTAGTTTCCTCTCTAGGTGGTAGTGTCATGTTTGGGTGCTAGTGTCCTCTAGTGCCTCATTTTCTATTATTTTGTCATTTGTTAGGTTTTTTGGCCATTTTCCATGAAAAATTTATGTATAAAACTTGTTACACTAGGCTTGGAGAGTCTTCCCATGTTATCATTTCAGTGACAAGTGTCATACATAAAGTTTTATGGCATTCCCTTAGCTTAGGAAGTGTGTTGTTTCTTGGAAGTGGCTTGTTGTTGTTCCAGTTGTTGGAGGGTTGTACCTCCTAGTTAGGTAACCTCTTGTGTACACTTGTCCCTCAATTTAGGTGTTATTTAGGGTTTTTTTTTAGTGTATTGGAGGATATTGTGCCCTCATCTTACTCCTAGTTTCAAAAATTGACAATTGTGTCATCTAGTGGAGGTATGTTAGCTCCAATTTATTCCATTGTTTGTATGTAATTTTGTGGGTGTTGTAAAAGTCTTAAACATGTCTTGGTATGGATTGGAGGTTGATGGTTCCCTTGTACTACCCTGATATTGTGTTCATAAGAGAACACGATCATGGGTTAATGCCTGATCGTTGTTTAGGTGTCATCCCCTCTCTCATAGATTCATCATGGCAGATTCATCCCATGATCGGTAAGTCTTCTACTAGTGTCACCTTGCTTATATAAATGATGAAGTCATTCATGTTATCATTGCCCTTTTGTTGTGTTATTTTTCCTAATACTTATGTGCACATTGTGGTGTAAGTGTGTAAGATTATTTTTGTTGATGCCAAAAATTGATGAGGTAACAACCTTTATGGGAAACTCAGTTAAAGGGGGGACCTATTGTGCTAAATTGAGTGACCTTCGGGTTTTTAAAGAAGTTAGCTTCTTCTATAATTTTAAGGGGTGAAAAAGGGGTAGAAAGAAATGAATGTAAAATAAATCTAATCTAAGGCGATGCACCAAAAAGTAGATATGGGCACGATAAACCTATCCTTTAGATATTATTTAAGGGCCATTCAATAATCTACTATGTCTTAGAACAAAAAAGATCAAAATGGAAATTTGAACAACTTATTCAATGACATAAAA
The DNA here is from genome assembly GCA_007115665.2 of Sequoiadendron giganteum. Classification (NCBI taxonomy): domain Eukaryota; kingdom Viridiplantae; phylum Streptophyta; class Pinopsida; order Cupressales; family Cupressaceae; genus Sequoiadendron; species Sequoiadendron giganteum. The sequence continues at coordinate 351,908,259 of CM021102.1, forward strand.
TAATTTCCACAGATCTACTAAAACAAAGAGTCAAAGATATAGTCTTAATCAACTAGCTTATATTGAAATTATAGAAGTCTGTGAGAAAAATTATTCAATACAATAATGACACTGTATACAGTTTTATCAAATAGAAAAGAAACAAAAAGGTCGAACAATGGCACAATCTGTGAATCTTATACTATAAGCTAAAAACAATACAAAAGGCCTAGTCTTTCCACCAATTTCTTTGCCAATTTCCCACCCCCTGCTTTGAAAGAAGAAGTATTTATTATAAAAATCCCACCACTTGGTGAGCCAATAACAGAAAATATCCCCCGATCATGAGTAATGATTTCCCTGACCGTTACAATGGAAAAAGATTTGAGCCATGAATGTGGTTGCCCCAGCACCAGATGCATCCCCTGTGAAAGATGACAGTCATCTTAGTAGAGCAGTGTCGACATGTGTTGCTCGCTCATGATGGCAGTTATAGCACGTGGCAGCTATGGTGAGGTTATTTCTTGCTCCATTCTCCAACATGACAAGGCCTTTAGAAGATCCATGTGGCGACAGGTCGGGGCTCGAGGTTCATTCTTCCCTCCTTGCGATGAAAGCTTGTGTAGTGAAGACATGTGGAGGTTTCCCTTACATACTGCATTGTAGGTGGGGGCCACAAAGATATGTATGCAAAATGATGCTACATGGCATGCGATTGGGGCTCGATAAGGAAGCTAAGGGAAGAAGCACTGAAGAGTGTGAATGGTCGACACATGGAAGCATGGCGGGAGCCGCTTAGAAGAGTGAAGGAAAAACCTTATGAAGAGTGCCCAACTGACAAGTGGCAGCATTCAGATGCAACCTTTTCAAAAGGAGCTCGATGATGTTTTCAATAGATGGGCCGTAGGTCGATACTTAACAAAATAAAATAACTTGAAGGGAGCCTGGGGAAATTTATATTCACAACTTTTGGTGATTATCAGAGGCATTTCACCTACGGAATGAGGAACCTAAAATTTTTGGTTCACAGACCAAATTCCTTTTCAAGGGTGATGTGATTAGAGCTTAGAGAGGGTATTCTACAAAGGCAACCATTTGACTTTGGATGGAGTTGATATGTCACACAAATTCTCTTGCACTCCATGCAGATCGATCATTTCTTTGTAAAACAACATCATCGATATACCGAATGAAAACTCGAGTTGAAAAAGAAGTTGTGCTATCGGATGAGTGACACTCTCAATATCCTCTACAACAAGGGGCTGACTGAAGCTCAAAAAATAGAGGCATCCCATTTCTTTTCTTCAATATTCACCACAATATGCTCCACCATGGCCACCGATTCATCTTCAAGAAACGGGGATGGTAAGCCCATCTGAGTTAGGTGGGAGAACTTTTCCTGCATGTTATTCATGGTTTGATCTAATGTGGTGGTGAACTCACTGGCATGAAGTATGGCTATGTGGCAATGGATGAGCCTATTAGTTGTTTTAGCAGCGAATTTATAATCTTCAATCCCTGCACCTTCCAAGACTTCATTTGGGACCATATATAGCCTATCCAACAACCTCCTGGCTTCCAAAACTATCTTTGTGATGGATTGAGGGAACCACTCGATCATTCTGTGAACCTCCCTGCCTAAACCTATTGCCTCTGCCATGAATTGGAGCATCGACTAGAGTGTTAGGTAGAAGGCCTTGGCCCTTTCCCAGTTTGAAACATATAACTATTGGGCTACTTGAAGAAGGTTTGATTGGACAACAAGACGTTGGGTAGAGCTCTTCAATAGAACTATTTCTGCATCCCTCATCTCTATATTATGAGCTAGCTTTGTAACCTTTTGGTTTGTTGCGGTGATTTGTCCCTACAGGACCTAAGATTCTGCGATCCAGCTTGCCTCAACTCGTTCCTTGTTTACTATTTCCTTCTCCAAGGAAGATTTCATTTCTTAGACCTCATTCTCTAGTTGGCTCCGATGGACATTGAATTATGCATCCTTCTGTTGCATCTATTGTTCTAGTTGAGTGCTCTAGTGGAAAAATTCTTCATCTTTTCATTGCACTTCTTGCTCCAACCGCACCAACTGGTCTTGATATCCCTGGTTCTTCTATTGTAGCTTAGCAAATAGGTTGGTATCAAAAGATTGGAACTTTGCAAGTTCCTCCCGAAGCTTAACCTACTCTACCTCTGTTTGTTGAGACAAGCATTTAAATTCAACATCCCTTGCCTTTTCCTTTGCCAGCAAGACCTCGACCCTCTCCTTGACGCTTTTCAGCTCTTCATCCTCTTCTTTAGCTAGCAACCAATCTTAAGAAAGTCGGTGGTCACCACCCATTGCGTTTCCTCCATGAGCTCCACTTTGTCCTGAGGCCGGGCTATGCTTAAATCGAGCCCCATGGCATACATATTATAATCATCTAGCTGCATCTCTCCTTGCGGTTTGCTGATAGTCAGATACATAGTCACAAAATGTAGCGATTATTGAGCCTCATTAAAAATAGTCTGCACTTTTGGCTCTATTGGCCTCTTAGCATCTTTACCCTTTTGCTTCTAGGATCTGAGTGCCCGTGCCTATTTAGTTTTATTTCCCTTAGACAAGAACTCTACTGACGATCTGATGAGCCCACTTGTGAAAGGTGCACTAGGAGGAAGGGCAAAAGGAAATGAGAGGGTAGTGGTCCTAGGCGATTTCTTCCTTAGAATACTAATTGTTTGAGGAGACAAAGGAGGGATATTCCAATACCCGACCTGTGAACCAATAGGAGGACTTGAGGGAAGCGGTGTCATGGCAGATTCCATATGTTGGGAAGACTAGATTGGGGCCAACATGGTAGTAGCGAGAGAGGTATCAATGACAGTAGTAGAGGCAAAGTGTGAGGCACCATCAGACATTGAATGGGCCGAGGTGAAAGGTGTAAGTGTTCATAGAGGAGTAAGGGAAAAAGGGGTTGCATGAGAGAATTGCACAAAACCTCCTATGACCATTGAAGCAGAGGTGAAAAAGGAAGGGTCAACACTTGAAATGAGAGGCATCACAGATATAGTAGGAGTAACTAAGGACTATGAAACAAGAGAAGAGGGAGCAAAAGATACTTGTGATGTAGATGATTGTGATCCTTGGCTCGTTGTGGGCTCTTGGCTCACCTCCGACTCCTATGAACATTCTCCTAAAGATGCTTCGATGCTCGCTTTGCTGGTGGTGAATCTTCCACCACTACGATCTTTGATTGTTGAAACTAGGTTGTTTTGGTCTTCCTTGTGGTCTAGGTGTGAGTTAGTGAAGACCTCACACATGATATGTTTACCCATACGTTAGAAGAAACCTTGCCAGGTTGCTTCATTGCTTTCCATTTTTGTTGTGCCGAGGCCATTTGAGCTTCTATTTTTGGTTTCGCTCCTTCATCTAATTGTGCTTCAAACTCCATCAAATTAGAGTCTTCCTCTTGGCTGTTGTCAGAATCCTAATGCTCATCATTCCATAATTTTTTGAACTTGTCATCCATTTCCATGTTATCATAAGGGGCCTCAGTGCACTGGGTTTCCTAGCAGTAAATCTAGAAATCTCTAATCTTTTCTCCCTTCTAGTTGTAATTCTTTGCCAAATTGTTGTGAAGAGTAGCCCCAATCGGTTTTGTCTTATCATAATTCCCAATCCGATAGTAGAATCCGAGTCAGGGAGGCCGACCACATTTGGTCAGAATATGAGCTAGGTCAACCATTAGTTCATCTGCATCCTTCATTTCATTTTGACGCTTCTCCCAGTAAGGTCGGGTGTTGTGTGTTACCTTGACATACTCATTCGGTAAGTCATCATCGGGGTTGTAATTCCATTTATCGCAAATCCACACCGACCCTAGATGAGCCAGCTTTGCTTCTAGAAAGTCATGAGTCCTCCTCTTGGCCATGATCATGGTCTTGAAGCTCATTGGGTAGTTGAAAAATCCTCTCTTCTTTGATTTTCCACTGCAAAAGATGAAGTCAATAATCAATACTTGACAAAATACTTCCAATGCCAGTACCCAATCTGTAAGACATATCGAAAGTTAGAAGGGTTCCCCCGTGAAGCTGCACAATCAGATGAATGTGAAGTCCTTGCCAAGAAACCAGTCACACTTTAGAGTGAAAGTCTACATGAACTCAGTCTGGTTTGAGTTAAGCCGCAAGACATCACTGTCCTCCCTCAAATCCTACAGAATCAAAGTTAAGAAATAATCTAAAAATGTGTAATAATCATATGTTGCAGAGAGGAGAGGAGTCCATGTGGAGACCAACTTTTTCCTCTGGTTCTCATCAAATATGGACAACCCCACATGCTTTTGGAAGAATTCAGGGTTTTGATGCAAAAAAATGTGCGCAAGGAAAGACGAAAACCTGAACCTCTGCTGTAGTTGGTACTATGCTATTTGGCTGAGCATCTCCTAGATGGGGAATTTTGAAAAATTATACCAGAAAAGAGAACGTTGCCTATGCAACTGAAACCCCAAGCCTAGTTGAAACTCCTCAACCTCTCTATCAGTGTCCAAGCACAAACAAACACCATCATTAAGATGGCATCCTTCATATCATCTTTGAAGTTTTTATGCGTTGTCGGGATCTGCATTGGATTTTTGTGAGCTTCTTTGGGCCTTTGTGCTTCCATGTTATAAAATTTCAGAGCAAAATCTTTGGTCCTCCTTATGGTCTCTCCCTTTGTCAGAGTGAATGAATCCATTTGAGGCACTTTGGAGCTTCATTCTAGGATGCACTACATGTCCCAGATAGCCTCTTTGCAAATGATAACTCTTAGCTCCTGACCCTCAATGGTGTTGGTATCTAGGTTGAAACGTTTGATGGCCTCATCGACCAATTCTAGGCAGTAGTGTATGAATGAGACCATATATTGTGGAAGCGCATTGAACCAACACTTCTGCGCTAAGGAATTTGGGTTGCTATTCCTCTTCATCCTTTCACAAGTTGCCTCCCTTAGAGTTTTTGGGTTCTTTGTGAGGATGGGATCATGAATATTATCCCATTCTTCTTTAATTTGACTCTGGTCTCTGTGGGTACTTTTCTTTTCTACAACCCTCGTATTCACCCACGTTGGATTGTTTGGCATACCGGGCGAAGTGTAAGAGACATTTTCTAAGACATAGGTGGCTTGCATTGCACGCATGGCTTCAAATAAACTTTGGGCTCTCTCTTCTTGAATTTTTTCTTGGGAACTCTGGGCTGCCTCCATTTTTGCAAGCTTATTCTCATAAAGTACACTTGTGCGGTATGAATGGAACCAAAATCACAATTCAAGGCTCTGAATGCAAAACCCAGATGAATCCCTGCCTTTATTTTGGATTCAATTCACACCGAAGCAGTGAATCTCTTGCAATCACCTCTACACTCATTTGCTTCGTTGATATTTGCACAACACCTAGTTCTCTTATTAATTTCTCACGTCAAAGTCTCTTTACATACTCAAGAATTTTTTATGCTCCGTTTAGCCCTTGCATGTGATACTTAGCTTTTTCTTCGATTTTTTTCTTTCAACCAATAGACAATCGTTGCCTTTTTGTATTTAATTTGGCATGTACTTCCAGCTCCTCTGTCCATGTGAAATGAACTACTTACCTTTTTGAAAAGACAAGAATTCATAATTACATCAATGATCACATCCTTTCGGCATGATTTTCTTGGGAAATTAAGCCACCAGTGAAATGCTTGCTATCCTTTCACACGCCTTGGGAATTAATAACCCAAAAATCATAATTAAGCTGAGGCCGTAATGAGTACTTAGAAAAGATTTGCATTTAGCCTTGGAGCTCAAAATTTCCTGCATCATGAAACCTCAACTTTCTTTCATGTGAGCTACCACATGGGATTGCCACCAATTTGCACTAATTGATTGCTGCTCCTTAATCTTGCACACAATAATTCATACCTGTAGACGTAATTGGGTTGGAATACCGAGCTGGCCTTTGGTGGGATTTTTGAGTTAACACTCGATTAGCATCATGCTTATGGCATGCAGGCTACCTCAGATATTTCTATAAATAGGGCCTATTCTAGCAACAAAAGCACACTTAGTGATTAGCGAAAATAGCATTGGGTGATTAGATAGGATTATCATTTAGGTGGTTGAGTAGATTCTGAATTTGCGTAGAGCTCAAACCTAGGTAGCTGAATAGAGTTAGGTACCATGAAAACTCTAATCAGACTAGTGTGTAACAAGTCTCAAATAGTCTTTCTAGGAGAGATTTCCAATAGGCGTCTCAAGCGCATGACTAAAAAAAGCATTCTTTGGCTATTATAGCCATGAAATGGGTTCTGGGCAGGGATTGCATTGAGTATGAAGACACATATCGAGTGAATATTGACATCTTCTCCCATTTTGTTGCTTTGTTGCTTGATATTCAGGTTCTTAAAGCAATTATTTTACGTTTGACACTCCAAATTTTTCCAAATAAGTACCTCAGAGGTCTCAGTGAGGTGGTGAACCATGCAGTGTATGGCCTAGGCCTTCCTGTTGCGAGTGAATTTCGAAAGCATATTGAAGAAGACGTGATGGTACCATGGGTGCCATTCCTTAATAGGTTCTGGCTCCATTCACTTGCTGAGAATCATGAGAGAGCCACTTGTGCATGCCACTTCCTGTTGCGCTGCTACAATGTAGTGCTATTTTATGATGTGGATTGGTACACTAACTTCAAGAACCTTGTGTTCCCTCCGTCGCTCATTTTGGGTGCTGATGATGTTGCTCCAAGTCTCGTTGTTGCTAGTGATAGCCTTCTTGTTGCCTCAAACAATGCTCCTGCTGATGAAGATAATGCTCATGTTTCCTGGATACTTGAAGTTTAAAATTCTTTGTGCTCTTTTTATATATATGACCGAAAAAAGGCTTGTGTACATATATATAAGGAAGACATATAACACATGGTTATACTTTTGAGCGTATGGCCTCAGAGCCATTTTGATAATATATTTATCAAAGTATATATATATAATGAATATACTTGCTTACTTTAAACCCCTTGTCTCCTTTTCACGCGTTTCTGCAACATGGGTTAATCTTTAATTTCTTGCACATGAGTCTATTTCCTGCAAACATGGGTAGAATTTTCTTTTCATTGCTCTTGTAATAATGAGTTCCATGAATTTTTTTTCTTCCTTCATTTGTGAAATTATTGAAAAGACCAATCGACAAAACACGAAAGGGAAATAATTACACTATGCACATATTTACACCCGCTTGAAATGATTGAAGCTTAATTGAAAAATTTTAAGTGAGTCCCATTAACCAGAATTCCTAGCACTTCTTGTTCCATGTTCTCTAATTTGAATGCATTATGTTGCTTGCACTGAATTATTTTGAAAGGGCCCTCCCATAGTTTGTCAAATTTTCCATGCTGGCCAGGCTTTGTGGCCCTTTCATTGAATTTTAGCACCAGGTCTCCACACTTTAGACCTTGGTCCAAAGCTTTCTTGTCGTACCATCTCTTAACCGCCTGCTAGTGGTTGGACATAGCTATTAGGGCCTTCTCCATTTTTTCTTGGACTTCTAGATATTTGACCAACCAAACCTCAATAGCTCTGTTCTCCTCAATTTCTAGAGACTTGAGTAGCTGTAGCGCAGGTATCTCCATAGAGATAGACAATAATGCCTCTTATCCATACACTAGATCGTATGGTATAGTTCTCAGGGCTTGCTTAGGAGTTATGCTGTCCACCCATAATGTTGTCCGGAGGCTCTTGTGCCATTCTTTCTCATGATCTGACGCGATTATTTTAATGAGTCAGACTAAATTTTTGTTAGTCGACTCCACTAGAACGTTTCCTTGTGAGTAGTAATTTGATGATGTCTTCAAGAATATGTCTTGCACAAGTGTGAATTGATATACCTTAGACCCTAGGAAATCTTAAGCGTTGTCTAAAATGATTGTCTTTGGTAGACCGAATCTCATTACTAGCACCTTGAGGAAGTCCACTATCTCCGCCTCTATCACATTCTTTAGAGGCATGGCTTTAGTCCACCTCATGACGTAGTCTGTGGTGGTAAGAATATGTTGGAAACATAGTTGTTGCTGCACCAAAAGATCGACCTATTAATGCCTGATATAATTGTGAGAGTTAACGGATCCACGGGAGGCAGTTAAGCCATGTCATGAATCTCAAGGGGAGCATTGACCATCTACTAACAAAATCCCCCTCAACATTGCCCGAGGGGATTCAAACCGACACCTTTGGCTCTGATACGAATTGTTGGAAATACAATTATCGTTGCACCAAAAAATCAGCCTGTTAATGCTCGATACAATTGTGAGAGTTAATGGATCCATGAGAGGCAGTTAAGCCATGTCACGAATCCCGAGGGGAGTGCTAACCATCTACTAAAAAAATCCTCCTGTGGCTGACACTAGAGGTGGGACTCATCATTCCAATGAAATCTAGCCCCCACTGTGTGAATGGCTCATCTACTACTACCGGATTGAGAGGAATTGAGGAATTCTTCCTCCTTCCTGCGAAGAATTGGCATTCTTTGCATATTTTCATCATGTTGAATGAGTCATTGAATAGTGTAGGCCAAAAGTACCCATCAAGCAAAATTTTGATGGTGGTGGTCTTCGCAAACAAGTTTCCACCTTCAGTACTATTTTGGAAGGTGTCGAGAATTTTATTTGCTTGCTCTGTGGTGATGCATCACAATAGGATGCTGTTGAAATTCGTCTTCAAGAGGACCCCTTCAATAAGTGAGTACCCATTATTTTGCAGTCGGTAGAATCTTCTTCTCTAAGAAGGGAGTCTCGACAGATACTTGTTGGTGTACATAAATCTTACTCTATTCACCAGCTAGTAGCCTTCGAGCTCATACTCATTTGTTAGGACTAGCTCCACTTGCTCTTCTTCAATTTCCATTTCTTCATCATGCAACAAATATTTGCACAACCCTCTTCCTTAGATGGTTTTTGTAGGCTTGACCTCGATGTCATATTCTAGGATCTTAGTGATCCAGTTGGCCCTTTTTTTGGTGATTTCTCCTTCCATGATGTATTTGTGCACATTGAAATGTGCGACATAAACAATAATCTTATTGCAAGATATAAGATGTCAGAACTTCTTGATTCCCTTTACAATTGTGAATGCTTGTCTCTTGACAAAGTTGTAGTTCATCTCATATTCTTTCAATGTCTGAGAGTGAAATATTATTGGATTTTCTCCCTTTACTTCATTGTATTTTTAAGTTAGAACAATAGCAATGATTGTCTTGCTACTAAAAACATACATTATGAAGTCCTTCGAAAGGTTCATATTTACCAGTACAGGAGTTGAAGAAATAGCATCCTTCACCTTTTTGAAGGATTCTCTTTCTTATTTTGTCCATTTGAATAACTGGTCCCTTTTAAGCATTAGGGAGATTGGTTTAATGATTCCTGCAAAATCAGAAATAAATTTACTTACAAATTTAACCTTCCCTAGAAAAGACTGGATTCCTTTTTTGTTGACTAGTTGGGGCAGTTCCTTGATTGCTTTTATCCTTTCAGGATCAATCACGATTCCTTCCTTACACATTACATGTCCCAATAATTTGCCTTGTGGTACTCCGAAGATGCATTTTTTGGGGTTCAGGGATACCCCAAACTCTTGGATATTTTTGAAAACATCCTCAAGATTATCAAAATGATCATCTTTAGACTTTGAGAATATAGTCAGATCATCTAAATAAATGAGGATAATTTTGTTGACCAGTTCTTTGAAAGCAATATCCATTGCTCGCTGAAAAATGGCTCCTACATTTGAGAGGCCAAAAGGCATTTTAGCATATGCGAACGTTCCCCACTTGGTAGTGAAGGTTGTCTTGTGTTGATCCTCTTCTTTAACCTGGATCTGATTGTAGCTCAAAAATCCATCTAACGGAGAAAACATCTTTGAAACTGCCACATTTTGCAAGATTGATTCCATGGAGGGCAATGGGTAATGATCCTTTAGCGATGCCTAGTTTAGGTCATGGAAGTCGACACATAGACAAATATCTCCATTCTTCTTTCTGACCAGAACAAGGTTAGACACCCACGTAGTGTGCTTGATTGGAAACACAATCTTGGAATGGATTAGCTTTTTTAACTCTTGCGCCATCAGGGCTTCAATCTTCGGATTTACGGGCCTCTGCTTCTGGCGAATTGGGTTTAGTACCTTCCTAAAGTTTGATAGTGTGTCGAATGATGTCGGGGTCGTATACCCTGAGATCATCATTAGACCAGTTCATGAAACCTTCATATTTTTTGCAAAAGTGTACGAGTTTGTCCTTGTCATACTATGGAACTTCTTTTCTAACCTTCGGTTTTCTTCCATCTCCGAGCTCAAGATCAGAGTAGTCTTCCCTGTCTACCATAAATTTTCTCCTAGAATTCCTCACATCATCACACTCAAACAGATTCTCAAGAGTGACTATCCCTTTCGAAAGTTTGTTTGATCTCAACTGAATGATCTGCCCTTCATATGATTCTTCAATCTTTGGTTGAAGCTAATCAATGAACTCTCTCGATTGTTGAATGAAAAAGGCGATGTGTTTTTCACTTTCAAACACTTTCTAGCTCTAATAATTATCTAGAATGGAGGGTTGTACGATCACTCACACAAAGTGTACATTCTTAATCAAGTCGGAGAGAGGATCGAATTGAGATCTTATCATTGCCATACGATCCACAATTGAATTATACTCCCTTGGCATCGTATGGATGTTAAAAGCTTCAAAACCTTCAATGAGGTCCCATACCTTGTGTCTATAAGAACAAATATGGACATTCTTTGTATCAGAGATGTTTTTGACTTGATTAATTATAAGTTCAGAGTCTCCAAACCCCATTATTTGCTTGACACCCATGCGCTCTATGAGGCTTCGACCTTGCAAAAGACCCTCATATTCGGTTTCATTGTTCGAGCAAGCGAAGTGGTAATAGAAAGACCTGAGAATATCTTCATTATTTGGAGATGTTAAGCATATCCCGACATCAGTGCCAAATTTGCACCTTGCACCATCAAACTGCACTGGCCAAAGCTCTGAGGTTTGTTTGACCGCGAGGTCCTTTACTACCATTGGGATCTCTTGATCTTCATCATAGATTACATAGGTGCCCAACCCGATAGCATGATAGTTGCTGAAAGGATCAGTGTCTGTATTCACTCAAAAGGACTTCTTCTTGATCGATCTAGTCTCTAGTTACCTTCTCTTCCTCGAATAGCTCAATACCATAATTTTCTTCCTTGGTGAAAGAAGTATGAGCAGCTTCAAATTTGATCATGGCTTCATTAACTACATGTTTTGAATGCAAAGGTTCTGATATTATCTTCATTTTAGCTTCGTGATTGGTCCTAAGAATTAGGTGTGACCAATCCAAAGAAAGGTATTCACCTATCTTTGAGGTGAATTCCTAGGATAGGTAGAGGCTAAAAATGGGAGGAACATCTATGATCATAGTATCTTGCAGCACTGTGATACTAGGGCAGGAGAATAACATCAAGGGGAGATATTTGATGACCCCTACGGTTTTGACCTTGTTCCCATCCAACTGCATAACTCCTCTCTTTAAGGGCTCATAAGTAAGTCCTAAGGCTTCAACTATCTGCTTGGGCATGACTGTGGTTTTGGAATCGAAGTCAATCACGGATTTGTGCAACAGTTTCTTCCCCGTAATGAGAGTTAAAAAAAAGGGATTAGGTTTCAGTCTCTCTACTTTGGCTTTGGTCAAATCCTCTTCTGTAGTTGTCGCAAGAACTTTGGCCGAAGGTGATGATTCGGTAGCCTTTTCTTTGAACAATTGCTTTGTTGGTTGAACAACCGCATCTTCCTGAAGGGCCTTCTGCAACAATGAATTTTGTTCTAGAATAGCTAAGATATCCCAAAGGGATACATTAGCAGAAGATTTTTTCAATTGTTCCACTACGTTGAAAGGTGGTAGATTTGGAGGCTTTTGTTCTTTGACCCTAGTGATAACAATCTCCTTGCACATTTGTGGTTGCAGAGCAATTATGGAAGGACCACGGGGTTGGTCCAGAATGTTTCTAGGTTGTGGAGTGACCACTTCGCCCATGAATCTCCTTTTTGATCGAGTGTTGTAGTCAGACTACACTTGTGGGGTCTCTGATGTGGATGCTTCATATGTGAACACTGCTTCTTCTCCTTCCATCCATGAGAAAAGAGCGTGATTGAGAGCTATGTCATTTTCTTGTTCCAAGAAAATTCCTTGCATCTGTGCGGTAAGAACCACATTCTCCATTTGGGGAGAGGCATATGTATAACCTCTTGAATTTGGTGCCACACCCTAGCTGTGTTGTTCTGCAACTTTTTGTTGTAAATTTCCATGTGAATAATTTAGAGGCATATGCCCATCGCTATAGGGGAAGCACCAGGGATTGATATCTTCGACAAGGTTGTTCTGCCCTATGGTCAACTCTCTGCTTGTACTTGTTTGAGTAGCTCCCAACAGAGTAGGTATTGGTACTATTTGGTTAGTTGTCTGAGTCGGCATATTTGTGCGTGCAACTCCTTGATATTGGTTATGTTGGTAGGAGGGTCTTTTGCCTTGATAACTTTGGTAGGATGGTCTTGGAGGGGCAACCTAGTTGTGCTTGATAGTGGTTACTTCGTTTGCTAAGTTCTGCAACATTTCCTTTATGTCGCTCATCTTGTCCTTCAAAGTACTGAATGTAGAAGCAACATTCTGTGGCACACTCGAATATATGTGCATAGAAAGAGGCAGTGCAGGTGTGCTAGTAGATGGCATCTCCTGGGTGGGAATTGATACTTTGGGAAATATCGACATGATGGGTCGAGGTGGTAACTTCTCGACATTGATCAAATTTTTCTCCACCTTAACTGCTACGTTGTATGCATCCGGTAATGTGGTTCTGTCGATTGATGGATCATCATTAAGATATCAACGTTGATGGATTTCAATTAGAACATGAACGCCAACTCAGTCAGTGGACGAATAGCAATTTGGATTCTCTGCCAGGTTGTATGGAATCGGGCGTTGAAGTCTGTCATGGCTTCAAAAGGGGCCCACTTTATTGTTGCTAGTTGATGATATAGCGAAGACCTGTCTCCACCATTCAAGAATATTTCATAGAAAGGATCTTCGAGCTAATCCCAGGTACCGATAGTGTTAGCGGACAGAGTGCAATACTAGTCTAATGCTTTTCCTTTGAAGGAGGCCACGAGCAACCTTAGTGCTATGTTTTGATCTATAACTCCGTGCATTAAACACACGTTCACCACATATTATGGATGTTTAGATGAAACTCTTGAACCATCTCTGGTTAATTTAGGAATAGATTTTACAGCAAAGACTAGGATAGGGGCCCAAATGATGGGTGCAACTAGGGATACAAGGGGAATTTTGGCATCCCAAACCACATAATTTCTGTTTGCGATTTGCAACATGGCTGGTGGAGGGATCAAAAAGTTTACTGGCGAGTTCGGGCTCATGTTGTTACTAGTGGAGGTACTAAAAAACCAAGGTTATTCGATGTTTGAGACCTAGTAACGGGTCGATGGCTCATACACCCTTTCTTGATTTAGGTATATTTAAGTGGTCCCAATGGGTGTGCCAAAAAAAAGAAATCGTTGGTGCCAAAAATTGACAAGGTAACATCCTTTATGGGAAACTAAGTTAAAGGGGGGACTTATTACACTAAATTGAGTGACCTTCGGGTTTTTAAAGAAGCTGACTTCTTCTATAATTTTTAGGGGTGAGAAAGGGGTAGAAAGAAAGAAATGTAAAATAAATCTAATCTAAGGCGATGTGCCAAAAATTAGATATGGGCACGATAAACCTATCCTTCAGATATGATTTAAGGGCCATTCAACAATTTGTTATGTCTCAAAACAACAAAGATCAAAATAGAAATTTGAACAACTTATTCAATGACATAAAATAATTTCCACATATCTATTGAAAAGAAGAGTCGAAGACACAGTCTTAATCAACTAGCTTATATTGAAATTATAGAAGTCTGCAAGAAAAATTATTCAATACAATAATGGCACAGTTTACAGTTTTATCAAATAACAAAGAAATAGAAAGGCCAAATAATGGCACAATCCACGAATCTTATACGATAAGTTAAAAAAAATATAGAAGGCCTAGTCTTTCCTCCAATTTCTCTGCCAATTCCCCACCCCCTGCTTCGAAAGAAGATGTAGTATTTATAATAAAATTCCATCGCCTGGTGAGACAGTAACATAAAAGATCCCCGATCATGAGCAATGATGCATATAGCAATGATTTTCCCAGCCGTTGCAATAGAAAAAGATTTGAGCCATGAATGCGGTCGCCCCAGCGCCAGATGCATCCCCTGTGAATGATGACAGTGGTCCTAGTAGAGCAGAGTTTCGACATGTGTCGCTCACTCATGATGACAGTTATAACACGTGGAAACTATGGTGAGGCTATTGCTTGCTCCATGCTCCAGCATGACGAAGCCTTTAGAAGATCCAAGTGGCAATAGGTCGGGGCCCGAGGTTCATTCTTCCCTCCTTGCAATGAAAGCTAGCATGGTGAAGACATGTGGAGGTCTCCCTTACATATTGCATTGTAGGTGGGGGCTACCAAGATATGTATGCGAACTGATGCTACGTGGCATACAGTTAGGGCTCGATAGGGAAGCAAAGGGAAGAAGCACTGAAGAGTGTGAATGACTGACACATGGAAGCATGGTGGGAGCCGCTTTGAATTGTAACATAGGGTAATTATTCAGTTAGCAATGATTAATTACATAAACAATAAACCTAAATAAGCAAGAAAGAACAAAGGAGGAAACAACAAAAAAAATGGAAAGATCTCACCAAATGCCTTCAACCTCCATGAATCACCTTCCTTGCACCTTCTCTATTTACTGCAATATGATGGATGCCCTCAGCTTTTGTGTGAGCAAATTAAGTTTATGACATGACCTAGCAAGTGTTGAAGGATTTATTAAAAATTATGCAAGAGAAGATTAATCCTCCATGCAATAAGAAAATCTGCAAAAGACAATGTTAGATGAAAAAGAAAGAAGAGAAGAAGAAGAAGAATTAAGAGATATTAAGAGATGTTGAAATGAAGAAAAAATTGGAATTTTATAGAAAATGCAATTTTGTATGGATGGATGAGATAAAAGATTGATAAGTGCCCTAGAATCTGTGGTCAAGATTCAAAATAACAACCCCTTAATTAGGGTTAGGGCGACTCTAAGATGAAATTCAAATTGAGTGGACAAGATTGAATTTAAGAAATTAAATCAAGGAATGAGAATAGTTGTGACAGTGAGATGAGAATTAGCAAGTAGAAAAAGGATGAGTTAGAAAATCAAGTTTTTTTAGAAATAACTTACTTTGTGGAGAGAAATGCTATTTTGAAATTAATATTTTAAATTAATTCCAAAATGGTGAATTCATGTGACAGTAAATAATAATAATTTAAAATTATTTACTTGGAAAGAGGGAAATTGCCAATTTAAATAAAATGCTTTTATTTAAATTTAGAAAGAAAATCAATAAGACAATTTAATAATTAAGATTATTCAATTGTAGAGGAAAATTAGAAAGTGGGCAATTTTAAATATGATTCTATTTAAAATTAGAAAGAAAGTCGACTTTTGATTTAATTCAAAATAGGAAGAAGATGACAAATTAATAAGCAATTAAATAAATAAAATTTATTTAATTGTGAAAGAAGAGGATAAATGAATAATTAAATAATTAAAATAACTATTTAATTATAGTGGCAAGATCATAAATAATTAAATAAATATAATTTATTTAATTATAGAAGACAAGGATATTAGTGACGTATTAAATAAATAAAGTTTATTTAATTAATCAAAGAGGAAATAAGAGATAACAATGAATTAATTAAATAATTAAAATTATTTAATCAATAGAAGACTTGTGACATTAGAAAATGGTATTAGTTGGTCTAGGACATTTTTATGTGTCTACAAGAAGAGCGAAGGAAAAACCTTGCGAAGAGCGCCCAATTGACAAGTGGTAGCATTCGAATACAACCTTTTCAAAAGGAGCCCGATGTTTTCAATAGATGGGGTGCGAGCTGGTACTTAGCAAAATAAAATAACCCGAAGGGAGCTTGGGGAAATTTATATTCATAATTTTATCTCCTTCATTATTGTTGTTTCAAAAAAATGTTTGATTGGTTTTATCCTAAATGTGTCAACTTTGGGCATTAAATTTGGTATTAGAGCCCATGTTGCAACACTAGGATCTTTAGTTGATTATCTTTCCCCATGTGGTTGTGTGTATTTGATGTGTGTTTTCTCAAGTGCTTATTGTTACAAGATAGCTTGAGGAATTCGTGCTTTGCGTGTCTTAGCATGGCATTTTATGTTGGAGTAATTAGGTAATTCACCTAATGATTAATTATTCATTAATTAATTATTGGGCTTCTTTTAATTTATTAAACTTAAGCTAAACTTAGTAGTGATTTTTTATTATTAGATTTTATACGTCAATTTGTCTCATTTCACAAGATAAGGACACTTGTCACAATCTAATCAAATCCTTATTTAGGATTTTCCTTTTGCTCTATTTAATATCAAATACATTTATGGATCAATCTCTATCATGGCTACATAGCACATATCAATGGAATTTTCTCCTTAAATGTGATAGGAATTTTGGTTGTAGGTGATTTCTAGGAGATGTTGGATTCATTATGGTATCACCCCACTCCCATCAGATGAAATGTTTTGTCCTAAATCAAGATATTCTAGCATATCCAAGAAATCAATAAATTTTTTGTTAGAGGGAAATATTATGTGAATATTATCCAATTTCAGCATGATGTCACACTGACACCAATTGTATGGTTAGACAATTGCCCCTTATTAGCCCCTATTTGGCCTAAAGAAGCTATTTTTTCTTTTGGACATAACTTGGGTATGCGCTGTCAAAATCAAGCAAACAAGATATCATAAAAAGCCTAGTTCCAAGTACTTTTTAGTGGTGTAGGCCTTATCATCATATTTTTTTGTTAGTATAATTTATTCTTATTCAAAGTCAAATTATAATTTTCTACTTTTGATCTCATAAATTTTCACTTGGATCTCCAATTTTCATGATTCTTACAACACTTTTTCTAGAAATTGCCCCAGGTATATTTTATCCAATTTTTTGTGATTTCACATTCTACTTAATTGCTTGGATGTCTAGGCACCTAGAAAGGATTTTTTTGTGTGTGAGATGACTTCATTTGATCTACTTTACATGTATTGAGGTTAATGGTCTTTGATTTTTTCATTTGAGGAAGTATCATGGTTTTTTTTGTTCATCCTTCTACGGTCATCCTGGAAAAGAATAATTATGCATCTTGGTGAATAGAATACTGACACATCTCCGGTGGCTTGATATTTCATCTTATCTTTATGGACTCATACCTACACCAACCATACTAGGGAGTAGATCAATACGAGGTATTATTAGTGATCATGTTGTAGGAGTGATTTGTTCTAGTGTTGATCATGACACTATGTGCATTGTATTTGACATTGAGTTTCCCCACACACTTTGGACCAAACTTTTGGAGACCCTCATATCTCCACATTTATCTAGATCTTGTAGATTATACCATTCCTCTTGCAGATGCAAATTTCATACCATTTTATGATAATACTTTATAGGATCTTAAGTATCATCATAGGTCTTGCATGTTCTAATGGTTCAAACACTTGTCTTAATGTTCCCATTCTTTATATTGAGACCCAATCTCCATCTTCTATTATTCCTAATCAAATTAGCATCACCACGTCCTTGGTCCCTATTGGTTCAGTACAACAAGACAAACATCATCTTCCAAAAATAGCTACTTGGGATTCATATCTTGCAAACATATCATCCTTGTTTGTGGGGTCTCATATTGCATATTTGGATTATTACTTTGAGGAAATTAATCTCCTCTTTGAAGACAACCACATCATATTTGTTGGTCCATCATCATTTCATCATCTTTGGAGCTTGTTCTACAATAGTCTTCACAATATCTTGGATTGACATCATCTCATTCTGAGATGTGGATATTTGAGAAGTTTTCAGAGGCACACATCATTTGGATTTGGATTCTTGATTCTTCCAACTTTTGGGAATGGCTTCTCCAATCACTAATGAATTTGTTTCTTCCCAAGGGGAGAAATTTTTGTAGGAAGTGGATCATGTTTTGTCTTCAAGCTTTTCCATTGACACAAGAGCTACTTTTTTATGGGGGAAATTCATATCATCTTTTTCTCTCTCATATTAGGGGTACATTCATTATAATTGTGTGAAAAAATCACTCCTTGGGGGTCACATTGAGTCCTCCTTCTATCCTTCTTTTACTAGTGTAGTTATTTCATTTTCTCTCTTTTGGAGAGGAGTTTTTCCCATGTGGTTTTCTCCTTTTCTTTGGTTATGAGAGATTTCATTACATGGGTACCTCATTAAGCCTTGTATTTGGGACCCATCTATGCATCCATATTTGTAAGAGGGTGTTGGAGTAATTAGGAAAATCACCTAATGGTTAATTAGTAATTAATTAATCATTAGTCTCATTCTACTTTATTACACTTAAGCTAAACTTATGAGTGATTTTTTATTATTAGATTGGGTTATTTATAGGTCAAGTTGTCTCATTACACAGGATAAGGAAACTTGTCACAATCTAATCAAATCCTCATCTAAGTTTTGCATTTTTCTTTTTATAAGCATTCATTATTACAATTCACGTTCATTATTCAATATTAGATACATTTGTGGACCAATCTCTGTGAAGGTTGCATAACACATTAATGGATTTTTCTCTTTAGATGTGATAGGTTTTCTGATTGTAGGTGATTTTTGGGAGTTGTGAGTTTCATTATTATCTCCATCATTTTAGAGGGTTGGTGTATCGAACCATGCCTTGTGTTTATAGGGGAAATAAGCTTATTAAGCCTTGCCATACTCAATAGGATTGGAATGATGACCTTGGTGAGAGTCCCCTGAGCTTGATAGTGACCACTCTCTTGTGTTCTCTTGTTGTGTGTGGGAATTTGTAGGACCTTAGTATATTTGCGGGTTGTAGGTAATGTGCATGCTGCCCAAATTTCCCTTGCTTGGTTTCTTGAGTTGTAATTTTTAGAGGGTTAGCTAGACTCTTGAATTTTACAAGAAGTTCTTATATTTTTGGATTCTCTTCTTATGCCTTGCCTCCTTGTTGTAAGTGATTGTTGAAATGACCTCATAAGGTCTTGATTTTTCTTTTGATATATTTTTTCTAAAATTTATGGTTATGAAGGCCATTAATTAAGGAAAAGAATGAATATGTGCCTAGATTTGATTGAGAATTCCTTGATCTCACATGGACAATACCTTTGTTTCTAAAATAGATGATAATTTGTTGATGAAATTATGTTTATATGCTTGATATGGGAAAGAGTAGAGATGTGGTCATGCTTGTATAATGGAACCTTGTTTTGTTTACCTTATTGTAATTAGAAGATATAGATTCCCTCTCCTTGGTGTGGTAAATGAAAATGCTTTCCTAAGAGTACATTGTGCCTTATTTTTCATTTAGGTGCATGCTATGTGTAAACTATCTTTATAGGATCATAAGAGATAATTTAAATGGTGTAGAATAAATCATTTGGGTGAATGAATACATTAGTGAACCTTACACTTGTTAATGTCATAACCCAATTTTATTACATATTTATTTAAATACGAAAAAATTGAATTATTAGTGAAATTTAATTAAATATGGAGATTCTGGAATATTTGCATGTTGAATATGAGGAGTTGACTAATGCTGACTATGAAATTCTGAAGACTTTTTTTATATCTCATCAAGAATTGAATGTTATTTATCCAATTGTGAGTGTGTGCAGTACCAGGGTGACAGGATGAAGGACAAGAACACAATTGAAGTAGGATTGTTTAGTCGGATTAAACGATAAGCCAGTTGGAATCTGGGTGCACACACCATAAAAGGGCATGATGTCTTGCATTTAAATCAAATTGCATATATCAAAGAATGAGAATTTCCTAACTTGAACTATTTATGTGTTTGAAAATATATGGCTTGTAGATATTAAAAAAATTATCCATTTAAAACTCTATGTTTGAAGAAAAAAAAAATCTCTCTCTCTCTCTCTCTCTCTCTATATATATATATATATAGATGCTCGAATTTGAATTTAAGTTCCCTATTGAAAGTAATATTGTATGGAACTCGTAAACCATAACAAACAATTATACATGGAAGTAAATATGTATATATATGTGTGTATATGCAAATGTAGAAAGTATGGTAAATGAGAACGAAATCATTTAAATAAACACAAAAATACATATATACATACATACATATATACATACTGTGTAGATATATACATACTGTGATATATACATACTGTGTATATATATACATATATACATACTGTGTATATATATACATATATACATACTGTGTATATATATACATATATACATACTGTGTATATATATACATATATACATACTGTGTATATATATACATACATATATATATATATATATATATGTATATTCAAATGCATATTCAAATGTATATGTGTCAAATTCAAATGATAATCGATAACATACTAATATTGGGTTGATAATTAAATCAAATACGATGATGGTAGTAAGGCCTACCATGAATTTAATGGCTATATTTGAATTGTTTAGTGACCAGTGGCAAGGCCATAACACCTTCACCCTAGGCATGCAAAAAGATAGACTGTTGTTTCCATTTTTGAACAACACACAGGTAGTGTGGCAAGAAAAACACGGGAAAAGGTGGGTCGTAGGAAGGAAAAAGCAAAGGATTTCAAAGGAAAAATCCATGGGATAGCTTACTCAACTTGATATTGAGGTAATCTGAACCATGCAAGAAATATAAACTTGTTTTAATCCCTATTCTTTCCTTCTTTATTATCAAACGATAGAAATATCATTTTGTATATCGATTGCTTTCATTTTTCTATGAATACATTTGATAGAAGCCATGGCCTTGGGTCGAATGGCATGGTGTTGACCTTTGTGGGTTGCTTGTTTTGCATTATATATATGAGATCTTTCTTTTAGGAAGCCATGCGGCTAGCTCTATGAGCTAAGCTGAGCCATAAAATGATAAGCTTAGGCAGTTCTCCCTTGAGGTCACTCACATGAGCATGCCATACGATGGCTATCGTATTTTGTACACCCTTTTATTGTAACTCATTGTGATTAAATAGCGATGGGGATAAATTAAGGATTCCCTTTGAAGAGGGTTTGTATTGTGTGAATTTCTTTCTTATGACTGTTTACCACCCTAACGGTTGGCCGAGGCTTGTAATGCTTCAAGAGCCAGTCTTAAACTCTTGTTATATATAAATGTTGAGCCTGTAGGGCTATTAGAAATAAATCTAATGAAAATGTAAGTGATTTCCTCTTATCCTTATATGAGATCGATTACTATCCGGGGGAAATAAGAGACCCCTTTGAATATTGTATTTTCCTGTAATTTATATCGAACCCTGATATTAAAATGGGATGATAACAACAAATGGGAAGGGTTGTGTTCATTGTTTTAAAGCCTTGAATAAATGTAGGTTGTCCTTGCTATGAAGCCAACCTCGTTCGACGAGGATGGTGGAATGAAAACCATGTTGAAATGAAATAAAGGTCAGCATTTAGAATATCCTTGCATGCATGGTAATAAGACAATAAATTACATAGGTAGAATTTTGAATATAATTATGATGATCTTGACCATTAGGAAATGGTTAACTTAGAGTAACCATAGCTTGATGTTATAGCATGTTGGGCAACAATATTTTTTTGAATATTGTCATATCGTCCTTATGTATGTTACAGGGCAAATTTTTACTTCAATTTTTTCTATACAATGTTAAAGAATCATATTGTTTCTTCTAATTTTTAGTGAATCATATGCTTGTAAAAGTGTTCATTTCTTATAAGACTAGCTAGAGATCTATAACAGAGTAATGATACTATAGATTTTTCATAAAACTGAATTGTATAAAAGAGAATATGAATGTTTCGTTGCATTACAACTCTATTTGATTTATAAATGTTTAAATGATAAATGTGCATATGTGAGTAGCTTGCTTATAACTGGATAGTAGGAACAATATTTCTTCTATTTAAGCCAAGAATGTACATAGGCAAATAGCTAGTTTTACAACTGTTTAGTAGGAAACAATAAATGTATGCTCAAACAGTATGTATGAAATTGTAAGACCTATACTATTCACTTGAAAATGAAAGGTCAAATAAAATACTATCTATGTTCACAATCTGAATTAATAATTTTTTCAAAGTGTATGCACAAACTCAAACATTAGTAGGCACATATGTGTATGCACATAGACTTTGTCTATGTACATACACATACTTGTGACATACATTCTTTTCTTTTTCTTTTAGTACTTTCATTTTAAATGGAAAAATGCTTGAGATGATAAGTAGAGATTAGTCATAAGAATGATGTGACCGGATGATGAATTACTTTGTGAATCATAAATCTATTTTTCAGATTGAGCTTACTTAACATTTTGATAGACATTTATGAAGAAGTAATTTGAATATTGAAACAAAACAATTATACCTTAGTTGAGTAGAGCATCTATGGGTAGTTGCTGCTAGAGGGTAGATAGTTGTTTAGTAGAAATTTACCTTCCAGAATGGGTGCCGAAATGGAGTCAGAGAGTATAGGTTTTTTTTACCAAAACCTATTGTTTGTTGTTGTTGCAACACACTTTTATGCTTGGCCAAGAAATATTGTTCATTATGTATGTATGAATGAACTTTATAATTTCATTCTTTGCCATTCCTAGCATAGATCTTGCACTTTATTTTCTAGCATACAGATAGAAATTGCATGTTAATGTTGGGCACACACCAGATTCCACCTTGCAGGTTGTTCTCTTGCTAAAATTTCTATGCAAGGTCAGACATTCTTCAAGTTCAAAGAATACCGGTGAAGTGTAAGCTTCGTGGGTTGGTGGTAAAGCGCCTCAACCATGTTCTCATCCACAAGTGGAGTCAAGTGAAGAAGAAGAACCTTAGTGTTCACCAGACTAATATAGTCTATGATGTAACTTGATGTAACTATCATTTATGTACTTGATAAGAAATGTACACTGAAATGATATTATGGCCTTAGGTGCCAAGTGAACATAATATTGTAATTTGACTTTTGAAGAATCTTTGACTCTTTTTAAATGGACATGTGTAGCTATAATTGAATTTAGCCACTAGTTATGTCTCTTTAATTTGGAGTATATTCATGTGCCATTTACAATAATATTTATTAAGTAATAATTAGGGATGGGTTATTACATTTGGTATCAAAGCTTAGGGTTCAGTTCTAGGCCTTTTTGACTCTACCATAGTTGATTAGGGTAGTTGACCCTTGACCCAAACTAGAAGTCCTGAGGATTGACCAA
The DNA here is from genome assembly GCA_007115665.2 of Sequoiadendron giganteum. Classification (NCBI taxonomy): domain Eukaryota; kingdom Viridiplantae; phylum Streptophyta; class Pinopsida; order Cupressales; family Cupressaceae; genus Sequoiadendron; species Sequoiadendron giganteum. Next base: position 351,931,680 of record CM021102.1, read on the forward strand.
ACTTGAAACTTAATGTAGGAATGGGAAGGTCAAAGGCAAGACGAAGGAAAGGGAAAATTGTTAGAACCCCATGCAAGAATGATGTAAAGGAAGGAAACGTCAAGGTAGAGGTTCCAAAAATTCTCGATGACAAAACTCTAGCTCAATTTCTTACGTGACTCAAGCTAGAGAGAGGCCTGAAGATTGAAGAGAAGTGAACACCTAAAATCAAGAAGCCTTTCACAATCTGGGACTAGCCTTTAGGGTGTGGACCCAACACACCCATCTTGTCTATAGAGGAAAAGGAGAGCCTGCATGCTCAACCATCCTATTCTATAAATTTTGATGTAAACTCAGATGATGAACTTAAGGAATGTATTTATCTGACACTGAGATATCAAAGTGATGTAACTCTAAGTCTTTTGTAAATAAGGGTCTATTGACTCACCTTAAATATAAATAAAATCAAAATGATATTTTGGTGTGTTCAAAAAGAGACTTTGAAATGTGTGTATGATGCATGAATGTGTATGTATTCTATGTTGAAGAGTGTATGCATATGAAAATTATGTGATTTAGTATAGAATGTTTATTCGTAGAACCTTGTGTTGAGATGCGATAAATGTGACTATGATTTAGGATAAGTGTGAGACATCATGGTGACCACCAGGCAAGACAAGGGTGGTAGTGGTTTCGATAATAGACCAAATAAGAGACTGGAGAAAATTCTAGAGCTTCTAAATCTACAAGTGTCTCACATGGATCTTATTGAGCAAGAAGTTTGAGTGGTACAAGAGGAACAAGACCATAGGAATGCGGAAGACAATAAAGGAAATGGTGCTCTAGGGGTAGGTCCACAAGGGTGAATTGAGGAGGAAGTTGGAAAATACCTCAAAAGAGTAGCACCGCCCAAGTTCGATGGTAAGGCCATCAAAACTAGAGTTGAATCTTGGATTATAGAGATGGAAAAATACTTTGGGCTCTGTAATATTTTAGAACAAACCAAGGCAGCATGGGCTACACATCAACCCTCAGGTGAAGCAATAAAATGGTGGGATAATGAGAAGCTAGAATGAAACCTACAACCTGCTTTGATCACTTGGGGACTCTTCCTCCAAGCTTTAAGGAAGAGATGGCTACAGTAGCTTTTCTTTGACAAGAAAGTGATAGAATTTCAAAACTTAACCCAGGGAAATATGACTGTGATTTAGTATTGGGGAAGTTCACAAACTTGTTGAAATATGTACCTCAATATCAAGGGGATGAATGGTTTTGTATCCAAAAATTCATAATGGGACTCATACCCCACATAGGAGCCAAGGTGGACATGCATGAGATTCAGACCATGAATGAAGTCTTTCAAAAAGCCACCAAATAGGAACATAAGCTACAATAGTTGTCAAATCTTCGCAATGATTCAAGTTCTAAACCTCATTACAGGAAGAAGTTTCATAAAGGAGACAAGAGCCATCAAAATCATAACTTCAAGAGGGGAAGTGAATTGCAAGACAAGGGTGAAGATTGAAATGGTGGAAAGAACAAGAAATTAAATAAAGGCAAAGGAAGGGACGACCAAAAGCAGAAGGGATTTAAAGAGGACAAGCCTAGAGGGCATAAAGGACCTCGAGATGGATAATATACTTGTGGGGGTGATAATTATGCCTCAAATTATCATCGGTGGTTGAAGCTCTAAAGGGAAGGAAGCTACCAACAAACTCACTAGATCCATGTTGCTGTGGATAATAGACATGCAAAATATCAGGCTTCGCCAATTCAGCTAATAGGTAAGCTCTATGGCCAAACTATCTGTATCTTAATTGATATTGGAACTACTAAATGTTTTTCAAATCCTAGAATTATATATAAGAGACCTATTAGACCTGGGTACATGGAAAACTCATGGACAATCCAGTATGGTAATCGAGAAAAGCAGAGGGTAGATACCTATCTCTTTTGCAATGAGTTAGAGCTTCCAAATTTTCAAACTCAAGTCAACTTGTATGTGGCACCCTTAGGCTCATATGATGTGATTTCAGGAATACATTGGTTATTTGACCATAAATCTGTAGTGAACTATGAGGATAAGGTGGTTAACTGTTTGGATGATTATGAAAACCCAGTGGAGGTTTATGGAATGTAGAGACCCTTAGAGCTTAGACAAATTTTTGCAATGTAGCTTAATAAGGCTCGTTGAAAGGGGTGTGCAATTTACACAGTGCATGTTAGTAATCCAGATAGCAATGAGCCATATTTAGATGATTATCCTATTCTCAAGGATTTCTAGGATGTATTCCTTAAAGAAATTACATAATTGCCTCCAAAGCGGTAATTTAATTTTTCTATCAACCTAGTCCCAAGAGTTGAGCCTCAATCCAAGGCACCTTATTGAATGACCACTACAAAACTTTATGAGTTGAAGGCCCAGCTAATGGAATTGTTGGACAAGGGAATCATATGAACCAGTGTGTCTCCTTGGGGAGCGTTGGTTATCTTTGTGAAAAATAAGGATGGGAACTTGCATTTGTGCATAGATTATCAGATGTCGACAAGGTTACCATCAAGAACTAGTATCCACTTTTGAGGATTAATGAATTATTTGATCCAATGAAGGGAGCAACAATATTCTCCAAGATATATCTCAGATCAGGGTACCATCACTTGAGGATTAAGGAAGACGATATTTTGAAGACTGTATTCAAAACTTATTATGGACATTACAAGTTCATAGTGGTCCCTTTTGGTTTAACCAATGCACAAGCTGCCTTTATGAACCTTATGAATAGTGTATTCAAAGACTGCTTAGATGATTTTGTTCTGATCTTTATTGATTAAATTTTAGTCTACTCAAAGATTGTCGAAGAGAATGACAAACATTTGAGGATATTTTTCCAATGACTAAGAGAAAGGAAACTCTTTTGGAAGTTGTCCAAGTGTTCATTCTATCAGGACAGAGTGCACTATTTGGGCCATATTGTTTCAGTGGAAGGAGTTTTTGTAGACCCTGAAAAATATTAAGGCAATCATGAAATGGCCAGTGCCTCAAAATGTGTCAAAATTTCATAGCTTCATGGGCCTCATAGGGTACTATAGGAAGTTTGTGCAAGGGTTCTCCCAAATTGCATCTCCTATTAACACATTCTAAAGGAAAGGAACACGGTTCAAATGGACCGAGAAATGCGAGTAGACAATTTGACTCCTAAAGGAGAGGCTCACGACAACTCCGGTCCTAACTATCCCTAATCCTAACAGGAGATTTATAGTAACCACAAATGCTTCCAAAGAGGGATTGGGAGCAATATTAATGCAAGATGGATAAGTGGTGGCCTATGAATCAAGGAAGCTCAAGCAACAAAAAGAGAACTATGTGCCCCATGACTTGGAATTGGTGGCCATAGTTCACACCTTACAAATGTGGAGGCATTACCTTTTAGGGAATCCATTTGAACTCAAGATAGACCACTTGGGGTTGAGATACATATTTATCTAGCCAAACCTTAATGCATGACGGATAAGGTGGCTAGAATTCTTTAGCAAGTACGAATTTGGAATTGAATTCATAAAAGGGAAAGAGAACAAAGTGGTTGATGCTCTTAGTATACAAATACATATGACAATCATGATCTCAAAAAGGTCTAATTTGAGGCATCAGGTAATTCAGAAACTACCCAGGGATGAGCACTATGAAAGAGTGAAGAATGCCCTAGCAGAAAATCCTTCAGATCATCAGTTTGATGGGTATGAGATCAAACGAACAATATTTTGAGGTACCAAAGGAGAATTTATATTCCAGACTTTGGAGAGTTGAGAAAGTTGGTTTTGGAAGAAGTTCACAATACACTTTATTCAAGACACCTTGGTGTATCTAAGATGATCGCAGAGTTGAAGACTCTATATTTTTGGACTAAATTCAAGAAGGATGTAGTGGAGTATGTAGCTAGATGTTTGGAGTGCCAGTGAGTCAAGGTTGAGCATGCACACCTAGCCAGGTTATTGTATCCCCATGACATACCCGAGTATAAATGACAAGTGATCAATATGGACTTTGTACAGGGGGTTTCCTTTGAGCAAGAATAAACATGATGTCATCTTGGTTGTGATTGATAAGTTGACTAAGGTTGTGCATTTCAATCCAGGAAACCTTAAGGATGGATCATTGACCTTGGAAAATAAATTTGTTTAGGAGATCTTATGTTTGCATGGAGTGCCAAAGGCTATCATTTATGATAGGGACACATGGATGACCTCAAGGTTTTGGATGACCTTGAATGCAACATTGAGGACTAAATTTAAATTCAACTCGAATCATCATCCCCAGACTGACGGGCAGATAGAGAGGGTGAACCAAGTAGTTGAAGACCTCCTTTGAATATATTGTATGGAACAATAGTATAGGTGAGAAGAATAATTTCCTTTGGTAGATTTTTATTAAAATAAATCTTATCATACATCCTTAGGCATGACACCATTTGAGGCCTTGTATGGGTGAAAGTGTCATACCCCCATCAGTTGGGATAAAATGGAGGACATGATCATAGTAGGACCAAAAATTCTTAAGGAAATGGAAGAGCAAATGTGAGTCATTAAGAGCAGATTAAAAGAGGTGGCAGATCGAAAAAAGATTTATACCGACAAGAACCGAACTCTTAGAAAATTCACAATAGGGGACAAGGTTTTCTTGAGAGTTAAACCTCATAAAAGCTCTAATTATTTTGGAAAGTCTTCGAAGTTGGCCCAAAGATATGTGGGACTGTTTGAAGTCTTGAAAGTGATTAACCTAGTTGCCTATAGACTAGCTCTACCACCTGCTTTGACTCGACTTCATAATGTGTTTCATGTTTCTTTAATCCATATCATCCTAATGTGACTCATGCACTTGATTGGCAATCCTTGCAGGTACATGATCTAGGAGTGGTGCTAGTGGAGCCCATTAAAATATTAGATAAACACAACGTTAAGTTGTAGAGCAGAGATATCGCTCAATTTAAGGTCCAATGGGATCAATATTCTAAGGACAATGCTACTTGGGAGGATGAAGAAGAAATAGAATTCTCCTTTCCACATCTACTTTCTTGAAAGAAAAACTCAATAATCTTGTTTGATATTTCTTTTTGGTTTGAGATACTATGATATTTCATGCTTTAAAGTTTAGATGTTGAAATAGACATATATTTTGAAATGATGTTGAAATAGACATATATTTTATGGGATGTTGAAATAGACATATATTTTATGTGATGTTGAAATAGACATATATTTCAAGTGATGTTGAAATAGACTTAAATGATCGAAAGTGCTATGATGTCATTCATTTTGACTTACTAGACATTGGATGATGTCTCTTCCAAGAGGGGAAGGATGTCATAACCCAATTTTATTACACATTTATTTAAATATGGAAAATTGAATTATTAATGGAATTCAATTAAATAATATTAAATGGAGATTCTAGAATATTCACATGTTGAATATGAGGAGTTGACTAATGTCGACTTTATGAAAATTTGAAAACTATTTTTTATATGTCATCAAGAATTGAATGTTACTGATCAAATTGCGAGTGTGTGCAGTAGCATGGTGACAGGATGAAGGACGAGAACACGGTTGAAGTAGGATTGTTTAGTCGGATCGAACAATAAGCCTGTTGGAATCTGGGTGCACACACCACAAAAGGGCACGATGACTTGAATTTAAATCAAATTACATATATCAGAGAATGAGAATTTCCTGACTTTAACTATTTATGTGTTTGAAAATATATGGCTTGTATACATAATTTTTTCGTCCATATAAAACTGTGTTTGAAGAAACAAAATAAAATTTCTATATATATATAAAGATGCTCGAATTTGAATTTAAGTTCCCTATTGAAAATAATATTGTATGGAACTCATAAGCCATAACAAAAAATTATACATGGAAGTAAATATGTATATATGCAAATGCAGAACGTATGTAAATGAGAATGGAATCATTTAAATAAACACCAAAATAGGAATATATATATACTACATATATATATACATACATATATATACTACGTATATATATACATACATATATATATGTATATTCAAATTTATTTTCAAATGTATATCTGTCGAATTCAAATGATAACTGATAGCATATTAATATTGGGTTAATAATTAAAACAAATATGATGATGGCAGTAAGGCCTACCATGAATTTAATGGCTATATTTGAATTGTGTAGTGGTTGGAAGCAAGGCCATAACGCCTTCGCCCTGGGCATGCAAAAAGATAGACTTTTGTTTCCATTTTTGAACAACACACAGGTAGTGTGGCGAGATAAACATAGGAAAAGGTGGGTCATAGGAAGGAAAAAGAAGAGGAGATCGAAGGAAAAATCTAGGGGATAGCTTACTCGACTCGATATTGAGGTAATCTGAACCATGCAAGAAATATAAACTTGTTTTTATCCCTATTCTTTCCTTCATTATTATCAAATGATAGCAATGCCATTCTTTATATCAATTGCTTTTATTTTTCTATGAATACATTTGATAGAATCAATGGCCTTGGGCCAAATGGCATGGTGTTGACTTCTATGGGTCACTTGTTTTGCATTATATGTATGGGATCTTTCTTTTAGGAAGCCTTGCAGCTAGCTCTATGAGCTAAGTCGAGCCATAAAATGATAAGTTCAGGCGGCTCTCCCTTGAGGCCGCTCACATGAGCATGCCATACAATGGATATCATATTTTGTACACCATTTTATTGTAACTCACTATGATTAAACAGTGATGGGGATTGATTAAGGATTACCTTAGAAGAGGGTTTGTAACCCTATGAATTTATTTCTTATGATTGTTTACCACCCTAGTGGCTGGCCAAGGCTCATAATTCTTCAAGAGCTGATCTTAAAATGTTGTTATATATAAATGTTGAGCTTGTAGGGATATAAGAAATAAATTAAATGACAATGTAAGTGATTTCCTCTTATACTTATATGAGATCGGCTACAATCTAAGGGAAATAAGAGACCCCTTTGAATATTATGTTTTCTTATAATTTATATTGAACCTTGATATTAAAATGGGATCATAAAAACAAATGGGAAGGGTTGTGTTTATTGTTTTTAATCCTTGAATGAATGTAGGCTATCCTTGCTATGAAGCTCACCCCATTCGACGAGGATGATGGAATGAAAACCATGTTGAAATGAAATCAAGGTCAACATGTAGAATATCCTTGCATGCATGGTAATAAGATAATAAATCACATAGATAGAATTTTGAATATAATTATGATGATCTTGACCATTAGGAAATGGTTAACTCAGAATAACCATAGCTTGATGTTATAGCCTATTGGGCAACAATATTTTTCTGAATATTGTCATACTGTCCTTATCATATCGTTTCTTCTAATTGTTAGTGAATCATATGCTTGTAAAAGTGTTCATTTCTTATAAGAACAATTAGAGATCTATAACAGAGCAATGATACTATGGATTTTTTATAAAATTGAATTGTAGAAAATAGAATATGAATGTTCTGTTGCATTACAACTCTGTTTGATTTATAAATGTTTAAATGATAAATATGCATATGTAAGCAAATTGATTATAACTGAATAGTAGAAACAATATTTCTTCTATTTAAGCCAAGAATGTACATAATAAAATAGCTAGGTTTTCAACTATTTAGTAGGAAACAATAAATGTATACTCAAACAGTACATATGAAACTGTAAGACCTATACTATTCACTTGACAATGAAAGGTCAAATAGAATACTATCTATGTTCGCAATCTAAATTAATGAATTTTTCAGAATGTATGCACAAACTCAAACATTAGTAGGTGTGTATATGTGTATGCACATAGACTTCGTCTATGTACATACACATACTTGTGACATACCTTCTTTTGTTTTTCTTTTAGTACTTTCATTTTAAATGAAAAAGTGCTTGAGATGATAAGTAGAAATTATTCATAAGAATGATGTGACTGAATGATGAATTACTCTGTGAATCATAAATCTATTTTTTTGATTGAGCTTACTTTACATTTTGATAAACATTTATGAAGAAGTTATTTGAATATTGAAATAGAATAGTGATACCTTAGTTGACTAGAGCATCTATGGGTACATGCTGCTAGAGGGTAGATAGTTGTTTAGTAGAAAGTTACCTTCTAGGATGGGTGCCAAAATGGAGTCAAAGAGTATAGGTTTTCTTTACTAGAACCTATTGTTTGCTGTTGTTGCAACACACTTTTATTCTTGAAAAAGAAATATTGTTCATTATGTATGTATGAATGAACTCTATGATTTCACTCTCTACCATTTCTAGCGTAGATCTTGCACTTTATTTTCTAGCATATAGATATAAATTGCATGTTGATGTTGGGCACGCACCAGATTCCACCTTGTAGGTTGTTCTCTTGCTAAATTTTCATGCAAGGTTGGGCATTCTTCAAGTCAGAAGAATATTGGGGAAGCATAAGCTTCGTGGTTGGGCAGTAAAGCGCTTCAACCATGTTCTCGTCCACCAGTGGAGGTGAGCGAATAATAAGAACCTTAGTGTTCACTGGACTAATATAGTCTATGATGTAACTTGATGTAACTATCATTTATGTATTTGATGAGCAATGTACAATGACATTCTATTATGGCCTTAGGTGCCGAGTGAACATGATATTGTAATTTGACTTTTGAAGTGAATATAAGAATCTTTGAATCTTTTTAAATGGACATGTGTAGCTATAATTGACTTTAGCCACTAGTTATGTCTCTTTAATATGGAGCATATTCACGTGTCATTTACAATAATATTTATTAAGTAATAATTAGGGATGGGTTATTATAGTTAATTTTAAAACTATGATCTTATTCATAAGGCATATTATGCACATTGAATTATAAAATGGATTGTGAATTGTAGAAGTTATATATTGGTGAGACTTAGAGTCCCCAACTATATTATTATTTTTAGAGAAGCATATCAAGTTATTTTATTATATGTTAATTAAAGATGAATGTAGTGTTAAATGAATGGTTTTCATGGTTGGAAAATTCTTGCATGTTTGGAAGGTTGTTCCTATAGTGTTAACCAATGGGTTATGTTCTCATTGTTGAGATTCAAACATGGGGAAATTCCTAGGCATTGATGAGGGTTCATAAAATAACCTACACACCACATATGTCGCATCCTTGTGGAGATTGACATCCCAAAATATTTATCAATAGAAATTTCCCTCAAAATGGCAAGTAGGTGTTGGATGAAAATGGTAGACTATGAGGGCCCGTCATTCCACTGTCGATGATGCTACATGACAGGGCATATGGCCTCCCATTTTTCTAAATGAAAATCTGAGTGTCAAGCTACATAGTGGAGTGGTGCATCCATCCATCATTATTCAGTGGTAAAAAAGATGATCCTGTCACTGGTGAGGTAGAAAATGGCCACGCTATGCCAATAAGATTGGTTGGAGATGGTGGTTTTGAGGCTCCATCATCACCATTTTCTAGGCTAGTGGTCACTCAACTCCTATGCAGAGGGAAGGTGTTAAGGCCTCATTTGACCATAAACAAATTGCAGATTCAAAAGAACAATTAGGAAAATATTATTTTTTGAATATGGGGGGGGGGGGGGAGTATTTCCCCAAGGGAAAAAGAGGATGCCATGAACAATGAATAAAAAACAAGAATTTGGACAGTCATCAAAAGGAAGAGGAAGAAAAATGTAGGCACGTTCATGATGCAACTTTGCTCACACCAAACTTGGACCTACGAGTCAAAGTTTGAAAGGCAATAAACATAGGGTAAAATATTATGGTAGATATTGGAAGCCATTTTTCTACATTGGCTTATTTTTCTTAGAAGATGTTGAGATCTTATAAAAAATAGAAAATTCTGAAATGTACTTTGGCACCCTTATTTATAGGGTTGTAAATTTTTTTTATGGTTTTTTATAGGTGTGACCCTACATCGTCACATTAAGCTATCAAAAAAATAAACCACAAGAGTACAAATATATGGGGGAAACCATCTTAGGTATAAATCCACACCACTAAAGATAGTACAAGCTTGTATTAATATCCAAATGTAGTGTCCACCAATACAATATCATTTCTCCCTTTAGTCTGGCAACATTCTAGTAGTATAATGATGCTTAGCTTATAAGCTATGAAATTTCTATCTTACATATTTAATATATACTCAAATACAATACAAGAATCCATACATGTTTTTCAAAATAATGGATTCAAACCATGATCCAATTATTCAACATTTAAAAGAGACTTTATGACATGTGCCCAAGAGTTACAAGAATCTTTCTAGAAGCTTCAAGACCTTTTTCATGAAATTGTTCATCCATCTTCACCAGAGGGTGAAATAGTAACTACTCAAGTCTAAGAAATATAACCAATGTATTACACATCATCATATATGTTTTCTTGCACCTCTTACAATTTCATATATTATTCTTACAAAACTCACAATATTGTAAATTGTCATAGATTATTTTCTACTTCATTCCAAGTGATAAATGGTGTCTTACAATGCTTCTTCCAATATTATGCTCCTCACACATGTATTCTAAGTCACCTAGAGTAATAATTAATTATAAAAACCCCTAACATCATGTGGGCATCCATGTTGGTCCTCTCCATTATCTTTGGAGATATACACAACTACTGAATAATTTAATTACAATATTCTAGTAGATTATAGGGTGAATATCATGCCTATTACTAACACATGGGACTCTAAGAGCTAATACTAGGAAGGATTTAAGGAAATTACTAAATGGATTCCTCATTCACTAATTTCCCTCAAGTTAAATTTTGATGGAGCTTCACAAGGCAATCTTGGTACTTTGGGGCCTAGATGTATTGTGATAGATTCTTATGAAGTGTTGGTTAACATTTCTTAAAATAAACTACTAGTTAGAACCAACAATATTGTTGAGGCTCGAGGCCTTTTATTAGGCCTTCAAGTGGTTTTTAAATATAAAAATTCTTTTATTTTACTAGAAGGTGATTCTAGGGTCATTTTTAATGATATTTAAAACATGGGCTCTCCAAATTAGAAGTTTGAGAGTATTATATTTTTTATCAGCCAATTTCAATGTCATTTTATTTTAGATATTACTTTATAGAAGCAAATCGGGTGGCTAAATTTTTATCCAAATAGGTGTTAAACTCAAATAAGTCATTGGTAACAAAAAATATCACAATAGTGTAGGAAAAAGTATCCCTTTTTCATACTTAATTTGGAAATAATCAATAATAAAATGAGCTTAATTATGCCTTAATTTAGTGTTGTAATATGTTTTACATATTCACATTAAGTTTAGGGCTCTTTTAAATTAAATGGACTTAGTCGTGCCTTATTTTTGGTGTTGTAAGGTGTACCTTTACACTTTCACACTAATTTAGAGCTTTATTAATTAATTGAGGTTAATTTTCCTTAATTGGCCCCTTTAATTCAAATCCAATCTTAATTAAATACATTTTCTAAGGGATAAAACCTGAAATTCATAAATGCCAATACACAACACTTAACTTTGGAAGATGTGTGTCCTAGGTAAGTGACCTAGGACCCATTTGTCCTATGGAAAATGGGTCCTCACTTAGACCTATGACCCTAATTTAACATAATGTTTAATATTGAGTAATGTGTGTCCTAGGTAAGTGACCTAGGACCCATTCCTCCTATGGAAAATGGGTCCTCACTTAGACCTAGGACTCCCCTTTAAAATATGTTTTTGGCATTTTTTAATGATTTCAAATCTACAACTCAATGCCAGCTTGTGATATTTGAATTTCAGGAATTAATGTTAAGATATGTATAAATACAAGGTTATTTCACTTAGTTTCATCCTAAGACATTCAAGCAATCAAGTAATTTTCACAAGATAAATGTAGGAGCATATTCAAGGCATTCAAGGGAAGATTTATTGAATATTATTGCAGTATTCAAGATTCCTATCATCATATCAAAGATTTGTTGTATCATGCATGTTGTTTGAGATAATATGGTGATGTAGAGATCAATATCTATTCAAGCATTCAAAGGACATTATCTCTAATCAAGTTTCATTATTAATATCTACACTCATTGAGGCCACTTCATGCTAGTTTGCAAATTTATTATCCAAGGTTTCAAATAACGTTTGGTGAGTGGTTACATATTGTTGTTCATTCATCATTCCTTCTTTCAGGTTTCATTTCATTTCAAGGTTTAATTACCAAAACAAGGTTTGACCAAGGCAAACCTCGATTCCCTAACAAAGCAACATTTTTCTCTCTTTGATTGTGTGATTGTAGATTTTAGGTTAAAGATCATTTGAAGAGAAAAAATGAATAAAGTTGCAAGAAAAGTTATCAAATCACAAAAAATCCTCTACAAATTTTATTTTTGGTTGTTCTATAGTGACACTTGGAATCTAAGAGTGCAAACTGAGCAAAAGAGAATCTAGAAAGCATTTTTCAAAAACCCTAGCCAGAACCCATTCACCATAGGGAAAATGAGTCCTTAGTGAGCTTCAAAAGGTGAATTTTTGTGAAAGGTACACATTGATTTCCCCTTTCAAGATATTCCTTTTGATTTTGATTTTTGTTAGATTTGATTACTGTTCTTCAATTGCATTTTATAACATACATTTTGAATGAAATTAGGAAAATAGGTCTTTTGTGGTTCATCAATCCTATTTTGGTAAACCCAACCCCATTTTTCTTCATTTCATTTTGGTGAACCTGAGTTTGATCCTTGAATTTTTTGATTTTGGAGTCCTCTTTCACTTTAGATACAGACTTTGCATTCATTTGCATCTCTTTGCATTGAATTGTCTCATTTAGGGTGTCTAGTTTGCATTCAACTTTGCATTTCATTTAAGGGTTTTAGGATTGCATATTTTGAATTCTTTAAATATGAAAAATATAAAAAACAATTAGTCATCTTGCATATCATTTACATAGCACTGCATCATATTCATTTACATTTGAAAATTGAAACAAAAATTACATATAAAATTAGGTGTTCTAGGTTGGCATTTTCTCACATTTTGAATTTGCATTCAATCCTCATTTCACAAAAAATTGAAACTAAAACTTGTTGTATCAAACTAGAATTTGGAAACTACTAAATTTAACTCAAAAGTCTGTAAAAAATCGTTTCAAAACCCTCACCTAGGACCCATTCTCCCTAGGGCGAATGAGTCCCTGATCGGGGTCACATTCTGATTTTTTGGGCATTAAAACATTCATTTTTGTTTGCTGTTATTAGATTTTTATTTTTGTTTGTAGAATTTTTGTTTCTTCAATTTGGTCATATTTAGCTTCATTTGATAAAGTTAGTGCATTGTGCAATTTCAAAATTGCATTTACAATACATTATTTTTATATTTTTGGCATTGTGTAATAAAAAAATTACCTTGTTTAGAATATGAAAATTGCATTTACATATTATATTCTAGGTCATTACATTACATTTGACCCTCTTTCCATTTTGGGTTGGCATTGAGTTTGTGAAACTTGTATGAGCTTTACAACTTGGTGTCTTATTAGCAATACTATTGTGAGACATAGTTTGAGACTCATGTCAACTTGCGATGCACCATTCATCGTGGATTTTGGGTTTTCTAACTCTCTTTCTAATAGTGTTGATAATCAACCCTTATGGATCATAACACACATACCTCATTTCCAATGAATTCCTTACCTACAACCAATGTGCATGATGTTGTTCATGTCACACAAGAAAACACAAAAAAAATGAATGAAGCCATAGAAAAGTTACAAGACTTTGTGCATAATAAAAACATGGATACATGTGTCATTTCTACTTTAGATAATCTAAGGAGAATGATTGAAACCGAAAAGGGAATGAAGATTATGCAAGGTCTAGGTCATCTTATTAATGATAACATGTCTACCATGACTATTTGTGCTCAAGCTTTGGGGTATAATCAAAGACAAGGTGTGAATTCCATTCCTCCTTCCACAATCCCCATCTCCATTCCTACATACACTAGTACTCATGTTACCACAACCATTCAGCCTACTAGCAATTCCAACACTTCCTTAGGTATTTCTACTAGGAACCCTTCTAGCTTTGTGCATTAAAATATCATATCTCCTTAACCATCTCCCCTTACAAACCTACAATTCACTTTCCCTGCACACTCCACCTTATTCCACTCCATCTCATAATAACAACAATGATACCATCATTAACACACTTTTACAAAACATGGTATCCCGTCAACAATAAATCACAACCCTAAATCAAAACAACAAGGGCCAACCTTCACAATACATCAAAACCAATCCGTTATCCTTGGAGATATTGAGAAAACAAATACCACAAGGTATAGAGGTTCCTAGATTTGAGAAATATGGTAGGAAGGGAGATCTTTCTGGCCATGTTTCCACTTACACAACCCTATGTAGTTATTTCATTTTGAAGATAAAATCTTGGCTAAACTCTTCCCTATATCCTTGAAAGATACTTCTTTAGAGTGGTTTTACTCTTTACCGAATAATTCAATTCGTTCATTCAATGAACTTATTGATGCCTTTTACAACCACTTCCAAATTCATATGGGTCCCAAGATGACTTTAGTTGACCCGATAAAATGTAAACAAAAGGATGATGATAAAGTCACTGATTTAATAGCGCAATATCAAATGCTTTATTCACATGTAAACATTAATATTCTTGATGTTGACCTTCAAAGAATGTTTATTTCCAACTTGAAAGACAAAATTCAAACTAAGCTTGAGATGATGAGATTTCCCTCATTCACACAGTTATGAACAACCCTTCAAGATTATCAAAATTCAATTAGTAGTCGTCATGTGAAAAATCCACCTAGCAATCATAAAAAGTTTGAATCCAAACCTCAAAATAGTTCCCAACCTTTCAAGAAATAGGATAAGGGATTTTTACAACTTAATTCCCCTCAACCAAATCAACAAGTTGATAAAAAAGTAGCTTCCATAAAGATGACAAATCCTTTTTTCTTTGGGGATAGGAATAGACAGTTTACCCCTTTACCCGACACCTTTCATAATATCATGCTGTAGCTCATGGACAAGAATATGATTTCCTTACCTCTTTTCAAAGCTCCTGATCCTAATAAACCATTACCCTCAAACTATAGATCAAATGCTTATTGTCATTACCACCAACAACATGGACATGATATAAAATATTGTAAGCATCTTAAACATCTTGTGCAAGGCCTCATTGATTCTAATTGACTTCAAATTGGAGGTGTGAACAATCAAGTTAATAATTTTGTATCTCCTCCTAACTAAAACTTACAAATCTTTACCAATCCCATGTTGAAACACACTATTTCATTTTTCAAAGCTGGTGAAACAAAGAATGATGTGATGAATGTTGACATGGATGATGAAAACACAAAACATGAAAATATGGACGAAGTGGTTGGATTAGTGGAATTTATTGAAGCTAAAACTTGTACGGGCCAAACCAAAATTCCCCTTGATATTTATTTCTCACAAAAAGACATAATCAAACATACACTTGATGGTCCTCTTTACATAGCTAGAAGAATCAATGACAAGCCTACTAATGGGATATTAATTGATCCTCTCTATGTAGAGAATGTGATCATTAATAATTCCTATTTGTGCATGAAATTTATCAAGATACATATGAAATAACGAAAGCATGGATCAAAATGTATAATGGTTTTGCTTGCCTTGTGATTGGCTTGATAAATCTCCCTCTAAAATTCGGACTGAAAACATTAAATGTCTCATTCACAATCATCCTATCATCAAACCAATTTGGTGTGAAGTTAGGCTATCCATGGCTTTTCTCCACAAATTTCATTTCTTTGGTTGTGCATAAATGTTTAAAGTTTCTGTTTGGCAATGAGATATTTACTATGCATCATAGTGGATTTAATCCAGTATCTTCTCATCGGAAATTTTCATTGGATTTCTTTTGGCCCGAGCTTATTCAACCTATTAGACCCTGTGAAGACTTATTTTTCAAATCATATCAAAAGTTTAAGGCAAAGCGTATAGAAAAATTATCCCTTAGAAATATGCCTCAACCTATGATTGAGCCACCCATCCTTGATCAAACCATGATTGAACCAAAATCCCTTCCAAATATCCAAGAGTAGCCTATGACAAATCATCCTATCATTTCCTATAAGAGATCACGAGACAAACAAAGCAATCCCATCGTGCCTCCTAAAATCAAACAAGTTTACAAAGCCAAAGAGAAAGTGGTTGAGAAACCTCCTATGGCTCCTTTCGTTCCTCCTCTAAGGGAAGAAAAGAAACCTATGGTTGAAAAATCCACTCCTACACAATAAAAAATTGACAATAGATTGAGAAGAAACCGAAATGCTAGAGAGTGTAGGCACAAATGTCATGCTATTGCTCATATGTTACAAAGTAAACAAGAAAATAGAAACATAGAAAATAAATATTTAAATTTTCCCGAAGTAATGAATGATGATTCTATACCTTCACCGCAACATAAACAAGAACCTTCCAAAGATTTTATCATTCGACCTCCTGTTGTGGTTAATTTAGATGATGCCATTGACATTGCAAATATTGATGAACAAGTGCATAATGAGTAGAATTCATTGTTCTCCTCTTCTATGAGCTTGAATGACAACTCTCCTAAAAAGAGTGTTGAACTTGGTGGTTGTCCTAGTTCGACACTTGTTGTTGTCTCTTTGGCTGGTTGTCCACCTTTCACATATACTGATCAAGATTGGGATGTGGATGACCTGCCATAGGTTGACTTGCATGTTCCTTACTAGTATTTTGAATTGTTTTATTTTTCATGTTTCTTTATGTGATTGCATGTGCATAATATGATCCACTGTACTATTTTGTTTGAGGTATCTCTTCATGTGCATTCTTCTATATGTATCTAGATTCTTCCATTTGTCATAATTTTTTTATCTTTTTTCACTTGTCTTGTGTTTTCTTTTTGGGGATGACGCAAGGCGTTGAGACATTTAGGTCTCTTCCATGTTGCCCTGAGAGGATTTTGTTTATTTTCACTCTCTATGTTCATTCTTCCAATTCTACGAGTATTTGGGGAATGATGGTGTTTCTGAGCTATATAAAAACATTGTAGCAAAGATATATTGACCCCGAATCCATAGATCCCTTATGTATTTTTGGGGGTAACCCCTCCTTTCTTTTTCATGATATAGATTTATTTCAAAAACATATGACTTGGCATAGGGATTTCCAAGTAAGCTCTCATGTCTTAATATTAAACATTGGCTACTTTAAAGCAATTGATCATAGCAATGGTGTTAGCAACCGATTTAAAGTGGGGGGATACACTGACAATATCTTTCAACAATTTTCATGTTTCATGGTGTGATTTTCTTTTTTCTTGTTATGCATCCTTTCCTTGGTGGTGTCATTGGGTTTGATATCCTCCAAGAGAATGCTATCTCTTAGCATATGACTTTCCTCTTAGTGGTGTTGCAACACACTACATTCCCTAAGTTGTGGATCTTTTACTCTGGACTTGTCCTCTCTTGGAGACATTAGGGATGATGTTCCCTAAGAAGAAGACCTTACACGAACTAAGAAAAATCCATTTGATTTTTTTTTTTACTAACATTATTGTTCATAAGTGTTAGCATAACACAACTTGTTAGCCTTATGAAGCTCAAAAATCTAATTCAAGGCCACCAAGCATAGTGCACCTTGCTTGCCCATGGAGCCTTGCCTTATTCATAAGTGTTTTAAATAACACAACTTGTTAATCCCTATGAAGCTTGAACTTTAAATTCAAGGCCACTTATCATAACACACCTTTCTTGCCTTGTCTTGTGGCACCTTATTGAAGTGCTAAGGAGGACAACTTTGATATGGTATGGGAGCCTAATATGATTCCCTCATTTTCCATCCTTTTGGGATACTCACCTAGTGGACAACCCGAGGTTCCACTACCATAGAGTGAGCATGCAAAAATTGATGGCCTAGATGTGTTCCGCGCTGATCAGATCGTCTAGGCTTGATCTTCTTGGTGTTTGATATTGTATGATTATGTATCTTTGTCATTGTTGCATACATAAGTGTCTTGAATGTCTAATTTAGTGTGAGTTTGACATGGGGCCATCCTCTCACTAAAGTGGGGGAAAAATGTAGTATTAGAAAAAGTATCCCTTTTTCACACTTAATTTGGAAATAATTAATAAATAAATAAGCTTAATTTTTCCTTAATTTAGTGTTGTATTATGTTTTACATATTCACATTAAGTTTAGGGCCCTTTTAATTAAAATGGACTTAGTTGTGCCTTGTTTTTGGTGTTTTAGGGTGTACCTTTACACTTTCACACTAATCTAGGGCTTTATTAATTAATTAAGGTTAATTTTCCTTAATTGGCCCCTTTAATTCAAATCCAAGCCTAATTAAATGCAATTTTTGAGGGATAAACCTGACATTCATAAATTCCATTACACAACACTTAACTTTGGAAGATGTGTGTCCTAGGTAAGTGACCTAGGACCCATTTTCCACAGGGTGAATGGGTCCTCACTTAAACCTAGGATCCTAATTTAACATAATTTTTTTAACACTGAGTAATGTGTGTCCTAGGTAAGTGACCTAGGACCCATTCTCCCTATGGCGAATGGGTCCTCACTTAGACCTAGAACTCCCCTTTAAATATGTTTTTGGTAGTATTTTAATGATTTCAAATCTACAATTCAATGTCGGCTTATGATATTTGAATCTTGGGAATTAATGTTAAGATATGTATAGATACAAGGTTATTTCACTAAGTTTCATCCTAATAATTTCAAGCAATCAAGTTATTTTCACAAGAGCATTATAGGAGCATTCAAGAGCATTTTCAAGGCATTCAAGGGCAAATTTATTGAAGATTATTGCAGAAATCAAGATTCCTATCATCATATCAAAGATTTGTTGCATCATGCATGTTGTTTGAGCTAATATGGTGATATAGGGTTCAAGATCTATTCAAGAATTCAAAGGAAATTATCTCTAATCAAGTTTCATGATCAAGATCTACACTCATTGAGGCCACTTCATGCTAGTTTGGAGATTTGTTGTACAAGGTTTCAAATAAGGTTTGGTGAGTGGTTACATATTGTTGTTCATTCATCATTCCTTCTTTCATGTTTCATTTCATTTCAAGGTTTAATTACCAAAATGGGGTTTGACCAAGGAAAACCCCCATTCCCTAACAAAATAACATTTTTCTCTCTTTGATGTGCGATTGCAAATTTTAGGTTGAAGATCATTTGAAGAGAAAAATTTAAGAAATTTGCTAAGTTGTCAAAGTTGCAAGAAAAGTTGTTAAATCATAGAAACTCCTCTACAAATTTTATTTTCGACTGTCCAACAATGAACACCTAGAATCTGAGAGTGCAGACTGAGCAAAAGAGAATCTAGAAATAATTTCTCAAAAACCCTAGCTAGGACCCGTTCACCATAGGGCGAATGAGTCCTTAGTGAGCTTCAAAAGGTGAATTTTGGTGAAAGGTACACATTTATTTCCCCTTTCCAAATCTTCCTTTTGATTGATTTTTTTGTCAGATTTAATTACTATTCTTCATTTGCATTTTATAACATACATTTTGAATGAAATTAGGAAAATAGGTCCTTTGTGGTTCATCAATCTATT
Organism: Sequoiadendron giganteum; assembly: GCA_007115665.2. NCBI lineage: Eukaryota > Viridiplantae > Streptophyta > Pinopsida > Cupressales > Cupressaceae > Sequoiadendron > Sequoiadendron giganteum. The sequence continues at coordinate 351,951,299 of CM021102.1, forward strand.
TTGGTAAACCCAAACCCATTTTTTCTTTGTTTCAATCACTCGAGGTGGGAAGGTTTGGTAGATAAATTAGAAATAATTTATTAGGTGCTACTGGTGATTAATAACTTATACCTTTTATTTTACTCTAGATGACCCAATATTCAACACGAGAAAATGGGTTTCTCATTGTGTTTATTTTTTAAAATATTTTGAAGTCATATTTAGGTGTTTCTTTGCCATAAGCATAGCCTAAGTTTCAATTTTATTAAATAAAATAACATATTCCTTTCCTTGTTCCCAACTTAGACTAATATTTGGAGAAGGTTTTTTTTTAATTTTGAGAACAATGGAGAATGTAATAAAGGAGGTCATTGGGTTGAATTATTTGGAGGAAATAAATTGCCACATGGTAAATTTTGATATTTCTCTAATATGTGTATCTAACTTAATTGATATTGTGAGGATTAAGCCACTAGTCAAGGCTTTATTGGTTTCTTAAATCCTTGAAGAATTTAAAGGTATTTTAGATTCTACTATAGAATTTGTATAAGCTAGCCCTAGATATCCACTTCCAATAGTTGGATGAGAGGTATGTGGTCCTATATCAATGACATCATTCTAGGAGTTAGAGGCACACTTCTTGGATCTTATAAAGAAATTTAAAGAGATTCAAAAATTTCTAGTGTCCTTTGAATGATGAATGAAAAAATGTGCTAAAATAAAAAATAATTTTCCTTATTCAAAATGTTGGGCTTGTAGAAGTTGATCATGTTAAAGATGAAAATTCTATTGATAAGATGGTGATGAAGGTGATCATAGTGGAGTGAAGGTAATTAATTTTTGTAATGTTATTTTAAGTAAAAGAATGAAATGAGAAGAGAGGAATGTAATCTCAAGTAAAATTATGTCCTTATATTATTCAAGGGTGCCTAAGAATAGATGATATTTATAATAAGAATAATAATGATAGTTATATAAGGATTGATTATAAAATATATATCAAAGACAAGTGTAATAGGAGCTACACTGTCACATTAATTGATATTATTATAATTACAAATACCCCCCATTAATAAATAAATTTAAAGGATCTCAAAGTTTATATATTAAATTATCACATGACTTATAAAATATGCAAAAAATGAGAAGAAATATCTACACTAGAAGCCTTCACGATACTAGGTACTTTAGAAATACATGCGAAAAAATAAAATGAGTATGCTCCGGTACAAAACTAGCAACTAGTTTGCATTCCCTTTGAGATGATGCATCTAGTTTCATAAAACCATTATTATGCACACCTTAAAAATTCTATTGGGGCCTCTGAAGCACAAGTGAATGTTGCAAAGATAAAATATCAATGGGAGATGACCTTATTCTAGTTTGATTCACAACCATAGTAGAGACACCTTTATCTTTACATTGTTGATACATAAGGTGGAGAAGAACCACCCCAAGGATGATGCATTGTAATACCATATGAACTAGAAGTTACATGACATAGTACAAGATTTTTTTATTTTTTATTTTTAAATAAAAGGCATATCGACCAAATTTATATTATAATAAAATAAGGATTACATAATTCATAATAGATAGTTTGTTGTGATAAAAACTTGTCAACATATTCAAAATGTCAACTGCACTATTTAGCATTAGGTTGACATATACAACCTAGAGTATTGTTAAAACATAAGTCCATTCTTAGCTATATAAGTATATATATTTCTATTACAAAGGAGAAAAATTCTATCATCTAGCACCAAAATTATATGCTCTCTTTTCTTCTCCTCATATTTTCTGGATCGAGCGACTAGCCTCCTCTCCATCTCTGCACATGAACTGATCTGAAGGTGGAATCTTTGAATTTGTTGTGACATTTATATATGGTATTATTGGTTGGTTCCATTTCATAACAGGTTGGGTATACAAAGGTCCTAATTTGGGCAACCTGATTTAATTAACCTTCTTAAATTTCTAATTGAGCAATAATTCTTCTAGTGTGGCATGTAAAACATGATAAAAAAGTTTGTATAAGCCTTGTAGACACCACTTGGTCTAATACTTTGAGAAATTATTTTATCGTATTTTACAACATAAATAACACACCTTGTACCATCTAAGGATTGTGGTGTGTGTAATGTAGTGGGATATAGACAAGGTGATATAGACTCAAGGTGTGCCAAGGAGGGAGGTAATCACAAGATCTATAATAATCTCAAATAATAGGGGAGTTATAGGTGAGTTTCAACAATGGGGGAGTAATAGGGGAGTATAAGTGTTAGGATTAAGGTGTCATTTACCTTGCAATCTCATGTATATATATTATTTATCTCCAATACTCTTGGAAGGTGTACTTGGATGCCTAGGGTATAATTTAAAGATAAATCATTTATAAATTAAGTTCTCAAAGATTTTTGCAATTTTTTGTCATATGAATTCATGAATGAGGTGGAGCATATGGTGACAGTTATGGATAAACTTAAGTTCATTTAAGGTACTTTCTCATTGTTAGGTGTTAAAGGAAGAAGTGGATAATATTTTTGTGATGGATAGATGCCACATGAATTAGTGGACTCCAAAATGGAGTGTTGTACTTGAGGGTTGAATCAAAGAGTTATTATTCAAATATACCTTTGTGGCTTTATTTTATATTTGGATACTCATTGATTGAGCCCATGTGATTACCATGTGACACCCATGTGAAGTTATTGATGTATTTACTATTCTTTAAAGATGCTCTCCAAGATGGGAATGGGGTTTTTGCATGATGCCATAGTTTTGGTATCTATTATTTCGGTAAAACCATATGTGGTTTTGGCCTCTCTCCTTGATTGTATATTGGAGGTTTGAGATGGTGATATAATATCATTGTTTATAGGTACATAGGTGCTTCCAAAGTGTTACCAAAGTGCACAGTGTTAGTGTGTTGATATTGTATCATATAAATTGAAGATTAATACATAGTTGTCCTCTTTCCTTGGTGGATTTTCCCCCAAAAGAGTTTATCCATGTAAAATTTGTCTAAATGATTTATTTATTTTATTATTATTGTTTATTTTTGTATCTATACAATATTATTTTATGATAATTATGGATGAAGACAAATATTTTAGATTTATATGCACTTTGTGGAATATTTCATTGTAATAGTTTCACCTTGCTTCTCAACATTTGGTGTAAGCGATAAAGGTTCTATACAAAGGGGACACCTTTTTTTTAAGTGTTTGATGTTTTTTTCCATAGCACGTGAGATTTTGCATTGTGTGCTTTATAAATTTGAGAAGGGATTGATCTATACCCCTCATACAAATGTTTAGAAAGCCAATGGCACTAAATATGAGATGTGGGATCTAAAAAAAGTTCCCAAAGAAAGAGATCAATGGGTGCTAGTTATAAATAAAATAAATCCATACAATATGTTTGATGAAAATTGGTCAAAGTTGAACAAGAAGACATGAATAATCATTAAATTGTTCCTTAAGGATTTTTACCTTTTGAATGTCTTCAAGTGACTATTGCATACAATCTATATGGAAGAGGATGATTTATATTTACCATACTAAAAGTCTAACAATTAAAATTTATCTCAAAAGATGATTATATTTTTCAAAAATAAAGATGTTGATTCAATTGCATATCATTTCAATGCTTTTAATTTATTTTTGAGTTAGCTTGTTTTTGTAGATTTTAAGTTAGAAGAAGAATATAAATGCATCTTACTAATTTTCTCTTTACCTGATTCTTGAAAAAAAATTATTTTTTTCATTAGTGGTGGTGGTGTAGAGATCAAATTGGATGGTCTCATTATTAATTTTCTTTGAGATGAGATGAGAATAAAATCCATGAATGGTGGCTCAAAGGATATCCAACATGTTTGGGGAAGGCCCAAGGAAAAAGAAAGGTCTAAAGGGTATAAGAAGAAAGATAGATCCAAATAAAAAGGATAGTTTAAAACCTTAGAAAAGAGTAGAGTGTTGGAACTATAGGAAGAGAGGGCATGTGATAAAGAATATAAAAATAAGAAATCGTTAGATTGCTCCAAAAGAAATATTTTAATGATGGTGATAGCATGATGATTTATTTATTTCTAATAATATTTGTAGATACCTGAAATTGTCCCAGTCTACGAGTAGCACTTTTTAACTATTTTTCACCATTTTCCCCTAACGATTAAATAATACCTTATTATTTAATTAATATCAAATATCATATTCTACTATTAATTAAGCGACTTTAGGTTATTTAATTAATTCATTCTAATTCACCCTTTCTGAATAATTAAATAAACATTATTTTTTTAAATATGTCCTAATTATCCTTAATCTTCTTGATTAATTAAATAAATCTTATTTATTTAATTACGTCGTTAATTACACTTATTCTTCTATTTTAATTAAATAACTACCATTAATTGTTTAATTAACATTCAACACCCTTCTTAAATTAAATAATTATTATTTAACTAACCACTTTCACACTTTTAGATTAAATAATTAAATAAAAAAATTAATTAATTATTATCATGCATAATTCCCTCGTTCATAACTAACACTCTCTTCTAGTCGATTGGATAATCAATTCTAGTTCATTGATCAATCACTTTACTCCCACTCACTTTGAGTCTTCAAATCAATAAATTAAGTTAACTAATTGTCAATATTAGTTAATGCTTCAATCAATTCTTCATGCAATCAGTTAACTAGAATCTTGTAGTCAATTGCAGTCAATTAATTGGGCAATCAATTCCTCTAAAAAATTATCAATCATTGATCTTGATCTTGCACCTCCTAATCTAGATCACTCATTCAAATCAAGAAATTCTATAAAATCAACCCTCATATCTCCTTGATCGCTAACCACAAAACTTTAGTGTTTCCATCATTGCTATCATTCCACACACTTGCAAGCAAAAAAGTAAAATGGAAGTAATCCATGACAATAGGGTGAAGCTAAATGTATTGTTTATTTGAAATTAATTTCATTTGTGTTGTCTCTTTTCTATTGATTGATTTGGAATGCCTTTGAATATTGAATTACAGATTTTGGTTGTTTGCTTTAATTATCTATCTCCATTATGATTGATGTACATTTTATAAGTCACAATATTATTAGTGATGATTCTTAACACATTGATTTAATTTTCTCTTATCATATGAATTCTCACAAGGAATGGTTTTTTTACTTAGATATCTTGTGATGGAGGAGAGGTATAGTTTTGTTTTAGTGATGGAAGGTTTAAAACCCATGATAATATTGTGCATATTCTAGGACTTGAGAGAAACTTAATTTTTATATACAAGTTAAATGATTTTAGTGTGCATGTGACATTTGGAAAGTTTGGTTGTAGATTGGTGAGAGGAAAATTGGTAGTAACTAAAGGATCTCAGATTGGGACTTTGTTTAGGCTAAATGCCTCCATATTTTAAAAATCTTCCATTATGACTATTTAAAAAAAAAATGATGCATGTTATGACACCAACTTCTGGGACACATAGCTTAGAAAGGTCTTTGAACATTATTAATAAAGATCAATTACTAATTTTTTATTATTCTTGATGGGTCTAGTTATTGGCTTATTTTATGTTACTTTCATGCATACTTTCAAACACTCTTATTCCAGATAGTACTCTTATATTATACTACCTTTTCATACTTATTATGCAAACTTGGACCTAAAATATAATAATGGAAATATGGTTATAACATAGTATTGCATGGTTTATATGAAGATATGCATGAAATGTGGATGAAATTTTATGTTTTAATTATGGTAGTTAGTCTTGTATACATGCTTTGTGAAATAACCTTTTTGAAGCCAAGGAGGAACTATAACACATAGCAGTTGGAAGCTGAACCCATAGCAAAAGGAAGATTAGGACAACAAAACAAGGGAGTTCCAAATTAAGCTGAAAGTGATAATTGATGATTAAAGACACCTGTTGGAGATTGAACGTGCATTATTATAACAAGTTAATAAGCGTTGGAAGAGGAAGACTCCTTTATTAATAGGATTTTGATAAATGTTTGTGTGTTTTACATGCAATCTTGTTTTACAGAGTTTTAGTCCTACTACGATTCTCTTTCTTTTTAGTCATGGTTCAAACAATTCAATCTTAACTGTATGCTTTGATATATAGGAGTGAAAGTTAATGATTGCAGTTAAGTTGTTGTTTTGAATAAGACTCATTTGAGCTTGTAAATAGCCGATGGTTGAGTCCTTAGAATAGTTAGTTGACCATTCAATTTTTTTATCAGTTATTTTTAGTTTCAAGACATGATGGATACTTAGAATGATTGAACATAATCTGTGAGAAGATCTTATTTAATCGTTTCATGATATGTAATGAATGAAGTAAATTTCACTAGATGTGTAGAATCTGATTAGTTAGATTTGGTTTCAGTTAAGTGAGAACAACCACTTGAGGAGGCCACTCAAGGTAACTGTTCTTCACTTCATTTTCTAGTTGTTTATCTTTATTAAATAACTATTTTTTATTTATCATTACTTCATGAATTAAACACAAACTAAATTAGAATCTCATGCTTTTCTTATTGGTAGTGAATTTTCATGAACATGCATATAATGGCTAAACAATAGTACTCCAGAGGTTAAATTAGCTAAGTTATTAGTTTTGATTAGCTTTGAGTTGATATAGTGATCTTTTATTTACAACAGTTTAGTTATAGTTTCAGTTGTAGGTACTCATAGCCATTAGTTCTGACTTATGCTTTCACTATTATGCAATTTTGTGATTTCAAACAATTAGAATAACTTGAATAGAATAAATTAGGTAGTTTCAAGTCTCTAAAGGCATATACAATGCTGCACTATCACAGGTTTACAAACCTTGGGTTGACATTTTAATGTAGTCTTTGCAATATTGAGTGAACTGATCAATCAAATAAACCACTGAATTGTGTAGGTTCTACCAAGTTTACAACACATTAGTTTAGACTCTACATTTTTGGTGCCATTACCGAGGATGGTGTTATCTTCATAGCCTTGTTTTTACAAAAATTCATAGTTTACATTTTGTTTTCAATATTAGGATTGTTAGACTTAATCTTTTTCAACACCAGAAGATAAACTAACATTGTGCAAGATTGTTTCTTTATAAAGCCTTATTTCATGTATGCAGAGGTAGAGAGATTCTTTGGGTAGATTCCTTCCCTCTACATGCCAAGAAGCCATAGAAGAAATTGGTGAGCCCAATACTTAGAGTGAGGGTAATAGTGAAGAACAAACTTCCCTATCACCAAAATCTACTCCACTTACAGAAGGAACATATCGCACCATGAGGGATGTGTTGATGGTGAAAATGACACAAACAACGTTAAATAGAATATCTCTACTCTATTTCTCCTGAAAAAAATAAAGACAAAATATAGTAGCCTAAATCCCAAGGTCCTGGTAGTTGGTTCTCAATTGTCTGGTGTCACTTAATTGGTCCATGCAACTATAATATTCAAGGGGCCTTTGTTGGTAACAAGGAATGCAAGCAATGACAGATTCATCAATCTGTATTTAACGAACAAGGGGTTTTTAAATAAAAGAAAAAGATAGATCAATGCATAGATCAAGAAAACATGAATAAAAATTATCTAATATCCAGACATATATCTTCAACAACGAATGTTCCTCCAATAGAAAAATCATAGAATGATTCAATTTATAGAACAATCCATACTATTGCATGCATCTAAGGTGCTTAATTTAACCATCACAATCACACATCATAAATACTTTATAGATTCCAAAAGAACACACTCTCATTTGTTGCCAAAATCATAGATCAATAGACTTTCAATAATTCAATCCGTAGATAATTTAACGAAATAATCCTTAAATCTAGTTCCTTCTAAGGATTTTCATCACATAAGAAACACTTATGCTTCAACACAATCACTGGCATACAAATAGATTATAATTCATTAAACTTATCCCCTAAACTCAATTCCAACACCATATTGCATAAAAAAAACTTGTATTTATATTCAAATGTTACTAATAAGAACAAAGTATCTCTGTAAAAACTATGAAAATTTCTATTTGCTACTATCAGGTGGCTAATCTTATTCTCATCAGCCGACCTTTACAATATGGTACCCTACCGGTATATATAGATGTATAAAATATGAAGTCCTCCCCATCTAAATTCAAGGTCCACCTTTTTAGGAACTTAAATTTTCTTGGAAACTCAGATCAATTGATCTCTAGTTACCCTATTGATCATCTAGCAAACTGGAGAGAAAAAGAGAGAGAAGAACAAAAAAAAAAAATCATGCACCCCTAAGACTATGAGTCATGCATGCGGAGTTTGCTCTGAAGTGTACTCATCATAACTAGAGAAGACTTGTTGAAGCATATCCAAATCTGGTCCATCAATCCAACTGTCTTCAAACTTGATCCTCTTCAATTACGCACCGACAAATTATCCCATGTCTCTCAACTTTGTCAACTCCCTTCCAACAACCCTTACCTCTTCTCTAATATTCATTAATCGATCCAACATAAGATCTTCTCCATTATCTCCCTTTTGTATGATTTCTTTAAGTCTACCATTCCATTTCTCTTTTAACTTATCTAAAGGCAAGCCCTCCTTCACCGGTATATCAACATTCACTAGAATAGAAACAACAACTTCTAGCTCATCAAGTTGTTCATTTAGATCCTTGTTAGAATCCTAAACTTCATTCTTATGCTTGTACAAAAAGTCAACTCTAAACTGGATTATGCTGGAGGCCTTTTCCAAGAAATCTGCATTGTCCTCTTCAAGAATTGACTGCTCTAGAAGAGTGGATTTTGACAATTTATTGATCTCTCTTAACTTCTGGATATACCCTCTATACTCCTCCTCTTGTTCTGCCAATGCGTTAGCATGCTGACTCATTTCTTCTATAAGATTCAAAGATTTCTCATGAACCTCATAATTACTCTCTAACACCTCACCTACTTCTTGATTAAGCTTGTCGGTCCATCTATCCATTATCTCAACCTTACTCCTTATTAGCACCAAATCATCCACCTCCTTCTTGCTAAGAAAAATTGGTGTCTCTATGGTGGTAATTTTCTGTAACCTCGGAGCATAAACATTCTTCAAGAAGGTGTGTAATTGATCCAATTGAGCCTTAAGCTCATCCTTTCTCTATTTATCTTTCATCATCCTAGATTTAGTGGATGATGCTACCACATCTATTAAGTTCATTTGCTGATTTCTTGTGGGTTTCCCCAAGTTGACCGTGCCCAACTGGTAATTAGTTAGCTACATATCCCCTATATCCTTATCCATCATCGATATTGCACATTCAACAACAATTTCTCCTCCTTCAGTGAGTCTAGTGGAATGCATAATTTTATCCTTTTTCTTGGGTCTTTCTTTTTCAATCTCTTTCATCATATCATCCCAATTAATAGGCTATGAGGGTGTTATTGGCCTCTTTTGAAGATCAAGTTTTAACCAAGTGGGAGCACTTGGAGTAATGGCCATTACAGTATAAGAAGAAGCAATAGTTGTAGAGGACAAAGGCTATAGCATATTAACCTTAGGCTAAGGATCAACCTTCAGTACCTCTTGTTGTTCTTGCTCTACATTTTCCTGTGCAAGATTTTGAGCTTCTTCCCTATCCTTTTGTTCTTGCATCTTCTTGTCTTCTTCTTCCTTCTTCAGTTTGTCCTCCTCTAACCTCTTCTCCTCAAGTCCCCGGTTTCTCTCTTCTTCCAATGCTTTAAGTCTATCCGAGTCTTCCTTTTCCTTTTGTAGCTACTTGGCTAGCTCCTCAACATCTTTCTCTTTTTGTATGTGTTCTACTTCCTCGTTCTTCTTACAGGATTCTTCAATTAGCTTTAATTTGGCCACAAGGGCTTCTCTTTCCCTTCACTGCTTTGCCTTTTCCTCCTCTAGATCATGAATTTTCTGTACCAACTCTCGCTTATCATTTTCTTCTTTGGTCTTGAGTTCCTGCTCCTTTTGCCTTTGCTATTTTAGCACTTCATCAACTCTTAGCTTAGATTCCATTTGTTGTTGTTGAAGTAAGGCATCATCTTGTGCCTTATAATCTATTGAATTTTGCTTCTCCATGGCTTCTGCATGTGATTTATCATTTGAAGCTTTCTTTGCTTCCTCAAACAGTGCCCATTGATCTTCTTTAGTTAAAACATGTTCAGTTTCTAGAGGCATCTCCTCTTGCACATCCTTTTCTGACAAGGTCTCATCAGAATTTGTTTCAATATCATGGATCTCCATCTCCACTTCCTTCCCCTTTAAGGTTTCAGCTATGTCATGGAGAGCCCCTTTAGGCATTTCTCCTTCTTTTTGCTCTGTAGGAAGGACTTGAGCAGATGACTCTCCTGCAAATGATACTAGATCCACCGCTCTTGTTGGAACATTTTCCTCCAGTGCCTCAGGTTCATCTTGAGCCGAAGCTTCCAACTCAATTTCTTCTATGTCAAGAGGGAAGAACTCTAATGGTTCTTTAGGTGGCCCTCTCCTCTTAGTTCTTTTATATCCCTTTCCTTTCTTGGGAGCTGGACCTCCAAGAGCTTTATTTCTGAGAACAACCCATTGAATACTCCTATCCAGTACCATTCTTGCTATATGTTTGATATCAATGGTTTCCTCAACATCCCAATCTATTGGCTCCAAAAAAATGTACCTATGCTTTGTGCCTCATAAGATGCATCCAATACTAACCCATCATCCGATAGTGCATCGGGAACATTAGTTGTCACTCCAAATTCCACCATGAGTGAAACAGGTAACCTCTCATAATTCCTCTTTCTGAGGTCATACTCATCTTGGAGATCACTCCAAAAGTCTTCTAGCAAGTTGAAGTGTTTATCAAAGACTGAAGCGAACAAAGCATTCATCTTCTTCTTTGGATCAAAATGCTTTCAGGCAGTGTATAAGCCCAAATTCAAATGGACCAATTCACTACAAATCACTTTAGCTCCCACAAGATGTGGGAAACTATACTCACCCAATTACATGGGGAACTTGTGACAACTAGGTTTATGTTTTATTGCTAGCCGGGCATTGACCCCCAGAGCTTGATAGAAAACTCCATCAAAATCATCCTATTGCTGCAACATCTTGGAAGTAAGTGGGGATGACCCTCAAATCCTTCCAACCTAAAATAAGTGAACTTAGGGTATTGGATATACCAACACCCCCATTCTGTGATAAAGGCCATGGCCTCCTAACTTAACCTATACCTTGCATCTCCATTAATTTGGTTAATGACCACATTAAAAAATGCATCATTAACCCTTCTAAAGTGTAGCTCAGAAATCTATAGGGACAAATGGTCATAATGATTCCAATTTCTTTTTTGCCCATTAGCCTCTCCCAATACACCTACTCTATTCAATCTCGCGAAGATGCCTCCTCTAGCTGCTACATAGATAACATAAGAGGTCATGAAGAAGCTCTTAGTTTCCCTTATTCTGTTCAACTGATCATGTATGGTATCCAAGACAATCATTGGCCAATCAAATTGGTGCTTGCCATCAAAGATTGTCTGAATGAAGGGAACCATCCATTCCTTGAAATGAAATGCATCCCTCTTTCCAAAAACTTTGGATAACATCATTATAAGATTTGATACCTCCTTGTAGAAATCTGTCCTCTTTGGCTGATCTGAGAGCTTGGTTAGGAAATTCTTCTCCGTTCTTAACCATTTCTTGTTTAAGTGAGCCTTATTGGCCTCTTTGTATTTGTTATACATCTCCAAAGCCTTTTCTTCATTTAGTTGTGCCAGGTTCTTTGGATCAGGGATACTGAACATAATTTGACACATTTGAGGAGTTAGGTCTATAATCGTATTGTCTTGTGAATCCACACACTGCCTGGTGGTAGGATTGTAAGCTCTAGCTACTGTCATGATCAATTCCAGACATTAGATGGATAGAGGAAACATAGTAATGTGAGCCAATCCAGACTCAACTATTCTTCTAGTTCTCCCTGTTACATTCTCAGTAAATTTTTCTGAGTAAAAATCCTTGTAATTGAATGGGCCTAAATTGGTGTTAGTTATTTCTGCCCAATCAGATTCCACCTTGCTAATAGTGACATCACGACCCCTATGGTTATACCTCAAGGTATAAGGCAGCTATTCTGATTTAACCTTCTTAGGCTTAGTTGATGCCTTGGAAGTTTCTTTAGGCTAACTCCTCTGAGCAACTTCTCTTGATATTCCCAACATTCTTGAACTTCCTACAACAAAACCTTAAATTATATCTTTGAACAAATATAACAAAATATGCTTTAAGATCTTACCCTTCTTTATTTATATCAGAGGCGAAACAAGGCATAAAACATTCTAAATAGTCTCTTTTAAAACACTGTCGGGATCGGAGTTAAAAAAACTATTGAGATTATAGTAATAACAAAATGGGACCGAAGTTAGAGTTGAGAGGATAACCGGAATCGAAATCAGAACAAAACTGATTTGGTTCCATGAAGATTTTCTAATTTTAGATTTTGTTCTGGTTCTGCTTCCGCCTGGGTTACCAATATTTTAAAAGCCTTCTTCTTATTGTAAGCAGAGTCAAAGATGGGATGGAAATGGAATCAATACTTTCTACAAAACATGATTCAAAGTCTAAATCGATTCTGATCCTGCTTCCGCCTAAAATAATCATGACGTCATAAGATATTTTAACAGGCTGGTAAATAACATTGTGATTTTAAGGACTAGGTCATATAAAAAATGAAAGGGGCTAGAAAATAACCTATACAAGACCATCCCCATATGATCGAGAGGCAACCAAAATAATTAGGGCATCATATTTAAAACAAGAACGCATCAAAACCCTAAATTACAAACCTTCAATTTCAAATAATTAGGGCACAAATTTAACCTCATTCAAACTAATCAGATTCAATGCGCAACATGATTCCTAAGTAAAACCATAATTTACCAAACCCCATCCAATATAAAATAGTAACTAATCCATGAATTTAAAAAACTAGCGCACCACGATGCTGTCACGATTAAAACATGAAAATGATCGTGAGAAAAACAAACAAACAAACAAGAAACAAAATACTAGAAAAGCAAAAAAAATGAAAACAAGAAAACCAAACAAAAAGAGAAAGAAAATAAATCACATGAACTCACAATAGAACCGAGAATCACGAATACACATGAAACTAACGACTGAACAAAAATGGAAAACGCGAAACAAAATGAAAGAGAAGAACATAAAACCCTACCTCAAACACAAATAAATATGTTAGCCCTCTGAGATGATTCCGCGCATGATTATATCCCTTTCAATCGAATCACACATCCAAATGCTCCACTGCAACTTTTCTTCGCTCTTGATCTTTAAAACAATGATAATAACTTCCAGTTAATCCCTAATTAAGGTTAAAATTATAGCTTCGCGCGTGCATGGCACCTGTCATCAATGCCATAAATGCGGTAGATCAGAGTCAGAACTGCAGAGGGAATTGGCACATTATAGCAGTGCGACTTCAGTAAAGTCAACGACCAAAATGGCGGGAGCGGAATAGGAGTTGAGATTGATTTAGAAACTTTGTCCAAGTTTCACATTTGGTTCCCATTTTGACTCTAGTTCCGCCAATAAAGAAGAAAATGAAACAAAATTCTAAAATAAAAACACGAAGACAAAACAAGAAAAACCAAAATAAAACCTAAGTCTAAACAAATAGACCAAAAGGTGGAGGCGGAAACAGAACGAGAATCGAATTTGAAATTTGAACTAAGTTCAGGCTTAACATCTACTCCGGCTCCAGCTCTGACAAAGACAACAAAAAAAGATCGTTAGGATGGGGATCAAAATTGAACTTTGAAAGAACTTTCGAAATTCGATTCTCTTCCGATTCCGGCTCCAACAGAACAAACCAAAGAAAAAAAAAGTACTAGAGAAGAATAACTCCAATTTTTTTTTTGGAAAACAAACAAGGACCAAAACAAGAAGGGGTACCCATTTTGACCAAGGTAAAATATGGGGTGGTTATGCAAGGCATAACAAATGGCGAATCGACTGGGAAAATGGTTTACCCATTTTCAAGACACCCAAGAAAAATTTAGTCACCCAAAAAATACTTGGCATATGAAGCATGCTAACTTGAATAAGATCAGATATATATAGGATAAGATTGAGCTATAATCTTAGATGTATGTGCTCATGAATATTTCTGAATCTGAGTGTGTGCGTATATTGTGCATCCTTCTTCATAGATACTTTCTCTGCTTCTAAACAACTATACCTAAGATTCAAGCTACATAGGTTGAGTCCTTTAACTATCGTGCAATAAAATCCTAGGTATTGCTTCACTGCCAGACATGCGTTCATAGCCCTGATGGAGCTACCTCTAGTTCTCTCAAAGAATTCCTCTACTACCAGCCAGGTGTCCATTACCTCGATAGAGATACTTGATTCACCCATTTGATATTGAGTTTTCCTTTTCTTTCTCTCTTTTCATTCATTTTTTTTTACTTAAGCTTCACTTGTGAAAATCTTTTATGAACTTTCCTCAATACTCAGATACAATTGATCTGAGATATGGGTTGAGAACTACAATAGATTTCATGATAGTCTTGGAATCAGATTTTCCACTTGAATCAAAAGGTAAAGCCACCCTAAAATAGATAGGCATTCATTTAGGTAGATGCTATCTAATTTGGTGACAAATTTTTTATCATAATTCATGAGATATTCATAGTGTATCTTCTACCCCTAATAGCTTTTCAAACCAACATTAGAATGATCATAAAACATGAGTTTCAGAAAAAAATCCTTTTCAAAGATGCTAATGAAAATACCTAAACCAATTTCTCTCCTAGTGCCTGTAGCACACTTTGAATAACAACCCCCTATCTTGAGATGGAAAAACATGAAGATCCCCAATGAAACAAGACAAAAAAAAAACAACAACAAAAACCAAAAAAAGAACAAAAAAAACAAAAAAAAAACCCACTTAATTACATATATACAGTATAATACATTTTTTAAAACATCAGACCTTTCATGAACCAAAATAGTGCTTGATAAATTGACCATTAACTGGTAATGGAACAGGTTCTCCTATCAAGGTACTTAAATGAAAATCATTCTCGCCTAGTATCTCAACCACTTGATATGGACCTAACCAAAGTCTATCAAACTTCTTGTGATCTCCTTTCTTTTCTCTAGCTTTATCCCATAGTAGTACAAGATCTGATATCCTAAAGGCTTTTATCTTGGCCCTTTTGTCAAACTAGCATTTGACGACAACCTGATGCTTAGAGAATTACTGCAAAGTAGCATCTCTTTGCTCTTCCATGTTAAGTAAATTAAGTAAGCTGACCTTGATCCTATCATCCTTGGTATAAAACTCCTGCATAAACTGGTATTTGTAAATGAATCGGGAAGACTGGGTCTTGGCCATAGACTAACTTAAAAGAAAAAATTTCCTAGAGCTACTTTGATTCGGGTTTGATCTGCCCATAAGGCAAATCTCAACAGGGTGTGCCATTCCCTAGGATTGTTTTCTAGCAATTTTCTTATCACTTCCAACAAATTTTTATTAGTGGACTCAACCACTCCATTTCCCTAAGGATAGTAATTAGATGAATACTTTAGAATAATTTTATGTTCATAAGCCCATTGAATGAATTCAACAGAAGAAAAAGTAGGGCCATTATCACATACTAGAGAAAATGGAACTCCAAACCTGGTTGTGATATTCTCAGTTAAAAATTTGATGACCACCTATGTGGTGTTGTTTTTGTAGGGCTAGGCCTCAGTCCAACATGTACAATAGTCAGTTGTAGTCAAAATGAACGTGTCCTACAGAAGAATTTGGATTAATAACACCTACAAAATCTAGCGCCCATTGAGCAAATGGGCTTACCTCATACACTGGTTGCAAAGGCATTGTAGGATTTCTTTCCCTGGGTGCAGAAGTTTGACATACATGACAGGTTCTGACATGCAGGTGTGCATCCTGGAATACATAAGGCCAATAATAACCTGATCTAAGAATCTGATGAGCCAAAGCATCCACAGATCCATGTCCCATTCCATGCCTTCCATGAAACTCATAAATGGCATGCTTGGCCTCTTGCTGATCCAATCAACGTAGGTAAATCCCTTGAAAATTATTTCTATAGATGGATCCCCCTTTAAGCATGTAGTGAGCACTCTTCATCCTCAAATCTCTCCTCTGAGTATCATTCATTCCTTTTGGACGTCTGTTATTGAGGAGGAAGAAAATCAAGTTTGTATACTAGGGATCCTTAGTAAATGACTAGATGGTGTGCTGCTGAAAAGTGATTTTTTTGTCCACATCTGCCATTGCTTTTGATAAACCTTGCCCTCGAACAAGTTTCATCGGGTGAATCTCTAAATCAAATTCTTGTAGAATTTCCATCCACTTTCCTCTTTTCTCTCCCAATTCACTTTACATCAAGAGAGACTTCACATCTGGATCAAGAACTATAGCCATTACTTGACTTGAAGGATATAATGTCTGAACTTTTTCACCGCTCGTACCAATGCGAAGGCTTGTTTCTCCAGTGGTGGGTATCTCACTTTTGCATTCTGAAATGGAGAGCTCATGAAGGAAATAGGTCTTTCCTCTCCCTCTCCTCTTCATTGTGTTAACACAACTGCACATGAATGGTCAGATGCGAAAGAATAGATATAAAAAGGTTTTAAATAATTCGGGCTTGTCAAAACAAGGGCCTTAGATATTGACTGTTTGATCTATGAGAAAGTAGATTTAGCCTCATTAGTCCACTCAATCTTTGCCTCTTTCTTCATCATTTCATTTAGAGGTTTGATGATCTTCGCAAACCTTGTTATAAACTTTCTAACAAAATTGATCCTCCCAAAGAATGATCTCATTTCTTTCTTGCTGCCTCGCTTTGTTAATTTCAAGATAACCTCCACTCGATCAAGATCTATGGATATCCACTCTTCTGATATGATGTGACCTAGGAGCTTCCCTTCAGATACTCCAAACACACACTTCTTTGGATTAAGGGAGACACCATAACTTATACATTTCTTGAAAACTTTTCCAGATCAACAACATGGTCTTCTCTATTCTCAGAAAAGATGGTTAAATCATCCACATAAATAATTATACACTTCCCTATCAAATCTTTGAAAGCTACGTCCATTTCCCATTGAAAATTTTCTCCAGCATTGATAAGACCAAATGGCATCCTCTGATAGGAAAATGTGCCCCATTTAGTGGTAAAAGTTGTCTTCATTCTATCCTCATGACTGACAAGAACTGATTGTACCTAGAATAACCATCCAAAAATGACATCATCTGGGACCCATTAACCTTTTGTAGCACTTCATCAAGAGAGGGTAGTGGATAATTATCCTTCTCAAAGGCCTTATTTAGATTCCTGAAATCAACACATAATCTGATTTCACCATTCTTCTTGCGTACAAGAACTAAATTTGCCACCCAAGTAGAATGTCTAACAAGAAAGATTATTCTTGCAAATAGGAGCTTCTGTACCTCCTTTTGGATTAGGGGCTCAATTAAAGCATTGATTGGGAGTTTTTTCTGATAGAAAGGCTTGGCTTTTGGCTTGAGAGGTATGGTATGTGTGATCACCGAAGTGTCAAAGGTGTTGAGGTCATCATAACTCCAAGAAATGGCTGCAATGTTATGTTTTAAAACTTTAACTATCTCGTCCTTAATTTCTTGAGGACAAGTATTTCCTATTAGGACATTCATTTAAGGGCCTGAGTGAGTCAGATTAACAGATTCATATTTTCCTCCATCACTCTCTGTAGGCACCCTTTGACGAGCCTGTGGGTCAGAATCAAATATCATCTCTAAGACTACCATCCCTTTTGGAATACTATTAATTTTTAAATCCAATATCCCTTCTCCACCATCATTCTCAGGATCCCAATCTCCTTGATCTCTATTAGATTCATCTATTATCTACCCTTCAAAAACATTAGAACTTGCCAAAAAGGCCAATATATGTTGATCATCATCAAATACCTAAAAATTTAGGACATTATCAGGGACAACTAGGACTGAAATTAGTTCAACTGAAAATATCTTTAGATTAGGGTCTTGCATGGGTTCCAATGTGCTAGCAGCAACAACAAGAGCATCTGTAATTTTATTAGCTTCTCTAGGGATCAAAGTAATCCAAAAAGCATCAAAGTATTCAATTAAGTTCCAAACTCTGTTTATGTATACAGCCAATCTTTTGTTATGACATGTATACTGGCTATGTACCTATTTTAATATCACTTCAGAATCCCCCATTACTATGAGATCAGTAAACTTCTTTTTATGAGAAAACACGAGTCCACAAGCAAGTGCTTCATACTCAACCACATTATTTGTGCAACCAAACTGTAACCTGTAAGATGCAAAGTAAGTTTTCCCTTTCAGTTTGGTTAGTTCAATCCCTGCTCCACTTCCCGCTTTGGATTTGGAACCATCAAATTTAAGACTCCACAATTGGTCTTTGGCTGGGAGTTATTTATTTTTAGGGATAATAGGGGATGACTTATTTGGAATATGTTGTGACTTAGAATTTTTCTGGTCATCAGAAATTGACTTGGGGCAAGGCTCACTTGAAGAATTTTCTATATTCATAGCTAGGTCAAGAATCACTTCCTGAACAACTTCTTGGGTTAAATTGCAATCCAATTCATCTTTTATCAATGCCTTAGGCATTGGTAGAGTATTTGGGGTAGGCTTATTGGACAAGAACTGAGATACCTCAATTTCTTCTTGAATCTTAGAGCATAGAACCTGAGTCTGCTCTACTGGTGAGGAACCTTCCTCTTGAGAAAGACTAGTCCGAGTGTGAATGGTAGCATCCTTAATTGTAAACGAAAACTCATTAATGGGTGTTTGGGATTTCTCCTGACATATTTGTTGAGGCTGGCCTATATGATTTAAAATATCTAATCATAGTGGGCATGTTAACTTCGAATGATTATGATAATGAATACTACACCAATTAATAAGTGAAAAAATTCTTAAATAAGTTTCTTCTCCTAATACGAGGTTATCTTGTTGCAATTTCCTTATTAGAACCTGCTGGTTGATACTGATCATTGGGTCACTGTGTTTTAGGGGCAATGTATCCTCAGGATTGAGTACAGAGAAGGTCAAGACTTCCCCTTGTTTGTAAACTCCTATCTCATTCTCAAAATATGCTACTTCATTTGAAGCATCATATTCTGTAATCATATGCTTGAGTCTTGGTTCACTCTCAATCCTTATCTACATTGCTACCCCCTTCCAGGGTAACCACATGTGAGAGAAATCCAAGGACAAATATCCCCCAATAATTTTTATTAGCTAGCGACTTAGAAGCATACCATATGTCTCTAGGATGCCAACCACTTGGATATCTATGTAGGTTTGGATCCTTGGATCTGACCCAACCTGTAAATGTATATTCTTTAGTTCTCCTACAACATTGACCTCAGTTTTGTCTAGCTGGATCACTTTCTTCTTGGTCGGGATAGGGTTTAATCCTAACTTCTTACATATTGAAAAGGGAATAATATTACTCGATGCTCTAGAGTCCAATAAACAGTTATGTAAATTCTTTCCAAAAATCCTTAAACTTAAAAGAAAAGGTGGGGTATTGGTCTTATCTCTATAGATAGCTGCATTTGTCTCCTTTACTAGAGTCACTTTACCTTTTCCCTTTAAGCGGTCTGCCTCCTCTAGGGCCTTCAATACTACTTCATGTTGAGATGGGCACCACTTCATGATGTGTGATGACACAAGTTTTTGGCACATTTAGATCATGCTTTTACAAACACTTTTCTGCTTTTCATTATGCTAAGACAAACATTTAGTGATGATTATGGGATAAGACATATAATTTTTATGCTTAATATAATAAGTATATTATGATAAGTCTTTCCATGATTATTACCTTGAAATGTTTTATTAGTTTGATAAATGCCTTATGACTTTGTGTGATGACAAACCCTTCCTGCAGCCTCTACTGTTAAACATCCTGCAACCATGTGTGAAATAATATTTCCCTTAGATTAATGCTTAATGAATGTATAAATGAAGTGATGGATCGTCTTAAAGGTTGAATGTGTTGAGCTAACTTTCTCCCACAGGAATAGTTGTTAAGATATATTGCAGATACCACGTTTGAGTCCAAGAAATTCAGTTTCTACTTAAAGGCTGAAGACTAATTGAATGAAGACTGGTTCAACAACAAAGAATAAGGAGGCAAATTCAAGTCATCCGCCATGCAGGGAGAGTGTTACATAAATCTAGCCCAGGCATCTAGGTGGCGCATGAATCTAGGATAGTGGCACTTTAAAACTTCAAAACTGATTTGACTTAGTTCTTCCTTTTTCATCCACCTCTTCACTTAGTTATTTATGATGTAATAAAGACTTCCCATTTTATGAGGGAAGGGTTGGTTAGTCATTAGATTTAGTTTCAATAAATAGCCCACTCTCCTTCAGAGAAAGGGCTGGAAGATTGTTGTTGTAATACATTTCAGTTTTCAAAAATACAGTTGAAGAGTGTGAGCTATGTACTTGTCTATCTTGAATCAATAAAGTGTTTATGAAGTTTATAGTCTATCTGTTGTTTACCTTTGTCACTACCTAAGGGGGACCACTTAGGGAGTTGTCCATCCTTTCATTCTGCAAGTTAGAAACGCTGCACTTCCTTTCATAGAGGTTAATGTGACTGTTCCTGCAGTTGGTAGAAACACAAAGCTGTCAATTGTTCATGCAACCACTAAATGCAGAATAGTTTTGTCTTTCAATTTTCATTTCCAAGCAAGTTATCTAGTAAAGTTGTTTCTAGTAATTCAAATTCCAGTATAAGCATCTTTAGGAAGTTATGAATGTTTGAGAAAGGTAATTAGTGCATATATTGTGTTGACCCATTTCAAGTTTACGCCCTTAGGTTGATGATTAAATGAGGTTCTTTAGCAGGTTATGACTGTCGGTTGTGATGTTCAATCCCCGAGTAAAGGAATTCATGTTCCTAGTTATTAAGCTGATTAAAGGACACTACATTTTTGGCACCATTTCCGGGGATGGTGTCAAACTAAAGACCTATTGTAGGCATGCTAATAGAGAGTTAAATTTCATTCCAAGTATTTAGTTTAGAATTCAGCATTCCAACATTTCATAGTTAGTTTACTTTTTGCTGTATGCATAGAAGAAGAGACCAATTTGGAAGATTCCTTCCTAGAAGAATAGATATTGAAGATATTGAAACAAATTTTTTCCAAGAAGACCCATATCTGGATGTTGGCCAAGACTTAGTTACCTCATCTTCTTCCTCAAAGCTAAGCTTAAACCTGTTTGATGAGCCAGATGACCTTAACCTGCTTGTTCAACATCTAAATAATTTGCAAACTTCTAATAACCAGGACTCATCAAATAATCCGCTTGCCCTTGTAGTTCATCAGCCAGGAGCTAATCCAGGGACACAACCAAGGATGACAACTCATACTTTTCCATTTCCAATTCTTGACCTGCATGACAATAATAACCTCAATAACATCCCTTCCTCATTACTTCCAAAGTTCTATGGAATTATTACTGAGGACCCTCATACCTTCTTGTTTCTTGTTTGAATTTTACATCCTTTGTAGGAGCTATGACTACACAACCTCAACACACAAGCTGAAGTTGTTTCCCTTCACTCTAAAAGAGTCAACCTTGAGATGGTTCATGGGATTGGGAAGCAATGTAGCAACCACTTGGGATGTAATGAAGGATTTGTTCTTGAACAAATATAAAAAATATTGTAGAGGGAATGATATGAGAGGAGATGAAATCTTCAAGATGTCACAAAAGGAGGATGAAACCTTGGAAGATTATGTGTCAAGGTTTTTGTTCAGTGTGTAGAAGAACACTCAGCATGAGCTGAATGAGGAATCTCAAAAAATTCTCTTCCTAAGAGGAGTTAATGATACTTGCATGAAGGCCCTTGACCTCATGGCAGGAGGAGATGTCACCCAAAGTGATTGGGATGATATCAAGAAAATTTATCTCAACTACTCTAGACCAGCTGTGAAGAAAGGCAGAGGGTTTAGACCCTCTATTGCAAAAGGACATGGTTCTGGAGTGTCCAAGGAGGAGATTTATAATCTCTTGTCTGACTTCAAGCAAGATATCCTCAACAATGTAGCTATTCAATTAGACACTATGCAAGCTCGAAGGAGGAAAGAGGAAGTTGAGGCAATGCTAACTGAGTATTACCCTCACTATAGACAAAGAAAGAAGGACTGGAGATGCAAAGCAGTGGCCAATCTGGAGGTGCAACATCTTCCCACTGAGTTCAAAACCATGGAAGGAGAGGAATAAGTGTTCTTTGTTGCTCAGCACAGGCCATGGGCCCCCAAACAAGGTATGCCTCAGGACCCTTTGCAAATTTTTGGTTCACATAATAATTAGTGGCAGAACTAGTACCCTCCAAACTATGGGCCATACTCCCAACCTCAATAGAATAATCCTTGGCCAAATGCTCAACAAAACTGATGGAAACCTCTTCAAGGGAACTGGCAATCACCACAACAAAATTAGTGGAATCCTCCACAAGGGAATTGGCAGTAGTCTAACCAATGGAGGGGAGACCAACAATGGTCAAATCCACCCACTGGTTTCCTACAACAACCCCAACAATAGTCAATTATGCCACCTCTTGCAGCTAATCGAATCCAAAATCCTAAGCCAACCCAATTGCCTACTCAAGCAACACCCAATCCAAATAATCAGCCTCAACAACAACAAAAACAAGTTTATTTTACTGATCCTAATCATCAGCCTGCCTATGCTCTCAACCTGAATAATATTAACTTATGTTTAGGAACAGTGTTACCCACACCATCTCCTCCCATAATCTCATAATTTCCATCTGAGGAGAATGAGCAAGAAGATACCAATGACCTAGCTCAACCCACTGAGCCAATTCGGAATCCATCATTGCCTAAGGTATCCAATAAACCCTCACCTCCTTTTCCCACAAAGGTTGGAAGGTGAAGTTGTGGAAAAGCAAGAAGAGCCTACGTTTGCCATCCTTGATCAACTAAAGCACATATGTGTGAAAATTCCTTTATTCCAAGCAATTAAAGAAGTACCTATCTATTGTAAATCTATCAAGGAGGCATGTTTGAAGAAATCAGGGAGGAAAAATAAAGATCCTCAAACTATCCATGTCTTAGGTCAACTCTCTGACTTGATTTTAGGGAAACTTACCATCCCAAAATATTCAGACCTTGACATTCCTATTGTGGAGATCAATATTAATGGGGTTCAAATTAAGAATGCTTTAGTAGATTTTGGTGCAACTATCAATGTCATGACCAAGGACCTTGTGGTAAAACTTAGTATTTCAGACCTAAGGGCTACACCTACAATACTGCAACTCGTAGATAATTCAACAGTCAAACTTGATGGGGTAGTAGAAGACCTGGTAGTCACCTTGGATTCCTGGGAGTATCCTGCTGACTTTATGGTTTTGTCTCCAAAAGCATCATTAGGAGGATATCTTGTTTTACTAGGAAGGCCTTGGCTGGCCACTGCTGATGCTTACATTGGATGTAGGTCGGGTAACATGACAATCTCTGATGGGTATAACACAAAGAAGCTTACCCTTTATTCTCTAGCTCAGCCTCAACTGGAGTCTGGACAAGCTGTTTGGCTAGATTTGGGAGAAGACGAAGGAGTGAAATTTGTGGCCAATTTAATGATGATTACAAGAGAGCCTTTCATTGCACAAAATGAAGAGGAGGAGATACTGTCTAATGTCCAACTAAAAAATTATGGTATTGAATATCCTCTTTGTGAAAAAAATCCATGCTCCTTCCAGACCATTTTTCCTTCGGCCACCTCAGCTAATTATCTTGCAACAATTGTCTGCTTGCACACCTTATTACCCCATGAGGTAGAAATGCCTTTTCTGCCTGAAGTGACTATGGTTGAATTAACCTCACAGGTGGAGGTAGCTATAGAAAAAACATTGAATATCAACAATAACCTTACCAGTGAGAAACACAAATCTATTGTCAAAATGCTTACTAGTCATAAGTTAGCTTTTGCTTGGGAATATGGTGATATGAAGGGCTTAGACCCAAAAATATGTGCACACCACATATTCATCAACAATGAGTTCAAACCTATCAGACAACCCCAAAGAAGAATCAATCCATCCTTGAGAGAAATTGTTAAAGAAGAGTTGCAGAAGATGTTGAATGCTGGCTTTATCTACCCAATCTCGGATAGCCAGTGGGTCTCCCCACTAGTTATCGTTCGTAAGAAAGGAGGAAAATAGAGAGTGTTTGTGGATTACAGAGAGCTCAACTCGGCCACAAAGAAAGATTACTTTCCTCTTCCCTTCATTGATCAAGTCCTGGATAATTTATCTGGGAAAAAATACTTCTCATTCTTAGATGGCTTCAGTGGATACAGTCAAATCAAGATTGCTCCAGAGGAGCAAGAAAATAATACTTTTAAATTCCCCTGAGGAATGTTTTCATACTCAGTCTTGCCTTTCACTCTCTGTAATGCACCTGCAACCTTCCAAAGGGCTATTATTAGTAATTTCTTAGATATCTCATATGATTGTATGGAAATCTACATGGATGATTTTACTATTTATGGTGCAACAAATGAGGAAGCTCAAGAAAACTTGAAAAAGGTACTACAGAGGTGTGAAGATCATAACCTGTCACTAAATAATCAGAAGTGCTTCGTGATGATGCAAGAAGGAATAGTGCTTGGTCACAATATTTCTGCTGCAGGAATACAGGTTGATCCTTCTAAGATTGAAGTCATCTCTAATCTACCCTTTCTTACCAAGAAAAAGGAACTGAGAAAATTTATGGGACATGTTGGATAATACCGAAGATTCATTAAGGATTTTAGTTAGACAACATGGCCCCTATACAACTTACTAAAGAAAGATGCAGAGTTTGCCTGGACAACAAAATGTGAAAAAACATTCCTTGATCTAAAAATTGCCCTTACAGAAGCACATATTTTGAAGGGACCTAATTGGTCACTTCCATTCCATATTCATATAGATGCATCAGATTATGCTATTGGTGTTGTCCTAGGACAAAAGGGTGGTTCAATTGAGCATGCACTCTACTATATCAACAAAAACTTGCAAGAAGCCGAACTCAACTACACTGTTACAAAAAAAGAAATGTTAGCAATCATCTATGCCCTCAACAATTTCAGGCATTATGTTATAGACAATCAAATATTTTTCCATACTGATCATGCAATAATTAGGTATTCATGAAAAAGAGCTCCATTACAGGGAGACTGGCAAAGTGGTTGTTACTGATGCGGGAATTCGATATTACAATTGTGGACAAGCCAGGTAAAGCCAATTTGGTTGCTGATTTCCTATCTAGAATTCAAAGGCAAGATGACTCTGCACTTATTAAGGATTCATTTCCTGATGAGAATTTGTTTACAATCAAATTCATTCACCCATGGTATGCATATATAGAAAATTATCTGGTTGCAGGGAGAACTCCTCCTCAATTCTCCCCTAAGGAAAAGAGATTGTTAGTAGAGAAAAGTTTTAACTTCTCTTGGATTGCAGATTGCATGTTTTATACAGGGCCATATCAAGTAATGAGGAGATGTGTAAGAGAGGAGGACACTCATGAAATACTACATGCAAGCCATGATGAGCCTTGCAAAGGACATTTTGCTGCTAAGAGGACAACAATGAAAATTTTAAATACTGGCTATTATTGGCAAACATTACATAGAGATGCAACCAAATATACCAGGAGATGTGATAGATACCAAAGGATGGGAAGGCCAACCAGATCAGATGAAATGCCTCTATTTCCACAAGTTATTGTTACCCCCTTTGACAAATGGGGACTGGACTTTGTAGGACCAATTGATTCGCCTTCAAATGGTAAGTCTTATATTCTTGTATGCACAAATTATGTAACAAAATGGGTAGAAGCTAGACCTATGAAGCATGCTAGGAATAATAAAGTTGCAGAGTTCCTCTATGAGGAAATCATCACCAAATTTGGTATTCCTAGGGAAATAGTGACAGATTAAGGAGCATAATTTACCTCTACTCTGATTACAACCCTAGTCAATGAATATAACATAAGGCACAAAAAATCAACTCCTTATCATCCACAGGATAATGGCCAAGTAGAGATCACCAATAGGGACATAGAGGGAATTTTGACAAAAACTGTAGATTTACATAGAAAGGACTGAGTTGCAAGGTTACCAGAGGCTATATGGGCCTACCGAACTACATGGAAGACTACTACAGGATATACACATTTTGAAATGGTGTATGGTAAAACAACTATGATGCCAATAGAGTTTGAACATTAGACTCTCATAACGGATTTGGAAATGGACATGGACTTAACAACTACACAAAAGGAAAGAGTCATGTAGCTCAATGCCTTGGATGAGCTCAGAAAGAATGTCCTGCAACATATTGAGATAATATAGAACCAATGAATAAGGTGGCCTGATAAGTATATCAAGGAGAAGAAATTTAAAGCAGGAGATTGGGCTCTGCTTTATGACTCAAGGTATAAGGACAGTCAAGGGAAATTGCAAACTAGATGGTTAGGTCCATATGAAATAGAAGAGGTATTCATAAATGGTGTTGTATAATTGAGGACCATTGATGAGGTCAAGTTTAAGTTATTAGTCAATGGGCATCGCCTAAAGCTCTACTTCAAGCCCATTGACAAGGAATAATTTCTGAAACAGTTCGAATTTGAGCAAGAATCCATTGATCCTACAGCTGAAGGAATTGAGTCTCGGCTCGATTCCCTAGGCCATGCATGAAAGTGCATAAAAATATCATAATAAAGGGGTTATCCGCAAAGATCCCCATTCCATCCATAATCCGTACTCTCTCTTTTTGCCACCTCATCCACCTGTCATTCATCGTACCATCCACATTTCTCAAAGATCACATTTTACAATGAAGAAGTGAAGTCACATCAGGTAATCACGACGGATAATTCTAGGTAAGATCCACTTCACTTAAAGATTGATTAGTTGTTTCATTCATTACATTTAATTAGGTATTAATTAATGCAAACTAATTTCATATACGGCTGCAATTTCCTTTAGCCTTTTTACGCGATTGAGCACGGTTTTCTATTTCATAACTTTCAGCCACGTCATTGTTTCCATCGCCACTAGGCCTTGTCACATCAACTGTTACTATCTTTTCGGCCTAAGCTCCAGATTTTTGAAAATGTGCAATTAATGAACAACACACCATTACTTCCTGCAATAATGCCCAAGAATGTCTTTCGCTCCTCCATGATTACTCTTTTCTTTCCATCTGCAACATAAGTTAGGATGTTCAAATTTATTTTCCTATTTTCCTGCATCTTTTGAAGAGACATTCAAAAGTCTTGGTTGAGGGGAGACATAGTGCAATAAAGTTGGTTTGTAGGAAGTCACATTAGTTATGTAATTTGAGAATTCTTTCATGAAGCATTCGGTTGCAAAGACATAGTAAAATGGGAGGTCAACCAACTCAGCATGAACTAACAGATCATAACGTCCTGTTGCAGGATGTACAACATGTGTCATCGTTTAGACAATACGGGTGGCTTAATTATTTCCTAAAGCTCAAAAAATTTGATGTGAGCATTGCAAAAGAGTTAACGAGGACATTCCATGAAGGAAAGGCAAAAGCCAGGGGAATAGAAATAAATGCATCAGTAGACAAAATTACAGAAATAACAGGGTTGCCTCAAGCTAGTGAGCTATTTCCTAGAGGAAGGGATACACGAAGTGCTAGGGCAGAGTTTACTCAGCCGAATGATCCTCCTTTACGAGTGGATAAGCAAGGAACACAAAGGATGATTTTTTTGTAGGATTGGGTATCACGAGCAAGTTATATAATCAAATATATAACATGTGAAGGTCAGTTTTTAGTCTTGCATTCTCATCATTTTAAACTCTTATCTCATTTACGCCATGACCCATTAATGAATATTCTTGATTTCCTATAAAATTTTCTATCTAATAGTGCTGTTGAGTTCAAAAAGGGTAGGGATAACTCTGTTTCCTACCATTGCCTTATTAAGCTGCTTGTTGAAAAATCTATTAAAGATGTGTCAGGAATGACATGGGAAGAATTTTTTGTCAATTTTAACCCTAGGATTCAAAATATTGGACCTAGAAGGCAGCCTCTCACCTTCAAACAACGAGCCTCCCATTCCATAGGTCAGTCCTCTATTGCCGCGTCTTCTATTCAGGAATCATCTGATTCATAGGATGAAGTTCCTCTTACTGAGAAAGTTTCCAAACAACTAGCACAAACCCCTGTCATAGACCATGAGCCTTCCTCCAAAGATAACAAAGGGAAGTCACCCATAATGGTAACTCCTAAATCTATCAAAAGGAAACAAATAGGAGAATCCCCTGTTCATGCAGCCAAACCGTCAAAGAAACATAAAACAATTTGCACTCCCTTGAGAAGAAGCTCTAGACTCCAGAATCAGTTAGCTCGCCAATCACTGGATGCTTCTCCAGCCACACCACCAACCTCAAACCCTTCTAGTCTTGTACTCGAGGAGGAAGAGCTTGTTGTTGAGGAAACTGAGAGTACTCCTAAAGGAGTTGGCCTGGATAAACTAGCAGCCATTACGGAATGGATACAAGAAGGGATGGTAGAATAGCTGCAGGAAGAATTGGGATGTGTTGAGAAGGAGGAAGTAACAATTGTGATTCCATCAGATGAAGAAGGTGAAAGAATTGATATGACTAATGAAATGCTTTTTGTTCAGGAAGAACATGAAGACTGGAAACAAAATGATAATTTAGAATAGGAAAACTCTGGACAATCAAATGATATAGAGATAATTGAAGAAGTAGAACAAGAAAATGTGGGTGTACCTGAAGAAATCCAGAAGTCACCTACAGAAAATTAAAATCATAGGCCTTCACTGCATGTCAAAATTTTTGCTGTGAGAATGACATGTTTTGTAGAACTCCAGCATGAATGAACTACTTTTGAGCTTGAAATTGAGAGATTATAGAGGATAATCCAGAACAAGAATCTAGAAATTGCTATTTTAACCAACACTCTCAACCAGGTAGTTGAGCTTGTTCCACAGTTGATGCAATGCCGAGCACCCTCACCTATCTATGCAATGTACCTCAAGGATCTGTATCTAAGCTTCCAATTGATCAGAATTTGGAAAGGTAAAAACCCTTCCTTAGATACCCCAGAAGAATTTTATGATGCATATAGAGATTCCCCTCAACACATCAGGAACCTCCTGTGTGAATTTTATTTGCATAGTTTGGTTGTACTCCAGGATAAAGAGTGGAACCCCCTATGCTATGTTGGTGATATTCACATTGGTGCTCTGACCTCATAGATCACAAATGAGATAAGAAAGGGGGAGAAATTTGATAGCCACAAGCATGATGAGGTCAATATGCCATTATCTGTGAGGAATGAATCTAAAAATTTGATGGGTATTTACTTTGATTGGAAGAAGTTGTGGAGAGATGAAAGAGCCAAGCCATTAATTGAGCCTTTGAGACAGGAGGTATTTTCTCAGTATTCCCAAATTATAAACAATGATATTAATGCTACAACCCAACACATTCAAAAAAGATGGGAACATCTACCATTTCAGTTAAAAAAGGCAGAACCACACACCCCCAACACCCTGTATGCAGCCACCAGGAGGGTAGAAAGATACATGAGGAATGCTAGGACAAAAAGGGAGAATTGGTTGCCCTTAGTCATGCAACCATCTATTCTCCTATGGCCATTACTGGCCATGCAGGGGGAAAACAACACTTATAACAGGAGCTCTGAGGATAGCAGATAGCAGAGGCTAGAGGCAATGTGAGCTCACTTCTGGAGTTCCCAGCATGGAGAATGTGGACAACAACATAATGCTGATCTGAGAGAATTTTCTCGAAGAAGAAATGCTAGACTTGCTGAAGGGGCCAACAAGTAAATGGTTGAGGGGAATGATGAGCCAAGTTTTTGGCACATTTAGATCATTCTTTTACAAACACTTTTATGTTTTTCATTATGCTACGACAAATATTTAGTATTGATTATGGGACAAAACATAGACTTTTTTTGCTTAATATAATAAGTATATTATGATAAGTCTTTCCATGATTATAACCTTGAAATGTTTTATTAGTTTGATGAATGCCTTATGACTTTGTGTGATGACAAACCCTTTTGCAACCTCTACTATTGAAATTCCTACAGCCATGTGTGAAATAATGTTTGCCTTAGATTAATGTTTAATGAATGTATAAATGAAGTGACAGATCATCTTAAAGGTTGAATGTGTTGAGCTAACTTTCTACCACAGGAATAATTGTTAAGATATTTTGTAGGTACCACATTTGAGGAAGAAATTCAGTTTCCACTTAAAGACTGAAGACTAATTGAATGAAGACTGGTTCAACAGTAAAGAATAAGGAGGCAACGTCAAGTCATCCGCCATGCAGGGAGAGTGTTCCAGAAATCTAGCCTAGGCATCTTGGTGGTGCATGAATCTAGAATGGTGGCACTTTAAAAATTCAAAATTGATTTGACTTAGTTCTTCCTTTTTCATCCACCTCTCCACTTAGTTAGTTATGATGTAATAAAGACTTCCCATTTTATGAGGGAAGGGTTGGTTATTCGTTAGATTCAATTTCAATAAATATCCCATTCTCCTTCAAAGAAAGGGCTAGAAGATCGCTGTTGTAATACATTTCAGTTTTCAAAAATACAATTGAAGAGTGTGAGCTATGTACTTGTCTATCTTGAATCAATAAAGTGTTTATGAAGTTTACGATCTAATTTGTTGTTTACCTTTGGCACTACCTAAGGGGGCCCACTTAGGGAGTTGTCCATCCTTTCATTCTACAAGTTAGAATAGTTGCACTTCCTTTCATAGAGGTTAATGTGACTGTTCCTGCAGCTGACAGAAACACAGAGTTGTCAACTGTTCCTACAACTACTAAATGCAGAATAGTTTTGTCTTTCAATTTTTATTTCCAAGCAAGTTATCCAGTAAAGTTGTTTCTAGTAATTCAAATTCCAGTATAAGCATCTTTAGGAAGTTATGCATGTCTGAGAAAGGTAATTAGTGCATATATTGTGCTGAACCATTTCAAGTTTACATCCCTGGGTTGATAATTAAATGAGGTTCTTTAGCAGGTTATGACTGTCGGTTGTGATGTTCAATCCCCGAGTAAAGGAATTCATGTTCCTTGTTATTAAGCTGATTAAAGGACACTACAATGTCAAAGAATGATAATGATGTCTTTTGTCTCTGCAGTTCTGCAATAAAATCAAATTCTGAATCATTCCTCACTTGATATTTAGGAAAAGGAGGTGGATTACCTCTATTCTGTGGGTCAGAAGATCCCTTCGGTGGCGGTGGGTTATTATCTGCATTTTGGTTAGGTGGGACCATATTGTTTGGGGTGCAGATGTAGTAAATGGGCCCTTATTTTGATTTCTTAGGAAGTGACCTCCTTTGGACAGGAAGGCTTGGGCATAATACACATCCTCCTCTGGCTCATTATCTCCTTGCATGAGAAATTGGCATTTCTTTTCAATAGTCTCATAATTCATAGTAGTACTTACTGGCCCATTATCCTGATTGGAATTTCCTGTTGGAGGATGGGAATAAGCTTGTGCAATCTTTACCATTTTCTCCATTTCTGGGCAATTAACCTCAGAATATGCTGTAGTATCATGTAGCCTGCACCAATTAGTCATGAAATTAAGGTCAACCACATTAGCAGTATGTGATCTCTCCTCACCTGACTGATAATTATGGGAAACTCCCCCATTGTTAGGTCCAGTATTCCACTGCCTATTGTTGTTGTTGGACCTCTAGTTATATCCTCTGTTATGATTTTGGTAATTTTGATTAGTGGAGTTCTGATTTTGGAAGTTCCGGTTTGTGTTCTGATTCCCATTCTGATTGGAGTAATTCCCCTAGTTGTTGTAACCTCCCTGGTTTTGATAATTATGGTTTTGGTTATGGGGAGGGTTTTGCCTAAGCTATGCCATATCATTAGAAATTTGAGATAGAGTCTTCTTGAGAGTCTCTAACTCATTAATTAGTTGAACAGTTTGTTCATTCTGCACATTCTACACTATGGATGGGGAATGAACATGCATTGATGATCCCACTTATTTTTGTTGATTTTAAGGTTTTTAGGAAGAATCTTGCATGCCATTGCCAAAAAAGGGTATGGTACGTGGGGCCTGCAATTCAGACACAGGTCCATATTGGGAGTAAGACATCCCTAGGACAATGTTGTACAATGGTGAGTTAGGCATCTGATAACTCATGGGAGGAAGAGCTGCTCCTAAACCTCCTGATTGCAAACTTATCTGCTGTTGCAATTTGATGGCCAAATGATACACCTTAGATAGGGAGTCAATCTCATTGGGCAAATAAGTTCTCTACAAGAATAGGCCAATCAAGGGATCAATAACTCTTAAATACGCTTGAATGACAATATTCTCAGCCACTAAGTAAGGATCTTGCAGCCTACGAAATGTCCTTTGGAATCTAGTGTTGAATAGAGGTAGTGGCTCATGATGTTCCTTTCTTATGGTGGAAAACTGGTGATACAGGATGGCAGGGTCTACATTGACTCGAAATTGATTAATGAATGCATTTTCTAAATTTGTCCAACCCAGAATAGATCCCCGGGGCAAATTTAAGTACCAGTTATATGCCATGTCCCCTAAACAATAAGGAAACAATATACATACCACATCTTCATGATCCACTTGAGCACAAGTACAAGCATCTTTGAACACTTGTATATGCTCCTCTACGCTTCTTAATTCCCCATGCATGTACTTGGGACAAAATGTTTTTGGATTCTTGGGTAAATCATGGATTCCCCCTGGAATAGTCCCTAGCAGAGAGGGGTTATAAAAAAATTAAGCCATGGGTATGATTGGTTGAGCAGCTGGTGGTGACGATACTGGCTGAATCGGTGAAGGTGATATGGGTCAGATTGATGGTGACACTGGATGAGCTAGTGGTGGTGACATAGGTTGAATTGGTGGTGGTGTACACAAATTTGGTTGAAATCTAGGTGGAGTAAGCAGTGGTGGCAACGATGAAATCAAAATTCTATGAGCATGGGGTCTAGGTCTAACTGGGGTTTGGAGTTCTTCTAATAGTTTAGGGTCAGTAGAGGATCTGAGAATCCTCCCGTACTTCTCTGGTGAGAATGACCCAATGCGAGCCAACTTGTTCCTTCAGGCCCTCCTTCTAGCACCAGATCTGCTGATGGTGAAAATGACACAAACAATGTTAAACATAATATCTCTACTCTATTTCTCTTGAAAAAAAGAAAGACAACATATAGTAGCCTAACTCCTAAGGTCTTGGTAGTTGGTTCTCAACTGTCTAGTGCCACTCAATTGGTCCATGCAACTATAATATTCAAGGGGCCTTTGCTGGTAAAAAGGAATGCAAGCAATGACAAATTCATCAATCTGTATTGAATGAACAAGGGTTTTTTAAATAAAAGAAAAAAGATAGATCAAGGCATATATCAGGAAAAAATGAATAAAAATTATCTAATATCCGGACACATATCTTCAACAACAAATGTTCCTCCAACACAAAAAACATAGAATGAGAACAATCCATACTATTGCATGCATCTAAGGTGCTTAATTTAACCATCACAATCACACATCATAAATACTTTAAAGATTCCAAAAGAACACACTCTCATTCGTTACCAAAATCATAGATCAACAAACTTTCAATAATTCAATCCACATATGATTTAACAAAATAATCCTTAAATATGGTTCCTTCTAATGTTTTTCATCACATAAGAAACACTTATGCTTCAACACAATCACTGGCATACAAATATATTATAATCCATTAACCTTATCCCCTAAACTCAATTCCAACACAATATTGCGTAAACAAAACTTGTATTTATATTCAACTGTTACTAATAAGAACAATGTATCTCTGTTAAAACTATGAAAAATTCTATCTGCTACTATCAGGTGGCTAATATTATTCTCAACAGCCAACCTTTATAATATGGTACCCTACTGGTGTATATAGATGTACAAAATATGAATTCCTCCCCATCTAAAGTCGAGATCCACCTTTTTAGGAACTTAAATTTTCTTGGAAACTCAGATCAATTGATCTCTAGTTCCCCTATTGATCATCTAGCAAATTGGAGAGAAAAAGAGAGAAGAACAAAAAAAGAAAATCATGCGCCCCTAAGATTGCCAGTCATGCATGCAAAGTTTTCTCAGAAGTGTACTCATCATAACTAGAGAAGACTTGTTGAAGAATATCCAAATCTGGTCCATCAATCCAACTATCTTCGAACTTGATCCTCTTCAATTTAGTAGCAACAAATTCTCCCTTGTCTCTCAACTTTTTCAACTCCCTTCTAACAACCCTTACCTCTTCTCTAATATTCATTAATCGATCCAATAACAGATCTTCTCCATTATCTCCCTTTTGTACAATTTCTGTAAGTCTACCATTCCATTTCTCTTTTAACTGATCTAAAGGCAAGCCCTCCTTCACCGGTATATCAACATTCACTAGAATAGAAACGAAAAATTCTAGCTCATCAAGTTGGTTATTTAGATCCTTCTTATAATCCTGAACTTCATTCTTATGCTTGTACAAAAAGTCAGCTCTAAACCGGATTATGCTGGAGGCCTTTTCCAAGAAA
The DNA here is from genome assembly GCA_007115665.2 of Sequoiadendron giganteum. Taxonomy (NCBI): domain Eukaryota; kingdom Viridiplantae; phylum Streptophyta; class Pinopsida; order Cupressales; family Cupressaceae; genus Sequoiadendron; species Sequoiadendron giganteum. The sequence goes on from CM021102.1 coordinate 351,985,989, forward strand.
TCTGTGTTGTCCTCTTCAAGAATTGACTACTCCAGCAGAGTGGATTTTGACAATTTATTGATCTCTCTTAACTTATGGATATACCCTCTATACTCCTCCTCTTGTTCTCCCAATGCCTTAGCATGCTGACTCATTTCTTCTATAAGATTAAAAGCTTTCTCATGAACCTCATAACTACTCTCTAGCACCTCACCTACTTCTTGATTAAGCTTGTCGGTTCATCTATCCATCATCTCAGCCTTACTCCTTATTTGCACCAAATCATCCACCTCCTTCTTGCTAAGAAAAACTTGTGTTTCTATGGTGGTAATTTTATGTAACCTCGGAGTAGAAACATTCTTCAAGAAGGTGTGTAATTGATCCAATTGAGCCTTAAGCTCATCCTTTCTCTATTTATCTTTCATCATCCTAGATTTAGTGAATGATGCTACCACATCTATTAAGTTCATTTGCTGATTTCTTGTGGGTCTCCCCAAGTTGACCATGCCCAACTGGTAATTAGTTAGTTGCATATCCCCTATATCCTTATCCATCACCGGTATTGAACATTCAACAATAATTTCTCCTCCTTCAGTGAGTCTAGTGGAATGCAGAATTTTATCCTTTTTCTTGGGTCTTTCTTTTTCAATCTCTTTCATCATATCATCCCAATTAATAGGCTGTGAGGGTGTTACTATCCTCTTTTGAAGATCAAGTTTTAACCAAGTGGGAGCACTTGGCATAGTGGCCATTACAATAGAAGAAGAAGCAACAGTTGTAGAGGACAAAGGCTGTAGCATATTAACCTTAGGCTAAGGATCAACCTCCAGTACCTCTTGTTGTTCTTGCTCTACATTTGCCTATGCAAGCTTTTTAGCTTCTTCCCTATCCTTTTGTTCTTGCATCTTCTTGTCTTCTTCTTCCTTCTTCATTTTTTCCTCTTCTAACCTCTTCTCCTCAAGTACCCAATTTCTCTCTTCTTCCAATGCTTTAAGTTTGTTTGAGTCTTACTTTTCCTTTTGTAGCTGCTTGGCGAACTCCTCAACATCTTTCTCTTTTTGTATGCGTTCTGCTTCCTCCTCCTTCTTATAGGCTTCTTTAATTAGCTTTAATTTTGCCACAAGGGCTTCTCTTTCCCTACGCTGCTTTGCCTTTTCCTCCTCTAGATCATGAATTTTCTGCACCAACTCTAGCTTATCATTTTCTTCTTTGGTCTTGAGTTCCTGCTCCTTTTGCCTTTGCTGTTTTAGCACTTCATCAACTCTTAGCTTAGCTTCCATTTGTTGTTTCTGAAGTAAGGCATCATCTTGTGCCTTAGAATCTATTGAATTTTCCTTCTCCATGGCTTCTGCATGTGATTTATCATCTGAAGCTTTCTTTTCTTCCTGAAACAGTGCCCATTAATCTTCTTCAATTAAAACATGTTCAATTTCTAGAGGCATCTCCTCTTGCACATCCTTTTCTGACAAGGTCTCATCAAAATCTGTTTCAATATCATGGATCTCCATCTCCACTTCCTTCCCTTTTAAGGTTTCAGCTATGACATGGAGAGTCCCCTTAGGCATTTCTCCTTCTTGTTTCTTTGTAGGAAGCACTTGAGCAGACGACTCTCCTGCAAATGATACTGGAGCCACCGCTCTTGTTGGAAAATTTTCCTCTAGTGCGTCAGGTTCATCTTGAGCTGAATCTTCCAATTGAATTTCTTCTATGTCAGGAGGGAAGAAATCTAATTGTTCTTTAGGTGGCCCTCTCCTCTTAGTTCTTTTGTATCCCTTTCCTTTCTTAGGAGCTGGACCTCCTAGAGCTTTAGCTTTGAGAACAACCCATTGAATACTCCTATCTAGTATTGGTCTTGCTATATGTTTGATATCAATGGTTTCCTCAGCATCCCAATCTATTGGATCCAAAAAAAATTCACGTATGCTTTGTGCCTCATAGAATAGATCCAATACTACCCCATCATTCGATAGTGCATCAGGAACATCAGTTGTCACTCCAAATTCCACCATGAGTGAAACAAGTAACCTCTCATAATTCCTCTTTCTGAGGTCATACTCATCTTGGAGATCACTCTAGAAGTCTTCCAACAAGTTGAAATGTTTATCAAATAATGAAGCCAACAAAGCGTTCATCTTCTTCTTTGGATCAAAATGCTTTCAGGCAGTGTATAAGCCCAACTTCAAATGCACCAAATCACTACAAATTACTTTCGCTCCCACAAGATGTGGGAAAATATACTCACCCAATTTCATGGGGAACTTGTGACAACCAGGTTTATGTTTTATTGCCAGCCAGGCATTGACCCCCAGAGCTTGATAGAGAAACTCCATAAGAATCATCCTATTGTTGTAGCATCTTGAAAGTAAGTGGGGATGACCCTCAAATCTTACCAACCTGAAATAAGTGAACTTAGGGTATTGGATATACCAACACCCCCATTCTGTGATAAAGGCCATGGCCTCCCGACTTAACTTGTACCCTGCATCTCCATTAAGTTGGTTAATGACCACATACAAAAATGAATCATTAACCCTTCTAAAGTGTAGCTCAAAAATCTGCAGGGATAACTGGTCATAATGATTCCAATTTTTTTTTTTCCTATTAGCCTCTCCCAATACACCTACTCTATTCAATCCCAGGAAGATGCCTCCTCTAGTTGTTGCATAGATAACATAAGAGGTCATGAAGAAGCTCTTAGTTTCCCTTATTCTGGTCAGCTGATCATGTATGGTATACGAGACAATCATTGGCAGTTCAAATTACTGCTTGCCATCAAAGATTGTCTGAATGAAGGGAAACATCCATTCCTTGAAATGAAATGCATCCCTCTTTCCAATTTTTTTGGATAACATCATTATAAGATCTGATACCTCCTTGTAGAAATCTATCCTCTTTGGCTGATCTGAGAGCTTGGTCAGGGAATTCTTTTCCGTTCTTAACCATTTCTTATTTAAGTGAGCCTTATTGGCCTCTTTGTATTTTCTAAACATCTCCAAAGCCTTTGCTTCATTCAGCTGTGCCAGAGAAGAACAAAAATAGAAAACGGGAAAAAAAAATGTGAAACAAAATGAAAGAGAAGAACATAAAACCCTACCTCAAACACAAATAAATAGGTTAGCCCTCTGAGATGATTTTGCACGTGATTATATCCCTTTCAATCGAATCACATGTCCAAACGCTCCACTGTAACTTTCCTTCGCTCTTGATCTTTAAAACAATGATATTAACTTCTAGTTAATCCCTAATTAAGGTTAAAACTACAACTTCGTGCGTGCATGACACCTGTCATCAATTCCATAAATGCGACAAATCAAAGTTGGAACTATAGAGGGAACAAGCATATTATAGCAGTGCAACTTCAGTAAATTCAACGACCAAAATGGTGGGAGTGAGATTGGAGTTGAGATTGATTTAGAAACTTTGTCCAAGTTTCACATTTGGTTCCCATTCTGACTCTAGTTCCGCCAATAAAGAAGAAAATGAAACAAAATTCCAAAATAAAAACATGAAGATAAAACAAGAAAAACCAAAATAAAACCTAAGTCTAAACAAATAGAACAAAAGGCAGAGGCGGAAATAGAACGAGAATCGAATTTGAAATTTGAACTATGTTCAGGCTTAACTTCTACTCCGGCTCCGGCTTCGACAAAGACAAACCAAAAGACAACAAAAAAAAGACCGTTGGGACGGGGATCGGAATCGAACTTTGAAAGAAGTTTCAAAACTCGATTCTCTTCCAGTTTCAGCTCCAACAGAACAAACCAAAGAAAAACAAAGCACTGGAGAAAAATAACTCCAAAATTTGTTTGGAAAACAAACAAGGACCAAAACAAGAAGGGGGACCCATTTTGAAAAAGGAAAAAGATGAGGTGGTTATGCAAGGCATAACAAGATGCAGTGGATGATGATACTAAACGTGCAACATTTGAGTTGCCAATCACTAACCAACAAAGAGCTACAATGCTGAAGAACATTCCTCCTTCAGCCTTACCAATCTTTTATGGGTTAATGACTGATGACCTAGATAAATTTATGTTTGAATTTGATGTCCTGTGTAGAAGTTATGACTATACTTCTAATGCTCATAGGCTCAAACTCTTCCCTGCAACTCTAAAAGATGCAACCCTAAGATGGTTCATGGAATTAGGTAGGGATGTTGTTCCTGACTGGGACACTATGAAGATATTGTTTTTATAAGTATTAGGACTATTGTAGGGGATCTGATAGGAGGAAAGATGAAAATTTCAAAATATCACAAAAGGATGATGATCCATTAGAAGATTATATGAAGAGATTTATGTTTTCTTTGAAGAAAAGCCTCCAGAATAAGTTGTCTGAAGAGACCCTCAAGTTGGTATTTTTGAGGGGAGTTAATGATGACTATATGGATTCCCTAAACCTCATTTGAAAAGGAGATATCTCTAAAATACCATTTCAAGAAATTTGTAAGGTCTGCAAGAATGATTCTAGGACCTTCACTAAAAGACCAAGAGGAGATAGGACATCTACTATTGGTAAATCATCTACAAGGGTTTCAAAGATAGAGTTAAGCAACCTATTCTCCAACATGAAGGAGGACATTATCAACCACTTAGCAACTTAGTTGGATACTCTCCACATCAAGAAGAAGTAGGAGGAAGCTGAGGCCATGCTCACTGAATATTGTCCAAGTTATAGGAAAATAAAAGCAAACTATAAATGTAAGAGGGTGGCTATTATCCAACAAGATAAAGTTGAGAAACCTGATTTTTAGCCAATTGAAGGAGATGATGGAAAAATATTTTATATAGCTCAAAGGAGGATATGTAAAAAGAGATAAGTTAGGCCAAAAGAGCCCCCAACTTTAACTCATCCTTTCCTACTGGGAATCAATTTTTTTTTGCTTGGAACTCTCAGCCCTGGCCAACAACCCAAAATTAGTGGAAAAACCATCAGCAATGGCCATAGCCCCAAAAAAATTGGAACCAACAACAACCAAATCCTTGGCCACAACAAAAATTCCAAGGTTCCAATTATAAACCCCAATGGCCAACACAACAAAATCAGTGGAAAAAAGGCCAAAAGTGGCAACAACAAAACATGAATTATCAATATCCTATGCTTCCACCTCCACAACAACAAGAATCTATTATTCCTCCATCAAATCATACATCTGAAATACCTAAGCCACCATAGATACCTACCCAACCTACACCTAACCCTAACAACAAGCCAATTCAATAGGCTTATACTAACAAATCTATGCAATGCCCCACTTATGGGGTAGAGGTGAGTGATTTCCACCTCAGATTAGGAAAACAACTTGTCGAGCCTTCATCCCCTCAAATTACTGAGATGGAGGATGAGGAAACTACAGTTGAAGCTTCAGAAAAACACCTTTGGAACTTGAGTCAAATTAGGTACATTAAACTACCTCAATTCCCAAGCCTCCTTTTCCCAAATGCCTAACTATTCAAAAGCATCACATGTAGGCTTAGAAAAACCTCTTGGGTCAATTGAAAGATGTGAGAATCAAGATTCCACTCATACAAAATATCAAAGACATCCCTATCTATACTAAAATTGTGAGAGACCTATGTCTTAAGAAGAAAATAAGGAAAAGGAAGGATCCACAGATAATTCATGTCCTTGGAAACCTTACAGATATCATGTTAGGGAACATAAAAGTCCCTAAGTATACAAACCTTGGTAGTCCGGTAGTGGAAACCAAGATTAATAGGACCCTTATTAAGAACACTTTGATAGACTTGGGGGTAGAAATCAATGTTATGACCAAATAAACAATCCAGTTACTTCAATTAGCCAACCTTAGATCCACACAAACTATTCTACAACTAGCTGATAGGTCAATAGTCAAGCCTAAAGGAATCATTGAAGACTTAGTTATTACATTGGAATCTTGGGAATATCCTACTAATTTTATAGTTTTACAACCAAAGGTTAACCTTGCAGGTTACCCACTCATCCTAGGAAGACCTTGGTTAGCCACAACCAATGCATTTATAGGTTTTAGGTCTGGTAATATGATAATATCCAATGGGATAGCGACCAAGAAATTGGTACTCTATCGTCTAGCCCAACCTTATGCCGAACTTGAGCAAAGTATTTGGACCACTTTGGATGAGGAAGATAACTGTTATTTGTAGACATTGATGAATATAGAACACAACCCTTTATTGGATGATTAGGATGAAGATGAGCTCATTGCTCACATAATATAGAATGACTACGGTAGGAGCCCACAACAACAAGACTGTCTCACATGCCTACAAGACCTCTTGCAAAGTATTATACCCACCAATTCCTCAAAAGAAATATCTTAGATCTTTCATTCATTAGTACCACAATTGTGTGTACCAATCATTCCAAGCCTTGAACTCTCATCTATGCAAGGATCATCTAAGGAATTATAAGTCATTTCAAGAAGAATGTTGAAAATAAATAATGCCTTGACTAAAGAACAACAAAATTATTTGCACATAGTGTTGCAGGCACACTCAACAACATATGCATGGGATTACCATGATATAAAAGGCATAGATCCTGACTTATGTATGTACAATATTTATATCAATGATTGTTATAGAACCATTCGACAACCTCAAAGATGTATGAGCCCTAATTTGAGAGACATAGTCAAAGCTAAACTTCAAAAGCTTCTTGATGTAGGTTTTATCTATCTAATATTTGACAGTGAATGGGTCTCACCTTTAGTAATTGATCCTAAGAAAGGTGGAAAGTGGAGAGTTTGTGTAGATTACAAGGAATTGAATATAACCACCAAGAAATATCACTTTCCATTGCCCTTCATAGATCAAGTGCTTGATTCTCTAGCTGGGAATAAGTACTTTTCATTCGTAGATGGTTTCTACAGCTACAATCAGATAAAAATTGCTCCAGAAGATCAAGAAAAAACTACATTCACATGTCCCTGGGGTACTTATGCCTACTCTATTCTTCCCTTTGGTTTATGCAATGCTCTACCTACCTTTCAAACACTACAACAAATCCCTATGATTTGCTCTATTTTTTTGCTTCTACCCATTGTTTTAATTTATTTTTTGCTATTTTTTGAAAATGTTCATGCTATTTATCAGGATGGCACTATTTTTGGCTATTATTTGCACCGATTAGGACAAGTTAGTGGTAACTTAGGTGCTAATTTAGGCCGAAATTAGTGTCACCTTTAGTGATGATATTGGCTTCAAGTGTGGCACCACCATTAATGCTACCTTTGGCTCTGAGTTTAGCTTCAATTTTAGCGCCACTTTTAGCTCCGAATTTAGCTTCGAGTTTAGTTTCGGGTTTAGTGCTGGTTTAGACACCCCTATGTCAAAGAGACTTATTTATATGTCTCATCGACAATGTAAAATAGTGAAATGTTAATAAGATATGGGCATATCAAGGAGAGAATCACTTATGTCACATCGACAAGTTATATCTATAAGTGCTCAGTGAAACACAAGTCTTGGATATAACAAAGTAATGTCGATGAGACATTGAGATATCGGTAAGACAAATAAGATTGTCTCATCGACACTCTTCAAGTAATGATCAAAAGCATACACGGCTAGACCGCCTGGAAGGTGAGAAACATATGCGGTAGAGCGGTATACATTGCAACCTTGTAGCAAGAATCCTTGAGCAAGGCGATAGTGTGATAAACAACTGAAGGGAAGGGAAAAAAAATGCCATACTGCAGCGATAATCACGAGTCTCCTCTACATGGCAGAGTTATGCTGATATATGAAGACATATCGTTGAAGGAAAATATCGATGAGACAATGGAATATCGGTAAGAGACATTAACTTGTTTCATTGACAGTGGCAACCAACATCAAAGGAACACAAGATCTAACGTCGATGAGACATTGAGATATTGGTAAGACAAATAAGAATGTCTCATCGACACTCTTCAAGTAATGATCAAAATCATACATTGCTATACCGCCGAGAAGGTGAGAAACATATGTGGTAGAGTGGTATATGCTGCAAACCCACAGTAAGAAGCCTTGAGCAAGGTGGTAGTGCGGTAAACAATAGAAGGGAAGGGTAAAACACCACCATACCGCAATGGGTATAATAAGAGACGACAGTAGTACTGTAATCGTGGCATCATTACAATTTACAACACTAAATATAACAAATCACGTTAGTCACAATCCATTTGAATAAATCATCTAAGGAATCAAGATTATAGCCCGCCAAAATACTCTAAAACTCTAATAAACATCAAAATCTTATTTTCAAGCATAGCTCGCCAAAATAGAGTTTTCATTTTAATAAACATACAATAGAACCTTTGTTGAAACCTTATTTTAAGGCATAGCCCACCAAAATGGAGAAGTATTTTAGTAAAGAATGACAAAGAATGGTAAGAAGATGTGCGTGATAGGAGACACATGATTCATTATTGTTTATCAATTATAGCTATGATCAACAAGGGTTACAATGTTCACAATACTGTTTGTAATCCGGGTATTTAATTGACATATGTCTACATAATCTCAAATTCCTTCAAATGCTTTTGAAGTATCAATGTATCCTATATAGGGTTTAGAATGATTTCTTTTAATTTAAAAAAATAAATCAGATGCTTTTGAAGTATCAATGTGTCCTATATAGGGTTTAGAATAATTTCTTTTAATTTAAAATAAATAAATAAATGATGTATTTTCCTGTGATTAGATAATGTGGAGATCTCCTAAATCTTCCCTAGCACACTGTCCTCTTTCACATTGTGTTCATTAATCTAGCTGCTAGGGTTTTGCATTTGACATCTTTAATATCTTCATGCTAGTGGATTTTAAATAGATCACAATATTTGCTTTAATATTTATCACGGTAACCCTTGAGTTCCCTAATCCACCTTCAATCTCTTATAAGAATGTTGTCTTAAGCTAGAATACATAGTATGCATATAAAGAAAGTCCTTCATACGTACCATTGTTCCAAACCACCACTCACTGCCTTGCTTAAAATGTTGCCTCCATAAGCACAATACCATGTTTTAAAATCATGGTTTCTAGTGATTGACCATTAAGGTCACTACTTTCATCAAGATAAAATGAAATTTTTGTCTTCAAACTTAAGGAATTATGCAAGATAACATTGTGAATTGTTTATTGTGTACAATTTAATTTTCTTGCACATTTACTGCTTTGCTAACTGCCTTTAAGACTAGATATTGCACCATTAGCTGCAATATCAAACAACTCACTCATTTTCACTTGATGATTCCTTTCATGAGCATCCTTGTATAAAATCAAACTATGCCCTATAGATTGCCTACTTACTTACTAATATAGGGGACTCATTGTTTCATGGTATTTTGAGTTTTATTTAGAAGGGGTTAATATGTGGCATTTTTATGTGTAGGAAGAATAGATTGTGATGCAATGTTTGGGTATGGACGGTTAAAGAAAATTTGGATTGCTATCAGTGTCATAACCAGGTTGGATTGTACCTTGAGCTAGTGTGAAACACTTCCGGTTGTTCTCTTCAATCTTTCTCTTTTCACCATGGTATGGTTTGGATCATCCCGTCGGAATATTAATAACCCAATTGGATCTTGGGTATTAGTATGTGTTTCATCAAAATATTCTACCTATCAACAAACACAAGCATTATTTGATGTTTAGAAAAAATTGGAACAAACCTATATTTTTAAGTTTCTATGTTATGTTAATTATGCTTTAGTTAAGAAATGATGTAACTTTTGTGAATGGACCTAAAGCTTGTTGCTTCCCGTACAAATAGGGAAACCAAGGTTCGATTTTGATCATCATATCATCATTTCAACCCATTAGAATATATACTAGACCATCTCATCCACTTATTCATATCAAAAGAACTCATGTTATGTATGTTTATATTTTGAGCAATATAATGGAGTAGATACATTATAACTCATAATCCATTTTCAATGTTCAATTGCTATGTTGATTTTCATGCTTATTTATTGCTTTGCTGTCTTCAAAGTGGTCTTTTCAAGTTGTTTAAATTTGCAAGATTTATCAGGACACATTTGCTGTTACTGTTTGGTCCAAATTGAGGTCCAATTGTAAGGATTTGTCTTTTTAATTATACTTTCTGACATTTGTCTTGATACAAATTGTTACTTTAGAATTATGGTATTTCTTTTCTTCTAATGTTTTCAACCCTCATTTCTGTGAAGAGATCCGAAGATGGTTCCTTTAGATAGAAGATTTTAGTGGAATTCCTATGGAGGGAATTTTTCCATTGTAATTAATGTAGGAAGGAGTTAATGCTAGAAAGTAGAGGAATGTGTTTTAAATTCCTAAAGGACTTGAAGCATTGATGGAGGTATTTTTGTTGATGCTGGACGTACGCTCGACATTAATGGTGAGGACTGTCAATAGGATGTGTTTTAAAGACACACAAGGCATTTCATCTGATGCTTCTCGGTTTGCAGTGGCAAGGAATGTAACAAGTCTGCGATGTGAGGCAATTTGGAAGCTAGCGTACCAGAGAAGAAATTGAGTCCAATTTCACTCTACATTCGAGGAGAAAATTGGACCCTTTTATTGGCAAAGCAATTGTGAAGAGGCTGAGAGGATTGTTCCTCTCCAAGGATGTGAAGGTGGCGCAATCTATGCAAAAAATCCTGGGTAATGGCTTTGAAGATTTGAAGCACAAATATCATACTAATATGTATATTTACTCATTGATCATGGCATGGGGGCTGGACTTAGGAGAGTCGGTGGTGGAAGTGAGGAAAGTAATGAAGAAGTAATGAAGGTGTTGGTACACAAGGATTTCTTAGTGAGTATGGAAAGTATCTTGATATGGGCTATACCAAGAGAAGGATTTGATGTGAGCGAAGGCATGGAAGATGTGGACCCTGAAGTAGCAGAGATAAACTAAACTTTCATTAGGTGGCCAGAAGGAATCACCAAAGCTATGTGGAGAGGAGTGGAGCTAGGATGGAAAGCCCTAAAACTTTGTGTAGAAATAATGGAGGTCGAGACAATCATTGAGGGACTCAAAGATGTCGCCAGAGAGGAGCTGTGAGAGAACAAAATTTTGCGCCCAAGGAAGAAGATCAAGCCAATCAAGGAAATATGCCTAATGCAACTGGGTAGCATGTCGAGCACTTCTGCATAAACTCAAGCTTAATTTTGGTTAAAATATAGTTTATATCTTAGTTTTTGTTGTACATTTTCTAGGGTTAAGCCCTTTTTTTTATTTGAAAATGTAAATAGTATGGGGTATGGGTAATAGTAGATAGGGTTGTTTGCAAGTGGATTCAATAGTTTTTTTCTGGTTTGTTGGGAACTGTATTGGTTAAACAAACATATTTTTTAAGCTGCTAGATGGACTTAATTTTTGAAGTTGATGTAAATTCTGCGTTATTATTAATAAAATCAAATATTATCACTGATAAAAAAAAATAACAGTAGATTGCATGTTAAATTTCAAACATTTTCTTTGCATTTTTTTGTATATATTATTTTCTTAGTGCATCATTATGTAACAAAAATTTCACTTTTGAGATATACAGTAAAAATTAATGAAAGCACATGTTTTCTTTATCAAGGGAAATGTATGGTGAATACCTTATGTCTTTTAGATAAGTGTGCAAGCAAAATAAGAAGTCCACGTCTGCTACATAAACATGGATTTCAAATAATTATAAAAATTTAGAAGTCTTGGTCATTAACATTATTGTCTACTACAATGTCCACCCACTTTACTCTCAACGATTTAGTATTTCTACGTCGTCCACGTCCTCTCTCCATGGCCTCCTCTGTGAATAAAAATGCTACTACAAAATCTTTCACTGCACTACCGCTGAGAAGGAAGAAGCAACTTATGGGACCATTGTAAAAACCACTCTACCACACTAAGCTAATGAAGGAGCCGCAGGATAGTGGTGGTCATTGCACTACCACACACCATTGGTAGAAGACTTGCGGGAGTCACCGCAACACCGCTAGGAATAGAAGGAAGGCTCAAGTGCCGCCACAAAAGTCTGATGCACGAAGGAAGTTTGGTAAATAGAGTATGTAGGTATTTGAATTTTCTCATAAGATTATATCAGATTTATTAAACAGTATTTAAATTTTATTTGTGCATAGTTAAATTGAATTAGTATATGTTTTAGGACAAGGACTCCAAGGCTAGGCTTGAGAAACTTCGTGCCACACATCGCAATGGCCAGAAAGGTTTACAGGCCTTGATTTGTACATTTGTAAGTATATTTAATATGTTAAATGATATATTTTTAATTTCCTTGGAAAAATTAAATGATTGCATATTAATTAGTTTAACTAGTCCATGTGCCATGTTTTGACAAGAGAAGAAATATGGCCACCATCCATAGAAATTTGAAAAGAATATGTTACAAAACAAAAAGTGGAATGATTTTGTAGTCTGGATGGAGAATGAGGTATTAATAGTTGAGTTTCAATAACTTAGTTGGATATTGTTGTGTTAATATGTCAATTTGCATCTCTTGTGTTGAGTTTTTTATTGATGCGTAGGATGAGTAAATAGAGCTCAAATATTATGATTACAAGATGACCGTTTATGTGCATGAATAAATAGTAGAAGGATGTGGATGAACTCAATTCATCTGACTTTATGCCTCTTGGAATACATTCCTCTTGAATCTCTAATATCAGGCACCTAAGACTTCCCTGTATCTTTTACCTTTCATTGTCGCCTTTCCTCTTCACTGTCAGTCTCGTCTCCTTTTTCCTTATCTGCATTTTTGGCTTTGGCTTCTAATTCATCCCATGTTTTACCTCCTCTTCAGAATATTCTTCTTCTTCTTTTTCCTCCTCTGACTCCACAAGAGATTCATCCTCTCAACCTTCCTCATCTGATTCTGATTCCTCTTCTACATTAGAGGGTTTGTATCCTTGATTCGACTCTTCCTGAATTATCAAAATTAGAATCACTAGCTTCCATATTCAAAAATTCCCAACCACCATCTTCAATAAATTTATCTGGATCATCAATAATAGTCTTCAAAATTGGCCACCAGTTCAAGTTCATCCTTCTTTCATAATAATTTATATCCATGGAGTTCAACCATTCATTGATGCCATCAAGCAAATATTGAGGAATTACGTACATGCATAGTAGATCCCGCTTGAAGTCTTTCAAAACAATAGCCATATCAAATGCCTTTTTCCCAAGTCGTACTCTCTCAAGGTTAAAAATTCTCAATCTCACTGATAGCAATTACTAAAAAAGGTAATTCCACCAACTCTACCAAACAGTTTACTATAGGAACAATAAAAGCAAAGGCTTTGAAAGGAGCTCCATGAAAACCAAGCTCTCTAAATGGTATATCAAACTCTAGTTCAAAATATTTTAGATGAGGCTACTCCCATAGATCTCTTACTCGCTTGACAAATCCTTGAAACTCTAACTTCTTAACATTCAAAAGATAAATGGAATGTCCTCAACACCCAATAGAGCTATCCAAAAAAGCTAACTGAAAACACAAACATGCTCCCACACATAATAGCCTAATGGTTGGCTGTCATAGAAGTCAAACTACTAAAGTAAAAACACTGATCGAGTTAACATATATGCATCATTTGCATTAACAACTAAAATGCGTAACAAATGTCAATCAATACATTGAATTTTGAGATGTGTTGAAATAATATTTTTTTTTTTTTGGTGAAAATATCAGCAGCGTGGGGGAAGAAAGCATTAACTCTAATAAAAGAATTTTTTGTTGTTCTTGATACACCATCTATAATTTTTCCATGGATGACAGTATTGAATTTCTATATGATGTACCCCTTAAATGTCCTACATGTTACAAATATGGAATAACAATGCACAACTTTGTATTGAGTCCAAAGACCAAGGCATTCTAAATAAGGGTATCCAAATTTGATAAGGATGCAGTCACTATTAAACGTATTGACAATCCATAGTAGTCATGTAAAGACAACTGCCAATGAAAACCATCATCAATCAAATTATGCACATTCAAATCTAAGTTTGAAAGCTTGCATTTCAGTCCATGCATCTAATTCCTTGTTGAAGATTGAGGGTGTCAACAACAAAGCTAAAATAGCTCTTCTTAAACCATAGCTAGTTTTAAAGTGCAGTATTTCCAAATTCAAATCCACTTCTTAGCTAAGGAAAGGAGGTAGGATTGTCAGGTGCTACCTCAAACAAAGAAGGTCATAGAAAATATTGAAATAGAAGATCCAATAAGTGAGACGACATAGTTGTAGACCATATATAATCAGAATTCTTGCAATGCACATATGCTTGTGATACAAACAAAAGGTGCTTACACATTGGTTGAATATATCCTCATCAAAATGACCAAAAAGAAATTTCAAATTTGTATGTAAACTCTGACAGTCAAGAAAAAAAGTCATAAAAATTGGAAGTAAACTTTGAAAAACATGTAGGTGAACTTAATTTATTTGACTTTATACCTCTTGATAGACATCAAGATCTCCCCTCCTAAATTTTGCACCACATCCATTACCTCCACATAAAACTAGACATCCTTGATCTTCTTGGTTCCCACACCATGATATGGTTATGCAAATGAAAATGAAGCAAAGTAATCATCTCCTTCTCTGCTGGCTGGAAGAACGCATGCTTAATGTTTTGATACATGATATCAACTCTCTCTTCTACTCTCATGGTTGAATACCAAAATCCATTATGGTGGGCCTCCAAAGTTCCAGTCATCTTTCGTCCTCTTCCATCAAATGTTGGCCTGATCCACACATTTGCTAGCCTAATTGGCTTTGTTTTTGAAAGCTGAAGTTTCTCCCGAGTCACCAGTGTAGCTCTCTTTGCCTTTTTAGACTCTTTCATTGCTACAGATCGTCTCTATGATTTAATCATTTGTACCACATGGTTGATGTGCTTTGAATCCTTGCATCTAAAGGAAATTTCCTTAACATAAATACTGCTAGGGAATTTCAATGTTGCCATTATAGTTGGCATTAAAGTCGATACCTGCAACATTGAAAATTATCCTTATATCAGAATTCCCTCCATCTTGTAGGCTTGTAACACTCTTGATGGTGGCTACATGAAATCTGATTCTGATTCCTCTTCTACATCAGAGGGTTCATATCCTTGATCTAAATATTCTGAATTATTAGAATCTAAATCACTAGATTCCATATTCAAAAATTCCGAACCACCATCTTCAATAAATTTATCTGGATCATCAGTAATACTCTTCAAAATTGGCTGCCAGTTCAAGTTCATTTTGCTTTCATAATACTTTATATCCATGGAGTTCAACCATTCCTTCATGCCATCAAGTGAAGATTGAGGAATGGCATTAATGTAGAGTACATCCCACTTGAATTATTTGAAAACACCATTATATCAAATTCCTTTTGCCCAAGTCCTACTCTCTCAAGGTTAACAATCTCAATCTCACTAATAGTGATTACTAAGAAAGGTAATTCCACCAACTCTACCAAATTTTTTACCATAGGAACAATAAAAGAAGAGGCTTTGAAAGGAACTCCATGAAAACCAAGCTCTCTAAATGGTATATCAAACTCTAGTTCAAAATATTTTAGATGAGGCTGCTCCCATAGCTCTCTTACTCGCTTGAAAAATCCTTGAAACTCTGTATTGATTTTATTTTTCCTGTCCCTCTTTTGTTGTTCTTCCTCAATTTCGTCAGGATCATACATTGACCTTCTTGCCCCTCCTAAAGTTTGGACCATATCCATTACCTCCACATAAAACTAGACATCCTTGGTCTTCTTGGTTCCCACACCATGATATGGTTATGCAAATGAAAATGAAGCAAAGTGATCATCTCCTTCTTCGTTGGCTGGAAAAATACATGCTTAATATTTTGATACATGATATCAACTCTCTCTTCTGCTCTCATGGTTGAATACTGAAATCCATTATGGTGGGCCTCCAGAGTTCCAATCATCTTTCTTCCTCTTCCACCAATGTTGGCTTGATCCATAAGTCTGCCAGCCTAATTGGCTTTGTTTTTGAAAGTTGAAGTTTCTCCTGACTCACCAGTATTAGCTGTAACGTTTTTGAAATTTTATTATGGTATGTGCACTTTGATATGATGCAATATGATTATGGTTTTGTCTCATATGTTGTAATATTAGATACGTAACAGAAAAATAAATTATTAAATGAAATAAATAATAAATTTTCATTTTAAATGTTTTTTTCCAGAACATGGGTCTTCCAGTAGATCAAGATGATCCTCAACATGATATAGATCCACAAAATATTGGTTCTACCGGTACAGATCACATGGCAGAGGATGATGATGATGTATATATGGAAGACACTAAGGCTGATGACAATGATGATGACGATGATGATGACGACGATGATGATGATGGTGATGATGATGATGAGACAATTGGTGATAGTAACCAGTGACATTCATGATCATATAGACTACATCATGGATCATTGCTGATATATCGTTATGATGACTCTTTTCATGGTTACTATCATATGTATCATTTTCATGACCTATAGTACTATATTGTTGAGTTGTATCATATTGACATGTATCATTTTCACTATATCATTTGGACATGTATCATCTTGACTTGTATCAATTTGAGTTAGATAATTTATCAATTTTATTTATATCATTTGTACATGTATCATTTTCACTTATGTCGACTATTGGACATGTATCATTTTGACATGTTTTTGATGTACTGGCATATTTGAATTTCACCTTTTTTAGTTATATATGATGATGATCTTATCAGTATTGACTTGTCAATTTATATATATTAAAAGTGGTCAATGATTTTTGGATGGATATTTATTAAGTATGATGATTTTAATTTATTGCTTAGGATGGATGTTGTCAAATTCAATTAAATTATATATATTTGACTCACTTGTTTTAATTATAGATGATGATCATGTTACAATAATTATATTGTTATTTAATGATATGAGTTAAATAACTAAATTACTTACTCTATAATCATATGAGTTATTTAAGATGTGCGATATATTTAACTAATCAAATTAAAATAAAACATATTAATTTAATAAATGGAAGCAAAACAAGAAGCATTTTTAGAAGCAACAATGGAAGCCAAACTAGAAGCAAACCAGAAGCAATATTGAAAGAAAAATTGGAAGCAAATTTGGAAGCAAATTTAGAAGCAAAATTGGAAGAAAAACGGGAAGCAAAATCCGAAGAAAAACTGGAAGAAAAAAAGGAAGAAAAATTGGAAGCAAAACTGGAAGCAAACTTGGAAGCAAAAACAGAAGCAAACATGGAAGAAAAATCAGAAGAAAAATTGGAAGCAAAACGGGAAGAAAAATTGGAAGCAAAACCGGAAGCAAAATCAGAAGCAAAATTGGAAGCAAAATCGGAAGCAAAACCAGAAGGAAAACTAGAAGAAAAACTGGAAGAAAAATTGGAAGCAAAACCCAAAGAAAACTTGGAAGCAAACTTGGAGGAAAAACTGGAAGCAAAACTGGATGTCAAATTGGAAGCAAAACTAGAAGCAAAAATGGGAGTAGACATGGAAGCAAAATCGGAAGCCAAATTGGGTGCCCATTTCGACACAATTTTTGACGTTACTTCTCGGCGCTAACAGAGGCACTATGATTTCCCGATGCTAAATCCAGGGCTAAATCTAGTGTAGAAGTTGGCACAAAATCTAACACTGAGCTGACCATGCCTGTTTGCGTCGATTTGAGCGCCAAACAAATTTCTCAATTCATGCACTCAAAATACACTAAAATTCAGCCCAAAAGTCGGCACTAATTTCCTGTTGTGCTATTGTGAAAGGACAATACTTAACATCTTTTCTGATTATTCTCATGATTGTATGGAAATATATATGGATGATTTCACCACATATGGGGAAAATTATAAGGAAGCCCTTGGTAATCTAGAAAAGGTGTTAAAAAGATGTAAAAAACACAACCTGTGACTCAACAGTGAAAAGTGCTTTATGATGATGACACAAGGTATAGTATTAGGGCACTTTATATCCAATGCAGGGATTTAGGTTGATCCACATAAAATAGAAATTATATCTATATTAGCTATTCCACAAAAGCAAAGAGATATCAAAAGTTTCCTTGGCCATGCAGGCTATTACAAGCAGTTTATCAAAGATTTTAGTAAGAGTTTTGCACCATTGTTTGTTTTGCTTAGTAAGGGCATTGAATTTGAATGGACATCATAGTGCCAACACTCCTTTCAAGATTTGAAGAAAGCCTTGACTCAAGAACCTATTCTGAGAGGCCCTAATTGGGCCCTACCTTTTCATATACATGATACAAATGCTTCATATTTTGCTATTGGAGCAATTTTAGGCTAGAAAGAAGCTAATAAAGAGTATGCAATTTACTACATCAACAAGAATCTTCAAGGAGAAGAGTTAAACTATATTGTTATAGAAAAGGAGATGCTTGCAATAATGTATTCCATCAATAAATTCAAGTATTACATTACTGGTTATTCAGGTTTTGTCCACACAGACCATACAACCATCTAATACTTGATGAACAAGCTAGTAGTTGGAGGTAGATTGGTAAGATGGCTGCTCCTTCTACAAGATTTTGACATTACCATAGTAGAAAAACCTAGTAAAGATAATGTAGTGGCAGATTTTCTATCAAGATTGCCAACACAATTAGTTGAAGGAGTGGTGGATGATTCATTTCCTGATGAACACTTATTTTCTCTAAATGTACATATAACTTGGTATGCTAACAAAGCCAATTATCTAGTAACAGGCCAGATTCCACCACACTTTTCTCCAAGAGAAAAGAGGCAGCTGGTACACAAATGTTTTCCATACTCTTGGATATCAGGTTTTCTATTTTATATTGGACCAGACAATATCATGAGAAGGTGCTTAAGGGAAGATTAAATCTTCGATATCATGAAGGCTTGCCATGATGAGCCACGTGGAGGTCATTTTGCAGCAAAAAGAACAACCTTTAAGATCCTCACAAGTCACTATTATTGGTCAACTATGCACAAAGATTTTGTTAAATACACAAGGAGCTGTGATAGGTGCCAAAGGATGAGAAGACCAACAAAGAGCGATGTAATGCCATTTCAGCCTCAATTGACATTAGCTCCTTTTAAAAAATGGGGTCTAGACTTTATTGGACCAATCTCACCTACTTACAACAACAAGGAATATATTCTTGTTTGCACTGATTACTTGACTAAGTGGGTAGAAGTAAAGGCCTTGTAGTTTGCTAGAGATGGTAATATAGCTAAATTTTTATATGAGGATATATTTTCTGATCAAGGACCATAGTTTACTTTTGACCTCATTATCAAATTGGTTGAAGAATATCAAATTAGACACAAGAATTCAAAACCTTACCACCCTCGGGATAATTGTCAAGTGTAAGTTACTAATAGATAAATAGAAAGTATTCTAACCAAGATAGTGCAACTGCATAGGAAAAATTGGGTTGCAGGTTTACCTGAAGCAGTCTAGGCATATAGAACAACCTAGAAAACCACCAATGGTTTTAAACCTTATGATCTAGTATATGGTAAGACAACAATCCTTCCAATTGAGTTTGAATATAAAACACTGAGGAAAATAGTAGAAACGGAAATGGACTTAACAAAAGCACAAAAATAAAGGTTGCATAACTTAAATGGTTTGGATGAGATTCGAATGGAAGCAATCCATCACATTGAGGTAGTACAATAAAAAAATTTGAAATGGCATGATTAGTACATTAAAACAAAGGAGTTAAATTTCAAAGATTGGGAACTACTATTTGATTCAAGGTACAAATACTTCAAGGGGAAGCTCCAATCCAGGTGATTGGGTTCCTATAAAATCTATCAAGTTTATCCAAATGGATTAGTCAAGTTGTATACCATAGACACAATCAGATTTTCTCTTCTTATAAACAACCATAGATTGAAGCTATATAAGAAGCCATTATAGAGATGATTTCATATTATTCCTATTTCAACAATATGGTGCTCACAATGAACTCAATATAGAATTTGACACACAAAATGATATTTTAGAAACACATGATATACCAAGCACTTCTAGTGACCCAATTATTGAGCTACACAACTCAATCCTTGAGATCACTCAATTTTAATATTTTACTTTATCTCATGAGCACACACAAAACAGTTCTAATGATGTTTAAAATTTCTCCACTAGGACCTATTTTTCAACCATATTTAAAAGGGTCTTGATGTTGTATGGACCTGTAGAAATAGCTTTCAAAATTCAGAAAGGGGCTTGTTGCTGACAGTACCTTTAGAATAATCAGACATATTTTAAAAAAAAAAAATTCATGCCACATTAATTGTAGTTCATTTTCATTCATCTTACCACTTTCGCATGCAATACCCATTATTACACAATAAGTGCCCGTAGTGTGAATCTTTTATTCTTTGCTTCCACTTTTCATTTGAACCATTTGAGCTATTACATCACTAGATAATAAACATCTAATCCATCCCATCAATTTTCATTCACCACTTCACAATCCATTTTCATGTAGTTAATACCGGTCACATCAATACAAAATCCAGATACAAGGTTTTTAGTTTACATGTGTGGTGATCAATTATCTTTTCAAGTTGATACACAAGGTACACTATCATAATTAACATAAATATGATATAAATTTTTATTACATATCATATTAATTCATGCATGTGAAAAGTCCTTACCATTAATTTCCTTACTTAGTAATCATACCACTTCCCAAATGCAAGTTGAAGTGCGGTCACTTCAACCATTAAGTTGGGGGAGGGTACAACTTAGCTCATTTTTATTGAAATCCACCACCTAAATCAAATTCAATACATATGCACGACATGAAAAACCCTCCTAAATTACATTTTATTTTTGCTACCACTTCCAATTTCCAATTTCAAACCCTGAGCAATTGAGCTTAGTCTAAACTAGAGTCAAACTTAGAACCTATTTGTGAGCTCAAATTGAGTTGGTACTGAGAAGAGAAGTTGCAATTGTGGAATGGTAGTAGAAGTATATAAGAAACGCCAAAAAGAAGGGGGTTTTGAGGATGGTAGAGTGGATTGAATTGAATTTTCAAGACTGAATTGGATGTATTGAGTAGAGAAAAGAAGGTCATAATGGGAGGAGACATTATTTGGTGGGAGCTAGGAACTCATAAGCAAATTCTAGAGAATGCAATGGTTCTACCTATTTTTACCAGGGTTGGCTAGCTTGATTATTTTCTAAAATTAATAGAATTCAATGATGATATGAAAAGAAGGTTTGTAGCTACCCTTGAGTATGATGAAGCAATGGTGAAGGAACTGTCAGTAGATGCATATGAGACTGCCATTGCATAAGTCACTGGGTTACCAAGAACTGGGGCATAGTTTTCAACATGAGCAGATGCAGTAGCAGTTAGGGAGGAATTTTGTGAATGAGGTGAGGAATTAGACTCATCATCTCAAGGTACGAAGATACTCTGTCTTCCTTGGTTATGGGCGAATTGTGTTTCCCACATTGTTAGATACATCACCTGTAATGGTAGGAAAAATCTCTTATATACGGTTCATTTAAAATTACTCAGTCACCTTCAGCATAATAAGTTAGTGAATGTACCAAAATTTCTTTATAATTTGATGAAACAAATGGCACCAGAATACCAAAGAAAAAAAAGTGACACTTCTCTATCTCATCACTGTTTAATTGCTTTATTGATAAAGAGAAGTTTGAGGATTCAATATCCACAAGTGAATTGGGAAGATTTTAAGGAGTGTACAGATATTAAAATTTTGTTGGATGCACCTGTGGGACCTGAGAATGTAGAACCCCAAGATGAACCTATAAGGGAAATCCCTCATGTCTCCCCAATAGCTTCACCTACCCGTAGCCAAGGTGAGCATGAGGAACCTAATGAGCTAGAGTCTAGATCACCTATAACTGAGGAAATTCCATCTTTAAAATCACAAGGACCCAAGAGAAGGAGAGGTAGTACATCTACATCCTCCACACCCTCTAAAAAAATGAGAAGAAGAGGGATACTCAAAAGAATAAAGAGGATGTTCCAAAGAAGAAGAGGGGTGTTCAAAAGGAAAAGAAGAAAGTTGAGAAAGAAATACTCACACCTAGACATTCAGGCAGTTTAAAGAAACAAGGTGTCATGAGGGGAATTGTAGAAAAGCTTGAAGAAGAAGAAAAGAGTAAGAAATAGTAGCAAGAAGATGTCACATTAGTAGAAACAGACTCTAAAGGAAAGGGAGATATCCTTGGTAATATAAAAAAGCCACTGAAAAGAAAGAGATATGTATTAACAACTTCTGATTTAGAATCAAAAGATATGTTTACTGCTAAGAAAACATGAAAGGAAACCTTGGATAGTCCCATCCATGGAGACTATGAAGAGGAAGGTAATGAGAAATTTGTGGATACATAGGAGATGTATATAGAGGAAAGAGATGTTAGAAAGGAGCTTCAAGAAGCCTTGTATAGGGTTAAACACTTGGAAGAGTTAGTACAAATCTATGAACAAAAAGACAAGGAGAGGGAAAAAAAAAGAAAAGAAATGGAAGAGAAGTTGCAAATGTATGGCCACAACAATAAGCTTGATTTAATAGCACAATTAGCCATGACTAAGACTGGGGATGAAGAACTGGTTGTACTAGATCAGAAACCTCCCACCATCACGATTCCAACTTACCATACTACCTTGTCACTTGCTCATCAGCTATAGAAGTTGACTGAGGAGTTTTCACAAGAAAAGAAAAAGTGGAAGAAGGAAAAATAAATTTGGATTGAAGAGCATGCAAAGGAACTTGAAAAGAAAGGCACAAAGTTAAGTAGATTAATAGTTAGGCTGGAGGAAGTAGTAGACAAAGTTTCATAGATCATCAAATGTAGACCGCCAACAAGGACATGCACATTGTTTCTACATGAAATATTTAGTCTAGTAGATTAATTAGTAAACAATCAGTTGGTATGAGTAGAAAATTTGAGTTTCTTAATGCTTTTTTTTATTCCACACTTGAGGATCAAGATCTGTTGTGTGAATATTATTTACACAATTATATTGTGCTAGATGAGACAAAATGGAATCCTTTGACGTTTTTAGGGGATCTTCAAGTAAGAGCACTTGCATCCTATTATAGAAATGAACAACTTAGGGGTGAAATAATGGAAGAGTATGAGGAGAAAGAGAAATAATTGCTCTCCCCATAAGGAAAGAAGCTAAAAACCATGATGCAATCATTGATGAATGGTTGAAACTCATTGGTCATAAGGGTGTGGGAAAGAAAATAATGAAACTCAGAAAGGAAGATTATGAAATAATGCAAAAATGAGCTATGGGTCCAGGGCAACAATGCTGCAGTTACATGCAAAGAAGATGAATAGCCTAACACCAGAATTACAAAAAAAGGAACCTCATTCAATGTATAATTTCACCACAATGCTTCAAAGGGTACATAGGTACATGCAAATTGGTATTGACAAGGGAATCTATTGTGTGCCACTCACATTTCACCCATCTATGTTGCTTTATCCATTTCCATACTGGACTAGGGAGAAGGGTGAGGAATTTGAAAAAGATGGACATATCAAAATGAGTCAACTTGTAGAATACAAAGGTTTTTACTTGAAACAAATCCAAGGAGTTGATGTTGTTATGGACCTAAGACAAATCACCTTACAATATAATTAGTAACCCTAGTGTTTTTCTTGGGGACAAGGAAAAGTCTAGTTGGGGGGGAGTGATGGGTCTAGTTATTAGATTATTTTTTGTTACTTTAATGCATACTTTCAGAAACTTTTAGATATAATTTCTAGATAATACTCCTATATTATACCACCTTTTCATACTTATTGTGCAAACTTGGACCTAAAATATAATGATGGAAATATGGCTATGACATAATAGTATTGCATGGTTTATATGAAGATATGCATGAAATGTGGATGGAATTTTATGTTTTAATTATGGTAGTTAGTCTTGTATACATGCTTTGTGAAATAACCTTTTTTCAACCAAGGAGGAACTGTAGCACGTAGTAGTTGGAAGTTGAACCCGCAAAAAAGGAAGATTGGGACAACAAAACAAGGGAGTTCCAGATTAAGTTGAATGTGATAATTGTCAATTAAAGACACCTGGAGATTGGGCGTGCATCATTATAACAAGTTAATAAGCACTAGAAGAGGAAGAATCCTTTATTGATAGGATTTTGACAAATGTTTCTGTGTTTTACATGCAATTTTGTTTTACAGAGTGTCAGTCCTACTAGGATTTTTTTTTCTTTTCAGTTATGGTTTGAATAATTCAATCTTAACTATACACTCTGATATCTAGGAGTGGAAGTTAATGATTGTGATTAAGTTTTTGTTTTGAATAAGACTCCTTCAAGCTTGTAAATAGCCAATGGTTGAGTCCTTAAATAAGTTAGTTGATCTTTCATTTTTTTTATCAATTTTTTTCAGTTTCAAGACATGATGGATACTCATAATGATTGAACATAATTTGTAAGAAGATCTTATGTAATCTTTTCATGATATGCATTGAATGAAGTCAGTTTCATTGGATGCGTAGAAGCTGATTAGTTAGATTTGGTTTTAGTTAATTGAGAACAACCACTTGAGCAAGCCACTCAAGGTAATTGTTCTTCACTTCATTTTCTAGTTGTTTATCTTTATTAAATAGTTCTTTTTTGTTTATCATTACTTTATGAATTAAATATAAACTAAACTAGAATCTCATGCTTTGCTTATTGGTATTGAATGTTAATGAGCATGCATATAATGGTTAATCGGTAGCACTCTAGAGGTTAAATTAGCTGAGTTGCTAGTTTTGATTAGCTTTGAGTTGATACAACGATCTTTTATTTATACCAGTTTAGTCACGATTTCAAATGTAGGTGCCCATAGCCATTAGTTTTGGCCTAGTATTTCATTGTTATAGAATTTTATGATTTATAACAATTATAATAACTTGAATAGGATAACTTAGGTAGTTTCAAGTCTCTAAAGGCATATACAATGTTGCACCATCACAAGTTTACAAACCTTCGGTTGAAATTTTAATGTGTCTTTGCAATGTTGAGTGAATTGTTTAGTCAGATAAACCTTTGAATTGTGTAGGTTCTACCAAGTTTACAACACATTATTTTAGAATCTACAATTCTATTGGTAAAAAATATTTATGTTAACATTATGTATTTATTAAACATACTAGATCTTTATTTTTTGTTGAAAGCTACAGAGAAAATAAATGATTATAAATCATTCATTTTAATTTGTTTCACCCAATGGATGCGTGTTCTATAGAAAAATATTGTTAGTATGTTTGATTCTTTGATGATTCTTCTAGATATACCTAGATTACTTTGTGTTTTAAATATGATTTTTTCACTAAGTTTAAGAAATTTAAGGCCTTATTTGAAAAGAAAAATTCTATAAAATAAAGGTGTTGAGAGGTGATAATGATGGTAAATATTTCTCTAGGGAAGTTGATAAAAAATTTATGCATACAAATATTGTTCAAAAAAGGCTACACCTTACACACCCCCAAAAAATGGGGTTTCAAATAGAATGAATCAAACCTTAATGGAAATAACTAAAAGTATGTTGACTAGTACATAGTTAGATTGATGCTTTTGGATAGAGGTTGTAATAATTACTTGGTTTTTGATTAATAGATCTCCTTGCACAAATCTTGTCAGTAAAACTCCTTATGAAGTGTGAAAAATAAGCAGCCCTATGCTTCACATTTAAGTGTCTTTGGTTGTGAAGCTTTTATTCATGTGTATAAGAAAAGTTGTCTAAAATAGATCCAAAATATTATAATTGCATATTTGTTGGTTATAATGAAAATGTAAAATGTTGTAAGCTTTGAAATCTTCTAAACCAAAAAATTATTTCTTCTAGAGATGTGATTTTTAGGGAGTTTATTTTTTAGGTCCAAAATAGCCCAAAAAAATATGGGACAAAAATAATGCATTTTGAGACTAAGGTTGATAACAATATGTACATGTGGAAGAATAAATAGATGGGTCAGAGGATGGAGAGGAATAATATGGTTTAGATGATATTGTAGATGAGGATGTTCAATATGGGTATACATTAGAGACAACAAATCCCATTACTCCTACCTTGAGGAGGCCCATGAAATAACATAATCTAATTGAAAAGTATAACCCATTAGATTTTTATGGTGTATTTGCTTTGTAGAGTATTGTCAATAAACATAAGTCTTCTAGGAAGGATATCTATTCAAAGGATAGTAGGTCTTAGATGCAATCCATGTAGGAGGTGGCGATGGCCTTTGATATTTGTGACACTTGGGATCTTGTTTGTTTGTTTTAGGGAAGAAATCCCATTGTTTGTAAGTGGGTGCATAAAAAAATTTGACACATATAGTTGGTTAGAGTGATACAATGATAAACTAGTGGCCAAGGGCTACTCTTATCAATAGGATTCAATCTTTGTGAAATTTTATCTCTTTTTTCTTAGTTAACTTCTATTAGATTCCTATTATTTATTGCTACAACTTATGATTATGAGCTTGAGTAAATGGATGTTAAAACTACTTTATTATATGGGGATCTTGAGAAGGATATCTATATGTGATATTTTGATTTTTTAAAGAGAAAGGAACACTTGGTTTGCAAGTTGAAACAAATTTTATATGGTTTAAAATAGTCACCCAAGATATGGTACTAGAAGTTTGATTCCCATACATTGATTTTTGTTTTTTTAAGGAATGAAGAGGATCATTATGTTTATGTTAAAATTATTGATGATCAAATTCTAATTTTTATCTTGTATGTTAATGATATGTTGTTTATTGTTAATTGTAAGGTGATGATTAGGGAGATGAAAACTTATCTTTCTAACATATTTGATATGAAATATTTAGGGATTAAAAATACGTTCTTGGGATGAAGATTAGTATAGATTAGGTACATTAAAATATTTGGTTAGTTCAAAATAAGCATATATCTACCTCTTTGTAGAAAATTAGTATGTATGATTGTAAATTGATGAGTATTCTATTTCTTGTTGGCACTAAGGTTTATTTAGATGTGTCCTAAATCGAATGATAATTTTGAGGACATGTCTTACATGTATTATACTTATGTTTTTGGTATCCTAATGCATAGAATTATTTGTGTAAGGAAGAAATATTAATGGAAACAACTTCCTATGCTAATCTTGAAGGGAATGATGTACCCAAAACTTAAAATCTGATCCAATCTTAAATAGATACATATTTTTACCATGACATAATGATTTATTTGGGGATAACCCTTTTGGGAGAAAATCCTCATACTTTAAAACCTACACAATATTTTATCAATTTTGAAAGAGGATTACAATATAGTTGCAATGAAAGTATTTATATGTGTATTTCACTAGTAAAAAGATTGAAATAATTTTAGTAGCATTCCAAAAACACATATGTACCTATAAATTACCATATGAAACCACTTGCTTAAATACCAAGTTATGGACCAATGATAAAGCTAGGAAATAATAAATATTTTTTAAAACCATGCTACAAACCTCCAAAATATGGCATCGACTTGGGCCAATGCCACCCATGAATATTCCAAGTCACTTAATAAATATAGTAAATCAAAAACTCATTTGTAACTCCCAATTTTACTCTCAATATGGGTGCCCAATTTTTCATGTCAAATATCTCAAAATAGGCACCATATGACAAATAATAAAGCATATCATAGCTGGTCAATATTCCAAAGGAACTCCCCATACTCTTTCTTTTTACATGTTATAAGACACCATAATTTATCATTGAATACCATAAAATAGGGTTGCTCCAAATTTTATATATTTATCCACCTTGTGATAAGTTACAACTCAATTAACAAAGTATCAACACATGGAATCAAATAAATTACATTAATTTCAATTCCCCATTTGAGGTAGAGCATAAAATATTATATGAAATATAATAAAATATTTCATATTTTCAAATTTAAAATAATTAAATAATGCCATTACAAGGTTGAGATACATTAACTCCCAATATTTCCCACTTGTTAAATACCTTTCAAGAGCCTAGTGATAGCATACCATCATGGAATAAAATGCTAGGGGCCAAGAGGCTGATAGACTCCAAACATCATTTGAACTTATTTGTGCTCACATATTTGGTCAATGCATCTAAAAAATTAATCAAATTTTCTACCTTTTGTAGCTTCATCTACCATCCTCAACCATATCTCTCACAAAATGATCCTAAACATCTATATTCTTGGTCCTAGAATAAAAATTTGGGTTCTTCACTAGTAAATTTTTATTTAACTATCACAACAAACTTTAATTTTTCTCTAAACTTATATTGACAATGACATTTTTTAGTTCTACTTCATATATATTTTTTGACCCATTATATATAATTGATATGAGAAATCTCTTGTTGGGTTCCCCATATTGAATTTTACCTAAGGATGCTCAATTTTAATGTGTTTTTTGGTAAAAAATTCTTAGTTAAATTTGTTTGAGAGCCACATTATAGATTCAAAATTAAAATTAATCATTGATGTGGTAGTTGTATGGTCAAATTCAACTTATTTATGTATGGAATTTTAGAGTGTATATATTTTCTTCCCCAAATTTTTGAATCTTTGGGAGACTTTGGTACCAATGCATTTGGTGTCAGGGTTTTAGGTTACCCCAAAACATTGACCCTGGGCCATAGATCTATGAATGAAATTGAAAACAAGGGATTATGTCTCAAGTTCCTCGGTCCTTGTGGCTTCTCGACCCTTAATGTTCATCTTGTCCTAGAGTTTTGAAACTTCTTGAAACCCTAAAAACTTTGATCTTGACCATATTTTTCCATGTTCCCCCAAATTACAAACCTTTGAGATAATATTATACCTTGGAATCGAGTCCTCGGTGCCAGGCCGACCCCATGACCCAATACTCATAGGTCCCTCTCTCTTTCTCCCCTATGTCCCAATCTTAAGTCCCTCTTGAGACCCAAACACTAGTTTGTACCTCTATTACCCCATCCTTCTTTCAAGTTGTAGTCATCCATTGGGGCTTAGAACCTTGTGACTAAGTCTTGGGTATCAATCCCATATCATGACCCTATCTACATCCCATTATGTTCCTCTAGTATACCATGATCCTAGATCCCTTTCATGACTTTATCCCTGCTTCAAATTGATCCTTTTATAACTAATGACCACCTCTTCCTCTTTAATCCTAGCCTCCTAAGTAAAATTTCGTGTTTCCTATTCTTAGAATTGATTCAATCCTTGCTACACTATTCCTCTCACTTTTACCCCCTTGTTCCCATTCCAAATTTTTCCTCTATACTTGAACCCTAATGTCTTCTCCTCCTTCCTTTGGACTTAGAACTTCCAAGTGCACATTGCTCCCTTGCATCCTACCTTTAATACAAGTTTTTGTTTCCATTTTTTACTTTGTTCTTAACTCCTATGCATTTTTTGTCTTCCTTCCCTCTCGGGTTTGTAAGCCTCCTAAACACTTCAAAAACAGGTACATAGGTCCCTTCCAAATTTGATATTTTGTTATACACCTCCATGAATCTAAGGAGCCCTAACTTTGGCTCACACTACTTCACCTACCTCCCTATCCTAGTGATACATCTCAACTACCAAGAGTTATGGATTATGATCCCCAAAAAAATTCTTCATAGTTCCATTCCATCTCACATGTACTAATGCATCACAAATTATTGAGATACCATTACTAAAGGACTTTCTATATATTTGAAGCCATGTTCCTTTATTCCTTGACAATACACTTAGATGATTTGAAAGTGTTTTGGTGAAATTTCTTATGTTTTTAATTGAGGAATGATACATGGATAGTATGAGTGTCCATTGAGGGTTCTTATGATTTTTGAAACCTTGTATTTTCACACAAATTTGCACATTAGGATTTCAACGTGCTTGGCATCTCCTGATTTTAGGAAGTCCCTATGACTATTCATCTCCTTCCCTTTTTCCACTCATGTGAAAGCTATGAATACAAGTGTATTTTAATTCAAAAGGTTTGTCCATTTTTTTTTCACTAAACCATAGTGATAAAGGATCTCCAAGGTTTAAAACTTCTCATATCCATTCCCCATCTATGAAATTTATTTTATAAGTTATAAAGAAGTAGATAAATGAAGCAAATATTTGTAATCTTCCGTCTCCTTAGCTAGTTATAATAATTTTGGAGATTTATGAGAAAATATGTGTGATAGGTTTCTCCTTATTTGAAGTTATCCCTCACCAAATTTTCTAGTGTGATTGTAATATGAATCTAATAAGTGTTTCAACACTTTAATTCAATGAAAATTATATTTATAGTGGTCACTTTCTTGTTACATATGAATTTTATAAATTTGGAGAAGGATTATTAAGTATAATTGATTTATTGGTATCATACCTTTGGTGTTAGTTCTTGTTTTTTTTTTCTTATGGTTGAATGCGAAGGGCACACAATCTATTGAGAAGGGGGTGAATAAGTAGATCAAGTCAATTTAAATCACTTTAGTTCAACACATATGTCAATCAAGAAACTTGAATCAAAATAGACACTAATACTCAACAACCACATAAGCACACACATTTGCACATGAGAATAGATACACGTGGAAACCCAAGATGGAAAGAATCATAGTGAGAATAGTTGCTTGGATCTACAGTCCAAATCTAGCCTCACATAGTAGAAATATAATAAGGGAATTTACATTATGAAGTAGGCATCGACCTACCAGAGATACCAATCCCCAATTGTATTTGTAGATACCAACCTAATAGAGACACCAATCCCTGATACAATGGTCTAAGCACCAACTCAATGAGTAGAACATAAGTCCTGCAAAACTATAAACATAGAGCTTCTAGATCTTTAATTTTGGTTACACAACTTACACAAGATTTGAACTTAATTCAGACACTCCACTACACTCCTTAAGATCTTTTGATGATGGTGCACAATGGTTGAGGTTCTTCACATTGAATAATACTCGCTCACACACTTGTATACACAAGTATATTCACTCACCACCTTCTCTTTGATTATCCTCTCACATACATATATACAATTGCATAAAGGTATGATGATTATATACAAGACATTGCATTAACATTACTCTGTGTTGGCCAAGGATCCATAATTAACCAGGATGACATAAGGCAGACCTAAATTCAAATTACACGAAACGTGTAGCAGGATGGTCCTAAATCAAATTAATTTATGCCAAAAGAACATGATATTGTGTGCTTCCATAGGAACATTAACTTGGACCTATTCTATCATCACACGCTAAATTTGAATGTTGTGCATTACTAATCGTTGCCACATAGTTTTGGAACACCATTTTTTGACAAACAAACATAGAGAACCTTTTGTCATGTCAAACTTCTTGCATGTTGAACATAAATTTTGAAGAACTCTGAAATATGATAGAACATGTGTAGACATACTCTTCATTGAAACTACAAAGACTAAATCACATCCAAAAGGAAATAAAAAGCATGACTATATTGCCAGAAAAATATCTATACCCTAAGTCATTGACCTCCAACATTTTGAATAAGACTTCCAGATCACTTTCATTAATATGAATAAACATAGTATGATACTACAAGCAATCCTCCCCTAATTTTTTAATATAGCTAGCAATATATACTTTCGTAACTCAAAATGATATGATAGTATAGTTACATTTAATTATCATTGATTTGTTGGACATCAATGAACTCCTTTGGCATCAATGATAACCTCTATTCACCAAAATGTAACTCAATAATCCATATGTAGTGTAGAAAATTGTACACCTTAACAATTTCACATTATGTTTTGTACCCCTAATTTATTGGACTTAATTAAGCTTCTAATTTTCCAAATTATGCATTCCAAAGCCTAATTTTTACCATTTTTTGAAGGAGGAAAATCATTGAACAAATGCATCCAATCATTAAATTGTCCCCGACTTTGCGTGTCCTAGAAATTTGGAGCAAGACCCATTTTCTCATGGGAAAATGGGTCCCCCTTCTTAGCCAGGACCCAAATTTAAATATGTTGGTGGTATTTTAACATCCAAAATTCAAATATGAAGTGTCAGCTTTTGGAATCTATTTTTTTGAGAAATTGGATAAAAACCTATAAATTTCTAGTCTTTTTATCATTTGAAATCTAACAACTAGCAAGAAGACAAATAATTGAGAAAATACTATTGTCAAGAGCAAGTTAAGAGAAACATATTAGAGCATTATTACAACAATTCAAGATCCAACAACATGCCAAGGTGTATGTGTGTTCATGTTGTCATTGTTTTATGAAGGATAATATATTTTTGTTGGTCTCTAAAGTATTCAAGCATTCAAGCAAAGAAAGATCCAAATCCTTGAAGAGATGTGTATGACTTCAGTCCTTTAAGGAAGACATTGAAGGATGGTGAGTTGTAGCATTGTGTTCATTCATCATTTCCTTCCTTTCCATTAAGGTTTTATCATTAACATTATCATTGTTGAAGTGAGAACACTTAAACGGGGTTTGACTGAGGCAAGCCCCTATATGGAACAACATATTCTCTCTTTGTGAATGTGGAGGTTATAGGTTTGAAGAGGATTGAAGAGAGTTTGGAGATCCATTTTGTATTGTTGCATTTGTTGCCATCAAAGTTGTCAAGCCATGTAAACTCAATCATAAAATTTAATGATGACATTCCAAAAAGTTTACAATCGGGAATCAAGAGCTAAGATCCAACAATAGAGGACTACAAAAAAAATTTCAAGACCCCTTATCAAAGACTCGTTCACCCCTGGGCGACCCAATATTTCTACAACACTCAAACTCAACTTTTGGTGACAAGTATACATTAGTCTGCACTTTCTACATCGACTTGCAAATCACTATTTTCATCTTTTTATCTTCACAAAATTGCATTTATCATATTAGGTCATATATTCTAATTAAGGCAACCATTCCAAATCATTTCTAATTCATTCCTAAGACTCAGAAGGATCAGATCCAGGTCTAATTAACTCACCTTAGAGGTTGAAAATTAATCTATGTGCCTTTTTTATTTTCATCCTAATGAAATCCTAGAAATGAT
Source organism: Sequoiadendron giganteum (assembly GCA_007115665.2). Lineage (NCBI taxonomy): Eukaryota > Viridiplantae > Streptophyta > Pinopsida > Cupressales > Cupressaceae > Sequoiadendron > Sequoiadendron giganteum. The sequence goes on from CM021102.1 coordinate 352,019,025, forward strand.
GGTCCATTTACCCTAGGTTATGGCTACTAAACTTAGGGTAACCACGTTTTTACATTTCACCATATAAGACATCAATCCTAAAAACTTGAACCTCCACATGCTTAAAATGAAAAAAATATTAAATCAATATCTTAGGGGTAGGAAGTAAGTTTCTATGTATTTCAAAATTTAATTTTATACCTAGGGAATATCTAAATCAAACCTTAAAAGAAATAATCTTGAGAGAATCATATTTTTCATGTGTATATCAACTTAATAGAGGTCATAGTAGTGGATAGTTTTGGTCTAGTGGTATAAATTGGGATCAAATGTTGTATTTGCGTACTAGAATAATTTATTTATCATGTATATATTTAGTTGAGAAAAAACCTTATTTATGGCTACCTATAGGAATACCCTCTTGGGCCTATTTGAGCCCAAATAGAAGGGAATTTTACTCACTCTTAGCATTTGTATTTGTTGGAGAATTCCAAGATCGAAGAGCTCGAATTGATAGCCTTCCACAAGTGAAAATATGATCACAATAGCATGTCTATCACTATAAAATAAAGAGTATATTTAAATATAATGATCAAGCCTTGCATATATAGGCAAGGATGTGGAGGTGAAAAGGTAGGATTAAAACTCTAATTGCCCCTCCAAATATGGGACACACTTGTGAGCTCACTTGACAAGTATGTGAGAAAGTTTAAATAGTTGTCTCAAGTCATGAGGACACATGTCTCAACCATATGAAGTGAAACAAAAGTAAAATAAACCTAAGTAAACTTAAGCGAGGTGTGAATAGGTCAATCCTAGAAAGGTGATTAGCTGATTAGGTATGGTAATGACTCTATTTACACTAACACCCCCTTAAGTACAACTTAGGGAGTAATAGACATGCACTAATAATGAGTCCCAACTACAAGGCCATGTTAGGTACTCGTATAAATATCTCATAAAGTGGATAAAAGGAGAAAAATCCAGTGGTAAATAAAAACCCCACTCTAGAAGAGAAATGATGCAACATGAAATAAAATATACAAGTGAAGAAGATAGAAGAAGGACCCATGATGACCCCCCGAGGACAAATTAGCACAAAGTACAATGAATGTTCCCTAATAGGATATAAAAGAGATAAGGTCATGTGACCCCCCAAAAAAATGTGAAGTTATGAACTCCATGTGAGGAAATGTTTCATCCAAAACTAATGGTAGAAGAGAAACCATGCATCCTCCCCTCAGAATGATTCTTGTAGTGATGGTAAATTCTCGAAACTAGATGTTGAAGATGATCCATGGTCGTTGAACAAAATTTCTCCCCTTGGGAAGAAATAACACCAAAAATGTGTGCAATATGGCTTCCCATTCCTTAGGAATATGCAAGAAGTAAAATGAATTTTTCTAAATTTTACACATGATCCAAAGATTGAAATGATGCCCTTGAATGATGCTCAAATATATTCAAGATAATGTTGTTATGTGATGGATGATGATAAGATAGATCAAGTACCATATGTGATTCAAGAATAGGGACCATGGATGTATGGTGATATCTAGACTGGTGAGAATTTGGTACTATTGTAGATGATGATGATGATTGAGTCAGATAGGTCAACTCATAAATGTCTGCATAATCTATCACAATAGAATTCAATATAGATGAGAAAATAGAAATATCCAAATATGGCAATGATGGTGATGAAACTTTATCAAAGATGATATCAAATAGTAGATGAAGGTCCTCGATGGTTTCATCCAAATCTGTAAGGTGGGATTCTAAAAATAAATATGATATGCCTAGTAGATATGCATCCCAATATGTCAGCTCTAGAAAGACAATAGAAATTTATCTTGATGCAAAGAATCCATGGAGCTCATAGATTTAGATGTAACAACAAATAATATGGGAGATGAGATCTCAATGCAAGCCATTTGAATACATTGTTCATCCCCAAGTGATGGTGTTGTCTCACAATATATTTGAGTGAAACTAGATGATGATTATGCATGTGTTGGGACTAAAGGATTAGGCAAGGCAATACCATGTTGAAGAATAATTTTATCCATTTCCTTAATTTGATGAAACTAACATTCTTTTGTTGTATGCCTTTTATTTCCACAATATCCATATTTAATTTTAATTTATTAGGAGGATTATGAAGAATACTCAAATGGAAGGTATTTAGTGTGAGAGACATGATCAAATGAGCCAACAAACTCAAAATTAGAAACACCTAGATTTCCCCTTGATTCAAAGAGCCCCCCAAAATTATTAGTCTTGATTGTGGCCCCCAAAATAATGTGCAATAATATTTTGCATGTTATGAAGGTTGGATGCCAAAATATTTCATTTATAATTCACTGAGATTTTTATAATTTTATGATAAAATGGTAATCCAAATCTTAGTTTTACATGTGAAATTAGATTCCTTGCAAAATTTTGATAACCGGGGTGAAAGTTATGCCCCATCAAAATTTTCTTACAATGTTGACTTTAGAGGTTAATTTCTTTTATTAAACATCAAATCAAAAAATCTCGATGTTAAAATGTTGACAATAGAACCAACTTCTCGTCAACTACACACTTGAAAAAATACGCCCCCTCCCCCTTGTTTGCAAGTAATGCAAAAATGAAAAAGTCCTCCTTTGGCTAGTTTATTACAAAAAAATGACCCCACCCCTTTACAAAATTTGAAAGATATTTAATAAATTACCAATGTTACAATAAATGTCACATAAACAAGGCCAACCATTACATGAATGTTGTAGACTGAGTCAAGAGCTTCATGGGAGTCTTTGATAGATGCAATTTTTTGTGAGTAGTGTTGAACCTGATGATAAATAAGAGCTAGAGTCAAGGTGCAAGTCTTTATTAGAAGAGGTTGCTTGAGGGGTTTGTGGTTGTTGTTGAAGGAGAGGCTTAAAAACCTCAATATATATTGCCAACTATAAATAGAACTGTTGAAGGGATGATTCATGTGAATAATGATGAATATTGGTTTGATGCCACGTTTAGCTAGAGTCACCAATGACAGAGCATAAGAAAAATCCAAGATTTTATGCTTGGTATTGTGCAGAAGTCCTTGTGGAGGTTAAGTGCATGCAATTTATATTAAAAAAAAACTCAAAGCCACAAATGGGATTGATGAAGAAATTGATGGAGCGTCACACATATGAGGAGGTCATTGGAGTGTGACCATTTCCAATTAATCCATATATGAAGCATACCAAATAATGTAGATGCATGCAAGGTGAGGTTTGTAGTATATTAAATTCCAAAAATAGGCTTGATGGAGGCCACATGAGGTGTGAGAAAATCAAGTATATGTGTGCAAGGTTTCCTAATCCAAATGCCAAAGCACTAAAAAAAAAGGAAAGTTTTATCATTGTGAAAATGCAAATGCATAGAGAATAACCCCTCAAGCACACATAGATGAATAGTTGGTCATCCCTCTTCTTGCAAATGTTCTACCTCAAACACAAATAGAAACTAGGTCACTTTTTTGAAACCTTTAAATGTGTTAGAGAAGGAAAATGAAGGTAAAGCTAGTAGTGCACATTGTAAAATATCTACAAAGACCTAAAAATGGTAGCAACAATACTTAAATAGTGCACAAAACAATATAGAGGCACTATGAGCTTTCTAGAGTGAATCTCCAAAGTGGTAGTCACACTAGTGATATGGTCACAATGCAGGCACAAAGATCAAATACTACAAACTCGAGATAAATCCTTCAAACCTATAAAGACTAAATTTTCAACCTCAACTAGTAGATGGGTAGAGTGAAGATTGGCCCTCTACTAAAAAAATCATTTTTTTAGAATTTTTCATATAATGGCTAAAAATTTGCAAAAATTATAAACTATAGAAATTGATAGAATGAAAGGTATCATTTGTTTCCTGGGCGTTTTATTTGGATTTATGATGCTCCATTGATAGGGATATGTATGAGAGTAACCTCAATGCAAGAAGGAACGTTCTCTCATGGCTCTAATACCATGTTAGAGAATGTCAAGATCAAAGAGCTCAAATTGATAACCTTCCACAAGTGAAAATACAAACATAATAGTATGTATATCAATATAAAATGAAGAGTATATAAATACAATGATCAATACCTACATATATAGGCAAGGATAAGGATGTGAGAATGTAGGAGTGAAACTCTAACTACCCCTCTAAATATGGTGCATTTGTGAGCTCACTTGACAAGTGTGTGAAAAAGTGTCAATAGGTGTCTCAAGTCATGAGGACATATGTCTCAACCATATGAAGTGAGATAAAAGAAAAAGAAACCTAAGTGAACTTAAGATAAGTGTGAATAGGTCAATCCTAGATAGGTGATTAGTTGAATAGGTATGATAATAACTCTAGATTTACACTAACAATATTTATATCCCTTACCTTTGTTGATGATAATATTTGTCCACCCTCAAGCTCTAAAAGTGTGAGCGAAAAATTGGGACCCAAGAACTTCTTTACATGCATGAGTTTCCACCATATTCTCTACATATTTAGCGGAAAAAGAAATCACATCCTATCACTTACTCATTTGACAAATAGCACCATCGAATAGATTAAAAACATATGTATTGGTGGATCTTTCTATCGATATCACCTTGCTAGTTTTGATCCACATAACTATGAACATCCAAAGAACGCATGTCTCTTTTACCATAAAAACATGAGGAATTATATAAGGTACCCTATAAATATTTTTATGTTCTTTTAACAACATTCCAATAAGCTTTTTTAGGATTAGATATATATCACTTATGCACTTACACTTGTTGGAAATTTTGTGATCTAGTAAAAATCATAGCATACAATAAGCTTCAAAGTACACTCAAGTCATGTTTTCCATTTTAAAGGTGATGTAGGATAATGTGTAACAAATGAAATTTTTCTCACTATAATTGGAGCACACAATGGTATGCAATCATACATGTTAAACCTCTATGAAACTAAATTGATATACTTACTCTAGCCAAGCCATAAATTTATATTTCTCCATCTCTTTTGAATTCCATTCCAATAATATGTTTAGCTACACCGAGATATTTAATTTCAAACTTTTTTGGGTGAATATTTTAATTCTTAAATCAAAATTTTCCCTTTTCTAATAAATAAAACATCATCAACACATAAACTAATAACTAGGAAATGATTACCATCAAATTTAAAATAAATGCAATGATCATATTTAGAATGCTAAAATCCCAAACTCAACATATATGTAGCAAATTTTCGGTACCATATTCTTGGTTCTTTTTTAAGTCATACAAGTATTTCTCTAATTTATTAACCAAATTACTTTTACCTTTAACCACGTAGTGCTCCAACTTTATCATATAAATATCCTCCTCCAAATCACCATAAAGGAATGTTGTTTTCACATCTATTTTCTTGACCTCTATATTATAAGTTACAACAATAGATAGTAAGAATATAATATATTCCATTTTTGTAACAAGAGAAAATATATCACAATAATCAACCCCCTCAACCTAGGAGTAACCTTTTGCAACTAATCACACTTTGTATTTCTCGATACTGTTGAAATGAAGAAAAGGGATCCTATGTCCCAAGTATATAGAACAATAGGATCTAGGTGCCTTTCTCTAAAATATCATTAGGAAAGAGATCAAAAGATGCAAAGATTGAATTTCAACCTTGAGGTGAGCCAATATAACCTTGGATCTTAGTTCCTTAGGACAGTAGGAAATATTTGAGATAAGTTTGGAATGATTAGACCTAATGCATAAAACATAAATTTTTGAAAATTGGTAGACTGAAATAGTAGTTTACCAATAGATCTGGGAAGTGTAGAGGACTGAAAAAATGCTCAAAAAAGTTGGTTTTGAGGTGTCCTCAAGGACTCATTCACCCTTGGGAAAATGGGTCTTTGTATAAGTCTCCAAACCAACTTTTTGGGTCCTCTAGTGCAAGATGTAAGCTTATGTTTGCTCCTGGTTTCACTATCAGAAAGTCTAAAATAAATTCAGGATCTGAGTTTCTGTGTCTTGAAAATAATGTTGAAAACAAATGTAACTATGCAAAAAAAATTCTTTGATTGATTTCTAGTCCCTCTTCACCTGTAAATCTACACATGCAAAAGAGGAAAAAATGTTTGTTTTTGGGTGAATAGGGGTTTACCTTGGTCAAACCCAATTTGGGAATTCAAGCTTGATGACAAAATAATTATTAATAGAGGGAATTGATTAATGAAATTTTTTATGCTACAACTCACCAAACCCTTAATGGATGCTCTTAGAGGACTGAAATCTAACACACCACTCTAAGGTTCATATCTTGCATGAATTGGCTTGATTGATTGATCGATTTGATGCTTGAATTATTGGAACCTACATCATAATGTTAGCTCCAAAACACAAAATGAACACACATGAACTTTGAAATGTTGATATGATCTTGATTGCTATTGTGGATGACTAATAAATATGCTCTTTAATGCTCTTGACAATAATATTTTCTCTCATGAAATTCACTTCTAGCTTGTTAGATTTGAATTGATAAAAGACTAGGTATTTATAGGTGTGGTGTTGAAAAATGTACTCCTTTACATTTTCACACTATGTTTTCATCCCCTTAATTAAGCCTTTAATTGACCCAATTATGCATTCACAAGCCTAATTAATTTTGTTTTCTGAAAGGGAAGCCCACATTTAATCAATGCATACACTTAATTACACATCTTGGACAATGTGTGTCCTAGGTTTAGGGATGGTGAATAGGTCCCCCTTAAGTCTTGGATCCCATTTTTTAATATGTTTTTGGTGGGATTTTAATTATCTAAATTCAAATTGTAAAGGTTGGATTGTGTTGTTTAATGTTGGGAAATTAAGGAAACATCTATAAATACAAGGTCTTTTATCAATTCAAAACCAACAATTAAGAAGTTACATAATTCAAATTTCACAAGAGCAACGATTATTGTCAAGAGGATTAGAGAGTGGATTTATTAGTCATTTATTGCAACATTCAAGATCCTATCATGATGTCAATATTTATGTATGTTCATGCATGTTTTTGGAGCTAACATTGTGATGTAGGTTTCAAGTTTCAAGAAAGCATTCAAGCATCAATACCTATCAAGCAATAAAGCCATTTCATGCAAGATCCAATCCTTAGAGAGATGTGTTAGACTTCGGTCCTCTAAGGGCAACCATTAAAGGGTTTGGTGAGGTGTAACAAGCTTTTTTCATTCATTGATTCCTTCATTTTTTCATTATTTCATTATCAAGGTTTAATTACCAAACTATGGTTTGACCAAGGCAAACCCTTATCCACCAAAAATAAACACTTTTCCCCTCTCTTTGTATGTGCAGATTTGCAGGTGAAGAAGGATCAAAAGATGATCAAAAGTGCAATTTTGTAAAGTTGTCAAAGTTTTCAAGACACAAAAACTCACCTATAGGTTTTATTTCTGACTTTTTGACAGTCAAACCTGGTGGAATCAAAAGCTCAAATTTGGGATTCGAGGACTGCAAAAATAATTTTCAGACCCTTGTATAGAGGCCCATTTTCTGTTGTGTGAATATGTCCTTCAACAGAGCCTAAAACCCACTTTTGTAGCTAGGTAAACACCATACTAACCTTCAAATATCTATTGGTTAATGATTTTTTATGTTATTGTTATGATAATACTTCATATTCCAAGTGTTAGATCTCATAGGTTGGATTTTTAGAACACTTTTTTCTTTCTCCCAAAATTGCTTTTCAATCATTTATTTCATAAGGAAGCCAAGGAAGCAGTGTCCAAAACCTAGGGCTAACTCACCTTAAGGGTTGTAATTCAATTCTAATCATTTTTGGCACTATCCCTCTTCCTAATGAACATGATAAAGGTGGTTTTTTATTAGGTGGACATCCCCTTTTGCTTTGACATACTCCTTTTATCACCTCATTACTCTTTTTAGGGAAGGATCCTCTCCCCCTTTATTTCATTTTGGTGAACCTGACATGGTACATCCTAAATTTTGATTTGGAGACATTCAAAATCCTATATCTAGATTTGCATTAGTGTGATTTTCATTGCACTTATGGTCTAGTTTTGCATGTTTGCATCATTTTAATACATAAAAAAAAATAAAAAAAAATTGCATTAATTTTGCATAGATCTTGTATTTTAGTTACATCAAGAGTGTCTTTGAATCATTTAGATTCAAATTCTAGTTCAAAATTGCATCTCAAACTTTATCACTTTGTTCACATATTGTCACTAGTTGCACTTGCATTAAGAAACCTAAAACTGGAAAAATTTGTCACATAATTTACTTTTTGCAACCTAAAATAGAGAACTCAAACATCAAACTGGAAACACAAAATTTAATTTTTCCAACCCCTATTTAAAGATCCATTCGCCCTTGGGACAACATGTCCTTATACAGGTGCATTTAAAAAAAATTGGGCATCATTTTGTCTTTGTTTGATTCATTTCATTTTGTTGTCAGATATGTGTTTCAGTTTCAGAAAACATAAAATTTTGTACTTTCTTGCATTAAGTTCAATTGGTCAAATTAAGTGCATTGTTTGAAATCAAAATTAGTTAATCAATAAGTTACCATGTTTCAAATCTAAAAATTACAAAATCTTTTTACACTTGCATTGTGATTCTTAGTTTTGGGGTGTTTATTACATTTGTATAGTGTTTTTTTTCCATTTTCGGTGCACTTTTGGTTTGGTGAAACTTGTATGAGCTTCACAACCTGGTGTCTTATTTCCAATACTTTAGTGAGACGTATTTCAAGACTCATGTCATCCTGTGCTAGTACATCCACCGTGGATCTTGAGTTTTCTATCTCTTTCACTCATAGTGTTGACACTAGTCAACCCATTATGGACCATAGCTTTGATACCACATTTCCCATGACTACTTTACCAACAACTAATATAACTGATGTTGAAACAATGGTTACTAATGTCCCTCAAGAGAAGCTAAAAAAAATGGATGAAACCTTATAAAAACTTCAAAACTTTGTGAGTGTTGAATACATTATTGGTATTGTGGTTCCTATCATAGATAAAATGAGGAAAATGCTTGATAATGAACAAGGAATATAAATTATGTGTAGCCTAGCTTATATCATTAACACATTCCTTAACAACACGTTGCCTCGTATTCACCCAACTCTCAATATCTCTCTCACTTGTGGGAGAGATTCGGTAAAAGAAAATACACTCACTAATAATCCTAGTCTTCCTAACACATACCCTCCTTGTAAATGAAAGGCCTTGATGTTAGAAGATCCAATTGTGAACCATCATGAGAATCCTGTTTATCTTCCTCCTACTACCTCTCCTAATGGGAATGGTATCCTCTTTTACAAAATTGTTTCAAAAGACCAACTGATAAATCATGAAGGAAAGAGGATTATCTTAAATCCTCCACCTTTAAGTTAACCAATTGTCAAACCAAAGAAAAAGAGCATAAGCATTACAAATCCAAGAAACATAAGGTCCATGATCCTCTTGAACATTTACATAACCTATTATAACTATCCAAGACTGAGCATGATTTATATACACTTTTACATTGGGGATTAATTGAGTTACCTCCTAAACTTGAACAATTAAGAAAGAAACAAAGTGATAAAAATGAACCATATTGTACATATCATAGAATATTTGGACACCACAATGATAATTGTCTTGCTTTGCAAGAACTATTGAGAAAATTTGTACTTCCTATGGATCCAACTTGATTAAAATGCATTTTTATCCTTTCCATGCAATGGTTGTAGAATCTTAGAATAATCACTATTGCATGTATTATGTTTAATGTAAATCATTTCTATATTGTAAGGAGCACATTCTCATCACCTATCTCAGCTCATCCTTTTCCTACATTTGGGGGGGAAGGGGTTAGATAGCCTTACTCCTAGTATGGAAATTTCCATTGTCTCTTTGGCTAGTTGCCCACTTTCTACCTATGATGAACAAGCTTGGGATGTGAATGAACTGATATAGGTTGACTCGCATGTGCCATACTAAATTATTTTATTTAATTTATTTTCATGTTATGTATTATGTGTGACTGCATGTGCATAATGTGATCCCTCATATCATGTTTCTTGGTGTGTCTTTATATGTCTATGAACCTACTTTGTATGACCCTTGTCACTCTGTTGGTGCAAGGATACAAAGGAAGCGAACCTGTCATGACATTCTTCTATCTTTCATAGCCATTTACCTTTTCATTTGTCTTGTGTTTTCCTTTTGGGGATGATGCAAAGCATCAAAAAATTTAGGTCTCTTCCATGTTTACCCAAAAGGATTCTCCTTTCATTTTCACTCTCTATGTGTCATTCTTCCTTTATGCTTATTTTTCCACAAATTTTTCAAAGAATGATGATGATTGATTTCTATTATATCATTGTATCAAAGACGTAACGTTGACCCCAAATCTGTGGATCCCTTATGTGTTATCTTAGGATTGCATATAGGGGAAACCTCCTTTCCATGACGTATATCTACTTGGAAACATATGTTTGGCATAGGGATTTCAAAATAAAGCTCTCATGTATTAGTATTTATTATTCTTCTACTTTAAAGTAATTGCTCACAACAGGTGTTTAGAAATTTCTTTAAAGTGGGGGCATACACGTCCCCACTCATTGTTTGCATATTCCCTTCAAAGTGTGGTCTTCTTACTTCATGTTATGTGTCTTCTTGGTGGTGTCATTGGGTTTGATGTCCTTCAAGAGTGTGATTTTTCTTAGCATATGGCATTCCTCTTAGTGGTAATGCTACGACTTGCATTCCCCAAGGTGCAAAATTTTTATCCCTCGACTAGTCCTCTCTTGGTGACATTAAGCACAATGTTCCCTAAGGTGTGACCTTTCATGAATTAATAAAAAACCCTTTGACAATCCTATCCTATTGCATTTACAACTTTGTCATGGCCACCGAGCATAACACAAATTTTTTGCCAGTGGTGGATATTTGCTTTTCATGAGTGTCTAGCATAATGCAGCTTGCTAGCCTTGTCAAACCTTTGACCATTTTTACGGCGCCTTATAAAATATATTAGGAGGTATAAATTTTGGTATGCTTGACGTATGGGAGCATGTATACCCGACATGAATTTTCCATCAACCACCCTTTTTGTGGGTACATATTGACCTAGTGTGTGTTTCCCACTTTCTTGGGGCTCACCTAGTGGACATCGAATTTCACTATCCCTCTTGAGTATAATTTGTTCACATATTAGACAGCGAGGTTTCACTTGTGAATGAATTTTATGGACAAAAACACAACCAAAGCTAGTCCATCCTTCCTTTTCTTTCTTTTTGCATTAATTTTGACATTGTATGATTGTGCATCTTATGTTGCTTTTGCAGGAATGTGTCTCTTTGTTCTTTTGTTAGTTTTCCATGAGATATTAGATATCAAGGGCTTGATCATCCTCCTTGCCCCTTTTCATCTTATCTTTCCATCTTTTGTAAAATTAGACCTCTCTTGACTTATTTGTCTACTTTAGTGTGAGTCTGAGCATAAGTTCATACTCTCATTAAAGTGGAGGCTAAATGTAGTGTTGAAAAATGTACTAATTTACATTTTCACACTATATTTGCATCCCCTTAATTAATTAAACCTTTAATTAGCCCAATTATGCATTCACAAGCCTAATTAATTTAATTTTTTCGAAAGGGAAATCCACATTTAATCAATGCATACACTTAGTTACACATCTTGGAAAATGTGTGTCCTAGGTTTAGGGTTAATGAATGGGTCCCCCTTAAGTCTTGGATCTCATTTTTTAATATTTTTTCGGCAGCATTTTGATGATCTTAATTCAAATTGCAAAGGTTAGCTTATGGTGTTTAATTGTTGGGTAATTAAGGAAACACCTATAAATACACGGTTTTTTATCAATTCAAAACTAACAAATAAGAAGTTACATAATTCAAATTTCACAAGAGAATAGATTATTGTCAAGAGCATTGGAGAGCATATTTATTAGTCATTTATTGCAGCATTCAAGATCCTATCATGATGTATAGATTTATGTATTTTCATGCATGTTTTTGGAGCTAACATTGTGATGTAGGTTTCAAGTTTCAAGAAAGCATTCAAGCATCAAGATATATCAATAAATCAAGCCATTTCATGCAAGATCCAATTCTTAGAGAGATGTGTTAGATTTTAGTCCTCTAAGGGCAACCATTAAAGGGTTTGGTGAGGTATAACAAGATTTTTCATTCATCAATTCATTCATTTTGTCATTATTTCATTATCAAGGTTTAATTACCAAAATAGTGTTTGACCAAGGCAAACCCTTATCACCCAAAAATGAACATTTTTCTCCTCTGTTTGTATGTGTAAATTTTTAGGTGAAGAAGGATTGAAAGTTGAAAAAAAGTGAAATTTTGCAAAGTTGTAAAAAAATTCATCAAAGTTGTCAAGACACGGGAACTCACCTATAGGTTTTATTTCTAGCTTTTCAACAGCCAAACCTGGTGGAATCAAAAGCTCAAATTTGAGATTTGAGGACTGCAAAAATAATTTTAAAACACCTATACAAAGACCCATTCACCACTAGGTGAATGTGTCCTTCAACAAAGCCTAAAACCCACTTTTGGAGCTAGGTAAACACCATCCTAACCTTCTCAGATCTACTGGTTAATGGTTGTTTATGTTAGTGTTATCATAATACTTCATATTCGAAGTGTTATATCTCACAGGTTGGATTGTTAAATCACTTTTATCTTTCTCCCAAAACTTCTTTTTATTCATTTATGTCATAAGGAAGCCAAGGCAACATAGTGTCCAAAACCTAGGGTTGACTCACCTTAAGGGTTGTAAGTCAATTCTAATCATTTGTGGCACTATCCCTCTTCCTAATGAACATGAGAAAAGTGGATTTGTGATTAGGTGGACACCCCCTTTTGCTTTGACATACTCCCCCTATCACAACATTCTCCATATTTAAAGAAGGATCCTCTTCCCCTTTATTTCAATAGGTGTTTATTTAATTTCCCAAAAATTAGATCTCAATATCCAACCTTTGTAAGTGGAAATTCAAATATTACGATGCCACCATTGACATATCCAAATTTGGAGGGAAATAGAGTAGCGAGACACTTCCCCCATTGGGGGAATGGGTCATGTCCCGTTATGGCGAATGAGTCCAAGGCCTATTTTTTAAAATTTAAGGTGTCGAGGGCAAAATATTAGATGAATGCATTTGTTTAATTTTTCCAATTTATTAAGTGTGAAAATGGGCTATGAAATACATAATTGTAGGACATTGTGGGGTCAATTAGAGGCTTAATTAAGTCCAATAAATTAAGGGACCCAAACATAGTGTGAAATTGTAAAGGTATATAATTTTCTACACTACATTTAGCCCCCACTTTAGTGAGAGTATGAAATTACACTTAGAATCACACTAAAGTAGACAAGAGGGGTCAAAGTGCATAAATTTTAGAAAGATGGGATGACAAAGATCAAGGAGGTTGCACAAGCTCCTAGGATCTAAGATCCCATAGCAAACCAACATAAGGGTAAAGTGGCACACAAGATGTGTAAGATATAAGTTGTAAGACAAGATACAAAATCATACAATGTCAAAATTAATGCAACAAGAGATGAAATAGAAGGATGTATTATGCCACACTCATCAAATATGCTCATAAGGATGTAAAATAGCTTATGAAAGACATGGCTCCACTGGTAAGAAATTTGTAGTATGCTTTGTGGCCATGTTAAAAATGGGTGCTCAAGTTCATGACCCAATAAGCTCCACTATATTGAATCCATGAACTATGAACTATCTTGGAGAAAAACTCACCTCAAGGGGTGCAACAAAACTCACCTCAGGGGGTGCATAAAGTTTATCGTCTCAGGGGAGGAATTGATAGCCACACCTCAAGGGGAATTAAAAATGACACCATCGCCAAAGGGGTATGTCAATAGGTCAAACATCACAAGGTGAAATTGATAAGGGTAATATATGCCCCCCCTTAAAATGTCAACATACTTGCTATGTTGGTATTTTAAGGAGAAAGATGGGAAGAGGGGGATCTGTGAAAAGAATGAACACATCTCAAAACTAGTTATCCTTACTTCCCAAGCATAGAGATGAGGAAAAAAATACCAAGGACTATCATTTTTCTGCCAAGATAAATATGGTTGGACTTAATAATGTGCCGCCATGAATGGTAATGAGAAAAACACATAAAGCTACCAATTCCACATAGTGATGAGCAACATGCTGGGATAAAAATTATTATCAATTAGAGGAAGTAGGTGCATCAACACAATGAGGAGCACCAAAATCATTAAGATGTTGAGTTTTATTACTCAAATCCTTGCATTCATTGGTAGAATGACCATGCACTTGATGATATGCACAAAATGAGCTTTTATTTTATAATTTCTTTCATGTTCTTGCAGGAAGAGTAATCAAGCAGGCTTTGAGAAACCTTAAGAAGATAGTCTCTTGATCAATAGTAGTGGAAATTTCTTTCTCAACAAAAGATGTCATACATATAGTAGATGATAAGGCATTAGATGAAGATGAAGATAAAAATTTGGATACCTAGACCTTTCTTGGAAAAGTATGGTATAGACTTCATTTGATTTCTATTTTGTTTCATGTTTTCACTATATCCATGTTTGGAAAGAATTTTGTATCCAAGACCATAACATGATTCTAACTTATATGAAGATATTTTATGCTTCTAAGAAGGATTAGCTTCTTCGTGAGCACACAAATCCTTTTTAAGTTTTGTAAAGTTGTGTATCTTCCTCTCATGAGGGTTGGGAGTTGAAGATCCCCCATCACCACCATGGGGTGATGTTGTTGATGTAGAACCAAGTTGAGAAAATGAAACACAAGGTTATTGGTTTAGATTGTGAGATTTTATACTCTCCCATAAAGGAGGGTGTAAAATATATAGAACCCCAATCATCCCTAAAACATGTGTTTGAAGATTAATTGTTTGTATTTGACTCTTTAGACTTGGAAGGTGAGATTTGAGACTCCCCTTTGAAACAAGGTGTAAAATATAATAGCCCCCAATCATCATCTAAGAGTTTTGTTGTAGGTGAAAAAAATAGGACTACCATCAACTTGTATAGGTTCCACCTTTAAAGTTGGAATGAAAGTATTAAGGGAGTTAGAAGTGTCATGATCATCTTGACCTTGTGAATTATAACTTTGTTCATCTGCTTCAATCATGTATGTCTTGTTATATTCAAACTTCATCTCACGGTGAAGAGTAGAAAAGACTCCTTTCATGGCATGAATCCATAGTCTCCCTAGGAGAAGGTTGTATGAAAGGCATGTCCTGGCATGATATGGACAAGAGTGGGAAAAACTATAGGTCTAACCTCAATGGGTAATGTGATCATTCCTAATGGTTTCCTATTAACATTGTCAAATCCACCAATATTACCATCATTGAGCTGAATAAGTTTCTCATCCACACCAATTTTATCTAGGAGATCAATGTTGCACACATTAAGACCCGCTCCATTGTCTATGAGAGTACACCTAATGACAGTCATTGATGATCGCCTTTATCATTAAGGCTTCATGTTTATTTTGTATCTCAAGTGAGGGTAATTCATGTAGAAGTTGAGAAATCCAACTTTAGACTCCAAGATCACCTACATGCAAATAGATACCTATCAAAAGGAAGAGAATGGATGGAGAAAAAAAAAAGGGTTTGATGATCTGAAAAATGAAGAAATTATATTATCAGAACAAAAGGGAATTCAATGATATTGTGTTGTTGTGAAATATACAAAGGGATCAATCCTTATAAAATGAGATCATGCAAACCCTAATAAAACCCTAATAGGAAAAACCCTAAAAGAAGCCCTAATAGGAAAACATTTAATAATTAATATAATTATTAAATGTCACTTTATGCAAACTAACGTGAAATCTTAAGAAGGGAATAAAGGTAGCTTAATCAACATAATTAAGTTAAAACCTTTACTCTAACACCCCCCCTTAAGATGAGCAACAATGCAGCTACAAAAAAATGCAAGAAAGAAAAGGTAACTACAATGCAAGAAGGAAAACATGGGTCCCGACAACTAGGCCAAATCAAGTACCCAAATACAACCAAATCTCTATAAAGTGGAGAAATAGAGAAAACCTCATGGGAAAAACTCTACTCCAAAAAGAGATATAGAAAGCCAAGAAGAACATCACTGAAGCAAAAGAAGTTGTAAACAACTATCAAAAGATGACTGCTATGGTGTTGAAGAACCTCCGCTGAAGATAGGATGATCAGGATCAAGAAGACAACGATTTGCATGAGTGCCCCAAACGACACTACTCGAATTAGATGGCAAACAAAGGCAAACACTTGGAACAAAGATACAGATGGTACAAGTACCAATAGTCTGAAAACACTAATCAACTGAGAATGGAAGATTCCTTCCAAGGTGAAACCAAGGAAGAATTAGCACAAATAGTATAATACCCCCCCCCCATAACTTTGAACTGGGAGAGCCTGATAGATCCACTGAAATGATGTGAAACACCCTATAGTGCATGAAGAAGAAGAAACAACATCTGAAAGTGCACAAGAAAGCACCTGCAACTGAAAAAGTGGTGTGCAAAATAAAGCACACATGCATGAGGCTGGAATCATATGGATCCACTGTTGTCATGGAGGGACACTCACCGGACAAAGGTGTAATGGAAAAACAAATGCACTACACAACCCCCCATGGCACTTTATAAAATAGTGCGAGTACAAAATATGACACAATCTTATGTGCAAAATCCCCAAAAATACATGTACAATAGTGTGGCACTTTATCTTAGTGCGATTACATAAAATATTGCTTACAAATGATGCTCAAAATGCCCACAAATGACAAAAGATTGGAAATACATGAAGAAAAGCCAAAAATGAAGCATCCCGTGCAAACAAAAAATTTCCAAGAAAGAATATGTCCAGGTAATTCACCAAAGTGTGAAAACACAAAAAACTGAATAAAATATACCTAGAATAAAATCTAGAAAAATTACATGGATGGAACTGAAGAGCTCCGAAATACGGTTCTAATGCCGCTGAGATCGCAAAAAATGAAGAAATAGATCAAAAGTTATGAGCTCGGGACTGAAAGCAACTTCATTTACTTCAACTGGTTGTAGAATGCACCAATAGAAAAATGAAGTGATGAAACCCACACCACTGGAAATTTGACAGAACCAGCTTTCCGACGATATCTTGTTTGCCAAAAAATGATATCGTATGCCCAAGTTACGGCCTCTGGAAGAAAACATGTCCAAAGGGGAAAAAAGTCAACGTTGCATTAAATTTGATGGTCATACGGCTGTCGCAGAAAAAATGCGGGCTTAAATTTGACGGCCAAACAGCCGTCACCGCAAAAGCGTGATTGGGCTTATTACAATAAAAAAGTTGTTTTTTTTTTCATATATTAAAAAAAATAAAAAATAAAAATTACAATGAAATTTAAAAAAAAACAAATAGTGGTGGGGGAGGCACATGGGCCCACCCCCACCACACCCAAGAGGGTGTAGGTCCCTACATAGGTCTGCACACGGTACTCACACCAGGCCCGAGCAGGCCTTAAAAAGGCTCCCCTTTATTTTTATTTTAGAAAAAAATCAAAAACTTTACAATAAATTTTTATTTTTTTTTAAATGCAGATGAGAATTTTTTTTTCCAAAAAAGTTAAAAAAATTTACTAGTATTTTGTGTTTCTCCGATCCGCGTGCAGACGGATGGTCGTACGGTTGTACCTACTAAAAAAAATTTCCCCTCAAATCAACTTTGTCCAAAATGGACGAATGAATAGTCGATTTAGGGGTTTTGGACCACTGCGAACGCAATGGCGAGGTCTGTTTGGGCTCAAATGCTTTGAAATTGCAGGTGAATCCCTAGATCAAAAAATGCAAACCCCAAAACTGTGAATGCCTGATCCAACCTTGCAGCTCCAAATAGCTCCAAAATCTTCAAACAAGAATAGACATGCAGTAGGAAAGCTCTGATACCATGTAGAAGTTGAGAAATCCAACTTCAGACTCCAAGATCACCTGCATGCAAATGGATACCTGTCACAAGGAAGAGAATGGATGGAGAAAACAAAGAAGGGTTTGATGCTTTGAAAAAATGAAGAAATTATATTATCAGAACAAAAGGGAATTCAATGATATTGTGTTGTTGTGAAATATACAAAGGGATCAATCCTTATAAAAGGAGATCATGCAAACCCTAAAGAAACCCTAAAAGAAGCCCTAATAGGAAAACATTTAATAATTAATATAATTATTAAATGTCACTTTATGCAAACTAACGTGAAATCTTAAGAAGGGAATAAAGGTAACTTAATCAACATAATTAAGTTAAAACCTTTACTCTAAAAATTCATGTTGAGGGAATGTGATACCTAACTTTGTCACTTTCATACAATCAAATGAGGTTGCTACATCATTCAATTTAATAGAAGATTAGATACCATTCTTCTGCAAAAATTCTTGGAGAATCCTCTTGTATGTAGGTGATTTTTGAATCAAATCCCAAAGGGAGATGTTTATCGTAGTACGATGAAGTTTCTCAACAAGATCATACTCTTTACCACTACGTTGAGGAATATTGTATGTGTGAGTAGTTGTGTGATAACTTGGTTGTTGCGACACATTATTCCTACAAATTTGCCTTGCAAAGTTTAATATAACACATGGAGGTAATGGAGGTCTAATAATGAGAGGTGACTTAGGAGGCTCACTAATTAAAGGAGATCCAATTTGTGTGTTCATAACCTCAACTTAGCTACCTAGATGATGTTCTATTGAGGGGGGGTCTAATGTGAACTTAGCATCTTCATCTATGTTGTCCATCTTACTATTTGTTGAGAGAAATCTATCAATGATATCATCTTCCTTTAATACCATATCTTCCCAAATGGGTAAATAATTAGAAGAGGGACAAACAATATTCTCATGATGGGTCTTCTAATACCAAGATACCTTCGTCACAAGTAGGAGAGGTATCGGGAGAAGAACAACTAGGATAGTCATAATTGTCTATGATTGCATCCTCTTGAACCAAATATTTAGTGGATGACCTAGGTGAGATTAAGTCCTCAAGAGCTTTATCTAACATGTCAAATTCATCACAAATAAAGGGCTTGGTAAGTTTTCAAGGTGCTTGTAAAAGGATATCTAACATGACTAAATTACTATGCAATGTATGAATTTGTGCAAAAATGAAAACTAACTACCCAAATTATACAATACTTCAGAAAATGTAAACAATTGTCCTATAGATTTGATGATTTTCAATCCAAAAATATTTTCCCAATTTTTCAAAAAATAAAACAAAATGACACTTTTATTGCACATGCAATAACAATTTTTCAGAATTTCAAATCAAACTTCTTCAAACTAGAACCGACTAATAATACAAAGCAAAAAGACTGTGAAAAAGCTGTCTAAGATGCCTATACAAGGATAGTTTCACCCTAGGGAGAATGAGTCCTTCGACAGGGTTCTAAAAAAGTGAAAATTTAAATTTTTATGTTGGTTGACATTTCTTTCTCCAATTGTAAATAGGTTAAACAGTGACAATTTTTCCAGATTTTTAGATGAAATGAAAATGCAATTTTAATGACAATGTATGAACAAAATGAAAAAATTTTGAATGCAATTTTTCAGATGTACAATGCAATATTTGACTAATTGTAAGATGTAAAATTCTGAAAATAATTATTTGATGCAAATTTTTAAAAAAACTATCCAATTTTTCACTTGTTTTTTAGCTAAAATGAAAGATACAATATGCATGCAACGAACAATTCCAGTTTTTAACCACTTAATAAATGCAATATGAATGTAGATCTGATCTAAATATGACTGAAAAAAACCTAATGCAACTTTGATGCAATATGTAATGCAATGTTTTTGAATTTTTATGACTTTTTTAGAATGAAAATATGTAACCCTAACTAAGAAATGAAAACTAATGCGATGCAAAACCTAGATCTAGGGTTTTAAGGATCTCCAAATCATAAAATATGATGTACAATGTTAGGTTCACCAAAATGAAATAAAGAATAAGGGATCCTATGTCCCAAGTATCTAGAATAATAGCATCTAGGTGCCTTTCTCTAAAATTTCATTAGGAAAGAGATCACAAGATGCAAAGATTGACTTTCAACCTTGAGGTGAGCCAATATAACCTTGGATCTCAATTCCTTGGGATAGTAGGAAATATATGAGATAAATTTGGAATGATTTAAAATTCCTAAACTAAATGGATGATTAGACCTAATGCATAAAACAAAAATTCTTGAAAATCGACAAATTAAAATAGTAGTTTACTAGTAGATCTAGGAAGTGCAAAGGACTAAAAAACTGCTCAGAAAAGTTGGTTTTGAGGTTTCCTCGAGGAATCATTCACCCTTGGTTGAATGGGTCTTTTTATAGGTGTCCAAACCAACTTTTTAGGTCCTCTGGTGCAAGATCTAAGCTTCTATTTGCTCCTGGTTTCACTGTCGGAAAGAAATAAATTCAGGATCTAAGTTTATGTCTTGACAACAAATAAAACTTTGCAAAAATGATTCTTTGATCAATTTTCAGTCCCTCTTCACTTGTAAATCTTCACATACGGAGAGAGAAGATTTTTTTTTGTTTTTGGGTGAATATGGGTTTGCCTTGGGCAAACCCTGATTTGGTAATTACACCTTGATGATAAAACAATGATAAATAAATGGAATCGATGAATGAACAAAGATATGCTACGATTCACCAAACCCTTAATGGCTTCCCTTAGAGGACTGAAGTCTAAAATATCACTCTAAGTTTTGGATCTTGCATGAATTAGCTTGATTGATTGATCGATTTGATGCTTGAATGCTTGGAACCTACATCACAATGTTAGATCCAAAACATGATATGAACACACATGAACTTTGATATGATGATATGATCTTGATTGTTGCTATAGATGACTAATAAATCTACTCTTCAGTGCTCTTGAAAATAATATTTTCTCTCATGAAATTTACCTCAAGCTTGTTAGATTTGAATTGATAAATAGAATAGGTATTTATAGGTGTTTATTTAATTCCCCAAAAATTAGATCTCAATAGCCAACCTTTGCAAGTGGAAATTCAAATATTACAATGCCACCACCAACATATCCAAATTTGTACAAAAACAAAATAGTGGGACACTTCCCCATTGGGCGAATGGGTCCTATCCCATTTTGGTGAATGAGTCCTAGGCCTATTTTCTAAAATTTAAGGTGTTGAGGGAAAAGTATTATATGAATTCATTTGTTTAATTTTTGAAATTTATTAAAAGTGGTGCAAATGGGCTATAAAATACATAATTTTAGGACATCACGGGGTTAATTGGAGTCTTAATTAAGTCCAATAAATTAAGGGATCCAAACATAGTGTGAAATTATAAAGGTATACAATTTTCTACAACTATCATATGAACCAATCTTATTTTTTAACATCCATTTGTATCCAACAAGTTTATGCCCTTCAAACAATGGTACTATGTCCCATGTATCATTTATTTAACTATTATAATTTCTTCATATGTGGCTATCATTTAGGGCTTCACATCATTTATACTTGATTCATCTTGTATAGATATTAGTTCATCAATGTGGGTGTTCAAAGCAAAAATACATCTCCAATAATTAAAAGAATACCTTTATGGTGGTTTTTTATGCCTTGTAAATATTCAAGAAAGCCAAGTTTAAGGTTTTTCTTCCTCTTCTAAAGATTCAAAGCTTGATGAGCTCTCATCAACTTAATTTTTATCTAGGGGCCTCAATTCAACTTTCTCGTGCATATAAAAAAGTAAAATCACATCTTTATTTAAATAGAAATAAAATGGAAGAAGGCTTAGTTTCTCTAAAATTGAACTTTTATTATATATTAACTTTTGTACATCAAGATCCTATAATTTTTATCCTTTAACACCATAATTATAACCAATGAAGATACTTTTAACAACCTTGTTATCCATATTTTATTTGCTTTTACCTTGGCACATTTGCATATGCCTCACAACCAAAAACTTTTATGTCTCAATGAAGGCTTATTAATTTACCATGCCTCTATAGATGTTTTATCCACACTTGAGTTGATGCAAGAGTCTTGTTAATTAGATAGCAAGTAGTGGCTACAACTTTGGCCCAAAACTTTTATTCCAAGCCAATGTCTTGTTTATTATTTTACAACTATATTTTTCTATGGAGTATACATAATTTTATTTTGCCTCTAATTGCTACAATATTTACAAAATGTGTCAAAATTAATAGACAAAAATTACTACCATTTTCAATCCTCAAACATTTAATTTTATTTTCAATTTGCAACTCAACTTTTGCTTTAAATTTTTTTAAATGACTAAAAACTTCATATTTACTCTTTAAAAAATAAACCTATGTCTTTCAATTATAATCATCAATAAACAAAACATAATATGTGGATTTTGTAATTGAAGGAACATCAACAAGACCAAGCACATATTAATGAATAAGATCTAAAATACCACAGCATTTATGAGAACTTGAGTAAAACTGAACATGGTTTTATTTTTCATGAATGTAATGCTCACATAAATCAAGTTTAAGATTATAGATTTTTGAACCTTCAACAAGGTTTTTATTTTTTAAGTTTCATATACATTTTTGTCCTATGTAGCCTAATATGTGCTATAATATAGTCTTTTTTATATGTAACTTAGAATTAATAGAAAGAGAACCCTCAAGTTTAAGAATATAGATTTTTGAACCTTCAACAAGGTTTTTATTTTTTAAGTTCCATATACATTTTTGTCCTATGTAGCCTAATATGTGCTATAATATAGTCTTTCTTTAAATATAAATAAAATGGAAGAAGGCTTAGTTTCTCTAAAATTGAACTTTTATTATATATTACCTTTTGTACATCAAGATCCTATAATTTTTATCCTTTCACACCATAATTATAACCAATGAAGATACTTTTAACAACCTTGTTATCCATATTTTATTTGCTTTTACCTTGACACATTTGCATATGCCTCACAACCAAAAACTTTGATGTCTCAATGAAGGCTTATTAATTTACCATGCCTCTATAGATGTTTTATCCACACTTGAGTTGATGCAAGAGTCTTGTTAATTAGATAGCAAGTAGTGGCTACAACTTTGGCCCAAAAAATTTATTCCAAGCCAATGTCTTGTTTATTATTTTACAACTATATTTTTCTATGGAGTATACATAATTTTATTTTTCCTCTAATTGCTACAATATTTAAAAAATGTGTCAAAATTATTAGACAAAAATTACTACCATTTTCAATCTTCAAACATTTAATTTTATTTTCAATCTACAACTCAAGTTTTCCTTTAAATTCTTTAAAATGACTAAAAACTTCATATTTACTCTTTAAAAAATAAACCTAAGTCTTTTGATTATAATCATCAATAAACAAAACATAATATGTGGATTTTGTAATTGAAGGAACATCAAAAAGACCAAGCACATATGAATGAATAAGATCTAAAATACCACAACATTTATGAGAATTTGAGTAAAACTGAACATGGTTTTATTTTTCATGAATGTAATGCTCAACGATATATATGGGGAAAAATATTTTAGGAGAAAATATCTACACTCCAAAAATTTCACAATGTATTATCAAATATAAAAAAGGATTAAAATGCACTTAAAATGCAAGTCTTTATAGGAGTATTTCACTAGTAATAAATTTGGAAGAATTTTGGCAACATTTTAACAACACTTATGTACCTATAAATTCTCATATGAAAACACTTCCAACAGTACCAATATATGGACCATTGAACAAGCTAGGAAATGATAAATGGTTTTCAAAACCATGTTACAAAACCTACAAAAATGACCCCCGACTTGGGCACAATTTCTAATGTCGCCCATTAAAATTCCATGTCACCTACTAAATATAGTAAATCAATAAACCATTTGTAACTCCTAGTTGATCCACTCAACATGGGGACTCAGCTTGTCATGTTACATTGTCTCAAAATAGGCACCACATGATAAATAATTAAGAATATCATGGTTGATCAAGATTATAAACTAACTCCCCCTATTATTGGCTCATACATGTCATAAGATATCATAACTTGTCATATAATTCCACAAAAGAGGGGCACTCTAAATCTTTTGTATTTGTCCACTTTATGATAAAACACATACAATATACTAGCACATGGTATAAAATGTCTTACACAAATTCCAATGCCCCATTTGAGGCAAAGCAAAAAATATTAATTAAAATACAATAAGATATAATTTAATTACAAAAATATGTTGAATAAATTAATTAAAGTAGTTACTTGCAAAGATTGACACTTTAATTCCTAATAGTTTGCACTAGACTAAATATTGCCCAAGTAGTGGGAGTATTGAACAATTTTATGTCTAACCTTGATAAAAAAATATTCTGCTTACATTAAGAGGATTTTCAAAAAATTGTGTGGGACTTCTAATTACTATTTATGTTATCATGGTACTAACAATGTGCATAAATCATTGACCATACAGGGCTTTGTGGATGTAGATTGGGCAATTAACTTAGATGGTTGAGGGTCCATAAGTGACTGTGTTTTCTTTGTTTTGTGGTGAAATGAGTTTAATGGGAAAAATACATCCCATAGTTGATTTGTCCAATACCAAAGAAAATTATATGGTTGCTATAAATCCTGTAGGAGTTGAGAAAATACAACACCACAAACCCCGAAGATCACTTGCATGCAAATAACCTGTCACAAAAGAAGAGATGGAGACAAACAAGCAAGGGTTCTCTGAAAACTAAAAATGTATATATCAGAGAGAATGAGAGAATGAATTGATATGAAATACAATGGGATCAATCCTTATAAAAAAGAGATCATGCAAACCCTAATAAAACCCTAATAGGAAAAACCCTAATAGAAGCCCTAATAGGATAACATTTAATAATTAATATAATTATTAAATGTCACTTTATGCAAACTAATGTGAAATCTTAAGAAGGGAATAAAGGTAACTTAATCAACATAATTAAGTTAAAACCTTTACTCTAACACCCCCCCTTAAGATGAGCAACAGTGCAGCTACAAACAAATGCAAGAAGGCAAACATGGGTCCCGAAAACAAGGCTAAATCAAGTACCCAAATACAACCAAATCTCTGTAAAATGGAGAAATAGAGAAAACCTCATGGGAAAAATCTCTACTCCAAAAAGAGATGCAGAAAGCCAAGAAGAACATCACTGAAGTAGAAGAAGCTACAAATAACTGTCGGAAGATGACTGCTATGGTGCTGAAGAACCTCCGCTGAAGATGGAAGATCCCTTCCAAGGCGAAACCAAGGAAGAACTAACACGAACAATATAATAACCCCCCCATAATGCTAAACTGGGAGAGCCTAACAGATCCACTGAAATGATGTGTAACACGTTGTAGTGCATGAGGAAGAAGAAACAACATCTAAAAGTGCACAAGAAAGCACCTGCAACTGAAAAAGTGGTGCGCAAAACAAAGCACACATGCATGAGGCTGGAATCATATGGATCCATGGTCGTCGTGGAGGGACACTCACCAGACAAATATGTGATGGCAAACAAAGGAAAACTACACAACCCCCCCATGGTATGGATTCATTGTCATCGTGGAGGGACACTCACCAGACAAAGATGTGATGGCAAAACAAAGGAAAACTACACAACCCCTCATGGCACTTTATAATAACAGTGCGAGTACAAAATATGGCACAACCTTATGTGCAAAATCCCCAAAAAATTCATGTACAATAGTGTGGCACTTTATCTCAGTGCATTTACATAAAAGATATTGCTTACAAATGATGCTCAAAATGTCCAAAAAGGACAAAGCTGGAAATACATGAAGAACAGCCAAAAAATTGACTGTAGAATACACCAACAGAAAAATGAAGCAATAAAACCCACACCAATGGAAAGATGAGAAATCTATCTTTCTGACGATATCTCATTTGCCAAAAAATGATATCGTATGCCCAAGTTACGGCCTCTGGAATAAAACAGCTCCAAAGAGGGAAAAAAAGTTAGCGCTGGGTTAAATTTGATGGTCATACGGCCGTCGCAGTGAAAATGTGAGCTTAAATTTGACGACCAAATGGTCGTCACCGTAAAAGTGCAATAGAGCATATATAGAAAAAAAAAAAAAAATTATATAAAAAAACATTTGATTTTTTTTTTTAAAAATCATAAAAAACATTACAGAAATTTTTTATTTTTTTTAAATATATGTGGTGAGGGAGGCACGTGGGCCCACCCCCACCGCAGCCCTATGCAGGTGCGGGTACGCTACGCAGGTACTCTGCTGGCCTGCGCAGGGTCCTGGGCCCCCCAAAAATTTATTATTATTTTTTCAAAAGAATTAGCATGCCCAAAAAAAATGGGCTTTTTCCACTGTTGGAAAATTTAAAAAAAAAAACGGACGAAAAATAGAAATTCCAAAAAAAAAATTTACCAAGAATTTTTCACAGTGCAGACGACGGTCATACAGCTGTACCTTCTAAAAAAAATTTGCTTCAAATTTCTACTTTGTCCAAAATAGATGAATGAATAGTCGATTTAGGGGTTTTGGACCGCTGCGGATGCAATGGCAAGGTCCGTTTGGGCTGAAAATGCTTCAAAATTGTAGGTATGCCCTAGATCAAGAAAACAAACCCCACACCCTTGAAGCTCCAAAAATCTTCAAAACAAGAACATGAAGCAGCAGATGTGGAGCTCTGATACCATGTAGGAGTTGAGAAAATGCAACTTTATAAGAGCTCTAATACCATGTAGGAGTTGAGAAAATACAACACGACAAACCCCGAAGATCACCTGCATGCAAATAACCTGTCACAAAAGAAGAGATGGAGACAAACAAGCAAGGGTTCTCTGAAAACTGAAAATGTATATATCAGAGAGAATGAGAGAATGAATTGATATGAAATACAATGGGATCAATACTTAAAAAGGAGATCATGCAAACCCTAATAAAAGCCCTAATAGGATAACATTTAATAATTAATATAATTATTAAATGTTACTTTGCATATTAATTATTAAATGTTACTTTATGCAAACTAACGTGAAATTTTAAGAAGGGAATAAAGGTAACTTAATCAACATAATTAAGTTAAAACCTTTACTCTAACAAATCCCTCTAATGAACTAGTTTGGTTAAAAATATTTTGTACATGTATTGATTTTGATTGCAAGGTTTTAAAATTAGTTGTGATAGTTATAGTGTCATTTTTTTGGCCAATAATCTTATGTATCATGCTCCTACTAATCATGTTGATGTTTAGTATCATTTTGTGTGAGAGATGGTAGGAAATAGTAAGGTCATGTTATAGAAGGTTGACATTGAAAAAATGTTATAGATTTCCTCACAAATCCAATGCCTAGGAATAAGTTCCCTTGGTGCAATAAGGTCACATGCCTTGATTCTTATACTAGGTGGGTTATGTTTAGAGGGAGGATTAAGATATAATGTCGTGAAGGGGGAGAGACGTAAGAGGATGTGAATGATGAATTAAGATAGGAGGATGCAGATGATGGATTAGGTTGGGAAGATTGGGATGGTGAGTAATAGTAGGAAGATGTGGATGAAGGATTAGGATGGGGAGATGTGGAATTAATGTAAGGATATTGGGATGGTGGATTGTGATAGGAATGTGTGGATGTTGGATTAGAACAGGAAGATTGAGGTGGTGGACCACCATAGGAAGACATGTATGGTGATTTGGCATAGAAGGATAGGGATGATGGATTAGGATAAGGAGATTGAGATGGTGGATTAAGATAAGAGGAATATTGGGATGGGGGATTGTGATAGGAATGTGTGAGTGTTGGATTAGGATGGGAAGATTGGGATGGGTGATTAAGGTAGAGAGATTGGGATTGATGATGAGGATGAGGATAAGAGGATGTGGATGTTGGATAGGATAGAGGTTGAGAGGGAGGACATGCTGAATATATAGATGGTGAGGATGTTGGATATCCCTTGTCAAGGGTAGCATAAGGAATGTTAGTAGATGTTGATGAAGGCATGGTGGGATAGTTCGGAGGAGTAGTTGGAGTTTGGGAGGTGATTGGAGAGAGCTTGCTAGCAATGATAACATCAAGAGGATCTATATAACACTCTTCATGATCAACAAGAATTTATTTATCGTCATCAACATAGTTAGGATTCCCCTTGACTATTATTATTGGTCGTACGAGAGGCAGATAAGGATTCATGATGCTAGATGGAATGGATACAGATGGAAAAGATGGGAATAGATGATTAGAATGAAAGAATAGATGATGAAAAGATGAATAGGATGGATTGGAAGAAGATGGAAGAAGATATAGGTGGAGTAAAGCTCAAGTTGGGATTCAGGTTAAGCTCAAATTCGGATGATGGGATCAAAGCTCCGATTATAATTGGATTAAAGAATATGATGGGATTGATTCTGCCAATCGGATTTGGAAGTTGAATCCGTTTATTGTCCGTTTTCCAACTTTTTGTTGCAGAGGGGCGAACTTGCCCTTCCGGGGCGGATTTTCCCTCATAGAGGGGCAGATTTTCCTTTCATAGAGGAGCAGATTTTCCCTTCACATAGGGGTAGATTTTCCCTTCAAACGGGGGGATTTTCCCTTCAGAGGGGCATATTTTCCCTTCACAGAGGGGCAGATTTTTCCTTTAGAGGGGCGGATTTTCCCTTTAGAGGGGCATATTTTCCCTTCACAGAGGGACGAATTTTCCCTTCACAGAGGGGTGGATTTTCCTTTCTATAGGACAAGTCTGCCCCACTATAGGTCACGTCCACCCCACTTCTTTTGGACTCTCTGAGCAGGTAAATGGGTTGTTAGAACAAGGATACGGGTGATTGGAATGAGGTGTTAGATAATCAGATAGATGACCAAAGTGTATGAACAAGCACTCGGAACTGGTAAACGATTGCTTGGAATGGATGAATGACTCTCAGGTCACGGAGATGAAAGCTCGAAATGAGTAAACAATTGATTGGAACAGACGAACAACTCTTGAAATGAGAAGATGGATGCTTGGAATGGATGAAATATTACTCAGAATGAATAAATAGAGAATCGAGGGGGATGAAAGACTACCCAAAATGAGTAAACAACTACTCATAATGGATAAATGACTCTCAGGTTGCAGAGACAAAAGCTCAAAATGAGTAAATGATTGATTAGAACAAATGAAAAAATGTTGGGATGGGGAGCTTGACTCTCATAATAGATGGCAGTTTAATCATAATGGGGAAATGATGGCTCGAGACGGATAAACAAAATGTATGCAAGTTTTCCTTTTGGTGAAAAATGGGGAGAAACGGATGTTTGGATTAAGTAAATAGGTGCTCAAAACAAGGGGGTGATTGCCTTGAATGAGGGGATGATCACGCAATATGATGAAAAGATGTTCAGAATAGGGGGACAATTGCTTAGAACATGGAAATGAGCAGATGGGTGCTTGAAACAGCTAAACAAATGATGAAAAGGTTATTTTCAGGGAAAGTTCACCCCATTGCAGGGCACAAAGGGGCATATTTTCCCCTCTATAGGGAAAGTTCGCCCTTCTGCAATAAACTGTAGGGCAAGTCCGCCCGCCTGCAATAAACTGCAAGGCAAGTTTGCCCCATTGTAGTAAATTGTCAGAAAACAGGGACTTGACTTAGACGGAAAGTGCAAATGGACTAAAGGGTGAATTTTGATGATTGAATGAGAATGAAAATGTTTAGATCACAAAAAATGATAGGGTTTTAGGTTCCCAACTAGTTTTTGTTTGAATCGGGAAAACAAGCCTAATGAATGGTGAAGCGAGTTCCCCAAATGATGAAATGAGTAATCAGAATGAGAAACAAAAGTTTGAACATTCGAAACAAGTAAACGAATTAATGGAACAAGTGAACGGATGCTTTGAATGGTTAAACAGAGGCTTGGAATGGTTAGACATAGTGAAATTGATTGTTCAGGGGGGCAGGTCTACCCTACTATAGGGCAAGTCAGGGCAAGTCTGCCCCACTGTAGTACATTGTAGGGAAATTCCACCCCACTACAGGAAACGGAGACTTGGTTTGGATGGAAATGACTATGGAAAAGGTTTAAAATGACAATAATGAGGCTAACTTATCAAAAGATTTACTAGTTTCTCACAAGAAGACACTTCAAACAAGCACAATCCTATGATTAGTGTTAAGGGTATGGCCCATAAAGGTCTTAATCTAGGATGCACAAGGCTTCTAGGGAGTCCTTGGTATACTCTCAGTATGTGAGGCCCAAATCATGAACACCAACCCGTCACAAGCGTGATTTAGGAACCCTAGCGAGATATTGAAGGGCTAAGACCAACTCTTCAAATCTATCTAGATATCACCCTAGTTTCGACGCTCTACCAAACATGACATGACTAGATTGGGATACAACTTTGGCTCTCCCCCTTTCTATACCCTGTCGGTTCGCGTGGTTGGGATCATCCCTTGGGGTGATGAAATCCCCAAGCAGGTCCCTCTAAAAAGAAGGCACTAATCATTTCTAGCTACTCCCCAGGCTCACATGAAGTGCAAGGGGAAAGCGAAAACAAACTAGTCCCCCTTTGGGTGACACAAAAATAGACACAACAAGTAGTAAATTTTACTTCCCCCTAATTAAACTATGTCCCCAGATGAAAACAACAAGGAAAACCTTTAAAATTTGAGCAAATGAATGGCCCTGCAACAAAATGTTAGTTGTTTTATCCTCTATTCTTTGTTAATTATGAAAATATGCTGCAAAATATTATCAAAAAATCTAGCTATACCCACAAACAAACAAGGTTATGGGGTTAGGACCTCAAAATAGCAAAAAACTAAGACAAAAATGAAGCTAAAATGCTTTTTTTTACCTTCCAAAATGTGTTGCTTAGGGAAAATCCGCCCATCTACAGTAAAATGTCAAAAATAGTGTTCAAATTAGGAAAAATCCACCCCTTTGCAGTAAAATGTCAAAAGCAATGTTCAAAATTAGGGTAAATCCGCCCCTCTGCAGTAAAATATCAAAAACAGTGTTCAAATTAGGGCAAATTTGCCTCTCTACAGTAAACTGTTAGAGAACAAAATATAAATTAGGGTGTATTCACCCCTCTGTAGTAAACTATTAGAAGATAAAATGTAAACTAGGGCATATCCACCCCTCTACAGTAAATTGGAGGGCGTATCTGCACTTTTGCAGCAACCAGGAGGGCGTATCCACACCTCTGCAGCAACTAGGAGGGCATATCCACACTTCTGCAGGGAAAATCTGGAAGGTGTATCTGCACTTTTGCAAGGCAAATATACCCCTCTGTGACTTGTTCCTGCAAAAAATCTTAACAACAAAAAACGTGAAATGAAGAACCCATTTGTGGGTCCCATTGGGCGTGCCAAAAATGTGATCCCTTTGAATGTTTATCATATTCTAAAGATGCAAAACAACTATTATGTACTAATGGAAGAACACAAAGGTACACCTCAAGATTAGCCTAAGGAATGATAACACAAAGAAAGAAGATGAAATAAAGATTGCAAATGATTATACCTTTGTGTTGTTGAATCCCGTGGTTGGCCTTTGATTTTATATGCTTGTATGCTCCTTGGATGACTATGAAATTAGTATATGCACGATGAGAAATGTGATAAATGCAAGTGCTAATAGCTAAATGACTTGATTAGATGAGGGAAAATTCTTACAAGCTAAGTGATCAAATTGGTAGCATAAGGGTGCAAATGGCTAAATGTTTTCAAATAGAAAAATGGCAAAAGTTTGGTATCAAATGTATGAGCTCCCTAAATGAGAGAAAAGAGGGGGTATTTATAAAGGGATTTGATTTATCTAGAGAATTCAATGGTTGAAATTAAACCAACAAGGCCAAGATGGAGGGCTATGGTGAGTTGAGGACTCAAAAGCCCTCACATCTTGACATGTGGAATGTGAGATGGCCTAGAATGAGATGATGTGAAAGTGAGGTGGAAGGAAGTACAAGTACCTTAATGTGACCACTCAATGATCACATGAGGAAGAGGAAATTCCTTGGAGAAATAAAAGTGAATTTAAAATTCACAATGATTAGAAGAATCTAGTGGATAAGACAAGGTTCCCAAAAAGGTGGGAATTTGCCACATGTGAGTGATGTGACAAGTCAAATGTTTTAGAAGTCTTTGGCACATGTGAAGTGACAAGTCAAAGGTTCTAGAATTTGCATTGGGAAGATAAGATTCCTTAGAGGAATAAAAGTGAATTAAAAATTCACATGGGGAAGAGAGGAGTCTTTGATGAATAAAAAGGAATTAAAAATTTCTTAGGGGATGGGGAAAGTTGACCAAGGTATTGATTAGGTTTAACTGGTCATTAATTAGAAGACAATTAGTCATTAATAAAGATTAGAAGCCAACTTGAAAAATTTAGAGGATTTGACACATCCTAATCAAGGATTAGGCATGTGCACATCCCTAATGAAGAGATTAAGAGTTTGGTTAAGATTAAGTGAAAGTGATGTGACATGTGAATAATTAAATAAATGTCATATTTATTTAATTCATTTGATGAAAGTGGAATTAAAGGGGTAAGGTATTTAATTATTTAACTAGATACCTTAGGGATTAGAAGAAATTTAGAGGTATTAATTAAATAATAGTGATATTACTTAATTAATGCGGATAAGGGGATATTTAGATGAAAAATGGGTAAATTTGGACAAATGAAGTGTCCAAATTTAGGTGTCTACACATACTTGTCCTCTTTCTCTTGTGGATTTTTTCGAAAGGATTTACCCATGTAAATCCTATGTTTATATGGTTTGTTGATTTTAGTATGATAATTTATTTGTGCATCTACATAATATTCCTTTATGCTAAAAATAGATAAAGAAAAATATTTCAAATTTGTATACACTTCGTAGAAGATTTTATTACAACAGTTTCACCTTGTTTCTCAACAATAAGAATATTTTAAGCTTGGTATGACCTAAAATAACCATAAGTGCACAAGATATGGATATTTTATCAATTAAGAAAGGTATGTTTTATACTTTCCAAACAAGGTGTTAAGAAAATTTAGTTTGACAACATGGTTTATAATTGACTATTTGTAAAAGTTTGAAGTTCAAAATAAAACTGGCCACTAGCACAAGTACACTAGTGATAAGGATGATATTTTCCTAAGGACACAACACTATAGAGTGCAAAGAACAAGTTGTTACAACAAACTAGGTTCCTCTTTGACAATTTAAGACACTTAAGAGGGCTTAATGCTTCAAGACAAGTGAAATGATTCCTAAACACAACTTGGGGTGACAAACACTAAAACAAGTGCAAAATATAGAGAAAAAAGTGTGAATTGGGAAATTTTCAACTCTACACCTATCAACATTATTATTTGTAAATGAATCCTAAGATCAACCTTACTAGATACCAAAACAATATTCGATAAACCAAGTTTAAACACCTATTTTTGTCGGCATAATAATGACTAACATCATTAAACTAAGATTCATCACTCATGATTCTCAATTAAATCAAGAATAAAATTCCTTTTACACACTATCAAATAAACTAATAACTATTAGCTATAGATTAAAAATTGTTTCTAACTATGCATTGTGTCCAAGATTCATATTGGGTACCCTATCCTCATTGCTATTATGTTATGATTGCACCCTCTTGGATGATACTCTTACTCTAGGTAGAAAGAATGCACCTTATAAATCACATGAAGATACAAGGGAATAATAACCTTCATTATGTACTCATAACAAAAAAAATTGTAATAATGATACCATTATAATCGTTCAACAATTTACATTCATTTAATCTTGAAGTCAAATAAATGAATCATTAATTCTAATCATCCATAAATGAAAATCATTGTCAATTAAATAATGATTATTAGAATTTGTGAAGTACTACAACAAGTTAGTCTCATTCCCCTAAGAGGGAGTATCAAATGTTGAACTCAATCTAGCAACGATCACATCCCCACAAAGCAAAGTTGTAACTAAATGCTAAAATGGAGTATCAACATCTTTTGGCAAACCATACTTTGAACCAATCAAGTAAAATTCACTCAACATGAAAAGAGATAATGATAAGAAATGAGGCCATCTATGACCTCAAATAATTTTTTTCACACTAATCTCTTAATGTCATGAATATACTTTAGAAACTACAACATCAAGCTCAAAAGCCAAAAATATGAAGCAAATCATAAATAGGTGATTATCTAAAGAAATCAAAACTCTAAATATAGTGATGATAATAATGGGTCATCCAAAGTGAATCTCTACTCAAGAAGATATGACCGACATAGGGAAAGCTATAGGATTTGGTTATGCGTCCTGGTGTGAGGGTTTCATTGACTTTGTGGTGGGGGAGGCTCGACCCTCCCCCATGAAGGTATTGCTCCTCTGTACTCCATTGTATTTGTGTTCATTTAATTGCCTTGTGTTTGATTTTGTGCCTTATTTTTTTTCCTGGTTACATGTGGGTTATTGTCTGGCTTTGGTTTTCATTTCCTTTTGGCCTGAAGGGTCGTTCATTCGTGTGAACTACCATGGAGGGGGGTATGACCCCCTTGATCCCTCTAGGGGCATCTCGAAGGAGGAGGGGGAAATTAATGGCATTAACCACACCAAGGCCTTTCATGATTTCATTTCTATTGATTCCCCTTTGTGTTCGAAAAATGAAAAATTTGTGTTTGAGTTGGCAGGGGAAGAAGAAGAATCTACTTTTGATGGAGAGTCGCAAGTTATGCATCCTTCTAACACCACTGTAATTGTGTTGAATGTTGACATGCTTGATACTATTCATAAGGAAAGGGATAGGATTTTTGGGGTCACAGTCTTCTTGGATGTTGTCGACCCTAGTAGTCTCCCCGCTAGGAAATATTTGGACAATTGGTTTAATCCAATTTGGAATAGAAAAGTTAAACATTCAAATTGCTCTCTATATAATGATTCAAAAATGTTTATTTTTTAACTTACTTTAAAAATCATGAAATTCAATTAAAATTTCTAAATAAACCCTACTAGAGCATAGGGAAATCCAATTTTTAGGGTTTTGTCTTGGTCTCTTGGGGAAAAATGTGATGAAATTATAGCACTCTCAAGCCCTAGATGATTGCTTGTAAAGGATATTCCTCAATACTTATGGTCATTTATTCCATAAATCTTGGCATCGTTCAGGAATATCATTTGGGTCGACATACCTATGGTTACATTGCCACATGAATGTGTGTGTGTCCTCATCTCCCTCAACCTGAGGGTTGAATTGCCTAGGAATATTGGTTTGAAAATTGAAAATTCCCTCCATGTCTACCCTATAGAATTTCTTAGAGGCTTGGGAGCGTGCTATCTTTTTAGAAGAGAAGGGCACTTGAGAGAAAAACTTCCTCTAATCTGAGGTGTAGGTTCCTCAAGTGTTAAACCTTTTGTTGTGAATTGTGGTGTGGATTCATTGGCCGAGGAGGTGGCAGCCCCAAGTGGCAGTGGTGTGTCGCTCACCAACCCAACTGCTTCCTCAGTTGTCACCTCTCAGTCGCCCTCCACTCTGATGTCGTCTTCTTCTTGCCCCCTGTTTGAGCCCGTTGGTGTTCCATCCTTGGTCCACTCTCCAGCCAATGTTGTCCCTTTTGACTCCCCCCCCTCTTGGTTTCCAATCACTGGTATCAATCCGCAACCAATTTGACCCCCTGTCGATTGATTTTTCCGCTTCTCCCTCGTCGTCGTTCATCCCCCCTTCCAACCCTAAACCTGGATCTCTTCCCTGTGCTCCCATTGTGGTTTCCGCTTTTGGCCTTGTTAAGAAAAATTCCCAACAATTAGCTCTTAAGAATATCAAGAAAAAGATGAAAACCATAAGAACCAAAGGAAAATCGAAGTAATTAAAATGTATCTCAATGGTGTAATTGTGGATGAAGAAATTGTTATCTCTAACCCTCAAGAGAGTGTTAATATTAAAGAAAATCCCTCCTTGGTTAAGAAAATTATCTCCACCATTGAAGCTAATCAAAACTCCAAAATATCCTCGGGGCATGCTAATAAAGAGGATAACCCCTTAAATAAAGAAGCAAGTATTAATTTTGGTGCCTCGAGAAGGGGTGAGAAGGTCCCCATAGACACTTGTGGTGAGCCTCGCTCAATAATCAATTGGAGATACCTTAGACTCATTGATTGATATGGTCAAGAAGTGATCTGTGGAAAATATTGGATCATTCAAGAAGGTAATTGATAACCCCAACCCAACCAGTGGACCTATAAGCCCTATTGGGCACATTGATGATGAGACCCTTGGAAGTCTTGTGAGCCTCCCTAGTGATAGGAATAAAAGTGTCAATTCAAATGATGTTAAGGAAGCTTCCATGGTTGATGAAGACTCTATAAAGGACAAAGAGAAGAGTCTGGAAACTGTGAAGGATACTAAGGTGGAAACTACCCCTCATCCCCCTAAGGAACCTAAGAAAAGAGGTTGAAAGAAAGGCAGTTTAATAACAATTAGCAAAAATAGTGTAGGGATTATTACAGGGAAGAGGAAGAAAACAAGGATTGTGTTGGTTGTTCCCTCTCCCAAAATATTTGAGGTTGAAGAGAACACACTAAAGTATTTTGAGATTTTAAGAGCTCGCCTCCACCAATGATAATAATCATAGTTAATTGTACCTCATGGAATGTGAGAGGGATGGAGACCCCTGACAGGAAATATGTGGTGAGAAGATTTCTCAACTTGGAACAAAATAAAGATTTTGTCTTGTTGCAAGAACTCAAAGGAGTTGGGTTCACTCTTGAAACCAAAATGAAGTTCATATGGGTTAATTATGTGTTCTTGGCATCCCATCATGAAAGAGGGAGAGGGGGAGATGCCATTTTGATGGATGACAAGTGGAAACAATATCTTAGTAACTCAAGGGTGTCTCCTTGCATTAGAGTTGTTTGGGCCACCTTTGAGAGGGGTCATGCCAAATTTGGAATTTGTTAAATCTATGCACCCAATGATTATTTAGGGAGGATTGAGGTGTGGAAATGGATAACTAGCCTCCCATAGGTCCCATGGATTATAGATGGTGACTTTAGCATGATAGAGAACATGGAGGATAAAAAAGGGGGCATCAACATGGATTGGAAAGGAATGAAAAACACCACTAGTTTAGATTGAGGAACAAACTCAATATCATTGATCCTCTTGAAGGCATGAAAGAGGAAAGTAACAGTGTATGGTATACCTGGTGTAATGCACAAAAAGGTGGTAGCAAAATCTACTACAGGCTAGATAGGTTTTACGCCAATAGAGATTTCTTCAGTTTTGAACCCATCAATGTTGAGAACAAGGTGGAAATCTACCCTTGTACCATCTTTGATCATCACCCAATCAAGGCCATAATAACTATAAACAATGGTATAAGGATCAGTCTCAAGAGTAGAGATAACTTCATCCTTAACACTAGTTTCTCGAAGGATGAGGATTGCATAGAGGCTATAAATACCTTGAGAGGGATCAACAGATGGATGCTTAAGGACTCTAGTCCGATTGAAAGGTGGAATCAAAATGTTAAGACTTGGAGGGTTATTTTTCAGATGGTTGGTAAGAAGAGGGCAATGGATAGAAGAAGGGAAGAAAATTGCCTCCAAGATAAGCTTTTGAAAGCTAAAACCAGGATCCAAGAAAAACCAATGAGTGAATAGCTCTATGAAGAGCTTAATAGGGCTAAAAGATCTTTGAGGATACTGCAAACTAGCAAGATTCAAGGCCTAAAATTTAGGGCTAAGGGGTAATAGCACAAACTTGTGTCACACTTTATAAAGGAATCGACCAACAACAAAAAAAAATTGAACTTCGGCCACATAAAAGTGGTCTTTATGTTTTGAATTTCAAAATGGTGTAAACTAATGAAATGTAGAACTTTTGATGAAGATTGTTCCTATAATTTTTAAATTTAAAAAAAAATTGTTTTCATTATTATTTTTCAATTTAAAGACAAATTTTGGAATGCTGAAAATTTCAAAAAATAGTGACTTCACAGGACGCCAAGAAACAAATTGAAAAAAACTTTATTTTTCTCTAATTTTTTTTCTCCAAATAGGTAACTTCAATATCTACTACATGGAAAAAAAATCAAATTTTGATGTATATTTTTCTCGTAATAATGTTTTAAAGTCAAACATGTCAGAATTTGACAATTTTCACTAGTCGTCAACTATTTTCAATTTTTTTAATCATTTTCGAAAAAAAAATTATACCCTTTTGAAGAAGACTCTCTCCTCTACTACACCATTTAAGTTTTAAAAAATATATATATGTTTTACTATATTTTTTTAAATTTCTAATCAACCTCTTTTTTCATTTTAACAACCTACTTTCATTATTTTAAAAATAACATATTAAAACTCATCAAAATATTTAAAAATTATATATTTGGATTCACCACTTTGAGCTCTACAAAAGGGTTTTTTTTTTTTGTAGAACAATAATTCTGAGAGGAGAAGCACTATACCAAAGTTGAATGTTTCTGAAAATTATGAAAAAGGGTGAGTTAGCTACCATGTAGGATGCCACCTGGATATATTCGGTCAAGTCTATTTCAACCGAATAGGTTTCAGCCGAAACCTACTCGGTCGAGCATGTGTTGGCCTAAAGTGACTCGACCGAAAAATGGTCAATATAATTTTATTTTATTTTGTTTAGATTTTTCAATTCAAGTAAATTCAGTAAAATATATTTTGACCAAGGAAGACTGATTTCGACTACAGAAAGCTTGTTTCAATAAATGAAGGTTTATTTCGACGAAAGAAAACGTATTTAAACAATAGGAGAGCTATATTTGAAGGTACATTGATCTTGAACCTATTTAATTGATTATGTTTTAATTTTCATTAATGCATTTGAAATTTGTTTTCTCTATTTATATTCTTAGATTTCATTATTATTGATCACCAATTTTATGTTATTCCATTGTCTTTTCAAGTGTTAGATATTTATGCAATATTAATTGTACATGTTTCATTGAAAGCTCATGTGTGTACAAATTTGTATGCAAGTGAATTCAAATTTGAGTGCAATTTGTGATGGTGTGTAAAAGGAATAGATCAAGGAAGTATGATCGAACACGAATAAGACAAAGGAAGACAAGAGCGGATGAAGGAACATCTCATGAAGAACAACCCATGGAAAATATCAAAGACCAAGGTGACGTACAAGTACAAGAACAATCTGAATCTAATAATAGGAATTTTTTAGACTATGGTATGGAAAATCTGATGGAGATGGATGAAGATTATCTTTTCAATAATATTTCATCTGAAGATATGTTATCTGAAAGCACATCAAAATTACACTCAAAAAGAATATGGGATGATTTTTTTGAAGAAAAATCTCTAATTGGAAGAGCACAGTTAGTTGCAAATTTATTTAGATGAAAAGAAATGAACCCTATTTTGGAGTTGTTAGGGGTTGATAATAGGAAAAGGTCATCAGATTTTAAACACACAATTGTTGAAAACTTGCAAGAAGCATTAGAAGGTATTGAAAAAAAGAGTTGATCTAAAGATTTAAGTGTTGCACGTAGAGCGTTGATCATTGTAATTTCTAGTAAAAATTTATCACATAGAAGAAAAGTTCTAGCAATTTCTAAATTACTAAATGTTTCTAGGAGAACTGTTCAAAGGTATATTGAAAAGAGAAATCAAATAGATGAAAAAAATTGGGTAAATATTTGTAGGCTTCCTCAAAAAGATAGAATTTCGGAAGATGTAAAGAAACAGGTGGTTGAATATTGGACTAATCACTCTCGTGTTTCATCCAATAGAAGGGATACTATACAAATAATAAGTGATGATGGTACAAAAATTTCTCATCCAAAAAATTTTATAGATACAACACAAAGTGAACTTTTTGAAGAATTCAAGTAAGATTTTTCAAATGTGAAGATTTGTCAAAGGATGTTTGAGACACTATGACCTGTTAGGAATAAGGTGTCTCAACCTTGGAAAATTCCTATTCTTATTATTTGTTTTGTAAAATGTATTTCTTGCAAATAATGTAATTAAGTGTGAGTGTACATGTCTAGTTTGCATGTTGATGTGTCACTCCACTTAATGTGTCGGCATCTTGAATTGTGTGTAAGGAGATCATGG
Organism: Sequoiadendron giganteum; assembly: GCA_007115665.2. Classification (NCBI taxonomy): domain Eukaryota; kingdom Viridiplantae; phylum Streptophyta; class Pinopsida; order Cupressales; family Cupressaceae; genus Sequoiadendron; species Sequoiadendron giganteum. The sequence goes on from CM021102.1 coordinate 352,059,173, forward strand.
CTGAAATGGTTATGACGGATTCCTATGACACGTAAGAGCTATGTCTGGAAGATAAAAATTTTGAGTTCCTATTTTCTCGGAGAATGGTAAAACCCTAATATAGTTATCTTCGGAAGTTGCCCTAAAAGGGAAGCGCATGATATAAGCGTTTTTTAGGGTTGCGAAGATTTGTGATGTGAGTGTATTGTTGGAACGTTTTTTCATGCTGCCGCATTTTGTCTTCAAGAGTTGGAAATCTCCTGAAAGAACTTGCATTGCAAGTGTGTTGTAACCGTTGTGTTGAAGATAATACATTGTGCAGGTTTTGGAGTGCTGGGGTTTTTTACCGAAAGGTTTTCCCCAGGGTAAATCATTGTGTCATTCTTCATTTTATGTATGTATGGTATATTGCTGCAATATCTTTGTTAAGTAGATTAACGAATCTGAAATTGTAAGGGTTTAAAACGAATTTGCACCATACTTTCCTTAAGAGATTAGTGTAGGAAGCTATTTCCGCACCTGAGTTTCCTTACATGACCATCATTTGTATGTATAAATAAAGTATGTGAAACTTTTTGTTGTCGAAATCATGTTGAATTTGATTTACACCTACAATCATATAGAAAAGCTATGACAAAAATTGATTGAAATTTAGCCATCCCTAGAAGTACAACACAATTTGTGAAGTCTCTTGTATGCAAAAAATCAGAAGATTTAGAAGAATTCAATGTTCAGTGTATAAAAAATGTATGTAATGATTGTGGAGATTTGAAGAATCTTTTACATGTTGACAATAATGAAATGCAATTTGTTTGGAAGAGATTTGAATATGAGACATATTTAATGAAGCCAGGAGTTGAGGCCAAAATTTTTTTCTCAAAGAGAGTGGATTGCCTTACAATGAATTCATGAGTAAATTTCACAATATCATATATCCACATATCCAACACTGTCATGGTGCAAGATGGAAAGCTAAACAATTTAGTGATTCAAAGAATTGCTTTCCACCAGGTTGTATTCTCTCTATTGTAGATTTCTCTGAGAACTATACATTTAGTACTCAAATTGAGATTCAAAGTCAATATTATCATTCAGAGCAAGTTGCAATCTTTGTGCAAGTTTTTTATAGGCATGTCGAATTAGAGGTTGATGGAATAAAAAGTAGAAAAGATTGAATTTTCATCAAAGAGGTTCACTTTTATATCAGTGATGATACAAATCATGATAGAAGCTATGTAGCTCATTATTTCAAAATGTTTTTTGAAGACCTGAGATGAAGTGGCATAAATCAAGAACAACACTGGATATGGTCTGATGGATGTGCTGGTAAGTGTGTACATTATTTTTTAAAATTTTATTTATTTACATTTACTTAAATGTTTTTGCTCGACTTAAATCAAGTCTAATTGCATTATATATATATATATAATTTTACTTTTTTGACTTGAGCTAATTTGGTTTTAGTGTAATTATTTGTAACTTCATTCAAGACAATTTAAGTCTTCAAAATATTTTGTTTGGTTAAGCCATCAACATGCTAGACACAACACCAATTTTTTGTGTAATTTTTATGAGAGTGGACATGGAAAAGGAGGGCATGATGGAGTAGGAGCATGTGTAAAGTGTGCACTTCATCAAAATGAACTTTTTGGTAACTTTCACCATATGTATATATATATATATATATGGAACATGTAGATATATTTTTGAAAAGATTAGATATATATTTAAATTAAATTAAAAATTATTTTCAGTTCCTTATTCAAGTAATAGGTGACAAATTGTGCCAACACATGTGTACTTGCAGGTAATGCCATACGGAATGCAAATGAAATTATTGAATGGTTTAAAATTCATTTTTATTCTCGCGACTCAGCATACAACACATGGTATTTTTGGGAAGTTACAGGTACATCTAATCAAAATTTGTTAAAAATTTGAATTTCAAAGTTCAAGCACGTACATGATTTTTAATTAAATTTTCAAATTTGAATTTATAGATATTGATCGATCAAATCCTTATAATTGTCAAGCAATTCATGGTATTAGAAGTCCGCATCAAATCATGACAACGAGAAGTAGTAAGCCTTATGCAATTAATGTGAGAGAAAAATCATGTTTTTGTGTTGATTGCATTGAGAACAATGCAAATATTGTTCAATTTGAGAATATTAGAGATGGGTATGTTTCACAATGGGAAATGAAACAATTAATATCAATGCCTCCTTTTTTTGAAGATGACAATGTCGATGTCTATGATCCTCTATATTCAGTTGATTATGGATGTGTATCTGATTTAGTTGTTACAGGTATGGAAATTGATCTTAATTTAGTTTTAATTTGATTTAAATATATTCTATGTTTAAGTAATTTTTAAGCATGTGTTTAATTTAGTTAAAATTGATTAAGAATATATGGTGTGTGTACAAGAAATATTTTTGTTTTTGTTGTAGATCCTAACAATGCGGAAGGTGTGGATTACTATCTAATAAGATGTACGCAACCAAAAAGAAAATTGGTGGAATCGATGACAGGTGGTGATGGACAAGAGTATCCCATTGGATCGGTCGTTATTGAAGGTACATATTATCAACAGATAGAGATAGACAAAAAATGGTATTTATTTTGTTGATTATATGCCAGGACAAAAGGTTGTACATTACAGTCACCTAGTTATACCAACAAAAATAATTTTAGAAACTTTACCTAAAAAAGAATGTGCCAAACAAAAGTGGAGGTTGCCTATTGAAGTTCATAAAAAAAAATTAGAGATAATTAAAGATAGAGAGGATCCATATTTTATGTACCAGGAGCTTTAAGTTGTGTGTACTCAAAAATTTTATAGATCTATATATTTATATATTGATTAGACATGTGGCATGATTTAGAATGGGTTTTTTCAAAGGATGTGGTATTCTTAATTTAGTTCAAGAATATTTTTTAAGTTCACTTGAATCTTCGATTTCATTTGTTGAATCTTAGATCATGTACACATGTACATATGTATAATATGCAATTCCTAAATTAAAAAGTTCACATTTTTCCTAGAAATTCCCTTAAATCATGTATATTCCTTGATTGTATAAATTTATGTTTGACATGTGGAATGACCTTAAACTTGGTCACCTTCAAATTTTTGAACTTTAATATGAACTTACTTGTTCACCTTCAAATTTTTGATCATCCATTTTCATATCCTAGAATATGTCACATCCTAGAGAAAATTATTGTTTTCATCCTAAGCATCCCCCTTCATCCTAATCATTCATTAGATCACATGTTCTATAATAATCACCATTCTAATCCTAATCATGTTCATGTATAATCATGAACTCATACAATTTTCTCTAAATGTGATAGGTGTTGCATATTGGTACAACTACTAGCAAATGGCGCTAGGACACTACATGAATGTTAGAAATAATAGAAAAGGTATAGTGTAGATTTTCAACTATATTTTAAAATATATTTTATGATTTCATCTATTCATTTTTCATCCACCTCACTAGCCCTTATAGTTGTTGGTCCTTTATAATTATAATTAATCAAAATTATTCTAACTCATTCTAGTCTATAGAGATTTCTTTTCTTATCAACTCTTTCTTTTCATTGGATCCCTCCTAATCTAAACTTCCATTGGGAGTGTGGTTCATTTTTGCATCCCAACACTTTGAGACTCTATTGATCATGAATGATATCTATTGGATGGTTTGTGGGAGCCCATAGAGATTCAAATATAGTTTTATGAGCATAAAACCTTTCCATTCAATAGTTAATCTTACATGAACATAATTGATTTACCTATTTTTTACCCCTTTATTTTTACAAGTTCAATGCTTGTGTAGGAAGGATTTGGACTGCAACATGTAGGAATTATTTTTATCCTAACAATGTTTTTTAGAAGATAGTATTAAATTTGACATAAAGGTTAGTCGAGCTCATTCCTATTATGATGTAAGCTGGACAACATTCAAAATTAATAAAAAGTAACTAGTGGTCTTCCATTTTTAGCAAAGTGTCTAAAGTTTGTAATATGGTATTTATATAGCTATAAGATCATTTTGATCTAAATATTTGATGTTGCAAATTCTATTATTTTGAAATCAATTTTAAATTATTATCTACAAAGAATATTGGGTGAATTCTTTTTGGGTAGATTTTCATATTTTCATTAGCTCTAGATAAGATTTTTAGACCTATTTTACTAAAGTGTTATTTTTTGGACTTTGAATAATAATTTTTTATTTTGAATAAAGGATATAATTTTTTTTTGAGTAATGGATGATTATTTTATAAAATAGTTATGCATTCTATTATAATTGATATAGATATCCATTACTAACAGATAGATCTATTCTAGATTGATTTTATCAAACCAAAACTAACTTTTAGAAGATGATAAAAAATTACAAGGAAATCTTATGTACTAGACAACGAGCTTAACCCTTGTATAACATAATTTCTTTGTATTTAGTAAATAGACTATTATGATGGATAATTATCTAATGAAGAGATTTTTATGATTAATTGAATATTAAAATTTTCGCCAAGATTTTCTTACACATGTGTCTTTTTAAAATTTGATTAGTTTAATTTAGAGTGTGGTATGATAGTGTCTATTTGTGTATTATAGTTTAAATATAAAGATGTTTATAAGTTAATTCTAGGAAAGTGCAATGGAAGTTGATTATGCATGGTTGTTTGATATGATTAGCTAGATATTAGGTCATACAACTATATATCATGATAATTGAATACAAATTGTGTGTCATAGTTATACATGATCTAACTTAGTCAAGTTTAAGTAGGTAAGGTCAATATAGATGTGTGTAACAAGTGTGAACAAACCATAATTTAAATTTAAATTTAAACCTGAACAAACTTGCTAAATAAATAAAACCATAATTTAATTTGCACGATGTAAATAGATGTTTAACAAGTGTTTGAAAACCATATATAATGCACGACAACAAATCTATTCAAACAAACCATAAAACATAAACATGTACACATGTGTGAATGTGATGTAAATCATAACAAGAATGTACATATATATACCATAAAACATATAAACATGTATGTACATGATGTGGTGTATGTATAAATCATAAAAAGTGTCTGGACAATATAATAATCTGATCTCAAAGAGAGTGATATCTATTGTGAATAGAATCATCAAATCTCTAGCCCGATCTCTCCCTTGATCCATGGACGGATCCCTCTCTTGATCCAAGATGCGTGGATCCATGTCCCAATCCAAGCTTTATGGATGTGTGTCCTGAGCCTCGTCCCAAACCCTGCATGTGTTCAAGTACACACATGAAATTATCTAAACTTGTATGTGTACAAACTTTCAATGTGTTCAAACTTACAAATCGAGTAATTAAATTTTAAATTATAAAATTATTTAAATGTACCTCAGCTATGTGTTGCATGGGATCGCCATCATGTGTGGATCATGTCCCGATCCAAGCTCTATCAATCTATGCCCTAAGCCCTGCATGTGTTCAAGTATGTGCACACATGAACTTTTAAAATTTGATTTAATTTAAGTGTGTGTGTATAGTACATATATATATGTAAAAAAATCTATAAATGTACCTCAGTTGTGTGTTGCATGGGATCGCCATCATGTGCCAAATTTTCAAACTCTAACAAATCAACATATTGCTTAAAAAATTTCAAGTACGCAATTTCAATCAAGAGTTAAACATGTTAAACATGTATCGCATGTATTTTTTTAGAACACAATTATATATATATATATATATATATATATATATATATATATATATAAATTATTCAAGTACTTGTTGCGCCTGATCGATGGCTCTACCAATGTCACTAAGATCATGAGAATGCAAGGAAATCGCAAGGGGATTTGTAGCAAGCATAGTATCAGTGCCAAAAAGAAGTTGAGTATATGCACCATGGACAATATCAGGTGTCGCAGTAACCTGAGCAATGAAATCTATAACATCTTGACGACCTAGACAAGCTAAAGGATCGATAGAAACATGATATGCTTGGGATCCTATAGGTTGCTCTGGAATATCCCCTGGAGTTACCACCCCGTGGCTCGAATGTGTACCAAGGTATCATTGTTTAATAAATTCTTGTACACGGTCAAGAGAGATCCCATGGTCCTCATTGATGACCCGATATGTTGCTAGTAAATCTAAAACTGAGACTCTACACATATTACACAAAGTTGTGTGGTTCATATGCTTGATATCTGAAGGAGTAGGTAGATCGGCATGAATAAATGGATCATAAGATGTTTATGTAGCCTCTATGGGAGGAAGGATGATCCACGGGCATAATAAGTATCTACCAACTCGATCAAATGACATATGATCAATTTGTGTTGTAATAGAGGCAATGTTATTGGTGCAGGAGCACCTTAAGGTCTTTTGGAAGATCTTAGTGATTTTTGGCTTGTAGGTGGTTCTATCCAACCACCAAGGGAATAAGGACTATGTTATAAAGTCCCTAGGTTGTTTTTGAGAGTGTTTTATAGTAGGTTTGGCTTAGATTCTAGAACTTTATGAGTTCCTAGGCAAATCTTGACAATTTGAGCATTTTGGCAATTTGTCCTAAAACTTGGAAAATAGCATTAATATTTTTCTAAGTCCGACCCAAGGGTCCTAGCATGTGGGATAAAGGTATATAAGGTCATACAAACCCTAATACCAGGGTTGGAATTTCATTTCATGAATTGAGACTTGGAGAGCATATTGTGTGATTGGAATTTAGCAACTTTTGAGTGAAAATTTGTGTTTGAGCCTTCATCCAGTCAAGAATGGATTGAAAGGACTGATCTGATGCTTTGATTGTTTCATTTGTGTCATTTACTTACTGTACCTAGCACTAGATTAGTCATTTAGACCGACTGGTCATAATTTTGCAAGTTCTTGGGTTCTTGGTCTCACTGTCGGTTTGGGCCAGTTTTGTGAATAATGAGTCCCACTTGAATTCCCATGGCTTTCCTCTCATGGCCACTTGGAATAAATTTGTGGATTGTGTAAATAGTGTACATAGTGAATTAGGAGTTTTTGTTTGCAAGGAAAGTGATGAAACCATCAAGCACTAGGCGAGTGCAAGTGCATTCCGGCTAGTGGCTTGGAGAGGACAGTAGTAAAGAAAGCTGCTAAATGGATTGGCTTGTGCCAATAAAGAGCATGGTAGTGTGGAAAAATTTATTCTAGACATGTGTGTGAAAGGAGGAGAGTTGAGGAGGTCAATGAAGCCCTCAAAGTTGGAAAAAGGAGCCAAAACCCTAGAAACCCTTGAATTTAGGGGGTATGAGGACAGTCATATGTACGACCATTTGGGAGACCTTAAACTTGGTAAATATTGAAGCCTAGGGTACTACTAGAAATAATATCCAGAAATATTTGGGGGTTGTTAAGACCGTTTTTGAGAAAAGCCAAGAAAACGAGTTCTAGGAGGCCTAAAAGGGGCAAAAAGGCTACAAGGCCTAGAAACTAGAAATTCTTGAAAGTGATGGGTAAAAGGTGAAAGTATCCAAATAATTGGATCATTAGGGAGACAAAACAACTAAGGGATAGTTAGGACACCCTTCCCTAAGGCCTGGAGTCATTAGGACACTTTGAGTCAGTGTGGAGTCCAGGGAAGCTTAGAAGTGAATTGAGAGCAATGGTGAAGAATTTGAAATTGGTGGAGAGTCTTATGAGGTGAGAGGGGTTTAGGAGAGATCCCTGAGTAGGTTAGAGAGGAATTCCCTAGTAAGACTAGAGAATAGGTCTTGGGAAAAGCAATATTTCTCTTGAAAGATAAGACTCCCCATCAAATTGGTATCAGAGCCAATAAAGGCTTGGGAATTGAAATTAGTGAATGTTAGAAAGAAGGTAATCCATAGGAGAAAGCACCATGGTGACCAATGCAGAGCTAGCAAGGGATTTGACAGAGCGGAAAGAAAAGAATAGATGACTTGAATTTGTTTTGGAAGAAATGAAGTAAAAACTAGAGGAGGTAACAAAGACTGCGGGCAAGATGAGAGTGCAGTTAGCAGAGGACAAAGACAAGGGTAAGAGCCACATTGAGGAAGAAGTAGAACTAGAACTTGAGCCTCCATTAGTAGAGGAATCCTTCCTCAAATCATTGAAGGCATTGAGTGGCAAGGCACTTGAGGGTGTCCGTATGTTCACAGGAAGAATGGATGTCGAGTTGGTTATGAAATGGATAGAGGGAATGGAGAATCACTTTGAATGTGATGGAATTACAAAAGCACAAAAGGTGAAGATAGCCAAATAAAGGTTAAGGGGAAAATCATTAACTTGTTGTAAGTTCTTGCAATAAGAAAGAGAGATGGAAGGTAAGAAACCCATAGGAAATTGGAAGAAAATGGTGGCTAAAGTGAAGGAGAACTATCCACCTGAGGACTATGACATTCAATTGCACAAGAAGAGACAAAATCTCAGACAAAGAGACCTAGATGTAGCTGCATATACAGAGGAGTTCCAAAAACTAAGCCTTAGATCTAGAGTGCAAGAAGTTGAAAGCATCAAGGTTGCTAGGTATCTGAACGGTCTTAGATGGAGCATACAAGAGGAGTTGAGTCTTTTCACACTTACTACCCTCCATAGCTGCTATCAAATGGCTATTAAGGTCGAAGAGAAACTAAAAAAGAAACAAGATTCCAATACTAGAGGTAAATGGAAAGGTAGAGACTCTATAGGTGGACATAGAGGTAGTTTTGGTGGAAGGAGCAATGAGAATAGAAGCCAAGGTGATGCTAAGGTTGGAGAATAATCCCATGAGTCAAATAGTAGAGGGGGATACAGAGGTAGAATCTCTTCCAATGGTGGAAGAGGTAGATCAGGAAGCTTTGGGAGAAGCTCTCATTTTGCTTCCATGAAATGCTACAATTATGGATAGTTGGGTCATCCGGCTTATAGGTGTCCTGAAAAACCAGCATCTTCACAAGGTGAGAGGAAGATTAACTATGTTCAAGAAGAGGACTTCTCTAAACATTCAAAGGTAAGTTTGGATTTAGAGAAGGGTGAAAGTCTCATGTTGAGAAGGATTTTGATCAAAGCACCTACCAAGGATGAACACAAACAAAGGAGAGCTCTTTTTAGAGTCAAGTGCAAGATATTAGGTAAGGTTTCCAAGGTCATCATAGATTCAGGGTCTACTGATAATTTTATCTCAGAGGAGGCAATACAAAAGTTGAAACTCATCAAGATACCCCATGTGTGTCCTTACAAGGTTACTTGGTTGAACAAAGGGCAGAATATATTGGTCAATGAACAAGTTTGGGTTGAGTTTGCTATAGGGAAGTATCAACACAAGATACGATGTGATGTGTTACCAATGGATGCATTCCATTTTCTGCTTGGAAGACCATGGCAATATGATAGGGAGGCAGTACACCATGGCAAGGAGAATAAGTACTCATTCAAGAAGGATGGAGTGACTTACAAAATTCAGTCTCTAATAGAGGAAACCACAGTGGAAAAGAAAGAATCTAGTGCACTTTTGATGAGTGGAAAGGAATTCCTAAAGGACATGAAGGAGGAAGAAGGAGTGGCCTATGCGATCATGTTGAAGCCAAAGGAAGAGGACTTACCTAATCAGCTACCTATGATAGCAGAAGTGAAGCGACTATTGGATTAGTTTAGGGACATCATTTGTGAAGGTACACCTGCTACACTACCACCCAAGAGAGCAATCAGTCATCAAATAGACTTTATACTAGGAGCAACACTATCTAACAAGGCTGCATACAAGAAGACACCAGAGCAGAATAAGGAGATAGCAAGACAAGCTCAAGAAATTTTGGACCAAGGGTTGATCAGAAAGAGCATAAGTCCATGTTTTGTTCCAGTTGTGTTGGCACCTAAGAAGGGAGATAAGTGGAGAATGTGTATTGATTCTAGGGCCATAAATAGGATAACCATTAGATATAGGTTTCCTATTCCTAGGATAGAAGATCTAATGGACTGTTTAGGGGGTGCTAAGTACTACTCCAAAATTGATTTGAAAAGTCTATATTATCAGATTAGGATTAAAGGGGGAGATGAATGGAAGTCAACATTCAACACCACAAAAGGGTTATATGAATGGTTAGTGATGCCATTTGGGCTTACAAATGCACCTAGCACTTTTATGAGGGTGATGAATGAGGTCTTGAAGGACTTTATAGGGGTCTTTGTGGTTGTCTACCTAGATGATATCCTCATCTTTAGCAAAACAAAAGAAGAACATATGAGACACCTAGAACTTGTGTTGAAGAAACTTCAAGAAGAGAAGCTCACCATAAATCTTGAGAAGAGTGAGTTCATGAAGCAAGAGTTAGTCTATCTAGGATTTGTAGTATCCCAAGGGAACTTGAAGATGGAAAAAAGCAAGGTTGAATCCATTCACAGTTGGCCTACTCCCAAGATAGGGACAGAAATCAGGAGTTTCCATGGATTGCCACAATTCTACAGGAAGTTTGTGAGAAGGTTTAGTGAAATCTGTGCACCGGTTCTTGACACCATTAAAGGAGGACTGAAAATAAAGTTTGTGTGGACCAAAGAAGCCAATGAAGGGTTTGAAAGATTGAAGAGGGAGATAGCTACCCAACCTATCCTAGTTTTACCAATTTTTGACAAGCCATTCATAGTGGAATGTGATGCAAGTAACATAGTAGTGGGTGTTGTTCTAAGTCAAGAAGGCAGGCTAGTGGCATTCTTTAGTGAAAGGTTGAATGAAGCAAAGTCTAGGTACTCATCCTATGACTTAGAGCTTTATGCTTTGGTGTAGGCTCTTAAGAAGTGAAGGCACTACCTATTGCCAAATGAATTTGTGGTATACATTGAAAATTTGGCCTTAAGTTACATCAACACTCAAGAGAAGCTCAGTTTGAGGCATATCAAGTGGATGGAGTTTTTGCAGTCATACACCTTTACCATCAAACATAAGAAGGGGGTGAACAACAAGGTTGTTGATGCTCTTAGTAGGAGGTTGCTTATTGTCCAAGAGATATAGCTACAAAGTACAGGGGTTGAAGGATTCAAAGATCTATATGAAGGAGATTATGATTTCTTAGAAATATACAGGGTATGTACTGATTTTGAGAACCATTTTCACAGTGAATATGTTGATTACACCTTGCAAAATGGCTTATTGTTTATGGGGAAGCAATTGTGTGTTCCTAGAGGTTCCATGAGGGAGAATCTAATCCAAGAAAAGCATAATGGCAATTTGAGTGATCACTTTGGTTTGAACAAGACACTAGACTTAGTGGAGAGGTTCTATTGGTGGCCTAAGATGCAAAGAGATGTAAGAAGATATGTTGAAAAATGTGGAGTATGTCAAAAGGCAAAGGGAACATCAAGCAATGTAGGCCTTTATCAGCCATTACCCATTCCAAATAGACCATGGGAATGCATAAGCATGGACTTCATAGTAGGTCTACCTAGGACACCAACTGGTTTGGATAGTGTGTTTGTTGTAGTGGATAGATTCAGCAAGATGAGCCATTTCATACCATGCAAAACAACACATGATGCAAGTCATATTGCACACCTATTATTCAAGGAGATAGTGAGGATACATGGGTTGCCAAAGAGCATAGTTGCAGACAGAGATGTAAAGTTTATGGGACACTTTTGGAAAACTCTTTGGAAGAGGCTAGGAACCAACTTGTCTCATAGCTCAGCATATCATCCTCAAACGGATGGACAGACAAAGGTGATCAATAGGGTACTTGGGAACTTGTTGAGATGCTTAACTAAGGAGTATGGACAAGGATGGGAACAAGTGATTCCACAAGCAGAATTTTCTTACAATGATACTACAAATAGGACTAGGGGTAAGAGTCCATTTGAGATAGTATATGGCTTACATCCAAGGGGTGTACTTGAGCTTAGAGAACTGAAAGGTCATGAAGGTATCAATGGTCATGCTGATGATTTTGCTCAGTCAATGAGAGAGGTTCATGAGCAGGTGAGGAAGACATTGATAGAGGCTAATCAAAAGTTGAAGGCAAAAAGAGATGAAGGGAGAAGAGAATTACAATTTGAGATAGGTGATTTGGTGATGGTATACTTGAACAAGGAAAGGTTACAGAAAGGCATAACAAATAAGTTGCAGATGAAAAGGATAGGGCCATGTAAAGTGTTGGCTAAGTATGGATCAAATGCATACAAGGTGGAGTTACCCAAGGAGATGTCTATTTCTCCTATCTTCAATGTGAAGGACTTGGTGAAGTATAAAGGACAAAACATGGATGAAGAACAGTACAATGCTAAGATAAACAAGGATGTGGAAGCACTCAAGGTACTAGATCAAATCATCCCACAAGTGGACAAGATTCTAGACACAAGGGTGAAGAAGAAGACTAGGCACAAGATATACATGGAGCACCTAGTGAAGTGGAGACATCGACTAGAGTCAGAAGCTACTTGGATAGCAGAGAGTGGCTTTTAGAAGCATGGAATTAGTGAGGAGCTCTTGACGCCATAGGTTCATTAACTTCTTTGTTGCAGGGGGAGAATGGTGCAGGATCACCTTAAGGTCTTTTGGAAGATCTTAGTGATTTTTGGCTTGTAGGTGGTTCTAGCCAACCACCAAGGGAATAAGGACTATGTTATAAAGTCCCTAGGTTTTTTTTAGAGTGTGTTAGAGTAGGTTTAGCTTAGAGTCTGGAACTTTATGAGTTCCTAGGAAAATCTTGACAATTTGAGCATTTTGGCAATTTGTCCTAAAACTTGGAAAATAGCATTAATGTTGTTCTAATTATGACCCAAGGGTCCTAGCATGTGGGAGAAGGTATATAAGGTCATACAAACCCTAAACCTGGGTTGGAAGTTCATTTTTATGAATTGAGACTTGGAGAGGATATTGTGTGATTGGAATTCAACAACTTTTGAGTGAAAATTTGTGTTTGAGCCTTCATCCAGTCAAGAATGGATTGAAAGGACTGATTTGATGCTTTGAGTGTTTCATTTGTGTAATTTACTTACTGTACCTAGCACTAGATTAGTCATTTAGACCGACTGGTCATAATTTTGCAAGTTCTTGGGTTCTTGGTCTCACTGTCGGTTTGGGCCAGTTTTGTGAATAATGAGTCCCACTTGAATTCCCGTGGCTTTCCTCTCATGGCCACTTGGAATCAAGTTGGGGACTGTGTAAATAGTGTACATAGTGAATTAGGATTTTTTTTTTTGCAGGGAAAGTGATGAAACCATCAAGCACTAAGCGAGTGTAAGTGCATTCTGGCTAGTGGCTTGGAGAGGACAGCAATAAAGAAAGCTGCTAAATGGATTGGCTCGCACTACCAATCGAGAGCATGGTAGTGTGTACACATGTATTCCAGACATGTGTGTGAAAGGAGGAGATTTGAGGAGGTCAATGAAGCCCTCAAAGTTGGAAAAAGGAGCCAAAACCCTAGAAACCCTTGAATTTAGGGGGTATGAGGACAGTCATATGTACGGCCATTTGGGAGACCTTACACCTAGTAAATATTCAAGCCTAGGGTACTGCTAGAAATAATATCCAAAAATATTTGGGGGTTGTTAAGACCGTTTTTGAGAAAAGCCAAGAAAACAGGTTCTAGGAGGCTTAAAAGGGGCAAAAAGGCTACAAGGCCTAGAAACTAGAAATTCTTGAAAGCGATGGGTAAAAGGTGAAAGTATCCAAAGAATTGGATCAGTAGGGAGACAAAACAACTAAGGGAAAATTAGGACACCCTTCCCTAAGGCCTGGAGTGGTTAGGACACTTTGGGTCAGTGTGGAGTCCAGGGAAGCTTAGAAGTGAATTGAGAGCAATGGTGAAGAATTTGAAATTGGTGGAGAGTATTATGAGGTGAGAGGGGTTTAGGAGAGATCCCTGAGTAGGGTAGAGAGGAATTCCCTAGGAAGACTAGAGAATAGGTCTTGGGAAGAGCAATATTTCTCTTGAAAGATAAGACTCCCCATCAGTTATCAATAATCTGGGATCGAGTGAAGCATGTTGTTGACTCCCCTACTACTACCAATTCTACACGTTTTGGTAAAACCAAAAGGTTTGGGCTAACTAATGCCCTCTTGTCCATAGGCAGTGGAAAACCTGGATGTCTAAACTGTGGTTTGTCAAAAAAAATGACCTTTACATTAGTCAGCATGCTCAGGATGAGATGTATAATCCACATCTGTCTGTAAATGAAATTATGCATATAATTATTTCATAAAATAGTTTGGCAGTTCATCATTGTGAGGCCATCTATGATACCCTTCCAACCATCTAGTGTATATGAATGGCGCAACAAGAGGATCTACACACCTTATAAACACATATCCTTTCATTTTATTTTGTCCTCTATAATGAGGGAACATGGTTAACACATTTTCAATTGAAACTAATTGGGCAACTTCTCTTTAATTCATTATGCCAGTAACACTCCTCACAAGAGACAAATAAAATTGCTCAATGTTGATCTCATCATAAGGGTTGAAAGATTGAATTTTCTCAATCATTCGATGAATCTCATCTCTAATAGTGACTAATCTATCTCAATTAGCCAAATTGGGGGAGTTGTGAATTTTTTGCTCTAAACATTTTAGAGCATTGTTTAATCTAACAATACTATCCTGATATAAATTTAATCTATTTTGAGCCTCTTGATTAGAACAAGGGGAATGGTGAGATCCCTCATCAACCATGATATATATAGATGTAAATGTAAATCTAGAGATCTACATATCATTAAAACAAAATATACATAAACAACACATACATTAAACTTGAATTTAAATCAAATTTCAAAACTAAAACAAATATATATATAAATTTAAAGTACAATCTTTTCAATAGATCTATGTGTATGTGTGTATGTATATATATATTCATTTTAAATAGATCTAGATATCTAGGTAAACAAAACATCAAACGTATGTTTGGAACACAAATGGAAACATGATAATATAAATTTAACTAAGAAAAATGAAATTTTATAAAAGTTGCAAAATTGGCTTTGACCAGTCCTTTATAACTAAAACCATTTAAAAATTCTATGTGATCCCACTAAAGATAGATTGGGAAATAAAATTATCTACCATCAATTCATTCTAGATAAAAAAACATAAAATTAACCATTAATTATATTCAAGAATCTCACAATGGCAATCAAGTAAATGTATATATGTGTGTATGTGTGTGTGTATGTGTATGTGTGTATGCATATATATATATGTATAGATACATGTGCATGTGTGTGTGTATGTGTGTGTATATGTGTATGTGTGCATGCACATGTATGTATATGTATATGTGCATGTGTGCATGTTTGTATATGCATATATGTGTATGTATGTATATATATACATACATGTACACAACATGTACATGACATATGTATATATATGTGTGTGTATATATGTATATACTTGAATTTATGTATACATAAATATATATGTACATGCACACGTACATATATTTATACATACATACTCAAGTATGTGCATACATACACATGTATGAACATATGTGCATGTACATGTATGTGTACTTACATGGACATACATACATACATATATATACATATGTATGTACATGTACATACATACATACATATGTATGTATATATACATACATACATACATACACATATATGTATACATACACACATACACATATACACACATGCACTGTAACGCCCCGCCACACAACCCTAGAGGAAGTTGCAATTAACTACTCAAACGCACCCAAAAAAAAAAAAGTACAATTAACATGCAAGTACACTACCCATTTCCAACAACCTCTAAGATTAGGAGACTGTGATTACTTTAAAGCCCATACATACAACATAATGAAACCATAACATTTATCTACTTAAGAATTAAGAACACATACTTTCCATGCATGATAAATTCCACCATAACAATAAGAGATACAATAAGATTCTGTATAACAATAATTTAACAAGAAGATTACATCTCCCATTCCCCAAATGAGGTAGAACCAATAAGCATGATTACAAATTACCATATTCCACCTCGATTATAAATGAGGGGTAATAAATTACAAGAGACAACTAAAATGAATAAAGCATGAATGAAATTGGATCCCACGAGCTCTCCAACTAGAAATCTCATCAACACGGTCAAGAAGAGAACCCAACGGAGTAAGGTGCATGTTCCACCCAACCAAGTGGTACCCAAAGGCCCACTCCCCGTGCTAGGAGATAGTAACATGGATTCCTACACAAGACCATCTACCTCTAGACACAGGCTAAAACATAATTGCACTAAATCAAATACAAATACAACACTAACACAATGGTTACAATGTCTCCAGAGTTAATTAAACAATCGCATCACCGATACAAACATACTGTTGACTTAGGATAAGTGTCATCACAATATTGCATGGGATATCCTGGTGAGTCTTCCTAGGCCCCGACCCCCATCTCAGGATATCCTGGAAACCCCTAACAACTCCCGACCCCTCATGCAAACCAACGCGGAATCAATTATCCCTCGTAGAGACAAGATAATGATCTTGCCATTCCAGGCCTTCTCATCCCATCCCAAGTTTGTACAAGCCCTTGCGTCCATGAGCGAGGCACAATTATTCTTATTAAGTGTTTGATACTACCTATTCTTCTAATAAGTTTATTTTCATTATCATTAGATTAACTAACTTGCAACGAGTTACCCTAGCATCACTTTGTGTTTCGGCCCTCAATGCAAGCCATTCCTCTAATACAACACGTGGAACAACTCCACAACCCAAGGGTACACTAGTGCGACCTAAGGATATTAAATCCCCATCCAAAACATAAAGGCAACACAATCCCATTCATGATAACCGGGTAATTAACTGGATACAACTCTACGCACTACCCTAGGCAATTCAAAGGTTGACTATCATAATACGACAACCCCAAATAATTAAAAACCCCATTTGGAAGACTTATCAACCCTTCTAATCAATTTCCCCCAAAGCAAAAATAGATGAAATTTATATTTAAAAGAGCAATTAAACAGGAATTAAATCTACTTTTGGATTTCCTAAATCCACATCCTTTAATAAAATTCAATAGTTTATTGCCTCAATAAGACTAATTTAATAATGTCTCTTTCAGACAAAGGATGAAATTCAAACCATATATTTAATTCCTTAATTGCTTTTAATTAATAATAATAAAAGAAAAACAGTTACTTCTAATCAAAATATAACGTTTTAAAATAACCATTTCTTCTTTTCAAAATAAATCATTTTAAAATCAGTTAATTCATCTATTATTTTAAAATCAAATATTTGTTTTTTCAATATATATTATTTAAAAATAAATCCATTAATTTGACTATTACATATTAATCCAAAATTTCTCCAATTGCATTTAAAACATGCTATTATTTAAATCGACAATAACTTTATATACACAACTATATATATATCTTAATATACATATATGTATACATATAACATATCTCCTCATATTATATATATACATATATATATTATTTATATATTATATATATGTTTTATTATTTATATATATATTAATATTTTAATATTATATAAAATATAAAATATATATTTTATTATTTATATATATTAATATTTTAATATTATATAAATATAATATTAAATATTAAATATTTTTTTATTTTTTATTTAAAAAAAAATTCAAGTTGAAAAGATAAAGGGCATAAATTTCTTGGGGCGTGCGTGCGCACATTTGGTGGTCGATTGTGTTTACACACAACCGACCCCATACCTGGGGCAACTATGTGTAAACACAGTCATCCCTTGTTTGGCGATGGCGACTGGTGTGGGGGACACGCTGAGTGCGGCTCCCCAACAACGCCTCCCCCATGGGGGCGACTATGGGGTGAGCCCCCCAGCAACTCCCCCCCGCCCCCCCTCCAAATGCATTTTTTTGTTTTATATTTTAAAAAAAATCAACAGCACCCCTACAGATTTCAAAATCCACGAACTTCTTGACAGGGGCTTTTTTTTATAAAAAATTCGACAGCCATACCCAAAATGATAACATATATAAAATATATATATATGTATGTATGTATGTATATATATCTCAATATATATATACATATATATATATATATATAAATATTCACTAAGGAAATTTACAAAAACTAGTTGAGCAAATAATTTCTAGAATGATTATTTACAGCCAGGTATACAATTTTATTTTATTTTTGAAGAAAATCATTTGCAAATAGAGGTTTCAGAATTTTGAAACAAGATTTAACATGGGTTTTTCCTCATAATTCATTTTGAGTTTCCAAACAATTATTTTCAACCAATATATCAAATATCTGAATCTTTTGACAAAAGAAATAAATTTAACAAAATAGAAAACCTAGTTTCCAAATGCTTGAGAGGATGCCAAATGGTGCACTGATTCTTCCCTAGATTCCAGCTCCTTCCAAGCAAATCAACAAAGTTTCTCCAAAATCCAAATCCAAAAACAAAAACCAGAATCCTTCTCCTTCCTTTCTTTTCTTTTTTCTTTCCATTTTTATGCTTATAGCCAAAAAAACGCTATGAAAATAAAAATATCTTTTCAACCACCAACATAAATTTTTGAAAACAAAAACCAAAAAATATCTTCAAACTTCTTTTTTTTGCATTCAAATTTTCCAAAATGCAAAATTAAAACCTTTTTCAATTTTCCAACAAAATATCTATCAATTTTAAAACTAACTTAATTCAATTCAATTAATTTAATTAATTCAATAAAATAAAAATAATCCAAAAATTAAATTATTTTACTAATTAAATTAAATTAATTAATTAATTAAATAACATCTTCTAACATAATAAACCAGATAAATTTAATAAACAACTTAAATATTCAATGCCATTTGTTTACCTTTTTCAACTTGCAATTAAAATAATATCAAAGCAAATTGAACAATATTAAAACAACCGAACCCGACTTAAAACCAATGACACACTATGACCAGGGTGATGACTTGACACGGGAAACCTAGCTACTATCTCCCAGTCGAATACTGTTGGGCAATGGACACGCTCAAACCTGCAAAACCAAGTGGAGTTGATGTCTTGTACCTGTAAACCTGCAAACCAAGCATATATCAAACATGCATATAAATCATAATAAAACACACCGTGAAGAGGAAATCGCAGGACACTCGCAAGTGAGTGGTGTAATTTTGTCCCCTTCACCAATACAATGTTACAAAACTGACGAATCTAACATCAATAGTCTAATTGAAAGCATAAAACAACATTAATTCAAATATCCACAATGCTAATCTAAAGCATGTCATAATGATAACATCAGAATAAAATATCATCACATCAAAATATAACAACACATTGCTTTACAGTTAGTGATCAAATAGTAACCGAGTACCATAATTACAGTACTAACAGAAAACACAACATAACGAAGAACATTGTCCGATCAAAAGAGAAAAATGGAGGGGTGCTACATTGCACATATACACATACATACACACATGCACACATACATACATACACACATGCACACATACATGCATACATACATGCACATGTATGTACATATATATATATGCATACATACATGCATACACACATACACATGTACATACAAACATATATACATGCATACATGTACGTGTACACACATACACACATACATTATATACATGTACATACATACATACACACATATGTGCATACATATATGCATATGTATACATGCATACACACATATACACATGTATATAATACAAACATACATACATGTACACACATATGTGCACATGTGTGTGCATATACACACATACACATATATGTACACACATGTACATACACATATGTATACATACATGTACGTGCATGGACATTGAATTAGAAATTTGGGGTTTTTGATTTTGGGTTTATAGATCTACAATGAAGAATCTAGAAAAATCATGCGTTAAATGAAGCAAATTTAGTTGCTTGTTTAATTTGATCTTCTCCAATAAGGTTTGGATCAGAAGGTACCTATCAATTTGGCTTGTTGTTGCATTGAGGTTTCCAAATGAAACAATATGAATTTGTTGAATCTAAATGATCAAATTCAGTTGCTTGTTTGCATTGAGGTTTTGAAATGAAACAATATGAATTTGATGAATCTAAATGAAGAAAATTCAATTGCTTGTTTAATTTGATCTTCTCCAATAAGGTTTGGGTCAGAAGGTACCTATCAATTTGGCTTCTTGTTGCATTGAGGTTTCCAAATGAAACAATATGAATTTGATGAAGAAATGAAGCAAATTCAGTTGCTTGTTTAATTTGATCTTCTCCAATAAGGTTTGGGTCATAAGGTACCTATCAATATGGCTTGTTGTTGCATTGAGTTTTCCAAATGAAACAATATGAATTTGTTGAATCTAAATGAAGCAAATTTAGTTGCTTGTTTGTATTGAGGTTTCGAAATGAAACAATATGAATCTAATGAATCTAAATGAAGCAAATTTAGTTGCTTGTTTAATTTGATCTTCTCCAATAAGGTTTGGGTCAAAAGGTACCTATCAATTTGGTTTGTTGTTGCATTGAGGTTTCCAAATGAGATAATATGAATTTGATGAAGAAATGAAGCAAATTCAGTTGCTTGTTTAATTTGATCTTCTCCAATAAACTTTGGGTCGGAAGGTACCTATCAATTTGGCTTGTTGTTGCATTGAGGTTTCCAAATGAAACAATATGAATTTGTTGAATCTAAATGAAGCAAATTCAGTTACTTGTTTGCATTGAGGTTCTGAAATGAAACAATATGAATTTAACAAGTCTAAATGAAGCAAATTCAGTTGCTTGTTTAATTTGATCTTCTCCAATAAGGTTTGGGTCAAAAGGTACCTATCAATTTGGCGTGTTGTTGCATTGAGGTTTCCAAATGAAACAAAATGAATTTGATGAAGAAATGAAGCAAATTTAGTTGCTTTTTTTATTTGATCTTCTCCAATAAAGTTTGGGCCAGAAGGTACCTATCAATTTGGCTTGTTGTTGTATTGAGGTTTCCAAATGAAACAATATGAATTTGATAGCTATTAATGTGGTATGGTTGGATACTTCTTTAATAAATATGGTTTAAACTCAAGTGTGTGGAATTTGAGAGTAAATGACATTAATGTAAATCAACAAATAGTTACTATTGGTGATCAATCATCTTTTTTAGATGGATTTTAATATATTTCTATTCACAGAAGATAAATTTGATAGAATAAAATGTCTTTGAATCCTCAAAGGATTTTAATGATTTAGTGTAAGATTGTAAATTGTGTGATCTAAAACCTAATAATCGAGTTTTTAATTGGAATGACCAAAGAGAGAGTATTATATTGACGAAAAATTGTGTAGGTTCTTGAATTCTTATTCTTTGCTTCTCAAAGACCGTGAATCCTCTTCTCACATTGTCATGTAGTTAGATCAAGCCATTACTCTATTGAGTTGGAGGTAGAAATTATTGGTAAAATAGTATGAGCTCCATTTATATTTTAATTTATATTGCTCAAGCACCCTAATTTCCATAAGATGGACTAGAAGGAATTTAATAATGTATCTCAAATTTTGGCCATGTTTATCACTCATCAAAAGCTAAAATTACTAAAAAGAAGAATGAGGATTTGGAATATAGAGGTCTTTAGTAGTCTTTTTGCAAATAAAAACCATATATGTGAAGAATTGGAGTTAAATTATCTCAAATTTTAATCAGTTGAGCTTTCATATATGGAAAAGAAATTGTTTCCTGTAAGCAATTTTTTATTGAAGTTGAAGAGATCTATTAGCATAAAAGTAGGGATAAATGGATTATATTTGGGTACAATACTATAAAGTATTTTCATGCATTATCTCAATAAATAAAGTAAGATAAAATAATTTCAATAATAGAGGATGGTAATGGGGAAGGCATCATGCCATAGGGGGAATAATGAAGAATACAACTAAATTATTTGAAAAATTGTTGACTTTTTAAGGAAAGAAATAGGTGGAGACTATTCTATTCATATATTATATCCATGAGTTTATCTCTAAAGATGGAGATACTAGGTTAATGGAGTATTTCAAGTTAGAAGAGGTACAAAGTGTAGTTTATGATTTCAAGGATGATAGTGAGCCAAGATTAGATTGGCTTTTGGCTAGCTTTTTCAAAGACATTGGGAATTGGTAGGTTAGGAATTATTGGAATCCATAAATGAATCTATTATATTGAGTTAGGTGGTCAATGAGTTTAAGTTTACTATGTTATCTAAATTAGTGCCAAAAAAAGAGGTGGTTAAGAGTTTTGGGGATTTAAGACCCATAGATTTATGTAGTACTATCAATAAGATCTTTTCAAAAGCTATGTGAACCAAGATGAAATAGTTCATACAAACTTCAAATTACAATGAGAGATTTTTTTATGGAAGGTAGGAAAATATAGGATTATATAATTGTCTCATGAAATATTGCATGTGATAAAGCTAAAGCATAGATTCCTGAAATAGTTATAAAATTATATATAATTAAAGCTTATGATAGAGTGAAAGGGTCCTTCCTAAATAAAATTTTGATATCATTTGGTTTTAATGAAAAATAGATAAAAATAATTTCTAATTTTGTTACCAAAGCATGGTTCTGAGTTATGGTAAATGGTACCTTGGTTATCTTTTTTTTCACTTCAAAGGCATTAGGTAAAGTGATCCTTTGACACCTTACTTCTTTATAGGGTGTGATATCAAAGTGTGTAACTTTCTATTGATATTTTTGGTGTGCCTAATTATTGTAAAAGGAGATAGAATGAAAGTAGTGTCCTCTCACTCTAGGAATTGTATGCAGATTAATAGGCTCAAAGTATATGAATGATACTAAAAGAAAATTATTGCATGGAGTATTTATTATGGTCTATATAGTTATATACCTTGTAGATAGAAATTAGAATTTGGACGAATGTTACACTGTCCTAGTCTAAGAGTTGATTTGGTTTAAGATGTTATGTGTGATAACCTAAATAAGTCTCGATTTCACCTTGAAATTGCAGAACATGGATGTGATTTATATATTAACTCAGTTACAAAAGGTATAAAAAACCTTAAGGTAGACAATGATAATTTTTGTGCAATAAGCAATACCCATTAGAGAGATAGACATATACATGAGAAAAAACAGATCCTATACTCAAGTATGTACATACATACTTCATAAAACCCTAATCAAAAACACCAAATTTCTAATTTCTTTTATGAACAAAACTAAAAACCCCAAATTCCCAATTCACTTCAATGAACAGAACTTGAAAATTTTAAAATCCTTCAATTCTTTACAAGAAATGACCATCAAACCCCATTCAATACGTTTTGCAAATAATTCCTTTACACCATATGTAAAATAATGATAGAGGAGAACCTAGGAGGCACTGTTTACAAAATGGAGCTAACTGGGGTCGTTGTTGAAGCTTTGTATCCACCTTCTGCATTTGGTTGACCCTGTTCCAACAGAACATCATTCGACTAAGTATACCCAAATGAATGGGTGCCTTTTTTTCTTTTTTTTTCACCCTTCCAGCTGAATCATTTTCGATCAAATAGGTTTCGGTAGAAACCCTTCCGATCGAAAAGGGGCTGCCACGTCGACGCCAAATCACTGCCACTTAGTTTCGATCAAAATTTGTTCGATCGAAACCTATTCGATCGGAAAGGATTTGGTTGGAACTATTTGTTTGGCCAAAAGTGTGACACACTATTGTGCTTTTACCCTAAGCTCAATTTGTTGAGCAATGGAGACAAAGGCTCCAAGTTTTTCTTTAGGTACATTAAGGATAAAGGGTTGAAAGAGAAAATTGATCATATTTTCCACAATGGTGTGACCTTGTCAAGCCAAGAAGATGTCTTGCAACAATTCTCCCTATACTACAGAGAAATTTTTAGGTCGGAGGACAATGATGAGGGTTGTTTTGAAGCTAAAGACAAATCAAGAGGTTAATTCTTACAAAAATCTTCAAGGAGGATAGTGCTCAACTCTTTGCTACTATAACCAAGGAAGAAATCAAAAGAGCAATCTCCTCCATGAGCAATGATAAATCTCCTAGGGTTGATGGGCTCCGTGTTGAGTTTTACAAGGTCTTCATAGACTAGGTATGTGACCTTCATTAGGTATACATGGAAGCTCTTTCCAAAGGTTCATTAGGAACTTGTATAAACCAAGGGCTTATTAAACTTCTGCCAAAAGAGGGGGATAAGACATTGATTAAAAATTGGAGGCTCATCACATTGTTGAATGTCTCTTATAAGGTGCTTGTAAAGGTCTTATCAAGGGCGGATAAACTCTAATATCCTCCCCAAGTTTATAAACTCTACCCAAACTGGGTTTATCAAGGGCAGATAAACTCTAATATCCTCCCCAATTTTATAAACTCTACCCAAATTGGGTTTATCAAGAGCGGATACATTCTTGAAAACCTATTGACTAGCTAGGAGGCCTTGGACTAGGCTAAACGTTCTCAACAGAATGTGGCAATTCTTCTACTAGACTTTGAGAAGGCTTATGACAAAGTGGAGTGGCCTTTTTTTAAAATGGCTCTTGAAGCCTTTGGGTTCCCACAAGAATTTTCTAACATGATTGACACTCTACTAAAAGATGCATCTACTTCGAGTGGAGGTGAATGGTTCTAGGTTTGAGGTCTTCCAAATAGAAAGGTCCATTAAGTAGGGTTGTCCCATTTCCCCTACACTATTTGTAATTGCATCTAATGCCCTGCATTATCTATTGAGAGATACTTGTAATTCACCTAAAGTGAAGGGGTTGATGTTACTAGATAATAATGAACTTTTGAACATTCAATTTGCTAATGATACTTCTATTTTTGTGGAGTTGAAAGAGGAGAACCTAACCAACCTAGTGACTAAGCTTGATATATTCTACCTGGATTTTGGAGCTAGAATTTCAAGGGAAAAGTCAATATTGCTAGGATGGATAGATATTCCTCTGAGCTAGTTGCATAAATTTGACCTTCAATGGTGGGTGTCCTAAAAAACAAGTGAGGTATCTAGGGATCCCATTTTCAGTTTCACCTAATCTTAAAGAAATATGGATTTGGCTAAAAGCCAGAATTGATAAAAAGCTAGATGGGTGGAATAGGCAATTCCTCTCTCTAGCTAGCAGGATTCAGGTCTGCCAAAAAATTCTCTCCTCCTACACACTTTACTTTGCCTTAGTTTGGTTGTTCAATAGCTATCAAGTCAATGAGGTTCAAAAGAAAATTAGAGGCTTTTCGTGGTCAGATGGGAAAGGTAAAAAGAAGTTGCATTTTTTCATATGGGAATGGTGTTGTTTGGAAAAGGCTAATGGGGGCCTAGGTCTTAAAGATCTAAAAAGACATGAAATTACACTGGCTACCAAGTGGATCATCAAGGCCTTGGATGAAAATGAACCGTGGAAATTCTTAATTAGAAATAACATCTCTCAAGTTGTTCCTAAGCTGGAAAAATCATGGAATGCATTGCCTTTTAGTGATCTCCTCATCACCAAGTACCCAATATTGCCTTCAGGTTCACTGGTTTTCAAAAGTATTTGGAGGGCTTGGGAATCAATTAGGAATAAATTCACTTGTCCTCTTTTAATTGATCCTAACAACAATCTGATCCACCCCGGAAGATCCATTTGGTGGAATTTAGAACACAATGGGAAACCATTGGCCTTGTTGCAAGGTTGCTCTGCTAAGAAATGGAATCAGGTTGGCATTAAAACATTCAACAACATCATAAAGGATGGGAATCTGATTGGTTGGGATCAATTGAAAGTTGACTATGGGCTACCCCTCTCTAACTTTGGAACCTACTCTGTTATTAAGGAAGCTTGCAAAAGCTAGATTCCAAATCTTAAAATGGAAAATTGGAAGGATAAGCCTGTTGACATCTTGTGGAAGGGTACTATCCCTCTGCAAGAGGTCAAAACCAAGCTTATTTATAAAGAAATTCTTAACTCCAACACCCCCACTGATTACCTAAACAAGGTGTGGAGAACCAACCTTGAAAGCAAATATTGGCAAAAGGTTTTTTGTTTTCTATGGCATAATGGGATTGATGCTAAAAAGACTTGTTTTAGATGGCTTGTGCTATTGCAAAAGATTCCTTACATATTGAAAAATACTGAAATTGATATTTGTAATATGTGCAGGGTGCCTAAAACTCTTCATATTTTTTTGGAGTGTTTTTATGCTAATGAAATTTGGAATTTATTTTGTAATGGTCAAGATATTTGGGGGGTAAATGGGAAAGTTAATTGGAAAGAGATTCTTATGGGAAATGATAGAAAGCTGAGTAAAGAAATGCATTTGTTTTGGTTTTTACTATCTACTAAAATTATTTGGTGCATATGGAAGGCAAGAAATGAGGACAAGTATAGTGGGGTTGAGAGGGTACTTACTGAGTCAGCTAAAAGAATCGCATTCTTCAATGTTGCATTGCAAGTAGTATCTACCATAGAAATAGCAGAGAGTAAGTTCTTAAAGTTGCTTCAAGATGGGTCGGTGCTCATTCATTAAAAGGAGATCATGTATGGACATTCCTAGCACTAGGGTTAACCCAACTTGGTAGTGTTTATGCAAGCACTAGAGGCTTTCAAGGAAGAGTACAATGAGAAGATAAAGGCTACAGAGAGTACCAAGGAAGAAAGAGGACCAAAACTGTTCACAAATTCAAACTATGAGGTTGAAGAGCTCTTTTCCAATGAGGAACTAGATGCCATCAATAACCTGGTTAACCGGGGTTCCGTGGATGACTACAGTGAGAGCGGGAACATTTGGAATGAAAGATAGTTGATGTTTGTAGATGTTTTTTGGAATCTTTTTGTAATATTTGTACACTCTGACTCATGCATAGATGCATGATTTTTGTAATATATTGTGAAATCTGAACCATGCTTATACTATGCCTAATTTGATATAGGAAGTACTAAACTCTATGTTATTATATGGTTGATCTTAGGCTATAGCAAGATATGAATACATTGTACTTTAGTGTTCAATCTATTATTAATACAAAAAAAAATCTCTACTCAAGAAAGCAAAAAGTTAACAACTCCATGCCATCAATGAAAAGTTGCAATGAGTGTCTCTCAATCTTGAAATCCTTCACCGAGGGAAGAATACATGATCTACAATTATTGGAATAGATGTAAATCTCCTTAAAATAGAAGATCCCCAAATGAAGTGAGAAATGGTAGGATCATGAAAATAGATGTAAATCTCCTTAAGATAGAAGATCTCCAAATGAAATGAGAAATGAGTCCTATATAGATATATGAAGTCCAATAATGAAAGACCTCTTTCGACAAGTGACCTCCAATAATGAATAGATCAAACCATCTTTGGACATATGACCCCCACTACCCTTCCCAAGTATCTTTTTGAAGTAAAAATGAAATCAACATATAATCAATCAACTCATGGTCTGGCAACCATATATAAGGCTTACCATCCAACAAGTGTATTAGATATCCCATTCTTGATGAGAGGCAATTGGCCTTATGCATGTTATTTCATTTTCATCTTAGAGAACATATCCTAGATGACTATAATCCCCCTTGTTATGGGAGCCACTAGTGATAAATTTGGAATGTCTAAATTGATAGTACTTGAGCATATCTCCTCTAATGCATCAATCAAAAAAATATAGAATGTTTCCATCCACCTCTTAAATATCCACCCTCAAACACTCTCTAACTGAGTCTCAATTATCTCTTCATATTTATCAACAACCTATTTAACATATCAAATGCTTTGAGTACGCCCTTAGCTAAAATAAAAGTATAATCAAATTTTATTTTGAAACTCAGCACCTTGCTCTAATTGTTATACAAGAAATTTTGTTCTTAAACTGAAAAAGATGTATGCTTTTACTTCTTTATCAAGCTTCCAAATGGCCATCTGAAAGTTGTTGCTTATACAAGTGATAAGAAACTTATCAAGCCCAAATCCCAACATGTTGCCTTGTTGACCTCCTTTATATATTCAACAGACAGATAAGATATTATACTTCAATGGTGAAAATTGATTATAGCTAATTTTCTTTTCATTTGATCACAATGATCGTTGATGAGTGTTACATGTTATGCATTCAAACGGTAGAGAGATTAAAAAAACCATAATAACCAACATATGCTATTAAGTGTTTTAGTGCACTTCAAAATCAAAATATAGCGTATTACAAACAATGGGCTTTTGTTAGATTTGAATGTTTTGCTCATGCAATTGATTATTACATAAATTAATTACTTCTTAGAGAACAGTGATTGTGGGATAGATAGTAAACAATTTTATAACAGAAGACTGGCGACCAGAAACATCTAGCTAAACTTTGTTGTTTTGGTGATGTTGCCAAATTTTGTCTTTTCCCACCACCAATTAAATTTCATAGCACATTATAAAAAACTTAAACTCTCTATTACAAAAAGCATAGAAAACCATTAATTTTTTTTAAGGTAATATAGAATAGCACAATCTAGCACCAATATTTTTCATAATGGGTAACTTCAATGGTGTAGTATCATATAGAAAATTTAGCTGCAAAGTTACTACTTTCAATACTAACCCACAACAACAATAACTGTAATTATCTTCTGTGAATGAACACTTAATAAGTAATCTATAACTAGCAATTGCATCTTTGGTGTGCAATGGGTACCCCGAAGAGGTATGAAAGGTCAATTAGAGAACAAAAATTGGTGTATTTTTTGCAAACATATGTGTAGTATATGAGGTCTATTAATAGGTCATTTAGGAAATGATAATGTTCATATAAAAAAGGTCTCAATGGAGAAGTGATGACTTCAAATCAATTATGCATCCATTTATAGGGATCCAAACATGACTGGAAAAACCTCTAAATGAGGAATATAATTAGGCTCCATTACCAAGATGCTCATGTTATGTTTGTAATAGGGAGAGAGGAGAGATGGACAAATATGGATATAAAGAGTGATAGATAGAGGGGGGAAGAGCAAGAGAGACAAAGAGATAGGGGATAGAGATAGAGAAGAAGATAGAGATGGTTATAGAGATGGAGATGGAGATGGAGATGGAGATGGAGAAGGAGAGGGACACGGAGAGAAGCAAAGGGCTAGGTAGAGAGAGAGAGAGAGGAGAGGGATAGCTTGAGATGAAAGAGATAAATATATAGAGAGGGAGAGTGAGGGAGAGGATGAGAGTACCTAAGATATATAAATATAAATATAGAGATAGAAGTGATATATAGACAAAGGTAGAGAGAGGGAGAGATATAGGAGTAGACAGAGATGAAGAGATAATTATATAGAGATAGAGCGAGAGATAGGGAGATAATAGTAGAGAAATATATGGATAGAAAGATATAGAGAGAGGAGTGAGAGGAAGATCGAGATAGATGGATATATTAATATTTATTATTCAAAATTTAAACATATATATTTTAAATATAATCATTCATTAGACAAAATTATATATTTGTAATAGTAAAGTTATAGTAGGAGTTCATTTTATTTTTTCTCTATCCACCTCTCTATTTCTTATCTCTATCTCCCTCTCTCTTTTGTCTTTCTCTCTCTACAATTTTGTCTCTCTATATCAAATGACATGCTACCTTGACCATAACTCCCCAAGGACACATGCCATCCTTGGATTTTTGACATGAAACAAGCAATCAAAATTTACTTTTTACTTTCTCTATCTCTCTTTCCCTTTCTATCTCTTCTATTTCTATCTCTCTTGCTCTATCTCTCTTTTGTCTATTCCTTTCTCTTTCAATCTTTGTCTCCATCTATATCTCTATTCCTCTTTATCTCTATACCTCTATATTTCTTTGTCTCTATCTCTCTATTTTTTCTATCTCCATCTTTAGCTCTTCTATTATAATTTAACTAATGTATATAATCATACTTCTAAACTATTTGTAATATCATTATTTCTCTTGATTACAACTTACAAGTAGCTTAGTATATATTTGAGAATCATATGCATATTTATCTTCCACATTGTATAGTTGATCCCTTTGAGGAGTTGGGCATTCAAATGGAGAAACTTTGGTGTTCATATGGTGACAACACAAAACAAAATATTTATTCCACAAAAAAATATTTATAAATAATAATTTTATTTTGATATGTGCACTCCCTTTCATCAATGAAGAAAATATTAGAGATGAGCTTTGTATGCTCATGTAGTGAGATAGATACACTTGTGTGGTTAGTATACCTTGCAGTCA
Organism: Sequoiadendron giganteum; assembly: GCA_007115665.2. NCBI lineage: Eukaryota > Viridiplantae > Streptophyta > Pinopsida > Cupressales > Cupressaceae > Sequoiadendron > Sequoiadendron giganteum. The sequence goes on from CM021102.1 coordinate 352,089,326, forward strand.
TAATTTAAATCATATCCTTCCTTGATCTTTGCATGGATCTTCTTTTCTTGGCATCACACATCAAACAAGAAGTACTATTGTAACCCTTGATGAAGCAATTTATCGAATTCTAGATTGCTAATGTTTTGGAGAGATTATAGCATAGCAAAAAAGAAGTTGGTGGTCTTTGGGGCTTCATCTCAGGATCTTAGTTGTTTCCCATCTTCATGGTTGCTTGCAACACTACTGCATTGACTGGCACAAGCGACATCCATTGTAGATTGTAATTCCACCTATCTTTTGCTACAAATTACAAAATTTTAGGAAAAAAACTCTAAGAAATTGGTTTTGATCACCAGTCTAAGTTATTGGTATCTTAGAAACTCATTATATATGAAGATAGAGTCTCTTATATATGCCTTCTTAACATTATTTTTATTCGTTCAACATCCCATATTAGTCTCCATGAAATAAATTATAGGAAGTGATATATAGAGGTAGATAGAGATATATATTGGGGGGATAAAACCATTAACAAAAAATGCAAAGTTAGTTTGGCCGGCAAAAGATACTAGTGTAATAATGAAGGGCCAATATCACTTTAATTGTCTTGCATCCTATTTTGAATACACTAAACCGTTGATTTAACAATTTAATTCAATCCTCTTCCCATAAGAATATTGTTTCAATATAAAAAATATATCTTATAAAATTTGAATATTGATTATACACATCTCATCTTATATTACTTACTCATCTTACATATTGGAAGCAAATATTACGCATGGAAAGGAAGTAAGTGCGAAAACTCTCACTAACCATAAGCCCTTGAATTACTAATGTTTATACAATAATCTTATTTTTTTAATTAGAGTGAAATGCTATTGATAATTAGATATTGAGACTTGCATGATATGTATTTTATTCATATGTACTTAGGGAAAAAAATTAGAGGATTTGAAGTGGGAAGCAATTCATGTTTTTTTTTATTATAATAATTAATATTTAAAGTTGATTATCAATTAAAATATTTTATTTGTTTTTATTATTAATTATTGAAGTTAAAAAAATAGTATTTGAAAGGAGTGAAACAAATATAGAATTAAAATAGTTAGAAATATAAGAGTTTGGATTTTGAAGGTGGAAATATGATGGGATAAATATTAGATTATTTTTATAAATAAAGAATTTAAATTTTTTTAACTGACAATTAATTGTGGACTTTTCTATGAGTAAGGATTTTAAATATATGTATAATTTACTTTAATTTTTATTGTCTAAATAAATAAAGATGATGCTTACAAATAATTTTAGGAATTTATTAGATTGTAAAAGTTAAGGTTTTAGAATAATTGTAAACGTTAAGTTCCTTTTAGATGAAGACATAGATTTATTGTATTAAGTAAAAGTTGTGAAGATAATATATAAGCAATCATGGACTTGAGATAATGATATAAGTAGGTAATTTTTAAAACTCTTTTACTTATGTGTATATTTCATGATCTAACCTATTTAATAAATTTTAATATGAGTGATTGAACATTTAATGATAATCATCAAGCATAGAAATTAACACATACATTTTTTTAGGCCAATTCACATTGACTAGTTAGAGGAGGTGGCAAAATTAAATTTGAATTTGAATTTTCCAAGTTTTGGATTCATATCCATGATTATGACAATAACATAGGTTAAACTTTTGTAGATTTGACATAGGATGAAGAAAAATAGAATGAGGAGTTGGGATCAAATTTAAAAGGATGATGTATAAAAGGGGATAGAAAGTATATTAGTATGAATCAAATTGTGTAAGAATATGACACTTATAAGCTAGTCCTTAAATTTAGGACACTCTAGAAAAAAGATCTAAACACAAGAGAGTGAAATAAACATACAAATTTTATCAGTATATTTTATTCTATAATATATATTTGAACAACAAAGCAAAGGTGTGTTGAAGAAAAAATAACAATTAACATGGAAACTAAATTTTTATAGACACTTAGATGATATGTAATTTTTTTTAGAAATTTGGATAATATGTATTTTTGTAAAGTAACAAATTAGTAGGAATTCTTTTGAGTAGTATATCATAAATATTTAGAAGAGCAAATCATAACTTTCTGAAATGAACTATTTTAAAAGATAGTAAAGGTAATAAAAGACAATGATGATAGGTTTTACTTTTATATTTTGTATCAATTTTCACCATATATGTTGTTTCACATTTGGAAGTTGTCTCATGCTGGAAAGAGATCACTGTAAATAGGTACTCACAAAATTTCTTCAAAAAATAAGATCAAATCAAATGCATTCATATCAAAAACAATCAGATCTCCAAATCTAATTGTTGCACATCCTTATCCAAATCTTATCCCTATCTTAGCACCGCCATTGTTTTATTTCCTATAAATATGATCTATGAAACCCTTAAAATTGTCGAGCCAATCCTCACATTTGGATTGGAAATTTTTTGAGGGCAATAATGACATGGTGCCAAAACTAGCAAGTCATATGCTTGAGATAATAAAAAAAAAGATAGAAAACATGCAGTAGAAAACCAAAGCAAACCAAAGCCATATAAACATCGCAGGGGAAAAACATGTAGACAACCATGGAGGAGGTAGGAAAATGATAGAATTACCAATGTAAATAAAAGGCTCCAAAAGAGTGGAAAAAATCTGAGCCAAAAGGAGAGGATAAGAACAAAAAAGAGAAAGCACCAGGTACTAGAGATAAAATGGGAAAAAAACAAACCATTTTATAAAAAGGAAAAAACTAAATGGATAAAGGGGTAAAAAAAACCTTCTAAAGACCCGGATGGGAAAAAACAAAGAAGGGAAATGAGGAGGCATCAAAATTAGGAACAAGGAAATAAAAAAAATGCTAAAGACAAAATAGAAAAAAAGAAAAAAAGAAAAAATAGGTAGGAAAAGCTCCTTCTAACATATGCAAGGAAATATATACATGCTTTTTTTAAGCATGGATAACTTAAATAAATAGGTTTTTCGTTTATGAGTAGGAATAGGGGAGAGGGGCCAATAGTCGTGCGGGGTCTAATAGTCATGCACTCAATTGTGATTATAATACCTAGTCTTACCACATATTTATGCTATATATTGTAAATAAATAATCTAAATATAAATTAAAAAATAACCAAATGTTGATCAAAAGTGGACCCATACTTGAACACATGAGAACCTTTAAATGTTATATTAAAAAAACATAAATACATTCATGAAGAAGTGAAATAAGTATTTTTTTTGTCTTAAATAAAATATCACAACTATCCACTATAAGTGTGTAATTTAAAAAATAAAATGCTTATTTAATAAAATAAGACACTCATTTAAACAAGTATTCTTATCATAGTGAAAAAATATTGTTCTAATGTGTACAACTATTGGGGTATTTTATATTAATAGTTTGTCCTATCACAAATATTAAAGGTGAGTACAATAAATAGGTGAGAAGGGCCAATAGTCGTGCGGGGTCCAATAGTCGTGCACTCAATTGTGATTATAATACCTAGTCTTACCACATATTTATACTATATATTGTAAATAAATAATCTAAATATAAATTAAAAAATATCCAAATGTTGATCAAAAGTGGACCCATACTTGAACACATGAGAACCTTTAAATGTTATATTAAAAAAACATAAATACATTCATGAAGAAGTGAAATAAGTATTTTTTTGTCTCAAATAAAATATCACAACTATCCACTATAAGTGTGTAATTTAAAAAATAAAATGGTCATTTAATAAAATAAGACACTCATTTAAACAAGTATTCTTATCATAGTGAAAAAATATTGTTCTAATGTGTACAACTATTGGGGTAGCAATGTACAAGCATTGGAGTATTTTCTATTAAGAGTTTGTTCTATCACAAATATTAAATGTGAGTACAATAAATAGGGGAGAGGGGCCAATAGTCGTGCGTAGTCGTGCACTCAATTGTGATTATAATGCCTAGTCTTACCACATATTTATACTATATATTGTAAATAAATAATCTAAATATAAATTAAAAAATAACCAAATGTTGATCGAAAGTGGACCCATACTTGAACACATGAGAACCTTTAAATGTTATATTAAAAAAACATAAATACATTCATGAAGAGGTGAAATAAGTATTTTTTTGTCTCAAATAAAATATCACAACTATCCACTATAAGTGTGTAATTTAAAAAAATAAAATGCTCATTTAATAAAATAAGACACTCATTTAAACAAGTATTTTTATCATAGTGAAAAATTATTGTTCTAATGTGTACAACTATTGGGGTAGCAATGTACAAGCATTGGAGTATTTTATATTAATAGTTTGTCCTATCACAAATATTAAAGGTGAGTACAATAAATACCATGTATTTTTTCATTAAATGTGAAAGATTTTTAAAAAAATTTAGTGTTCAACTATTGGTCCATTTTTGTTTGGTATAAGTTGTATTTTAAATAATCATGTGTTGTTTTTATAACAACAAATAGTTTTTTTGTGTTCAACTATTGGTCCATATGTGTTGAATATAAAAGCTAGAGATATCAAAGATTTATGGTTACCAATAAGTATTTGGTCCATTTATGTTGCATATTATCATATTTTAAATAGAAATATGATATTTTACAAGCAACAAATAGTATTTTTTTGTTCAACTACTGGGGTTTCCATGATTAAGTTTTGGTCAAATCTTTAAAAAGTCAAATTTTAGACACTTCTCAATAGATGTGCTGATTTGGCGAGTTGCATGATGATTCACACCTCCAAACCTTAGTTATAGATAGATAAGAGGCTAGTCCACATATCAAAAAAAAAATGAAGGTTCTACGATATTTCAATCAATTGCTACATGTTGACAAAGTTAGCCCGCACGACTATTGGCCCCTCTCCCCTAGGTAAATGAATATATGATTCTTCTAACGCTTTCATTCTTATCTTACTTCTAAATAACTATGTTACCTCTATGTTAATGGCTCTCTTCAATTAAGGACTTGCTACAATTGCAGTTTATTTGATTGGATGGACTCTCATAAATATTCTTGGTTTTCAAGAATAATAATCAACTCTATTCTTATAGAAATGGATTAGGTAGGTTTATATTTTCCAATAACAGGGACTGACAAAAATATGAGAGAAGAGCAAGGGCCAAGACCCAATTGATTTCGGATAATATTTTGAAGTTGTTGACTTTGAAAAAGTTTAGTTAATCAAGTGATCATTCATTACAAGTCGATCTATTTACTGTATAACACAACGTGATTCTAATGCAAATTTTGTTGTCATTTTTACTCTCTCTTCTTTTGAATACAAACTCTTCCAAAATTTTAACAACACTAAGCTAGGTTAGAGTTTTGATTATAGTATGGATGGTAATTTTTATTTATTTATTTATTGAACAAGCTTGAAATTAAGCTACAATTCTTTGGTGCTTCCAAAATTTGCTTGACTGCAATCTAATGAACAATATTCTACACAAATGAATTAGAGGTCTCCTACCTGATCTCAATTATATTATGCTTCTAACTAACTTCTTAAGTATTGAATCATTTGCCACTTTCTAATCAATCTTCGCTGGTAACTTATATGACTTTGCAATCTGATATGTAATTGCTAGGTGGTACTTATTGTTCATAATTTCAATATCATTGATATAGTAATATTTAATCCTCTTTTCTTCACCCTTTTGGGATCTCACCCTATTAAACTGTAGGCTTTTGGGATGGAGGAGGTCAAGATGTAGCATTTTGACATTTTGCAAGATTAGGGGGCAATGTCCCCTACCTTATTGCAAGACGGGGTCCATAGGCCAATAGACTTAATCCATCATTCAATTTCTAGGAAGGTGAGTGTGATTTTTGAGCCAAGCAACTGAGGTAAAAATAAGCCAAACATTTAGACAAACTAACACCACGTTTATATGTTCTTTGTTGAGGATTCTGCTACGAAAACAGGCTACGTTTCCATCCCCACAATGACTCATTTTTCTCAATCTTTGAGACTAAGAATGTTATATTTTTTTGGAGGGGACATAGCTTATGTGAGCCTTCTTTTTGTTGATAAGCCATTCCCATCATGAATTCCTGTTCCCTGGTCCTTTTTAAGAAAGATATTTGGTAAAGAAAATGATGATTTACAAGATCAAATAGAGGACAGAGTTAGGAAGTGTATAAACACCTAAGTCACTTTTTCCCTATGACCAGCACAGGTGTCTGCATACATACAGTGCAGGAACGCAAAACCTAGTAGAAGTGCCCAATATTTGCGCATGCTAGTGCAAGAGTACAGCCAATGCAACAAGAAGACAGGCCAGGCCAAGAAGGTTTTATGCCCCGAGATTTTGGCTTTGGCCAGGCCAAGAAGAATAAGAGCTAATGCAGCAAGAAGACAGGCCCCTCCAAACTTGAGATAAAAATTCTCTGTAAATGGAATGAGAATGAGAAAGGAAAGTAGAGGAGTGCATCCAAAAGCAAGAAATGGCACAAATGTCCCTACTCCATTTTTCCATGCACATTCTCCTTCAGCAGGACGCAATATTCCCTTAATGGATGTCCATACCCTGTTGCAAAGCTCCCATTTTGGCACGGCCAGGGAGGATACTGGCAAAGGTTGTGGAATTTGGCTTTACACCTGCCAACTGCATTTGCTTGAAAGTTTCTAGAGCCTTCTCAATAAACCCATTTTGTACATGTCCTGCAATCATTGCAGTCCATGAAATGAGATTTTTTGAGGTATTCTGTCAAACAGTTCACATGCCTTGCTAATGCTTCCACTTTTTGCATGCATGTCCACTAGGGCAGTTGCTACTCTAATATCTAACAAAGTTCCTCTATCCTTTATGCTTTGATGGATGTGCATACTGTTCAAAAGCTCCCATTTTGGCATGGCCAGGGAGGATACTTTGATGGATGTGCATACTGTTCAAAAGCTCCCATTTTGGCATGGCCAGGGAGGATACTTTGATGGATGTGCATACTGTTCCAAAGCTCCCATTTTGGCATGGTCAGGGAGGATACTGGCAAAGGTTGCGGAATTTGGCTTTAAACCTGACAATTGCATTTGCTTGGAAATTTCTAAAGCCTTTTCAACAAATCCATTTTGTGCATATACTACAAGCATTGCACATCTCTTTGAGGCATCTTGTCAAACACTTTGCGTGCCTTGTCAAAGGGCAGAGACAATCATAATAGGTTAAGGGTTTTGAGATTTGCGAACAGAGATGGAAAATGAAGCTGCTGGACAACGCTTGCGGAGGATCAGCGCACTGGGTGTGATCATTTGAACGATCGTCCCATCGGTACGGGAGATCACCCTGCTGTAAATCGGAGGCAAAATTTCAAAAGAAAAACGAACGGCCACCATTACTTCCATCTTCTTGCAGCCCTTCTATGATAATTTGAACCATCGATGGCAAAAGTGAGCTTGCTCATTTCAAATAGGACATGCCTTCGGCGTAAAAATTCAGACTATATAAAGGAACCATGTTTTTCACAGTAACTTACACATAGCAAGAACAAAAATCCCAGGTGATTTATCAATTTATTTATATTTTTTAATAATTCTATGAATATTTTTAATGAAAAGATTGGAAGAATGCCTTTTAATAATTCTATTAATGTTTTTAAAGCAACTTGAATGAAGACTAGCCCGGCCAAACACTAAAATAAACATATGATACCTCATTTTTGCAGATTTATTGAAATATATATGAAAAATTATAGTGACGCAGATTCAGGTTTCAAAAGTAAACAGACAGAAACTCGATTTTTGCATCTAACATCAGAAATGATCTTTATACAACTCAGTGGACCCACTAATAGAAACTAGAAGTCATGTTAACCTGCAGAAATTTCAGGTGGGGGAACTGCAAATCAATACGGCTTACTTAACAAGCAACTGATACAGACAAACTAAACTTTTTGTTTCAATCATCACGCCTAATTAATGGTCGACTATCATTAGGTATGTAAACTGGTTCTGATAGCAAGTCCACAATCTTCGAGAAACATGTCTTTAGCTGGCATAAACAGTGTATTATGCTGAAAAAAATCCAGCTCAATATTTCTAGGGTATGCTAAAAAGCTCTACCAAAATACCCAGTATCCCAGTCATTCTGGACAGAGAACTAATTAGCTCCCATGTTATTTCACAAGAAAACCTACTTCTTAGTATTAGATAGAGAGGCATTCATTTATCATTACGTTCAGCTGCTATTTATGAAAGCAATTTACCTTTGGTACCATGCAACAACAGAAGACTATACATCCAGCACAACACAACGTCTACCATACAATGCAACAGTTGTTAGACAATCTAATCAAGGAAGAACTTCCATCAGTTTTTATACTCGATGGAAACACAGAGATGTCAACTCTATAAAACGTTAGAACTGTTCAGTTGAGCACTAAAACAAATTGAGTTTACTATGCAACATGCCATGAACCTAGTATCCATCATGCTGTCTGTCCCTTCTACTATCTCTTCTACCATCTCCTCTATCATCTCTTAGCCCATCCACATATGAATCTCTATTATAGTTTCTCGGTGTACTTCTAACAGGAGAACGACTCCGCTCCCTTGAATCTCTTCCCAATCGGCTGCGGAGAAGAGGTGATGGTGGCCGCCAATCACTTCTTTCATCACGATGACCTCTTCTGTCACGAAATTGGTCCTCCCTCATTCTATATCTGTGATCCATAATAGGCCCTACATCACGATCACTTTTTCGGTCCTCCCGTATCTTGTCTCTATGGTCCATCGCCGGCCCTCTGCCTATAGGAGAAATCCTCTCAGGTCTTTCTCTTCCCTTATAATTGTAACGATCATCATAATCTCGTCTATCCTTAGTCTCTCTCCCAGAGTAGAAGTCTGGTGGTGACCATTCACGCAGTCTTGGAGGTGGCATTCGATCAAATACTCTAGGGCCATCTCTGCCTCGACCACCACGTGTTGGTCTAAAGTCACTCATCCCTCGTCCTGGGCCACGTCCCATAGGAGGACCACCCATGAAAGGTTGAGGTGGTTGTGGCACTGGAAACCCTCCAGGGGGTGCACCTGTGCCCATGCCAAAAGGAGCCATGTAGGTACGTGGCCTATCACATTTGTTACATTCCTTTCTCCTTGCAAAGTTGAGATTCCCACACCTGTAACACAAAATGTCTAAAACATTTAAATAAAAAAATACAGTCATTCCACAAATTGAATCAAATTTAAAATTGTTTAAACAGTAGGTTTGACATATCATACGTGGAGCATAATCTACTGAATCATATACACAATCAAGTTGCAGACTTGTGCCAAGGTGAAGAAGAAAAAAGTAAAAACGTATGATGGGTGCAACGCAGGAACTGAAGCAAGAGAAGAATCAAGAAAGAGTTGTGCTTGGTGCAAAAATGACAGGCAGCAGTAAACCTGTAATTATTTATAAATTATGTACTTACGTGGGCTCTGAGCATATCCAATCTCCTTCCCTTGGTGTTACATTTGGATCATTTCCTCTCATGCTTTCTCCTCCTGGATTTAATGGCTCAGCACACCCATAAACTGGATCAGAAAACTCTCTTCCATAAAGTGGTGTACCTCTTCCCATACTCCGGAGGGGGTTCTGAGGGGTAGGCCGATATTCAAACCTACCACGACCTCTGCCTCCCCTGAACCTTCCATCATGGTGAGGAGCAATGTGATCATAATCACGTTCATAAGACTCTGCGATTCTGTGCCGAGGGGAATGTGAACCTGTATGAAGATAACCCCTCCTTCCATCCATATCATAACCTGCAACAGTTACAATATAAGTGAATAAACTAATTTAAGTTGAAGGCAATACATAATACCTATTATAAATATTCATTCATTAGCAACAAACTTTGTGGGCAGTATTAAAACCAATCCCTGGCTCTGTTATATAATTGAATAAATTGCATTAGTATAGAACTGCAAAAAACATTCTCCTACCTGAACCCCTTTCCCTGCCTCACTGAGCGAACAGTGATTCCTAGAGATCCCAATGAAATGATTCCATACCACATTTGTAAAATCCCAGCCATATAACTATCTACACCAACCAGAAATTTATTCACATGACACATCCCTTTTTACCTGCCCTGTGAGAGAGCTGTGATTCATTAAGATGCATACAAACTCTAAACAACATTCCTGAAACCCCATCTATGTTTACATGAAGCAGGGATTTTACTTAGGGATAAGGTCTTCTCCACTTGTAAACTCTAGATACCAGTAATACTAATAACTGTTTCAGGTATATGCTCCTCTCCACTTGTGAACTCTAAATACCAGCAGATAATTTACTTCTGTATATGTTCCTCTCCACTTGTGAACCATGAATACCAGCAAGAGTTCACTTAGGTGTATGCTCCTCTCCATACCTGAACTCTAAATACCATCTTCCAAATCAGCATCAATAAACTCACCCTTTTAGACTGTCTTTCAATAACCGTGCAATATACATACCCAACTCCAATTGTGAACTCTGAATATCAGCAAGAATTATAATCAGTTGTATGTTCTTCTGTTCACCTGAACTCTAACTAATATCTTCCCAAACAGTGTCAATAAGCCCATTCCTTTTAACCCATGTCTCCCAATAACGATGCAATATACAAACCAACTTGTTGCCACAGTGACTCTCCTGACTATAGAATTCAAACATTTGCTTCCTTCAACTTGAGAGAGAATAGTAAAAATGATTTTGCTCACAATAATACAAGCACACTAACAGACCAAGGACCAAGAGCTTCTGTATTCATCAATATGAATCCACACCAAAAGACCAAACTGTGGTCCTAAGTAAGGTACACAGTTCCAACTAGATAGGACCTTCAAAGATGGTTGAGCAGCTCTATTGATTAAGAACTTGAACAGTCATAGTTCTTTAATAAGTACACCTAATAATAGAAAAAGGTGATATTTCATTTCATTTCAACTTAACTTTGCTTTCCCCTAATTCCATTCTCTAACTTTTTATATTGCATCTTGCAAGCAAAGGTTAGTCTCTCGACTGCATAAACTGAACTTTCATCTTGTATCATACAGCTTAAGGAGATTTCAACCATATCACAGTTGAGGCTGCAGATGTTTTCTTTAAAATTGAATGATTTCAAGTTTAAACTTTCAACTATTAAAAGGATCAAACAGTTCACTCAGTATCCAACCCTTCCTTCCACACAATTACCTGCAATAGCACATAACCGTGTAAACCGTAACTAATTTCAAGCATGTATCTTCTCACATGGAAATGAAGGGATCATCTCAAAATCTTTGGACCTCTAAAATCTTGCTAATTTTCAAATCCCAAAATATCCCAGTTTATATTGTGATTTCAGATCTGAGAATCTCCACAACCATCAATTTTCTGTCTTGTAGAATCCATTGCAGATGATTGCATTGTTAATCACAAGGTAGACTGGAAAACTGCCATTATTCAACTTTTAGTTGTTTGCACTTAAAGGTGTTCCCTTATAAAGGTACTGACCTAACTAATATGATTTGCTTTGAACTTAAAGATTACAATTGCAGCTTAAAGATGCTGCTAGGGCCATATCACTTTCAAGCAGAGAATGTTACATTCTAGGTCACGGACAACTAGAAATTTGAATTGGAAATCCAATTGGTATAGTATTATCATTACATATTGTCAGAACATTATCATCAATAACTATCAGAACTGCTGCAGACGCTTCAACTATCACATTTACTTCCAAAAGTACTCTGTGCCAATTAGGAACCAGCTATTTACCTTGCCAGTTTTATCGTTTCAACTGTTCTTTTTACCAGAAAATATATTTCAGTTCCAGTCACCCCTTGAAGTTGAATATCAATTTAAGCAAGAAAGTGGGCAAGAACTCATTCATGGCACAACAAAAGGTCACACCATTCAAAATGTCCTGGTAAAAGAGTACATCTTAAAATAAGAACCCAGTGGTATTCCATCACTCCACTCAAAAACATTTCTGTTCCTCCAGGGTGCCTTAAGTTTTTGCAGCTAACAACCTGCTTCATTTTATATTCCAACAAGGCTAACACTCTGGAAGAACTCCAACTGCATTCATATCTTGCAGATAAAACCAGCATGATAATACATATTAGTTATTACTGTTACAGCATAGGTAGTCATGATCCTATGTCAATTCCCTGTTTCTTTGTTGCAAGCTTTGACTGAGTGCAAATTTATTTCTTCTAGAAAAAACTGTATAAAATGCAATGCTTGCATCTTCATTTGCTTATCGCCTCCTCTTTAATAACATAATGAATGAGAACTGCCTTAACTTATCTTCATGTTAGATTTATAAAACATTTTTCACCATGAAATTATACAAAATGCTGTGTCCCTCTACGCACTCAAATTAAATGATACTTAATGCTGTCCCAGTTTTTGTTGTTCCCAATAAAATCTTGAAAGACCAACCTTTACTGTTTTATTTGGATTAGGAGTAAGACTGGATGCCATTTTTGGATAAAACTGAACTGTGAAATATATCTCCTCTCAAACCATGAAATCCTTTAATTTTTGCCAATGCCGCTTCCTTGGGGTTTTCATAACCTACTTTTCTTCCTCCATGCATTGTTCTCTATCATATTCTAATCCTGATTATTACTCCCAAGATATATTCAACATCCACTCAATGCCGATCACATTTTGTACAATATCACTTTGTCAAATAAAGGATTGTTGTGTGCTATAGAATAAAAAGCATGCATATTTCTATTTGCCCAATATTAATGAGCACTGTTTAGTCTCTTATGCCAGTTTGATGCATGATGAAGTTCAAGCTTTAAGAATTTTTGGTGTCAATTCCTAATGGTACTAACATCAAAAGGACACACCTATTAAAGATACAGCAGAAACAATTTGCCTCATGGGCAACAATAGTTGTGGATCAAATAAAAAATGACAAATTTCACTGGGACTTAAGGATTGCTAGAGTAAATCTTATAGAAAGATAAAGACACCTAATCAACACCCTTGAGCTAAAGGCGGGACAGCTATTGTGGAATATACAAGTAAAGGCGGGAGTATTTTTCTTTCCATGCTCATATTAACAGCCAGACACAATTAGATAATATGACAGCTCTCAGAATAATAATTGATAATAGACTGGAAGCCTAATGCTATGATAACATCCGTTGTGTGGCTTTCAGATCAAAGCCAAATCAACAGCTAGTGTTCCTTAAAGGTGTGTATTTGGCATAATTTGTGCTCTTTTCACAGAAACTCAGCCAATTTAAATGATGACAAGGTAAATGACTTAAATTAGACACTGGAGTAAAAGGGCTAAGAGGTAAGGCTTCCTTTTTCGGTTAGAGCAAAATGTGCACTGCTCATGCTTAACTTGCAATTGTGAAAGCAGGAAAATAAGCCCAACAATAGCATTACAGAACTGTCATCTACTACATAAACTTATCAAAAAAAAAGTTTAACTTATTAAATCAAGCAAAACAAAAACACTCCCCTAGTGAACACCAAACTATGTCAAGTATAACATACAGGCTGGATCAATATGGCAAGCATTGGTTAATCATACCTAACTATTCTTACTAGTGATTCTTGCTAATTATATACAAAAGGTAGGGTCAATCATAACTACTAAGTATTCTAGGGGCCAAATCTAGTGACCAGCCATAAGGCAGTGACAATAGCATATTGTGAGCTAAAGACTGGACTAAAACATGTCAAGATCTAAGAGAAAGAGGTGTTAAGATTTATTTTTTAAGTTCGGAAAAAGACAGTGTTGACTCCCAAAGAGACAGGCATATGCAAAAGATAGGGTCAATGATAACTATTAAGTATGCTACGGGGCAAATCTAGGGGCCAGCCATAAGGCAATGACGATAGCATATTGTGAGCTAAAGACTGGACTAAAACATACCAAGATCCAAAAGAAAGAGGTGTTACGATTTGATTTTAAGTTTGAGCTATGTGGCCTGGGGTACAAACTCCAGCACAGAACAAGACAGTATTGACTCCCAAAGAGACAGGCAACTAACTTTGAATTGGAAGGGAACTACCTCCTCAGCAAGGGGCTTCTGCTACTGATCTATAATAAAAAGGTTAAAGACAAGGAAAGGAACTTTTTTACCATTGTTCTCTAAGGCAAAATCTAACCAGTAAATCTTAGGAAAGATGCATGAAAAATGATAGAAGAACAAAACCGAGAGCTCAATACCTAGCCATTGTTTACTCGCTACGGGTACAATGACGTACAGAGTAAACGGAAATATAAAATAACACTGAGCATATAATAATCACATGGCAATTGCACAGAACATAAATATACTTCTTTATTAAGTATTCAACAATTACATCATAATGTCTCAAGACAGAACATAGCATAGCATAGTAGAACCATTATATTCCGACTACATGACTCAAGTACATATAGTACGCTGACAGTGGTTGAGGTACCAACCATTGCGTCCCTTCATTATAACTAATTGCTTCGTCAGGAACTTAATTCCCGAGATAACTAACCAACATGAAACGTACATAAGTACATGGATTATTAATATTAACTAATGTCTTATTTACTTATGACTCACAACCAACCAAGTACACTCTGGACCGACTACATCAACTCACGGCCGACTACAGCCATATCTTCAATTTGTGTGGCATATCCCTGCTAACCAGTAGCAGAGCTAATAAGTATTGACCGTAGAATCCGTTTCTTAGGGATGAAAAAACCTGACTTATAACAACATACATATACAGTTGCCTCAGGCTCCAAAATTTATGCAGAGTAGGGTTTTACCGTAAATTTCTAGATCCATATTCCTACAGTATTTTGTTCCAGAAAGTTTTCATAATCCAATATTTGGGCTTTGGCCCCTGTACAAAATAATACACGTACCTTTCATCATAACCAAAAACAAATGTTGGAGGCACTGTCAAATTTAACAAATGCTTGATACAGAAAATTTGTTCAAAATTCAAACAGCAACAAAAGCTAAAGTTCACAAATCTCACACTCAAGCCCTCAGAAATATGCTTTCCAGTTAACTACAAACTTATTCATCAGGTGTAAAACCTCCACAGGTTCAATTTACCAAATACCTGAAACCAAAAAAGCCGTTCAAACCACACTGAAGCTAAAGGTCACAAATCTCATGCTTAAACCCTTAGCAATTTTTTCTACGAATATTTCCAATTAAAGATAAAGTTATTCATTGGATGTAAAATATCCACAAATTCAGAACCTTCCATTGGGTATATACGTAAATCCTTTAAAGTGCCTGGAACCAAAAAAAATATTCATAAAGGTCTCAAATCTCACAACCTCACTGAAGCTTAGATCCTTGAAATTTTTCCTACAAAACATTGCAATCAAAGATAAAGTTACTCATGGTAAGTAAAAACTCCATAAATCCATCGCGTATCCCTAAGCCCTTCAATCCCCTTCATTCCAGAAACACAAACACTAAAATTTAGAATCTCCAAAGCTGCCAATAAGTCCTAGTATTCCACAATTTGAACAACATTCTCATAATGTAGCAGGAAGAAATCACACCGCCAATTCCTGCTTCAGGATATCAAGGCCAATTTTAATAAACCAAGCACGTTTCATCCATTTCTTCAAAATAAACTACTCCTAAAATTAAAAATCCAATTGAAAGTCGATAAACCCTAATAATTCACGTTCTCAGAAACCCACCATTTGCAGATTGGAACGTCGAACCCAATTAAAACCCCAATAACCATAATAACCTCGAAAATACTCATTACTGTCTGTGTAACACAATCAAAAACCCTGAAACCCATTTTTTTTCCCGAACAATCGCCCGTCTGAAGGAAGAGGAATCGAGTATCAAAAACACCAAAATAACAGTAAAACCCTAGTGATCCAAACCTGCTGCTGTAGCATCTGAAAATCTGTTCCTTCGGTAAGAACCCGAAGATGGCCGAATTTCTCCTGGCTCGACTTCATTCAACCTTTCCACTGCTGGCTCTCCGCGTACAATTAAGCTGCTCAACCCGACGCCATTTACATAACGATGTGAAGAATCCATATGGGTATCATCCCTTTCTCTCCCTGAGCAGTACCCATTTCGCTCTTTCTCGCGGCTTCTGCTCCTGTCATAATCCTCTGGTATAGGCATGTTGCTGTGATGTGAGATTCGAACCTTGGACGTGGCTGTAACCAGAATTTAGCAAAATGAATAGATATACGAACTACCAATCGCACTTAAAGTGCATTAAGTAGCCTTTTAGGGTTCATAATCTAAAATAATTTTCATTTAATTTAAAATAGGTACACAAATAAATGTGAGGTTTTATAAGAAAGTAAATTGTTTTAACTGTAACATTTTGGCATTTGAAATGTATATTTTGTATATAGTGAGTAATATAATATATTAAAGGAATAGTCTTAAAGTTTGTGAGTGACATTTTATGTATGTTAAATAAAATAGTATTAATTTAAAGTTAGATAGATAATTTTGAATATATTAGGGTATTTATTTATGTAATTGATGATTATTGGAATGAAGTTAATCTATAAATAATTTGTTTTAGTCATAAATTTTATTGCTTTTGAAATGATGTTTGTCTCATGCTCTATGTAAACCTAAAAAAATTTAGGGTTCAAATTCAAGTGTTATAAGGGTTCAATTTCAATTGTCTAGTGTCAAACCTCACACATGTTTTGATCTATTGAAAAAAAGAACTTATAGCCATAATGTGCTTTAATCTTCGATATTTGATGAGCTTATAAGCACTATGGTGCTTGTGAACATCATTTGGAAAATTGTCAAATAGTTAGGTTCAAGTTCTTTGTAATGACCCAATCATATACATTTACAAATAATAACATATTTGAAGTATGCATAGTAAATGTAACATAATATACACTGAAATAACCTCCATCCAATTTGCATGTTAAAGATTGTAACATGAAGTGTTGATTTTACAATAAATATGCCATAGAAGCACTCAATCTTTGCACACATAAAATACGCTTCACCAAAACAATAATGTTGATTTATATTTAGAGAATGTGCAACAAAATGATGTCGTAAATAAAAGCAACAACAATACAAATGATTTTATATTTGCAAACAAAACTCTATATGCTAGAGCTCCTTCTTTCATGTATCCTACAAACAAACCATTAAAAACATGCTAAAAATCTAAACTATCTTTGAAGTGCATATTACAACCTCAAGAAACCAAATAGGTTTCATCCTCTCATTTAAACATTTGAGGACTTTCATCCTCATATTGATGTATGAACTCAAGTGCTCAAACAATTTTGACAAAGTTTCTATTTGATAAAAATGATAAACCAAAAATAAAATAAAAATACTCTAATTCATACATTGTAATGTCTCATTTCTTATTAGTTCCAACTAAAGGTAATATTAGCCCATTCCCTATTTCTAACGGGCTAAGGTATGAAAATAGGAAATAATCAATTTGATATATCAAAGTTCCATACTTTACTGTGCCTACATGCCCTTTTGTCCATATCCCAACTCCTTGATCCTTACACTAAATTACCTTGTAGAGCTAGAGTTTTGGTCATCCCCTTACTTGAGTACTTGGTATGCGTCACTCCTAAACCTTGACAAGTGGTCAGATTTGGGAGGTATATCCAACCCCCAAATTTTGAAACTCCTACCTTTTGCATTGTTCACTCCCACCTACCTTCTTTCACAACCTAGATCACCATTAATGATTCAATGTGAACTACCCAATTTGATCCTCCCACCCAAAAAATAGTTTTTAATTGTAAGGGCATAGATTTGCATGTACTTGTAGTGTTGGAGGATGAGACGACCATGATTTCATTGATGTGGTGGTTGATCACAACTCTATATGGTCTGTGCATAATCTAAGTCATTATTTTGGGCGAGATTCAATATGTTCTCATTATGGAAGGATGGATTCTACACAAAAATTATTGCCAAAAATTGTTTTGAGCACTTGTGTTCAAGCAATCAAATATGAGGACAGGAACCCTTGGGTTTATTGGAGGTATGAGGATGAAAACCATTTGGTTTCAAGAGTGAGAGGATGAAATCCCTTTGTCCTTGTAGGAAAATCTCACTTAGAGATTGTGAATGAGATTTAAAGTTGCAAGTTTAACTACCTCAAGTTTATATAATTTGCATATTGTTGTGGGTTTAAGTAGTGTAGTTTTTATGTTTTTGTTGCTATTGTAGATATTATTCCTATTCTTGCTACATCATATTTTGATTTATTTTGGACTGCATTAAAGAATAAGAAAATTTATGGAGTTCATCTTTCTTTGTTGACTCCATTTGTTAAGATTGGATTGTCAATATGATGTGTAAATGTGAAGAAAATTTTGTGCTTGCAAGATCTAGTTAATTTTTATTTTTTTGAAAATTGTCAGCTAAAATTATTAGCATGGTTATTACATATATATTTTAGGGCCCAAAAATTCCAACATCCCTCTCCATTAAAATAAAATAAAATAATGTTATTTTCATTAATTTCCCTCCAAAGATTCCCACCAATTTGTCATAACCACCATCTTGATTCTCAACTATTTTCAAATAATAAAGGTAATCCTCTTACACACATAGTTGTCATAGAATATGTTATAATGGATATTATATTCCTAAATTAGTTTATGGTAACTCTCCATTGATTTCTAACTCATTAATTCCCCTTATTTACCAAAATTACTAGGTCGCACTCCTCAAATATGAGTTGTCATAAAGCCTATCATAACCTTATCAAAGAGTATGTCATTGTAGAGTAGGGGGACCAACCACACCAAGGCTTCAAGTCACAAAGAGCCAAAATCGAAGGGCTTCCCTAAACTACCTCAGGTCGAATAAGCATTTTAGGTCAAGGATAGAGAACGAAGAGCACTCTCAAATGCTTTTGTCACTCTACTGATTTGAATGTTTGGATGGAGCTAAATGAGTTGGTTTCTAGAACTCGAACTATACCTCAAATAGCTATCTACCTGAGGACAACAGCACGGTGCACTGGCGTCTCTCTGGGGCGCTAGCATATGCACAACCAGAAAGTGTTAAAGTATAATGTAGAGGACAAAAAACCTACTAACAGTCTAGCCAATGCAATTTACCATACTAAACAGAATGATGAATAACAAAAAATGAGAAATGGCTATAGAGATGATAAAGAAGATGACGAAAACAAAGGTGATGAAGATTAACTCACTAAGAATCCAGTTTGCCAACAATCTCCACATGCACGTACACCTACACACAACTAAGAGAGGAAAAATGTTGAGGTTGTATAGGGGTTTCCCTCAGTCAAACCCCCACTTTGGTGTTTCAACCTCCACAAATAGCTAGGAAAGCCACGAGATAGAAAATGTGATAAAGGAAATAGTAGGAAAGAGTACCGAACAATCATAACAACATTATGCTACATAAACCAAGAAGCAATACTACCTTCTCAATCAAGGTTCCCTCAAGCATGTAGAGGAGGATACAAGCTTGGTAAGGTCTACACTACCATAACAACGAATAAGCAATCCCTTGGGACACCAAGTTACAACTCCAATGGTGACAAAAGATGCAGCAAGATGTGAAGAAGATGTGTTGAATTGCTCAATAAGTGCTCCAAAGATCAAGCTGGTGTGTAGAATTGTCCAATAGATTGTAGAAGATGGTAGAAGATGCTCAAGAGATCAAGTATTGCCAAGAAGATGAAGTGATAGTGAAAAATATCAATTTGAAGAAGAAAAGAGAGGGAAAGAGTCATTTTTGAGTCGATTGGTCGACACAGAGGCATTACGCTTCATCCCCAATGGGAAACATAATGTCCCTACAGGTTCCAAAGGCAGGAATCTATTAGGGACGACAACGTGTCATGTAGATGTCTGCATGTAGTGCACATGTCCCCGACAAAAGTTCCCCCATTGACACACAAGATAGGTGCCAAGTGGATGGGGTACAAAATGAAGACATGGAATTTCTTAGTCGGGTTTTATTTTTCTAAAGTGGAGGGTGGTAAAGGGGAATATGCAAGAGGGGTGCAAATTCGCTCCTATGCATTTTTCCCCACTTTAGTGAGCACGAGTGTCAATGAGTGTTCGGTAAAGTAGATCGAAGAGTTTAGAAATGTATACCTAAACCGTCGAAAAAGCAAACCCCAATCTGGCGAGCTTGAAATCGTAGGATAGGAAAATAACTCCACAGGTACTCTCTCCTGAGGAGGTTCAACAAAGGACTTTGTAGATCCTCGAAACTACAAAGTTTCTCAGAGTGCACCGAAGGCCTATGGACCAACAATGGAAAAATCTCATAGGATGCAAGCGCTTCACATGCCCTCGTACTTGCAAAGAAGGCACACCCTAGGTACTCTCTCCTGAAGGAAGCCCAGTGTGAGGGGACTCCGTAGAGTCATAATGGAAAGTAGCTTCACAGGTGCACCTCCAAAGCAACATGTTAATCTGCAAATAAAACAAGTTAGAAAATAAAGAGAATCCACATAGAAAAACAAGTAGACAATCACACAAATAGACAAAAAAATTGAAGGAAGAGCTTTCAAAGGGGTCCCTCGGGAACCCTTCAAAAGAAAATGGGTCCACTCAAGGGATGCATTGTTTGAAAGTGAGAAAGCATTTTTCGCAAATCAATTCAACATCAAGGAATTCTTTCGAAATATGTTCACTTCATCAAGGAATTTGAAGCGAATAAAATCCCCCCTCACAAGGGGGAGGTTGAGGCTTCTCCCGTAGGAAAAGTTGCTCCCTCCTCATAGGAAATTTCTTCAAGTTCTTTATGTAAGAACCCATAACGAAGGAAACACGTTCCACTAGGGGCCCTTATTGAGAATGTGATCTTTTGAAAAATGTTTTGAAGAATTTTTTGAGAAAATATTTGTTGTCCAACGAATACGTTTGCTAAAAAGTGAACTTGACATGATAGCCCCCCCTTAGGATGGTGTGTGTTGAACACAGAGGCATGTGACATCCTAAGGAAAGAAAATCAAGAATGAAAAAGTGATGTTGTGGCCCGCAAAACATAGCAAGATGTAACTGTGGTAATGTTGTTGCACACACGAGGGACAACACATGAGCACCAAAACATCATGAAACAAGTAAGAAAGATAAGAGAGCAAACATATAAGTCAGAACAATAATATTACAAACAAGGGACATGGGCGGTCTGATATTTCGGGGTTAGAGTTGCTCATAAAAAATATTTATAATAGTATATTAATGAATTGTCATCAACCCCTACTAAATCAGACCATATGAAGAATGTAGGAGAAGACAAAATGATAATAAAAAATTTGGCCAACATGGAAGGGAATCCTAAATGCCCCCAACACTTTGCATCATCCCCAATTGTCAAAACATCAATACACATAATAGATGAAGAATGATGTGACAAATAGAGAAATTTTTACAACACATAAGCAATCTTATATCCAAGCACCTACAAGGGTGAAAAGGGTCATCCAAGAACACATAACGCAAACACGAGGGAACACAAACACACACACAATCTACTCTATAGATAAAGAAGCGGTGCCCCCAAGACCTCATCAACCAATAGGTCATCAGCCTCCCAATCTAGATCATTGTAAGGGGAAGGCGGATGAGCTTGCAAGAGCGAAATATCAAGGGGATAACCCTCTGACCCCCCCCACAACAAGATCCAAGGAAGGAGACCTCTCGAGGTCTTCTCCGCTCAGCTCTTATGGGGTGAAAATCAGTGACTATGAATATCGTTGAAAGGGTTAGGACCTTGTCCCAAGAATTAAACATGCACTTCACAAGAGTGCCATGTGTTAACTCAACGGGCAAGGGAGGTGGCACCCGAGATTCACTACTAAGCTCGTCGAGGGACTCGAGAGTAGTGACAAACTTAGGGGACATCGAGACTTCTTCTATCACTAAGATGACACATGCTAATGTAGAACCACCCTCTGAAGAAGGTGGACTTCTCTTTCAACCCCCATTATTGGCGGGGCCGTCCTTTATCTTTTGTTTCATCGTAGGATGTGAGATCCCCATAAATGAGGCAAAAGGCATAGAGGAGGAGGAGAAGACTGTGGTAGACACCATCGAGGTGTTTTGAATTTCCATGGGCTTTGAGAACAGTGGGACGTCTGGGAGGGACATTAGGAGAGATGCTTCAATCGAAGGAGCAATAAACACTTGCACCTTTTTTGGGCGAGGGTCGTTACGCTCACAGCAAGAGCCAAAAGAAGCACTGAAGATGATGGAACTAAAGCAGAGGGGACAAAAGAGGAAGACGTAGCAGAAGGTTTCGAAGTAGAAACTATCGAATCTCCCTCCTTCCTCTACAGAGCGACTTACTCAACGGCCAGAGCCTTTCGCTGACGCTTGCACTCATGCACAAGATAGTTATTGTGACTAAGAGCTAGAGGCTAGAAGATGAGATGGAACAGAGGACTCCTGCTCGACCATCAGAGTATCCATCACGGTCATTTCTGATGGAAGGAGAGACTCCTGGATGGGAGCAGGAGAGAAAGATTGAGAAGAGATTGGAGCAACAACGATGGGAGTGAGCTCTAGTGCCTCAATGACGGGCCTCTTCCCATTCATTGCCTTGGGGGCAGGAGCGGTAGGAGGTCGTGGAGGCCAAGGCATAGAGGACTCCCCACGAGGACCCTTCCCCTTACCATACCGAACAGGCCTAGGCACCGTGGGTAGGATGGGAAGCTCAAACGTTGGACGCTTCGGCTTTCGCCAAGCAAGCACCATAGGATTCTCCAGCAACCGCCTAGGAGCAAAATTCGATGACACCACAGCAGGGTGAGAGGAAATGACAAACGAGACAGTAATAGCATAAGAAGAAGAAGAGTGTTGAGCACGCTTCTCCTTTTCTCTTTTTTGAGCCAAGGAGCCATTGATGTTAGTCTTCAAGAAACCCCTATGCGAGATGGCATAGGGAGACAGAGGGTATCTCACTTTAGGAGTTAAGCGACCAATCTTGTACTTTACATAGGTTTGGTACAAGAGGTCCATCCTAGGAGGAAGCGGACCAATAGGTGCAGGCCAAAAGTGATCCAGAGAGTAGCCACCACACACAATCGGTGATTTATAGCCAGTGTCATGGACTACATGCATTGTACCCTCATGGATGAATTTCAAACATTTGTGTACTACTGAGGGAGCTGCATTCATAGCGAACAACTAGGGGATACCCAATTTCACCCTGAAGAGTTCACACCTTGCGATTATGTCAAAGAGTAAATTCATTGATTTAGGTCCAACTAAGATGGGCAAGGTGATGCTATCGATGAGAGATACAGAAATCTCATCATGTGTACGAATGGTACTCTTGGATTTGTCATACCCATCTCTGTACAAGAAGTTAATCAGCATAATCTCCTCAGTGATGACATTCACCTGACACATTGGGTCAACAAGAACACTTGTTACAGTGTTTCCATTGATTTGTGTGAGAATGTATAAGGGAGATGATTCTCTATTATAGTTCATCAGAAAGTCTTGCGAGGTGAAATTTATACCAGGGGAACTACTCACAGGTTGCACATATCAGATGGGCAGATGTAAAAAGGAGGCCATCATGTATACTAGATGGAACTTTCACAAAGCCCCTAAGTTTTGCAACTTGATAGTAACTCAACTAAGGTTTCATTTCACAATGCCTATGAAACCTTTAAACTACACCACTAGGGGTTGTAGGTTGGGTTGCAAGGCAAAATGCCTTACAACACTCACACCCACAACACTCCTAGGATACAAGGAAAAGTTCTTTCAACAGTTCTAAATGGAACCAAAATGGTTCACATCAGGTTCACCAAAATGTAGAGTAGGGGGACCAACCACACCAAGGCTCTAGATCACGGAGAGCCAAGAGCGGAGGGCTACCCTAAACTACCTCAAGTCGGATAAGTGTTTTAGGTCAAGGATAGAGAATGGAGAGCACTCTCAAGTGCTTTTGTCAATCTACCAATCTGAATATTTGGATGGGGCTAAAAAAGTCAATTTTTGGAACCTGAATCGCACCTCAAATAGCTCTCTACCCGAGGACAATAGTGCAGGTCAAGGACGACAGTGTGGCATGATGGAATCTCTTTGGGGCGTTGGTGTCTGCACAACTAGAAAGCGTAAAAGTATAGTGTAGAGGACAAAAAACCTACAAACAGTCTAGCCAATGCAATTTAACATACTAAACATAATGATGAATAATAGAAAATGAGAAATGACTATAGAAATGATAAAGAAGATGATGTAAACAAAGGTGACAAAGATCAACTCACTAAGAGTCTAGTTCACCAACAAGCTCCACACGCACGTACACCTACACATAGCCAAGAGAGGAAAAATGTTGGGGTTGTATAGGGTTTTACCTCAGTTAAACCTTCGCTTTGGTGTTTCCACCTCCACAGACAGTCGGGAAAGCCACAAGATACAAAATGCAATAAAGGAAATAGTAGGAAAGAGTATTGAACAATCACAACAATATTATGCTACTTAAATCAAGAAGTAATATCACCTTCTCAACCAAGGTTCCCTCAAACACGTAGAGGAGAATGAAAGCTTGGTAAGGTCTACACTACCACAACAATGGAGTAGCCCCTCAGGACACCAAGTTACAACTCCAATGATGATGAAAGATGTAGCAAGATGTGAAGAAGATGTGTTGAATTGCTCAAGAAGTGCTCTAGAGATCAAGCTAGTGTGTAGAATTGTTCAAGAGATTGTAGAAGATGGTAGAAGATGCTCAAGAGATCAAGTATTGCCAAGAAGATGAAGTGATAGTGAAAAATATCCATTTGAAGAAGAAAAGAGAGGGAAAGAACCATTTTCAGGTCAACTGGTCAACATAGAGGTGTTACGCTTCATCCCCAATGGGAAACGTAACGTCCCTGTGGATTCTAGAGGTAGGAATCTATTAGGAACGATAGTGTTTTGCGCATGTGTCCCCAACATAAATTCTCCCACTGACACACAGGACATGCACCAAGTGGATGGGGTGCAGAATGAAGACATGGAATTTCTTAGTCGGGTTTGGTTTTTCTAAAGTGGAGGGTGGTAAAGGGGAATTTGCAAGAGGAGTGCAAATTTGCTCCTATGCAACCATAAAAGAAGACTCCAAATGATTTTGGAGTTACATTATCCCATCTCCATAAATTCTCATGCTCCTCCTTAAGAAAATACTCAATAATATAATATTTTATTAACTATTTGGCTCATTTGATCAAACATAAGAAACAATAATTAATTCAAGGCCAAATAATCAAATTAATAATTAAATTTTCTTCCCAAACAACTTTTCTCTGGGAAAAAATCATAGAATGATATTTTGGAACCCAAATTAAATTAATTAGAAATGGTACATACAAGTCTACCATTCCCACAGTTAATTGACCCAAGCAATGGGAACTTGAATGCTCCAAAATATTTGGTCCTTCCTATGTAGCATCTTTGTAAGTAGATTCCTCCAACTTACCAAATAACCTAAAATAGTTCAACTTCTTCATTTCTTCATTTTGGTATCAATAGCGATATCAAATATCAAAATGATCTTTCCCTTGTCATCTAAGAGTGACAAATCCACTAAAAGTGTGATATGTTATCCAAGTGTCCTTTTGAGGTAAGACACATGGAAAACAATATGGATCCTACTATTCTCTAACAACTCCAACTCATAGGTAACTTCACAAACTTTTCTCATGATTTTGTATGGTCCATAGAAGCCAAATTTGAGCTTTTCAATTTCACTTATTTTGATGGAAGATGACTTGTATGGTTGCAATCTCAAAAAAACTATATCCTCAATCTCAAATAATCTATTTATGTTATTTTATTTTTCTTAGTGCTTTTATTTCTTCTAGGCTTGTTGGAGGTGATCTTTGAGTGGCGAGCATGTGCACCAAGATGGGGGACCAAAAAATGGCCACTCTACTTTTTGGTCCTAAAAAGAGAAGACACAAGTGTGTTGTAATGAAACACGCTTGTGTTATGGTTTAATTTGCACATAAAGCAAGTGTGGTATAATGCGCTCATGTTATGTGAATTCTTTCACAAAATGAAAGTGCATTATAATGTGTTCATGTTATATTTTCCATTGAAAAAAAAATCTTTCTTTTTTCTTTCTCTTTATCCTTCTCCTTCTCTTTCAATGAAATCATATACATGGAATAAGTTGAAATTTACATATGAACTATTATTTTCTTATATTTTAAATTATATTTCATGTATATAGTTTCAAAATGTTTGAGAGTAATTTCAGATCTCTAGGACTTATAATGCAAATTCTAGTTTTTGGAAAATCTTATAATTTTTCATACAGTCAAACTTCAATAATTAGCAAGTTCTCTCTCTATATATATATATATATCACCTCTATCCCCCTCCCTACCTCTCCCGCCCTCCTTCCCTCTCTACTTCTCTCTATCTCTCCTCTCCATCTATCTACCTCTCTCTACATCTCCCCCCTTCTTTCTATCTCTCTTCTCAATCTCTCTACCAACCTCTCCCTCCCTCTCTACTTCTCACTATCTCACTTATCCATCTTTGCCTCTCTCCCTCCCCTCTCTCTCTCTCCCTCCATCCCTCCACCCTCTCTCTACTTTTTATCTCACCTATCCCTCTCTCTTTACCGCTCTCTCTCTCTCACCACTCTCCCTCCCTCTCTACTTCTCTCTATCTCCCCTCTCCCTCTCTCTACCCACCTCTTCCTCCATCACTCCCTACCACTCTCTCATTGTTTCTCTTTCACCTATCTCTCTCTCTCCCTACCTCTCCCTCCATCTCTCCTTCCCTCACTACTCTATATCTCCCCTCTCCCTCTATCACTCCCTACCACTCTCTTTGCCTACTCTCTCTCTACACCTTTGTCTCCCTCCCTACCTATTCATCACTCCCTCATTCCCTCTCTACCTACCTCTCCCTCCCTACTTTCCTCTATCTCTCATCTCCCTCCCTCTACCTACCTCTCTCTAGGAGATAGGGAAGGAGAGGAGGAGGGAGGGATAGGGAAGGAGAGGGGGAGAAGGATGGACAAAGAAGTAGGGAGGGAGAGAGATGTGAGATAGAGAGAGAGAGAGAGAGAGAGAGAGATGATACAATTTGTTGATTACTAAAATTTAATCTCTTAATTATTGAAATTTGACATGTTGATTACTAAAATTTGATTAAGTATGAAAAAATATAAGATCTTCCAAAAACTAGATTTTGCATGTTATAATTCCTAAAAATTTGAAACCACACTCAAACATCCTAAAATTATATACATGAAATATAACTTAATTGTATATGAAAGTAAATGTCTATATGTAAATTTTAACTTATACTTAAATGTTTATTTCATGTATATAGTTTCATTGGAAGATAAGGAGAAAGAAAAAGAGAGAAAAAAGAAAGAAAAAGAAAAAAATTCAATGCAAAACATGAGAGCACATTATAATGTGCTCACATTTTATGAAACCATTCACATAACGCGAGTATGTTTTAACACACTTGCATTTGTTATAACATGCTCATGTTTTTATTTGCTTTGGAAATTTCCAAGCCTTTGGCTTGAATTTTCCTTAGGCTCCCAACCCAAAGGCTTTCGGAGTGGCTTTTCAATGTCCAAAGACGTGTTTTTGTAAATTATTAAAAATTGACATAATCTCAAGCATGCTCCCCATCAAGTTTATACATGTTTCAATGTCAAATAAAAAACACCATGATAATGTTAAGATCTCTCTTAGCTATTCAACCATGTAATTTTTTTCACATTTTAAGTATGTTAAGGTTTTCATTTTTAATTTATTTTGTTATTGTATTTGTTTTTTTGTCAAAAACTATTTTGTGGTATTTTTGACTTTATTTTCTAACTGTTCATCAAAATTTCAAATAAATTATTTTTTAGAAACTAGACTCCATTCTACATATATTTTTAAAAAATCGATCAATTTTCAAAAAAATTAGGGGGGAGCACGCTCAATTTTTTGTTTTTCAAGATGTATCCACTTTGAAAATTAGTAAAAAATCATATATTCATTAAAAAATTAGCGAAAAAAATCAAGACTAAACTAAATGGTGTTAGCTAATTTCTCAACAAAGTAATTTATAAAATACTAAAAAATGTTAACATTTTAGGGGGCCACACTAGACCACTATATTATATTTTTTGAAAAAAATAGGACCAATTTGTGTGGCCCCCCTTTTTGAACCCCTTGTTCTCTAGCATTTTCAAAAAAAATAGTTTAGAAAGTAGATTTGGAGCACTACGACTCTTGTTCTTGTTGCATCTTTATATTTTGAGTGTAACTATCTTCAATTTCTCATCCAAGGTCAATCTTTCCTTGTTTTAGAAAAAAAAGTGGTCACTTAAGACCCCTTTTTTCTCTCCCATGTTTTTACACTTACCCTAGCCTTAATATGTGTTAGCTATGATTAACCAAGTCACTAGCTACTAGCACTCTACTATCTATGAATATTAAACTAACAAATTGAGACATACAAATAGACATGTGGTAGGAAGTGTTAGGGAAGCATTCTCCAAAATACAACAATGACACTTAATCTTGATTACACTCTAACCCTAAACCTAGCCCTAATTAAACCCTAAACCTAACACTAACCTTAAATAAACACTAAATATGCTAAGAGATACAATTCTTGAGGCACACATTGCACTTCTATGTGAGAAATTGATTAAAAAATAGTTGCCTTAAGAAACTGATTTAATTAGGGCTAGGGTTAGGGTTAAGATTAGGGTTAGTGTTATGATTAAAGATAAAATTAGGGTTAGGTTTAAAATTAGAGTTAGAATTGGTGCTAGTTTTAGGGTTAGAGTTGGGGTTGCAGCTAGGATTAGGGTTAGGTCGAGTTTAGTATTAGGATATGATTAAACCCTAACCCTAATTGAACCTTCATCCTGATAATCCCTAACCCTAACCCTCATATAATTGAACCTTAATCTTAACCCTAACTCTAACCCTAATTAAACTCTAATCCTAATCCTAACTTTAATTTAACCTTAAGCTTAATTAAACCCTAACCATAACTGGCTTGTAACCCTAACCCTAATTGAACCCTAATCCAAAATTTAATTTATCATAACCTTAACCCTTATTAAATCCTAACCCAAATTGAATGCTAACCTTAACCCTAACCCTAAGTGAAACTTAACCCTCACCCTAACCATAAACCTAATTGAAACCTAACCCTAGTTTAACCCTAACACTAACTAAAAGATTTATCTTGTAATCCTAATTGAACCCAATTCCTAATCCTACTTAAACCCTAATTCTAATTACACTCTAACCCTAACCCTAATTGAACATTAATCCTAACACTAACCCTAAATGAACACTAGAAATATGTTGAGAGATATCCTTCTCGAGGTGTCTATTGTAGTTATTGCCTTGTAAATCACTCTGTTTTGAACAAGGTGCATGGGTATGGAGGATGAGAAAGGTCTGGAGAATATATTTGCTTTTGGTTCCCCTTCTAAAGTTATCTTAGATTGTTTTGAACAATTGTTTATCACATATGGATGTTTCTAGTTGTGTTGACATATTTTAATTGCTTATAAATATTAATACATATTTTTCATTTACGAAAGAAGAATATTTAAATTTTCAAATTCATTTTAAATGTTATCATTAGTTGATAGCACCCTTAAAATACTCTTAGTGGTTAGGAAAAAAAATAAGAATTTAGTTATCAAATAATCAATAGATTCTTTGTGATTTTTTGTGGTAAACTCTATTTTCGATTTATACAAGATTAAAGCGCATCGCGCAAACATCCACACGCCACACTATCGTCTTTGGCCGAAACCCTGTCAACTTGCTCAAAAAACCTCTACAATCTACTCTTTCAATCTCTAAAACTTTCATCCTTTTATTTTGCATAAAACATAAATAAGCAAACTTCATCATTTTATCCATCACTTGAGCTTTGATTCTTGAGGTAGTTGAGAGATATTTGTCCCTTGAGATCTCGTCATCTTGAAGGTGTCGAATTTCCTACTCTACAAGAACCATTCAACTTCAGCAATAGACCAAGGAACTATTGACTACATCACCATCACATCTTTTTAATAATACTTCTTTAAAAAATCTCTTTAAAAATCAAAATTAATATTCAAATAAAAAATAGCATGGACCTAAGTGGTTTACTATTATTAGTGTCATATATGTTGCTTTTAAGATGTTATAAAGGTTAAACCCTTTCAAAAACCCAATTTACCCATTACTTATAAAAAATATATATTCAAATGAAAAAATAATGGATCAAATCCACACAATAGTAGTAACAAACCAAAAACATAAAACAGAAATTAACAAAATAAATAATATATCGGAAAATCAACTATTTACAAATCAAAACGTAGTCCACCATCTCATATACCAATTAAGGGTGTAATACACTCCGAAGAACAATATATTCCAAACAAGCATGAGCAATGGCACTAAACCATGCTCGAATGGTATTCATTAAATTTCCGCTGTCATGTCACGACTAATTATTTTTACATAAACACGACATTCCACACAAGGGCCGTTAAACTTGGCTACGGAAGATGATGCGAGTATTTTTTTGTAGATAAGATGCAGAGTTAAAAGATGATACTAGTATTTTTGTAGGTTAAACTGTGATCTACAATGGTCATAATATTTACTTATTTTGCTTTTGAGACTTCTCCTTTGAAGGCAATTTGCTACTACAATTCTCTCATTCACATCCATTCAAGGTCGAGAACGATTTTCTTTCAAACACTGGCAACAGCCCCAAGTCTCTTGTATCCCATTATGGCCATTAATGGCCGCTCTGGATCTGTAGAAATGAGCTAAGATCCTCTCCATTGAACAGGGTGGTTATTGATCTTGTTATATACCTCAGAACTTAAAGCCTTCCCAATAGAGGTGAAACCTCTGAACATCCAACCATTGGCTACCTATTTGAATGTTTTAACCTTTTCAACAATAGTAAATGTATCGATTTTAAATGTTTTAACCCAACTTGAATGCAACTTTTGTTCTTTTTGCCACATATTGTATGCTGGACAAAATACAAAATGACCTGGGCTTCGTGGAGCTCCCTATTGGGTAAGCATACACTCATTTGGCAGAATTGAGTGATTAATGAGATCAGCTGAGTGATCGAGCTACTGAAAATTGTGTCCCAATAAGAGCCCTAGGCCAAGCCCATTCTGGGGAGCACAAGACTTAATATATTATTTTTTGTCAGAACTACTTCATAGCAATTCAAAGTAGAGTTTAGACAGGCATAGAAAACAATGTCATATGGTTGTTTACAAGATTTGTTAAATCGATTTGTTGAACATTATATTCATAATTAATCAAACAACGCTGACTAAAATCTATGGATGGCAATTGATGTGTAAAATCGATTTGTTTAACTTTAAATGGCACAGCCAATCAATATAACACTTGAAATGACAGAGCTTTCATCCATTGAGATCATTTCATCAAATGAGCTTTTTAATGAATAATATAATCAGCACCTCAAGAAAGGTATAGTCTTTGACAACAGAGATAGGCGAAAAAAAAATTCTGTTTAAAGATATTTTACAAAAATAATGTAAATTAACAAAATTTTGATGCTCAGGCCTCTGCCTCTAGCATTTCTGACTCCTTGTGGTGTTTCATATTTAGCAATGACGCTCGGTACTAGCATCAATCTATCAAAATAAAGATTCAATCCCATGCATGGGATGTGGCAGCTATGTGACTAGCCTCTGTGTTTATTAACATAGCTCAAGAATCCAACTCCTGCAGCCTTAGGCTGTGAGCGAACACGAGTAGATCTTCGTATAGCAGCTTCTTCCAATGCAAACCTCTGTGCAATTTCCTTTAATCTTCTCTGCATTGCAGTACTACAGAAAACAATAAAATTAAACGAGTTAATAAAAAATTATGTACAAAGTACCACCATAACATTGTGCAAGATAAAAGACTAAACTAGAACCAAGCTCACCTTATATTTGCACTATGCTTCTCTAGCTGCCTTTGTAAGGCTTTCTCTCTCACACCCTTAGGATTCAGGGAGCCCATAAGCAACTCAAGCTGGCCAAATAATCCCAATGGAATAACACTTGAGATGGTGATGCAAAAATTTATGGAACATTCACAAATTACAATAGTCAAGCTTACCTCTTCCTTTGCACTATAGTAACCCCATTGGCTAGAATCTTCACTTTCAACAAAGAGGCGACCCTCTCGACGGAAAAACCAATATCTGTTGTAATTCTTATCCTTCCCTAACGAATTGGTTCGAATAAAACGTTTTTCTATTTCTCGTTCAAAATGCTCTTGCTATTATCAAATATTAAAAACATTATGTTAATCATAATCATTACAACCAAAGCATTTGCCACAAAATAGAGTGTATTAAAATTTGACACATCAAGAACTCGACAGAAAAAGACAGCATACATACCCTTTTCTGCATCTCCAATGCCCTTTGCTCTCGAAGTTTCTGTTCCTTTAGTATCTCAGCTTTTGCCTTTCTTTTCTCTTGCATTTTCTTCTGCTCTTCAAGCCTTGCCATTTCTTTTTCTCTTTCTTCAGCAGCTTTTGCATCCAACTTCTGCTGTAATGCAGCTCGTCTTGATGTTGGCATAAGAGAATGTTTTACATCACTAGACAAAACAATTGAAATAATTCCTCAATCCATGATTACTTAAAACAATTGATGAGCTATAAAACTTAAGGAATTCACCGTACTCTGCAATGAATGTAGTCATGGTTAAAATGTAAAACCAAAATAAATCCATACCCATTTTCATTATGATTTTCTGAGACAGTTTGAATTATATTTGCATCTAAAGTCTTATTTACACCATTGTCAGAAGCAGAACCATTATGTCCAGAAGCAGATCCATTCTGTTCAGAAGTAGATCCATTCTGTTCAGAAGCAGATTTTAACACATCAGAATCTAAAGCGTCCATGGTCTTAATGTTTTCACCATTTCCTTGTGTGGCATTTCCATCTGGATCCTCTTTGCCCTCAGTATTTTGTTGTTTAAGTAGTAGTAGCTGTTCCTTTTTCCTTCTAGCTTCTTCCATCTCTTCCTCTCGTTTTGTAGCTGCCAGTGCCTGTCGTTCTTCAATATATTCATCTAGTTGCCCTCTAATTACATCAGAAGGAAGAGCTCGGTCAACCAACTCATGCAAAATGCCTAATTTTACATGTGGACTTAATTCCCGGTAATTACCACCCCTTATCTCTTCCAAATGGTTTGAAAACTTTTCCACCTCTTCTACCTCCAAAAAAACACAAAGATGGTCCTGCCAGTTTTGTACTGACAACTGCAGCATGTTGGAAATACAGCATAACCCAAAAATCAGATACTTCCAAAGACACCAGTGTAATTTTAAACTAAAAACTGAACATTTAATATTTAAAGACAAACACAGATTTTAAAGATGTAAAGATTTCATCGGCTTATCAATGCTTCCCAGGCAGATACCTTAGGCATTTTCTTCTTCTGCATTAAATCCTCATATGCATCGGAGTCTTTTAAAACAATTCGGAAGAGAGCATAATGTGTCTCTGCCAAGAGAGTTATATCACCTTCCTTGTAATCAATGGCCTTTTCAAAGTCCTCAAGGGAGAAAGGCCACAAATGAAGCACTTTGTTAAAGGAAATGCAGAAGTCCCAGACCATTAGAAGATCCCCTACACAATCCATAGGCATAAGAAAATCTGTAGCTGGTAATGGCCTTTCTGTAAAAACGGGATCATCTGGACCAGGCTGCACCAAGGAATCCTCAATGGGATATTTAATAGGTTCCACTTTCGGTTGCTCTTGAACTGCAAAGTGTACAAACAAAGAAGCAACATAAATATACCTCATGCAGAGCAATAAGATACTTTGAATATCGATTTATAGTAAGAACAGACCAAAATGACCAAAAAGCAAGCTATTTAACTTATGTTAAGTACCTTTCTCTTTTTCTTTCTTTGGTTTGGGTCCCTCATCTGTCTCTTCTGTTTCTTTCTTTTTGCGCTTTTTGCTGCCATTCTCTCCATTTTCCATATTCTGTTCCTGGAGATCATCAACTTGAGGCTGATTAAATGCAACAATGGATACAAATAGACCATAATGTGCAGAAGACATGAAAGTCCAAATGACTTACAGAGCTTTTTTTATTTCCTTCATTGTGAGAATCATGTTGTTTCTCCTGTTTAACAATTTTATCCTTCAGATCCTCTGGGATATCAGTGGGAAGTCTGTACTTCTTTGCCAGTTCATCATGAACGACCCAACAAGGAGGGGTACTGCACCTTGTTGATTCTCTGATAAAAGACTTCAAGATATCTTGTGTAACAAGAGGCTTCTTTCGAACCAAAGCCTCTGCACTTTCTACAGATGTATCAGTTGGTTGTTTATTTTTGTCAAGCCAACCAACTTCATACTTGAATGTACCCTCACTATCATCAATCTCCTGGATCACCTTCAGAATCTTGCAAGGGATTAAAGAGTCTGCTTTTCTACCTGTGACTTCTTCACCTACCAAAAAAACATCTTTGATACTTTGGGATATTGTAGAAACAAGATCTCTTAATCTCAGTGTGCCTGAAAATCAATTATTGACAACAAGAAAATGTGCGATTAAGAAGAACCATTTTGATTTGATTGTTGATAATTTCAAAAAAATAACATAACATGAAAGTTAAATATCAAGCAAAGATTATTGACAATTCAAATACCGAGCTAAATTTTCCTCAAGAAAGTTAGTTAAGACTGATTTCAACCAGAACAACCCTCTATAGCTCTAGTTTCTAGCAATTGAACATTCCAACAGCATAGCCACATTAATTGATATAGGAAAAGTTCAGAAATTATGTTCTCACAAGAAAAACATGTGCGTAGTCTTGAACTCACAAGCAAGACACTCATAATAACCAGAATATGAACAAATAAGCAGACTAGATCCATTATGAAGCAGCCATATAAACAGTGTTTAATTATATATTTCATCAGTAGAATGCCAATTGGCACAATGCAAATAAATACATTCACATGATGTAAGCCATACATCTGCAAAACCAATAAAACAGTAAGGCACAAATTTAAAAAGGTTTGTCTTTATCAGTAAGGCACAAAAACTGCCATAGAAGCATCAGAAAATCAAGAAACTCCAAATCCGGATATATAAAAACTCATCTTTCAAACTACCTGTCACAAAAGGGATAGCACAACTCAGGTAGGTAGTTGAAACATTAGAAAATTTATGAAAAACCATTACTGTAGGCAAACGATTTAAATACCCAAAGCAATACTATTCATAAATGGTACACTTTGGAATAGCAACAAAATTATTTTTACTAAAAATTCTTCATTACAAGAATATCCTGACCATATTTTAGAACATTCCCCCAACTGCATCCAGCAAATAACCCCAAAAAGAAATAACACTTACAAAACTCAGAACCAAGTCATACAAACCATGCTGTGAAATCAAAATCGGGAACCACTTTAAAAACATCTTGGCCACATAATTTTAAGGGATTAAGTTGTAACTTAAAATGAAGTAGAGGATGAAAAACTTCAGTCAACTTAATTATTATCCAATGATATCAGGCACTGCGACACAAATATTTGTGAGTCACTAAAGCAAATTACAACTTCATGCATTAAGTCTTTAAATCAAGACAGTCAAAAATACCTTTGAAAACTTACTTTAGAACTGGATGCCAATAGTTAAAATCATCTGAGCAAGTAAATGCATTTTAATATGTTCAATAGACCAATTTTGCCTATAAGACTTAAATGTCATATCATCTCAGTCTCAATCTCATTCACATATATCATATAAATCATGTTTGCAAGAACACTATAACTAGCTCACAATTGAAATGCTTGATTCACCAAGTAGTTTCTAAACAGTAAAAAGGTTTCAAGAAACTCACTGAACTGGACGTTTCGCAGAACTAATCCAATCAACTCCTTTGGAAACTGTTGAACCTTCTCTGTTGCACAACGTTCTGAGACAAGAGCCTCTTCATAAGTTAAATTTGACTTTCCAGTAACTTTGCACACCCATACTCTCTGGCGGTAAAGGTTTATCCGTTTCAAATATTCTCTGAATTAAAATTAAGGTATTACAAAAATGCCCTACATGAGGGAAAATAAAACCAAAAATCACTCTAGCCCAAGGAAAGTATTTTGCATGACTGATTCAAAGTCACAGCCACAGGACTTCAGAACTAGAACTGAAGCACAAAAATGCAAAACCTTTCCAAGTGTACAGAAAATGCTGATCTTGTATAAAGCACTGTAAAATTGAAGGGATGAACGATACACTAGAACTTGCAAGTTAAACTAAAAATTTGAAATCAACAATAAGGCAATCCATTACCCTAAATTACAATGGACGTGTATCAAATTTGTGGCATAACACACATCAATCTTACAACGGTGAACAAGCTTATTCTGCAAGAAATTTAACTTAATACCTCACTCAAGATTACCAGTTTATCTATGTTCAAGGAAGGTCCTATAGAATCTATGGGGCCAAAAAAATTACATATATAATTTAAGTCATTGCAGCTTTCAACTGCAGAAAGCATTTTATAAATCATATTCCTGAGTTCTAAAGCATTCCTAATATAACTCTCACTATACTATAGTTTAAGGAATTGTGTGACAGTAATAGGAAGCATTAGTCAGGGCATTGCTCAGTTTCAAATCCCTCTCACTGAAATATGGTAGACCATAAGTCTTGCAGAAATGTGACAAGACTGTGATGCACTGATTATCGTCTAACACATGTTTACGAATCTTAAGAATGTGGTCCAAGCTTACTTCACACGGCATTAAAGGTGGTTTGTAACTTCATCCGAGATATAACATAGAGAAAGCTATTTGTATACCACATCCCATTATATTTGTCTATTAAATTTTAACCCTACTGAGCGATAACCTTGCCAAAGATGACTAAGCAAAAGAAAAAAAATACTATCATTTCATAGCACATTGAACTTATCTATTCAAACCAACAGCTACTGAGTGTATCCTTATTCACCATACCAGGAAACAAAGAAATGTAAAATTCCGAGGATACTGATAGTCCTTGAAAATTTCCTTGGTAAATCGTATCTGAAATACCAAATCATTGGGTTTAATATCTTCCGGTGCACTGGCAAGAGGAAACGGTTTCCTCTTGAAGAGAGGCATAGAG
The DNA here is from genome assembly GCA_007115665.2 of Sequoiadendron giganteum. Lineage (NCBI taxonomy): Eukaryota > Viridiplantae > Streptophyta > Pinopsida > Cupressales > Cupressaceae > Sequoiadendron > Sequoiadendron giganteum. Next base: position 352,126,433 of record CM021102.1, read on the forward strand.
AAAAAACAATTCGCCCAAAAGAAATAATCTTCTCGAGAAAATGTAGTTTCTCAAAACTGCAACGAAATCCTGTCCTGCAGACAAGAAACACCCGTCTTATTAAGTTTGTCTAAAGCAATAAAAATTCTCACTTCTACACGTTACCTTCCCGACATTTCAACGTACAACAATCTAAAATTTAATCATCCTGCAGTCATACATGAAGTTAAAACCCTAGATTTCAGTACACTCCTTCGAAGTATATAAAAGTATTTTGCTAGACGTTGACTTAAATATTTGGATTTGATTCTCATGCAGCATTAACAAAATTCACGGCATACAAAGTCTTCACCTACAAATTCTCAATCGCAAAGCTTAAACACACTCTCCAGCATCAGTTTCAACCTGTGCTGCATAAAATCTCTTTTAAAGCTACGACTCCCGCCTGCATTTAAGAATTTCACCGAATCAATTTTCGAATGTGAACTGAAAGCGTTCGCAATGTTAAAAAAGATCCAAATTCAACTTCAAGCCCTAGTCTTACGCATAAACACACACAAACCACCTCCAAAAAAGGGGACAGAAACGAAAGATTTAAAACACTTCGATGAAAATAAATAAGGAAAATTCCACAGTCTATGGCAAAGCCCTTCATTACAAAATCAAAAAAGAACCCCGGGAAGAATTAAAAAATAAACACATTCAAATCAGAACCCTTGTTTCCTTCTTGAACGCACAAAAACCAGCTCCTTTAAATAAATAAAAAATTGAGCGCGGATAATCACTACGACTTAAATAAATAAACAGAATACAACCGCTAAACAACAAATCTTTTCACCACCAATCCTAAAAAGAAGACTGCAAAACACACGGAAAAAAATAAAGCTCTCGAAATTTCCCGCTTATTCCCATAAAAGCTGATACATACCTGATAAACGCCAAAAATCCGTCAATTCTCAGATTAACCGTTGAAAAAATAGTATTAAAATGGAGCTGCCAAGAAATTTTACAGCCACCGAGATTTCAAGAAAGACTCAAATTTAATAAATCTTTAGCGGCAAGAGTCGTTCAATGGCTCAAATTGTAGCTCTCCACCTGCTCCGTCGATCCGCGCTCAGCACAGACTTCGCCGAAGGCAATTCCCACTGTTAACTCACCAAAATGTGCACCTGAGGGTCTGGTTTTCAGGTTTTTTTCTTCCCTTTCCTTATTTGAAGATAGCTTAGCTTATAGCTTGGGACAATTTACAAGCCCGCCTTTTGGTCGCGAAATTTTGACGGCCAAAAAGGTTACCGGGAAAAGAAGAGCGTATCTTAAACTATTTTCTGGCGGGGTTTGAAAATTTTAGTTGGTTTATGTTGTTCGCATGCGGGCTTTGTGATCATTGGTAAGAGACGCGAGCCGTTGGATTTTGAGTGAATCAACGGATGCGATTGATTCATTGATTTTGGGAATTTGTGAGGAATGTTCGGGGAATTCTGGGGCTAGGGCTTCTTACCTTGTCATATATTTTGGATAGTTAGAAAAAGTTAAGTGAAACAAATTCACTAGGTACTTAGGCTATGTTAGTTACAAGTTTATAGTTTGTGAGCGGGAATTAGGGTTAGGGTTAAAGGTTAATAAGAAATTTAAGGGAGGTAGATATTAAATAATTGTAAATTTTTAATTGTAGAAGTAATTTTAAGATTTTTGCATTTATTTGATAGAGTTATAGGATGGATTTTTTGGTTTATTTGTAAGATAGGTTATTATTTTAAGTTTTGGTTTTTCAAATGGGTGAGGATTTATTTAGAGAGCAAATTGGATTGAAGTTTGAATATATTATATATGTAGTATGTTTGTTTGACAATCAATTATCTTGAGTATGTTTTAATTTAAGTCTCGTAAGGAACAATAGAGAATGCTAATTAATTGTTTGTGTGGTTGTAAATGAGCCAAGCTTTGTTGGGTTGACTTGTTCTGTCATGTTTGTATGTTACATAAATGGTTGTAGGTGGGTCATTATTTACAATTTTTTTAATTTATTCTTATAGGTACGAGGAGCAAAGAGGGTGCCCCGAAACTAGTTTCCTTCACTTTTTTAATTGGGCCAATGGACCTTTTACATGTTTGTGAATTTGAATACAAATTGTCTTTGTGGAAGTTATTGTTACACCAATTATTCTTGTCACTTGGAAAAGTAATGAATAAGGTTAGTTTCAAGTTCCATTAAGCTAATAGACAAGGTCAACAAGCTCAAAGTGAGGCTAATAGGTAGAGGTTGGTTAAAAATCTTAAGTGAGGCTAGTGAAAAAGGTCGGGTACAAGTTCAAATTAAAGCTAATTGATAAGGTCAATTACATGTCCCATGGAAGTTTGGAAAGAAAAAAAAAAACCCTAATGTAACTCTTAAGTTGAAGCAATTTCTAAGCTTATTGGAAATTTGTCCTTTAGAGTTGAAGATGGTTTAGGGTCATTATCTTTTTTATGCATTTATTGGTCATCATCAATCAATGGGACAACAAATAATATTGATAAAAGTATTAATAATGTTTGATTGAATAATGTAATCATAAATATTGCATACCTAGCACTTTTCCCCCTTATTTTTGACTCACTTTGATTAGGTTAGCCTTTATGTAATGACTAGTGTAAAAGTGGCATCTTTCTACACTAAGAGTTGGTGCATTCCTTAAACTTGACTTGATTTCACCTCCACACATCCCCAAGAACTAGTTTTAATCCTCAATTCATCTATTTGCCTTCCTAGCAAACCTTGCCTTTATAAATTCAAATTTTAAAATTAAGTCAACAACATCCCCTTCCTACTAGTTGTTATGTGCCATGTTGAAGCATGAAATTTTTCAAATTGTATTATAGGGTATTGTATAAAAGTATAAATCCTAATTCATTTTAATATGTCATTAGATCCATTAAGCTTTATTATTCATTCCATCATCATAATACCAAAGGATCAACATTATGTTAGCACGTATAGTAGTGACAAATTAGGCTTCTTACATGGTTGTTTGTTATCTTTGTCTTTATTCAAAAATTGTTAAATCGGTCTATGTTGGGGTTTGAATGAGGAAAAATCTCTCCAACCAAGCTTCTCAAAGGTGTTTATCAACACTTTTATCACATCTCGATTTGTGCTTGCATAAACTTTATTTGATAATAAATGGAACTGGATGAGACCATTGGACAATATGTGTTTGAATCATAGATTAATGTGTTTTCATGGATGATAAATTAGATGTCATCTTTAAAATGCATTTTATTGTGATTAAAATTATGATTTTTTTTAAGCAAAAGGTATATATATATATATATATATATATATATATATATATATATATTTATAATAACATTTAAAATTTATAATAGATACTATGTTCTTTATCGGAAGGTTTACAGCTATGACCAGACTATTACATATGATTCTACAAACCAGTCTTGCTAACTAGTCAAAAAACATAGGCCTGAATATCCTAATGAGCGTTCTAAGCACTTTTGATCATAACAAAATTCCTGAATATCCTAATGAGTTCTCTAAGCACTTTTGATCATAACAAAATTATTATATTTTAACCCAAGAGCTAATAGAACTCAAAGAAGTTCAATCTCCATCAGTACTAGCTAGTCATTTTCATCTTGAGCTTCTTTTGTCATACCATCGAATTGCTCCACATCATGTAAGGGTTGGTAGGTGTTGGTAATAAAAGCTCCAAAATATTGGACACCCAATTGTTGCTCCTCTTTATCATTAGGTTTGTGCTGATAATTATTGTTAATTTTTCCAATACTTTGATCACCATGCTCTTCCATGCTCCAATAACCTACAAATTGAGCTATGTTATAGGAAGAGTCACCCATAATTTGAACACCAGCTTGTTGCCCTTCTTTGACATCAAGTACATGTTGAGAATTATTTATAAAGCTCCACTATTTTTGTCTCCATACTCCTCTATACTGCAATATCCTACAAATCAAGCCATGTTAGAAGAAGACTCAACAATATTTTGTCCACCCACATGTGAAAAACCAACATCATGCTCTTTTGTTGCAACCCCTTCCAAAAATTGACCTTGAGGCTCTTCATTTAGATTGAATTCATTGGTAATTTGAACCTTGAACAGTTGAAATAGACCACCCACTAGTTGCCCATTTTCTTCTTTCAATCCCCTAACAACACTCTAACCATTTTCCACTTCAATTTGATGTTGACCCACAGACTGATGCATATTATCCACACCTAATTAGACTTGTGCTTGGCAATACATGGACATAGGAAGCTCATAACAATGAGTAAGTAGCACCAAAATTGCATGTGCCTTCACCTTTACTCTGTCAACAAATTTTGGAGCAAACCCCTATGCATAGTTTCTAAGAACATTCAACATGTAGCTTGAATTCTGAAGTGAAAGTGACTTGTTAATTGCAATGAACAATTTTTGGAAATTTATCCTATGCAGTAGAAAGTGCCTAGGAAAAAGCACTCCTACATATCCATGCCCTTTCTAGAAATCATACTTTCTACAAGCTTTGTGAAGAATTCCATTTTGCAAATAAACCTCATTTACAACCTTGTTTATGATAGACTCAACTAGATATGCATCTTGCAACAAATCCATAAGATTAGATAGAAAAATGGATAATAGTTGATAAGGATAAATTAACCTTTTAGCTTCCAGTTCTAGAATTTCCACACTGACAACCCTTTTTGTATGCTTCATAAAGATTGAGCAATGGTCTCTAAACACCAGATGCAGCTCAACTTCTCCAAATTCATCTGATATTGAAAACTCCCAATCATTGACAGGTATGAAAACTCTATAATTTCACGGGTAGAACTCCATTTGCCTTCTACTACACTCTGGGTAAATAATCTCACCACTGCTAGAACTATTTGAGGAAAACATACAGCTTTTTCTCTAGGTCGTTCACTTCGCTAACAATTTCAATTATCATTTTGAGCACCCGTCTCTTTAATTTATTTCCCACGCCCAAGCTGTGAATGCCTTTGATGAAGAATATTATCAAATCCTAAGCAATTTGTACTCTCATACTCAAGAAATGAATTCTTAGCATTCTTTGATTATCTACTATATGTGTTTTGATAAAATAGCTACTATAACCCTCCATTAGCATAATGGAACAACTACATAACCTTAACTAAATTTAGATATGCCTCCATTAGATTTTCAAAATCAACTCATTGCAGATGGTACTGATCATGTTTAATTCACACTCCTAATCCACACACTTTGAATCAAGGTGCCAAAACAAATATCTTGACACTTGTACCCTACACCTGACAAAAAATATTAGAGCAATAAAGCACTGTGCATACATCATGGGGATTGCATCATATCTTTTTACTGCCTCTAGGAATACTCAACAGTATATTTTCTTTTTGTCACTTTTAGCCTTAGAATGTACATTTAACATCAATGATCATGCATGACACTTTAAGCTTAACTGTTCTTAACTGCATGATAGAAATTCCCACAAACTTGGCATTACAAATCATGATACCTTGTTGTACAAAATATATCCCATAGATTAGCAAGATATGACGCAGGCTAATACACAGTGTACATGATTTTCATCATTAGTACTAACCCAAATCATAACCCATGTGAGCAAATTTAGCATAATTTATCCGCACTCTTTGACATGGGATAATACATTAATACTATGTGAATATATGTCGACTTGAGACAACACATATGACATTTCCTTCAAACCTAACAATTGACAATATTTTAAAGCACTTAGCATTTACACTTGATGACTTCCCAAACTCAAACATGTAAATAAATTCATCAAATGATTGATGACAACCACATCTCTTACTCTTTCAATTTCTTTAATTTGCAGATTCAAAATAATTATTTCCATATAAAAAACTAGGTAGAAGAAACATAAACGATTAGGAGTAATAATTAAATTTCCTCTTTTGATAATAAGCCTTCTAGTATAGGATGTATCTTACCCAACTCAGCCACATGAGTGATTTTATTCTCTACCTGATCACACCCAAAATTTGGCAAATAATTTGCCACCATATTTCCTTCTCTGTATGTGTACAAGATTTGATAATTGCCTATCTTATCAAGCAAAGCCCAGATCTGTTTAACAATAAACCCCAACTTCCAATTTTGAATCTTACAATCCCTGCATGCATTTATTAAGATTAGTGAATCTCCTTCAGTTTGGATCATGGGAAGCTTAAAACTAAAACTAACTTCAATTCTTGCAAAAGTGCTTGAGCCTCAACTACATTGTTAGACCCAGATATCAACTTAAAGGATTTAGCACATAACACAAACCCTTTATGATCCCTTATAATCACACCTGCTCCAGATAAACCTGGTTTCCCCCTACAGGCTCCATCTATATTCAACTTGAAGATGTCAACTGGAGGAGGTAACCAAACAATGGAAGCTTTGTTTAATTTTTGAACTGACTGATGGAGACTTCCTTTGAAAGGCAGAGATAAGAGTGACCAAGAAGACATCACCTTTGAGTCCTAGTCATTAAACAATGAGCCAACATGCTTTTCTTTATACACATATGCATTTATAGTTTCTAATATTGATCTTTCCAACAATACCAACACCTGATCAATATTCGGTTTCTCTTTCCTAAAACTGCATCTATTTCTTTCAAACCAAATAGCCCAGACAACTGATGACAGAATAATACACCAAACACTAGCAAAAAATGAAGATTTATATAACTGAGGCCAATTACTGAACAATTTCCAGATAGTGTTTGGAAAAATTGTATGCCAATTCATTTTAGCCATAACAAACAACCAACAAACCTATGGTACAGGACACATAAGGAAAAGGTGATTGATATTTTCTAGCTCTTGATCACAAAGCACACATTTGAAAGGATATGCTATCCTTAACTTTGCTAACTTATCACTTGTAAGAATTTTATTTTTGATTGCTAGCCATGAAAAGCAGCCTGCTTTAGGCAAAACTTTTGAATTCCAACAAAATTGATATGCTCTTTGTTATGTTATTTGTAGAGTAGCTTGAGAAATTGATTTGTACCACTCTTGTACTGTATAGCAACCTATTTTTGCTTTAGACCAGATTAATCTATCTGGCTTGAATGAAAATTAAACTTCCCTTTCTTGAAGAATAGTTGAAATCTGACATTTGTGATCCTCATCTATTGACTCATTTGTAAAACCTTCCACTTGACTTATCTCATCAAAGAGTCCACATGTTGAACATAATCTTTGAATTTTGTGCCCCAACAATGGGACAAAAAGTTTGCAAAATTCTCAAAATTATGATGAATAACTAGATTTTGATATCCATTCCATGAATCTTTTCGGAATAAGGCTTCATTGCCATCTTTGCCTCCCAAGTTAAATGAGGTAAAATGATTTTCCTACATGAAACTAAAAAATTCCACATAGTTGACCCAAATGGAGTATTTGACACTGTAAATATTATCGATGGACACATATTATCCAAATACTTATTCTACATAAGGTGACACCATTTTAGGGAAGGTTTTGCATACATTCGCCAAACCATTTTGGCACCTAAAGCCAAATTCCTTTCAATCAAATTATGGAGACTTGCTCCCCCTTTTAACTTCTCTAAACACATGGCTTCTAGGGATATCAAAAAAAAAAAAAATTTACCGTCCACGTTACCAGACCATAAAAATTTCCTAATCATCTTTTGAATTTGAAAAATGATGGTTTTAGGAGCTTTTAAAACTAACATATAATATTTTGGAATTGTAGATAACACAGATTTTACTAGCAAAATTCTTCCTAATAGAGATAACCATCTCCCTTTCCAAGATAAAATTCTAGCTTGAATACTTTGAATGATTTTATTCCAATACTAAATCTTATTTTGCCCTGCAAAAAATGGAATCCTAAGATATTTACAAGGCAGTTGCGCTTGTTGGAAACCTAACAGTTTCACAATTCGTTTCTCAATCGCAGGTTTAGAATTAAACACATATATTTTTTACTTTCCTTCATTTACTTTTTGACCTGAGGCTCTTGTATACTTATCTAATAATGACTTTATTTGCAAAGCTTCTAAAATGACAACTTTGCTAAAAAGCAAAGTATCATCAGTAAAAAGAGAATGAGTCACTGAAATATTTGTATTTGGAATAGAAACTCCCTGAATGACACCTTGTTCATGTGCTTTAAGGAAATACCTGCTCAAAGCTTCTACTAAAATGATAAACAAAAATGGGGACAATGGATCACCTTGACGAACCCCTTGGGTAGATCCAAAAAAAACAACTGTAGAACTATTAATCAACATTGAAAACTTGGCACCTGATAAACATGACATTATCCACTTACACCACTTAAAAGAGAAACCAAACTTCGATAACACCTAATTCAAGAAAGACCAATCAACCCTGTCATACACTTTCTGCATGTCAAGTTTAATAATCATGGAAGATAATTTATTTACAGTAATGGAGTGCAGGGTTTCATGAGCAACAATTTCTCCTTCTAATGTTTCTCTGCTAGGAATGAAGCCCCCATGTTCCTTTGAGATAATAGCCGACACAAAGGGGGTGTAACCAAAGATAAATGGCCTTTGTAAAAAATTTAAAAATGATATTACAAAGTGAAATAGGCCGAAAGTCAGAAAAAGAATTTGGAGAATTTATTTTTGGGATGATAGCAATATTAGTCACATTGAACTTCTTTAACATACCTCCCAATTTTCTTGATTCCTCCAAAGCATTTAGAATATCAATCCCAACGAACTCCCAACATTTTTGATAAAAAATGACAATGAATCAATCCGGTCCTTGGGATTTGTCAGGTGGCATGGAGAACACCACCTCTTTTACTTCTTTGAGAGAAAAAGGAGCCAACAACCTAACATTGTCTTCATGCAAGACCAACTCAAGGATATCCCGAAGAAGCTCTACTCTTTCCCTTACTAAATGTGCATTGACATTATTATTTGCAATTAATAAGGAAGAGAAAAAATTGGCCCCTTCATTCTGAATCTCTTCCTCTTTTGTCAACAAAGCTCCTGTCACACTATCTTGAATAAAAAAAATAGTACTTTTGCCTTTTTTATTTGAGCTGAAATGTGAAAGAATTTTGTATTCCTGTCACCCTCATTCAACCATAATTCTCTTGATTTCTACCTCCAAAACATCTCCTCTCTCAATAGAAATTCTTTCCATTCCTCTTGAAGTTTACTTTGTTCTTCATATAATACATTGTCAAGGTCATTAGCAATAATGCTTTCATTTACCTCTACTCACCTTTTAAAAACCAAATATTTCTGCACAAAAAAATTCTTAAACACATGTTGATTCCAAATTTTTAATTGTTGCTTAACATGATCCAACTTCTTGCTCAACTGGAACATTCTAGAGCCATAACAAAAAGGTGCATTCAACCACCATTGCTTTAGCAAGGTGATAAGCTCTAGATGCCTAAACCACGTTGCCTCAAACTTAAAATAAGATTGAAATTTTGACTTTAATTTTTTGCCAATAGATCAAGTGAAATAGCAAAATGATCAGAGGCAGAAAAAGGCAAAATTTTACATGTCATTTCAAAATCACTTAAGACCCAATTTGGAGACGTTAAGAACCTATCTAGCCTCTCCGTAATTTGGAGAAAATTTTCTCTCCTATTTGTCCAAGTAAAACCCCCATTTTATGGGGTTTCATCCACCAAAGCATTATCTTGTATAGAAACATCAACATCCTCCATGTCTTTTTTGGGGGGGCGAATTCCACCTTTTTCTCTAATAGACTTGTAATTGCATTGAAATCCCCTGAAAGAACAACTTTTTCTTGCCCCAATCCATCTAACTTCAATTTCAGAGTTTCCCACAACAACTTATTTCTTGTCGTACTATTAGGTCCATAAACATTCAACAACCAAAAAGATAAATCAAAATGGCTAACCTGAATTAGCTATCAGTTATGATCATAAGAAACGTTGGAAATGCTAATTGTTTTAGCATTCCAAAGAGTAATCAAACATCCTGAAGCTCCCTGAGAAGGTGAGTGACAAGCTTTCCATTTATTCCAGTTCTTGCTAATAGATTGAAAAGACTCTTCAGAAGTTTTTGTTTCTTGGAGAGCAACTATATCTGCCCCACAAGCATCCAGTTGATGCTTGACTTAGGACCTTTTTTCAGAGGCATTAATGCCTCTAACATTCCAAGATATTATCCTCATTGCAGCTTGGGAGAGCAACAATCTCTCCTAGGTCTCTTTTGCTTCACACCTACATCCATTTTTCCATCTAAAGTCGACTGTATACCTGCTACTATTTCCTCTTGTAGCTTGGTAGCTAAAGATTTCCTACCCTCTTGGCAAGAGACTTTTTTCTTGGAGGAGACAATAGGGTTTGGGATAATGACAAAGAACCCAAATCATCTGAAAAATCACCTTCCTCAAAAACCTCAGAAGCAATATCATCTATCATTTGTTCACCTACAATTACTAAGGCTTCATCAACAAACTTCTCAAACTCCAAATCAAAAGGCATTTTAGAGGAATGTGAATTAGAGCCTTCAAAGACTGGATGTGACTAAAAAATGGAACTACCATCCTCATCTTGATCATAAAAAAAAATTAACCTTTCTTCACATTGACTTGATACTCCAAGTGTAAGCATTGAATCACATTGGTTTATTTGTTGAAAACTAACAAAACTGATCTAAGGAACCAAAATCTTGATAGAATGAATAAAAATATTAAAGGGAGACAAAAAAAGAGTCTCCCAACCAAGTACAAAGGAAACAATAATAGGATTGAATTGAGAACCAAAAACATTGCCAGTTGTCCCTTCATTACTGAAACCAAATAATGATGTATTGCTACCTTGTAGCGAAGGTGAAATCAAGAACCTACTGTCATTCATTAATTTATTTTTTCCTATAGAAGTTGAAAAATGTAAACTTGTTGTTCAGAGATAAATTTGAACTCTCATGACCATATATTTCTCCAACCGAAGAACAATTTTGATCTAATTCATCTTCCACCAATAATAAAGAACTACACAAAGTACCCCCTTGAGATTCTGAAGCATTAACAATTGAAGCCTCCCTCTTTTGGAACACAATACCAGAAAAAGATTTTATCCTTGAAATGCTTGCATAGATAATTGAAATTCAAATACCTTTTGTAACATGTATCAAAAACTTTGAACAAAAAATTATAATCAAATCTTGCCACAAATTCTTTAACAGGCTTATAAAGAGGGACAATAGGACTTTCAAACATGGGAGAAGAAGGATATTTGGATAAATCCCCTGCCCCTTCCATGTTTACTATTGAACCCAACACACACTTTATCAAAGGATGAACTGGGAGATGACATTGGAAACATATTTGCTTGGGGTCCTCAAAAACCACCTTTTGTTTCCATGGGCCATAAATTAATTTGATGTTAATATCTACTGGAAGTTTTTTTGTGACATCAACTAGGAGACAAAGCCCAACTAACAAAGATGGATTGTAAAATAATGAATTATTATGATGTGAATATTTCAATTATTAATTATGGTTTTATAAGCTAACCAATTGACAAGATATTGAGTGCAAATGAGTGCAAGAATAGGTTGAAGGTGAGAACATGCTGAGGTAGAAATGACCTGGCCGTCCGACAATAGTCGGTATGATGGAAATCCTATGCACACACTCACATAGTTGCTTTCATTATCTATTGTGAATAATTATGTTATACATTGTGTTATCACGAATACATCATTGCCTATTGTGCATTATGATTTAAATAATGACTGTCTTATGGTTATTTTGTTTGTAAAAAATAATTTAAATGGGAAAAATAAAAGATTTTATTTTCAAATGTTTGATAATGATAAATCTCATCATTTATATATTATATATAATAATAATATAAAGATATTATTATTTTTATATATAAATAGCTTATTATTAAAAAAAAATACATAAAATAAGTTTTAAGTTTAAAAGATCTGAATGATAAATCATGTGATCTTGGCACAAGGTAAAAGTTCAGTTTTAAGAATAAAAGAGATACTTCAATTGGAGTTGAACAATTGCATGAAAAAAATGAACACCATTAAAAAAGAGCTTAACGAAGGAGGAGGACATCACTAACCAATTCACCTATCACTAGCAGGGACGTGAAGGAAGTGATTCTAGTACAAGGAGGTTGATACAAAGAGGAAAATAGTCCAATAATTATTCTCGATTTGTGAAGGACATCAGGTACTTCTAGCGCCATCCATTATTGATATAGATTAATCTGTGTGACAAAATAAAGGAAATCTTAGAGCGAATTGAATGATAGTAATGTTTAATCTTCATGCAAAAATGATCGATGGTCTTAAGTGTTTATTCCTATATACATAATAATTTCATAAATTATATAATGCAAACCTTGAAAATAGTTTTCTTTTAGATAGAACTATAAACAAGTATTTCCTAACACTTATCAAATTCATCCAGTCTAACTGAAGCTTAGACCTATATAGTTGTTGATATTGTATCGTGGGCATATGGCCATTGATCTTCTCATGGCTATTTATGGTAATTGAACATATGTTTCTTACATCTATTATGCATGGTTTGTATGCTGACTTGATTAGGACTTTTGAATTTCCTTATGTATGTGTGTTTGACTCATCTATACTGCTAGAACCACAAATTTGACCATCATAGCAATTCAACTATTGCACTTGAATCGTAGAATTTCTCTTCAAAGTTTGAACCAAACTACCTAGGTTGGCTTGTCTAGTTCGATCCAAGCCTTTTCTAGTTGGGGCTACACCATGCCTAGTTAATATTGGGTGGGGATACACTATGTTGACTCTAGTCTAGTTCTAGAAGTGTATATTTAAAGTTTCTAGCTCAAACCAATTACAAAACCATATATGTATGAGTTATTATACCTAAATTAAAGTACGAAGTTCATGACTATAACCATATGTGAATTCTTGTTACTATTATAAAAACATTAAGCTATTTCGTAATCTCAACATATTTAAACAGAATAAAGCATCTAAATATAGTGTATTTTCCATGAAGTTAATACTGTTAAACATTTTATTTTTATTGTGATGATTCCGCAGTAAAACTATAAAACTAAATATATGAAACCGTCATTTAGTTGTTATGGATATGATTCTTTTATTTCCAATTAGTGTATCTAATGGTACAAATATCCATCATATGTTATAAACTGGTTT